>JAIUSX010000091.1:2756883-4135324 GCA_026573805.1 Hesperophylax magnus | reverse complement strand
TTAACGAAAAAGTCGTTAATTTTAAGGTTATGTAAAATATCTTATCCTTAAGTAGAACCGGAATTGTCCTTAGTTAACGCAAAAGTCGTTAATTTTAAGGTTAAGTAATATTCCTTATCCATTTATTATTGATAAGTGATATCGGCAACGCCCGTCTGATCCCGATGTGTAATACGGCAAAGTATCATCAAAAGAGATAATATACCTTCATATCTGGGAAAAAAATATAAAACCAACCCCTGAAATAAGCTTTAAAACTTGCAAATATTAATCGGTCCAATAATAACCAAATTTTTATTGCCTTTGTACAGGTAAGTCTGAAAATTTGTTAAATAATATATCTTAAAATTATTCCATGGTTTATTATTAGTGACAATTTTAGGGCTTTACTAAAAAATCATTAATGTAGGGTAAATGGTTTTTGTAATGGTAAATGGTAAGTGGGTTATAGTTGATAGATTGAAGAAAAGCAATAATTTATAGAATACACCACGTATAACTGTATTTGCTTCCTTAGAATTGGCAATCTGCCTTGCTAGAAATTAATATCGATCTGAGACGCCATGATTGTACTTTAAATATGTTGTTTTAAATATTCTCAATTGCTGTTACATAGTTGTTAAACGATATTATGTACTTCCTAATACGTTATTTTCTTTATAAAAGTACAGGGTTTTCCAATAAGAAGTGTTATTTTGAATAGCCCGCTATTTCGGTAGATGTTACTTTTGAAGCTGTCATTTTTTAATATTTGCCAAGTAAAAACTACGTCATTAATAAAAATGGAACGATACACTCTTCAACAACGCATTAAAATTATTAAAATTCACTTGAGTGAATCAAATGCAAATCATCTTGAGTGATGAGGCCCATTTCCACATCGGTGGCTTCATCAACAAGCAAAATCGTCGCATCTGGGGCTCGGAAAACCCAAGAGTTATTGTTGAAAAGCCTCTCTATTCTCAACGTGTGACTGTTTGGTGCGGTTTATGGTCCGGCGGAGTCATTGCACCTTACTTTTTCGAAAATGAGGCTGGAGCAATAGTTACTGTGAATGGATTGCGCTATCGAGTAATGATTAATGATTTTTTATGGCCGGAATTGTATCTGGACAACGTTTACTTTCAACAAGACGGGGCTACGTGCCACACAAGCAACGAAACAATTGATCTTTTACGATTGAATATCAAAATAACACTAACTCTTATTGGAAAACCCTGTATTTACGTAATGCAATAATAATAAAACCTCCGATGCTTGACATATTCTGATATAAAATTGATTGGGACCAGCCTACATTTTCACATCATAAATATTAACTAACGACGACGAGATTAGTTCTCTCACATTATATTCTTTTGCTTTTCTATAGAACTCCACAAATTTTGTTTTTATCCATGTATGTATATATATGCTTTTTTTAAAATGTGATACCATGAGAGACCCAACGGGTCCCAATCTGCTCTGGAGCCAGTGAGACTATAGCATCCACACTTGGGGTAATGTTGCGAGGCTGAATGTAGCGGAGAGGAAAGGAGAAAGGTGGGAAAGTACCTGGCCATTCAGACCTGCTCAAACATGGCCAAAGCCGGTGAATGGTGGTCTATTACTATATATTATTTTACTTACTATATATTATTTTTAATCAGTAATTTGTTTAATAATAAATAAATTAAATAAAATTTAAAAGGGAAAGGTCTGTAATTCGAATCGCATTGAGTTAAATTGAAACTCGCCTCTCATCGTCTGTTCATTATTTGCTCTGGTGTAATTATTGCTTACTTTATATCTCAGGTCTCGTCGATCCAATCATCGAAGTTGAAGTCGAGGAACTCTGTAACTGTAAATGGACGGGATGAAATTTGCCAACCCCAAACTTTTAATCTTAAGATATCAGCTTCCACAGAAGTTTCCAGTTTCAAGGATTCTGAGATAAAATTGAAATGTATTAAAAGTACTCCCAACCTTATCTGACCATTGTAAAAATACTTATTTATAATAAGAATTCCTATATTTTCTTGTGTGGTAAGTATGGCGAGTATATTTCTTATTCTCTATTTTGTCGTTTTAATTTTTTTTGTAATCTTAGCGTGGAGTGAAAATGACAACACGTTTGTGAAATGTCAGTTTTTTTAATGTTTTAGTTGTGTGCTAAATTTCATCAGCCTCGTAATAAAACTGTAGTTTGTATAAAAATCAAACTAACGTCGCCCGCCCGCTGTCCACCACGCGGCTGCCACAGATTTTCCCCTTTTTATAAATAAATATATATATTTATAAAAAGAAGAACATATCTAGCTTTACTATACATATGGTAACCGGGCAACTCAGGACAGTGGCAATTCAACATAAACATTCAAAGTTATAAAAAAACTAAATTAAACACGTTATTTTAGTTTAAGTTTATGCGCCTTTTTTCCATTCCTTTTAATGACTTTATACCACTTTTCAAGTGTTTTCAAGAGTTGCCATGGAACCATGCAGGTTATTATTTTTTTACATCAAATATTTGTTCATCAATTAAGTGTTCATCAAACATACTAATTTCAGTTGTCTGTGATGATGTGCGTGACGTGAAATTCTATGTAATGTAATGCGTAAAAATTTTCACGTTCATTGAACTTTTATTTTCAAAATTGGAACGGATTGTGAGAACCAAGCAATAAAGTAGGTACCAAAAATATTTACTCAAATAATAATTTTGTGTTACTATGTATGCTAAATGGCACATACATTAGAACGGTAATATCACCACCGTACTACTTTGTGCATCTGGGAGATCTTTCAATTTTCAGCCTTCAAGTGATTATTATTAAACCTTCGATTTCATAAATGAATTAAATTTCGGAACTCTAATGATTCGATAAAAGGTCTTATTTATGACAATTGTATTTTATTTCTTAAGCGATTATTGTTCCTTGGACCCTGTTATTTGAGACTCCTTCCTGTCCATTAGAGTTCAGTAATCTTATCTCCTGCCCCATTCTTAAAGCTGTGATCTTGGTCAATGAGTTTGTTTTCAATGTTCATGTCTAGGATGTATACGGGGAAATTAGCAATTTCAATCTTTAGGTAATTCTTAACTAGTATCCACGACTATCAATCTACAACAATACCTACAATCGAGTGACAGCTGTGCTTTGTACTTTTACACTGATCATGAAATTGTTTGTGAATATTGTGTAAAATGAACAAATAACCAGTGCATATTTGAAAACTTACAACAATTATTATTTATAATTATACAATGTTTGTTTCCCACTAGTGAATGGACAGTTTTATAGACGTAAAAAATTAGCAGAATATCAAAAGTGAACCAAGCGTCAACGAAAAGGGTAAAAGAGTCAGTATTCGACCTTATAAGCAAAACAAAAATTGGCAAGCTTCAGAAATCTGAGAAGCGAAGAGCAAACGACGGTATCTAGTGTTGTATCTGAGCCCCATACTATAGATATCGATAGCTTGATGGAGAAAATGGAAAAAAAAATCGAAGTGTTGAAGCCCCCGAATACCCAATTCCTACCGATTTAAAAGAAAATTCTCGTTAACTCTTTAAGTTTTTAGGCTAAAAAAAATCAAATGTTATTTTGAAGATAATATATCTACATTTGTTATACCAAAAGGTTAATTATATGAAATTACCTCGATAGAAAAAAATCCCCAATTTTTCTACAAAAATTATTTGAAAGACGTTTTGTTCTGTTATTTAATATGTTATAAGCATGAAAAATTCACAGTCTATTTTTAAATGCAACTAAAGCATTTGTCTAGAGGTTTTTGCTCTATTTCAAACGAGTCGTGTTTTATTAAATATTTTCGTTTTTTAATACTAGAGCCCTCCCTCTAATACTCGTATTTACATGTCTCCCGTTCAAACCATCTTTGAACGTTAACTACATATCGGGATTATCATATTTTTTTTACAAAAGTTGCATTGTTTTTGGATTTACTTTGTGTAATTTGCAGCACCGGTAATCGTCAAAGTGACGCCAACATTACTAAATAATGTTTATGAAAAAAATATAAATCATCAAGTATCAAATAAGTTTATTTTTTTATAAAATAAAAAGCTTAAAATAATTTTGAACATTGGTATTGGCTTCAACACTATTTTTTTTGAAGGCGAAATAACTGTCACGCGTAAAATTTAATATACCTTATCCGATATGTGATTTTTAAGGTAGTAGTTATTTTACTGTATTTAGAAAAAGTCTACGTATTTTTCGTTTTTATGCTTTAAATCGCTAATTTTATCTAAGTCAAACCCGGCTTCGTCCGTTTAAAAGTGTTGTCATCGTTTTTTTCTTAGTGTACTTTTGAATATTTAAAGCTCCCAAGCTAACGATAGAAATGACAGAAAATTTGTATGTACAATGATCTCATCGTTGCGTTCGGGAAGTTGCTTTATTTATCATACAAGCAAATTATATAGTCATAAAGTTTGTCGATTTTTCAAGAAATGTATTCAATGTTCTAATTGGAGCTTTGTCAAAGCCTAGTTATAAACTACAAATACAGAAATATTTTTAGTAATAAAAACCAACGATAAATCTTCCAAACGCCAAATATTTTCACACAAATAAAAATAATACTGTTGGTTTGTAGCTATTCGTAGCATCTTGACTGTACGCTATACAATTTGTTCCCGTGTCCCATGGCATATGGCACATGTTATCTTCGCAGGTTGATATACATAAAATCATAGGATTAGTTCTTAAATCCGAAGTTCAAATTTCTTGTTTCCACACAATAGATCTTCGTCCTATATAACTATTTTCATGTAGGTACTGTATGTGTGTCAAAGGCTTTAATTCCATTTGCATTAAAATTTGTTGGTAAAGTTGAAACAATCCATAACAATGAGCTTTAGTTAAATGAAAATTGCTCAGCTTTTCGTCTGGAATATCCACATGTATATAATACAATCTTTTTTCTGAAGCAGCGAAGTGGTATACACCCTCAGTATCATCCCTGTGAAAAACTGCCACTAAAAATCTAAACGTTGGCGTTGTTTAAAATGGTTACTTCCTCACGACGCCGTGCCTCTCCCAACTTACAAATATATAATTAAATTAAACAGTCGAAAGGGGAAAATAAATTGTGACTACAGTAGTGTATTCAAGCTGTTTATTATTGTAACAGTTTTATGATATATTCCAAATCCCGGTTCCTACTCAAATTGCCTTTTCCCTCGTTTTTTGTTTAGTTCCTAAAATCGTTATCCTGAAAGAAAGAAGATTTGAAATAATAAGACCAACGCAAGGGTAATTTGTTTTAATGTTCGAATTTTAGTCATAGTTGAAAGCGCAATTTTCTGATAATACCGTGAGATAGTCTGTAAACTAGTGCAAATTTTCACGTCCAAGTTAAAAACATTCAACAGTGTCGTGTGGTGATTATAAAATACATCGTATTGTGGAAATCTTTAACATTAATGGTGCTTATAAGATGTCCGTATATAACTCCAAAAGAAACAAACATCAATCCCAAGGTAAAGGCTTCTTTTTCTCCCTCCTAGTATTTCTTGGATTGCTTGAACTTTCTTCTCATTAAAATGTAGCCGATTTCAAGTACCCATCGTCGGTACTATACACGAGCATTTCCAACAAAAGATATCCATTTTATACGGCACCACCCGGCATTACGCGTTTCCTAGAATATTATTATTATTATATACGTTTAGTTACTCGTGCTGCGTTAAACAAATATTCTTCGCCTCTAGCGCACTTGCGCATTTATAAAAAGCAAAACGAATATACTAACGGCCACGAATCGGCCCATTCATAGAAATTGACCCTTTGCCGCAAACGTATGCAGCTACTTTAAAGAAATAAAATAAATTAAAATTGAAATTGAAATTAAAAAGAATGTATATAATTAATTATATGAGAAGTAATATACTCAACACATCCACGATAGAATAAGACTTAATATAAATAAATATTTTCACAAGGGTCAAGTGCGGTTGAATTTTTTTTTTATACTAGTTAATTTTATCTGATAATCGTTGAGGCAGAAAACTTATATATTTATATCTTAAGATTAAATGTTTGGGGTTGGCAATGTTTTGTGACCAGATCTGAACAGCCAGGAACTTTACATTATACCCAATTGGGGATGCCGCAGTCCCACCGGCCCCGGACAGTAGTGGGACTTTTAAATAATAATAATATTTTTTGGATGATTTGTATAGCGCCGTTTTAGTGCAAAATCACCTCAAGGGCGTTGTACAAATATTTCATTTCTACAATGATCTGTGCGGAATCCACCATAAAAAAATAGGAGTAGGTACTTAAAAAATTGCGATAAAAATGTCAGAAATGTTTTTTGGCAAAAAAAGCCTATCAAAATGGTGTAATTCACTCTGATAACAATGGACGCATATAGTCTCATCGCGTAACCAATATAATTATCATTCCATGGCAGTTGATCCCCCAACAGTTGGCCCGCCGACAGTTGACCCCCTGGACAATTGATCCCCTAAAGGATTATTTCTTCTGTAGGTACGTCCTCATCGGTAAAGTAAGTATGCAAAAAGGATATACGACCGTATAACAAAAATAGATAGACTTATATCTGCAGGAATCTAGAATGGAAATGCACTACATACATATTTTAATGTCGATAATGCCGTGTCCCCGAAGGAGCATGCAGTGAAAATAACAAAATACGACAAACATTTTTTCCACTCAAGACACCTTCAGTTATAAGTATATCGAATTTGTTAAACCTACGGCAGATTATCGACAATGGTATATATTACTCTGCATTCCCCTTCGGTGACACTTAGTTGTATTATATGTAAGTAGATAGCGTACTTCCGTAAACAGAGTGCACATAGAAGAATGTCGTATTTTGCTTTTCTCACTTCATACTCCTTATGGGACATGGCATAATTGTTTGTAAAAATATTTGTTTGGCGGATTTCAAGACGTTTGCAGATATAACATATCGACGTTTGTTATACGGCCGTATATATTCTCTGCATACTTATTTTACCGATGAGGGCGTACCTACAGAAGAAATAATCCTCTAGGGGATCAACTGTCCGAGAGATCAACTGGGAGAGGGATCAACTGTCAGGGGCCAACTGTTGAGGGCCAATTGTCGGGGGATCAACGTCGGGTCACCGGAATTATAAATGGAAATGTGAAAATTGTGACACCGTGCTTGGCGAACGACCGACTCCGATATTTATAGAATCAATTTTAGGCAACGAATGAAATTGAAGTTAAAAAATGGTATTAAAAACGAAGTATTATATTTTAGTGATTTATTTTTGGGGTATTATGCCGTTTAGCATTACCTCCTCCTTTGGCCAATGTTTCGGACAGCATTACAGTGTCCATGGCAGATGTGTCATTGCCGCTGTGTTTTACACATCTGTCCTTTTGGCCGTGAAAATCTCAAATCCTGTATTAAGGTAATGAATTGTATTTTATGTGTATACTGTAAGTACAGTATGTACAGTACAATTGATTGATAAATAATCATATTATTATTTTAAGTACAGCGTCTTAGTTGACGATCAATGATTAGCAAAGCCTTAAATCAATAGCAGTTTTAGCAATATACTGACTTCAACTATCATAAAGTCTATTGGATTACCGATCAGCGATTGATGTCGACTTGATTATATTTTTATTATCCATTTTAATAAACCTCATACAAAGGGGCCATTCAGAACAACACTTTTGTTCGTGTCGGAACAATGGGGCTGACAGATTACGCTATACGCATCATGGTTTGGCCTATTTCAAGATATCGCTCGTCATACAATCCCAATGGGAATGTATGGCGAGCGATATGCTGAAATAGGCAAAGCCTCGAGAATATAGCGCGCTTATAGCGTGGTCTGTCACAGGCTTAACTCTAAAATTCTTAATAATACGATCTGATATTACAATTAATCTGTTTTGTATTGCATATCTGCGAATAACCTAGAAAGCTCTTAGTGACGAAACACAAAGAGCTTAAAAAGCACTAAGAAAGAAAATATATTAATTTAGATGAAAACAAGCAAATCCCATTGCTTTTACAATATGTGTTATGAAAATAAACCGATTAATTTTTTTTTTTATTAATTGTTTCAACTGCCAGAGGAACTGCGGCATCGTAATTTAAAAAATGCTGTTGGGCATTTGGAAGTGGGTGGGATGAAGGTTTAAAAGGATCTACCTGTTATCTACGAGGGAAACAAAATATTTCAGAAAAAAATTTAGATATTGATTAAAAAACAAGAAAGGCTTTATTAAAAAAAATAACGTATAAAAATATACCTACATATTATACACAACTGGACAAAAAATTACACACATATAGCTTAGTTTTTATAACTGCCTTAATTATTTTATTTTATTATATTTTAAATCTTTATGTTTCATTTAAATTCGCGTATTTTTTAACATAATTTTAAAATCGTCCAATTAACCACTTAACGCTTTTGAACGAGCGGTGTTCGCTGACGGCGCGTGTATCGTAACGCGACAACCCGAACACTGCTCGCGTGTTTTGACTTGTTTGCGTTATACAAGATAAACAAACGAATTGCGCTCGCCACTTGACGCTCGTACCTAGAGGTTTGCGCAAATCTTTTCTTCTGTTTCAACTTATTGAAAACTTCACAAAAATATTTTGTAAGTATTATATTTCAATAATTACTGATTCATTGCTTTTTTACGACTTTTACTATTATTTATATATTTACATTGATTGCAATTTTCGTATTGGATTTTTTACGACTTTTACTATTATTGTATATTATTTATATATTTACGATTAGACCTACAAAAAGATTTGTGGTCTGCTGTTCCAAGCGAGATAACTCAGGAAAACGTATCCGAAGGGAGAGTCGTTATTGGTGTGCAAATTGTGAAGTTGGTCTCTGTTTGGAGCCGTGTTTCGAAATATACCACACAAAATCAAATTTTTAGTTTTATTACTTTTATTATTAAATTTTTTTTTTCCGATTTTATGTCCGGGTTAAATCTTTCCCATAGGAAAAACTAAACCCTTCCACACACTTTTCCACAAATGATCATCTAGTCAATCAACATTATGCAAGTGCATTATATAAGCAAAATAAATACAAGAACAACCCGTCAACTCACCAGAGATCAAATGGGAAAATAATTCACCGACTCCAGATATTTTCATATCAGAGGGTTCGGCTCGGTAGAACTCCTAACAGGACCTATAAATCCTACTGATCCCTCAACATAAATATTTAAAAAATCTTTCGTTATCCTACATGTATTTAATATGACTGATTTATGCATTTTTATATATAAATTTTTTGATAGATCTAATACGCCTAAATTTTTAATGAGAGAGCTAGGTATAATGCCAGTAGCCGAAATAACGAATGGTAATATTTTTATAGTCCGAGAATGCCAAATTATTTTTATCTCATTTCCTAAATCTGTGTATTTTCTTATTTTTTCATTCACAGATTTTTGAATATTACAGGAATTTGGAATAGCGACAACAATGATAATATATGTTATTTTTTTAATTTTGTCATGTAAAACTATATCGGGTCTATTATGACTAATCGTTCGGTCTGTTTGTATAGTTTTATCATAATATATTTTATAAAATTCGTTTTCTAAAAATGAATTTGGTTCGTATTCAAAATATGGTATTATATTACGGAAGTCAATCAAGTTATGTTTAATTACCAAACTTTGGTGAATTATTTTAAAAACTTGATTTTGCCTAAATGTATACTCGGACGGTGCTAATATAGAACATCCCGATATAATATATTCTATAGTTTCCGGAAAAACCAAACATTTTCTACATAATTCATCAATTTGATTTGTATCTTTGATTATATGCTTCATATAATTTTTAGTATTAATGACTCTATCCTGAATGGCAAGCATAAATTCTTCTATTTCTGCGCTCAACTCTCCAATACTCAACCATTTGTTTGACGAAAATTTGTCAACATACGTTTGGTTGAGATAATTAATAAAGTGTTTTGCGTGTAAAATTTTATTTGACCAGGAATATAATAATTCCTGGTTGGGATTTATAAAAATGTGGGCATTTTCATCGTATAAATTTAAAGGTGTAATGTTTCTATCTGTTATTCTGCAAATTATTACAAATTATTCTGCAAATTATTTTGTGCATGTCTGAGCTATGAGCTTTCCTATGGAAAAAAATTCTTTGCATTTCTACCTGATTATGTTTCAAAGAAGTTATTTTGACTATACCTCAACCTCCTAAATTTCTAGGTAAATTAATTCGTTCTATAGCTGAATTTGGATGATGGCAATTAAACTTTGTTATCGTAGTTCTAATTAATCGTTCTATGTT
The DNA here is from genome assembly GCA_026573805.1 of Hesperophylax magnus. NCBI lineage: Eukaryota > Metazoa > Arthropoda > Insecta > Trichoptera > Limnephilidae > Hesperophylax > Hesperophylax magnus. Next base: position 4,124,998 of record JAIUSX010000091.1, on the reverse strand, counting down.
ATCTAAATCTGTATTAGACCATTTAATTATGCCAAATGAGTACGTTAATAAAGGTACTGCCCAAGTATTTATTGCTTTTACTAAATTTTTAGCAGATAGATTGCATTTTTAATTTTCCTGATCCTAGTTTGAAATTTAATCCTAATATCATTTTAATACTAGTATGGTCTAATCTATTTGATTGTGGGTATCCTAAATACTTATACACCTCATCCCTTTTCATACTAGTAATTTGGAAATTTCTAAATATACTCTCGTCCCCATTTACAATTTTGCCTTTCTCTATATGGATCGTTCTACATTTATCTAAACCAAAAGTCATTTTGATATCATCTGAAAAGTTTTTAACTACCTCGATCATTTTCTCTAAATTTTGTTCAGAATTTAAAATTTTATATCATCCATAAATAATAAATGCGAAATTGTACTACTCTCCTTTGTATTACCCTTAATTTTAATTCCAAACTTGCTTTTAATTAAAATTTTAGATAGAGGATTCAATGCTAAGCAAAACTAAAGAGGACTCAATGAGTCTCATTGAAAAATCCCTCTTTTAATTGAAATGCCCGGTATTACTAGTATATAGTTTTTTTTAAATTTTTTAAAATTTTATTTATTTATAGAACTATAGTTATTATTATTCTATTTTTTAATTATTATGGTTAGATTTTTTTATTGTTTGTATATTTTTTATTATAGTGAGTCTTGTTATATTTTTTTGAATATGGTTGAGTTTTTTTACATTTTTTATTGCTTCTGTTTTGTTTTTTTTTTGAATTGGTCAAATTTAAATTATGTTAACTCTTCAAATAAAAAAATAAAACAGTGAGGCCCACATTACCAAATAATATTTTATAAAAAAATAGCTCTAATATTTGAAAAAAAAAACATTTTTTATGTGTGATAACTGCAAAAGACTAAAATTTCACCTCAGCGACTCCCAGAGTCTCAAACAATGTTTTGTTGTCATATGAACATAGTTAGCCCGGAGCTAGTGAGACTACACGGAGAAAATTTCCTGACAAAAAATATAGCTAATTTATTAAAAATATTTTCAAATAAATCGTATTCCTGATAAAAACGGGATTGTAGGCTATTAACGAATGAATTGATAAGTATCCACATAAACTTTAAGTAAAATACCTATGTTTTGTCGCGGTGAAAATCGTATTCGTGAAAATTTTGCAAAACATTTTTGCATTTCATCCTGATACATTATTAAGACAAACGCAGATGCGTGAACATGTGTTCCGATATTCTTATAAATTTACTAACACTTTATCAGTTTCGTTTTTAATAGGGTTACCAATAATTTGAAGAGATACTTAATACATCAGCATTACTCATTTTTCTCCGTCTGTGGTGTCATTAATTTAGTATGTGTAATGTGCTGGGGAGAGGGGGGTACCCACTTACCAAGTTAGTTAGTTTTTTCCACATGACTTCTATTAGAACTGTGAGGAAATATGCTTTGCTTTACAATATTTTTACTCTTGTGAAAACTTCCTCTCTCTCTCTTTCTCTCCTTTTCTCTCTCTCTCTTTCTACTTCACTGTGAAAACTGAAATAATTTGTATTATTTGCTCTCGCCGCTTGTTGGAGTGGTCGATGAAATTTATTGCTCAGCCGTGGAGGTTGTCATTTGACTACGCTTTAAGGTGGCTAATTATGTTTCGACACGTCTAAATTTATCAAACACGCATCGTAAAAGATGTTTTTCTTCGAAAAAAAAACAAAAGATTCATTTTATTGTTTAAACTGAAATCGAGAGAGACGTTTATTTTCATCCTGCTAAGGAAGCAATGAGATTCGTTTTTATCAAAACCTGGCTGCCAATATGGTGATTGTAAAAATATAAAGTTTTCTTGCAAACCTTCATTAACGCTTTTTAGTTCGAAAATCTCCAAATTTTCACGAATTTTCCTCGGAAAAGCGGAAGTTGTATAAAAATTTCCATCTTTCGGATTTAAATTATCAAATTAGGAATTCAGAGCACCCTGTGTTTCGGATATCCCCCGCCAATGGTACATCCTATGTATTTATATGCGGCATTCTGCCAGCTTCCCAGCCAGTCTCTGTCGGGCCGGGTTCCAGACAGGTCCCGGAGCGAGTCCACGCTAATTTTCCCTACGACAGCCGAGACGCAATCCCAATTTTCAGCGTTGCGAGACAAAGCAATCCCTTCCGCGAAAAACGCTGAATTCATGTATGAAAATTTATAAAACTGTGGAGATCTAAAACAAAATTATTGAAATAACATTTATCAAATCTGTGTAATGCTTTCAAATGCTTGTTTGAAAACATTAAATCGAACTTAAAAATATTTTTAATGACTATTTTCTTGTGCGTATTTCTATATAGAAACGTCAGTTATTCACTAGAGTCAGTGCGGAAATCTTAGGTTATTTGTTAAGTTACATTTTTTGAAACATTAGTTGGTATGGTAGTTTTCAGTTGTATTTTCAGGACGTCATGAAATTTAATGTGCCATGAAAATGTTAATGTGAGGTGCAAGTGGTAGTTCCGTGGTTTTCATCGCTGCGGTAGTAAACACAAAAAGTGAGTACCAATTAAATCATTATGTATGTTTAGATTTTGCAATCAAAAACCTATTACCTTACTTTTGCAAACGTTGAATACTGTTTTAAAATGCGCCTGTAATTGTATTTATATATGCCCCACTTTTAAACGACCCAAATAACACTGCAAGATTATTTTGATGTTCAATAATTGTTTTAACTTATTTGTGGTTTTAAATCATTTATTTATTATTTATTTAATAGCTGACGTATACCCGGCGTTGCTGGGGGTTATTCTTAGGACTTATCCTTAGACATATACCATAGCGGAATTTTCTGTATTTCTTTTTAAGATGTACAATTCCGTAGTACATTATTTTGATGTATCTCATAAGATTTAACCAGCGTTAACTTTTTAACTTGACTCTTCTCCACTTTCTGTAAATATTTTATTTATTTATTTATTCCTTTAGATTTACACACAGTACAATATGATACATGATATAATTAAAATAATTTTAGTGATTATAGATTATTGTACCTTATCAGGTCGAAATTATTGGTTCCTAACTAGGCAAATTGCCCGTTCCAAGGAACCAAAATATGTGAAAGTAAGTGTGTGATTTGTCTATGTCTATAATATATCTTATTAATGTTTTAATTTGTGATGTTTAATCGTTACAATCTTATGATAGAATCGAACTGGAGCTGTTGTGTATTTTTCAATTGTGTATGAGCAATAATTAGAATAGTGGAAGATACATATAATATGCATGTATTATATATGTAAAACTTCGGGAAGAATTTTTTTAAATGATAATGAAAACCTTGAATCCGTTCGTAGTTTAGAAGAACTAAGCGCACAAACAGACAGACGCGGATAGCGACTTCATTTCATACTATTAAGAGATTACTTTACTAACGTCCTTTTTAGGGGATTTTAAAATGAATAATATTTTTTTTATAATAATACAGTACATATTTACTAAACGTATTTAAACTGTCCTAGTAAAAATCTTTTGAATTTGTTAAGTGATAAATCAAAGATTTCCACTATCTCATATGTATAATTATTTCCCTCCAAAAGTATTCTGGATATTGAGTAATACATATAGAAGTTAGTACCAACATTTCTGCACTGAAATAAATCCCGACTTCTAGTATTACGTTGTGGAATTCGAAAGCTTATCAATGCAAGCAATTCCAAATCAGTGAAAATCCTTCCGTCAGACAATTTTCAGTTCTACAAAATTGCTGGAATACCCATTTAAAAACTTAAGAATTTACTTTGTATTCCACTTTCAACGAAAACATTATTTTAAACTCAAAATGAAAATTAATAATTGTACCCATCCTTCATTTTTATTTTCTGTTGCTCTTTCTCACTTCTTTCAGTCTCACAATATTCTCCAAATAGGGTTGCAATAGCTCTGCTGGCTTCGCGAAATTGGAAATCTCGTGCGTGTCACGTAATAAGTGTTTAAGCTATCGAATATTGAATACTTATTTTCATTTTGAGATTAAAATAATGTATTAATTGATAGAGGAAAAATGGCACCCCACTTAGGGAATATTAAGCAGGAAGGGGGAAACTGTAAAGAGGAATAGGTCGTATCGAAAGTTTTATAGACATTTTGTTATAAAATGCTTTGGCAATGTCTTTAAAGGTTGTAATATGGCCACACGACTACGCAAAAAATAATAAAATAAAAATATAATAGTTGTAAAGTATGAATAAATTTTAAATGAACTTGAAGTAACTACGGCTTCAATTCTCTCTGGTCTACTAAGCAACTTGCTACGGCTACTATGAAGTGAGATTTCGTAGACTTCAAGACTTCTAGATCATTGACCCTGTTTGAGATGATACGATTTTGTTTCACACCTTTTTAAAGCGCTCAATTGTTTTTATAATAAAACTAGCTGAAGTGTGCCTTTTCTCTACTTTCTATATATATAAACTTTACGGAAGAAATTCTCTAAAACCTATCAAAATCAATTGCGTTGTTTAAAAGAACTAAGCGCACAAAAAGTAAGACGCGGATAGCGACTTTGTTTTATACTATTTAATATTTTAACAGAACATAATAATAGCTCTTCATACTCTAAATAATATTTGCCTTAACTGTAACATTTTTTCGGATCACTGCCCAAATTCAAACGTGGCATCATGTCAATAATTTAAACTATTCAATGCGCATACATACAGACACACACACAAACAAACACTCACACATACATTACACACGTCACACACACACCTATAAATTGCACACGTCACCTGGTAATTAAGGAATAAACATACCACTTAGCAGACATTACAAGGAAACGTATCATAGGTACCCAACATGAAATATCTTATTCCTGTATATTGTTTCATCTCTGTAAATCATGTACTGTTTGTTTTTATTATATAAAATAAAATACAATAAAAAAAATATAATGTGTTCTTTATGAATTACACAGAAAAATAACATTATTTCTGTCGCCTGCTCTGAAAGGGTCAATGTCAGTATGTCGATATACGTTTTTTTGCGTTTTGTATTTTACAATTTTCGATGATATTCTGTCGACGATGTGGCAATAAAGAGTCAATATAGAGTAAGAATTTAGTTCAAAAATACATAAGCAAATTAAGAAAATGTAAATAATTAGACAATTAATTAATAAATAACAAAGTTATTTCTTATTTATAATGATAAACTAATGTTTATAAGACAAGTTTGTTTGCATAGCACAAAGGATAACCAATAATAACAAATAATAATAATAATATTTGGATAATTTGTATAGCGCCGTTTTTGTGCAAATTACTAGCAATAATTATTCTCCTGAAACATCCACACAAATTGAAAAAAAATCACGAGAAAGAATAACTGCCGCCGACGGGAATTGAACCCGTAGCCTTCTGATTGCCGGTCAGCTGCTCTAATCATTAAGCTACATCGACTTATTCCAAATCCATATAATACTAGTAAAATATTCAATGTTTACTCATTAAGTTTGATACGATATCATACTTATTTGGAGATTCTTACGAGGCGTTGAGAAAAAGGGGATGGGAAAGAAAACAGGATTTGTAAGGATGTGATTATCCTGTAGTTTCGGTTCTGATTTCGTAACATTGCTTTAGCTAAATAGCGTCTCGTTTCGTAATGGTGATATTTCATCAGAGTGATTCTGTTTATGTTGATGATTGCTCTGAAAAGGATATAGGTTTACTTAAGGATCCGTATTAAGCGTACAAAGATGGTTTGAAAAGGAAATATGTTAGTACGAATATTAGAGGGAGCGCACTAATATTAAAAAAACGAAAACAATTAAGCGAAAATGGTGAAAATATTTAATAAAACACGACTCCTTTGAAATATAGCAAAAATCTCAAGATACACTGTTAATTTTTTTATGCCTGTAACATATTAAATAACAGAACGTGTTTTTTTATAATTTTTGAAGCTTTGCAATATTTTTCTATCGAGATAATTTCAAATAATTAACGTTTCGGATAGTATATTAAAATATATAATATATTTTTTTTAGAACTTAAACCATTAAAAAGAAACTTGTTATAAATAGGTGAAAGACCAATTTCATATTTCCTAAATACTCGTGTGAAAATTTAACTTAATTTGGGTGACGGGTATGGGTACCGCCACACCGGAAACCAATTATTGGATAGCCAAAACGTCTGCCCTAGGTCACCCCAAGCGGTTCGCTGTATTTGGTGACTTAGCAGGGGTGCCCGGGTTCGTGACTCGTGAGGTGAGGTTTATCCAAGACGGTACGTCTGTCCACAAACTGCGCGGCAGGCTGGAGACTGACACTGACCCTCAGATTCCTACCCACCCTTTGTACCTTTTCCTTCCCAGAACTTGCCATCCTTCCTTCCTTAAAAAAACCCTCCACACAGCATCCCTAAATATGACATAGACCTCGAGGGTAATAATTTTCCACAGGCTTCCTGTGTGGATACTTTTTTTTTATTTATTTATTTTTATTTTTTTTATATATATTTTTTTTTTTTTTTAAAAGAAAGATAAATATTCCCGGGTTACGAATAACCTGACAATATTTGAAATTCTCCTACTACCACCACAGTAAGCTGAAAATGTTGCTTGTGTTGTGATGGAGGACTTAGCCAGCCGAGGAATTGAACACACTACGCCTGAGTGGGACCCAAGCGCGATGTCAACTCGGCCATCGACCTGTCAAATATGTAGACCTATTGTAAAAAAATAAACCAGGCGTAGTGAGTTCAATTCCTCGGCTGGCTATGTCCTCCATCACAACACAAGCAACATTTTACGCTTACTGTGGTGGCAGTAGGAGATTACAAATATTGTTATGTTATTCGGAATCCGGGAATGTTTTTCTTGAAAAAAATGTTCACTGAGTTTTGAATACGAACTCTGGGCCCAGAATCACGGATCTCACCATTTTTCACAGATATCATAGTTTTTTTTTCATAAACAGCCTACAAATGGATAATCGTCAACAGATTGCACGTTTTAAGAACTTTGTTCTTTACTCTTTCTGGCGCCATGTTACTACATCATAAATTATCTATCAATAGAACATGATGATTGATATTCTCCAAGAACACAATGTACAGACTTATGACGATTTTATATAAACATTTTTCTCTCCATCAATATTTACCAAACAAAACAAAAAGGTCATTGAACTTATAATGACTTCATTTTCAAATAATAGAACATGAAAACATAAGTGTCTTACAATAATTCAAAATTGACATATAAGTCTTAGAACTAATACGTTTTTCTTATTCAGAAAAACATCAAAATATTCCGATAAATTCCATTACTCGTATCGTAATCCACTACTTGTATCATTTACTCCAATATTTTTGATCGATTACCAACTGGTAAATAATGTTATTTGTCCTTATGAATTCCATACACAAAAACACATGTGCGACCCAGATATCAATCTTAAAAAGTATATAATACTAGTGCGTAATGTTAATAATGATTTTTTATGTATCTATATACAGGGTTTTCCAATATTTCGGTAGATGTTACTTTTCAAGCTGTCATTTTTTGACATTTGACAAGTAGAAACTACGCCATTAATAAAAATGGAACGATACACGCTTCAACAACGCATTGAAATTATTAAAATTTACTTGAGTGAATCAAATGCAAATCATCTTGAGTGATGAGGCCCATTTCCACCTCGGTGGCTTCGTCAACAAGCAAAATTGTCGCATCTGGGGCTCGGAAAACCCAAGAGTCGTTGTTGAAAAGCCTCTTTATCCTCAAAGTGTGACAGTTTGGTGCGGTTTATGGTCCGGCGGAGTCATTGGACCTTACTTTTTCTAAAATGAGGCTGGAGCAATAGTAACGGTGAATGGATTGCGCTATCGAGAGATGATTAATATTTTTTTAATGGCCGGAATCGGATGGTATTGATCTGGACAACGTTTACTTTCAACAAGACGGCGCTACGTGCCACACAAGCAACGAAACCATTGATCTTTTACGATTGAATATCAAAATAATACCTCTTTTGGAAAACTCTGTATTTTATGCGTTAAGGCTATGCACTACGTCGTGTAATATTTTAAATTGAGCCGCTATCAATAAAAACCCTTACGTAGATGGCGATAAGGTTTAAATTCCCGCTTAACACCATCCGCCTGTTTTGATTTATGCAAAAACAAAACATGGCCAAAAAGTGCCTTTTATTTTATTTTGTGGATGTTCAGGCATAAATATTTAATTTGTTTCGATTATTTAAAAAATAACTTAATTTGCCACATTATACAATAAAATCATAACATAAAATGGGTTCGTAACTAGGAGATTTTGAACTTTAAAGCAGTTTTCATAGGCCTTATACATTATTATTGTTTTCTGGGCTTATAAAAAGAATTATCTAAAAAAATATTCAATTATTTCAAAGGCCGCAGTTACTCTACTCGCAGTATTTAATTAAAGCATCTGAAACATTTCTAGGCGACCAAATTTTCAAACCAAAAACACATGATTTTGCATTACTACGTATGGCATCGCCTTAAGTATTGAATTAAGCATCTTTAAGAATATTGTTTTATGAAACCTGTTAAAACAATTGGAATTGGGACATAGGGCAGGGAGTCTAAAATAAAATTGAAATTATTATTTTATTTTTTATAGTTTTTACTAATTGTAATATTTAATCATGGAATATAATATTAACAACTCTCAAAAGAAAAATGTGAAACCAAAAAGAAATTCAGATAAAGATTGAAATTGAAACTAGGAGCTCAGTTTTGCATCTTTGTCAGTCATCTGCTACTCAGCTGAAAGTGGGGAAGTACCTCGATAATCAGATCTTGTCACCAAATACGGCTAATTCAAACAACGTTTCAATTCAGAATGGTGGTCTTACTGGGCGATACTGACAGTATCTTCCGCTCTGGAACGTGCCGCAAGTATACTATATATTATTTATTAATTATGAAATAACACAAATTGATCGCCTGAAAGGTGAAAATAGTGAAAGGTGAAAAAGTTTCAGGTGAAAAAATGTAACAAGCAGTTATTGTTGAATGAAACACTAGTATATATTGAATTATTTCGCGGATAAGAGATACGCCGCCATAGCTCAGTGGTCAGAGCTGTCGACCGGAAATCGAAAGGACACGGGTTCAAGTCCCGTTGGCGTCATGTATCTTTTATCAGGAGATTTTTCAATGTGGATGAGTGTTTCAGGCTAATAATTATTGCTTATAAAATAATTGTTACCCTTTGTGCTATGCATAAAAAATCTTGTCTTAAACATTAGTTTACCAAAAAAATAGTAAATAAAAAAAATCACTTGCTTCTTAGTCGAGAGCGTTACCCCCCGACCACGGAGAGCGTCGAAATAAAAAAGTTGTTATAAAAAGATTGAAAACATTAAGAGCATAATGGTTTTTAAAAAAATAAGTTCAAAAGTGCTCGAGTGGAAGATACTTACAGTATCGCCCTGGTGTAAGACCAGTATTGAAACATTGCTTGAAATGGCTTTGTTTGGTGACCAGATCCGAATAGCCAGGCATTTCCCAACTATCCTCTTTCCAATCTCCTTTCTCTTCCCACTAACTTTAGCCCTGCGACTTAACCCGATTGGGGACGCCATGGTCTGACTGGCTACAGACGGTTGGGAGCAGTTGGGACTCTTGTGCAGTGTTCACATAAAAAATGGGGTGAAAATTAGGTCAAATGGTCAAAAATGTAATCATTTTAAAATAAAAGCGAAAAAAGTTAAATATCATCATATCTAAGTTAATCACGGTTAACAAATGTTGTGTGTTAGGCTTAAGAAGGTGGGGGCAAAGGAAGGTCGGGAAGTACCTGGCTAAATAGATCTAGTCATCAAACACTGCCACGGTCTTTTGCTAGGACGAAACTGATAGTACCCGTCTACCGCATTGGCTTGATCGCGTGTTATGTAAGGAACAATGGAAATTTATGTTATTTTGGAGGATTATAACTGTTAAAAAATTTATTTGTTCGTAAATAGATTTATATCAGAAAATAGAGGCTTCCTGAATCTTCGAATTTAGCGAATGGTTGTGCAAAATTTCGAAATTATGGCATCATGTTAGGTTAGGTTAGACTCGATTTGGTAAAGTTAATCCTCATTTTCCAGTAAGGTTGTAAAATTAAAAAAAAGGAAAGAAACGCTTCCATTTCAGACTTTCATAGAATCATTCAATATACGCTTGGGTTTACCGGCAAAAACCTAAAATTTTGCAAATTTTCATGTTTACACAATGTGAATAAATTCATATTTTATAATGCCCGTGAACGATCATTAACTTTTTGCATAAGATAAGAAAGTCGTAAATAAGTACGACAACAAAAGCATGAGTTTTCACGGTTTTAGTGCTAATGTGACATAGTAGTATTATAATGTAAACCAGTAGCTGATATAATGGAAATACTGCCAAGGTAACGAAGTTTAATTGCTTCTCAACGAGGACAAGGTGAAAAGTAAAAACAATCAAATAAGTATTGTTATCTGTTGTTTATATTGTGTTGTTTTTTTAATTTGATGACAGTATTGTAAGGGTTCTGGTGGCCAAAATGACGGTTGTAATACAGGGTTTTCCAATAAGAGGTGTTATTTTGAATAGCCCGCTATTTCGGTAAAAATTATTATACAAGTAAAAATTACGCCATTTATAAAAATGGAACGATACACGCTTCAACAACGCTTTGAAATTATTACAATTCACTTGAGTGAATCAAATGCAAATCATCTTAAGTGATGAGGCCCATTTCCACCTCGGTGGCTTCGTCAACAAGCAAAATTGTCGCATCTGGGGCTCGGAAAACTCAAGAGTTATTGTTGAAAAGCCTCTTTATTCTCAAAGTGTGACTGTTCGGTGCGGTTTATGGTCCGGCGGAGTAATTGGACCTTACTTTTTTGAAAATGAGTCTGGAGCAACAGTTACGGTGAATGGATTGCGCTATTGAGAGATGATTAATGATTTTTTATGGCCGGAATTGGATAGGATTGATCTGGACAACGTTTAATTTCAACGAGACGGCGCTACGTGCTACACAAGCAACGAAAACATTGATCTTTTACGATTGAATTTAAAAATAACACCTCTTGTTGGAAAACCTTGTATATGATAAGTTTTAGTCTGTATATGTCGCGTCGTAAGGAAGAATTTGTCACCACATCGTCAACGAATGCGTCAATCCTCTTCCCTCTTTACTTCCATCAGCCCCACAATACACCTCAATTAAGGATCCTATAGTTCAACTAGCTTTGCGTGTAGCTATGATTACCAACTTGGGCATTAGTGCAGCTAATTATGCAATATGAATAACAATCCTATGGAGAGTATCGAGATTATGGAAGACAAATTTATTATTATTAAATGAGAAGCTAACAGTTCAAAACTCAGTTTGCTCTAAAATAACAACAGCCTCCCTGGTCGAGGGGAAAGACTCTCGACTAGCAAGTTGGAGGTAGCGGGTTCAAATCCCAGCGGGCGAACAAAATTTTATTTTATTAATTAAGTATATTTGCCCTGATGTCAGATCACCATTCAGAATTGAAACGTCGCTTAAAAAGGCTTTTGCCGTGTTTGGTGACCAGATCTAAACAGCCAGGTTTCTTCCACACTTCATCTTCCCCATCTCCTTTCCCTACTCATTACCTTCAGCCTCGCAACATACCCATATTGGGGATACCGTAGTCTCACTGGCTTCAGACGGTTGAGAGCAGTTATGCGGTTTCATGTAGGATTGAAATTTTAGACACTTAATTGTTTATTATTATCACTAGGGTTTGGACAAAACTCGAAGAGATTTGTCAGTAATTTAATCAACGTAAATGATTCTGTTGGGTGCCATATTATTTTAACGTAATGGTCAGGAAAACATTAAATTAAATTATAATGGTAAAACCAAGTTTGAAACTATTACTAATTACAAATATTCTCGTTAACTGTTCCATTGACGACGCCGTGTTGGTTTGTTTCCCGACGTTTCAACATCTCCGTGGCTTTGCCTGCCGTGAACTGAAAACAGAGATCTTGTTCAGCTGTCAGCCTATTGGCATCTTTTAAATCGCTATGTTTATGTTTATTAACGTCTTACTTACATAAAACTTTTACTAAAAAAAATCACAACATGTTAAAAAAACAGTACAACATAAATAAATGAAAAACAATAATAATCTTGTTAAGTTATTATCACACTTACAAAAAAGAAATTGTGAAAAATTTAGCCTATTATTATGGATAAATTATGATAACCATTTATTTACACGAAAAAATGTGCTGAACTAATTTGAAGTTGAATATGTCTAGATTTAGAAGGAAACTATCAGCGACATCCATACACTCATTGCCCAACCTATGTACCCTCTCCATAACAGAATTGAATACAAAGTTATCTTTGTGAAATAATATATTCCATCTAGTATGTTTGGGAGGCACATATAGTGACAGCAAACTTATAGCGTCAGGGCAGTCAAACCTTGAATTAATTGTTGATCGATATTCAGTGCGTAACGTTCTGATTCATTACATGGGTATTCAGGACTCGCCTTATCTAACCAAACGTAATCTTAAGTCGACACGAATGAGTCGCTTATATAATTTTTTCTTTTGTAATATATGTAGAACGAGTAGCAGAGTAACCTTCTTTCGTTCACAATTTAATATACGCCAATTCAAGGACCGCATTTAACAACTTAATCCCGTTTACAGCTCCTTCTTTTACCTGCCTCACAACGCCGCCTAACCGGGTGACAATATTGTTCCACTTTAAATTGAGTATTGTTTTCATTTGAATCTGTCAATCACATTATTAAAAAAAATAATCAAACTGACAATTTTTTAAAAGCTGGTAATTTACGGCTGTTTATAAAAAAAAAAAAAATGATACGTATATTCATTGCTCTTCAATTGGACGGCCATACATATCAAGAACGGTATTAGTATATTTATGAGCAAACCATATGGTTTTGAAATCAACTATTCACATTTATTTTTCAGTTCCTTTGAGGTTGATTATAAATAATTTATTGGTTAGAATTAAGTACCTACTCTTTCAGAAACTTTCCTAGTGACCTCTAAGTAAGTACTCAAGGTAATTGGTTGTACTTAAATCGAGGAAGAATAATCGGTTATAGGTAAAATGATCGTAATCAAATGATAGCGATCAAACGATCATATTCAAATTATTGTAACTCTTAAATGATCGTAAACAAAATGATCGTATACAAAATGATCGTAATCAAATTATCGTAACTCATTTCGATAATTTTGTTTAAATGATCGTAAAAAAATGATCGTAAGCAAAATGATCATAAAAAAATGATCGTAGGCAAATAATATGCAAATGATTGTACGCAAATAATGCTGTCTGTGTGTCATGTTAAAGTAAAAAGACTTGATATAATCATTTATTTTGTGAGATAATGTACAGTGCATAGTAAACAATACATTTAACTGCTTGTCGTTATCATATTAAATGCTGGTTTTACAGTGAATATTACGCAAATCTAAAAACCAGATAACAATAAATATATGTAAAAAAAATAATGCCCATACAATATATAGACATCCTTTTAATTTTTTCAATAAAATAAAGATTAGAGTTGTTCTCTTCATAAGTAATGCGATCATATTTAAATTTACAATTAAACGGTAATTTACGAACGTTTACGCTTAAATGCGCCTAAGATCAAATGATAATTAAGATATTTGGCAAAAGATCTTTTTGCTTACGATCATTCGATTACAATCAAAACGTTGGTTACCGAGTACAAACGTTTCTAAAATAAACTAAAATAACTGTACTACTAGCGTACCACTTTTAATACTCGTAATTTTAATACGTCTTTGATTAATGATTCTTTAATAGTGACCAGCTGTTAACCCTATTTCAATCTCAAGTACGCCCAACAATTGAATTTGTGAGTCACTTCTCCAAAATTACTTGATTCTGTTCGAAGGAAGACGGTCCAACTGATTGACGATCCGTTGTAACAAACAGTTTGCCATCTATAATGCACAGACGCAATGTAGGCATGCTGCGACTGATCTAAATGTATTGTTATGGAGCCTGCTCTAAGGAGCTAGCAACACTCTCCGGTGCACACTGCACCCCTTCATTAAGCCCTCGCTTGCCCAATTTCTACCGATTTATAACAAGTTTCTCGTTAACTCTTTATGTTTTCATTTGTTATGCGGAGACGTTAGTTAAATGAAATTACCTCAATTTAAAACACGTTTTGTGATATAACCTTGAAAAAAATCACAGTTTATCTTGAAATGCAACTAAAGCATTTTTCGACCGATTTTAGCCAAATATTTTCACAATTTTCACTTAATTATTATCGTTTTTTTAATATTAGCGGGCTCTCTCTAACATTTGTATTTACATATTTCCCTTTCAAACCATCTTTGAACGCGTACTACGGGGCCTTAAACTCGACGGACACGAGCAGAACACCTTTCCCTGTTGATGTTGGTTTTAGTAGAATGGGTCGTTTCATTGACTCGTTTTTGTGTGCTCGTATGTGGAAAAGAGATACCGGCATCTTTTTTTCCTCCTTCAAAACATCCGGGCCTCTTCAAGACCCGCATTTATAAATTCCTACACCCCACAACCGGGTGGCGACATAGATCTCCTATCTCCCTGAGGTGTGACATAAAAAACTGAAACTAAAGAATATTCTCAATTGTTCAGAAAAGGTAGACGAATTTTTTTAAAGAAATTAGTTTTCCAACTTTAATTTGTTGACAACTTAAATTTTGTTAGTTTTCGACAAAAACCTCCCAGAGGACGAAGATAATATTTCCTCTGAATATTTTTAGACTGAATTTTTATCGCAAGACTTTATTATTATAACTTCTTTAAATACTTACCTCGTTTTAAACACTGTTGAAGCAGATTCTTACACTATAAACTGCTATTACGATATTTAAAAGGAATTGTCTAGCAAATTCTAATTAAATTCTATTTATTTTATCACGACGAAGAAAACAACCCTTTGATTGAATAGTGGTGCTTACCAGAGTTATTTATTTAATTTTAATTCTATTTTATGTGAGGATAATTCTTCCTTAAAAATTTATTTTTATGTACTTATCAGTTTTTCAGTTTGCTTTTTCATTTGATTATGAATACCGCACAAGAGTACCAACTAATCCAATCTGTCCGCAGCCAGTGGGACTACGGCATCCCCAATCTGTGTACGTTCTGAGGCTGAATGGAGCGTGGAATGAGTTGGAAGAGGAATGTTGGGAAATACCTGGCTATTCAGATCTGGTCACGAAAGACGGCTAAAGCAAGATTCAAACAATTCTTATCAATTAATTAAATTTATTTTATTGTTTTTTTTTTAAATTTTAATTTTTTTTTTTTTATATAATAACATAATACATTTTTTAAAAGTATAAATCAATCACATACTTTCGTAATTTAAGTTTAAATTTCTCTATATTTTATTTCCTTGGGTAATTCGCCAAATTCACTGCTCCGCACATCATTGACTTTTGGCTCTGGGTTCTTTTCTGAAGGGGAGTCTTATTTCATTTATTTTCCTTGTCTCATGTGTATTTGTGCTGCAGGTTTTCAATTATTCTTAGAAATTCAATCGATGTTTTAATTATTAATAAATTATTTTGTAGATCAAAAATTTTAAGTAAATAATTGGTTTAAATGACAAGATATTAAAATTTAACTCCTTCAATATTTCTATTATTTTCGTATCTCCATTTTTCTTCAGTAAAATTCACATAGTTCTATTTTGTAGTATTATCACTTGTTTCATTAATCCATCGTTGGCAAAGAATAGAATGCTGCTACAGTAATTAACGTGTGTTACAATGATTTCAGTGCATACATTAATGTGGACAGGATAATTTTAAACTGATCAAAACATCTTCATTATTATTATCTTCATAACATAAATATGTATTTAGATGTAATTCATATTATGTATATAATTATGAGAAAGGATATTACATGAAAACAAACCTGTGGTTGATTTAACAAAGGTTTACGTAATGAGATGTTGTGTTGGGCATAGGGGTGCAGAAGTTTTAGCCGAGATCAAACAGAATCTTAGAACTACTGTTAAGATATTGAAACTAATTAATGTTCTGGCATGGCCAGTGGTGTGAGGAAGGAGTGTGCTAACATAAGACATAACCTAACTTATTTAAAAATCTAACGTTTTAAGGTCGTTTTCATTGTTTCGTATGGAAAAAAAATTATTGTGGAAATAATTAAAAACATGATAAAAGGATCGGTTCTATCAAAAGATTCGTAGTAAAATTAAATGAAACACTAAAACAGCATGAATTATAATGTATAAATATGAAAATCAAGTTCCGTTAAAGAAATATATTTTTATTATTTGAAGTTTGAATTTATAAAAAGGACTCTACAATTGTTTAATTTAAAACTTGAAGATTTTCTGAGTTAAGTTACAAAATGTCACCACATTATTACATTTAAGTTAGTCAAATAATTAATGAATTTATAATGCGCCAGTTTGTTTAAACATAAAAAACAAGTAGTTATTTAAATAAGCTACATGATAAACCAAAAATCATAAAAAGAAAACTACATAATATGATTATTTATTTACGAGTCGAAAAACGTTTTGTCGTCAAGAATCGCCCTGGTCTCCTCGTAACCGTAACGTGTTCCCTTTTGGACTCCTGGATCTGAACCATAGATAATCCAATCACTAGATTGATAACTCTAGGCTTTTTGTATGAAGCAAGTTGGTCCACTATTTAACCATAGATATGCCGACATTTAGTATGCGTCTGAAACGTCTACGTTACACACCATCGACGAGGATAGAGGAAACTCAAAAAAGCGAGATCATAGACAATATAATTCTATTGATAGGTTTTTTTTAAGTGAAAAAAAAGCAATAATTTGTGAATGAAATACTAGTATTTTTTTAATTATTTGATGGTTAAAAAAAAGCCAACGTAGCACAGTGGTTCCATGCATCTGACCGATAATCAGAAGGTGCGCGTTCAATTCCCGCATCACTTCAAATTTAAAAGATTTTAAATATGACTCTCCTACGACAGGATCGAATTTTGACATTTCTCCGTTTACAACAGAAAAATGAAAAACCCAGTTACATGTTAGTTATATCTTTATTTCAGCAAAACGAATAATTATAGATAATAGGTTAAATCAATAATAACTAAGGTATAACTGATATATTCACGATTCAATAGGGCATCGCAATACGCAAAATCCAATACTGGCGGAAATACGGGAATACTGTGTGAAAAAGAAAATAGATTCAATTCTGCAGTCAAGATAATGCTATTACAAATTAGAAACAAACACAAAATAAATTCGCATCTGTTTTTGGTTACAATATCGAGTCCTATTTTGTGTCGAGGTGTCAAGAGATTACGAGTTGGCAACGCACAATTGACGGACATCTCGCTAATATCGGATAAACAAAATATTCAAATCCGTCAAATCTTTACAACACAACGGTGTGCTTCAAGATGTAAAAAAAAAACCACCACAGATATCCACTCAGCCAGTACTCAGCTGTCAAAATTCAGAGTTTTACATTAGATAGCTGACTTGGTGACGTTTCAGAGCATACTAACCAAAGATATTAGAAGAACGAGATATGCTATGTTGGCCGCCGGACCGTAGGCGGAGTATTACCTAATTAGGGTACTTTGAACGGTATCGGGACGTGTACGCACAGAAATCTGTTCTATGTATTAGTGCGGATACCTTAGCGGAAGCGAAGGTGTGCAGTAGTATTAGTGAACAAAACCGGCGACACTCGGCAAAACAATTCCACACAGTATGAACTGCTCATAGCACATCTCGTTCTTCTAATATCTTTGATACTAACCGTGTCTTTTTTTCGGTTCCAATTTTCAATCGTAGTTATACCCCCTGATCTGAACTGATCAGCGAGCCAAAGGCAGGTGTAATCGTAGTTGTGTATAATATAATCGATATTAGTAGCGAAAGTTGGGGCTTGTTGTTTTAAACCGTTACACAATGGAATTGAGATCAAAGTTATTTATACACGGTGTCCGGAAACTCGTAGTACAAGCGGGAAACTGGAGAATCTACACCACATGGGGAACCCAAAAAAACATAAAGTTTTTTGATTTGAGCATTTTCACAAAAAAAAAAAAAAAACCAAAAAAAAATATTTTTCGGCTATTTTTGGGTTAAAGTTTTTTCTGGTGTTTAGGGTTGAACAACAGATGTTTTAACCGTGCAGAGCAGAAATATTTTATGATTACACCGGATTAAATGAAGGGTGATTTCAAAATAATGCTTAAAATCCGAGTTTCTTCATTTGTTTTACTTTCAAATAGTTTTAATTAGTTGGGTACTTTGATCTTCAGTAATAATTTATAAGAATTTGATTAAAAAAAAAAAAAAAAAAAAAAAAAATGAACTTCTAACTCGATTTACTCGATAACGAAAGCTCAAATCAAAAAAAAATATACTACAAAATCGACTCCAAATGTGATGTAGATTCACCAGTTTCCCGCTTGTACTACGAGTTTCCGGACACCCTGTATATATTTTTTAGATATCATTTAGAATCACTTCCCGAAGTTTAATTAGAAAAAAATAGTCGTATGAAAAAAATGAAGAGTTATACACATACAAAATATATAAGCTATTCCTGCGCGAAACTTTTCACTTTCAATGAACTCAAATTTCCTTTGAATTTTAAAAATTGGAACTGATTGTTCGGACAGACGATAAAATAGGTAGTCAGATATATGTAATCAGAAAGATATTTTATTTAATTAATTAATGAAAACATTCTGTATTTGCAGTGTGTATTTCTTGCGTTTAAATTTTTGACAGATTTCATGATTTTCACGATTAGTAACGGTGTTCCTCGAAAGGTGAATTTGTGATGGTCTCCCTAGATTTTTCACGGGTCTGCTCTAGTACCTAATAAGAAATAATTCTTTATACTAGTGGTTACCCAAAAGATACCGAACTGATGTTGCGGAGCGCTTAGTTTTTGTACTACCGGTTTCCAAGTATGCCAAGCACTGCGTTGGAGAAATCGTTCTTTCGTATGAATTTTTTGGGACAGTTGTTTTGTGTGCTCCTCGTTTTTTTTACCACGGCTTATTTTCGTCAACAGAGTTCCGAAATGACCTTCATTTTTTATCCAAGGTCATCACAGGTGACGAATCATCGTACCTACAATGGATAAGATTCAGAAACATAGATCCAATGGAAGACTTCAAATGTCATCAAAAATTCACCACAGCCGAAAGGCCGACTTCTCCAGCACAGTGTTTTGTATACTGACTGGGTAAAGGTAGCAGTACACGGTCCTACCGGCAGAACACGGTACCACTAAAAATAAGCCTCCCACAACATAAGTTCGGTTTCTTTTGGGTACCCCCTCGTATACTTTAACACCTAAAAAAACATGGATATGAAAACGGTTTTTGTATTATTCATATTATCAAATAATTGCATGCGCTCCAATGTAAGAAATAAACATTTTATTTTTGACCAAATATTAAATTAAAATATAAACAATATTAGCAGAGTAAAACAAACTTAAGATGGTTATGACTGTTAGTTATGACCATGGTTCATAACAATGTAGTGCTTTCTTTGTACGAATACATAGAAGTAACGTTTGCCTTTTCGTTTAACCTCACTCAAAGAAACAAAGTCTAGACCCTTGTCTCCATTTCATCTTGAATGTTATTCTGGCTAAAATATATTGTGTTTTATTTATTACGCGTAGGTAAATGTTATTGTTGATTCAAACTATTAGAGTTATTAGCGTAGTTTATAAACTATTACGAACTACTGGGCACCATTGTTCAGCCACAATTTCTTGTATTT
This sequence comes from Hesperophylax magnus, assembly GCA_026573805.1. Taxonomy (NCBI): domain Eukaryota; kingdom Metazoa; phylum Arthropoda; class Insecta; order Trichoptera; family Limnephilidae; genus Hesperophylax; species Hesperophylax magnus. The sequence goes on along the minus strand of JAIUSX010000091.1, from coordinate 4,105,110 downwards.
ATGAGCATGTGTCCGTACCTTAAATCAGTTATTTAGAATTGAGGTACGGACACACATGATCATAAATAATCACGCCTAAAACTAATATGCTCTTCAACTGTACAAATTTGCTTATGTTAGGCATATTTTTCGTAAGTATACTCATGAATAAGCGTGATCAAAGCCAACAATTATACACACGCGCTATTTAAAAGCACTCTCAACAGACTCCAAAATGGAAGCTTTGCAAGACGATATATATATATATATATATATATATATATATATATATATATATATATATATATATATATATATATAAGTGCGATAACGAGAAAGAGCAACTCCGGATAGTGTATAAGCAAATCAAAAAGACAGTAAAGAAAATAGTTGCCTCTGCACAACATGAGGCATTGAGAGAGCTGTATGATGACCTAGAAACACCCAACGGAGTGCAAAGAATATACAAAATCGCAGCACACAGGAGAGAAAGGGCCAAATCTATTAGAACACCCAAATACATAGAAAACACTGACGGTGAGTTGATCACAGACGAAATCAAAATATGTGAAAGATGGAAAGATTATTATTCTACATTACTGAACGAAGAATTTCCAAGAACAATTCACGTGTCAGAGAAACCAGTGCTGGGGCCAGTTGAAGAAATCACTCCGACAGAAGTTAAAGTAGCCATATCACAAATGAAAAAGGGGAAAGCAGTGGGGCCAGACAATATTCCAGCCGAATTATGGAAAGAGTGTGGGGAAGTGGGACATAAATGGCTGTGCAACCTGTATAATAAAGTACTGACCGGAGAACCAATGCCAGAAAGCTTTAGGAAAAGCTATCTTCTTCCATTTTACAAAAATAAGGGAGACTCTAGGAAGTGCGACAATTATAGAGGGATAAAGCTTATATCTCACACCATGAAAATATATGAGAGGATTATAAACACACGAATTAGGAATATTGTAAAAATACATGACGATCAATGCGGCTTTGTATCGGGGAAATCAACAATAGATGCTATTCAAACAGTCAGAATCATAGTTGAAAAATATCGAGATGCAAAAAAAGATTTACACATGGTATTTATAGACTTGGAAAAAGCATTTGACAGGGTACCCCGAAGCCTGATATGGGCGGCATTGAGATCTCATAACGTACCAGAAGGATATGTGCTCTCCATACAAGATATGTATACAGACGTAGAAACACGAGTAAGATGCACATCAGGGATGTCACCAACATTTCCAATTAAAGTGGGGGTACACCAAGGATCTGTCCTCAGCCCATTGCTATTCATAATGGTCATGAATTACCTAACGAGTCAAGAAATGAACAGTATTCTCAAGACTATGCTTTTTGCAGATGATGTAGTACTGATAGAAGAAAATCATTGTGATCTACAAAATAGCCTGGAAAGGTGGAGAAAGATCCTGGAGGATAATGGACTAAAAATTAGCAGGAAAAAGACGGAATATTTGTATTTACCATTTGAAGACCCAAATGCTGTAACTCCTTCGATGCAATTGGATGGAGTAACATTAGCCAACTGTGACTCATTTAAGTATCTGGGCTCACTCATCCACAGAGACGGAGGATGTGCAGCGGATGTCAACCATAGGATAGGAGTGGGATGGATGAAATTTAGATCCGTAACTGGAATTTTGTGCGACACGAAAATGCCAATAAAACTTAAAGGAAAGACATACCAGACTATTGTTAGACCCGCGATAATGTATGGCTCCGAATGCTGGACTATGTACAACTCCTACTCTAGGCAACTCGAATCAGCAGAAATGCGAATGCTTAGATGGACGGCAGGAGTATCATTAAAAGATAAAATTAAAAGCTCACGCATTCGTGGTAGCCTGGGTGTCACTGACATAAACAGTAAGCTAGAGGAACGACAGTTAAGATGGTATGGGCACATAAGACGGAGACCACCAGACCACACAGTGAAGCAGGCAATGTCTATAGAGCTTCAAAGACAGTCATCCAGAGGTAGACCAAAGAACTCCTGGATGACCCAATGCTCCAAAATCCTACAAAGAAACGGCCTAGATGAAAGCGACACTCAGAACCGAAGAAGCTATAACCTGAGAACGAGAAGAGCCGACCCCAACAGCCTACCTAGGCAATGAGTTGGGATAGTGCTAGGAAGAAGAAGAAGATATATATATATATATATAAAACAGTGTCAGTTCCATTGAATAGAGAGTATTTTATTTAGTAATTGGTCAGTTCACTACAATAATCGATGCTAGCATGCTCATAAGACAATCTATTCAGACATTCTAAAAGCACACCCTCATCCACTATATAGCATAATAATAGCTTATTAATATCAGCAATGAAATGGACACATATACCCCTAAGTAGCATTTGCTTAGTAATAGCATACTTTCATGCTACTAATGAGCACGTCTGTCGATAGCTTTGCCCAATTTAAATGAATAGGTACTTATAATCGCGTGGAAAAGCGATTCCGTTGATAGATCCGTTGTAACTTCCTCAGCTTTTTCATAAATATATTGGTAAATGATGGTGCAGAGTCCCCATATATAGGGTTCAACTCATCTTTGATTTGCGTAGGCGTATTGCCTTTCAGAAACAAAAAATTAATAACAGCTCGATACTTGTATTTTTTCCATTTTCACAAAAAAACACACATCGACTCACTCAAACGACTGTAAACTAAAAACTGCGAGTAACTGTCAAAAGAAGCACAACTACATTAACTAGCTTTTATTGACGAGTATCGCCATCTTTGCGTCGAGGTCGGAAACTTTTCAGACCACCCTCGTAAGAATGATGTTCTCAGCGGTAAGACCATGTGAAGCGATTTCCAATATCACAAAATATAAATTTCCACCGATGAGTGAATGGCAAAACGTAGATATACTGAACTGTTTTTCACCTCACTAAATATCTAGATTTGTAGTACTCCTCCATGCTGGTGGCAAAGGTGGTAACCAGGCCCAACAGCTTGGAACCAACTCCCTTAACATTTACGAAAAATCGAAAGCTCATCTGAGTGCAGAGCAAAACTAAAGACTTACCTTATCAAATTGTCATATCCAGAATAACGATCGAATTTGTCTTTTTCAGTAGTATTTCATTACTCAGTCCAAGGGATTTATCTTTCTCCTTGACTTTCTCCTTCTCTTTCTCCCTTTATTTATACATCAATAAATACTACGCCAGTCAAATAAAACAATCATCACTGCCATGGTTGCCTGGATGGAGTCCCCCCTGATGGCCCTCCGGAGACGGGAGATGTGAAAATATCCTCCATCAAAGGCTGTTTACAATATATTTTTGAGCTTATTCGTTTTCACTTAAATTCCGCTGTTTTATACCCATTAGAATGATAATTTTTTCAGAAATGCAACTTTTTGCGGATTTTATTAGTGATTTCGTTTAAGACAACGATTCGTACAACGAATCCAAAATTTAAGCCTTTTTAACGCCACGGAGCCTGACAAAATGGCTTTTAATGTCCGAACCCAAGTCTTGCAAAAGTACCCATAAGAATAATAATTTTTCCAGAAATACATATATTTGCAGCTTTTGTGACTGATTTCGTTTAAGACCATCATATTTATCAAGAATCCAAAATTCGAGCCGAATTAGCGCCATAGAGATTGAAAAAATCGCTTTTAAAATCCGAACCCAAGTCTTGCAATAGTGCCCATAAGAATGATAATTTTTCCAGAAATCAGACTTTTTGCTGTTTTTGTGATTGATTTCGCTTTCTACAATGATTCTTACAACTATTTAAAAATTTCGGCCCGTTTGGCGCAATAGAGCCAAATGAAAAAATAAAAAGAAATAATAAAATGGCTTTTAATGTCCGAACCCAAGTCTTCCAATAGTGCCCATTAGAATGATATTTTTTTCAGAAATGCAACTTTTGCCGATTTTGTGACTGATTTCGCTTTGTACCATGATTCTTACACCGATCAGAAAATTTTGCCCGTTTTTTCACTGGTGGTGCGCAAAATCTTTTGTTCGTAATTGTGCGGAGGTTGCTGGAAGTGCGATAAAGATTTAACAAAATAACAAAACGAATTGAATTTTCCTTATAATGATTACAAGAGAGATAATGAGTGGGAAAGGCCAAAGACTTACCCCTAGGTCTCTTCCTCCGTAGCCGCTGGTTCCTTTTACCTAACAAGTTGCATACAATTAAGGCAATTCCTTTTAACACTTGTTCACATAACATAAAAAACGGTGACATACACTGTGGCGGGTAAAAATGTTTCACTGGACGATGTGATGTTCCAAATAATCACAGCCGAGTTGAACACTTTGCGGGTATTCACAAAAATTACACGACAATGTTCGCGGTGACCAAGATGCAACGATAATAATGTTCCTTGTCGTTTGGCCCGGGTCAAGAAAAGGGGACAAGGGGCAAAGGGGGAGTGAAGGGAACACATTTTAAGACTATTCAATTTTAAAACCTCACGCGCAACTAGGCACCATAGAGCCAGAAAAAATGGCTTTTAATGTCGGAACCCGAGTATTGCAATAGTGCCCATAAGAATGATAATTTTTCCGGAAATGCAACTTTTTGCAGATTTTGTGACTGTTTTCGTTGAAGACCGTGATTCAAATAATGAAACCAAAAATTCAGCCTTTTTAACGCCAAAGAGGCTGAAAAAATGGCTTTTTATGTCCGAACCCAAGTCTTGAAATAGTGCCCATAACAATGATAATTATTCCAGAAATGCATATTTTGGCAAATTTTGTGACTTATTTGGTTGAAGACCATCATTTTTATCAAGAATCCAAAATTTGAGACGAATTAGCGCCATAGAGTCTGAAAAAATCGCTTTAAAAATCCGAACACAAGTCTTGCAATAGTGCCCATAAGAATGATGATTAGTGCAGAAACGCAACTTTTTAGTGTTTTTGTAACTGATTTCGCATTCTACAACGATATAAAAATATCAGCCCAATTCGCGACATAGAAAAAAATGGCTTTTAATGTCCGAACCCAAGTCTTGCCATAGTGTCCATGAGAATGAAAATGCATAAAGAATTGCAAATTTTTGAGTTTTTCTTAGTGATTTCGATTAAGACCATGATTCTTATAACGAATCCAAAAATTAAGCCGGTTAAACACCATAAAGCCTGAAAAAATGATTGTGCCTGATTTTGTCACTGATTTCGTTTGAGACCATCATTCTTATCAAGAATCCGAAATTTGAGCCGAATAAGCGCCATAGAGTTTAGAAAAATCGCTTTAAAAATCTGAACCCAAGTCTTCCAAAAGTGCCCATAAGAATGATAATTTGTGCAGAAATGCAACTAACTAATCCAAACTTCAGCCTGTGAAACGCCATAGAGCCTGAAAAAATCGCTTTTAAAATCCCAACCCAAGTCTTGAAATAGTGCCAATAAGAACGAAAATTTATCCAGAAAAGAAACTTTTTGAAGACTTTATAACCTATTTCGCTTTCTACCATGATTCTTACAAAGATAACAAAATATCAGCCCGTTTGGCGCCATAGAGCCTGAAAAAATTGTTTTTAATGTCCGAACCCAAGTCTTGCAATAGTGCCCATAAGAATGAAATTTTTTTTAGAAATGAAACCTTTTGAAGATTTTCTTAATGATTTCGTTTAAGATAGTGATTCTTATAACGAATCCAAAATTACAGCCTGTTAAACGCCATATAGCCTGAAAAAATGGCTTTTAATTTCTAAACCCAAGTCTTGTAATAGTGTCCATAAGAATGATATTTTTTACAGAAATGCAACTTTTTGCAGATTTTGTGACTGATTTCGTTTAAAACCATCATTTTCATCAAGATTCCAAAAATTGATCCGAATTAAAGCCATAGAGCCTGAAAAAATCGATTTTAGAATCCGAAACCAAGTCTTGAAATACTGCCAATAAGAATGAAATTTTTTCCAGAAAAGACACTTTTTGCAGACTTTATAACCTATTTCACTTTCTGCCATGATTGATAAAAAGATAACAAAAAAAGCCCGTTTGGCGCCATAGAGCCTGGAAAAATTGTTTTTAATGTCCAAACCCAAGACTTGCAATAGTGCCCATAAGAATGAAATTTTTTTCAGAAATGCAACTTTATGAAGATTTTCATAGTGATTTCGGTTAAGACCGAATCGAAAAAATTTCAGCCCGTTAAACACCATAGAGCCTGAAAAAATGGCTTTTAATTTCCGAACCCAAGTCTTGCAATAGTGCCCATAAGAATGAAAGTTTTTATAGAAATGAAACCTTTTAAAGATTTTCTTAATGATTTCGTTTAAGACCATGATTCTTATAACGAATCCAAAATTTCAGCCTGTTAAACGCCATATAGCCTGAAAAAATGGCTTTTAATTTCCAAACCCAAGTTTTGTAATAGTGTCCATAAGAATGATATTTTTTATAGAAATGCAACTTTTTGCAGATTTTATGACTGATTTCGTTTAAGACCATCATTTTTATCAAGATTCCAAAAATTGATCCGAATTAAAGCCATAGAGCCTGAAAAAATCGATTTTAGAATCCGAACCCAAGTCTTGAAATACTGCCAATAAGAATGAAATTTTTTCCAGAAAAGACACTTTTTGCAGACTTTATAACCTATTTCGCTTTCTGCCATGATTGATAAAAAGATAACAAAATATAAGCCCGTTTGGCGCCATAGAGCCTGGAAAAATTGTTTTTAATGTCCAAACCCAAGTCTTGCAATAGTGCCCACAAGAATGAAATTTTTTTTAGAAATGCAACTTTATGAAAATTTTCATAGTGATTTCGGTTAAGACCATGAATCTTATAACGAATCCAAAATTTCAGCCTGTTAAACGCAGTAGAGCCTGAAAAAATCGCTCTTAAAATCCGAACCCAAGTCTTGAAATACTGCCAATAAGAATGAAATTTTTTCCAGAAAAGACACTTTTTGCAGACTTTAATAACCTATTTCGCTTTCTGCCATGATTGATAAAAAGATAATAAAATAAAAGCCCGTTTGGCGGCATAGAGCCTGGAAAAATTGTTTTTAATGTCCACACCCAAGTCTTGGAATAGAGCCTATAAGAATGAATTTTTTTTTAGAAATGAAACCTTTTGAAGATTTTCTTAATGATTTCATTTAAGACCATGATTTTTATAACAAATCCAAAATTTCAGCCTGGTAAACGCCATAGAGCCTGAAAAAATGGCGTTTAATTTCCGAATTGTCTTGTAATAGTGCCCATAAGAATGATAATTTTTCCAGAAATGCACCTTTTTGAATTTTTCTTAGTGATTTCATTTTTTTTTTTTTTTTTTTTTTTTATTACAAGATAATACATTACAAAATGATAACAAAGTAATAATGTATTATTCCCAATGAGTTTATAAAACTCATTTCGGGAAAGACAACATTAGAAAGGACAAGGCAAATAAATAAAATACATTAAAATAAATACATTAAAATAAATAAACGCAGATGTTATTATGGAGTTCTAGAGAAAGATTGTGTTAGTCATTAATGAAACTGTTAAGGAAATAGCTTTTAAGAGCTTTTGCCAGTGTTTTTTTGTTTGTTGCCGGAAGTTTTAAATTACTAGGTAATGCGTTATATTGTTTATGTGCAATGTATTGTAAGGAGTTAATTCCAAATTTGGTCGTGTAAGTAGATGACGATAAATGTATTTGATTTTGTGATCGTGTTTTGTGCTGGTGTATGTCAGAATTAAAAACTGGTTTAGTGTTGGTGTGTGAGGAGTGTTGAATTATTTGTAGAATGGCAGTTGTGATGTTATACTTTGGAAGGACTGTAAAGGGAAGTATTTGTGTCTGTGAGTATATATCTTTGACATGTGTATCCCATGGCAGATTATATATATTACGTACGGCTCTATTTTGAATTACTTGTATTTCCGAACTTTTTTTTTTGGTAATGGTGCCCCAGATACTAACTAGATAACTCAGGTGGGAGTGAATCATAGCATAATAAGTTGCACGCAGTAAAGATGTGGGGAGCACACCTTGGAGTCGATAAAGTACACCGGTTATAGGGGAAATTTTGGATTTTACATTCTCAACATGGGAGTTCCACGAGAGGTTAGAGTCTATGAGTAACCCCAAATATTTCGTTACTTGAACATGTTGTAGCTTTTCATTTCCAAGAATAATATTCATACCCATGTTATCTTTTTTACCGAAAGTAAGGTAATGGGTTTTTTTAACATTGAGGCTTAATTTGTTTAATCGAAGCCATTTTGCCAGCTTTGCGAGATCTTTATTCATTAGAGCTTCAAGTTCCTTCAGATTTTTACAATGGTAGTAAATCACAGTATCATCAGCGTAAAGTTGAAGTTTTCCCGAGATGCCACATTTAGTTATATCATTGATGTATAGTAAGAAAAGTAGAGGTCCAAGAATAGAGCCCTGTGGCACTCCACATGTGATTTTTCCAAAGCCGCTTAGGTTCCCTCCGATATCGACAAGGCAAAATCTATCAGCTAGGTAACTTCGGAGCAAATTTAAAGATTTACCTACTATTCCCAAATGTTCCATTTTCTGTAGAAGTATTTCATGATCTACCGTATCAAAGGCTTTTTTCAGATCTATAAATATAGCTGCCACATATTCGCCCTGGTCTATGTACTGCTGAATGTTAGAAATGAAATCGAAAGTGGCACATTGGGTATTGGAGTTTTTCCGAAAGCCATATTGCTGTGGTGTAAGGATATCATTGCTAGAGATGTATTTTATCAGTCTATCTTTGATAATTGACTCAAACACCTTTGAAAATACCGATAAAATCGATATTGGACGGTAGTTAGAAATACACTTCTTGCAGTCTTCTTTAAAAATTGGTATAATTTTTGCTAGCTTTAACTGGTTTGGAAATATTCCCGAGCCTATGGAGAAGTTGATAAGTTGGGTTAGGTGCCCCGCTAGTTCTTCTTTACAGGTTTTAAGAATGCACGGTGTTACTCCATCAATTCCTGCCGCTGCATTCGACCTAAGTTTCGAGATGACCTTTATTACCTCATCCTTATTCGTCCTAGTCATATATAAGGATTGTCGTGCCTTTGGTTCTACATATATTGTATTACAGTCATCCGGGAATGATGGAATGGCAGCTGCCAATTTTTCTCCAACTGACAGGAAAAACTCATTAAATGCCAACGCTATTTCACGGGGTTCCCTAATTTCACAATTATTTACGATGAGAGATTCAATTGTGTTGGTGGGTTTATGTACACGGTTAGACAGAATTGAGTTAATGGTTTTCCAAGTTTTTCTTGGGTTAGTTAGGCTTTGTTGAAAGCTATTGATGTAATATTTGTTTTTCAGACTTCTCCTATAATTAGTTATTATGTTTCTGAGTTTATTTTTACGTATTGCAAGAGTAATATTACCTGGGTCTTGTTTCCACTGCTTGTGAAGCTGGTTTCGTTCCTTGATTAGAAAATTCAGTTTAGAATCAAACCAAGGTGTATTAAGATGTTGCCGCCTTCCTGTTTTTACGTTCGGTGTAGTTTTACCTGCTTCTAATGCATTTTTGACATAATCATTAAAATCTTTGTAACCGTCTTCGGGTTTGGTTGAGTTGATAGCAAATTTGTTAGTCGCAATATAAGATTTTACCGCCATACTGTTGATGATAGGTTTAGTAAAGCGTGGTTTAGTTCTATTATTAAACCATTTTTTTAAATTATTCTTAAAGTCAACAATTAGTATATTATGGTCACTAAGCGGGTCATCTATATTCGATATGGTTGTTGAAATGTTTTGTCTGTTTGATATAACGTGATCTATAATAGTGCTGCTTGTATCAGTGACTCTCGTGGGATATGATTTATTTTGTATTGAGAAATTGTATGTTAGTAAGGTGTTGATAAAATTTAAAGAAGAAGGTGTGTTTATGGAAGTGTCGATGTTGAAATCTCCGAGTATTAATGTATCTTGTCTGCTTTTGTTCAGTATTTTTTCAAAATGTGTTAGGAAATCGTGCATGTTATTTGGGTTAGGTTTTCGATAAATGGCATAAATGTTGACTGGTTTCCTATTACTGCTGCAAACACTAATACCTAAAAATGAATTTTCGTTGGAAAAATTTTCAATGATAGAGCACTTCATAGAATCCAGAACATATATGGCCACACCTCCTCCTCCTTCATTTGGGCGAGAAGAAAAAGCACTGTAAAAACCATTTAAGCAAAAGAACTTTTCTTCTCCGACATCAAGCCACGTTTCAGTGATGACAAGAACATGAACAATATCGCATAATCTTCTGACCTTTTCCTCAATTTCGTCAAACTTGTTTCGTATACTTCTGGCGTTCATATACATTATTCGCAGACAGTTCTTCATGGGAGTATAGTCATCGATAGTTAGGCACTTGTGTTCTTGTATATTACACTCCATAGTCTATTGTAGCTAGGTCCTTCTTGAGGGCAGCTATGTAAGCTGGGCAGTTGTCCCTATCTCCGGTTGAATGGTCAGCAGGCTTACCAAATCTGGTGCATGTCGCGCAAACTGGTTTGATGGCTGCATTTGGGCACGACTCCTGGGTGTGTTTTTCTTGTGCACAGTGTCCACATGTAGGTTTAGTATCTCTGCAATATTTGTATGAGTGTCCAATCATATGACATTTAGTGCAGACAGTAAGGCCAATAAAATCTCTGACGCGGCAAACAGTCCAGTTCACAAATACTTTCTCCTGTTCAATAAGTAATTTACGGACGATAGCTGGCATTTCATAAATACGATGACAAGTGTTTCCTGTGCGAGCACCAGCTAAGTGACTTAATTTACAGCACGCTATAGTTCCCTCAATGTCTTGAATGTTGGGAACCCCAGTTAAGGCGATCCTTAAAAATTCTTCGTCAGTCAGGTCCCTCGGTACCCCAAAAAATATTAGTCTCGGAGATCGCTTGGTCGGCAGTCGGGCCTTAATTGTGCTTGATTTGTCGAAACAGGGTGCATTTAATAGTTTTTGTTGCTCACCTGCGGTTGCCGTGTTTATCAAGATACCTTTATTTCTTATCTTTTTTATTCCCGTGACCCGAACGCCTAGTTCAGATGGCCGAATCATGTCCTGGATAATTTTTTTGGTACCATCGCTATCCTTGGTGGCGTCTGCATCTGTTGGAAATACGCATACGCCTGGTCTTGGTGCTCCGACACGATGTCCATATTGGGTAAGTGGAGGGGGTTGGTGAGCATCATTAGGCTGTTTGCGGGCGATGTCAGCAAATGAGAGGCTAGCCTCCGTTGCCTCCGCTACTCTCCGCATTACAGGTCCAAGATCAGACTCTAGTTGAATAATTTTTTGTTCAAGTTGTCTTTTTTCGCTCTTCACGTGTCGTACTTTGATTTCTGTCATTCTCAGTTGGGCAGTCACTGTAGCCAGATCAGCACGCATGGTCTCGCGCTCCAACAACAGCTGAGATACGGATCTAAAAACTTCCGACACGTTTCTGGCAATTCTCAGCTGCTGGTCTTTTGAGACCTTCGACTGCTTCTCTGCCAAGACATCTTGTAGAGCTGTCAGATGTGTTTGAGCTTCATTAAGCACATCTACCCCTGAGGTGCAAGGATATTCTACTTCGGTATCATCCGAGCCTTTGGATGACGCAATCGATGAGGTTTCGTTTGCATCCTCAATTGAGACGCTATTTTCTCCAATAATCCGGGGCATCATTGTGCTCAGATGTCTTTTTTTAGGACGGTTCATTTTTTGAACACTGGATTTTTTTATATAAGTAATTGGTTTTGTACAATTCGTATTTTTTTGTGTTTTTTTTTTTTATTCGCTTCACCACTTTAGTTGATAAGTCGATGATTTGCGCCTGTCAGCTGACATGTAGGCAATATTGCTAACTTGCCACAGTAAGTAATTATGGGTACTTGATGATAATTCGTACTTTAAATCAGCGCCTTGATTTGGATGATCTGCTAAACTCGTATATCTTGTTTCACAATGATTTAAATAATATTGCAGGAAAAAAAAAAAAAATTGAGGAAGAAAACTTAGTATTACTAGGAATCGAACTGAGGACCTTCGGATCTATATGCGGATTCGCTCACCACTGGGCTAGCGGCCGCTTTTGGGTAACCGGGAATTAAGAGTAATATAAAATTGTTTTCGCACAGGTATGTTTACAGCGATTAGAATAAAAGGATATTATTTCGGCAATAACACTATGATACTTCACAGTTGAATTAAACACTTGTAAACCTGGTTAATTAAAGCGTTAAGATTTCACAAACTTTGATGATACGTATTAATTGTTTTTATTTTCGCACAGGTATGTTTACAGTGATTAGAATGACAGGTTATTATTTCGGCAACAACACTCTGACACTTCACAGTTTGAATTAAACACTTGTAAATTCTGTAAAATTAGAGCGTTAAGATTTCACAAACTTCGATTATTCTCTACACTGATCTTCGGGGACATGTTTATAGATAAATTTTATGGATATTAGGTTTTGTAGGCTTTAGATTTTGTATTATTAAGTGGAGCGAATTTTTGACATGCACTCTGTTGATAAATAATATGACTATTTAAGACCATGATTCTTATAACGAATCCAAAATTTCAGCCTGTTAAACGCCATAGAGCCTGAAAAAATCGCTCTTAAAATCCGAATCCAAGTCTTGAAATACTGCCAATAAGAATGAAATTTTTTCCAGAAAAGACACTTTTTGCAGACTTTAATAACCTATTTCGCTTTCTGCCATGATTGATAAAAAGATAACAAAATATAAGCCCGTTTGGCGCCATAGAGCCTGGAAAAAATGTTTTTAATGTCCAACATATCATTTATAATGTTTGACGGCCGGCATAGTCCAATGGTAACGCATTGGACTGCCATTCCGAAGGTCGCGGGTTCGAACCCAGCGTGCGCAAATAAATTTTATTTGATTAATTTGTGTTATTTTCACAATTAATTAATTAAAATAATATATAGTATATTTGCGGCACGTTCCAGAGTGGAAGATACTACCAGTATCGCACTGGTGTAAGACCACCATTCAGAATTGAAACGTTGCTCCAAATGGCTTTAGCCGTGTTTAGTGACTAGATCTGTATAGCCAGGTACTTCCCCACCTTCCTCTTTCCCTTCCCCACTTACCTTCAGCCTCACAACATCCCCCAATTGGGGATGCCATAGTCTCACTGGCTCCAGACGGGAGCAGTTGGGACTCTTGTGAGGTATTCACTATAAAAAAAAATAAAAAAAAAAACCCAAGTCTTGCAATAGTGCCCATAAGAATGAAATTTTTTTCAGAAATGCAACTTTATGATGATTTTCATAGTGATTTCGGTTAAGACCATAATTCTTATAACGAATCGATAAAATTTCAGCCCGTTAAACACCATAGAGCCTGAAAAAATGGCTTTTAATTTCTGAACCCAAGTCTTGCAATAGTGCCCATAAGAATAAAATTTTTTTTAGAAATGAAACCTTTTGAAGATTTTCTTAATGATTTCGTTTAAGATCGTGATTCTTATAACGAATCCAAAATTTCAGCCTGTTAAACGCCATATAGCCTGAAAAAATGGCTTTCAATTTCCAAATCCAAGTCTTGTAATAGTGTCCATAAGAATGATATTTTTTATAGAAATGCAACTTTTTGCAGATTTTCTGACTGATTTCGTTTAAGACCATCATTTTTATCAAGATTCCAAAAATTGATCCGAATTAAAGCCATAGAGCCTGAAAAAATCGATTTTAGAATCCGAACCCAAGTCTTGAAAAACTGCCAATAAGAATGAAATTTTTTCCAGAAATGCAACTTTATGATGATTTTCATAGTGATTTCGGTTAAGACCATAATTCTTATAACGAATCGATAAAATTTCAGCCCGTTAAACACCATAGAGCCTGAAAAAATGGCTTTTAATTTCCGAACCCAAGTCTTGCAATAGTGCCCATAAGAATTAAATTTTTTTTAGAAATGAAACCTTTTGAAGATTTTCTTAATGATTTCGTTTAAGATCGTGATTCTTATAACGAATCCAAAATTTCAGCCTGTTAAACGCCATAGAGCCTGAAAAAATGGCTTTCAATTTCCAAATCCAAGTCTTGTAATAGTGTCCATAAGAATGATATTTTTTACAGAAATGCACCTTTTTGCAGATTTTCTGACTGATTTCGTTTAAGACCATCATTTTTATCAAGATTCCAAAAATTGATCCGAATTAAAGCCATAGAGCCTGAAAAAATCGATTTTAGAATCCGAACCCAAGTCTTGAAATACTGCCAATAAGAATGAAATTTTTTCCAGAAAAGACACTTTTTGCAGACTTTATAACCTATTTCGCTTTCTGCCATGATTGATAAAAATATAACAAAATATAAGCCCGTTTGGCGCCATAGAGCCTGGAAAAATTGTTTTTAATGTCCAACATATCATTTTTAATGTTTGACGGCCGGCATAGTCCAGTGGTAACGCATTGGACTGCCATTCCGAAGGTCGTGGGTTCGAACCCGGCGTGCGCAAATAAATTTTATTTGATTAGTTTGTGTTATTTTCACAATTAATTAATTAAAATAATATATAGTATATTTGCGGCACGTTCCAGAGTGGAAGATACTACCAGTATCGCCCTGGTGTAAGACCACCATTCAGAATTGAAACGTTGCTCCAAATGGCTTTAGCCGTGTTTAGTGACTAGATCTGTATAGCCAGGTACTTCCCCACCTTCCTCTTTCCCTTCCCCACTTACCTTCAGCCTCACAACATCCCCCAATTGGGGATGCCATAGTCTCACTGGCTCCAGACGGGAGCAGTTGGGACTCTTGTGAGGTATTCACTATAAAAAAAAATAAAAAAAAACCCAAGTCTTGCAATAGTGCCCATAAGAATGAAATTTTTTTCAGAAATGCAACTTTATGATGATTTTCATAGTGATTTCGGTTAAGACCATAATTCTTATAACGAATCGATAAAATTTCAGCCCGTTAAACACCATAGAGCCTGAAAAAATGGCTTTTAATTTCCGAACCCAAGTCTTGCAATAGTGCCCATAAGAATTAAATTTTTTTTAGAAATGAAACCTTTTGAAGATTTTCTTAATGATTTCGTTTAAGATCGTGATTCTTATAACGAATCCAAAATTTCAGCCTGTTAAACGCCATATAGCCTGAAAAAATGGCTTTCAATTTCCAAATCCAAGTCTTGTAATAGTGTCCATAAGAATGATATTTTTTACAGAAATGCAACTTTTTGCAGATTTTCTGACTGATTTCGTTTAAGACCATCATTTTTATCAAGATTCCAAAAATTGATCCGAATTAAAGCCATAGAGCATGAAAAAATCGATTTTAGAATCCGAACCCAAGTCTTGAAATACTGCCAATAAGAATGAAATTTTTTCCAGAAAAGACACTTTTTGCAGACTTTATAACCTATTTCGCTTTCTGCCATGATTGATAAAAAGATAACAAAATATAAGCCCGTTTGGCGCCATAGAGCCTGGAAAAATTGTTTTTAATGTCCAAACCCAAGTCTTGCAATAGTGCCCACAAGAATGAAATTTTTTTTAGAAATGCAACTTTATGAAGATTTTCATAGTGATTTCGGTTAAGACCATGATTCTTATAACGAATCGAAAAAATTTCAGCCCGTTAAACACCATAGAGCCTGAAAAAATGGCTTTTAATGTCCGAACCCAAGTCTTGAAATACTGCCAATAAGAATGAAATTTTTTCCAGAAAAGACACTTTTTGCAGACTTTAATAACCTATTTCGCTTTCTGCCATGATTGATAAAAAGATAATAAAATAAAAGCCCGTTTGGCGGCATAGAGCCTGGAAAAATTGTTTTTAATGTCCACACCCAAGTCTTGGAATAGAGCCTATAAGAATGAATTTTTTTTTAGAAATGAAACCTTTTGAAGATTTTCTTAATGATTTCATTTAAGACCATGATTTTTATAACAAATCCAAAATTTCAGCCTGGTAAACGCCATAGAGCCTGAAAAAATGGCGTTTAATTTCCGAATTGTCTTGTAATAGTGCCCATAAGAATGATAATTTTTCCAGAAATGCACCTTTTTGAATTTTTCTTAGTGATTTCATTTAAGACCATGATTCTTATAACGAATCCAAAATTTCAGCCTGTTAAACGCCATAGAGCCTGAAAAAATCGCTCTTAAAATCCGAATCCAAGTCTTGAAATACTGCCAATAAGAATGAAATTTTTTCCAGAAAAGACACTTTTTGCAGACTTTAATAACCTATTTCGCTTTCTGCCATGATTGATAAAAAGATAACAAAATATAAGCCCGTTTGGCGCCATAGAGCCTGGAAAAAATGTTTTTAATGTCCAACATATCATTTATAATGTTTGACGGCCGGCATAGTCCAATGGTAACGCATTGGACTGCCATTCCGAAGGTCGCGGGTTCGAACCCAGCGTGCGCAAATAAATTTTATTTGATTAATTTGTGTTATTTTCACAATTAATTAATTAAAATAATATATAGTATATTTGCGGCACGTTCCAGAGTGGAAGATACTACCAGTATCGCACTGGTGTAAGACCACCATTCAGAATTGAAACGTTGCTCCAAATGGCTTTAGCCGTGTTTAGTGACTAGATCTGTATAGCCAGGTACTTCCCCACCTTCCTCTTTCCCTTCCCCACTTACCTTCAGCCTCACAACATCCCCCAATTGGGGATGCCATAGTCTCACTGGCTCCAGACGGGAGCAGTTGGGACTCTTGTGAGGTATTCACTATAAAAAAAAATAAAAAAAAAAACCCAAGTCTTGCAATAGTGCCCATAAGAATGAAATTTTTTTCAGAAATGCAACTTTATGATGATTTTCATAGTGATTTCGGTTAAGACCATAATTCTTATAACGAATCGATAAAATTTCAGCCCGTTAAACACCATAGAGCCTGAAAAAATGGCTTTTAATTTCTGAACCCAAGTCTTGCAATAGTGCCCATAAGAATAAAATTTTTTTTAGAAATGAAACCTTTTGAAGATTTTCTTAATGATTTCGTTTAAGATCGTGATTCTTATAACGAATCCAAAATTTCAGCCTGTTAAACGCCATATAGCCTGAAAAAATGGCTTTCAATTTCCAAATCCAAGTCTTGTAATAGTGTCCATAAGAATGATATTTTTTATAGAAATGCAACTTTTTGCAGATTTTCTGACTGATTTCGTTTAAGACCATCATTTTTATCAAGATTCCAAAAATTGATCCGAATTAAAGCCATAGAGCCTGAAAAAATCGATTTTAGAATCCGAACCCAAGTCTTGAAAAACTGCCAATAAGAATGAAATTTTTTCCAGAAATGCAACTTTATGATGATTTTCATAGTGATTTCGGTTAAGACCATAATTCTTATAACGAATCGATAAAATTTCAGCCCGTTAAACACCATAGAGCCTGAAAAAATGGCTTTTAATTTCCGAACCCAAGTCTTGCAATAGTGCCCATAAGAATTAAATTTTTTTTAGAAATGAAACCTTTTGAAGATTTTCTTAATGATTTCGTTTAAGATCGTGATTCTTATAACGAATCCAAAATTTCAGCCTGTTAAACGCCATAGAGCCTGAAAAAATGGCTTTCAATTTCCAAATCCAAGTCTTGTAATAGTGTCCATAAGAATGATATTTTTTACAGAAATGCACCTTTTTGCAGATTTTCTGACTGATTTCGTTTAAGACCATCATTTTTATCAAGATTCCAAAAATTGATCCGAATTAAAGCCATAGAGCCTGAAAAAATCGATTTTAGAATCCGAACCCAAGTCTTGAAATACTGCCAATAAGAATGAAATTTTTTCCAGAAAAGACACTTTTTGCAGACTTTATAACCTATTTCGCTTTCTGCCATGATTGATAAAAATATAACAAAATATAAGCCCGTTTGGCGCCATAGAGCCTGGAAAAATTGTTTTTAATGTCCAACATATCATTTTTAATGTTTGACGGCCGGCATAGTCCAGTGGTAACGCATTGGACTGCCATTCCGAAGGTCGTGGGTTCGAACCCGGCGTGCGCAAATAAATTTTATTTGATTAGTTTGTGTTATTTTCACAATTAATTAATTAAAATAATATATAGTATATTTGCGGCACGTTCCAGAGTGGAAGATACTACCAGTATCGCCCTGGTGTAAGACCACCATTCAGAATTGAAACGTTGCTCCAAATGGCTTTAGCCGTGTTTAGTGACTAGATCTGTATAGCCAGGTACTTCCCCACCTTCCTCTTTCCCTTCCCCACTTACCTTCAGCCTCACAACATCCCCCAATTGGGGATGCCATAGTCTCACTGGCTCCAGACGGGAGCAGTTGGGACTCTTGTGAGGTATTCACTATAAAAAAAAATAAAAAAAAACCCAAGTCTTGCAATAGTGCCCATAAGAATGAAATTTTTTTCAGAAATGCAACTTTATGATGATTTTCATAGTGATTTCGGTTAAGACCATAATTCTTATAACGAATCGATAAAATTTCAGCCCGTTAAACACCATAGAGCCTGAAAAAATGGCTTTTAATTTCCGAACCCAAGTCTTGCAATAGTGCCCATAAGAATTAAATTTTTTTTAGAAATGAAACCTTTTGAAGATTTTCTTAATGATTTCGTTTAAGATCGTGATTCTTATAACGAATCCAAAATTTCAGCCTGTTAAACGCCATATAGCCTGAAAAAATGGCTTTCAATTTCCAAATCCAAGTCTTGTAATAGTGTCCATAAGAATGATATTTTTTACAGAAATGCAACTTTTTGCAGATTTTCTGACTGATTTCGTTTAAGACCATCATTTTTATCAAGATTCCAAAAATTGATCCGAATTAAAGCCATAGAGCATGAAAAAATCGATTTTAGAATCCGAACCCAAGTCTTGAAATACTGCCAATAAGAATGAAATTTTTTCCAGAAAAGACACTTTTTGCAGACTTTATAACCTATTTCGCTTTCTGCCATGATTGATAAAAAGATAACAAAATATAAGCCCGTTTGGCGCCATAGAGCCTGGAAAAATTGTTTTTAATGTCCAAACCCAAGTCTTGCAATAGTGCCCACAAGAATGAAATTTTTTTTAGAAATGCAACTTTATGAAACTTTTCATAGTGATTTCGGTTAAGACCATGATTCTTATAACGAATCGAAAAAATTTCAGCCCGTTAAACACCATAGAGCCTGAAAAAATGGCTTTTAATTTCTGAACCCAAGTCTTGCAATAGTGCCCATAGGAATGAAATTTTTTTTAGAAATGAAACCTTTTGAAGATTTTCTTAATGATTTCGTTTAAGATCGTGATTCTAATAACGAATCCAAAATTTCAGCCTGTTAAACGCCATATAGCCTGAAAAAATGGCTTTTAATTTCAAAATCCAAGTCTTGTAATAGTGTCCATAAGAATGATATTTTTTACAGAAATGTAACTTTTTGCAGATTTTCTGACTGATTTCGTTTAAGACCATCATTTTTATCAAGATTCCAAAAATTGATCCGAATTAAAGCCATAGAGCCTGAAAAAATCGATTTTAGAATCCGAACCCAAGTCTTGAAATACTGCCAATAAGAATGAAATTTTTTCCAGAAAAGACACTTTTTGCAGACTTTATAACCTATTTCGCTTTCTGCCATGATTGATAAAATGATAACAAAATATAAAACCGTTTGGCGCCATAGAGCCTGGAAAAATTGTTTTTAATGTCCAAACCCAAGTCTTGCAATAGTGCCCATAAGAATGAATTTTTTTTCAGAAATGCAACTTTATGAAGATTTTCATAGTGATTTCGGTTAAGACCATGATTCTTTTAACAAATCGAAAAAATTTCAGCCCGTTAACCACCATAGAGCCTGAAAAAATGGCTTTTAATTTCCGAACCCACGTCTTGCAATAGTGCCCATAGGAATGAAATTTTTTTTAGAAATGAAACCTTTTGAAGATTTTCTTAATGATTTCGTTAAAGACCATGATTCTTATAACGAATCCAAAATTTCATCCTGTTAAACGCCATATAGCCTGAAAAAATGGCTTTTAATTTCCAAACCCAAGTCTTGTAATAGTGTCCATAAGAATGATATTTTTTACAGAAATACAACTTTTTGCAGATTTTGTGACTGATTTCGTTTAAGACCATCATTTTTATCAAGATTCCAAAAATTGATCCGAATTAAAGCCATAGAGCCTGAAAAAATCGATTTTAGAAACCGAACCCAAGTCTTGAAATACTGCCAATAAGAATGAAATTTTTTCCAGAAAAGACACTTTTTGCAGACTTTATAACCTATTTCGCTTTCTGCCATGATTGATAAAAATATAACAAAATATAAGCCCGTTTGGCGCCATAGAGCCTGGAAAAATTGTTTTTAATGTCCAACATATCATTTTTAATGTTTGACGGCCGGCATAGTCCAGTGGTAACGCATTGGACTGCCATTCCGAAAGTCGCGGGTTCGAACCCGGCGTGCGCAAATAAATTTTATTTGATTAGTTTGTGTTATTTTCACAATTAATTAATTAAAATAATATATAGTATATTTGCGGCACGTTCCAGAGTGGAAGATACTACCAGTATCGCCCTGGTGTAAGACTACCATTCAGAATTGAAACGTTGCTCCAAATGGCTTTAGCCGTGTTTAGTGACTAGATCTGAATACCCAGGTCCTTCCCCACCTTTCTCTTTCCCTTCCCCACTTACCTTCAGCCTCACAACATCCCCCAATTGGGGATGCCATAGTCTCACTGGCTCCAGACGGGAGCAGTTGGGACTCTTGTGAGGTATTCACTATAAAAAAAAATAAAAAAAAAACCCAAGTCTTGCAATAGTGCCCATAAGAATGAAATTTTTTTCAGAAATGCAACTTTATGATGATTTTCATAGTGATTTCGGTTAAGACCATAATTCTTATAACGAATCGATAAAATTTCAGCCCGTTAAACACCATAGAGCCTGAAAAAATGGCTTTTAATTTCCGAACCCAAGTCTTGCAATAGTGCCCATAAGAATTAAATTTTTTTTAGAAATGAAACCTTTTGAAGATTTTCTTAATGATTTCGTTTAAGATCGTGATTCTTATAACGAATCCAAAATTTCAGCCTGTTAAACGCCATATAGCCTGAAAAAATGGCTTTCAATTTCCAAATCCAAGTCTTCTAATAGTGTCCATAAGAATGATATTTTTTACAGAAATGCAACTTTTTGCAGATTTTCTGACTGATTTCGTTTAAGACCATCATTTTTATCAAGATTCCAAAAATTGATCCGAATTAAAGCCATAGAGCCTGAAAAAATCGATTTTAGAATCCGAACCCAAGTCTTGGAATAGAGCCCATAAGAATGAAATTTTTTTTAGAAATGAAACCTTTTGAAGATTTTCTTAATGATTTCATTTAAGTCCATGATTTTTATAAAAAATCCAAAATTTCAGCCTGGTAAACGCCATAGAGCCTAAAAAAATGGCTTTTAATTTCCGAATTGTCTTGTAATAGTGCACATAAGAATGATAATTTTACCAGAAATGCACCTTTTTGAATTTTTCTTAGTGATTTCGTTTAAGACTATGATTCTTATAAAGAATCCAAAATTTCAGCCTGTTAAACGCCATACAGCCTGAAAAAATCGCTTTTAAAATCCGAATCCAAGTCTTGAAATACTGCCAATAAGAATGAAATTTTTTCCAGAAAAGACACTTTTTGCAGACTTTATAACCTATTTCGCTTTCTGCCATGATTGATAAAAAGATAACAAAATAAAAGCCCGTTTGGCGCCATAGAGCTTGGAAAAATTGTTTTTAATGTCCAACATATCATTTTTAATGTTTGACGGCCGGCATAGTCCAGTGGTAACGCATTGGACTGCCATTCCGAAGGTCGCGGGTTCGAACCCGGCGTGCGCAAATAAATTTTATTTGATTAGTCTGTGTTATTTTCACAATTAATTAATTAAAATAATGTATAGTATATTTGCGGCACGTTCCAGAGTGGAAGATACTACCAGTATCGCCCTGGTGTAAGACCACCATTCAGAATTGAAACGTTGCTCCAAATGGCTTTAGCCGTGTTTAGTGTCTAGATCTGAATAGCCAGGTCCTTCCCCACCTTCCTCTTTCTCTTCCCCACTTACCTTCAGCCTCACAACATCCCCCAATTGGGGATGCCATAGTCTCACTGGCTCCAGACGGAGCAGTTGGGACTCTTGTGAGGAATTCACTATAAAAAAAAAAAAAACCCAAGTCTTGCAATAGTGCCCATAAGAATGAAATTTTTTTCAGAAATGCAACTTAATGTTGATTTTCATAGTGATTTCGGTTAAGACCATAATTCTTATAACGAATCGAAAAAATTTCAGCCCGTTAAACACCATAGAGCCTGAAAAAATGGCTTTTAATTTCCGAACCCAAGTCTTGCAATAGTGCCCATAAGAATGAATTTTTTTTAGAAATGAAACCTTTTGAAGATTTTCTTGAAGATTTCGTTTAAGATCGTGATTCTTATAACGAATCCACAATTTCACCCTTTTAAACGCCATATAGCCTGAAAAAATGGCTTTTAATTTCCAAATCCAAGTCTTATAATAGTGTCCATAAGAATGATATTTTTTACAGAAATGCAACTTTTTGCAGATTTTATGACTGATTTCGTTTAAGACCATCATTTTTATCAAGATTCCAAAAATTGATCCGAATTAAAGCCATAGAGCCTGAAAAAATCGATTTTAGAATCCGAACCCAAGTCTTGAAATACTGCCAATAAGAATGAAATTTTTTCCAGAAAAGACACTTTTTGCAGACTTTATAACCTATTTCGCTTTCTGCCATGATTGATAAAAAGATAACAAAATATAAGCCCGTTTGGCGCCATAGAGCCTGGAAAAATTGTTTTTAATGTCCAAACCCAAGTCTTGCAATAGTGCCCATAAGAATGAAATTTTTTTCAGAAATGCAACTTTATGAAGATTTTCATAGTGATTTCGGTTAAGACCATGATTCTTATAACGAATCGAAAAAATTTCAGCCCGTTAAACACCATAGAGCCTGAAAAAATGGCTTTTAATTTCCGAACCCAAGTCTTGCAATAGTGCCCATAGGAATGAAATTATTTTTAGAAATGAAACCTTTTGAAGATTTTCTTAATGATTTCGTTTAAGATCGTGATTCTTATGACGAATCCAAAATTTCAGCCTGTTAAACGCCATATAGCCTGAAAAAATGGCTTTCAATTTCCAAATCCAAGTCTTGTAATAGTGTCCATAAGAATGATATTTTTTACAGAAATCAACTTTCTGCAGATTTTCTGACTGATTTCGTTTAAGACCATCATTTTTATCAAGATTCCAAAAATTGATCCGAATAAAAGCCATAGAGCCTGAAAAAACCGATTTTAGAATCCGAACCCAAGTCTTGAAATACTGCCAATAAGAATGAAATTTTTTCCAGAAAAGACACTTTTTGCAGACTTTATAACCTATTTCGCTTTCTGCCATGATTGATAAAAAGATAACAAAATATAAGCCCGTTAGGCGCCATAGAGCCTGGAAAAATTGTTTTTAATGTCCAAACCCAAGTCTTGCAATAGTGCCCATAAGAATGAAATTTTTTTCAGAAATGCAACTTTATGAAGATTTTCATAGTGATTTCGGTTAAGACCATGATTCTTATAACGAATCGAAAAAATTTCAGCCCGTTAAACACCATAGAGCCTGAAAAAATGGCTTTTAATTTCCGAACCCAAGTCTTGCAATAGGCCCATAAGAATGAAAGTTTTTTTAGAAATGAAACCTTTTGAAGATTTTCTTAATGATTTCGTTTAAGATCGTGATTCTTATAACGAATCCAAAATTTCAGCCTGTTAAACGCCATATAGCCTGAAAAAATGGCTTTCAATTTCCAAATCCAAGTCTTGTAATAGTGTCCATAAGAATGATATTTTTTACAGAAATGCAACTTTTTGCAGATTTTCTGACTGATTTCGTTTAAGACCATCATTTTTATCAAGATTCCAAAAATTGATCCGAATTAAAGCCATAGAGCATGAAAAAATCGATTTTAGAATCCGAACCCAAGTCTTGAAATACTGCCAATAAGAATGAAATTTTTTCCAGAAAAGACACTTTTTGCAGACTTTATAACCTATTTCGCTTTCTGCCATGATTGATAAAAAGATAACAAAATATAAGCCCGTTTGGCGCCATAGAGCCTGGAAAAATTGTTTTTAATGTCCAAACCCAAGTCTTGCAATAGTGCCCACAAGAATGAAATTTTTTTTAGAAATGCAACTTTATGAAGATTTTCATAGTGATTTCGGTTAAGACCATGATTCTTATAACGAATCGAAAAAATTTCAGCCCGTTAAACACCATAGAGCCTGAAAAAATGGCTTTTAATTTCTGAACCCAAGTCTTGCAATAGTGCCCATAGGAATGAAATTTTTTTAAGAAATGAAACCTTTTGAAGATTTTCTTAATGATTTCGTTTAAGATCGTGATTCTAATAACGAATCCAAAATTTCAGCCTGTTAAACGCCATATAGCCTGAAAAAATGGCTTTTAATTTCAAAATCCAAGTCTTGTAATAGTGTCCATAAGAATGATATTTTTTACAGAAATGTAACTTTTTGCAGATTTTCTGACTGATTTCGTTTAAGACCACCATTTTTATCAAGATTCCAAAAATTGATCCGAATTAAAGCCATAGAGCCTGAAAAAATCGATTTTAGAATCCGAACCCAAGTCTTGAAATACTGCCAATAAGAATGAAATTTTTTCCAGAAAAGACACTTTTTGCAGACTTTATAACCTATTTCGCTTTCTGCCATGATTGATAAAAAGATAACAAAATATAAGCCCGTTTGGCGCCATAGAGCCTGGAAAAATTGTTTTTAATGTCCAAACCCAAGTCTTGCAATAGTGCCCACAAGAATGAAATTTTTTTTAGAAATGCAACTTTATGAAGATTTTCATAGTGATTTCGGTTAAGACCATGATTCTTATAACGAATCGAAAAAATTTCAGCCCGTTAAACACCATAGAGCCTGAAAAAATGGCTTTTAATTTCCGAACCCACGTCTTGCAATAGTGCCCATAGGAATGAAATTTTTTTTAG
This sequence comes from Hesperophylax magnus, assembly GCA_026573805.1. Taxonomy (NCBI): domain Eukaryota; kingdom Metazoa; phylum Arthropoda; class Insecta; order Trichoptera; family Limnephilidae; genus Hesperophylax; species Hesperophylax magnus. The sequence continues at coordinate 4,080,072 of JAIUSX010000091.1, read as the reverse complement.
AAATGAAACCTTTTGAAGATTTTCTTAATGATTTCGTTAAAGACCATGATTCTTATAACGAATCCAAAATTTCATCCTGTTAAACGCCATATAGCCTGAAAAAATGGCTTTTAATTTCCAAACCCAAGTCTTGTAATAGTGTCCATAAGAATGATATTTTTTACAGAAATACAACTTTTTGCAGATTTTGTGACTGATTTCGTTTAAGACCATCATTTTTATCAAGATTCCAAAAATTGATCCGAATTAAAGCCATAGAGCCTGAAAAAATCGATTTTAGAAACCGAACCCAAGTCTTGAAATACTGCCAATAAGAATGAAATTTTTTCCAGAAAAGACACTTTTTGCAGACTTTATAACCTATTTCGCTTTCTGCCATGATTGATAAAAATATAACAAAATATAAGCCCGTTTGGCGCCATAGAGCCTGGAAAAATTGTTTTTAATGTCCAACATATCAATTATTATTTTTTAGTAAACTTAATGTTTTTGAGACAAGATTTTTATGCATAGCACAAAGGGTAACAATTATTTTACAAGCAATAATTGTTCGCCTGAAACACTCATCCACATTGAAAAATCTCCTGATAAAAGATACATGACGCCAACGGGACTCGAACCCGTGTCCCTTCGATTTCCGGTCGACAGCTCTGACCACTGAGCTATGGCGGCTTATCTCTTACCCGCGAAATTATTCAATATATACTAGTGTTTCATTCAACAATTATAAATGCAACAAGCAGTAATTGTTGAATGAAACACTAGTATATATTGAATAATTTCGCGGGTAAGAGATAAGCCGCCATAGCTCAGTGGTCAGAGCTGTCGACCGGAAATCGAAGGGACACGGGTTCGAGTCCCGTTGGCGTCATGTATCTTTTATCAGGAGATTTTTCAATGTGGATGAGTGTTTCAGGCGAACAATTATTGCTTGTAAAATAATTGTTAATCCAACATATCATTTTTAATGTTTGACGGCCGGCATAGTCCAGTGGTAACGCATTGGACTGCCATTCCGAAAGTCGCGGGTTCGAACCCGGCGTGCGCAAATAAATTTTATTTGATTAGTTTGTGTTATTTTCACAATTAATTAATTAAAATAATATATAGTATATTTGCGGCACGTTCCAGAGTGGAAGATACTACCAGTATCGCCCTGGTGTAAGACTACCATTCAGAATTGAAACGTTGCTCCAAATGGCTTTAGCCGTGTTTAGTGACTAGATCTGAATACCCAGGTCCTTCCCCACCTTTCTCTTTCCCTTCCCCACTTACCTTCAGCCTCACAACATCCCCCAATTGGGGATGCCATAGTCTCACTGGCTCCAGACGGGAGCAGTTGGGACTCTTGTGAGGTATTCACTATAAAAAAAAATAAAAAAAAACCCAAGTCTTGCAATAGTGCCCATAAGAATGAAATTTTTTTCAGAAATGCAACTTTATGATGATTTTCATAGTGATTTCGGTTAAGACCATAATTCTTATAACGAATCGATAAAATTTCAGCCCGTTAAACACCATAGAGCCTGAAAAAATGGTTTTTAATTTCCGAACCCAAGTCTTGCAATAGTGCCCATAAGAATTAAATTTTTTTTAGAAATGAAACCTTTTGAAGATTTTCTTAATGATTTCGTTTAAGATCGTGATTCTTATAACGAATCCAAAATTTCAGCCTGTTAAACGCCATATAGCCTGAAAAAATGGCTTTCAATTTCCAAATCCAAGTCTTCTAATAGTGTCCATAAGAATGATATTTTTTACAGAAATGCAACTTTTTGCAGATTTTCTGACTGATTTCGTTTAAGACCATCATTTTTATCAAGATTCCAAAAATTGATCCGAATTAAAGCCATAGAGCCTGAAAAAATCGATTTTAGAATCCGAACCCAAGTCTTGGAATAGAGCCCATAAGAATGAAATTTTTTTTAGAAATGAAACCTTTTGAAGATTTTCTTAATGATTTCATTTAAGTCCATGATTTTTATAAAAAATCCAAAATTTCAGCCTGGTAAACGCCATAGAGCCTAAAAAAATGGCTTTTAATTTCCGAATTGTCTTGTAATAGTGCACATAAGAATGATAATTTTACCAGAAATGCACCTTTTTGAATTTTTCTTAGTGATTTCGTTTAAGACTATGATTCTTATAAAGAATCCAAAATTTCAGCCTGTTAAACGCCATACAGCCTGAAAAAATCGCTTTTAAAATCCGAATCCAAGTCTTGAAATACTGCCAATAAGAATGAAATTTTTTCCAGAAAAGACACTTTTTGCAGACTTTATAACCTATTTCGCTTTCTGCCATGATTGATAAAAAGATAACAAAATAAAAGCCCGTTTGGCGCCATAGAGCCTGGAAAAATTGTTTTTAATGTCCAACATATCATTTTTAATGTTTGACGGCCGGCATAGTCCAGTGGTAACGCATTGGACTGCCATTCCGAAGGTCGCGGGTTCGAACCCGGCGTGCGCAAATAAATTTTATTTGATTAGTCTGTGTTATTTTCACAATTAATTAATTAAAATAATGTATAGTATATTTGCGGCACGTTCCAGAGTGGAAGATACTACCAGTATCGCCCTGGTGTAAGACCACCATTCAGAATTGAAACGTTACTCCAAATGGCTTTAGCCGTGTTTAGTGTCTAGATCTGAATAGCCAGGTCCTTCCCCACCTTCCTCTTTCTCTTCCCCACTTACCTTCAGCCTCACAACATCCCTCAATTGGGGATGCCATAGTCTCACTGGCTCCAGACGGAGCAGTTGGGACTCTTGTGAGGAATTCACTATAAAAAAAAAAAAAAACCCAAGTCTTGCAATAGTGCCCATAAGAATGAAATTTTTTTCAGAAATGCAACTTAATGTTGATTTTCATAGTGATTTCGGTTAAGACCATAATTCTTATAACGAATCGAAAAAATTTCAGCCCGTTAAACACCATAGAGCCTGAAAAAATGGCTTTTAATTTCCGAACCCAAGTCTTGCAATAGTGCCCATAAGAATGAATTTTTTTTAGAAATGAAACCTTTTGAAGATTTTCTTGAAGATTTCGTTTAAGATCGTGATTCTTATAACGAATCCACAATTTCACCCTTTTAAACGCCATATAGCCTGAAAAAATGGCTTTTAATTTCCAAATCCAAGTCTTATAATAGTGTCCATAAGAATGATATTTTTTACAGAAATGCAACTTTTTGCAGATTTTATGACTGATTTCGTTTAAGACCATCATTTTTATCAAGATTCCAAAAATTGATCCGAATTAAAGCCATAGAGCCTGAAAAAATCGATTTTAGAATCCGAACCCAAGTCTTGAAATACTGCCAATAAGAATGAAATTTTTTCCAGGAAAGACACTTTTTGCAGACTTTATAACCTATTTCGCTTTCTGCCATGATTGATAAAAAGATAACAAAATATAAGCCCGTTTGGCGCCATAGAGCCTGGAAAAATTGTTTTTAATGTCCAAACCCAAGTCTTGCAATAGTGCCCATAAGAATGAAATTTTTTTCAGAAATGCAACTTTATGAAGATTTTCATAGTGATTTCGGTTAAGACCATGATTCTTATAACGAATCGAAAAAATTTCAGCCCGTTAAACACCATAGAGCCTGAAAAAATGGCTTTTAATTTCCGAACCCAAGTCTTGCAATAGTGCCCATAGGAATGAAATTATTTTTAGAAATGAAACCTTTTGAAGATTTTCTTAATGATTTCGTTTAAGATCGTGATTCTTATGACGAATCCAAAATTTCAGCCTGTTAAACGCCATATAGCCTGAAAAAATGGCTTTCAATTTCCAAATCCAAGTCTTGTAATAGTGTCCATAAGAATGATATTTTTTACAGAAATCAACTTTCTGCAGATTTTCTGACTGATTTCGTTTAAGACCATCATTTTTATCAAGATTCCAAAAATTGATCCGAATAAAAGCCATAGAGCCTGAAAAAACCGATTTTAGAATCCGAACCCAAGTCTTGAAATACTGCCAATAAGAATGAAATTTTTTCCAGAAAAGACACTTTTTGCAGACTTTATAACCTATTTCGCTTTCTGCCATGATTGATAAAAAGATAACAAAATATAAGCCCGTTTGGCGCCATAGAGCCTGGAAAAATTGTTTTTAATGTCCAAACCCAAGTCTTGCAATAGTGCCCATAAGAATGAAATTTTTTTCAGAAATGCAACTTTATGAAGATTTTCATAGTGATTTCGGTTAAGACCATGATTCTTATAACGAATCGAAAAAATTGCAGCCCGTTAAACACCATAGAGCCTGAAAAAATGGCTTTTAATTTCCGAACCCAAGTCTTGCAATAGGCCCATAAGAATGAAAGTTTTTTTAGAAAAGAAACCTTTTAAAGATTTTCTTAATGATTTCGTTTAAGACCATGATTCTTATAACGAATCCAAAATTTCAGCCTGTTAAACGCCATATAGCCTGAAAAAATGGCTTTTAATTTCCAAACCCAAGTCTTGTAATAGTGTCCATAAGAATGATATTTTTTACAGAAATGCAACTTTTTGCAGATTTTGTGACTGATTTCGTTTAAGACCATCATTTTTATCAAGATTCCAAAAATTGATCCGAATTAAAGCCATAGAGCCTGAAAAAACCGATTTTAGAATCCGAACCCAAGTCTTGAAATACTGCCAATAAGAATGAAATTTTTTCCAGAAAAGACACTTTTTGCAGACTTTATAACCTATTTCGCTTTCTGCCATGATTGATAAAAAGATAACAAAATATAAGCCCGTTTGGCGCCATAGAGCCTGGAAAAAATGTTTTTAATGTCCAAACCCAAGTCTTGCAATAGTGCCCATAAGAATGAAATTTTTTTCAGAAATGCAACTTTATGAAGATTTTCATAGTGATTTCGGTTAAGACCATGATTCTTATAACGAATCGAAAAAATTTCAGCCCGTTAAACACCATAGAGCCTGAAAAAATGGCTTTTAATTTCCGAACCCAAGTCTTGCAATAGTGCCCATAGGAATGAAATTATTTTTAGAAATGAAATCTTTTGAAGATTTTCTTTATGATTTCGTTTAAGAACATGATTGTTATAACGAATCCAAAATTTCAGCCTGTTAAACGCCATATAGCCTGAAAAAATGGCTTTTAATTTCCAAACCCAAGTCTTGTAATAGTGTCCATAAGAATGATATTTTTTACAGAAATGCAACTTTTTGCAGATTTTGTGACTGATTTCGTTTAAGACCATCATTTTTATCAAGATTCCGAAAATTGATCCGAATTAAAGCCATAGAGCCTGAAAAAATCGATTTTAGAATCCGAACCCAAGTCTTGAAATACTGCCAATAAGAATGAAATTTTTTCCAGAAAAGACACTTTTTGCAGACTTTATAACCTATTTCGCTTTCTGCCATGATTGATAAAAAGATAACAAAATATAAGCCCGTTTGGCGCCATAGAGCCTGGAAAAATTGTTTTTAATGTCCAAACCCAAGTCTTGCAATAGTGCCCACAAGAATGAAATTTTTTTTAGAAATGCAACTTTATGAAGATTTTCATAGTGATTTCGGTTAAGACCATGATTCTTATAACGAATCGAAAAAATTTCAGCCCGTTAAACACCATAGAGCCTGAAAAAATGGCTTTTAATTTCCGAACCCACGTCTTGCAATAGTGCCCATAGGAATGAAATTTTTTTTAGAAATGAAACCTTTTGAAGATTTTCTTAATGATTTCGTTAAAGACCATGATTCTTATAACGAATCCAAAATTTCATCCTGTTAAACGCCATATAGCCTGAAAAAATGGCTTTTAATTTCCAAACCCAAGTCTTGTAATAGTGTCCATAAGAATGATATTTTTTACAGAAATACAACTTTTTGCAGATTTTGTGACTGATTTCGTTTAAGACCATCATTTTTATCAAGATTCCAAAAATTGATCCGAATTAAAGCCATAGAGCCTGAAAAAATCGATTTTAGAAACCGAACCCAAGTCTTGAAATACTGCCAATAAGAATGAAATTTTTTCCAGAAAAGACACTTTTTGCAGACTTTATAACCTATTTCGCTTTCTGCCATGATTGATAAAAATATAACAAAATATAAGCCCGTTTGGCGCCATAGAGCCTGGAAAAATTGTTTTTAATGTCCAACATATCATTTTTAATGTTTGACGGCCGGCATAGTCCAGTGGTAACGCATTGGACTGCCATTCCGAAAGTCGCGGGTTCGAACCCGGCGTGCGCAAATAAATTTTATTTGATTAGTTTGTGTTATTTTCACAATTAATTAATTAAAATAATATATAGTATATTTGCGGCACGTTCCAGAGTGGAAGATACTACCAGTATCGCCCTGGTGTAAGACTACCATTCAGAATTGAAACGTTGCTCCAAATGGCTTTAGCCGTGTTTAGTGACTAGATCTGAATACCCAGGTCCTTCCCCACCTTTCTCTTTCCCTTCCCCACTTACCTTCAGCCTCACAACATCCCCCAATTGGGGATGCCATAGTCTCACTGGCTCCAGACGGGAGCAGTTGGGACTCTTGTGAGGTATTCACTATAAAAAAAAATAAAAAAAAACCCAAGTCTTGCAATAGTGCCCATAAGAATGAAATTTTTTTCAGAAATGCAACTTTATGATGATTTTCATAGTGATTTCGGTTAAGACCATAATTCTTATAACGAATCGATAAAATTTCAGCCCGTTAAACACCATAGAGCCTGAAAAAATGGCTTTTAATTTCCGAACCCAAGTCTTGCAATAGTGCCCATAAGAATTAAATTTTTTTTAGAAATGAAACCTTTTGAAGATTTTCTTAATGATTTCGTTTAAGATCGTGATTCTTATAACGAATCCAAAATTTCAGCCTGTTAAACGCCATATAGCCTGAAAAAATGGCTTTCAATTTCCAAATCCAAGTCTTCTAATAGTGTCCATAAGAATGATATTTTTTACAGAAATGCAACTTTTTGCAGATTTTCTGACTGATTTCGTTTAAGACCATCATTTTTATCAAGATTCCAAAAATTGATCCGAATTAAAGCCATAGAGCCTGAAAAAATCGATTTTAGAATCCGAACCCAAGTCTTGGAATAGAGCCCATAAGAATGAAATTTTTTTTAGAAATGAAACCTTTTGAAGATTTTCTTAATGATTTCATTTAAGTCCATGATTTTTATAAAAAATCCAAAATTTCAGCCTGGTAAACGCCATAGAGCCTAAAAAAATGGCTTTTAATTTCCGAATTGTCTTGTAATAGTGCACATAAGAATGATAATTTTACCAGAAATGCACCTTTTTGAATTTTTCTTAGTGATTTCGTTTAAGACTATGATTCTTATGAAGAATCCAAAATTTCAGCCTGTTAAACGCCATACAGCCTGAAAAAATCGCTTTTAAAATCCGAATCCAAGTCTTGAAATACTGCCAATAAGAATGAAATTTTTTCCAGAAAAGACACTTTTTGCAGACTTTATAACCTATTTCGCTTTCTGCCATGATTGATAAAAAGATAACAAAATAAAAGCCCGTTTGGCGCCATAGAGCCTGGAAAAATTGTTTTTAATGTCCAACATATCATTTTTAATGTTTGACGGCCGGCATAGTCCAGTGGTAACGCATTGGACTGCCATTCCGAAGGTCGCGGGTTCGAACCCGGCGTGCGCAAATAAATTTTATTTGATTAGTCTGTGTTATTTTCACAATTAATTAATTAAAATAATGTATAGTATATTTGCGGCACGTTCCAGAGTGGAAGATACTACCAGTATCGCCCTGGTGTAAGACCACCATTCAGAATTGAAACGTTGCTCCAAATGGCTTTAGCCGTGTTTAGTGTCTAGATCTGAATAGCCAGGTCCTTCCCCACCTTCCTCTTTCTCTTCCCCACTTACCTTCAGCCTCACAACATCCCCCAATTGGGGATGCCATAGTCTCACTGGCTCCAGACGGAGCAGTTGGGACTCTTGTGAGGAATTCACTATAAAAAAAAAAAAAACCCAAGTCTTGCAATAGTGCCCATAAAAATGAAATTTTTTTCAGAAATGCAACTTAATGTTGATTTTCATAGTGATTTCGGTTAAGACCATAATTCTTATAACGAATCGAAAAAATTTCAGCCCGTTAAACACCATAGAGCATGAAAAAATGGCTTTTAATTTCCGAACCCAAGTCTTGCAATAGTGCCCATAAGAATGAAATTTTTTTCAGAAATGCAACTTTATGATGATTTTTATAGTGATTTCGGTTAAGACCATAATTCTTATAACGAATCGAAAAAATTTCAGCCCGTTAAACACCATAGAGCCTGAAAAAATGGCTTTTAATTTCCGAACCCAAGTCTTGCAATAGTGCCCATAAGAATGAATTTTTTTTAGAAATGAAACCTTTTGAAGATTTTCTTGAAGATTTCGTTTAAGATCGTGATTCTTATAACGAATCCACAATTTCACCCTTTTAAACGCCATATAGCCTGAAAAAATGGCTTTTAATTTCCAAATCCAAGTCTTATAATAGTGTCCATAAGAATGATATTTTTTACAGAAATGCAACTTTTTGCAGATTTTATGACTGATTTCGTTTAAGACCATCATTTTTATCAAGATTCCAAAAATTGATCCGAATTAAAGCCATAGAGCCGGAAAAAATCGATTTTAGAATCCGAACCCAAGTCTTGAAATACTGCCAATAAGAATGAAATTTTTTCCAGAAAAGACACTTTTTGCAGACTTTATAACCTATTTCGCTTTCTGCCATGATTGATAAAAAGATAACAAAATATAAGCCCGTTTGGCGCCATAGAGCCTGGAAAAATTGTTTTTAATGTCCAAACCCAAGTCTTGCAATAGTGCCCATAAGAATGAAATTTTTTTCAGAAATGCAACTTTATGAAGATTTTCATAGTGATTTCGGTTAAGACCATGATTCTTATAACGAATCGAAAAAATTTCAGCCCGTTAAACACCATAGAGCCTGAAAAAATGGCTTTTAATTTCCGAACCCAAGTCTTGCAATAGTGCCCATATGAATGAAATTATTTTTAGAAATGAAACCTTTTGAAGATTTTCTTAATGATTTCGTTTAAGATCGTGATTCTTATGACGAATCCAAAATTTCAGCCTGTTAAACGCCATATAGCCTGAAAAAATGGCTTTCAATTTCCAAATCCAAGTCTTGTAATAGTGTCCATAAGAATGATATTTTTTACAGAAATCAACTTTCTGCAGATTTTCTGACTGATTTCGTTTAAGACCATCATTTTTATCAAGATTCCAAAAATTGATCCGAATAAAAGCCATAGAGCCTGAAAAAACCGATTTTAGAATCCGAACCCAAGTCTTGAAATACTGCCAATAAGAATGAAATTTTTTCCAGAAAAGACACTTTTTGCAGACTTTATAACCTATTTCGCTTTCTGCCATGATTGATAAAAAGATAACAAAATATAAGCCCGTTTGGCGCCATAGAGCCTGGAAAAATTGTTTTTAATGTCCAAACCCAAGTCTTGCAATAGTGCCCATAAGAATGAAATTTTTTTCAGAAATGCAACTTTATGAAGATTTTCATAGTGATTTCGGTTAAGACCATGATTCTTATAACGAATCGAAAAAATTTCAGCCCGTTAAACACCATAGAGCCTGAAAAAATGGCTTTTAATTTCCGAACCCAAGTCTTGCAATAGGCCCATAAGAATGAAAGTTTTTTTAGAAAAGAAACCTTTTAAAGATTTTCTTAATGATTTCGTTTAAGACCATGATTCTTATAACGAATCCAAAATTTCAGCCTGTTAAACGCCATATAGCCTGAAAAAATGGCTTTTAATTTCCAAACCCAAGTCTTGTAATAGTGTCCATAAGAATGATATTTTTTACAGAAATGCAACTTTTTGCAGATTTTGTGACTGATTTCGTTTAAGACCATCATTTTTATCAAGATTCCAAAAATTGATCCGAATTAAAGCCATAGAGCCTGAAAAAACCGATTTTAGAATCCGAACCCAAGTCTTGAAATACTGCCAATAAGAATGAAATTTTTTCCAGAAAAGACACTTTTTGCAGACTTTATAACCTATTTCGCTTTCTGCCATGATTGATAAAAAGATAACAAAATATAAGCCCGTTTGGCGCCATAGAGCCTGGAAAAAATGTTTTTAATGTCCAAACCCAAGTCTTGCAATAGTGCCCATAAGAATGAAATTTTTTTCAGAAATGCAACTTTATGAAGATTTTCATAGTGATTTCGGTTAAGACCATGATTCTTATAACGAATCGAAAAAATTTCAGCCCGTTAAACACCATAGAGCCTGAAAAAATGGCTTTTAATTTCCGAACCCAAGTCTTGCAATAGTGCCCATAGGAATGAAATTATTTTTAGAAATTAAATCTTTTGAAGATTTTCTTTATGATTTCGTTTAAGAACATGATTGTTATAACGAATCCAAAATTTCAGCCTGTTAAACGCCATATAGCCTGAAAAAATGGCTTTTAATTTCCAAACCCAAGTCTTGTAATAGTGTCCATAAGAATGATATTTTTTACAGAAATGCAACTTTTTGCAGATTTTGTGACTGATTTCGTTTAAGACCATCATTTTTATCAAGATTCCAAAAATTGATCCGAATTAAAGCCATAGAGCCTGAAAAAATCGATTTTAGAATCCGAACCCAAGTCTTGAAATACTGCCAATAAGAATGAAATTTTTTCCAGAAAAGACACTTTTTGCAGACTTTATAACCTATTTCGCTTTCTGCCATGATTGATAAAAAGATAACAAAATATAAGCCCGTTTGGCGCCATAGAGCCTGGAAAAATTGTTTTTAATGTCCAAACCCAAGTCTTGCAATAGTGCCCACAAGAATGAAATTTTTTTTAGAAATGCAACTTTATGAAGATTTTCATAGTGATTTCGGTTAAGACCATGATTCTTATAACGAATCGAAAAAATTTCAGCCCGTTAAACACCATAGAGCCTGAAAAAATGGCTTTTAATTTCCGAACCCACGTCTTGCAATAGTGCCCATAGGAATGAAATTTTTTTTAGAAATGAAACCATTTGAAGATTTTCTTAATGATTTCGTTAAAGACCATGATTCTTATAACGAATCGAAAATTTCATCCTGTTAAACGCCATATAGCCTGAAAAAATGGCTTTTAATTTCCAAACCCAAGTCTTGTAATAGTGTCCATAAGAATGATAATTTTTACAGAAATACAACTTTTTGCAGATTTTGTGACTGATTTCGTTTAAGACCATCATTTTTATCAAGATTCCAAAAATTGATCCGAATTAAAGCCATAGAGCCTGAAAAAATCGATTTTAGAAACCGAACCCAAGTCTTGAAATACTGCCAATAAGAATGAAATTTTTTCCAGAAAAGACACTTTTTGCAGACTTTATAACCTATTTCGCTTTCTGCCATGATTGATAAAAATATAACAAAATATAAGCCCGTTTGGCGCCATAGAGCCTGGAAAAATTGTTTTTAATGTCCAACATATCATTTTTAATGTTTGACGGCCGGCATAGTCCAGTGGTAACGCATTGGACTGCCATTCCGAAAGTCGCGGGTTCGAACCCGGCGTGCGCAAATAAATTTTATTTGATTAGTTTGTGTTATTTTCACAATTAATTAATTAAAATAATATATAGTATATTTGCGGCACGTTCCAGAGTGGAAGATACTACCAGTATCGCCCTGGTGTAAGACTACCATTCAGAATTGAAACGTTGCTCCAAATGGCTTTAGCCGTGTTTAGTGACTAGATCTGAATACCCAGGTCCTTCCCCACCTTTCTCTTTCCCTTCCCCACTTACCTTCAGCCTCACAACATCCCCCAATTGGGGATGCCATAGTCTCACTGGCTCCAGACGGGAGCAGTTGGGACTCTTGTGAGGTATTCACTATAAAAAAAAATAAAAAAAAAACCCAAGTCTTGCAATAGTGCCCATAAGAATGAAATTTTTTTCAAAAATGCAACTTTATGATGATTTTCATAGTGATTTCGGTTAAGACCATAATTCTTATAACGAATCGATAAAATTTCAGCCCGTTAAACACCATAGAGCCTGAAAAAATGGCTTTTAATTTCCGAACCCAAGTCTTGAAATACTGCCAATAAGAATGAAATTTTTTCCAGAAAAGACACTTTTTGCAGACTTTATAACCTATTTCGCTTTCTGCCATGATTGATAAAAAGATAACAAAATATAAGCCCGTTTGGCGCCATAGAGCCTGGAAAAAATGTTTTTAATGTCCAAACCCAAGTCTTGCAATAGTGCCCATAAGAATGAAATTTTTTTCAGAAATGCAACTTTATGAAGATTTTCATAGTGATTTCGGTTAAGACCATGATTCTTATAACGAATCGAAAAAATTTCAGCCCGTTAAACACCATAGAGCCTGAAAAAATGGCTTTTAATTTCCGAACCCAAGTCTTGCAATAGTGCCCATAGGAATGAAATTATTTTTAGAAATTAAATCTTTTGAAGATTTTCTTTATGATTTCGTTTAAGAACATGATTGTTATAACGAATCCAAAATTTCAGCCTGTTAAACGCCATATAGCCTGAAAAAATGGCTTTTAATTTCCAAACCCAAGTCTTGTAATAGTGTCCATAAGAATGATATTTTTTACAGAAATGCAACTTTTTGCAGATTTTGTGACTGATTTCGTTTAAGACCATCATTTTTATCAAGATTCCAAAAATTGATCCGAATTAAAGCCATAGAGCCTGAAAAAATCGATTTTAGAATCCGAACCCAAGTCTTGAAATACTGCCAATAAGAATGAAATTTTTTCCAGAAAAGACACTTTTTGCAGACTTTATAACCTATTTCGCTTTCTGCCATGATTGATAAAAAGATAACAAAATATAAGCCCGTTTGGCGCCATAGAGCCTGGAAAAATTGTTTTTAATGTCCAAACCCAAGTCTTGCAATAGTGCCCACAAGAATGAAATTTTTTTTAGAAATCCAACTTTATGAAGATTTTCATAGTGATTTCGGTTAAGACCATGATTCTTATAACGAATCGAAAAAATTTCAGCCCGTTAAACACCATAGAGCCTGAAAAAATGGCTTTTAATTTCCGAACCCACGTCTTGCAATAGTGCCCATAGGAATGAAATTTTTTTTAGAAATGAAACCATTTGAAGATTTTCTTAATGATTTCGTTAAAGACCATGATTCTTATAACGAATCGAAAATTTCATCCTGTTAAACGCCATATAGCCTGAAAAAATGGCTTTTAATTTCCAAACCCAAGTCTTGTAATAGTGTCCATAAGAATGATAATTTTTACAGAAATACAACTTTTTGCAGATTTTGTGACTGATTTCGTTTAAGACCATCATTTTTATCAAGATTCCAAAAATTGATCCGAATTAAAGCCATAGAGCCTGAAAAAATCGATTTTAGAAACCGAACCCAAGTCTTGAAATACTGCCAATAAGAATGAAATTTTTTCCAGAAAAGACACTTTTTGCAGACTTTATAACCTATTTCGCTTTCTGCCATGATTGATAAAAATATAACAAAATATAAGCCCGTTTGGCGCCATAGAGCCTGGAAAAATTGTTTTTAATGTCCAACATATCATTTTTAATGTTTGACGGCCGGCATAGTCCAGTGGTAACGCATTGGACTGCCATTCCGAAAGTCGCGGGTTCGAACCCGGCGTGCGCAAATACATTTTATTTGATTAGTTTGTGTTATTTTCACAATTAATTAATTAAAATAATATATAGTATATTTGCGGCACGTTCCAGAGTGGAAGATACTACCAGTATCGCCCTGGTGTAAGACTACCATTCAGAATTGAAACGTTGCTCCAAATGGCTTTAGCCGTGTTTAGTGACTAGATCTGAATACCCAGGTCCTTCCCCACCTTTCTCTTTCCCTTCCCCACTTACCTTCAGCCTCACAACATCCCCCAATTGGGGATGCCATAGTCTCACTGGCTCCAGACGGGAGCAGTTGGGACTCTTGTGAGGTATTCACTATAAAAAAAAATAAAAAAAAACCCAAGTCTTGCAATAGTGCCCATAAGAATGAAATTTTTTTCAGAAATGCAACTTTATGATGATTTTCATAGTGATTTCGGTTAAGACCATAATTCTTATAACGAATCGATAAAATTTCAGCCCGTTAAACACCATAGAGCCTGAAAAAATGGCTTTTAATTTCCGAACCCAAGTCTTGCAATAGTGCCCATAAAAATGAATTTTTTTTAGAAATGAAACCTTTTGAAGATTTTCTTGAAGATTTCGTTTAAGATCGTGATTCTTATAACGAATCCACAATTTCACCCTTTTAAACGCCATATAGCCTGAAAAAATGGCTTTTAATTTCCAAATCCATGTCTTATAATAGTGTCCATAAGAATGATATTTTTTACAGAAATGCAACTTTTTGCAGATTTTATGACTGATTTCGTTTAAGACCATCATTTTTATCAAGATTCCAAAAATTGATCCGAATTAAAGCCATAGAGCCTGAAAAAATCGATTTTAGAATCCGAACCCAAGTCTTGAAATACTGCCAATAAGAATGAAATTTTTTCCAGAAAAGACACTTTTTGCAGACTTTATAACCTATTTCGCTTTCTGCCATGATTGATAAAAAGATAACAAAATATAAGCCCGTTTGGCGCCATAGAGCCTGGAAAAATTGTTTTTAATGTCCAAACCCAAGTCTTGCAATAGTGCCCATAAGAATGAAATTTTTTTCAGAAATGCAACTTTATGAAGATTTTCATAGTGATTTCGGTTAAGACCATGATTCTTATAACGAATCGAAAAAATTTCAACCCGTTAAACACCATAGAGCCTGAAAAAATGGCTTTTAATTTCCGAACCCAAGTCTTGCAATAGTTCCCATAGGAATGAAATTTTTTTTAGAAATGAAACCTTTTGAAGATTTTCTTGAAGATTTCGTTTAAGATCGTGATTCTTATAACGAATCCACAATTTCACCCTTTTAAACGCCATATAGCCTGAAAAAATGGCTTTTAATTTCCAAATCCAAGTCTTATAATAGTGTCCATAAGAATGATATTTTTTACAGAAATGCAACTTTTTGCAGATTTTATGAATGATTTCGTTTAAGACCATCATTTTTATCAAGATTCCAAAAATTGATCCGAATTAAAGCCATAGAGCCTGAAAAAATCGATTTTAGAATCCGAACCCAAGTCTTGAAATACTGCCAATAAGAATGAAATTTTTTCCAGAAAAGACACTTTTTGCAGACTTTATAACCTATTTCGCTTTCTGCCATGATTGATAAAAAGATAACAAAATATAAGCCCGTTTGGCGCCATAGAGCCTGGAAAAATTGTTTTTAATGTCCAAACCCAAGTCTTGCAATAGTGCCCATAAGAATGAATTTTTTTTCAGAAATGCAACTTTATGAAGATTTTCATAGTGATTTCGGTTAAGACCATGATTCTTTTAACAAATCGAAAAAATTTCAGCCCGTTAAACACCATAGAGCCTGAAAAAATGGCTTTTAATTTCCGAACCCAAGTCTTGCAATAGGCCCATAAGAATGAAAGTTTTTTTAGAAAAGAAACCTTTTAAAGATTTTCTTTATGATTTCGTTTAAGACCATGATTCTTATAACGAATCCAAAATTTCAGCCTGTTAAACGCCATATAGCCTGAAAAAATGGCTTTTAATTTCCAAACCCAAGTCTTGTAATAGTGTCCATAAGAATGATATTTTTTACAGAAATGCAACTTTTTGCAGATTTTGTGACTGATTTCGTTTAAGACCATCATTTTTATCAAGATTCCAAAAATTGATCCGAATTAAAGCCATAGAGCCTGAAAAAACCGATTTTAGAATCCGAACCCAAGTCTTGAAATACTGCCAATAAGAATGAAATTTTTTCCAGAAAAGACACTTTTTGCAGACTTTATAACCTATTTCGCTTTCTGCCATGATTGATAAAAAGATAACAAAATATAAGCCCGTTTGGCGCCATAGAGCCTGGAAAAAATGTTTTTAATGTCCAAACCCAAGTCTTGCAATAGTGCCCATAAGAATGAAATTTTTTTCAGAAATGCAACTTTATGAAGATTTTCATAGTGATTTCGGTTAAGACCATGATTCTTATAACGAATCGAAAAAATTTCAGCCCGTTAAACACCATAGAGCCTGAAAAAATGGCTTTTAATTTCCGAACCCAAGTCTTGCAATAGTGCCCATAGGAATGAAATTATTTTTAGAAATGAAATCTTTTGAAGATTTTCTTTATGATTTCGTTTAAGAACATGATTGTTATAACGAATCCAAAATTTCAGCCTGTTAAACGCCATATAGCCTGAAAAAATGGCTTTTAATTTCCAAACCCAAGTCTTGTAATAGTGTCCATAAGAATGATATTTTTTACAGAAATGCAACTTTTTGCAGATTTTGTGACTGATTTCGTTTAAGACCATCATTTTTATCAAGATTCCAAAAATTGATCCGAATTAAAGCCATAGAGCCTGAAAAAATCGATTTTAGAATCCGAACCCAAGTCTTGAAATACTGCCAATAAGAATGAAATTTTTTCCAGAAAAGACACTTTTTGCAGACTTTATAACCTATTTCGCTTTCTGCCATGATTGATAAAAAGATAACAAAATATAAGCCCGTTTGGCGCCATAGAGCCTGGAAAAATTGTTTTTAATGTCCAAACCCAAGTCTTGCAATAGTGCCCACAAGAATGAAATTTTTTTTAGAAATGCAACTTTATGAAGATTTTCATAGTGATTTCGGTTAAGACCATGATTCTTATAACGAATCGAAAAAATTTCAGCCCGTTAAACACCATAGAGCCTGAAAAAATGGCTTTTAATTTCCGAACCCAAGTCTTGCAATAGGCCCATAAGAATGAAAGTTTTTTTAGAAAAGAAACCTTTTAAAGATTTTCTTAATGATTTCGTTTAAGACCATGATTCTTATAACGAATCCAAAATTTCAGCCTGTTAAACGCCATATAGCCTGAAAAAATGGCTTTTAATTTCCAAACCCAAGTCTTGTAATAGTGTCCATAAGAATGATATTTTTTACAGAAATGCAACTTTTTGCAGATTTTGTGACTGATTTCGTTTAAGACCATCATTTTTATCAAGATTCCAAAAATTGATCCGAATTAAAGCCATAGAGCCTGAAAAAATCGATTTTAGAATCCGAACCCAAGTCTTGAAATACTGCCAATAAGAATGAAATTTTTTCCAGAAAAGACACTTTTTGCAGACTTTATAACCTATTTCGCTTTCTGCCATAATTGATAAAAATATAACAAAATATAAGCCCGTTTGGCGCCAGAGAGCCTGGAAAAATTGTTTTTAATGTCCAAACCCAAGTCTTGCAATAGTGCCCATAAGAATGATATTTTTTACAGAAATGTAACTTTTTGCAGATTTTCTGACTGATTTCGTTTAAGACCATCATTTTTATCAAGATTCCAAAAATTGATCCGAATTAAAGCCATAGAGCCTGAAAAAATCGATTTTAGAATCCGAACCCAAGTCTTGAAATACTGCCAATAAGAATGAAATTTTTTCCAGAAAAGACACTTTTTGCAGACTTTATAACCTATTTCGCTTTCTGCCATGATTGATAAAAAGATAACAAAATATAAGACCGTTTGGCGCCATAGAGCCTGGAAAAATTGTTTTTAATGTCCAAACCCAAGTCTTGCAATAGTGCCCATAAGAATGAAATTTTTTTCAGAAATGCAACTTTATGAAGATTTTCATAGTGATTTCGGTTAGGACCATGATTCTTATAACGAATCGAAAAAAATTCAGCCCGTTAAACACCATAGAGCCTGAAAAAATGGCTTTTAATTTCCAAACCCAAGTCTTGTAATAGTGTCCATAAGAATGATATTTTTTACAGAAATGCAACTTTTTGCAGATTTTGTGACTGATTTCGTTTAAGACCATCATTTTTATCAAGATTCCAAAAATTGATCCGAATTAAAGCCATAGAGCCTGAAAAAATCGATTTTAGAATCCGAACCCAAGTCTTGAAATACTGCCAATAAGAATGAAATTTTTTCCAGAAAAGACACTTTTTGCAGACATTATAACCTATTTCGCTTTCTGCCATGATTGATAAAAATATAACAAAATATAAGCCCGTTTGGCGCCATAGAGCCTGGAAAAATTGTTTTTAATGTCCAAACCCAAGTCTTGCAATAGTGCCCATAAGAATGAAATTTTTTTCAGAAATGAAACTTTATGATGATTTTCATAGTGATTTCGGTTAAGACCATAATTCTTATAACGAATCGAAAAAATTTCAGCCCGTTAAACACCAAAGAGCCTGAAAAAATGGCGTTTAATTTCCGAACCCAAGTCTTGCAATAGTGCCCATAAGAATGAATTTTTTTTAGAAATGAAACCTTTTGAAGATTTTCTTGAAGATTTCGTTTAAGATCGTGATTCTTATAACGAATCCACAATTTCACCCTTTTAAACGCCATATAGCCTGAAAAAATGGCTTTTAATTTCCAAATCCAAGTCTTATAATAGTGTCCATAAGAATGATATTTTTTACAGAAATGCAACTTTTTGCAGTTTTTCTGACTGATTTCGTTTAAGACCATCATTTTCATCAAGATTCCAAAAATTGATCCGAATTAAAGCCATAGAGCCTGAAAAAATCGATTTTAGAATCCGAACCCAAGTCTTGAAATACTGCCAATAAGAATGAAATTTTTTCCAGAAAAGACACTTTTTGCAGACTTTATAACCTATTTCGCTTTCTGCCATGATTGATAAAAAGATAACAAAATATAAGCCCGTTTGGCGCCATAGAGCCTGGAAAAATTGTTTTTAATGTCCAAACCCAAGTCTTGCAATAGTGCCCACAAGAATGAAATTTTTTTTAGAAATGCAACTTTATGAAGATTTTCATAGTGATTTCGGTTAAGACCATGATTCTTATAACGAATCGAAAAAATTTCAGCCCGTTAAACACCATAGAGCCTGAAAAAATGGCTTTTAATTTCCGAACCCAAGTCTTGCAATGGGCCCATAAGAATGAAAGTTTTTTTAGAAAAGAAACCTTTTAAAGATTTTCTTAATGATTTCGTTTAAGACCATGATTCTTATAACGAATCCAAAATTTCAGCCTGTTAAACGCCATATAGCCTGAAAAAATGGCTTTTAATTTCCAAACCCAAGTCTTGTAATAGTGTCCATAAGAATGATATTTTTTACAGAAATGCAACTTTTTGCAGATTTTGTGACTGATTTCGTTTAAGACCATCATTTTTATCAAGATTCCAAAAATTGATCCGAATTAAAGCCATAGAGCCTGAAAAAACCGATTTTAGAATCCGAACCCAAGTCTTGAAATACTGCCAATAAGAATGAAATTTTTTCCAGAAAAGACACTTTTTGCAGACTTTATAACCTATTTCGCTTTCTGCCATGATTGATAAAAAGATAACAAAATATAAGCCCGTTTGGCGCCATAGAGCCTGGAAAAATTGTTTTTAATGTCCAAACCCAAGTCTTGCAATAGTGCCCATAAGAATGAAATTTTTTTCAGAAATGCATCTTTATGAAGATTTTCATAGTGATTTCGGTTAAGACCATGATTCTTATAACGAATCGAAAAAATTTCAGCCCGTTAAACACCATAGAGCCTGAAAAAATGGCTTTTAATTTCCGAACCCAAGTCTTGCAATAGTGCCCATAGGAATGAAATTATTTTTAGAAATGAAACCTTTTGAAGATTTTCTTTATGATTTCGTTTAAGAACATGATTGTTATAACGAATCCAAAATTTCAGCCTGTTAAACGCCATATAGCCTGAAAAAATGGCTTTTAATTTCCAAACCCAAGTCTTGTAATAGTGTCCATAAGAATGATATTTTTTACAGAAATGCAACTTTTTGCAGATTTTGTGACTGATTTCGTTTAAGACCATCATTTTTATCAAGATTCCAAAAATTGATCCGAATTAAAGCCATAGAGCCTGAAAAAATCGATTTTAGAATCCGAACCCAAGTCTTGAAATACTGCCAATAAGAATGAAATTTTTTCCAGAAAAGACACTTTTTGCAGACTTTATAACCTATTTCGCTTTCTGCCATAATTGATAAAAATATAACAAAATATAAGCCCGTTTGGCGCCATAGAGCCTGGAAAAATTGTTTTTAATGTCCAAACCCAAGTCTTGCAATAGTGCCCATAAGAATGAAATTTTTTTCAGAAATGAAACTTTATGATGATTTTCATAGTGATTTCGGTTAAGACCATAAATCTTATAACGAATCGAAAAAATTTCAGCCCGTTAAACACCATAGAGCCTGAAAAAATGGCTTTTAATTTCCGAACCCAATTCTTGCAATAGTGCCCATAAGAATGAAATTTTTTTTAGAAATGAAACCTTTTGAAGATTTTCTTAATGATTTCGTTTAAGATCGTGATTCTTATAACGAATCCAAAATTTCAGCCTGTTAAACGCCATATAGCCTGAAAAAATGGCTTTTAATTTCCAAACCCAAGTCTTGTAATAGTGTCCATAAGAATGATATTTTTTACAGAAATGCAACTTTTTGCAGATTTTGTGACTGATTTCGTTTAAGACCATCATTTTTATCAAGATTCCAAAAATTGATCCGAATTAAAGCCATAGAGCCTGAAAAAACCGATTTTAGAATCCGAACCCAAGTCTTGAAATACTGCCAATAAGAATGAAATTTTTTCCAGAAAAGACACTTTTTGCAGACTTTATAACCTATTTCGCTTTCTGCAATTATTGATAAAAAGATAACAAAATATAAGCCCGTTTGGCGCCATAGAGCCTGGAAAAATTGTTTTTAATGTCCAAACCCAAGTCTTGCAATAGTGCCCATAAGAATGAAATTTTTTTCAGAAATGCAACTTTATGAAGATTTTCATAGTGATTTCGGTTAAGACCATGATTCTTATAACGAATCGAAAAAATTTCAGCCCGTTAAACACCATAGAGCCTGAAAAAATGGCTTTTAATTTCCGAACCCAAGTCTTGCAATAGTGCCCATAGGAATGAAATTATTTTTAGAAATGAAATCTTTTGAAGATTTTCTTTATGATTTCGTTTAAGAACATGATTGTTATAACGAATCCAAAATTTCAGCCTGTTAAACGCCATACAGCCTGAAAAAATGGCTTTTAATTTCCAAACCCAAGTCTTGTAATAGTGTCCATAAGAATGATATTTTTTACAGAAATGCAACTTTTTGCAGATTTTGTGACTGATTTCGTTTAAGACCATCATTTTTATCAAGATTCCAAAAATTGATCCGAATTAAAGCCATAGAGCCTGAAAAAACCGATTTTAGAATCCGAACCCAAGTCTTGAAATACTGCCAATAAGAATGAAATTTTTTCCAGAAAAGACACTTTTTGCAGACTTTATAACCTAATTCGCTTTCTGCCATAATTGATAAAAATATAACAAAATATTAGCCCGTTTGGCGCCATAGAGCCTGGAAAAATTGTTTTTAATGTCCAAACCCAAGTCTTGCAATAGTGCCCATAAGAATGAAATTTTTTTCAGAAATGAAACTTTATGATGATTTTCATAGTGATTTCGGTTAAGACCATAAATCTTATAACGAATCGAAAAAATTTCAGCCCGTTAAACACCATAGAGCCTGAAAAAATGGCTTTTAATTTCCGAACCCAATTCTTGCAATAGTGCCCATAAGAATGAAATTTTTTTTAGAAATGAAACCTTTTGAAGATTTTCTTAATGATTTCGTTTAAGATCGTGATTCTTATAACGAATCCAAAATTTCAGCCTGTTAAACGCCATATAGCCTGAAAAAATGGCTTTTAATTTCCAAATCCAAGTCTTATAATAGTGTCCATAAGAATGATATTTTTTACAGAAATGCAACTTTTTGCAGATTTTCTGACTGATTTCGTTTAAGACCATCATTTTCATCAAGATTCCAAAAATTGATCCGAATTAAAGCCATAGAGCCTGAAAAAATCGATTTTAGAATCCGAACCCAAGTCTTGAAATACTGCCAATAAGAATGAAAATTTTTCCAGAAAAGACACTTTTTGCAGACTTTATAACCTATTTCGCTTTCTGCCATAATTGATAAAAATATAACAAAATATAAGCCCGTTTGGCGCCATAGAGCCTGGAAAAATTGTTTTTAATGTCCAAACCCAAGTCTTGCAATAGTGCCCATAAGAATGAAATTTTTTTCAGAAATGCAACTTTATAAAGATTTTCATAGTGATTTCGGTTAAGACCATGATTCTTATAACGAATCGAAAAAATTTCAGCCCGTTAAACACCATAGAGCCTGAAAAAATGGCTTTTAATTTCCGAACCCAAGTCTTGCAATAGTGCCAATAGGAATGAAATTATTTTTAGAAATGAAACCTTTTGAAGATTTTCTTAATGATTTCGTTTAAGATCGTGATTCTTATGACGAATCTAAATTTCAGCCTGTTAAACGCCATATAGCCTGAAAAAATGGCTTTCAATTTCCAAATCCAAGTCTTGTAATAGTGTCCATAAGAATGATATTTTTTACAGAAATCAACTTTCTGCAGATTTTCTGACTGATTTCGTTTAAGACCATCATTTTTATCAAGATTCCAAAAATTGATCCGAATTAAAGCCATAGAGCCTGAAAAAACCGATTTTAGAATCCGAACCCAAGTCTTGAAATACTGCCAATAAGAATGAAATTTTTTCCAGAAAAGACACTTTTTGCAGACTTTATAACCTAATTCGCTTTCTGCCATAATTGATAAAAATATAACAAAATATAAGCCCGTTTGGCGCCATAGAGCCTGGAAAAATTGTTTTTAATGTCCAAACCCAAGTCTTGCAATAGTGCCCATAAGAATGAAATTTTTTTCAGAAATGAAACTTTATGATGATTTTCATAGTGATTTCGGTTAAGACCATAAATCTTATAACGAATCGAAAAAATTTCAGCCCGTTAAACACCATAGAGCCTGAAAAAATGGCTTTTAATTTCCGAACCCAATTCTTGCAATAGTGCCCATAAGAATGAAATTTTTTTTAGAAATGAAACCTTTTGAAGATTTTCTTAATGATTTCGTTTAAGATCGTGATTCTTATAACGAATCCAAAATTTCAGCCTGTTAAACGCCATATAGCCTGAAAAAATGGCTTCTAATTTCCAAATCCAAGTCTTATAATAGTGTCCATAAGAATGATATTTTTTACAGAAATGCAACTTTTTGCAGATTTTCTGACTGATTTCGTTTAAGACCATCATTTTCATCAAGATTCCAAAAATTGATCCGAATTAAAGCCATAGAGCCTGAAAAAATCGATTTTAGAATCCGAACCCAAGTCTTGAAATACTGCCAATAAGAATGAAATTTTTTCCAGAAAAGACACTTTTTGCAGACTTTATAACCTATTTCGCTTTCTGCAATGATTGATAAAAAGATAACAAAATATAAGCCCGTTTGGCGCCATAGAGCCTGGAAAAATTGTTTTTAATGTCCAAACCCAAGTCTTGCAATAGTGCCCATAAGAATGAAATTTTTTTCAGAAATGCAACTTTATGAAGATTTTCATAGTGATTTCGGTTAAGACCATGATTCTTATAACGAATCGAAAAAATTTCAGCCCGTTAAACACCATAGAGCCTGAAAAAATGGCTTTTAATTTCCGAACCCAAGTCTTGCAATAGTGCCCATAGGAATGAAATTATTTTTAGAAATGAAATCTTTTGAAGATTTTCTTTATGATTTCGTTTAAGAACATGATTGTTATAACGAATCCAAAATTTCAGCCTGTTAAACGCCATACAGCCTGAAAAAATGGCTTTTAATTTCCAAACCCAAGTCTTGTAATAGTGTCCATAAGAATGATATTTTTTACAGAAATGCAACTTTTTGCAGATTTTGTGACTGATTTCGTTTAAGACCATCATTTTTATCAAGATTCCAAAAATTGATCCGAATTAAAGCCATAGAGCCTGAAAAAACCGATTTTAGAATCCGAACCCAAGTCTTGAAATACTGCCAATAAGAATGAAATTTTTTCCAGAAAAGACACTTTTTGCAGACTTTATAACCTATTTCGCTTTCTGCCATGATTGATAAAAAGATAACAAAATATAAGCCCGTTTGGCGCCATAGAGCCTGGAAAAATTGTTTTTAATGTCCAAACCCAAGTCTTGCAATAGTGCCCATAAGAATGAAATTTTTTTCAGAAATGCAACTTTATGAAGATTTTCATAGTGATTTCGGTTAAGACCATGATTCTTATAACGAATCGAAAAAATTTCAGCCCGTTAAACACCATAGAGCCTGAAAAAATGGCTTTTAATTTCCGAACCCAAGTCTTGCAATAGTGCCCATAGGAAAGAAATTATTTTTAGAAATGAAACCTTTTGAAGATTTTCTTTATGATTTCGTTTAAGAACATGATTGTTATAACGAATCCAAAATTTCAGCCTGTTAAACGCCATATAGCCTGAAAAAATGGCTTTTAATTTCCAAACCCAAGTCTTGTAATAGTGTCCATAAGAATGATATTTTTTACAGAAATGCAACTTTTTGCAGATTTTGTGACTGATTTCGTTTAAGACCATCATTTTTATCAAGATTCCAAAAATTGATCCGAATTAAAGCCATAGAGCCTGAAAAAATCGATTTTAGAATCCGAACCCAAGTCTTGAAATACTGCCAATAAGAATGAAATTTTTTCCAGAAAAGACACTTTTTGCAGACTTTATAACCTATTTCGCTTTCTGCCATAATTGATAAAAATATAACAAAATATAAGCCCGTTTGGCGCCATAGAGCCTGGAAAAATTGTTTTTAATGTCCAAACCCAAGTCTTGCAATAGTGCCCATAAGAATGAAATTTTTTTCAGAAATGAAACTTTATGATGATTTTCATAGTGATTTCAGTTAAGACCATAAATCTTATAACGAATCGAAAAAATTTCAGCCCGTTAAACACCATAGAGCCTGAAAAAATGGCTTTTAATTTCCGAACCCAATTCTTGCAATAGTGCCCATAAGAATGAAATTTTTTTTAGAAATGAAACCTTTTGAAGATTTTCTTAATGATTTCGTTTAAGATCGTGATTCTTATAACGAATCCAAAATTTCAGCCTGTTAAACGCCATATAGCCTGAAAAAATGGCTTTTAATTTCCAAATCCAAGTCTTATAATAGTGTCCATAAGAATGATATTTTTTACAGAAATGCAACTTTTTGCAGATTTTCTGACTGATTTCGTTTAAGACCATCATTTTCATCAAGATTCCAAAAATTGATCCGAATTAAAGCCATAGAGCCTGAAAAAATCGATTTTAGAATCCGAACCCAAGTCTTGAAATACTGCCAATAAGAATGAAATTTTTTCCAGAAAAGACACTTTTTGCAGACTTTATAACCTATTTCGCTTTCTGCCATAATTGATAAAAATATAACAAAATATACGCCCGTTTGGCGCCATAGAGCCTGGAAAAATTGTTTTTAATGTCCAAACCCAAGTCTTGCAATAGTGCCCATAAGAATGAAATTTTTTTCAGAAATGCAACTTTATGAAGATTTTCATAGTGATTTCGGTTAAGACCATGATTCTTATAACGAATCGAAAAAATTTCAGCCCGTTAAACACCATAGAGCCTGAAAAAATGGCTTTTAATTTCCGAACCCAAGTCTTGCAATAGTGCCCATAGGAATGAAATTATTTTTAGAAATGAAACCTTTTGAAGATTTTCTTAATGATTTCGTTTAAGATCGTGATTCTTATGACGAATCTAAATTTCAGCCTGTTAAACGCCATATAGCCTGAAAAAATGGCTTTCAATTTCCAAATCCAAGTCTTGTAATAGTGTCCATAAGAATGATATTTTTTACAGAAATCAACTTTCTGCAGATTTTCTGACTGATTTCGTTTAAGACCATCATTTTTATCAAGATTCCAAAAATTGATCCGAATTAAATTCATAGAGCCTGAAAAAACCGATTTTAGAATCCGAACCCAAGTCTTGAAATACTGCCAATAAGAATGAAATTTTTTCCAGAAAAGACACTTTTTGCAGACTTTATAACCTATTTCGCTTTCTGCCATAATTGATAAAAATATAACAAAATATACGCCCGTTTGGCGCCATAGAGCCTGGAAAAATTGTTTTTAATGTCCAAACCCAAGTCTTGCAATAGTGCCCATAAGAATGAAATTTTTTTCAGAAATGCAACTTTATGAAGATTTTCATAGTGATTTCGGTTAAGACCATGATTCTTATAACGAATCGAAAAAATTTCAGCCCGTTGAACACCATAGAGCCTGAAAAAATGGCTTTTAATTTCCGAACCCAAGTCTTGCAATAGTGCCCATAGGAATGAAATTATTTTTAGAAATGAAATCTTTTGAAGATTTTCTTTATGATTTCGTTTAAGAACATGATTGTTATAACGAATCCAAAATTTCAGCCTGTTAAACGCCATACAGCCTGAAAAAATGGCTTTTAATTTCCAAACCCAAGTCTTGTAATAGTGTCCATAAGAATGATATTTTTTACAGAAATGGAACTTTTTGCAGATTTTGTGACTGATTTCGTTTAAGACCATCATTTTTATCAAGATTCCAAAAATTGATCCGAATTAAAGCCATAGAGCCTGAAAAAACCGATTTTAGAATCCGAACCCAAGTCTTGAAATACTGCCAATAAGAATGAAATTTTTTCCAGAAAAGACACTTTTTGCAGACTTTATAACCTATTTCGCTTTCTGCCATAATTGATAAAAATATAACAAAATATAAGCCCGTTTGGCGCCATAGAGCCTGGAAAAATTGTTTTTAATGTCCAAACCCAAGTCTTGCAATAGTGCCCATAAGAATGAAATTTTTTTCAGAAATGAAACTTTATGATGATTTTCATAGTGATTTCAGTTAAGACCATAAATCTTATAACGAATCGAAAAAATTTCAGCCCGTTAAACACCATAGAGCCTGAAAAAATGGCTTTTAATTTCCGAACCCAATTCTTGCAATAGTGCCCATAAGAATGAAATTTTTTTTAGAAATGAAACCTTTTGAAGATTTTCTTAATGATTTCGTTTAAGATCGTGATTCTTATAACGAATCCAAAATTTCAGCCTGTTAAACGCCATATAGCCTGAAAAAATGGCTTTTAATTTCCAAATCCAAGTCTTATAATAGTGTCCATAAGAATGATATTTTTTACAGAAATGCAACTTTTTGCAGATTTTCTGACTGATTTCGTTTAAGACCATCATTTTCATCAAGATTCCAAAAATTGATCCGAATTAAAGCCATAGAGCCTGAAAAAATCGATTTTAGAATCCGAACCCAAGTCTTGAAATACTGCCAATAAGAATGAAATTTTTTCCAGAAAAGACACTTTTTGCAGACTTTATAACCTATTTCGCTTTCTGCCATAATTGATAAAAATATAACAAAATATAAGCCCGTTTGGCGCCATAGAGCCTGGAAAAATTGTTTTTAATGTCCAAACCCAAGTCTTGCAATAGTGCCCATAAGAATAAAATTTTTTTCAGAAATGCAACTTTATGAAGATTTTCATAGTGATTTCGGTTAAGACCATGATTCTTATAACGAATCGAAAAAATTTCAGCCCGTTAAACACCATAGAGCCTGAAAAAATGCTTTTAATTTCCGAACCCAAGTCTTGCAATAGTGCCCATAGGAATGAAATTATTTTTAGAAATGAAACCTTTTGAAGATTTTCTTAATGATTTCGTTTAAGATCGTGATTCTTATGACGAATCTAAATTTCAGCCTGTTAAACGCCATATAGCCTGAAAAAATGGCTTTCAATTTCCAAATCCAAGTCTTGTAATAGTGTCCATAAGAATGATATTTTTTACAGAAATCAACTTTCTGCAGATTTTCTGACTGATTTCGTTTAAGACCATCATTTTTATCAAGATTCCAAAAATTGATCCGAATTAAATTCATAGAGCCTGAAAAAACCGATTTTAGAATCCGAGCCCAAGTCTTGAAATACTGCCAATAAGAATGAAATTTTTTCCAGAAAAGACACTTTTTGCAGACTTTATAACCTATTTCGCTTTCTGCAATGATTGATAAAAAGATAACAAAATATAAGCCCGTTTGGCGCCATAGAGCCTGGAAAAATTGTTTTTAATGTCCAAACCCAAGTCTTGCAATAGTGCCCATAAGAATGAAATTTTTTTCAGAAATGCAACTTTATGAAGATTTTTATAGTGATTTCGGTTAAGACCATGATTCTTATAACGAATCGAAAAAATTTCAGCCCGTTAAACACCATAGAGCCTGAAAAAATGGCTTTTAATTTCCGAACCCAAGTCTTGCAATAGTGCCCATAGGAATGAAATTATTTTTAGAAATGAAATCTTTTGAAGATTTTCTTTATGATTTCGTTTAAGAACATGATTGTTATAACGAATCCAAAATTTCAGCCTGTTAAACGCCATACAGCCTGAAAAAATGGCTTTTAATTTCCAAACCCAAGTCTTGTAATAGTGTCCATAAGAATGATATTTTTTACAGAAATGGAACTTTTTGCAGATTTTGTGACTGATTTCGTTTAAGACCATCATTTTTATCAAGATTCCAAAAATTGATCCGAATTAAAGCCATAGAGCCTGAAAAAACCGATTTTAGAATCCGAACCCAAGTCTTGAAATACTGCCAATAAGAATGAAATTTTTTCCAGAAAAGACACTTTTTGCAGACTTTATAACCTATTTCGCTTTCTGCCATGATTGATAAAAAGATAACAAAATATAAGCCCGTTTGGCGCCATAGAGCCTGGAAAAATTGTTTTTAATGTCCAAACCCAAGTCTTGCAATAGTGCCCATAAGAATGAAATTTTTTTCAGAAATGCAACTTTATGAAGATTTTCATAGTGATTTCGGTTAAGACCATGATTCTTATAACGAATCGAAAAAATTTCAGCCCGTTAAACACCATAGAGCCTGAATAAATGGCTTTTAATTTCCGAACCCAAGTCTTGCAATAGTGCCCATAGGAAAGAAATTATTTTTAGAAATGAAACCTTTTGAAGATTTTCTTTATGATTTCGTTTAAGAACATGATTGTTATAACGAATCCAAAATTTCAGCCTGTTAAACGCCATATAGCCTGAAAAAATGGCTTTTAATTTCCAAACCCAAGTCTTGTAATAGTGTCCATAAGAATGATATTTTTTACAGAAATGCAACTTTTTGCAGATTTTGTGACTGATTTCGTTTAAGACCATCATTTTTATCAAGATTCCAAAAATTGATCCGAATTAAAGCCATAGAGCCTGAAAAAATCGATTTTAGAATCCGAACCCAAGTCTTGAAATACTGCCAATAAGAATGAAATTTTTTCCAGAAAAGACACTTTTTGCAGACTTTATAACCTATTTCGCTTTCTGCCATAATTGATAAAAATATAACAAAATATAAGCCCGTTTGGCGCCATAGAGCCTGGAAAAATTGTTTTTAATGTCCAAACCCAAGTCTTGCAATAGTGCCCATAAGAATGAAATTTTTTTCAGAAATGCAACTTTATGAAGATTTTCATAGTGATTTCGGTTAAGACCATGATTCTTATAACGAATCGAAAAAATTTCAGCCCGTTAAACACCATAGAGCCTGAATAAATGGCTTTTAATTTCCGAACCCAAGTCTTGCAATAGTGCCCATAGGAAAGAAATTATTTTTAGAAATGAAACCTTTTGAAGATTTTCTTTATGATTTCGTTTAAGAACATGATTGTTATAACGAATCCAAAATTTCAGCCTGTTAAACACCATAGAGCCTGAAAAAATGGCTTTTAATTTCCGAACCCAAGTCTTGCAATAGTGCCCATAGGAATGAAATTATTTTTAGAAATGAAACCTTTTGAAGATTTTCTTAATGATTTCGTTTAAGAACATGATTCTTATAACGAATCCAAAATTTCAGCCTGTTAAACGCCATATAGCCTGAAAAAATGGCTTTTAATTTCCAAATCCAAGTCTTATAATAGTGTCCATAAGAATGATATTTTTTACAGAAATGCAACTTTTTGCAGATTTTCTGACTGATTTCGTTTAAGACCATCATTTTCATCAAGATTCCAAAAATTGATCCGAATTAAAGCCATAGAGCCTGAAAAAATCGATTTTAGAATCCGAACCCAAGTCTTGAAATACTGCCAATAAGAATGAAATTTTTTCCAGAAAAGACACTTTTTGCAGACTTTATAACCTATTTCGCTTTCTGCCATAATTGATAAAAATATAACAAAATATAAGCCCGTTTGGCGCCATAGAGCCTGGAAAAATTGTTTTTAATGTCCAAACCCAAGTCTTGCAATAGTGCCCATAAGAATAAAATTTTTTTCAGAAATGCAACTTTATGAAGATTTTCATAGTGATTTCGGTTAAGACCATGATTCTTATAACGAATCGAAAAAATTTCAGCCCGTTAAACACCATAGAGCCTGAAAAAATGGCTTTTAATTTCCGAACCCAAGTCTTGCAATAGTGCCCATAGGAATGAAATTATTTTTAGAAATGAAACCTTTTGAAGATTTTCTTAATGATTTCGTTTAAGATCGTGATTCTTATGACGAATCTAAATTTCAGCCTGTTAAACGCCATATAGCCTGAAAAAATGGCTTTCAATTTCCAAATCCAAGTCTTGTAATAGTGTCCATAAGAATGATATTTTTTACAGAAATCAACTTTCTGCAGATTTTCTGACTGATTTCGTTTAAGACCATCATTTTTATCAAGATTCCAAAAATTGATCCGAATTAAATTCATAGAGCCTGAAAAAACCGATTTTAGAATCCGAGCCCAAGTCTTGAAATACTGCCAATAAGAATGAAATTTTTTCCAGAAAAGACACTTTTTGCAGACTTTATAACCTATTTCGCTTTCTGCAATGATTGATAAAAAGATAACAAAATATAAGCCCGTTTGGCGCCATAGAGCCTGGAAAAATTGTTTTTAATGTCCAAACCCAAGTCTTGCAATAGTGCCCATAAGAATGAAATTTTTTTCAGAAATGCAACTTTATGAAGATTTTTATAGTGATTTCGGTTAAGACCATGATTCTTATAACGAATCGAAAAAATTTCAGCCCGTTAAACACCATAGAGCCTGAAAAAATGGCTTTTAATTTCCGAACCCAAGTCTTGCAATAGTGCCCATAGGAATGAAATTATTTTTAGAAATGAAATCTTTTGAAGATTTTCTTTATGATTTCGTTTAAGAACATGATTGTTATAACGAATCCAAAATTTCAGCCTGTTAAACGCCATACAGCCTGAAAAAATGGCTTTCAATTTCCAAATCCAAGTCTTGTAATAGTGTCCATAAGAATGATATTTTTTACAGAAATCAACTTTCTGCAGATTTTCTGACTGATTTCGTTTAAGACCATCATTTTTATCAAGATTCCAAAAATTGATCCGAATTAAATTCATTGAGCCTGAAAAAACCGATTTTAGAATCCGAGCCCAAGTCTTGAAATACTGCCAATAAGAATGAAATTTTTTCCAGAAAAGACACTTTTTGCAGACTTTATAACCTATTTCGCTTTCTGCAATGATTGATAAAAAGATAACAAAATATAAGCCCGTTTGGCGCCATAGAGCCTGGAAAAATTGTTTTTAATGTCCAAACCCAAGTCTTGCAATAGTGCCCATAAGAATGAAATTTTTTTCAGAAATGCAACTTTATGAAGATTTTCATAGTGATTTCGGTTAAGACCATGATTCTTATAACGAATCGAAAAAATTTCAGCCCGTTAAACACCATAGAGCCTGAAAAAATGGCTTTTAATTTCCGAACCCAAGTCTTGCAATAGTGCCCATAGGAATGAAATTATTTTTAGAAATGAAATCTTTTGAAGATTTTCTTTATGATTTCGTTTAAGAACATGATTGTTATAACGAATCCAAAATTTCAGCCTGTTAAACGCCATACAGCCTGAAAAAATGGCTTTTAATTTCCAAACCCAAGTCTTGTAATAGTGTCCATAAGAATGATATTTTTTACAGAAATGCAACTTTTTGCAGATTTTGTGACTGATTTCGTTTAAGACCATCATTTTTATCAAGATTCCAAAAATTGATCCGAATTAAAGCCATAGAGCCTGAAAAAACCGATTTTAGAATCCGAACCCAAGTCTTGAAATACTGCCAATAAGAATGAAATTTTTTCCAGAAAAGACACTTTTTGCAGACTTTATAACCTATTTCGCTTTCTGCCATGATTGATAAAAAGATAACAAAATATAAGCCCGTTTGGCGCCATAGAGCCTGGAAAAATTGTTTTTAATGTCCAAACCCAAGTCTTGCAATAGTGCCCATAAGAATGAAATTTTTTTCAGAAATGCAACTTTATGAAGATTTTCATAGTGATTTCGGTTAAGACCATGATTCTTATAACGAATCGAAAAAAATTCAGCCCGTTAAACACCATAGAGCCTGAAAAAATGGCTTTTAATTTCCGAACCCAAGTCTTGCAATAGTGCCCATAGGAAAGAAATTATTTTTAGAAATGAAACCTTTTGAAGATTTTCTTTATGATTTCGTTTAAGAACATGATTGTTATAACGAATCCAAAATTTCAGCCTGTTAAACGCCATATAGCCTGAAAAAATGGCTTTTAATTTCCAAACCCAAGTCTTGTAATAGTGTCCATAAGAATGATATTTTTTACAGAAATGCAACTTTTTGCAGATTTTGTGACTGATTTCGTTTAAGACCATCATTTTTATCAAGATTCCAAAAATTGATCCGAATTAAAGCCATAGAGCCTGAAAAAATCGATTTTAGAATCCGAACCCAAGTCTTGAAATACTGCCAATAAGAATGAAATTTTTTCCAGAAAAGACACTTTTTGCAGACTTTATAACCTATTTCGCTTTCTGCCATAATTGATAAAAATATAACAAAATATAAGCCCGTTTGGCGCCATAGAGCCTGGAAAAATTGTTTTTAATGTCCAAACCCAAGTCTTGCAATAGTGCCCAAAAGAATGAAATTTTTTTCAGAAATGAAACTTTATGATGATTTTCATAGTGATTTCGGTTAAGACCATAAATCTTATAACGAATCGAAAAAATTTCAGCCCGTTAAACACCATAGAGCCTGAAAAAATGGCTTTTAATTTCCGAACCCAATTCTTGCAATAGTGCCCATAAGAATGAAATTTTTTTTAGAAATGAAACCTTTTGAAGATTTTCTTAATGATTTCGTTTAAGATCGTGATTCTTATAACGAATCCAAAATTTCAGCCTGTTAAACGCCATATAGCCTGAAAAAATGGCTTTTAATTTCCAAATCCAAGTCTTGTAATAGTGTCAATAAGAAAGATATTTTTTACAGAAATGTAACTTTTTGCAGATTTTCTGACTGATTTCGTTTAAGACCATCATTTTTATCAAGATTCCAAAAATTGATCCGAATTAAAGCCATAGAGCCTGAAAAAATCGATTTTAGAATCCGAACCCAAGTCTTGAAATACTGCCAATAAGAATGAAATTTTTTCCAGAAAAGACACTTTTTGCAGACTTTATAACCTATTTCGCTTTCTGCCATGATTGATAAAAAGATAACAAAATATAAGACCGTTTGGCGCCATAGAGCCTGGAAAAATTGTTTTAAATGTCCAAACCCAAGTCTTGCAATAGTGCCCATAAGAATGAAATTTTTTTCAGAAATGCAACTTTATGAAGATTTTCATAGTGATTTCGGTTAGGACCATGATTCTTATAACGAATCGAAAAAAATTCAGCCCGTTAAACACCATATAGCCTGAAAAAATGGCTTTTAATTTCCAAACCCAAGTCTTGTAATAGAGTCCATAAGAATGATATTTTTTACAGAAATGCAACTTTTTGCAGATTTTGTGACTGATATCGTTTAAGACCATCATTTTTATCAAGACTCCAAAAATTGATCCGAATTAAAGCCATAGAGCCTGAAAAAATCGATTTTAGAATCCGAACCCAAGTCTTGAAATACTGCCAATAAGAATGAAATTTTTTCCAGAAAAGACACTTTTTGCAGACTTTATAACCTATTTCGCTTTCTGCCATGATTGATAAAAAGATAACAAAATATAAGCCCGTTTGGCGCCATAGAGCCTGGAAAAATTGTTTTTAATGTCCAAACCCAAGTCTTGCAATAGTGCCCACAAGAATGAAATTTTTTTTAGAAATGCAACTTTATGAAGATTTTCATAGTGATTTCGGTTAAGACCATGATTCTTATAACGAATCGAAAAAATTTCAGCCCGTTAAACACCATAGAGCCTGAAAAAATGGCTTTTAATTTCCGAACCCAAGTCTTGCAATAGGCCCATAAGAATGAAAGTTTTTTTAGAAAAGAAACCTTTTAAAGATTTTCTTAATGATTTCGTTTAAGACCATGATTCTTATAACGAATCCAAAATTTCAGCCTGTTAAACGCCATATAGCCTGAAAAAATGGCTTTTAATTTCCAAACCCAAGTCTTGTAATAGTGTCCATAAGAATGATATTTTTTACAGAAATGCAACTTTTTGCAGATTTTAAGACTGATTTCGTTTAAGACCATCATTTTTATCAAGATTCCAAAAATTGATCCGAATTAAAGCCATAGAGCCTGAAAAAACCGATTTTAGAATCCGAACCCAAGTCTTGAAATACTGCCAATAAGAATGAAATTTTTTCCAGAAAAGACACTTTTTGCAGACTTTATAACCTATTTCGCTTTCTGCCATGATTGATAAAAAGATAACAAAATATAAGCCCGTTTGGCGCCATAGAGCCTGGAAAAATTGTTTTTAATGTCCAAACCCAAGTCTTGCAATAGTGCCCATAAGAATGAAATTTTTTTCAGAAATGCAACTTTATGAAGATTTTCATAGTGATTTCGGTTAAGACCATGATTCTTATTACGAATCGAAAAAATTTCAGCCCGTTAAACACCATAGAGCCTGAAAAAATGGCTTTTAATTTCCGAACCCAAGTCTTGCAATAGTGCCCATAGGAATGAAATTATTTTTAGAAATGAAACCTTTTGAAGATTTTCTTTATGATTTCGTTTAAGAACATGATTGTTATAACGAATCCAAAATTTCAGCCTGTTAAACGCCATATAGCCTGAAAAAATGGCTTTTAATTTCCAAACCCAAGTCTTGTAATAGTGTCCATAAGAATGATATTTTTTACAGAAATGCAACTTTTTGCAGATTTTAAGACTGATTTCGTTTAAGACCATCATTTTTATCAAGATTCCAAAAATTGATCCGAATTAAAGCCATAGAGCCTGAAAAAACCGATTTTAGAATCCGAACCCAAGTCTTGAAATACTGCCAATAAGAATGAAATTTTTTCCAGAAAAGACACTTTTTGCAGACTTTATAACCTATTTCGCTTTCTGCCATGATTGATAAAAAGATAACAAAATATAAGCCCGTTTGGCGCCATAGAGCCTGGAAAAATTGTTTTTAATGTCCAAACCCAAGTCTTGCAATAGTGCCCATAAGAATGAAATTTTTTTCAGAAATGCAACTTTATGAAGATTTTCATAGTGATTTCGGTTAAGACCATGATTCTTATTACGAATCGAAAAAATTTCAGCCCGTTAAACACCATAGAGCCTGAAAAAATGGCTTTTAATTTCCGAACCCAAGTCTTGCAATAGTGCCCATAGGAATGAAATTATTTTTAGAAATGAAACCTTTTGAAGATTTTCTTTATGATTTCGTTTAAGAACATGATTGTTATAACGAATCCAAAATTTCAGCCTGTTAAACGCCATATAGCCTGAAAAAATGGCTTTTAATTTCCAAACCCAAGTCTTGTAATAGTGTCCATAAGAATGATATTTTTTACAGAAATGCAACTTTTTGCAGATTTTGTGACTGATTTCGTTTAAGACCATCATTTTTATCAAGATTCCAAAAATTGATCCGAATTAAAGCCATAGAGCCTGAAAAAATCGATTTTAGAATCCGAACCCAAGTCTTGAAATACTGCCAATAAGAATGAATTTTTTTCCAGAAAAGACACTTTTTGCAGACTTTATAACCTATTTCGCTTTCTGCCATAATTGATAAAAATATAACAAAATATAAGCCCGTTTGGCGCCATAGAGCCTGGAAAAATTGTTTTTAATGTCCAAACCCAAGTCTTGCAATAGTGCCCATAAGAATGAAATTTTTTTCAGAAATGAAACTTTATGATGATTTTCATAGTGATTTCGGTTAAGACCATAAATCTTATAACGAATCGAAAAAATTTCAGCCCGTTAAACACCATAGAGCCTGAAAAAATGGCTTTTAATTTCCGAACCCAAGTCTTGCAATAGTGCCCATAGGAATGAAATTATTTTTAGAAATGAAACCTTTTGAAGATTTTCTTAATGATTTCGTTTAAGATCGTGATTCTTATGACGAATCTAAATTTCAGCCTGTTAAACGCCATATAGCCTGAAAAAATGGCTTTCAATTTCCAAATCCAAGTCTTGTAATAGTGTCCATAAGAATGATATTTTTTACAGAAATCAACTTTCTGCAGATTTTCTGACTGATTTCGTTTAAGACCATCATTTTTATCAAGATTCCAAAAATTGATCCGAATTAAAGCCATAGAGCCTGAAAAAATCGATTTTAGAATCCGAACCCAAGTCTTGAAATACTGCCAATAAGAATGAATTTTTTTCCAGAAAAGACACTTTTGGCAGACTTTATAACCTATTTCGCTTTCTGCCATAATTGATAAAAATATAACAAAATATAAGCCCGTTTGGCGCCATAGAGCCTGGAAAAATTGTTTTTAATGTCCAAACCCAAGTCTTGCAATAGTGCCCATAAGAATGAAATTTTTTTCAGAAATGAAACTTTATGATGATTTTCATAGTGATTTCGGTTAAGACCATAAATCTTATAACGAATCGAAAAAATTTCAGCCCGTTAAACACCATAGAGCCTGAAAAAATGGCTTTTAATTTCCGAACCCAAGTCTTGCAATAGTGCCCATAGGAATGAAATTATTTTTAGAAATGAAACCTTTTGAAGATTTTCTTAATGATTTCGTTTAAGATCGTGATTCTTATGACGAATCTAAATTTCAGCCTGTTAAACGCCATATAGCCTGAAAAAATGGCTTTCAATTTCCAAATCCAAGTCTTGTAATAGTGTCCATAAGAATGATATTTTTTACAGAAATCAACTTTCTGCAGATTTTCTGACTGATTTCGTTTAAGACCATCATTTTTATCAAGATTCCAAAAATTGATCCGAATTAAATTCATAGAGCCTGAAAAAACCGATTTTAGAATCCGAGCCCAAGTCTTGAAATACTGCCAATAAGAATGAAATTTTTTCCAGAAAAGACACTTTTTGCAGACTTTATAACCTATTTCGCTTTCTGCAATGATTGATAAAAAGATAACAAAATATAAGCCCGTTTGGCGCCATAGAGCCTGGAAAAATTGTTTTTAATGTCCAAACCCAAGTCTTGCAATAGTGCCCATAAGAATGAAATTTTTTTCAGAAATGCAACTTAATGAAGATTTTCATAGTGATTTCGGTTAAGACCATGATTCTTATAACGAATCGAAAAAATTTCAGCCCGTTAAACACCATAGAGCCTGAAAAAATGGCTTTTAATTTCCGAACCCAAGTCTTGCAATAGTGCCCATAGGAATGAAATTATTTTTAGAAATGAAATCTTTTGAAGATTTTCTTTATGATTTCGTTTAAGAACATGATTGTTATAACGAATCCAAAATTTCAGCCTGTTAAACGCCATACAGCCTGAAAAAATGGCTTTTAATTTCCAAACCCAAGTCTTGTAATAGTGTCCATAAGAATGATATTTTTTACAGAAATGCAACTTTTTGCAGATTTTGTGACTGATTTCGTTTAAGACCATCATTTTTATCAAGATTCCAAAAATTGATCCGAATTAAAGCCATAGAGCCTGAAAAAATCGATTTTAGAATCCGAACCCAAGTCTTGAAATACTGCCAATAAGAATGAAATTTTTTCCAGAAAAGACACTTTTTGCAGACATTATAACCTATTTCGCTTTCTGCCATGATTGATAAAAATATAACAAAATATTAGCCCGTTTGGCGCCATAGAGCCTGGAAAAATTGTTTTTAATGTCCAAACCCAAGTCTTGCAATAGTGCCCATAAGAATGAAATTTTTTTCAGAAATAAAACTTTATGATGATTTTCATAGTGATTTCGGTTAAGACCATAATTCTTATAACGAATCGAAAAAATTTCAGCCCGTTAAACACCATAGAGCCTGAAAAAATGGCTTTTAATTTCCGAACCCAAGTCTTGCAATAGTGCCCATAAGAATGAAATTTTTTTTAGAAATGAAACCTTTTGAAGATTTTCTTAATGATTTCGTTTAAGATCGTGATTCTTATAACGAATCCAAAATTTCAGCCTGTTTAACGCCATATAGCCTGAAAAAATGTCTTTTAATTTCCAAATCCAAGTCTTGTAATAGTGTCAATAAGAATGATATTTTTTGCAGAAATGTAACTTTTTGCAGATTTTCTGACTGATTTCGTTTAAGACCATCATTTTTATCAAGATTCCAAAAATTGATCCGAATTAAAGCCATAGAGCCTGAAAAAATCGATTTTAGAATCCGAACCCAAGTCTTGAAATACTGCCAATAAGAATGAAATTTTTTCCAGAAAAGACACATTTTGCAGACTTTATAACCTATTTCGCTTTCTGCCATGATTGATAAAAAGATAACAAAATATAAGCCCGTTTGGCGCCATAGAGCCTGGAAAAATTGTTTTAAATGTCCAAACCCAAGTCTTGCAATAGTGCCCATAAGAATGAAATTTTTTTCAGAAATGCAACTTTATGAAGATTTTCATAGTGATTTCGGTTAGGACCATGATTCTTATAACGAATCGAAAAAAATTCAGCCCGTTAAACACCATATAGCCTGAAAAAATGGCTTTTAATTTCCAAACCCAAGTCTTGTAATAGAGTCCATAAGAATGATATTTTTTACAGAAATGCAACTTTTTGCAGATTTTGTGACTGATATCGTTTAAGACCATCATTTTTATCAAGACTCCAAAAATTGATCCGAATTAAAGCCATAGAGCCTGAAAAAATCGATTTTAGAATCCGAACCCAAGTCTTGAAATACTGCCAATAAGAATGAAATTTTTTCCAGAAAAGACACTTTTTGCAGACTTTATAACCTATTTCGCTTTCTGCCATGATTGATAAAAAGATAACAAATTATAAGCCCGTTTGGCGCCATAGAGCCTGGAAAAATTGTTTTTAATGTCCAAACCCAAGTCTTGCAATAGTGCCCATGAGAATGAAATTTTTTTCAGAAATGCAACTTTATGAAGATTTTCATAGTGATTTCGGTTAAGACCATGGTTCTTATAACGAATCGAAAAAATTTCAGCCCGTTAAACACCATAGAGCCTGAAAAAATGGCTTTTAATTTCCGAACCCAAGTCTTGCAATAGGCCCATAAGAATGAAAGTTTTTTTAGAAAAGAAACCTTTTAAAGATTTTCTTAATGATTTCGTTTAAGACCATGATTCTTATAAGGAATCCAAAATTTCAGCCTGTTAAACGCCATATAGCCTGAAAAAATGGCTTTTAATTTCCAAACCCAAGTCTTGTAATAGTGTCCATAAGAATGATATTTTTTACAGAAATGCAACTTTTTGCAGATTTTCTGACTGATTTCGTTTAAGACCATCATTTTTATCAAGATTCCAAAAATTGATCCGAATTAAAGCCATAGAGCCTGAAAAAATCGATTTTAGAATCCGAACCCAAGTCTTGAAATACTGCCAATAAGAATGAAATTTTTTCCAGAAAAGACACATTTTGCAGACTTTATAACCTATTTCGCTTTCTGCCATGATTGATAAAAAGATAACAAAATATAAGACCGTTTGGCGCCATAGAGCCTGGAAAAATTGTTTTAAATGTCCAAACCCAAGTCTTGCAATAGTGCCCATAAGAATGAAATTTTTTTCAGAAATGCAACTTTATGAAGATTTTCATAGTGATTTCGGTTAGGACCATGATTCTTATAACGAATCGAAAAAAATTCAGCCCGTTAAACACCATATAGCCTGAAAAAATGGCTTTTAATTTCCAAACCCAAGTCTTGTAATAGAGTCCATAAGAATGATATTTTTTACAGAAATGCAACTTTTTGCAGATTTTGTGACTGATATCGTTTAAGACCATCATTTTTATCAAGACTCCAAAAATTGATCCGAATTAAAGCCATAGAGCCTGAAAAAATCGATTTTAGAATCCGAACCCAAGTCTTGAAATACTGCCAATAAGAATGAAATTTTTTCCAGAAAAGACACTTTTTGCAGACTTTATAACCTATTTCGCTTTCTGCCATGATTGATAAAAAGATAACAAAATATAAGCCCGTTTGGCGCCATAGAGCCTGGAAAAATTGTTTTTAATGTCCAAACCCAAGTCTTGCAATAGTGCCCACAAGAATGAAATTTTTTTTAGAAATGCAACTTTATGAAGATTTTCATAGTGATTTCGGTTAAGACCATGATTCTTATAACGAATCGAAAAAATTTCAGCCCGTTAAACACCATAGAGCCTGAAAAAATGGCTTTTAATTTCCGAACCCAAGTGTTGCAATAGGCCCATAAGAATGAAAGTTTTTTTAGAAAAGAAACCTTTTAAAGATTTTCTTAATGATTTCGTTTAAGACCATGATTCTTATAAGGAATCCAAAATTTCAGCCTGTTAAACGCCATATAGCCTGAAAAAATGGCTTTTAATTTCCAAACCCAAGTCTTGTAATAGTGTCCATAAGAATGATATTTTTTACAGAAATGCAACTTTTTGCAGATTTTGTGACTGATTTCGTTTAAGACCATCATTTTTATCAAGATTCCAAAAATTGATCCGAATTAAAGCCATAAGCCTGAAAAAACCGATTTTAGAATCCGAACCCAAGTCTTGAAATACTGCCAATAAGAATGAAATTTTTTCCAGAAAAGACACTTTTTGCAGACTTTATAACCTATATCGCTTTCTGCCATGATTGATAAAAAGATAACAAAATATAAGCCCGTTTGGCGCCATAGAGCCTGGAAAAATTGTTTTTAATGTCCAAACCCAAGTCTTGCAATAGTGCCCATAAGAATGAAATTTTTTTCAGAAATGCAACTTTATGAAGATTTTCATAGTGATTTCGGTTAAGACCATGATTCTTATAACGAATCGAAAAAATTTCAGCCCGTTAAACACCATAGAGCCTGAAAAAATGGCTTTTAATTTCCGAACCCAAGTCTTGCAATAGTGCCCATAGGAATGAAATTATTTTTAGAAATGAAATCTTTTGAAGATTTTCTTTATGATTTCGTTTAAGAACATGATTGTTATAACGAATCCAAAATTTCAGCCTGTTAAACGCCATATAGCCTGAAAAAATGGCTTTTAATTTCCAAACCCAAGTCTTGTAATAGTGTCCATAAGAATGATATTTTTTACAGAAATGCAACTTTTTGCAGATTTTGTGACTGATTTCGTTTAAGACCATCATTTTTATCAAGATTCCAAAAATTGATCCGAATTAAAGCCATAGAGCCTGAAAAAACCGATTTTAGAATCCGAACCCAAGTCTTGAAATACTGCCAATAAGAATGAAATTTTTTCCAGAAAAGACACTTTTTGCAGACTTTATAACCTATTTCGCTTTCTGCCATGATTGATAAAAAGATAACAAAATATAAGCCCGTTTGGCGCCATAGAGCCTGGAAAAATTGTTTTTAATGTCCAAACCCAAGTCTTGCAATAGTGCCCATAAGAATGAAATTTTTTTCAGAAATGAAACTTTATGATGATTTTCATAGTGATTTCGGTTAAGACCATAAATCTTATAACGAATCGAAAAAATTTCAGCCCGTTAAACACCATAGAGCCTGAAAAAATGGCTTTTAATTTCCGAACCCAAGTCTTGCAATAGTGCCCATAGGAATGAAATTATTTTTAGAAATGAAATCTTTTGAAGATTTTCTTTATGATTTCGTTTAAGAACATGATTGTTATAACGAATCCAAAATTTCAGCCTGTTAAACGCCATATAGCCTGAAAAAATGGCTTTTAATTTCCAAACCCAAGTCTTGTAATAGTGTCCATAAGAATGATATTTTTTACAGAAATGCAACTTTTTGCAGATTTTGTGACTGATTTCGTTTAAGACCATCATTTTTATCAAGATTCCAAAAATTGATCCGAATTAAAGCCATAGAGCCTGAAAAAATCGATTTTAGAATCCGAACCCAAGTCTTGAAATACTGCCAATAAGAATGAAATTTTTTCCAGAAAAGACACTTTTTGCAGACTTTATAACCTATTTCGCTTTCTGCCATGATTGATAAAAAGATAACAAAATATAAGCCCGTTTGGCGCCATAGAGCCTGGAAAAATTGTTTTTAATGTCCAAACCCAAGTCTTGCAATAGTGCCCATAAGAATGAAATTTTTTTCAGAAATGAAACTTTATGATGATTTTCATAGTGATTTCGGTTAAGACCATAAATCTTATAACGAATCGAAAAAATTTCAGCCCGTTAAACACCATAGAGCCTGAAAAAATGGCTTTTAATTTCCGAACCCAAGTCTTGCAATAGTGCCCATAGGAATGAAATTATTTTTAGAAATGAAACCTTTTGAAGATTTTCTTAATGATTTCGTTTAAGATCGTGATTCTTATGACGAATCTAAATTTCAGCCTGTTAAACGCCATATAGCCTGAAAAAATGGCTTTCAATTTCCAAATCCAAGTCTTGTAATAGTGTCCATAAGAATGATATTTTTTACAGAAATCAACTTTCTGCAGATTTTCTGACTGATTTCGTTTAAGACCATCATTTTTATCAAGATTCCAAAAATTGATCCGAATTAAATTCATAGAGCCTGAAAAAACCGATTTTAGAATCCGAGCCCAAGTCTTGAAATACTGCCAATAAGAATGAAATTTTTTCCAGAAAAGACACTTTTTGCAGACTTTATAACCTATTTCGCTTTCTGCAATGATTGATAAAAAGATAACAAAATATAAGCCCGTTTGGCGCCATAGAGCCTGGAAAAATTGTTTTTAATGTCCAAACCCAAGTCTTGCAATAGTGCCCATAAGAATGAAATTTTTTTCAGAAATGCAACTTAATGAAGATTTTCATAGTGATTTCGGTTAAGACCATGATTCTTATAACGAATCGAAAAAATTTCAGCCCGTTAAACACCATAGAGCCTGAAAAAATGGCTTTTAATTTCCGAACCCAAGTCTTGCAATAGTGCCCATAGGAATGAAATTATTTTTAGAAATGAAATCTTTTGAAGATTTTCTTTATGATTTCGTTTAAGAACATGATTGTTATAACGAATCCAAAATTTCAGCCTGTTAAACGCCATACAGCCTGAAAAAATGGCTTTTAATTTCCAAACCCAAGTCTTGTAATAGTGTCCATAAGAATGATATTTTTTACAGAAATGCAACTTTTTGCAGATTTTGTGACTGATTTCGTTTAAGACCATCATTTTTATCAAGATTCCAAAAATTGATCCGAATTAAAGCCATAGAGCCTGAAAAAACCGATTTTAGAATCCGAACCCAAGTCTTGAAATACTGCCAATAAGAATGAAATTTTTTCCAGAAAAGACACTTTTTGCAGACTTTATAACCTATTTCGCTTTCTGCCATGATTGATAAAAAGATAACAAAATATAAGCCCGTTTGGCGCCATAGAGCCTGGAAAAATTGTTTTTAATGTCCAAACCCAAGTCTTGCAATAGTGCCCACAAGAATGAAATTTTTTTCAGAAATGCAACTTTATGAAGATTTTCATAGTGATTTCGGTTAAGACCATGATTCTTATAACGAATCGAAAAAATTTCAGCCCGTTAAACACCATAGAGCCTGAAAAAATGGCTTTTAATTTCCGAACCCAAGTTTTGCAATAGGCCCATAAGAATGAAAGTTTTTTTAGAAAAGAAACCTTTTAAAGATTTTCTTAATGATTTCGTTTAAGACCATGATTCTTATAACGAATCCAAAATTTCAGCCTGTTAAACGCC
The DNA here is from genome assembly GCA_026573805.1 of Hesperophylax magnus. Lineage (NCBI taxonomy): Eukaryota > Metazoa > Arthropoda > Insecta > Trichoptera > Limnephilidae > Hesperophylax > Hesperophylax magnus. The sequence continues at coordinate 4,035,993 of JAIUSX010000091.1, read as the reverse complement.
ATATAGCCTGAAAAAATGGCTTTTAATTTCCAAACCCAAGTCTTGTAATAGTGTCCATAAGAATGATATTTTTTACAGAAATGCAACTTTTTGCAGATTTTAAGACTGATTTCGTTTAAGACCATCATTTTTATCAAGATTCCAAAAATTGATCCGAATTAAAGCCATAGAGCCTGAAAAAACCGATTTTAGAATCCGAACCCAAGTCTTGAAATACTGCCAATAAGAATGAAATTTTTTCCAGAAAAGACACTTTTTGCAGACTTTATAACCTATTTCGCTTTCTGCCATGATTGATAAAAAGATAACAAAATATAAGCCCGTTTGGCGCCATAGAGCCTGGAAAAATTGTTTTTAATGTCCAAACCCAAGTCTTGCAATAGTGCCCATAAGAATGAAATTTTTTTCAGAAATGCAACTTTATGAAGATTTTCATAGTGATTTCGGTTAAGACCATGATTCTTATTACGAATCGAAAAAATTTCAGCCCGTTAAACACCATAGAGCCTGAAAAAATGGCTTTTAATTTCCGAACCCGAGTCTTGCAATAGTGCCCATAGGAATGAAATTATTTTTAGAAATGAAACCTTTTGAAGATTTTCTTTATGATTTCGTTTAAGAACATGATTGTTATAACAAATCCAAAATTTCAGCCTGTTAAACGCCATATAGCCTGAAAAAATGGCTTTTAATTTCCAAACCCAAGTCTTGTAATAGTGTCCATAAGAATGATATTTTTTACAGAAATGCAACTTTTTGCAGATTTTGTGACTGATATCGTTTAAGACCATCATTTTTATCAAGACTCCAAAAATTGATCCGAATTAAAGCCATAGAGCCTGAAAAAATCGATTTTAGAATCCGAACCCAAGTCTTGAAATATTGCCAATAAGAATGAATTTTTTTCCAGAAAAGACACTTTTTGCAGACTTTATAACCTATTTCGCTTTCTGCCATAATTGATAAAAATATAACAAAATATAAGCCCGTTTGGCGCCATAGAGCCTGGAAAAATTGTTTTTAATGTCCAAACCCAAGTCTTGCAATAGTGCCCATAAGAATGAAATTTTTTTCAGAAATGAAACTTTATGATGATTTTCATAGTGATTTCGGTTAAGACCATAAATCTTATAACGAATCGAAAAAATTTCAGCCCGTTAAACACCATAGAGCCTGAAAAAATGGCTTTTAATTTCCGAACCCAAGTCTTGCAATAGTGCCCATAGGAATGAAATTATTTTTAGAAATGAAACCTTTTGAAGATTTTCTTAATGATTTCGTTTAAGATCGTGATTCTTATAACGAATCCAAAATTTCAGCCTGTTAAACGCCATATAGCCTGAAAAAATGGCTTTTAATTTCCAAATCCAAGTCTTGTAATAGTGTCAATAAGAATGATATTTTTTACAGAAATGTAACTTTTTGCAGATTTTCTGACTGATTTCGTTTAAGACCATCATTTTTATCAAGATTCCAAAAATTGATCCGAATTAAAGCCATAGAGCCTGAAAAAATCGATTTTAGAATCCGAACCCAAGTCTTGAAATACTGCCAATAAGAATGAAATTTTTTCCAGAAAAGACACTTTATGCAGACTTTATAACCTAATTCGCTTTCTGCCATGATTGATAAAAAGATAACAAAATATAAGACCGTTTGGCGCCATAGAGCCTGGAAAAATTGTTTTTAATGTCCAAACCCAAGTCTTGCAATAGTGCCCATAAGAAAGAAATTTTTTTCAGAAATGCAACTTTATGAAGATTTTCATAGTGATTTCGGTTAGGACCATGATTCTTATAACGAATCGAAAAAAATTCAGCCCGTTAAACACCATAGAGCCTGAAAAAATGGCTTTTAATTTCCAAACCCAAGTCTTGTAATAGTGTCCATAAGAATGATATTTTTTACAGAAATGCAACTTTTTGCAGATTTTGTGACTGATTTCGTTTAAGACCATCATTTTTATCAAGACTCCAAAAATTGATCCGAATTAAAGCCATAGAGCCTGAAAAAATCGATTTTAGAATCCGAATCCAAGTCTTGAAATACTGCCAATAAGAATGAAATTTTTTCCAGAAAAGACACTTTTTGCAGACTTTATAACCTATTTCGCTTTCTGCCATGATTGATAAAAAGATAACAAAATAAAAGCCCGTTTGGCGCCATAGAGCCTGGAAAAATTGTTTTTAATCTCCAAACCCAAATCTTGCAATAGTGCCCATAAGAATGAATTTTTTTTTTAGAAATGCAACATTATGAAGATTTTCATTGTGATTTCGGTTAAGACCATGATTCTTATAACGAATCGAAAAAATTTCAGCCCGTTAAACACCATAGAGCCGGAAAAAATGGCTTTTTAGTTCCGAACCCAAGTCTTGCAATAGTGCCCATAGGAATGAAATTTTTTTTAGAAATGAAACCTTTTGAAGATTTTCTTAATGATTTCGTTTAAGATCGTGATTCTTATAACGAATCCAAAATTTCAGCCTGTTAAACGCCATATAGCCTGAAAAAATGGCTTTTAATTTCAAAATCCAAGTCTTGTAATAGTGTCCATAAGAATGATATTTTTTACAGAAATGTAACTTTTTGCAGATTTTCTGACTGATTTCGTTTAAGACCATCATTTTTATCAAGATTCCAAAAATTGATCCGAATTAAAGCCATAGAGCCTGAAAAAATCGATTTTAGAATCCGAACCCAAGTCTTGAAATACTGCCAATAAGAATGAAATTTTTTTCCAGAAAAGACACTTTTTGCAGACTTTATAACCTATTTCGCTTTCTGCCATGATTGATAAAAAGATAACAAAATAAAAGCCCGTTTGGCGCCATAGAGCCTGGAAAAATTGTTTTTAATCTCCAAACCCAAATCTTGCAATAGTGCCCATAAGAATGAATTTTTTTTTTAGAAATGCAACATTATGAAGATTTTCATTGTGATTTCGGTTAAGACCATGATTCTTATAACGAATCGAAAAAATTTCAGCCCGTTAAACACCATAGAGCCGGAAAAAATGGCTTTTTAGTTCCGAACCCAAGTCTTGCAATAGTGCCCATAGGAATGAAATTTTTTTTAGAAATGAAACCTTTTGAAGATTTTCTTAATGATTTCGTTTAAGATCGTGATTCTTATAACGAATCCAAAATTTCAGCCTGTTAAACGCCATATAGCCTGAAAAAATGACTTTTAATTTCAAAATCCAAGTCTTGTAATAGTGTCCATAAGAATGATATTTTTTACAGAAATGTAACTTTTTGCAGATTTTGTGACTGATTTCGTTTAAGACCATCATTTTTATCAAGATTCCAAAAATTGATCCGAATTAAAGCCATAGAGCCTGAAAAAATCGATTTTAGAATCCGAACCCAAGTCTTGAAATACTGCCAATAAGAATGAAATTTTATCCAGAAAAGACACTTTTTGCAGACATTATAACCTATTTCGCTTTCTGCCATGATTGATAAAAATATAACAAAATATAAGCCCGTTTGGCGCCATAGAGCCTGGAAAAATTGTTTTTAATGTCCAAACCCAAGTCTTGCAATAGTGCCCATAAGAATGAAATTTTTTTCAGAAATGAAAATTTATGATGATTTTCATAGTGATTTCGGTTAAGACCATAATTCTTATAACGAATCGAAAAAATTTCAGCCCGTTAAACACCATAGAGCCTGAAAAAATGGCTTTTAATTTCCGAACCCTAGTCTTGCAATAGTGCCCATAAGAATGAAATTTTTTTTAGAAATGAAACCTTTTGAAGATTTTCGTAATGATTTCGTTTAAGATCGTGATTCTTATAACGAATCCAAAATTTCAGCCTGTTAAACGCCATATAGCCTAAAAAAATGGCTTTTAATTTCCAAATCCAAGTCTTGTAATAGTGTCAATAAGAATGATATATTTTACAGAAATGTAACTTTTTGCAGATTTTCTGACTGATTTCGTTTAAGACCATCATTTTAATCAAGATTCCAAAAATTGATCCGAATTAAAGCCATAGAGCCTGAAAAAATCGATTTTAGAATCCGAACCCAAGTCTTGAAATACTGCCAATAAGAATGAAATTTTTTCCAGAAAAGACACTTTTTGCAGACTTTATAACCTATTTCGCTTTCTGCCATGATTGATAAAAAGATAACAAAATATAAGACCGTTTGGCGCCATAGAGCCTGGAAAAATTGTTTTTAATGTCCAAACCCAAGTCTTGCAATAGTGCCCATAAGAATGAAATTTTTTTCAGAAATGCAACTTTATGAAGATTTTCATAGTGATTTCGGTTAGGACCATGATTCTTATAACGAATCGAAAAAAATTCAGCCCGTTAAACACCATAGAGCCTGAAAAAATGGCTTTTAATTTCCAAACCCAAGTCTTGTAATAGTGTCCATAAGAATGATATTTTTTACAGAAATGCAACTTTTTGCAGATTTTGTGACTGATTTTGTTTATGACTATCATTTTTATCAAGATTCCAAAAATTGATCCGAATTAAAGCCATAGAGCCTGAAAAAATCGATTTTAGAATCCGAACCCAAGTCTTGAAATACTGCCAATAAGAATGAAATTTTTTCCAGAAAAGACACTTTTTGCAGACATTATAACCTATTTCGCTTTCTGCCATGATTGATAAAAATATAACAAAATATAAGCCCGTTTGGCGCCATAGAGCCTGGAAAAAATGTTTTTAATGTCCAAACCCAAGTCTTGCAATAGTGCCCATAAGAATGAAATTTTTTTCAGAAATGAAACTTTATGATGATTTTCATAGTGATTTCGGTTAAGACCATAATTCTTATAACGAATCGAAAAAATTTCAGCCCGTTAAACACCGTAGAGCCTGAAAAAATGGCTTTTAATTTCCGAACCCAAGTCTTGCAATAGTGCCCATAAGAATGAAATTTTTTTTAGAAATGAAACCTTTTGAAGATTTTCTTAATGATTTCGTTTAAGACCATGATTCTTATAACGAATCCAAAATTTCAGCTTGTTAAACGCCATATAGCCTGAAAAAATGGCTTTTAATTTCCAAATCCAAGTCTTGTAATAGTGTCCATAAGAATGATATTTTTTACAGAAATGCAACTTTTTGCAGATTTTCTGACTGATTTCGTTTAAGACCATCATTTTTATCAAGATTCCAAAAATTGATCCGAATTAAAGCCATAGAGCCTGAAAAAATCGATTTTAGAATCCGAACACAAGTCTTAAAATACTGCCAATAAGAATGAAATTTTTTCCAGAAAAGACACTTTTTGCAGACTTTATAACCTATTTCGCTTTCTGCCATGATTGATAAAAAGATAACAAAATATAAGCCCCTTTGGCGCCATAGAGCCTGGAAAAATTGTTTTTAATGTCCAAACCCAAGTCTTGCAATAGTGCCCATAAGAATGAAATTTTTTTAAGAAATGCAACTTTATGAAGATTTTCATAGTGATTTCGGTTAAGACCATGATTCTTATAACGAATCGAAAAAATTTCAGCCCGTTAAACACCATATAGCCGGAAAAATGGCTTTTAATTTCCGAACCCAAGTCTTGCAATAGTGCCCATAAGAATGAAAATTTTTTTAGAAATGAAACCTTTTGAAGATTTTCTTAATGATTTCGTTTAAGACCATGATTCTTACAACGAATCCAAAATTTCAGCCTGTTAAATGCCATATAGCCTGAAAAAATGGCTTTTAATTTCCAAACCCAAGTCTTGTAATAGTGTCAATAAGAATGATATTTTTTACAGAAATGCAACTTTTTGCAGATTTTGTGACTGATTTCGTTTAAGACCATCATTTTTATCAAGACTCCAAAAATTGATCCGAATTAAAGCCATAGAGCCTGAAAAACTCGATTTTAGAATCCGAACCCAAGTCTTGAAATACTGCCAATAAGAATGAAATTTTTTCCAGAAAAGACACTTTTTGCAGACTTTATAACCTATTTCGCTTTCTGCCATGATTGATAAAAATATAACAAAATTAAAGCCCGTTTGGCGCCATAGAGCCTGAAAAAAATGTTTTTAATGTCCAAACCCCAGTCTTGCAATAGTGCCCATAAGAATGAAATTTTTTTAAGAAATGCAACTTTATGAAGATTTTCATAGTGATTTCGGTTAAGACCATGATTCTTATAACGAATCGAAAAAATTTCAGCCCGTTAAACACCATATAGCCGGTAAAATGGCTTTTAATTTCCGAACCCAAGTCTTGCAATAGTGCCCATAAGAATGAAAATTTTTTTAGAAATGAAACCTTTTGAAGATTTTCTTAATGATTTCGTTTAAGACCATGATTCTTACAACGAATCCAAAATTTCAGCCTGTTAAATGCCATATAGCCTGAAAAAATGGCTTTTAATTTCCAAACCCAAGTCTTGTAATAGTGTCCATAAGAATGATATTTTTTACAGAAATGCAACTTTTTGCAGATTTTGTGACTGATATCGTTTAAGACCATCATTTTTATCAAGACTCCAAAAATTGATCCGAATTAAAGCCATAGAGCCTGAAAAAATCGATTTTAGAATCCGAACCCAAGTCTTGAAATACTGCCAATAAGAATGAAATTTTTTCCAGAAAAGACACTTTTTGCAGACTTTATAACCTATTTCGCTTTCTGCCATGATTGATAAAAATATAACAAAAAAATTAGCCCGTTTGGCGCCATAGAGCCTGGAAAAATTGATTTAAATGTCCAAACCCAAGTCTTGCAATAGTGCCCATAAGAATGAAATTTTTTTTTCAAAAATGCAACTTTATGAAGATTTTCATAGTGATTTCGGTTAAGACCATGGTTCTTATAACGAATCGAAAAAATTTCAGCCCGTTAAAAACCATAGAGCCTGAAAAAATGGCTTTTAATTTCCGAACCCAAGTCTTGCAATAGTGCCCATAGGAATGAAATTATTTTTAGAAATGAAACCTTTTGAAGATTTTCTTAATGATATCGTTTAAGAACATGATTCTTATAACGAATCCAAAATTTCAGCCTGTTAAACGCCATATAGCCTGAAAAAATGGCTTTTAATTTCCAAACCCAAGTCTTGTAATAGAGTCCATAAGAATGATATTTTTTACAGAAATGCAACTTTTTGCAGATTTTGTGACTGATATCGTTTAAGACCATCATTTTTATCAAGACTCCAAAAATTGATCCGAATTAAAGCCATAGAGCCTGAAAAAATCGATTTTAAAATCCGAACCCAAGTCTTGAAATACTGCCAATAAGAATGAATTTTTTTCCAGAAAAGACACTTTTTGCAGACTTTATAACCTATTTCGCTTTCTGCCATGATTGATAAAAAGATAACAAATTATAAGCCCGTTTGGCGCCATAGAGCCTGGAAAAATTGTTTTTAATGTCCAAACCCAAGTCTTGCAATAGTGCCCATGAGAATGAAATTTTTTTCAGAAATGCAACTTTATGAAGATTTTCATAGTGATTTCGGTTAAGACCATGGTTCTTATAACGAATCGAAAAAATTTCAGCCCGTTAAACACCATAGAGCCTGAAAAAATGGCTTTTAATTTCCGAACCCAAGTCTTGCAATAGTGCCCATAGGAATGAAATTATTTTTAGAAATGAAACCTTTTGAAGATTTTCTTAATGATTTCGTTTAAGAACATGATTCTTATAACGAATCCAAAATTTCAGCCTGTTAAACGCCATATAGCCTGAAAAAATGGCTATTAATTTCCAAACCCAATCTTGTAATAGAGTCCATAAGAATGATATTTTTTACAGAAATGCAACTTTTTGCAGATTTTGTGACTGATTTCGTTTAAGACCATCATTTTTATCAAGACTCCAAAAATTGATCCGAATTAAAGCCATAGAGCCTGAAAAAATCGATTTTAGAATCCGAACCCAAGTCTTGAAATACTGCCAATAAGAATGAAATTTTTTCCAGAAAAGACACTTTTTGCAGACTTTATAACCTATTTCGCTTTCTGCCATGATTGATAAAAATATAACAAAATTAAAGCCCGTTTGGCGCCATAGAGCCTGAAAAAAATGTTTTTAATGTCCAAACCCCAGTCTTGCAATAGTGCCCATAAGAATGAAATTTTTTTAAGAAATGCAACTTTATGAAGATTTTCATAGTGATTTCGGTTAAGACCATGATTCTTATAACGAATCGAAAAAATTTCAGCCCGTTAAACACCATATAGCCGGAAAAATGGCTTTTAATTTCCGAACCCAAGTCTTGCAATAGTGCCCATAAGAATGAAAATTTTTTTAGAAATGAAACCTTTTGAAGATTTTCTTAATGATTTCGTTTAAGACCATGATTCTTACAACGAATCCAAAATTTCAGCCTGTTAAATGCCATATAGCCTGAAAAAATGGCTTTTAATTTCCAAACCCAAGTCTTGTAATAGTGTCCATAAGAATGATATTTTTTACAGAAATGCAACTTTTTGCAGATTTTGTGACTGATATCGTTTAAGACCATCATTTTTATCAAGACTCCAAAAATTGATCCGAATTAAAGCCATAGAGCCTGAAAAAATCGATTTTAGAATCCGAACCCAAGTCTTGAAATACTGCCAATAAGAATGAAATTTTTTCCAGAAAAGACACTTTTTGCAGACTTTATAACCTATTTCGCTTTCTGCCATGATTGATAAAAATATAACAAAAAAATTAGCCCGTTTGGCGCCATAGAGCCTGGAAAAATTGATTTTAATGTCCAAACCCAAGTCTTGCAATAGTGCCCATAAGAATGAAATTTTTTTCAGAAATGCAACTTTATGAAGATTTTCATAGTGATTTCGGTTAAGACCATGGTTCTTATAACGAATCGAAAAAATTTCAGCCCGTTAAAAACCATAGAGCCTGAAAAAATGGCTTTTAATTTCCGAACCCAAGTCTTGCAATAGTGCCCATATGAATGAAATTATTTTTAGAAATGAAACCTTTTGAAGATTTTCTTAATGATTTCGTTTAAGAACATGATTCTTATAACGAATCCAAAATTTCAGCCTGTTAAACGCCATATAGCCTGAAAAAATGGCTTTTAATTTCCAAACCCAAGTCTTGTAATAGAGTCCATAAGAATGATATTTTTTACAGAAATGCAACTTTTTGCAGATTTTGTGACTGATATCGTTTAAGACCATCATTTTTATCAAGACTCCAAAAATTGATCCGAATTAAAGCCATAGAGCCTGAAAAAATCGATTTTAGAATCCGAACCCAAGTCTTGAAATACTGCCAATAAGAATGAATTTTTTTCCAGAAAAGACACTTTTTGCAGACTTTATAACCTATTTCGCTTTCTGCCATGATTGATAAAAAGATAACAAATTATAAGCCCGTTTGGCGCCATAGAGCCTGGAAAAATTGTTTTTAATGTCCAAACCCAAGTCTTGCAATAGTGCCCATGAGAATGAAATTTTTTTCAGAAATGCAACTTTATGAAGATTTTCATAGTGATTTCGGTTAAGACCATGGTTCTTATAACGAATCGAAAAAATTTCAGCCCGTTAAACACCATAGAGCCTGAAAAAATGGCTTTTAATTTCCGAACCCAAGTCTTGCAATAGTGCCCATAGGAATGAAATTATTTTTAGAAATGAAACCTTTTGAAGATTTTCTTAATGATTTCGTTTAAGAACATGATTCTTATAACGAATCCAAAATTTCAGCCTGTTAAACGCCATATAGCCTGAAAAAATGGCTATTAATTTCCAAACCCAATCTTGTAATAGAGTCCATAAGAATGATATTTTTTACAGAAATGCAACTTTTTGCAGATTTTGTGACTGATTTCGTTTAAGACCATCATTTTTATCAAGACTCCAAAAATTGATCCGAATTAAAGCCATAGAGCCTGAAAAAATCGATTTTAGAATCCGAACCCAAGTCTTGAAATACTGCCAATAAGAATGAAATTTTTTCCAGAAAAGACACTTTTTGCAGACTTTATAACCTATTTCGCTTTCTGCCATGATTGATAAAAATATAACAAAATTAAAGCCCGTTTGGCGCCATAGAGCCTGAAAAAAATGTTTTTAATGTCCAAACCCCAGTCTTGCAATAGTGCCCATAAGAATGAAATTTTTTTAAGAAATGCAACTTTATGAAGATTTTCATAGTGATTTCGGTTAAGACCATGATTCTTATAACGAATCGAAAAAATTTCAGCCCGTTAAACACCATATAGCCGGAAAAATGGCTTTTAATTTCCGAACCCAAGTCTTGCAATAGTGCCCATAAGAATGAAAATTTTTTTAGAAATGAAACCTTTTGAAGATTTTCTTAATGATTTCGTTTAAGACCATGATTCTTACAACGAATCCAAAATTTCAGCCTGTTAAATGCCATATAGCCTGAAAAAATGGCTATTAATTTCCAAACCCAATCTTGTAATAGAGTCCATAAGAATGATATTTTTTACAGAAATGCAACTTTTTGCAGATTTTGTGACTGATTTCGTTTAAGACCATCATTTTTATCAAGACTCCAAAAATTGATCCGAATTAAAGCCATAGAGCCTGAAAAAATCGATTTTAGAATCCGAACCCAAGTCTTGAAATACTGCCAATAAGAATGAAATTTTTTCCAGAAAAGACACTTTTTGCAGACTTTATAACCTATTTCGCTTTCTGCCATGATTGATAAAAATATAACAAAATTAAAGCCCGTTTGGCGCCATAGAGCCTGAAAAAATGTTTTTAATGTCCAAACCCCAGTCTTGCAATAGTGCCCATAAGAATGAAATTTTTTTAAGAAATGCAACTTTATGAAGATTTTCATAGTGATTTCGGTTAAGACCATGATTCTTATAACGAATCGAAAAAATTTCAGCCCGTTAAACACCATATAGCCGGAAAAATGGCTTTTAATTTCCGAACCCAAGTCTTGCAATAGTGCCCATAAGAATGAAAATTTTTTTAGAAATGAAACCTTTTGAAGATTTTCTTAATGATTTCGTTTAAGACCATGATTCTTACAACGAATCCAAAATTTCAGCCTGTTAAATGCCATATAGCCTGAAAAAATGGCTTTTAATTTCCAAACCCAAGTCTTGTAATAGTGTCCATAAGAATGATATTTTTTACAGAAATGCAACTTTTTGCAGATTTTGTGACTGATATCGTTTAAGACCATCATTTTTATCAAGACTCCAAAAATTGATCCGAATTAAAGCCATAGAGCCTGAAAAAATCGATTTTAGAATCCGAACCCAAGTCTTGAAATACTGCCAATAAGAATGAAATTTTTTCCAGAAAAGACACTTTTTGCAGACTTTATAACCTATTTCGCTTTCTGCCATGATTGATAAAAATATAACAAAAAAATTAGCCCGTTTGGCGCCATAGAGCCTGGAAAAATTGATTTTAATGTCCAAACCCAAGTCTTGCAATAGTGCCCATAAGAATGAAATTTTTTTCAGAAATGCAACTTTATGAAGATTTTCATAGTGATTTCGGTTAAGACCATGGTTCTTATAACGAATCGAAAAAATTTCAGCCCGTTAAAAACCATAGAGCCTGAAAAAATGGCTTTTAATTTCCGAACCCAAGTCTTGCAATAGTGCCCATAGGAATGAAATTATTTTTAGAAATGAAACCTTTTGAAGATTTTCTTAATGATTTCGGTTAAGAACATGATTCTTATAACGAATCCAAAATTTCAGCCTGTTAAACGCCATATAGCCTGAAAAAATGGCTTTTAATTTCCAAACCCAAGTCTTGTAATAGAGTCCATAAGAATGATATTTTTTACAGAAATGCAACTTTTTGCAGATTTTGTGACTGATATCGTTTAAGACCATCATTTTTATCAAGACTCCAAAAATTGATCCGAATTAAAGCCATAGAGCCTGAAAAAATCGATTTTAGAATCCGAACCCAAGTCTTGAAATACTGCCAATAAGAATGAAATTTTTTCCAGAAAAGACACTTTTTGCAGACTTTATAACCTATTTCGCTTTCTGCCATGATTGATAAAAATATAACAAAAAAATTAGCCCGTTTGGCGCCATAGAGCCTGGAAAAATTGATTTTAATGTCCAAACCCAAGTCTTGCAATAGTGCCCATAAGAATGAAATTTTTTTCAGAAATGCAACTTTATGAAGATTTTCATAGTGATTTCGGTTAAGACCATGGTTCTTATAACGAATCGAAAAAATTTCAGCCCGTTAAAAACCATAGAGCCTGAAAAAATGGCTTTTAATTTCCGAACCCAAGTCTTGCAATAGTGCCCATATGAATGAAATTATTTTTAGAAATGAAACCTTTTGAAGATTTTCTTAATGATTTCGTTTAAGAACATGATTCTTATAACGAATCCAAAATTTCAGCCTGTTAAACGCCATATAGCCTGAAAAAATGGCTTTTAATTTCCAAACCCAAGTCTTGTAATAGAGTCCATAAGAATGATATTTTTTACAGAAATGCAACTTTTTGCAGATTTTGTGACTGATATCGTTTAAGACCATCATTTTTATCAAGACTCCAAAAATTGATTCGAATTAAAGCCATAGAGCCTGAAAAAATCGATTTTAGAATCCGAACCCAAGTCTTGAAATACTGCCAATAAGAATGAATTTTTTTCCAGAAAAGACACTTTTTGCAGACTTTATAACCTATTTCGCTTTCTGCCATGATTGATAAAAAGATAACAAATTATAAGCCCGTTTGGCGCCATAGAGCCTGGAAAAATTGTTTTTAATGTCCAAACCCAAGTCTTGCAATAGTGCCCATGAGAATGAAATTTTTTTCAGAAATGCAACTTTATGAAGATTTTCATAGTGATTTCGGTTAAGACCATGGTTCTTATAACGAATCGAAAAAATTTCAGCCCGTTAAACACCATAGAGCCTGAAAAAATGGCTTTTAATTTCCGAACCCAAGTCTTGCAATAGTGCCCATAGGAATGAAATTATTTTTAGAAATGAAACCTTTTGAAGATTTTCTTAATGATTTCGTTTAAGAACATGATTCTTATAACGAATCCAAAATTTCAGCCTGTTAAACGCCATATAGCCTGAAAAAATGGCTATTAATTTCCAAACCCAATCTTGTAATAGAGTCCATAAGAATGATATTTTTTACAGAAATGCAACTTTTTGCAGGTTTTGTGACTGATTTCGTTTAAGACCATCATTTTTATCAAGACTCCAAAAATTGATCCGAATTAAAGCCATAGAGCCTGAAAAAATCGATTTTAGAATCCGAACCCAAGTCTTGAAATACTGCCAATAAGAATGAAATTTTTTCCAGAAAAGACACTTTTTGCAGACTTTATAACCTATTTCGCTTTCTGCCATGATTGATAAAAATATAACAAAATTAAAGCCCGTTTGGCGCCATAGAGCCTGAAAAAAATGTTTTTAATGTCCAAACCCCAGTCTTGCAATAGTGCCCATAAGAATGAAATTTTTTTAAGAAATGCAACTTTATGAAGATTTTCATAGTGATTTCGGTTAAGACCATGATTCTTATAACGAATCGAAAAAATTTCAGCCCGTTAAACACCATATAGCCGGAAAAATGGCTTTTAATTTCCGAACCCAAGTCTTGCAATAGTGCCCATAAGAATGAAAATTTTTTTAGAAATGAAACCTTTTGAAGATTTTCTTAATGATTTCGTTTAAGACCATGATTCTTACAACGAATCCAAAATTTCAGCCTGTTAAATGCCATATAGCCTGAAAAAATGGCTATTAATTTCCAAACCCAATCTTGTAATAGAGTCCATAAGAATGATATTTTTTACAGAAATGCAACTTTTTGCAGATTTTGTGACTGATTTCGTTTAAGACCATCATTTTTATCAAGACTCCAAAAATTGATCCGAATTAAAGCCATAGAGCCTGAAAAAATCGATTTTAGAATCCGAACCCAAGTCTTGAAATACTGCCAATAAGAATGAAATTTTTTCCAGAAAAGACACTTTTTGCAGACTTTATAACCTATTTCGCTTTCTGCCATGATTGATAAAAATATAACAAAATTAAAGCCCGTTTGGCGCCATAGAGCCTGAAAAAAATGTTTTTAATGTAAAAACCCCAGTCTTGCAATAGTGCCCATAAGAATGAAATTTTTTTAAGAAATGCAACTTTATGAAGATTTTCATAGTGATTTCGGTTAAGACCATGATTCTTATAACGAATCGAAAAAATTTCAGCCCGTTAAACACCATATAGCCGGAAAAATGGCTTTTAATTTCCGAACCCAAGTCTTGCAATAGTGGCCATAAGAATGAAAATTTTTTTAGAAATGAAACCTTTTGAAGATTTTCTTAATGATTTCGTTTAAGACCATGATTCTTACAACGAATCCAAAATTTCAGCCTGTTAAATGCCATATAGCCTGAAAAAATGGCTTTTAATTTCCAAACCCAAGTCTTGTAATAGTGTCCATAAGAATGATATTTTTTACAGAAATGCAACTTTTTGCAGATTTTGTGACTGATATCGTTTAAGACCATCATTTTTATCAAGACTCCAAAAATTGATCCGAATTAAAGCCATAGAGCCTGAAAAAATCGATTTTAGAATCCGAACCCAAGTCTTGAAATACTGCCAATAAGAATGAAATTTTTTCCAGAAAAGACACTTTTTGCAGACTTTATAACCTATTTCGCTTTCTGCCATGATTGATAAAAATATAACAAAAAAATTAGCCCGTTTGGCGCCATAGAGCCTGGAAAAATTGATTTTAATGTCCAAACCCAAGTCTTGCAATAGTGCCCATAAGAATGAAATTTTTTTCAGAAATGCAACTTTATGAAGATTTTCATAGTGATTTCGGTTAAGACCATGGTTCTTATAACGAATCGAAAAAATTTCAGCCCGTTAAAAACCATAGAGCCTGAAAAAATGGCTTTTAATTTCCGAACCCAAGTCTTGCAATAGTGCCCATAGGAATGAAATTATTTTTAGAAATGAAACCTTTTGAAGATTTTCTTAATGATTTCGTTTAAGAACATGATTCTTATAACGAATCCAAAATTTCAGCCTGTTAAACGCCATATAGCCTGAAAAAATGGCTTTTAATTTCCAAACCCAAGTCTTGTAATAGAGTCCATAAGAATGATATTTTTTACAGAAATGCAACTTTTTGCAGATTTTGTGACTGATATCGTTTAAGACCATCATTTTTATCAAGACTCCAAAAATTGATCCGAATTAAAGCCATAGAGCCTGAAAAAATCGATTTTAGAATCCGAACCCAAGTCTTGAAATACTGCCAATAAGAATGAATTTTTTTCCAGAAAAGACACTTTTTGCAGACTTTATAACCTATTTCGCTTTCTGCCATGATTGATAAAAAGATAACAAATTATAAGCCCGTTTGGCGCCATAGAGCCTGGAAAAATTGTTTTTAATGTCCAAACCCAAGTCTTGCAATAGTGCCCATGAGAATGAAATTTTTTTCAGAAATGCAACTTTATGAAGATTTTCATAGTGATTTCGGTTAAGACCATGGTTCTTATAACGAATCGAAAAAATTTCAGCCCGTTAAACACCATAGAGCCTGAAAAAATGGCTTTTAATTTCCGAACCCAAGTCTTGCAATAGTGCCCATAGGAATGAAATTATTTTTAGAAATGAAACCTTTTGAAGATTTTCTTAATGATTTCGTTTAAGAACATGATTCTTATAACGAATCCAAAATTTCAGCCTGTTAAACGCCATATAGCCTGAAAAAATGGCTATTAATTTCCAAACCCAATCTTGTAATAGAGTCCATAAGAATGATATTTTTTACAGAAATGCAACTTTTTGCAGATTTTGTGACTGATTTCGTTTAAGACCATCATTTTTATCAAGACTCCAAAAATTGATCCGAATTAAAGCCATAGAGCCTGAAAAAATCGATTTTAGAATCCGAACCCAAGTCTTGAAATACTGCCAATAAGAATGAAATTTTTTCCAGAAAAGACACTTTTTGCAGACTTTATAACCTATTTCGCTTTCTGCCATGATTGATAAAAATATAACAAAATTAAAGCCCGTTTGGCGCCAAAGAGCCTGAAAAAAATCTTTTTAATGTCCAAACCCCAGTCTTGCAATAGTGCCCATAAGAATGAAATTTTTTTAAGAAATGCAACTTTATGAAGATTTTCATAGTGATTTCGGTTAAGACCATGATTCTTATAACGAATCGAAAAAATTTCAGCCCGTTAAACACCATATAGCCGGAAAAATGGCTTTTAATTTCCGAACCCAAGTCTTGCAATAGTGCCCATAAGAATGAAAATTTTTTTAGAAATGAAACCTTTTGAAGATTTTCTTAATGATTTCGTTTAAGACCATGATTCTTACAACGAATCCAAAATTTCAGCCTGTTAAATGCCATATAGCCTGAAAAAATGGCTTTTAATTTCCAAACCCAAGTCTTGTAATAGTGTCCATAAGAATGATATTTTTTACAGAAATGCAACTTTTTGCAGATTTTGTGACTGATATCGTTTAAGACCATCATTTTTATCAAGACTCCAAAAATTGATCCGAATTAAAGCCATAGAGCCTGAAAAAATCGATTTTAGAATCCGAACCCAAGTCTTGAAATACTGCCAATAAGAATGAATTTTTTTCCAGAAAAGACACTTTTTGCAGACTTTATAACCTATTTCGCTTTCTGCCATGATTGATAAAAAGATAACAAATTATAAGCCCGTTTGGCGCCATAGAGCCTGGAAAAATTGTTTTTAATGTCCAAACCCAAGTCTTGCAATAGTGCCCATGAGAATGAAATTTTTTTCAGAAATGCAACTTTATGAAGATTTTCATAGTGATTTCGGTTAAGACCATGGTTCTTATAACGAATCGAAAAAATTTCAGCCCGTTAAACACCATAGAGCCTGAAAAAATGGCTTTTAATTTCCGAACCCAAGTCTTGCAATAGTGCCCATAGGAATGAAATTATTTTTAGAAATGAAACCTTTTGAAGATTTTCTTAATGATTTCGTTTAAGAACATGATTCTTATAACGAATCCAAAATTTCAGCCTGTTAAACGCCATATAGCCTGAAAAAATGGCTATTAATTTCCAAACCCAATCTTGTAATAGAGTCCATAAGAATGATATTTTTTACAGAAATGCAACTTTTTGCAGATTTTGTGACTGATTTCGTTTAAGACCATCATTTTTATCAAGACTCCAAAAATTGATCCGAATTAAAGCCATAGAGCCTGAAAAAATCGATTTTAGAATCCGAACCCAAGTCTTGAAATACTGCCAATAAGAATGAAATTTTTTCCAGAAAAGACACTTTTTGCAGACTTTATAACCTATTTCGCTTTCTGCCATGATTGATAAAAATATAACAAAATTAAAGCCCGTTTGGCGCCATAGAGCCTGAAAAAAATGTTTTTAATGTCCAAACCCCAGTCTTGCAATAGTGCCCATAAGAATGAAATTTTTTTAAGAAATGCAACTTTATGAAGATTTTCATAGTGATTTCGGTTAAGACCATGATTCTTATAACGAATCGAAAAAATTTCAGCCCGTTTAACACCATATAGCCGGAAAAATGGCTTTTAATTTCCGAACCCAAGTCTTGCAATAGTGCCCATAGGAATGAAATTATTTTTAGAAATGAAACCTTTTGAAGATTTTCTTAATGATTTCGTTTAAGAACATGATTCTTATAACGAATCCAAAATTTCAGCCTGTAAAACGCCATATAGCCTGAAAAAATGGCTTTTAATTTCCAAACCCAAGTCTTGTAATAGAGTCCATAAGAATGATATTTTTTACAGAAATGCAACTTTTTGCAGATTTTGTGACTGATATCGTTTAAGACCATCATTTTTATCAAGACTCCAAAAATTGATCCGAATTAAAGCCATAGAGCCTGAAAAAATCGATTTTAGAATCCGAACCCAAGTCTTGAAATACTGCCAATAAGAATGAATTTTTTTCCAGAAAAGACACTTTTTGCAGACTTTATAACCTATTTCGCTTTCTGCCATGATTGATAAAAAGATAACAAATTATAAGCCCGTTTGGCGCCATAGAGCCTGGAAAAATTGTTTTTAATGTCCAAACCCAAGTCTTGCAATAGTGCCCATGAGAATGAAATTTTTTTCAGAAATGCAACTTTATGAAGATTTTCATAGTGATTTCGGTTAAGACCATGGTTCTTATAACGAATCGAAAAAATTTCAGCCCGTTAAACACCATAGAGCCTGAAAAAATGGCTTTTAATTTCCGAACCCAAGTCTTGCAATAGTGCCCATAGGAATGAAATTATTTTTAGAAATGAAACCTTTTGAAGATTTTCTTAATGATTTCGTTTAAGAACATGATTCTTATAACGAATCCAAAATTTCAGCCTGTTAAACGCCATATAGCCTGAAAAAATGGCTATTAATTTCCAAACCCAATCTTGTAATAGAGTCCATAAGAATGATATTTTTTACAGAAATGCAACTTTTTGCAGATTTTGTGACTGATTTCGTTTAAGACCATCATTTTTATCAAGACTCCAAAAATTGATCCGAATTAAAGCCATAGAGCCTGAAAAAATCGATTTTAGAATCCGAACCCAAGTCTTGAAATACTGCCAATAAGAATGAAATTTTTTCCAGAAAAGACACTTTTTGCAGACTTTATAACCTATTTCGCTTTCTGCCATGATTGATAAAAATATAACAAAATTAAAGCCCGTTTGGCGCCATAGAGCCTGAAAAAAATGTTTTTAATGTCCAAACCCCAGTCTTGCAATAGTGCCCATAAGAATGAAATTTTTTTAAGAAATGCAACTTTATGAAGATTTTCATAGTGATTTCGGTTAAGACCATGATTCTTATAACGAATCGAAAAATTTCAGCCCGTTAAACACCATATAGGCGGAAAAATGGCTTTTAATTTCCGAACCCAAGTCTTGCAATAGTGCCCATAAGAATGAAAATTTTTTTAGAAATGAAACCTTTTGAAGATTTTCTTAATGATTTCGTTTAAGACCATGATTCTTACAACGAATCCAAAATTTCAGCCTGTTAAATGCCATATAGCCTGAAAAAATGGCTTTTAATTTCCAAACCCAAGTCTTGTAATAGTGTCCATAAGAATGATATTTTTTACAGAAATGCAACTTTTTGCAGATTTTGTGACTGATATCGTTTAAGACCATCATTTTTATCAAGACTCCAAAAATTGATCCGAATTAAAGCCATAGAGCCTGAAAAAATCGATTTTAGAATCCGAACCCAAGTCTTGAAATACTGGCCAATAAGAATGAAATTTTTTCCAGAAAAGACACTTTTTGCAGACTTTATAACCTATTTCGCTTTCTGCCATGATTGATAAAAATATAACAAAAAAATTAGCCCGTTTGGCGCCATAGAGCCTGGAAAAATTGATTTTAATGTCCAAACCCAAGTCTTGCAATAGTGCCCATAAGAATGAAATTTTTTTCAGAAATGCAACTTTATGAAGATTTTCATAGTGATTTCGGTTAAGACCATGGTTCTTATAACGAATCGAAAAATTTCAGCCCGTTAAAAACCATAGAGCCTGAAAAAATGGCTTTTAATTTCCGAACCCAAGTCTTGCAATAGTGCCCATAGGAATGAAATTATTTTTAGAAATGAAACCTTTTGAAGATTTTCTTAATGATTTCGTTTAAGAACATGATTCTTATAACGAATCCAAAATTTCAGCCTGTTAAACGCCATATAGCCTGAAAAAATGGCTTTTAATTTCCAAACCCAAGTCTTGTAATAGAGTCCATAAGAATGATATTTTTTACAGAAATGCAACTTTTTGCAGATTTTGTGACTGATATCGTTTAAGACCATCATTTTTATCAAGACTCCAAAAATTGATCCGAATTAAAGCCATAGAGCCTGAAAAAATCGATTTTAGAATCCGAACCCAAGTCTTGAAATACTGCCAATAAGAATGAATTTTTTTCCAGAAAAGACACTTTTTGCAGACTTTATAACCTATTTCGCTTTCTGCCATGATTGATAAAAAGATAACAAATTATAAGCCCGTTTGGCGCCATAGAGCCTGGAAAAATTGTTTTTAATGTCCAAACCCAAGTCTTGCAATAGTGCCCATGAGAATGAAATTTTTTTCAGAAATGCAACTTTATGAAGATTTTCATAGTGATTTCGGTTAAGACCATGGTTCTTATAACGAATCGAAAAAATTTCAGCCCGTTAAACACCATAGAGCCTGAAAAAATGGCTTTTAATTTCCGAACCCAAGTCTTGCAATAGTGCCCATAGGAATGAAATTATTTTTAGAAATGAAACCTTTTGAAGATTTTCTTAATGATTTCGTTTAAGAACATGATTCTTATAACGAATCCAAAATTTCAGCCTGTTAAACGCCATATAGCCTGAAAAAATGGCAATTAATTTCCAAACCCAATCTTGTAATAGAGTCCATAAGAATGATATTTTTTACAGAAATGCAACTTTTTGCAGATTTTGTGACTGATTTCGTTTAAGACCATCATTTTTATCAAGACTCCAAAAATTGATCCGAATTAAAGCCATAGAGCCTGAAAAAATCGATTTTAGAATCCGAACCCAAGTCTTGAAATACTGCCAATAAGAATGAAATTTTTTCCAGAAAAGACACTTTTTGCAGACTTTATAACCTATTTCGCTTTCTGCCATGATTGATAAAAATATAACAAAATTAAAGCCCGTTTGGCGCCATAGAGCCTGAAAAAAATGTTTTTAATGTCCAAACCCCAGTCTTGCAATAGTGCCCATAAGAATGAAATTTTTTTCAGAAATGCAACTTTATGAAGATTTTCATAGTGATTTCGGTTAAGACCATGGTTCTTATAACGAATCGAAAAAATTTCAGCCCGTTAAAAACCATAGAGCCTGAAAAAATGGCTTTTAATTTCCGAACCCAAGTCTTGCAATAGTGCCCATAGGAATGAAATTATTTTTAGAAATGAAACCTTTTGAAGATTTTCTTAATGATTTCGTTTAAGAACATGATTCTTATAACGAATCCAAAATTTCAGCCTGTTAAACGCCATATTGCCTGAAAAAATGGCTTTTAATTTCCAAACCCAAGTCTTGTAATAGAGTCCATAAGAATGATATTTTTTACAGAAATGCAACTTTTTGCAGATTTTGTGACTGATATCGTTTAAGACCATCATTTTTATCAAGACTCCAAAAATTGATCCGAATTAAAGCCATAGAGCCTGAAAAAATCGATTTTAGAATCCGAACCCAAGTCTTGAAATACTGCCAATAAGAATGAATTTTTTTCCAGAAAAGACACTTTTTGCAGACTTTATAACCTATTTCGCTTTCTGCCATGATTGATAAAAAGATAACAAATTATAAGCCCGTTTGGCGCCATAGAGCCTGGAAAAATTGTTTTTAATGTCCAAACCCAAGTCTTGCAATAGTGCCCATGAGAATGAAATTTTTTTCAGAAATGCAACTTTATGAAGATTTTCATAGTGATTTCGGTTAAGACCATGGTTCTTATAACGAATCGAAAAAATTTCAGCCCGTTAAACACCATAGAGCCTGAAAAAATGGCTTTTAATTTCCGAACCCAAGTCTTGCAATAGTGCCCATAGGAATGAAATTATTTTTAGAAATGAAACCTTTTGAAGATTTTCTTAATGATTTCGTTTAAGAACATGATTCTTATAACGAATCCAAAATTTCAGCCTGTTAAACGCCATATAGCCTGAAAAAATGGCTATTAATTTCCAAACCCAATCTTGTAATAGAGTCCATAAGAATGATATTTTTTACAGAAATGCAACTTTTTGCAGATTTTGTGACTGATTTCGTTTAAGACCATCATTTTTATCAAGACTCCAAAAATTGATCCGAATTAAAGCCATAGAGCCTGAAAAAATCGATTTTAGAATCCGAACCCAAGTCTTGAAATACTGCCAATAAGAATGAAATTTTTTCCAGAAAAGACACTTTTTGCAGACTTTATAACCTATTTCGCTTTCTGCCATGATTGATAAAAATATAACAAAATTAAAGCCCGTTTGGCGCCATAGAGCCTGAAAAAAATGTTTTTAATGTCCAAACCCCAGTCTTGCAATAGTGCCCATAAGAATGAAATTTTTTTAAGAAATGCAACTTTATGAAGATTTTCATAGTGATTTCGGTTAAGACCATGATTCTTATAACGAATCGAAAAAATTTCAGCCCGTTAAACACCATATAGCCGGAAAAATGGCTTTTAATTTCCGAACCCAAGTCTTGCAATAGTGCCCATAAGAATGAAAATTTTTTTAGAAATGAAACCTTTTGAAGATTTTCTTAATGATTTCGTTTAAGACCATGATTCTTACAACGAATCCAAAATTTCAGCCTGTTAAATGCCATATAGCCTGAAAAAATGGCTTTTAATTTCCAAACCCAAGTCTTGTAATAGTGTCCATAAGAATGATATTTTTTACAGAAATGCAACTTTTTGCAGATTTTGTGACTGATATCGTTTAAGACCATCATTTTTATCAAGACTCCAAAAATTGATCCGAATTAAAGCCATAGAGCCTGAAAAAATCGATTTTAGAATCCGAACCCAAGTCTTGAAATACTGCCAATAAGAATGAAATTTTTTCCAGAAAAGACACTTTTTGCAGACTTTATAACCTATTTCGCTTTCTGCCATGATTGATAAAAATATAACAAAAAAATTAGCCCGTTTGGCGCCATAGAGCCTGGAAAAATTGATTTTAATGTCCAAACCCAAGTCTTGCAATAGTGCCCATAAGAATGAAATTTTTTTCAGAAATGCAACTTTATGAAGATTTTCATAGTGATTTCGGTTAAGACCATGGTTCTTATAACGAATCGAAAAAATTTCAGCCCGTTAAAAACCATAGAGCCTGAAAAAATGGCTTTTAATTTCCGAACCCAAGTCTTGCAATAGTGCCCATAGGAATGAAATTATTTTTAGAAATGAAACCTTTTGAAGATTTTCTTAATGATTTCGTTTAAGAACATGATTCTTATAACGAATCCAAAATTTCAGCCTGTTAAACGCCATATAGCCTGAAAAAATGGCTTTTAATTTCCAAACCCAAGTCTTGTAATAGAGTCCATAAGAATGATATTTTTTACAGAAATGCAACTTTTTGCAGATTTTGTGACTGATATCGTTTAAGACCATCATTTTTATCAAGACTCCAAAAATTGATCCGAATTAAAGCCATAGAGCCTGAAAAAATCGATTTTAGAATCCGAACCCAAGTCTTGAAATACTGCCAATAAGAATGAATTTTTTTCCAGAAAAGACACTTTTTGCAGACTTTATAACCTATTTCGCTTTCTGCCATGATTGATAAAAAGATAACAAATTATAAGCCCGTTTGGCGCCATAGAGCCTGGAAAAATTGTTTTTAATGTCCAAACCCAAGTCTTGCAATAGTGCCCATGAGAATGAAATTTTTTTCAGAAATGCAACTTTATGAAGATTTTCATAGTGATTTCGGTTAAGACCATGGTTCTTATAACGAATCGAAAAAATTTCAGCCCGTTAAACACCATAGAGCCTGAAAAAATGGCTTTTAATTTCCGAACCCAAGTCTTGCAATAGTGCCCATAGGAATGAAATTATTTTTAGAAATGAAACCTTTTGAAGATTTTCTTAATGATTTCGTTTAAGAACATGATTCTTATAACGAATCCAAAATTTCAGCCTGTTAAACGCCATATAGCCTGAAAAAATGGCTATTAATTTCCAAACCCAATCTTGTAATAGAGTCCATAAGAATGATATTTTTTACAGAAATGCAACTTTTTGCAGATTTTGTGACTGATTTCGTTTAAGACCATCATTTTTATCAAGACTCCAAAAATTGATCCGAATTAAAGCCATAGAGCCTGAAAAAATCGATTTTAGAATCCGAACCCAAGTCTTGAAATACTGCCAATAAGAATGAAATTTTTTCCAGAAAAGACACTTTTTGCAGACTTTATAACCTATTTCGCTTTCTGCCATGATTGATAAAAATATAACAAAATTAAAGCCCGTTTGGCGCCAAAGAGCCTGAAAAAAATCTTTTTAATGTCCAAACCCCAGTCTTGCAATAGTGCCCATAAGAATGAAATTTTTTTAAGAAATGCAACTTTATGAAGATTTTCATAGTGATTTCGGTTAAGACCATGATTCTTATAACGAATCGAAAAAATTTCAGCCCGTTAAACACCATATAGCCGGAAAAATGGCTTTTAATTTCCGAACCCAAGTCTTGCAATAGTGCCCATAAGAATGAAAATTTTTTTAGAAATGAAACCTTTTGAAGATTTTCTTAATGATTTCGTTTAAGACCATGATTCTTACAACGAATCCAAAATTTCAGCCTGTTAAATGCCATATAGCCTGAAAAAATGGCTTTTAATTTCCAAACCCAAGTCTTGTAATAGTGTCCATAAGAATGATATTTTTTACAGAAATGCAACTTTTTGCAGATTTTGTGACTGATATCGTTTAAGACCATCATTTTTATCAAGACTCCAAAAATTGATCCGAATTAAAGCCATAGAGCCTGAAAAAATCGATTTTAGAATCCGAACCCAAGTCTTGAAATACTGCCAATAAGAATGAATTTTTTTCCAGAAAAGACACTTTTTGCAGACTTTATAACCTATTTCGCTTTCTGCCATGATTGATAAAAAGATAACAAATTATAAGCCCGTTTGGCGCCATAGAGCCTGGAAAAATTGTTTTTAATGTCCAAACCCAAGTCTTGCAATAGTGCCCATGAGAATGAAATTTTTTTCAGAAATGCAACTTTATGAAGATTTTCATAGTGATTTCGGTTAAGACCATGGTTCTTATAACGAATCGAAAAAATTTCAGCCCGTTAAACACCATAGAGCCTGAAAAAATGGCTTTTAATTTCCGAACCCAAGTCTTGCAATAGTGCCCATAGGAATGAAATTATTTTTAGAAATGAAACCTTTTGAAGATTTTCTTAATGATTTCGTTTAAGAACATGATTCTTATAACGAATCCAAAATTTCAGCCTGTTAAACGCCATATAGCCTGAAAAAATGGCTATTAATTTCCAAACCCAATCTTGTAATAGAGTCCATAAGAATGATATTTTTTACAGAAATGCAACTTTTTGCAGATTTTGTGACTGATTTCGTTTAAGACCATCATTTTTATCAAGACTCCAAAAATTGATCCGAATTAAAGCCATAGAGCCTGAAAAAAATCGATTTTAGAATCCGAACCCAAGTCTTGAAATACTGCCAATAAGAATGAAATTTTTTCCAGAAAAGACACTTTTTGCAGACTTTATAACCTATTTCGCTTTCTGCCATGATTGATAAAAATATAACAAAATTAAAGCCCGTTTGGCGCCATAGAGCCTGAAAAAAATGTTTTTAATGTCCAAACCCCAGTCTTGCAATAGTGCCCATAAGAATGAAATTTTTTAAGAAATGCAACTTTATGAAGATTTTCATAGTGATTTCGGTTAAGACCATGATTCTTATAACGAATCGAAAAAATTTCAGCCCGTTAAACACCATATAGCCGGAAAAATGGCTTTTAATTTCCGAACCCAAGTCTTGCAATAGTGCCCATAGGAATGAAATTATTTTTAGAAATGAAACCTTTTGAAGATTTTCTTAATGATTTCGTTTAAGAACATGATTCTTATAACGAATCCAAAATTTCAGCCTGTAAAACGCCATATAGCCTGAAAAAATGGCTTTTAATTTCCAAACCCAAGTCTTGTAATAGAGTCCATAAGAATGATATTTTTTACAGAAATGCAACTTTTTGCAGATTTTGTGACTGATATCGTTTAAGACCATCATTTTTATCAAGACTCCAAAAATTGATCCGAATTAAAGCCATAGAGCCTGAAAAAATCGATTTTAGAATCCGAACCCAAGTCTTGAAATACTGCCAATAAGAATGAATTTTTTTCCAGAAAAGACACTTTTTGCAGACTTTATAACCTATTTCGCTTTCTGCCATGATTGATAAAAAGATAACAAATTATAAGCCCGTTTGGCGCCATAGAGCCTGGAAAAATTGTTTTTAATGTCCAAACCCAAGTCTTGCAATAGTGCCCATGAGAATGAAATTTTTTTCAGAAATGCAACTTTATGAAGATTTTCATAGTGATTTCGGTTAAGACCATGGTTCTTATAACGAATCGAAAAAATTTCAGCCCGTTAAACACCATAGAGCCTGAAAAAATGGCTTTTAATTTCCGAACCCAAGTCTTGCAATAGTGCCCATAGGAATGAAATTATTTTTAGAAATGAAACCTTTTGAAGATTTTCTTAATGATTTCGTTTAAGAACATGATTCTTATAACGAATCCAAAATTTCAGCCTGTTAAACGCCATATAGCCTGAAAAAATGGCTATTAATTTCCAAACCCAATCTTGTAATAGAGTCCATAAGAATGATATTTTTTACAGAAATGCAACTTTTTGCAGATTTTGTGACTGATTTCGTTTAAGACCATCATTTTTATCAAGACTCCAAAAATTGATCCGAATTAAAGCCATAGAGCCTGAAAAAATCGATTTTAGAATCCGAACCCAAGTCTTGAAATACTGCCAATAAGAATGAAATTTTTTCCAGAAAAGACACTTTTTGCAGACTTTATAACCTATTTCGCTTTCTGCCATGATTGATAAAAATATAACAAAATTAAAGCCCGTTTGGCGCCATAGAGCCTGAAAAAAATGTTTTTAATGTCCAAACCCCAGTCTTGCAATAGTGCCCATAAGAATGAAATTTTTTTAAGAAATGCAACTTTATGAAGATTTTCATAGTGATTTCGGTTAAGACCATGATTCTTATAACGAATCGAAAAAATTTCAGCCCGTTAAACACCATATAGGCGGAAAAATGGCTTTTAATTTCCGAACCCAAGTCTTGCAATAGTGCCCATAAGAATGAAAATTTTTTTAGAAATGAAACCTTTTGAAGATTTTCTTAATGATTTCGTTTAAGACCATGATTCTTACAACGAATCCAAAATTTCAGCCTGTTAAATGCCATATAGCCTGAAAAAATGGCTTTTAATTTCCAAACCCAAGTCTTGTAATAGTGTCCATAAGAATGATATTTTTTACAGAAATGCAACTTTTTGCAGATTTTGTGACTGATATCGTTTAAGACCATCATTTTTATCAAGACTCCAAAAATTGATCCGAATTAAAGCCATAGAGCCTGAAAAAATCGATTTTAGAATCCGAACCCAAGTCTTGAAATACTGCCAATAAGAATGAAATTTTTTCCAGAAAAGACACTTTTTGCAGACTTTATAACCTATTTCGCTTTCTGCCATGATTGATAAAAATATAACAAAAAAATTAGCCCGTTTGGCGCCATAGAGCCTGGAAAAATTGATTTTAATGTCCAAACCCAAGTCTTGCAATAGTGCCCATAAGAATGAAATTTTTTTCAGAAATGCAACTTTATGAAGATTTTCATAGTGATTTCGGTTAAGACCATGGTTCTTATAACGAATCGAAAAAATTTCAGCCCGTTAAAAACCATAGAGCCTGAAAAAATGGCTTTTAATTTCCGAACCCAAGTCTTGCAATAGTGCCCATAGGAATGAAATTATTTTTAGAAATGAAACCTTTTGAAGATTTTCTTAATGATTTCGTTTAAGAACATGATTCTTATAACGAATCCAAAATTTCAGCCTGTTAAACGCCATATAGCCTGAAAAAATGGCTTTTAATTTCCAAACCCAAGTCTTGTAATAGAGTCCATAAGAATGATATTTTTTACAGAAATGCAACTTTTTGCAGATTTTGTGACTGATATCGTTTAAGACCATCATTTTTATCAAGACTCCAAAAATTGATCCGAATTAAAGCCATAGAGCCTGAAAAAATCGATTTTAGAATCCGAACCCAAGTCTTGAAATACTGCCAATAAGAATGAATTTTTTTCCAGAAAAGACACTTTTTGCAGACTTTATAACCTATTTCGCTTTCTGCCATGATTGATAAAAAGATAACAAATTATAAGCCCGTTTGGCGCCATAGAGCCTGGAAAAATTGTTTTTAATGTCCAAACCCAAGTCTTGCAATAGTGCCCATGAGAATGAAATTTTTTTCAGAAATGCAACTTTATGAAGATTTTCATAGTGATTTCGGTTAAGACCATGGTTCTTATAACGAATCGAAAAAATTTCAGCCCGTTAAACACCATAGAGCCTGAAAAAATGGCTTTTAATTTCCGAACCCAAGTCTTGCAATAGTGCCCATAGGAATGAAATTATTTTTAGAAATGAAACCTTTTGAAGATTTTCTTAATGATTTCGTTTAAGAACATGATTCTTATAACGAATCCAAAATTTCAGCCTGTTAAACGCCATATAGCCTGAAAAAATGGCTATTAATTTCCAAACCCAATCTTGTAATAGAGTCCATAAGAATGATATTTTTTACAGAAATGCAACTTTTTGCAGATTTTGTGACTGATTTCGTTTAAGACCATCATTTTTATCAAGACTCCAAAAATTGATCCGAATTAAAGCCATAGAGCCTGAAAAAATCGATTTTAGAATCCGAACCCAAGTCTTGAAATACTGCCAATAAGAATGAAATTTTTTCCAGAAAAGACACTTTTTGCAGACTTTATAACCTATTTCGCTTTCTGCCATGATTGATAAAAATATAACAAAATTAAAGCCCGTTTGGCGCCATAGAGCCTGAAAAAAATGTTTTTAATGTCCAAACCCCAGTCTTGCAATAGTGCCCATAAGAATGAAATTTTTTTCAGAAATGCAACTTTATGAAGATTTTCATAGTGATTTCGGTTAAGACCATGGTTCTTATAACGAATCGAAAAAATTTCAGCCCGTTAAAAACCATAGAGCCTGAAAAAATGGCTTTTAATTTCCGAACCCAAGTCTTGCAATAGTGCCCATAGGAATGAAATTATTTTTAGAAATGAAACCTTTTGAAGATTTTCTTAATGATTTCGTTTAAGAACATGATTCTTATAACGAATCCAAAATTTCAGCCTGTTAAACGCCATATTGCCTGAAAAAATGGCTTTTAATTTCCAAACCCAAGTCTTGTAATAGAGTCCATAAGAATGATATTTTTTACAGAAATGCAACTTTTTGCAGATTTTGTGACTGATATCGTTTAAGACCATCATTTTTATCAAGACTCCAAAAATTGATCCGAATTAAAGCCATAGAGCCTGAAAAAATCGATTTTAGAATCCGAACCCAAGTCTTGAAATACTGCCAATAAGAATGAATTTTTTTCCAGAAAAGACACTTTTTGCAGACTTTATAACCTATTTCGCTTTCTGCCATGATTGATAAAAAGATAACAAATTATAAGCCCGTTTGGCGCCATAGAGCCTGGAAAAATTGTTTTTAATGTCCAAACCCAAGTCTTGCAATAGTGCCCATGAGAATGAAATTTTTTTCAGAAATGCAACTTTATGAAGATTTTCATAGTGATTTCGGTTAAGACCATGGTTCTTATAACGAATCGAAAAAATTTCAGCCCGTTAAACACCATAGAGCCTGAAAAAATGGCTTTTAATTTCCGAACCCAAGTCTTGCAATAGTGCCCATAGGAATGAAATTATTTTTAGAAATGAAACCTTTTGAAGATTTTCTTAATGATTTCGTTTAAGAACATGATTCTTATAACGAATCCAAAATTTCAGCCTGTTAAACGCCATATAGCCTGAAAAAATGGCTATTAATTTCCAAACCCAATCTTGTAATAGAGTCCATAAGAATGATATTTTTTACAGAAATGCAACTTTTTGCAGATTTTGTGACTGATTTCGTTTAAGACCATCATTTTTATCAAGACTCCAAAAATTGATCCGAATTAAAGCCATAGAGCCTGAAAAAATCGATTTTAGAATCCGAACCCAAGTCTTGAAATACTGCCAATAAGAATGAAATTTTTTCCAGAAAAGACACTTTTTGCAGACTTTATAACCTATTTCGCTTTCTGCCATGATTGATAAAAATATAACAAAATTAAAGCCCGTTTGGCGCCATAGAGCCTGAAAAAAATGTTTTTAATGTCCAAACCCCAGTCTTGCAATAGTGCCCATAAGAATGAAATTTTTTTAAGAAATGCAACTTTATGAAGATTTTCATAGTGATTTCGGTTAAGACCATGATTCTTATAACGAATCGAAAAAATTTCAGCCCGTTAAACACCATATAGCCGGAAAAATGGCTTTTAATTTCCGAACCCAAGTCTTGCAATAGTGCCCATAAGAATGAAAATTTTTTTAGAAATGAAACCTTTTGAAGATTTTCTTAATGATTTCGTTTAAGACCATGATTCTTACAACGAATCCAAAATTTCAGCCTGTTAAATGCCATATAGCCTGAAAAAATGGCTTTTAATTTCCAAACCCAAGTCTTGTAATAGTGTCCATAAGAATGATATTTTTTACAGAAATGCAACTTTTTGCAGATTTTGTGACTGATATCGTTTAAGACCATCATTTTTATCAAGACTCCAAAAATTGATCCGAATTAAAGCCATAGAGCCTGAAAAAATCGATTTTAGAATCCGAACCCAAGTCTTGAAATACTGCCAATAAGAATGAAATTTTTTCCAGAAAAGACACTTTTTGCAGACTTTATAACCTATTTCGCTTTCTGCCATGATTGATAAAAATATAACAAAAAAATTAGCCCGTTTGGCGCCATAGAGCCTGGAAAAATTGATTTTAATGTCCAAACCCAAGTCTTGCAATAGTGCCCATAAGAATGAAATTTTTTTCAGAAATGCAACTTTATGAAGATTTTCATAGTGATTTCGGTTAAGACCATGGTTCTTATAACGAATCGAAAAAATTTCAGCCCGTTAAAAACCATAGAGCCTGAAAAAATGGCTTTTAATTTCCGAACCCAAGTCTTGCAATAGTGCCCATAGGAATGAAATTATTTTTTGAAATGAAACCTTTTGAAGATTTTCTTAATGATTTCGTTTAAGAACATGATTCTTATAACGAATCCAAAATTTCAGCCTGTTAAACGCCATATAGCCTGAAAAAATGGCTTTTAATTTCCAAACCCAAGTCTTGTAATAGAGTCCATAAGAATGATATTTTTTACAGAAATGCAACTTTTTGCAGATTTTGTGACTGATATCGTTTAAGACCATCATTTTTATCAAGACTCCAAAAATTGATCCGAATTAAAGCCATAGAGCCTGAAAAAATCGATTTTAGAATCCGAACCCAAGTCTTGAAATACTGCCAATAAGAATGAATTTTTTTCCAGAAAAGACACTTTTTGCAGACTTTATAACCTATTTCGCTTTCTGCCATGATTGATAAAAAGATAACAAATTATAAGCCCGTTTGGCGCCATAGAGCCTGGAAAAATTGTTTTTAATGTCCAAACCCAAGTCTTGCAATAGTGCCCATGAGAATGAAATTTTTTTCAGAAATGCAACTTTATGAAGATTTTCATAGTGATTTCGGTTAAGACCATGGTTCTTATAACGAATCGAAAAAATTTCAGCCCGTTAAACACCATAGAGCCTGAAAAAATGGCTTTTAATTTCCGAACCCAAGTCTTGCAATAGTGCCCATAGGAATGAAATTATTTTTAGAAATGAAACCTTTTGAAGATTTTCTTAATGATTTCGTTTAAGAACATGATTCTTATAACGAATCCAAAATTTCAGCCTGTTAAACGCCATATAGCCTGAAAAAATGGCTATTAATTTCCAAACCCAATCTTGTAATAGAGTCCATAAGAATGATATTTTTTACAGAAATGCAACTTTTTGCAGATTTTGTGACTGATTTCGTTTAAGACCATAATTTTTATCAAGACTCCAAAAATTGATCCGAATTAAAGCCATAGAGCCTGAAAAAATCGATTTTAGAATCCGAACCCAAGTCTTGAAATACTGCCAATAAGAATGAAATTTTTTCCAGAAAAGACACTTTTTGCAGACTTTATAACCTATTTCGCTTTCTGCCATGATTGATAAAAATATAACAAAATTAAAGCCCGTTTGGCGCCATAGAGCCTGAAAAAAATGTTTTTAATGTCCAAACCCCAGTCTTGCAATAGTGCCCATAAGAATGAAATTTTTTTAAGAAATGCAACTTTATGAAGATTTTCATAGTGATTTCGGTTAAGACCATGATTCTTATAACGAATCGAAAAAATTTCAGCCCGTTAAACACCATATAGCCGGAAAAATGGCTTTTAATTTCCGAACCCAAGTCTTGCAATAGTGCCCATAAGAATGAAAATTTTTTTAGAAATGAAACCTTTTGAAGATTTTCTTAATGATTTCGTTTAAGACCATGATTCTTACAACGAATCCAAAATTTCAGCCTGTTAAATGCCATATAGCCTGAAAAAATGGCTTTTAATTTCCAAACCCAAGTCTTGTAATAGTGTCCATAAGAATGATATTTTTTACAGAAATGCAACTTTTTGCAGATTTTGTGACTGATATCGTTTAAGACCATCATTTTTATCAAGACTCCAAAAATTGATCCGAATTAAAGCCATAGAGCCTGAAAAAATCGATTTTAGAATCCGAACCCAAGTCTTGAAATACTGCCAATAAGAATGAAATTTTTTCCAGAAAAGACACTTTTTGCAGACTTTATAACCTATTTCGCTTTCTGCCATGATTGATAAAAATATAACAAAAAAATTAGCCCGTTTGGCGCCATAGAGCCTGGAAAAATTGATTTTAATGTCCAAACCCAAGTCTTGCAATAGTGCCCATAAGAATGAAATTTTTTTCAGAAATGCAACTTTATGAAGATTTTCATAGTGATTTCGGTTAAGACCATGGTTCTTATAACGAATCGAAAAAATTTCAGCCCGTTAAAAACCATAGAGCCTGAAAAAATGGCTTTTAATTTCCGAACCCAAGTCTTGCAATAGTGCCCATAGGAATGAAATTTTTTTCAGAAATGAAACTTTATGATGATTTTCATAGTGATTTCGGTGTCTTATAGTGTCCATAAGAATGATATTTTTTACAGAAATGCAACTTTTTGCAGATTTTGTGACTGATATCGTTTAAGACCATCATTTTTATCAAGACTCCAAAAATTGATCGGAATTAAAGCCATAGAGCCTGAAAAAATCGATTTTAGAATCCGAACCCAAGTCTTGAAATACTGCCAATAAGAATGAAATTTTTTCCAGAAAAGACACTTTTTGCAGACTTTATAACCTATTTCGCTTTCTGCCATGATTGATAAAAATATAACAAAATATTAGCCCGTTTGGCGCCATAGAGCCTTTAAAAATTGTTTTTAATGTCCAAACCCAAGTCTTGCAATAGTGCCCATAAGAATGAAATTTTTTTCAGAAATGCAACTTTATGAAGATTTTCATAGTGATTTCGGTGTCTTATAGTGTCCATAAGAATGATATTTTTTACAGAAATGCAACTTTTTGCAGATTTTGTGACTGATATCGTTTAAGACCATCATTTTTATCAAGACTCCAAAAATTGATCCGGATTAAAGCTATAGAGCCTGAAAAAATCGATTTTAGAATCCGAACCCAAGTCTTGAAATACTGCCAATAAGAATGAAATTTTTTCCAGAAAAGACACTTTTTGCAGACTTTATAACCTATTTCGCTTTCTGCCATGATTGATAAAAATATAACAAAATATTAGCCCGTTTGGCGCCATAGAGCCTGGAAAAATTGTTTTTAATGTCCAAACCCAAGTCTTGCAATAGTGCCCATAAGAATGAAATTTTTTTAAGAAATGCAACTTTATGAAGATTTTCATAGTGATTTCGGTTAAGACCATGATTCTTATAACGAATCGAAAAAATTTCAGCCCGTTAATCACCATATAGCCGGAAAAATGGCTTTTAATTTCCGAACCCAAGTCTTGCAATAGTGCCCATAAGAATGAAAATTTTTTTAGAAATGAAACCTTTTGAAGATTTTCTTAATGATTTCGTTTAAAACCATGATTCTTACAACGAATCCAAAATTTCAGCCTGTTAAATGCCATATAGCCTGAAAAAATGGCTTTTAATTTCCAAACCCAAGTCTTGTAATAGTGTCCATAAGAATGATATTTTTTACAGAAATGCAACTTTTTGCAGATTTTGTGACTGATATCGTTTAAGACCATCATTTTTATCAAGACTCCAAAAATTGATCCGAATTAAAGCCATAGAGCCTGAAAAAATCGATTTTAGAATCCGAACCCAAGTCTTGAAATACTGCCAATAAGAATGAAATTTTTTCCAGAAAAGACACTTTTTGCAGACTTTATAACCTATTTCGCTTTCTGCCATGATTGATAAAAATATAACAAAATATTAGCCCGTTTGGCGCCATAGAGCCTGGAAAAATTGTTTTTAATGTCCAAACCCAAGTCTTGCAATAGTGCCCATAAGAATGAAATTTTTTTAAGAAATGCAACTTTATGAAGATTTTCATAGTGATTTCGGTTAAGACCATGATTCTTATAACGAATCGAAAAAATTTCAGCCCGTTAATCACCATATAGCCGGAAAAATGGCTTTTAATTTCCGAACCCAAGTCTTGCAATAGTGCCCATAAGAATGAAAATTTTTTTAGAAATGAAACCTTTTGAAGATTTTCTTAATGATTTCGTTTAAGACCATGATTCTTACAACGAATCCAAAATTTCAGCCTGTTAAATGCCATATAGCCTGAAAAAATGGCTTTTAATTTCCAAACCCAAGTCTTGTAATAGTGTCCATAAGAATGATATTTTTTACAGAAATGCAACTTTTTGCAGATTTTGTGACTGATTTCATTTAAGACCATCATTTTTATCAAGATTCCAAAAATTGATCCGAATTAAAGCCATAGAGCCTGAAAAAATCGATTTTAGAATCCGAACCCAAGTCTTAAAATACTGCCAATAAGAATGAAATGTTTTCCAGAAAAGACACTTTTTGCAGACTTTATAACCTATTTCGCTTTCTGCCATGATTGATAAAAATATAACAAAATAAAAGCCCGTTTGGCGCCATAGAGCCTGGAAAAATTGTTTTTAATGTCCAAACCCAAGTCTTGCAATAGTGCCCATAAGAATGAAATTTTTTTAAGAAATGCAACTTTATGAAGATTTTCATAGTGATTTCGGTTAAGACCATGATTCTTATAACGAATCGAAAAAATTTCAGCCCGTTAAACACCATATAGCCGGAAAAATGGCTTTTAATTTCCGAACCCAAGTCTTGCAATAGTGCCCATAAGAATGAAAATTTTTTTAGAAATGAAACCTTTTGAAGATTTTCTTAATGATTTCGTTTAAGACCATGATTCTTACAACGAATCCAAAATTTCAGCCTGTTAAATGCCATATAGCCTGAAAAAATGGCTTTTAATTTCCAAACTCAAGTCTTGTAATAGTGTCCATATGAATGATATTTTTTACAGAAATGCACCTTTTTGCAGATTTTGTGACTGATATCGTTTAAGACCATCATTTTTATCAAGACTCCAAAAATTGATCCGAATTAAAGCCATAGAGCCTGAAAAAATCGATTTTAAAATCCGAATAAGTCTTGAAATACTGCCAATAAGAATGAAATTTTTTCCAGAAAAGACACTTTTTGCAGACTTTATAACCTATTTCGCTTTCTGCCATGATTGATAAAAATATAACAAAATATTAGCCCGTTTGGCGCCATAGAGCCTGGAAAAATTGTTTTTAATGTCCAAACCCAAGTCTTGCAATAGTGTCCATAAGAATGAAATTTTTTTCAGAAATGAAACTTTATGATGATTTTCATAGTGATTTCGGTGTCTTATAGTGTCCATAAGAATGATATTTTTTACAGAAATGCAACTTTTTGCAGATTTTGTGACTGATATCGTTTAAGACCATCATTTTTATCAAGACTCCAAAAATTGATCCGACTTAAAGCCATAGAGCCTGAAAAAATCGATTTTAGAATCCGAACCCATGTCTTGAAATACTGCCAATAAGAATGAAATTTTTTCCAGAAAAGACACTTTTTGCAGACTTTATAACCTATTTCGCTTTCTGCCATGATTGATAAAAAGATAACAAAATATAAGCCCGTTTGGCGCCATAGAGCCTGGAAAAATTGTTTTTAATGTCCAAACCCAAGTCTTGTAATAGTGTCCATAAGAATGATATTTTTTACAGAAATGCAACTTTTTGCAGATTTTGTGACTGATATCGTTTAAGACCATCATTTTTATCAAGACTCCAAAAATTGATCCGAATTAAAGCCATAGAGCCTGAAAAAATCGATTTTAGAATCCGAACCCAAGTCTTGAAATACTGCCAATAAGAATGAAATTTTTTCCAGAAAAGACACTTTTTGCAGACTTTATAACCTATTTCGCTTTCTGCCATGATTGATAAAAATATAACAAAATACTAGCCCGTTTGGCGCCATAGAGCCTTTAAAAATTGTTTTTAATGTCCAAACCCACGTCTTGCAATAGTGCCCATAAGAATGAAATTTTTTTCAGAAATGCAACTTTATGAAGATTTTCATAGGGATTTCGGTTAAGACCATGATTCTTATAACGAATCTAAAAAAATTCAGCCCGTTAAACACCATAGAGCCTGAAAAAATGGCTTTTAATTTCCAAACCCAAGTCTTGTAATAGTGTCCATAAGAATGATATTTTTTACAGAAATGCAACTTTTTGCAGATTTTCTGACTGATTTCGTTTAAGACCATCATTTTTATCAAGATTCCAAAAATTGATCCGAATTAAAGCCATAGAGCCTGAAAAAATCGATTTTAGAATCCGAACCCAAGTCTTGAAATACTGCCAATAAGAATTAAATTTTTTCCAGAAAAGACACTTTTTGCAGACATTATAACCTACTTCGCTTTCTGCCATGATTGATAAAAATATAACAAAATATTAGCCCGTTTGGCGCCATAGAGCCTTTAAAAATTGTTTTTAATGTCCAAACCCAAGTCTTGCAATAGTGCCCATAAGAATGAAATTTTTTTCAGAAATGCATCTTTATGAAGATTTTCATAGTGATTTCGGTGTCTTATAGTGTCCATAAGAATGATATTTTTTTACAGAAATGCAACTTTTTGCAGATTTTGTGACTGATATCGTTTAAGACCATCATTTTTATCAAGACTCCAAAAATTGATCCGAATTAAAGCCATAGAGCCTGAAAAAATCGATTTTAGAATCCGAACCCAAGTCTTAAAATACTGCCAATAAGAATGAAATTTTTTCCAGAAAAGACACTTTTTGCAGACTTTATAACCTATTTCGCTTTCTGCCATGATTGATAAAAATATAACAAAATAAAAGCCCGTTTGGCGCCATAGAGCCTGGAAAAATTGTTTTTAATGTCCAAACCCAAGTCTTGCAATAGTGCCCATAAGAATGAAATTTTTTCCAGAAAAGACACTTTTTGCAGACTTTATAACCTATTTCGCTTTCTGCCATGATTGATAAAAATATAACAAAATACTAGCCCGTTTGGCGCCATAGAGCCTTTAAAAATTGTTTTTAATGTCCAAACCCACGTCTTGCAATAGTGCCCATAAGAATGAAATTTTTTTCAGAATTGCAACTTTATGAAGATTTTCATAGTGATTTCGGTTAAGACCATGATTCTTATAACGAATCTAAAAAAATTCAGCCCGTTAAACACCATAGAGCCTGAAAAAATGGCTTTTAATTTCCAAACCCAAGTCTTGTAATAGTGTCCATAAGAATGATATTTTTTACAGAAATGCAACTTTTTGCAGATTTTCTGACTGATTTCGTTTAAGACCATCATTTTTATCAAGACTCCAAAAATTGATCCGAATTAAAGCCATAGAGCCTGAAAAAATCGATTTTAGAATCCGAACCCAAGTTTTGAAATACTGCCAATAAGAATTAAATTTTTTCCAGAAAAGACACTTTTTGCAGACATTATAACCTACTTCGCTTTCTGCCATGATTGATAAAAATATAACAAAATATTAGCCCGTTTGGCGCCATAGAGCCTTTAAAAATTGTTTTTAATGTCCAAACCCAAGTCTTGCAATAGTGCCCATAAGAATGAAATTTTTTTCAGAAATGCATCTTTATGAAGATTTTCATAGTGATTTCGGTGTCTTATAGTGTCCATAAGAATGATATTTTTTTACAGAAATGCAACTTTTTGCAGATTTTGTGACTGATATCGTTTAAGACCATCATTTTTATCAAGACTCCAAAAATTGATCCGAATTAAAGCCATAGAGCCTGAAAAAATCGATTTTAGAATCCGAACCCAAGTCTTAAAATACTGCCAATAAGAATGAAATTTTTTCCAGAAAAGACACTTTTTGCAGACTTTATAACCTATTTCGCTTTCTGCCATGATTGATAAAAATATAACAAAATAAAAGCCCGTTTGGCGCCATAGAGCCTGGAAAAATTGTTTTTAATGTCCAAACCCAAGTCTTGCAATAGTGCCCATAAGAATGAAATTTTTTCCAGAAAAGACACTTTTTGCAGACTTTATAACCTAAGTCTTGCAATAGTGCCCATAAGAATGAAATTTTTTTAAGAAATGCAACTTTATGAAGATTTTCTTAATGATTTCATTTAAGACCATGATTTTTATAAAAAATCCAAAATTTCAGCCTGGTAAACGCCATAGAGCCTAAAAAAATGGCTTTTAATTTCCGAATTGTCCTGTAATAGTGCACATAAGAATGATTATTTTACCAGAAATGCACCTTTTTGAATTTTTCTTAGTGATTTCGTTTAAGACCATGATTCTTATAAAGAATCCAAAATTTCAGCCTGTTAAACGCCATACAGCCTGAAAAAATCGCTTTTAAAATCCGAATCCAAGTCTTGAAATACTGCCAATAAGAATGAAATTTTTTCCAGAAAAGACACTTTTTGCAGACTTTATAACCTATTTCGCTTTCTGCCATGATTGATAAAAAGATAACAAAATAAAAGCCCGTTTGGCGCCATAGAGCCTGGAAAAATTGTTTTTAATGTCCAACATATCATTTTTAATGTTTGACGGCCGGCATAGTCCAGTGGTAACGCATTGGACTGCCATTCCGAAGGTCGCGGGTTCGAACCCGGCGTGCGCAAATAAATTTTATTTGATTAGTCTGTGTTATTTTCACAATTAATTAATTAAAATAATGTATAGTATATTTGCGGCACGTTCCAGAGTGGAAGATACTACCAGTATCGCCCTGGTGTAAGACCACCATTCAGAATTGAAACGTTGCTCCAAATGGCTTTAGCCGTGTTTAGTGTCTAGATCTGAATAGCCAGGTCCTTCCCCACCTTCCTCTTTCTCTTCCCCACTTACCTTCAGCCTCACAACATCCCCCAATTGGGGATGCCATAGTCTCACTGGCTCCAGACGGAGCAGTTGGGACTCTTGTGAGGTATTCACTATAAAAAAAAAAAAAAACCCAAGTCTTGCAATAGTGCCCATAAGAATGAAATTTTTTTCAGAAATGCAACTTAATGTTGATTTTCATAGTGATTTCGTTTAAGACCATAATTCTTATAACGAATCGAAAAAATTTCAGCCCGTTAAACACCATAGAGCCTGAAAAAATGGCTTTTAATTTCCGAACCCAAGTCTTGCAATAGTGCCCATAAGAATGAATTTTTTTTCAGAAATGCAACTTTATGATGATTTTTATAGTGATTTCGGTTAAGACCATAATTCTTATAACGAATCGAAAAAATTTCAGCCCGTTAAACACCATAGAGCCTGAAAAAATGGCTTTTAATTTCCGAACCCAAGTCTTGCAATAGTGCCCATAAGAATGAATTTTTTTTAGAAATGAAACCTTTTGAAGATTTTCTTGAAGATTTCGTTTAAGATCGTGATTCTTATAACGAATCCAAAATTTCACCCTTTTAAACGCCATATAGCCTGAAAAAATGGCTTTTAATTTCCAAATCCAAGTCTTGTAATAGTGTCCATAAGAATGATATTTTTTACAGAAATGCAACTTTTTGCAGATTTTGTGACTGATTTCGTTTAAGATTATCATTTTTATAAAAATTCCAAAAATTGATCCGAATTAAAGCCATAGAGCCTGAAAAAATTGATTTTAGAATCCGAACCCAAGTCTTGAAATACTGCCAATAAGAATGAAATTTTTTCCAGTTAAGACACTTTTTGCAGACTTTATAACCTATTTCGCTTTCTGCCATGATTGATAAAAAGATAACAAAATATAAGCCCGTTTGGCGCCATAGAGCCTGGAAAAATTGTTTTTAATATCCAAACCCAAGTCTTGCAATAGTGCCCATAAGAATGAAATTTTTTTTAAGAAATGCAACTTTATGAAGATTTTCATAGTGATTTCGGTTAAGACCATGATTCTTACAACGAATCCAAAATTTCAGCCTGTTAAATGCCATATAGCCTGAAAAAATGGCTTTTAATTTCCAAACCCAAGTCTTGTAATAGTGTCCATAAGAATGATATTTTTTACAGAAATGCAACTTTTTGCAGATTTTGTGACTGATTTCTTTTAAGACCATCATTTTTATCAAGACTTCAAAAATTGATCCGAATTAAAGCCATAGAGCCCGAAAAAATCGATTTTAGAATCCGAACCCAAGTCTTGAAATACTGCCAATAAGAATGAAATTTTTTCCAGAAAACACCTTTTGCAGACTTTATAACCTATTTCGCTTTCTGCCATGATTGATAAAAAGATAACAAAATATAAGCCCGTTTGGCGCCATAGAGCTGGAAAAATTGTTTTTAATCTCCAAACCCAAATCTTGCAATAGTGCCCATAAGAATGAATTTTTTTTTTAGAAATGCAACATTATGAAGATTTTCATAGTGATTTCGGTTAAGACCATGATTCTTATAACGAATCGAAAAAATTTCAGCCCGTTAAACACCATAGAGCCGGAAAAAATGGCTTTTTAGTTCCGAACCCAAGTCTTGCAATAGTGCCCATAAGAATGAAAATTTTTTTAGAAATGAAACCTTTTGAAGATTTTCTTAATGATTTCGTTTAAGACCATGATTCTTATAACGAATCCAAAATTTCAGCCTGTTAAACGCCATATAGCCTGAAAAAATGGCTTGTAATTTCCAATCCCAAGTCTTGTAATAGTGTCCATAAGAATGATATTTTTTACAGAAATGCAACTTTTTGCAGATTTTGTGACTGATTTCGTT
Organism: Hesperophylax magnus; assembly: GCA_026573805.1. NCBI lineage: Eukaryota > Metazoa > Arthropoda > Insecta > Trichoptera > Limnephilidae > Hesperophylax > Hesperophylax magnus. The sequence goes on along the minus strand of JAIUSX010000091.1, from coordinate 3,994,917 downwards.
TAAGACCATCATTTTTATCAAGATTCCAAAAAATGATCCGAATTAAAGCCATAGAGCCTGAAAAAATTGATTTTAGAATCCGAACCCAAGTCTTGAAATACTGCCAATAAGAATGAAATTTTTTCCAGAAAAGACACTCTTTGCAGACTTTAATAACCTTTTTCGCTTTCTGCCATGATTGATAAAAAGATAACAAAATATAAGCCCGTTTGGCGCCATAGAGCCTGGAAAAATTGTTGTTAATGTCCAACATATCATTTTTAATGTTTGACGGCCGGCATAGTCCAGTTGTAACGCATTGGACTGCCATTCCGAAGGTCGCGGGTTCGAACCCGGCGTGCGCAAATAAATTTTATTTGATGAATTTGTGTTATTTCACAATTAATTAATTGAAATAATATATAGTATATTTGCGGCACGTCCCAGAGTGGAAGATACGACCAAGTAAGACCACCATTCAGAATTGAAACGTTGCTCCAAATGGCTTTAGCCGTGTTTAGTGACTAGATCTGAATAGCCAGGTCCTTCCCCACCTTCCTCTTTCTCTTCCCCACTTACCTTCAGCCTCACAACATCCCCCAATTGGGGATGCCATAGTCTCACTGGCTCCAGACGGAGCAGTTGGGACTCTTGTGAGGTATTCACTATAAAAAAAAAAAAAACCCAAGTCTTGCAATAGTGCCCATAAGTATGAAATTTTTTTCAGAAATGCAACTTAATGTTGATTTTCATAGTGATTTCGGTTAAGACCATAATTCTTATAACGAATCGAAAAAATTTCAGCCCGTTAAACACCATAGAGCCTGAAAAAATGGCTTTTAATTTCCGAACCCAAGTCTTGCAATAGTTTCCATAAGAATGAAATTTTTTTTAGAAATGAAACCTTTTGAAGATTTTCTTAATGATTTCGTTTAACACCATGATTCTTACAACGAATCCAAAATTTCAGCCTGTTAAATGCCATATAGCCTGAAAAAATGGCTTTTAATTTCCAAACCCAAGTCTTGTAATAGTGTCCATTAGAATGATATTTTTTACAGAAATGCAACTTTTTGCAGATTTTGTGACTGATTTCATTTAAGACCATCATTTTTATCAAGATTCCAAAAATTGATCCGAATTAAAGCCATAGAGCCTGAAAAAATCGATTTTAGAATGCGAACCCAAGTCTTGAAATACTGCCAATAAGAATGAAATTTTTTCCAGAAAAGACACTTTTTGCAGACTTTATAACCTATTTCGCTTTCTGCCATGATTGATAAAAAGATAACAAAATTTAAGCCCGTTTGGCGCCATAGAGCCTGGAAAAATTGTTTTTAATGTCCAAACCCAAGTCTTGCAACAGTGCCCATAAGAATGAAATTTTTTTTAGAAATGAAACCTTTTGAAGATTTTCTTAATGATTTCGTTTAAGACCATGATTCTTACAACGAATCCAAAATTTCACCCTGTTAAATGCCATATAGCCTGAAAAAATGGCTTTTAATTTCCGAACCCAAGTCTTGCAATAGTGCCCATAAGAATGAAAATTTTTTTAGAAATGAAACCTTTTGAAGATTTTCTTAATGATTTCGTTTAAGACCACCATTTTTATCAAGATTCCAAAAATTTATCCGAATTAAAGCCATAGAGCCTGAAAAAATCGATTTTAGAATCCGAACCCAAGTCTTGAAATACTGCCAATAAGAATGAATTTTTTTCCAGAAAAGACACTTTTTGCAGACTTTATAACCTTTTTCGCTTTCTGCCATGATTGATAAAAAGATAACAAAATATAAGCCCGTTTGGCGCCATAGTGCCTGGAAAAATTGTTTTTAATGTCCAAACCCAAGTCTTGCAATAGTGCCCATAAGAATGAAATTTTTTTCAGAAATGCAACTTTATGAAGATTTTCATAGTGATTTCGGTTAAGACCATGATTCTTATAACGAATCGAAAAAATTTCAGCCCGTTCAACTCCATAGAGCCTGAAAAAATTGCTTTTAATTTCCGAACCCATGTCTTGCAATAGTTTCCATAAGCATAAGAATGATAATTTTTCCAGAAATGCAACTTTATGAAGATTTTCATAGTGATTTCGTTAAAGACCATTGTACTTATAACTAATCCAAATTTTTTGCTGGTTAAACGCCATAGAGCCTGAAAAAATGGCTTTTAATTTCCGAACCCAAGTCTTGCAATAGTGTCCATAAGAATGATAATTGTCCAGAAATGCAAATTTTTGCAGATTTTGTGACTGATATCGTTTTAGACCATGATTCTTATAACGAATCCAAAATTTCAGCCTGTTAAACACCATAGAGCCTGCAAAAATTGTTTTTGTTGTCCGAACCCAAATTTTGCAATAGTGCCCATAAGAATGAAATTTTTTTTGAAATGCACTTTTTTGCGATTTTGTGACTGATTTCGTTTGAGACCATCATTCTTATCAAGATTCCAAAATTAAGGCCGGTTTAACGCCGCAGAGCCTGAAAAAATGGCTTTTAGTTTTCGGACCCAAGTCTTGCAATAGTGTCCATAAGAATGAAAACTTTTCCAGAAATGCAACTTTATGAAGATTTTCATAGTGATTTCGTTAAGGACCATGATTCTTATAACGAATCCAAAATTTCTGCCTGTTAAACATCATAGACCCTAAAAAAATGGCTTTTAATTTCTGAACGCATGTCTTGAAATAGTGTCCATAAGAATGATAATTTTTTCAGAATTGTGCAGAAATGCAACTATATGAAGATTTTCATTGTGATTTTGTTTAAGACCATGATACTTACAACGAATCCAAACTTCAGCCTGTGAAACGCCATAGAACCTGAAAAAATCTCTTTTAAAATCCCAACCCAAGTCTTGAAATAGTGCCAAAAAGAATTATAATTTTTCCAGAAAAGTCACTTTTTGCAGATTTTATAACTGATTTCGCTTTCTACCATGATTCTTATAAAGATAACAAAATATAAGCCCGTTTGGCGCCATAGAGCCTGAAAGAATTGTTTTTAATGTCCGAACCCAATTCTTGGAATAGAGCCCATATTAATGAAAATTTTTTTAGAAATGAAACCTTTTGAAGATTTTCTTAATGATTTCATTTAAAACCATGATTTTTATAACAAATCCAAATTTTCAGCCTGGTAAACGCCATTGATTATGAAAAAATGGCGTTTAATTTCCAAACCCAAGTCTTGCAATAGTGCCCATAAGAATGAAAATTTTTCCAGAAATGCAGCTTTATGAAGATTTTCATAATGATTTCGTTTAAGACCATGATTCTTATAACGAATCCAAAATTAAGGCCGGTTTAACGCCGTAGAGCCTGAAAAAATGGCTTTTAGTTTTCGAACCCAAGTCTTGCAATGGTGTCCATAAGAATGATAACTTTCCCAGAAATGCAACTTTTGGCGATTTTGTGACTGATTTCGTTTGAGACCATCATTCTTATCAAGATTCCAAAAATTAATCCGAATTAATGCCATAGAACCTGAAAAAATGGCTTTTAATTTTCGAACCCAAGTCTTGCAATAGTGTCCATAAGAATGAAAACTTTTCCAGAAATGCAACTTTATGAAGATTTTCATAGTGATTTCGTTAAGGACCATGAATCTTATAACGAATCCAAAATTTCTGCCTGTTAAACGTCATAGACCCTAAAAAAATGGCTTTTAATTTCTTAACGCAAGTCTTGCAATAGTGTCCATAAGAATGATAATTTTTCCAGAAATGCACCTTTTTGCGATTTTGTGACTGATTTAGTTTGTGACCATCATTCTTATCAAGAATTCGAAATTTTTAGCCGAATAAGCGCCATAGAGTCTGAAAAAATCGCTTTAAAAGTCAGAACGCAAGTCTTGCAATAGTGCCCATAAGAATGATAATTTGTGCAAATATGCAACATTATGAAGATTTTCATTGTGATTTCGTTAAAGACCATGATTTTTATAACGAATCCAAAATTTCAGCCGGTTAAACGCCATAGAGCCTGAAAAAATTTCTTTTAATTTCCGAACCCAAGTCTTGCAATAGTGTCCATAAGAATGATAATTGTTATAAAAATGAAATTTTTTTCAGAAATGAAACTTTTTGTGATTTTGTGACTGATTTAGTTTGAGACCATCAATCTTATCAAGAATCTGAAATTTGAGCTTAATAAGCGCCATAGAGTCTGAAAAAATCACTTTGAAAATCCGAACCCAAGTCTTGCAATAGTGTCCATAAGAATGATAATTTTTCCAGAAATGCACCTTTTTGGAGATTTTGTGACTGATTTCGTTGAAGACAATCATTTTTAACAAGATTCCAAAAATTGATCGGAATTAATGCCATAGAGCCTGAAAAAATGGCTTTTAATTTTCGAACCCAAGTCTTGCAAGTGTCCATAAGAATGAAAACTTTTCCAGAAATGCAACTTTATGAAGATTTTCATAGTGATTTCGTTTAAGACCATGATTCTCATAATGAATCCAAAATTTCAGCCGGTTAAACGCCATAGAGCCTGAAAAAATGGCTTTTAGTTTTCGAACCCAAGTCTTGCAATGGTGTCCATAAGAATGATAACTTTCCCAGAAATGCATCTTTTGGCGATTTTGTGACTGATTTCGTTTGAGACCATCATTCTTATCAAGATTCCAAAAATTAATCCGAATTAATGCCATAGAACCTGAAAAAATGGCTTTTAATTTTCGAACCCAAGTCTTGCAATAGTGTCCATAAGAATGAAAACTTTTCCAGAAATGCAACTTTATGAAGATTTTCATAGTGATTTCGTTAAGGACCATGAATCTTATAACGAATCCAAAATTTCTGCCTGTTAAACGTCATAGACCCTAAAAAAATGGCTTTTAATTTCTTAACGCAAGTCTTGCAATAGTGTCCATAAGAATGATAATTTTTCCAGAAATGCACCTTTTTGCGATTTTGTGACTGATTTAGTTTGTGACCATCATTCTTATCAAGAATTCGAAATTTTTAGCCGAATAAGCGCCATAGAGTCTGAAAAAATCGCTTTAAAAGTCAGAACCCAAGTCTTGCAATAGTGCCCATAAGAATGATAATTTGTGCAAATATGCAACATTATGAAGATTTTCATTGTGATTTCGTTAAAGACCATGATTTTTATAACGAATCCAAAATTTCAGCCGGTTAAACGCCATAGAGCCTGAAAAAATTTCTTTTAATTTCCGAACCCAAGTCTTGCAATAGTGTCCATAAGAATGATAATTGTTATAAAAATGAAATTTTTTTCAGAAATGAAACTTTTTGTGATTTTGTGACTGATTTAGTTTGAGACCATCAATCTTATCAAGAATCTGAAATTTGAGCTTAATAAGCGCCATAGAGTCTGAAAAAATCACTTTGAAAATCCGAACCCAAGTCTTGCAATAGTGTCCATAAGAATGATAATTTTTCCAGAAATGCACCTTTTTGGAGATTTTGTGACTGATTTCGTTGAAGACAATCATTTTTAACAAGATTCCAAAAATTGATCGGAATTAATGCCATAGAGCCTGAAAAAATGGCTTTTAATTTTCGAACCCAAGTCTTGCAAGTGTCCATAAGAATGAAAACTTTTCCAGAAATGCAACTTTATGAAGATTTTCATAGTGATTTCGTTAAAGACCATGATTCTCATAATGAATCCAAAATTTCAGCCGGTTAAACGCCATAGAGCCTGAAAAAATGGGTTTTAGGTTCCGAACCCAAGTTTCGCAATAGTGTCCATAAGAATGATAATTTTTCCAGAAATGCAACTTTTTGCAGATTTTGTGACTGATTTCTTTTAAGACCATCATTTTTATCAAGATTCCAAAAATTGATCTGAATTAATGCCATAAAGCCTGAAAAAATCGATTTTACAATCCGAACCCAAGTCATAGGAATGAAAATTTTTCCAGAAATGCAACTTTATGAAGATTTTCATACTAATTTCGTTTAAGACCATGATTCTTATAACGAATCCAAAATTTCAGCCTGTTAAACGCCATAGAGCCAAAAAGAATGGCTTTTAATTTCTGAACCCAAGTCTTGCAATAGTGTCCATAAGTATGATAATTTTTCCAGAAATGCAACTTTTTGCGATTTTGTGACTGATTTCGTTTGAGACCATCATTCTTATGAAGAATTCTAAATTTGAGCCGAATTAGCGCCATAGAGTCTGAAAAAATCGCTTTTAAAATCCGAACACAAGTCTTGCAATAGTGCGCATATGTGCAAAAATGCAACTTTATGAAGATTTTCATTGTGATTTCGTTTAAGACCATGATTTTTATAACGAATCCAAAATTTCAGTCGGTTAAACGCCATAGAGCTTGAAAAAATGGCTTTTAATTTCCGAACACATGTCTTGCAAAGTGCCCATAAGAATGATAATTTTTCCAGAAATTCCACTTTTTTAAATTTTGTGACTGATTTCGTTTGAGACCATCATTCTTATCAAGAATCCAAAATTTGTGCCGAATTAGCACCATAGAGTCTGAAAAAATCGTTGTAAAAAAATAAAAACTAAAAAAATACTGGTTTTTTTTATCTAAATTTTTTTTATGAGTAAACATAAAATTCTTCACAAAGTAATAATCGAATTATTTTACGAAAAAACACTTTTGTCAGTTTTTTTTTTCAAATATTAACCTGTTCAAAGCCACATGGGCGGATGTGTTAAGACGAGTTTTTTGTTGGCCCATGTACATGTACATACGGAATATGAGCATGAATAAATAATTTTGTCAGTATTTAAACACACTTCTCTCAAGAAATGCCTACAAATATAATATTGCATTCGTGATTCAATTAAAAAAAAAATCATATTCCACATAAACAATGTACATCCGCAAACTAATATTTTAAAGCTCAACTTGCAAAAAGTTTTTTTTTCCAAAACTATTTAAATCAAAACCATCTATGAACAAAGAAGACATAACCTTCGCTAATAGGTGATCATTTTCATCACCTTTTTTCAGTCAGAGGAGTTAAATCTAATTTAATATACCGGGTGGTTGAACACACTTTGGAAATAAGCCGTTGAATGTCTACTTACAATGCAAATTTTTCTTTCGAAATTAATCGACCGTACCTTGGTGAGCGCAAGTTACTTCGCCGCAAAACTTCGGTTACCAAATTAACTATTTGCTTCCAAATTTAATATTGCAAAACCTTGTAAAAAAGGGTCAAGCCGGTGACATTCTTTCGAAACATCTTGCAAAAAAAAACCGAAGCAATCTTCAGTAATATCAAGAAAAGGTATTGTCAAGGAAAAAGTTTTTATTATTATAATTATTTCGTATATTTCAGCCAGATGAGAAAATGTGCTATTGTTTTTTTTATGTGAATAAATTTTTTTGAGCACAATACTCCTAAGCCGGTTTTTGTTGTGTTGGGGTAGGGAGAGGAAAGAGACGGGTGATGGTGTATTACCTGTACCTGTAATAGTACCAGCTGTCTATTCGGATCTGGTCATCAAACACGAGTTATGCCATCTCAAGCAACTTTTCAATTCTGAATGGTAGTCGTACACCAGGGCGATACTGAGAGTATCTTCCACCCTGGAACGTGCCTTAATTAATCTGTGTTTTTTCACAAATTGCTCATTTAAAATATTGTATAATATATTTGCTGCACGTTCCAGAGTGGAAGATACTCTCATAGTATCGCCCTGGTGTAAGACCACCATTAGAATTAAAACGTTGCTTGAAATGGCTTTGAACGTGTCTGGTGATCAGATATGAATAGCCAGGTACTTCCCCACCTTTCTCTTCTCCATCTCTTCCATCTCCCCTCTACCTTCAGCCTTACAACTCCCCCGATTGGGGTTGCCATAGTCTCACTGGCTCTAGACGGTTGGGAGCAAATGCAACTCTTGTGCGGTTTCACATTAAAACAAATGGCGTCTCAGTGAGTTTTAAATATCTTTTTAAATATGCGAGTACCTTTCCTAACTTAGTTATGCTTTTACTGTAGCATAAATAACGGCTTTGCAAATTCCTAAATAGCCCAAAGCTCATTTACTTTGAATACTTTAATTAATTAGAAATAATAACTAATAAAATAGCAATAGTCAGTCTGAAAGTTTAACAATAATAATAATAATAATGAATCTGAATTGGTAGTTAGTCAGCGTATTACGTAAGGTCATTGTTTCTTGTTTCAAAGATCTTTTCTCGATTTTCACAAAATAATACAGATGCTTTTATAGATAACTCCTCGAGTGAAGCATTGTTGAATTTCTGAATAAAACGTCTATAAAGTTAGAGATAAATTGCTCGTCTACCTGAAAATATGATCGTTAGTACGTCTTTATGTTATTTTAAAATTACGCTTATCAGAAAATCAGGCGAGGAAAAAAAGAAAAACTTTTCTCGGGAGACCCGTCGCACTGAGAAAATATATTTTTTTCTATTTAATTCTGTGCCCGTTTATGTCTATTTATTTTATTGTAAACGCCATTTTTATGAAGGAATAGTAAAAATTATACATATAAAAAAAATTATACATAGCTCAATATGTTTTGTCTATTATCAGCGGACACCTTTCACAATTGACGCCGGCTTCATGATAACGGGTCGTTTTTTCAACTTGTTTTTGTGTAAATCGGCACGTACGTGGAACGAGCTACATGAATCGGATTTCTCCTCTTAAAAACCTGCATTTATAAACGCCGTCCTACAGCCTCTACCCTAACCCCCATTAGAACGCTGCCCAAGTGGGTGGTGATATAGTTTCCCCGACTTTACACCGTACAGACAGGAGCGTTCTTGTGAAGTAGTCTTCTTCTTCTTTCGTATGGTGGGGGGTCAGAAGGGAACATCTAGGTCTGCGAGTCAGTCTAGGGCCTCAGGCGTCGCCATGTGGACCTCATTAATCCTGCCGGGGAATGAATAGAGCATGTGGGCACAGCAGCTATGGGAACACCTCATCCTATTGATTTTGGGTCAGGTTTTGCTAGGCAATGAGAACCAAGGCCGTCTTTTGGTGTGGTCTGGGCCTCCAACTACAAACTTTGCCACTATTTAAGGGGCCGAAGACCGATAGGTCTCCCGGCCAAGGGGAATCGATAAATATCGGGGAACAATTACAAATATTATCCCTGAATATTGAGGGAACCTCTCGATCATAGGTGTATTTCCTATTCAAAATACTCACTGTGAAGCAGTCAACACCGTGACAATTTTTATTGATATCTTTTCCTTTAGAACATTTGAAAAACATGGAACAAACAGAATGGCATATTGTCTTAAAAATGTACACATTTACGGAAAACTTACATACCTGACATAGGCCACCCAAGCATTTAGCTTAGAAAGCTCACTATGTTAGTTGTAAATCTCTAGTTTAAGCCGTATTTGTAAGTCATATTATAGCAGTATTGTGTAGGTACCCACTCGGTCATAAAAATATGTATAGTTTTGAAGCACTAGTTAAAAGTGTTAGTTGTAAATCACCAGACATTAATCTTAGTTATAAGCCACTAGTTATAAGTCACTTAGCTGACTTAGAAGGGGTGTCCGAGTTCATGGGGTGAGGTTTATCCAGGTTTTGGCGGCGAGTGCAGTGGCGGGCCGGATTGTTAGAGGCCGGTTGAAGGAGACCCTTTGACCTCTCCAGCCGGACTCTTTCAACCAATCGCCTTGCGCCAATCAACTCAGCGGGAGGGATGGATTCATACGGACATTACTCCCCAGACTCCTAACCACCCCTATTATATTTATCCTTCTGAGAAATTCCTCTACTTCATTTCCTCAGAAAGACCATCCACACAGCATCCACAAATATGACATTAGCTAAGATGGAAATATTTTTGTCGTGACCTTCTGTGTAAAGTAAATGTAAAAAAGATGTACAATACAAAACTTTTCCTGTAAAATATTTATTGGTTTAATTTAAAAATCTTTGTAGGGACTTACAACCAGATAATATTTCGACTTCACCCTTTATAGGACATAAGCTAAAAAATTATAGTTTTGAGATTTGCAACATTAGGGTCCATATTTCTTTATGTTTACAAGTTATAATCGCCATTATGGGTTGTAATCATTCTTATGTAACGCACAGAGGTTTTGAATCGAACCAACCAGCCCGAAGTTCGCACATGTGGAGAAAATTTACGAAAATCGCGTCCTGGACAGTTTCTCTATAAAATTATCAAAGCAGTTATTATCCTGTAACGCAAATAAATAAAAGTACATTTTTCCTTACCAACCTGTCTTTTTGTAATGGAAACAAAAATTTTATTTTAACCTGTCAGAAAAAAGAACGTTGGAAAATCGAAAATTTCAAAAAGACTAAGGACGGGTTGTTTCGGAGAATTTGAAAAATTCATCAAATTTCAACGTTCATTTTCGGGTTCTGTGAAAGACTTATTCAAGTTCTGTTAATATATCATTGTAGGCTAGTTGCTTGACAAAACTGAAATAAAAACAGAACTTGAAAAAATCTTTCACAGAACTTGAAAATGAACGTTGAAATTTGATGAATTGTTCAAATTCTCCGAAACAACCCTTCCTAAGCAAAAAAAGGTTTTTTCCGTTCATCAAAATGAATATAGAATACATAAATAAAACCATTAAGGGCGTATAGTTAAAAAAAAGTTGTCCTATAAAGGGTTATACCGCCAGAGGTTTCTAAAGGAAAATCAATTCATCTAATAGCAGTACGGTAATTAAATTTAACCGGTAAATACGCCTCTTCTATCACAAAGAATGAAAACCGGTAGTAAGATTTTCTGAGATTAATTTACCGGTATAGGACGTCGTTAGTTTACGAACCCTAATTTGTAGATTTATGGATATTATTATATCATAAAATATCTTGTTTTTATTCTACTTTAAAGGCTGACTGAACAAATTGAATAATAATAAATAATTAAATTATTCAAGTAATTTATTTTTGGGGTACTATGCCGTGTTGCGCTACTCCCTTCTTGTGTAAAGATTGTTTTTTTTTTCTAGATTCTTATTTTCCATTATGTTCTTTATACACATAGAACGGCGTCATTGCGCCTCAGAATTTTTACCTCATATGGGTGTTTAAAATGTTACTTGTCCATTAGACTTAGAAGCCTTTCTTTCGGTAGGGAAAAAAATTGTTACGTAAAAACCCTACTAAAATTGCATGTTTTGGAGCATCATATTCCTCAGCTTCAGCATCACTGTGTAAAGATCGTGGTGAACTGTGTATTTATGCATGCAGATGTGATACCAACTCCAATCCTCTAAGAGCTGGAATTAGACTATAATTTAAATAAATAAAATAATTAAAACACTTTGTTTTTACCACGATAATCTTTATTTTTTTATATAAAGTCAACATGTTTCGAGAACGATGTTCTCTTCATCAGGACAATTAATGTACTAAAAACTAAATTGTCAAGTATATAGAGACAGGTGTGAGTAGAAAAGGAAGTAGTGTGTGGGGGGGGAGGGGGTTGGAGGGGAGTGGTGAGAGGTGGAAAGGGGAGGGGAGGGGAGACAAATGAAATTTTTTCTTATATTTTTTGTTTATTTTTGTTTGTTTATTTCATTAATCTTATTTTTGTTTGTTTATTTCATTTATCTTATTTTTGTTTGTTTATTTCATTTGTCCTAAATTTACCCATTGCTTAGTGATAATATTAAAAAGCAATGGAGAAAAACATTGTTTGTAAATCATCAAACCTCTAATTTAATAGGGAAAAAAATTCCTGATACAATACAGCCAGCTTTTCATACTAATAATAAATTGAAAAATTATATTCTAAATAACAAGGACAAAGACTTAAAAATGAAAAAAATCCGGAGTTTACCAATTGAATTGCAATGATTGTAACCATTTTTACATAGGTAAAACTTGCAGAAATTTTGAAACGAGGATTAAGGAACATTTGAGATGTCTAAATAGCAATAATTATTCGGAATTTGCTAACCATCTAATAGAATTCAACCATTCATTTGACATAAATACTGGTTTTAAAATTTTACACACTAATGTTAGTGGTTTTCAGTTAGACCTTTTAGAAATATTAGAAATTAGGAAAAATGTCAATAGAAATTTAAATATTATTAATAATCAAATTAATTTTGTGAATAACCCTGTCTTAAACATATTTCCATTGTAATTTTTTGTCTTTGATCTTCTAAGCACCTCCCCTTTCCACCTCTCACCTCTCCCCTCCACCCCCCCCCCAAACACTACTTCCTTTTCTACCCACACCTGTCTCTATATACTTGACAATTTAGTTTTTAGTACATTAATTGTCCTGATGAAGAGAACATCGTTCTCGAAACATGTTGACTTTATATAAAAAATAAAGATTATCGTGGTAAAAACAAAGTGTTTTAATTATTTTATTTATAAAATGGTGCCACAAAGTGAATTTGCAAAATTTGAAGAAATATAATTTAAATTGCTTTTCTGCGTTTCGTTTTGGTGTAGCCATCAATTACCGGATACAAAAACTATTGAGCTTTGACCTGTCGTATTTATTAATATTAATAGGATTTTTATGAATTTCCATGGCTTCCGTAGTAAGACATGCTCTACGTGTTTTGGGTCTTCCCAGGACTTCCGAAAAATCCGAAGTAATGCTTGGCGATTGCCAATTTGTCGAGGTGGCTGAGTTTACATACTCGAAAGTGTCTTGATGTCCTTTTGGAGAACGTCCATTCTGTCTGGCCTAAATAAACATTACCACATTCGGAACAGCAACGTTTGTAAACCTCATCCCTCTCAAAAGTAAACTTGGTTTTTTCAGGTAAGGATGAAAATATTACTACTATTATAATAAAAATAACCCTTTTTTGATCCAAATAAAAGCACTGACTAAAAGCATTAATATTTAATTTTTAAAAATCATCCTTAAGTAGAAGCTACGGTAGTACAAACTCGTTACTGTTAAAACATTACTAGAAAGATAAGGAGGGTTTAAAATAACTTCAGGTCCATATTGTAGGTACCTATACATTTTAAAGGGTTTTTTGGCCAGTTAACCCTTTGGTCTCGAAAATGGGATGAATTCTTAATAACATTTGATTAGAAATCTTAGTTTGGAAAAAACTTAACTTTTGGTTATAGAAATTTTTGATACTTTGCAACAAAGCTATACAATGCACTTCCCCTGACCATTAGACAGTACACACATTATTTGAAATATAAATCAGACACGGATCATCAGCCAAGACAGATCAAACATCAATTAATAAAACTTTACATATAAATTTATTTTCTATGGTATGATGCTGATTGTCTTTTATTTTAAATGTAATATTGTGTTGGTATTTTTATTTTTTTTTGTAAACTGCTAACATTATAAACTGCGACTGCTCCCAACACAGGTAAAGGCCAGTGATAAAGGCACAGAAAATCACTCAATGTATTTGTAGTTAATAAGGACGTACAAAATAAAAAAAAAAAATTGATAAAAGAAAGAAAATCTGATTTTTTATATTTTGTCTGTGATAATTGGTCTTAAATAAAGAGATTTTGTGGAGGAAGAATTGGGTCTCGAAAGGTCTTTTGCAAATAGAAGGATATCGGTTATATTTCAAATGTTTTTAATTTTCTTGCTGTTCGAGAAGGAACGTAAAGAGAATAAGTGAAGTGAAAGTGAATACTAGAAAAAATCGTGGGTGCTTGCCGAAGCCATGACCTGAACCAGTGAACACTTGGCTAGGGTCAAAATAACAATAGATTACGAATGAGAAGATGTATGAACAGAAATGAGGAGTGGGTTCCAAGAAAGATTTGTTCCCACATCTGCTGCGGCGACTTGTCCTAATGGTTTCGATAGTTAGTTTATCACATAGTTAAAATTTAATTCTGGAACGCATATCACGAACGATATCGTCAATATAACAGGCTACCAGATACAAGGCTGTCATATTCTGTGAAAGAGTTTAATCTCATGGTCTCAAAAAACGATTGAAGAAATTCTCCCTTTGACCAGGATTACGTTCACAGTGCCTTGTACAGTTCAAATATCCTGTAGGGATTTACTGGCTCTACGTGCACTTACATCCGTAAATGCATATACAGAAGGATGCGGAAGGTATCTCATGATACGAATCGGCAACCATCCAACACGATGTATGTAACAGAAAAACCTGAGATCTCAGCTTAGCGAAAAGTGGCGAAAATAATTAATTTTTTTATCACTTTTATAGAGGTGTTTTTGTAATGTCCATCAATTAATTTCTATGATCAATAAGCCAATATGCGTAAGCGACAGACATATACCTCATGAGGATATTTAATATGTGTATGTCAATGATGTATGTCAATGATTTCACTTCTAAATACCGCTACTTTTTACACTTACAAACACACACACACACTCTCTCACACACACACACACACACACACACTGCAATAGATATTTAATGCGGAATTATTGAATATACCTAACACAAATAAGAACTTGCAAGTAAACATATAATTAGTATCCACTACAAAATATTTGAAAGCGTATCACTTCTATTGTTACCTGTTTATTTAAGCGCACTTGAAGTGAAATGACACAATACTGCGCTATATAAATGCCATGTTATTATTATTATTATTATTTATTTCTATAATATTGTAGAAGGACTGTTTTAATTTGACAGTATTTTATACCACTGGGATCACTGCTAAACCAGTAGCGGATAACCGTGACCTAGCATAATTCATTTTGTATCTAGCGTCCTAACCCCGCGATTGACTACTCCCCACCGTCGTTACACCGCGAGTTCCGTGTAAATTCTATGAAATAATTATTCTTGCAATAAATTCATCATCAACGAATTCGAGAGTTTTAATCAACATCTCCACAGCAACAACTGAACACCGATTTACGGATTAGAAGGTTCTGTAAATCGCGAGGTTATATTCCAACCTCTCTGACGACAATAAAACTTTCTACGATATAAATTTCAACATAAAAATGAGAAAATGTCATTTTGGCGCTAAACAGCTTGGCTTTGGAATAATTTTCAGCGTGTTTTCTTCCTCTCCCCGAAATATATATCTTCTATACCCTGGATCATTATTTTTTCAACTTAGGACGAGATACCCTGGTGTATTAGACAGACTTGCGGATGAGTTATAATAAATTAGATTAGATAATTATGATATTATAATTATTAGATAATTATATAGATTAGATAATCTACAAAAAAGTAGGAATCATAACGACGCAAGTGATGAAGTCGTATAAACACAATATTCAACGCGCGCGACCCGCCGTAATGGACGGACCTACCGTCGACTTTGCATTAGCAGGCCTAGAAAATCGATCTTTCCGTGGGGTTTATTTTAATTATTTCTGATGAACGTATTAATAAAATCTCAAAGGTTTCTAGAGAATCCCTCGGGAAGTTACTAATACATCGTCCAGAAAAATAAAATCTGGTGCTTACCGCTAATTTCATAGATGAAAATGGTTGCAAATTTTCAAACTGTTTTACATAAAATATTTTAATAATAAGGTCCTATTTTTATTTATGTTAAAAATAAATAACTTACATCCGTAGAGATTCCTCTTAAAACATTTGGATTTTAGTAATACGTTTATTAGAAATAATCAAAATAACCCCCGTTATTAGAGTCTTATGTCGCCTTAAGAGGAAGGTACAAGCCAGAAATGTGTAAATTCTTGGTATACCTTATATTGTAGATAATAGGCATTAAAATCGCTTGACAAACGGAGTCTAGGAACGTTTGATTTCAAGCACAAAACTGGTTTTTATTTATTTTGTAAATAATTTTATAAGAAAGCAAAAAAGTTAATCAAATGAATCTATCACAGATAATCTTAGCCATAATACTATATTTTTTAAAAGTTGTTTCCTTTACGCGTTCTTACATTTCTATTGAAAAAAAATATTTTTTAGTAGTTTACATTTATATTTTTTATTGAGTAATTTATTTTTTATCTGTATTCTACACAAGCGAAACGTTAGGAAAACCTTCAATTAATCTAAAGCTTTTTTTGGTATTCATAATGTACACCAATTCGTTTTAAAGATTAATAAAAGTAGTGATTTAGCATTAAGCTTTGCTTTAAACTCTTCTATTTATAAAAACCCAAAACATTTAACAGCAGGCTTTGCGCAGAACGTAAAACTTATCGTCCCGTACTACCGTTCTGATAAATAAACACAACCATGAAAATTATATATTTAATAAAAAAAAATTACAAAAAATTAACATAGCCCACAGTTGGCCATCACTTAACAAAGGCTTAGCTGCCCGCAAAGCTGTAGTGGGAATTCCATTAAAGCAGAAAGCTTAGAACGTTGCACTCTGCATTTTTCCTCTTATACCGACAAATATTATGCTTTCTAGTGAAAAATCCATGCTATTTTATGCTGCGGTAATTTCACCGCCTCCCACTTTTCTGCAGGAAACGGTTTTAAAATATAAACTTAATTTGAGAAAGGTAAAGTAAACGACATTGTATTTCGTTTTAATATAATTTTTTTTTTCGCGCATAACATTACAATTGTTATTCTTATATCTAATTCGTTACAAAAGTACCATTGACAGCCTCCGTGGTCGAGTGGTAAGATTCTAGACCAGCAATACGAAGATCACGGATTCTAATCCCGGTGTGCGCTTGTAAATTTTATTAGATGAATTTGTGTCATTTCATAATTAATTCATATAAAATAATATGTAGCCCGGCACGTTCCAAAGTGGAAGATACTATCAGTATCGCCCTGGTGTAAGACTATAATTCAGAATTGAAACGTTGGTCGAAATGGATTTATTCGTGTTTGATGACCAGATCTAAATAGCCAGGTACTCGCCCAACTTCCTCTTCCCCATCTCATTCCATTCCCTACCACCTTCGGCCTCACACTATACCCCAATTGGGGATGCCATAGTATCGCTGGCTTCAGACGGTTGGGAACAGTTGGAAGTCACATTAAAAAATAAAGTTTGTGTGTATAGTGCTAAACACCCTGGTAACTTTTGCTTTAAGTTTAGGGGATATCAGGGGGTAACTGAACTCGAATGAAAAAGTCAAAATGAAGAAATTTTGGTAAATAGTTAAATTAAAGTAAAAAGTTATTTTCAGATTCGTTTCAAAATCAGTATGGAGAGAATTAGATTGGAGACGATCTCGATTCTTAATTCCAAAAAATCGGTATGGGGGGAGTTAGATTGGAGACGATCTCGATTCTTAATTCCAAAAAATCGGTATGGGGGGAGTTAGATTGGAGACGATCTCGATTCTTAATTCCAAAAAATCGGTATGGGGGGAGTTAGATTGGAGACGATCTCGATTCTTAATTCCAAAAAATCGGTATGGGGGGAGTTAGATTGGAGACGATCTCGATTCTTAATTCCAAAAAATCGGTATGGGGGGAGTTAGATTGGAGACGATCTCGATTCTTAATTCCAAAAAATCGGTATGGGGGGAGTTAGATTGGAGACGATCTCGATTCTTAATTCCAAAAAATCGGTATGGGGGGAGTTAGATTGGAGACGATCTCGATTCTTAATTCCAAAAAATCGGTATGGGGGGAGTTAGATTGGAGACGATCTCGATTCTTAATTCCAAAAAATCGGTATGGGGGGAGTTAGATTGGAGACGATCTCGATTCTTAATTCCAAAAAATCGGTATGGGGGGAGTTATAATGGAGACGATCTCGAATAATTCAATCACGGTCATTAGTGACTTTATATCACTTTTTAAAAGTGTGTTGAATTGTCACTGTGTTGCGTTCTCATGGAACCGTTTTATCATGGTAAAAAAATGGACGATGTTCAATTCAATAATTCTAAAATATTTAATTTTTATGGTAATTGATCATTTATTATTATGCACATGATCATATTTTTATCTAAAAAATGTCTTTAAAAAATTTATACATATGTACTTTTTTAATTTGAACGTTTCTTCTGACAAAGTCCAATTTTCGACCGAACCTTATTTTTTCCAGTATTTTTAATATTTTTATTTTTGTTTATTTTTAAATAATCAAAAATTTTCTTTTGGAATTGTGAATTTAATCTCACCCCATACCGATTTTTATTGGAATTAAGAATCGAGATCGTCTTAATTAAGAAACGATGAAAGATTTATTTTTTTTAACCTAACCTAACATAACATAACCTACTTAACCCAGTTAATAAAGTTTTTTTATTTCATCACTTTCCATGACTCTATATAACTTTTTAAAGATGTGATGAATTATCATTGTGATGATTTATCCGGTCACCGATAAAACATTTACCACAATTTTATTTTTATCAAACATATTTTTATCTTATTAAATATATTGATATTTTTTCCTTATTTAATACATTTTTCTTATTAAACATATTTTTATCTTATTAAACATATTTTTATCTTATTAAACATATTTTTATCTTGTTAAAAACATTTTTATCTTATTAAAAATATTCGTCAATAAAGATATTTCTATTTTACTAAACATATTCTAATCTTATTAAGCATATTTTTATCTTATTACATATATTGATATTTTTTAAATCTTATTAAACAAATTTTTATCATATTGAACGCTTATATCATCAACACGTTGAACATACTCGTAATTTATGAAAACGTTTTTCACCCTATAAAATATTACATTACAATAGGTTTTGTGAATATTAAATATGTGAAATATAATTGACTTCACAATTCACAATAAATTGATATTGAATAGAATACAATATTTTACCGGACCACGGGATGAAAATACGAAACGCGAAATGATTCTAAACGAACACCACAAATTATTATAGTCTATTTTGGCATCTTTTCAAACATTAATTTATGAGATAACTACATAAAATTTTAAATACATTTTTTCTCTGCGAGACATGAACCCAAATAAGTAATTTATCAAACAATTATGAAAGTGGTTCGCTTGATTCGGCTCATATTAAAATAAAATAAAATATGCATAATTTTGATAAATCTCTTTGCGGAAACCTAATGAACTCTTGGATATAAATCACAAAGAGGTCCCAAAAATGTCTTTCAACCTTTATTAAAAAAAATCGCGCTTTTTAAATAACCTCCGGCAATCAGGGAGGGTTGGTTTTAATAGAATATTTTTAATTCCATTTGACCGGTTAGAATTAGTGGTTTATGAAATGGCGCTACTAGATTTATACTATTTTACAGATTTATACAAAGCACTGCAGAAGAGATAATAAAATAAAGAAAATATTTAATTCCATTAGACCGGGTAGAATCAGTGGTTTATGAAATCGCGCTACTAGATTCATACTATTTTACAGATTTATACAAAATACTGAAGAAGAGAAAATAAAATAAAGGAAATATTTGGTTTATTATTTTAAACAAAATTTCCACTGAAACTGAAACATAAAGAAAAATAAAGTGATTTATTCTTATGTTAGTATACAGTGATTTATTCTTATGTTAGTATACAGTGATTTATTCTTATGTTAGTATACAGTGATTTATTCTTATGTTAGTATACAGTGATTTATTCTTATGTTAGTATACAGTGATTTATTCTTATGTTAGTATACAGTGATTTATTCTTATGTTAGTATACAATGATTTATTCTTATGTTAGTATACAGTGATTTATTCTTATGTTAGTATACAGTGATTTATTCTTATGTTATTATACAGTGATTTATTCTTATGTTAGTACTGCACAAGAGTCCCAACTGCTCCCGAAGGTCTGGAGCTAGTGAGTCTACGGCATCCTCAATCAGGGATGTTGTGAGGCTGAAAATAAAATGGAGGGTAAAAAGTCGAGGAAGAGGAAGGGTTGGAAGTTCTTAACCAATCAGATCTGATCACCAAACACGGCTAAAGCCATTTCAAAGAACGATTTTTACCGGGGCGATGCTCAAAGTACCTATCTAACCACTCTGGAATGTGTCTCTAATATAGTTTGTGAAATAACTGAAATTAATGAAATAAAATTTACTTGCGACTTCCGGATTCGTAGCAAAGTATTGTAACAATTCAATCACGGAGGCTTTGATAGATTTTTTTAAATTTTAATTATTAAAATAAAAAATAAGATAGGTTTATCTAAAAGACGCTGTCTAGATTGCATTTAGTTCGGGTTGAATCTTGCGATCATACATAAAGATAGTTGCCAATAAAAATGAGAGGTGAGAATAATGAAGACAATGTTGGTAGTTCTTATTCGAACAGAACAGTTAAATATGAGCGAAGGAGATATTGTCCCATTAGCTCAGTTGTTAGAGCGGTGCCCCGTCAAGGCAAGGGTCCAGGGTTCGAGTCCTATCTGTAACCGTATCCTTTTCTGATTTTTCTGTTTCAGATTTTCGTTTAGAAATCGCTAATATTGTATTCAATAATTAGATTTTTATTTTATTTGGTTTTACGCCAAGCCGGGATTTTACATGGATTTTAAGAACAGAATATAGTGAGCTATCGAATATTATACACAATCTTTTTAAAGCATGAAATAACAGTATTTATCGTGCCTGAAGATTTTAGCTGGTTCTTTCATGACATCTCTATATCATATGTGAACTTAGAGGCACTAACCGGCTTTCTTGGAACAAACTCCCTTCACATTTGCGAAAGATCCACAGCTCGTCTGAGTTCAGAGCAAAACTATAGACTGACCTTTTCAACTTGTCGTATCCAGAATAATGACCGCATTTTTTCAGTATTATTCCGCTCTGTCCAGGGCATTTTTCTCCTTGACTACCCATTTTAATGTAATAACAATATTATTCGTAAACTCTTTTCGTAATATTTTTATACTGGACACCACGGGCAGGAATCATAACAATATGTTTTTGAAAACGTAAATACGTATGTTTGTCGTAAATCTTTAGTTTAAGCCGTAGTCATATTATAGCTGAATTGTGTAAATATCCACTTGGTCACAAAAATGTGTATAATTTTAAGTCACTAGTTAAGGCGAAGCTTAATGCCAAATCACTATTTTGATTAATCTTTTTAACGAGTTGGTGTAAATTATGAATACCAAAAAATATGCTTTAGATAAATTGAAAGTTTTCCTATCGTTTCGCTTGAGTAGAATACAAATAAATAAATAAATTACTTAATAAAAAATATAAATGTAAACTACTACTACTAAAATTTTTTTTTTAATATAAATGTATGAACTCATAAAGGAAACAACTTAAAAAAATACAACATTATAGCTAAGACTATCTGTGACAGTTTCGCTTGATTAAATTTTTTGCTTTCTTATAAAATTAGTTACAAAATAAATAAAAACCAGTTTTGTGCTTGAAATCAAACGCTAATAGACTCTGTTTGTCAAGCGATTTTTAATGCCTATTACCTACGATATAAGGTATACTAAGAATATACACATTTTTAGCTTGTAGTTTCCTCTTAAGTTAAGTCACTAGGACGATTGTTTCACAGAATTTGAACAATTCATCAAATTTCGATGTTAGTTTTCAAGTTATGTGAAGGTTCTATTCAAGTTCAGTTATTATTTCAGTTTTGTGAAACAACTGGCTAATGATGATACAGTGACAGAACTTTAGTAGAACCATAGCAGAACGTAAAAATCAACTTTGAAATTTGATGAATTATCCAATTTCTTCAACTCCTTAGTTGTAAATCACTAGACATTAAACTTAGTTATAAGCCAATAATTATAAGTCATTAGCTATAAAACTTAGTTTTAAGCCACAAGTATTAAGTTATAAGTCTTCTCTTTAAACACGGGTGATAGACTCTCGTAAATTATAATTTGAAATATGTACTTATTATGTTAATTTGAATAATTATCTTGTATGTTGAAATAAATAAATAAATTTAAAAAAAGTGATGGAAATAGATTGAATGCATAAATTAAGTTATTAAGAACACTTAAGGTGATTTTCTCACGAAAACGGCGCTATACAAATAATACAATCGTTATTATTATTATTTTTCCAGAGTTTTACCACATTTTTTTAATAAAATGTAACTGTCTATCAAATTTAACAATTAAAATCGCAACACCCAGACCAGACAGATCCAGTCATTACTAGTCGACTCCCGACTCAAGCCCGATGCGTAAATCACTACTCCACTGAGATATCCTAGTGTTCTCAATCGTGTTCTCTAAAAAAATAATTTTTGAACCGCGTTTTCACACAATATGATGTATACATTTTTAAGTAACACCCCACGTGCTATAAAGGGTGTTCCCACATCAAAAGCCTGCTCTAGAAAATTCTGAAAATTGGTTTCAGCCTTCGTTAATACAATTTTTATATTCCAGCGATTATTTACGTTTCATGTACTTTATCTAAGCTCAATCATAAGCCGCACATTTTTCAAGATATACATTATCAAAAAATTAGTATCATCCCCCGCTACCATGATAATAATATTGAAAATAAACTGCTTTTCTATGTCGAATCACTGAATTTTATACGCCTGTCAAATTAATATGCCAGTCTTTGGATATGATACAAATATTACTCATGGTCATAAACGTGTTTTAAAAATACTATGTTAAAAAATGAATAAGACCTCTTTAATATTTTTTCATCGAATGGGGGAATGTGTTCGTTTTTGAAAAATATTTTCTTTGAGGGGAATGTTTTTTTTTAAATTCTACATTTTATATCCTCAATGAGCAGAACGTGTTTATTTTTAATAGTTTTAATAATCTGAATAGGTAATATCGGCTCTTAGAGGATTGGAGCTGGTAACACGTTATCGCATCTACAAATGTAAGCGCATAATATTCGTTGATGATGGAAAACGTAATGCTGTCTGAAACGTTTGGTTATCGCAACACTGCATAATACCCCAAAATTAATTCACTATTTGAATCAGTGAGGTACTTACATTCTTCTAAAAAAGTGCGTTTCTACTATTGGTATCGGATTTCGTTAACATTGTTTTTATTATTGGTATCGGATTTCGTTAAAATTGTTTTTACTATTGGTATCGGATTTTGTTAACATTGTTTTCACTATTGGTATCGGATTTCGTTAACACTGTTTTTACTATTGGTATCGGATTTCGTTAACACTGTTTTAACTATTGGTATCGGATTTCGTTAACATTGTTTTTACTATTGGTATCGGATTTCGTTAACATTGTTTTTACTATTGGTATCGGATTTTGTTAACATTGTTTTCACTATTGGTATCGGATTTCGTTAACACTGTTTTTACTATTGGTATCGGATTTCGTTAACACTGTTTTAACTATTGGTATCGGATTTCGTTAACATTGTGTTTACTATTGGTATCGGATTTCGATAACATTGTTTTTATTATTGGTATCGGATTTCGTTAACATTGTTTTTATTATTGGTATCGGATTTCGTTAACATTGTTTTTATTATTGGTATCGGATTTCGTTAACATTGTTTTTACTATTGGTATCGGATTTCGTTAACATTGTTTTCACTATTGGTATCGGATTTCGTTAACATTGTTTTTACTATTGGTATCGGATTTCGTTAACATTGTTTTTTCTATTGGTATCGGATTTTGTTAAAATTGTTTTCACTATTGGTATCGGATTTCGTTAACACTGTTTTTACTATTGGTATCGGATTTCGTTAAGATTGTTTTACCCTTAATTAAACATCAATGAATCCACATGAAGGAGGTCATACGCGAATTCATTGTTCTGATATCCTCTGTCTTTCCGTTTAATGGCATCACCAATTGGGGTATTTTGTAAAGCTTAGTGGGGAAAAGAAGGAGATGTGAAAGACGAAGGTTGGGGAATTGCCTATCTATACAGATCTATTTACCAAAAATGTTTCTATTCTGAATGGTGATCTTTCAACAGGGCGATACTGAGAGTGGCTTCCACATTGGAACATATACTAAGCATAACTACTCTAACATAAGAAAAAAGCTACTTATTTAATTTTTAATGATTTAACTGTAAAAATAAAATTATTCCTTTAAGGCGATGCCATACGTAGTAATACAAAATCATGTGTTTTTGGTTTGAAAATTTGGTCGCCTAGAAATGTTTCAGATGCTTTAATTAAATACTGCGAGTAGAATACATCTTGGCCTCTGAAATAATCGACTATTTTTTAGATAAGTCTTTTTATAAGCCCAGAAAAAAATAATGGAAAGGCCTAGGAAAATTGCTTTAAAGATCAAAATCTCCTGCTTAGGAACCCATTTTCGGTTGTGATTTTATTGTATAATGTGGCAAATTAAGTTATTTATAAAATGATCGAAAAAAAATATATATTTATGCCTGAACATCCACAAAATAAAATAAAAGGCACTTTTTGGCCATGTTTTGTTCTTGCATAAATCAAAACAGGCGGATAGTGTTAAGCGGAAATTTAAACCTTATCGCCATCTAAATAAGGGTTGTTATTGATAGCGCCTCAATTTAAAATATTACACGACGTAGTGCATCGCCTTAAATCATTAAATTATTATCCATGAGAAAACAATACTAAAACCGTACACATTTTTTAATATTCACCATTTCAAAATATTAACGTGTTAAAACCTGTTTGTTTTAAAAAGCATTTATATGGTTAAAGTCATTTTTTAGTACCTATTTTTTCGTATTAAAACGAATCGTTCCCTCATCAAAGAAAAAAACTTAATCTTCCCCCGCATGGTCTTTATTTTCCATTCCGTATTTAAAACTCAATAGCACACAAAACAAATTTTCATAATTCATATAACCCTAAATTATGAAAACTACACTGGGGAAGCGGCGAAGTTTCGTGAGTTATTTATAATTATCGTAATCTCTGGAGATTTAATCCTGTATCTAGGTTAAAGGTCAGTGCCCAATTTTTTACGAAAGTAAGTTAGTTGACAAAATGTAGTTGTACCCTTATTAAAGTTTGGCTGTCTTTAAAGGTCAGGGTTCTCACTGTGTTCAGAAGTCAAATTAATATTTTAGTAATTACGACAACGTAGATAGGAATTTTACAATTTCCACGAAAATGATGAATTACAATAATGTGACATTTAACCTTTGACTCGCGATGTACAGAATTGTTATGTTAATTATTTATTGCATATTTTTTTATTATTATTGCGTATTTTATTATGAGCAATATCTGAAACTTTATCAAAAATACTAATTTCGGTTGGGTGCATAGAATAAAAAGAAAACTATAAGTAGTTTCCACATAAATTTGAATGGAAACTTAGGGCGGGTTGTTTCAGAGAATATGAACAATTTTTCAAATCTCAAAGTTAATTTCCAAGTTCTGCAAAACGTTCTTTTTCAGCTCCTGTTATTATTTAAGTTCTGTCAAGAACTGGCGGATAGTGATATAATAACAGAACTTGAATAGGACTTTCACGGAACCCGAAAATGAACGTTGAAATTTGATTAATTGTTCAAATTCTATGAAACATCCCATCCTTAGTGTATTTTGGTTTTAGAGCATTTAGCACGCTGTCTGTCTCTCTTACACTTGCCTGAATCTGTATATCGTCATACCATTTGAATTTCGTAATCATGGTGAAAAAAAGTTTTGTGTGGAAATACAGGCCCAAATTGGGCTTATATTTAAATCACGAAACATACCCACAAGGCATATTTTGTGTTATTCTTTATCCTATGTTTGGGTGTCTGTCTGTACGTCTGGTTCAATGAACTCTAGAATTCGGATTTACTTTTAACTTGAGCAATAAATCGATAAAGTACCTGCATGTAATATTTGTACAAAATTATTTTAACCGTCTTTTTCAAATTTTGTTTTTGAAATCACAAGATGATGTTACTGCTCTACAATCTCTTTTTGACTCCTAAACAGACGCAGCGAGCATTCCGTGAGTCGATATTGCTCCTTCGTGCGCCTTGGTTTCCACAGCGCACCGAGCAACAGAGCAACGTGGAATATCTCGTCTACTCTCCGAAAATCTACGACCTACAAGTCCAGAATTTAATCCTGAAGATTCTCAAGTCTCATCTCTTACTAGTGACTAAAGACACAGGAAAAAAAATGATTACGAATACCTGGATATCATTGTCAAGTAATCAAATGCTCGCTTAACTATCAAGAAAGCAATAGGTTCACTCAACAAAGTTTCATTCCACGTACAAGTGTTCCAAGAGAAGTGCTTATCAAATGTGGTCAACTACTGTGTTAAAGAACAGAATCAGAAGGTCCTTTTAAACAATCTACCAAGTTCAATTGAAAGCTATGTAAAAAAGGGAATCATTAACATGTCTAAAAAGAAAAAAAAATGACAATAAAGCAACCTTACATGAATTTATGCAATTTTATTCCAAGTGTGTAAAGCATTCTTCAAGATCCAGTTAATTATCTTAAAATCTTTCCGTGGGGCTGACCACACAACATCCAACATCAAATACCTTCATTCAGGCGTAAGTTGGTGAAAAGCAATACGTTTAATGTTGTGTGGAAAAATTTTGTCACCTTATCAACAGAAGGTCATACAAGTCAACATTGATGGCCTCTTCAGCTTTCAATCTCACAATAACTTGACTTCTCTACAATATTTCTTTTTATAAGTTTTTTTTGGATCAGTTTTTGGTGGTAAAAAATTTAAAATACGTGTTTTAAAAAATTTTACCACCTTAATAACAACGCTGATATATTATGATAAAAGGATGTATTTACTAAGAAGGCGACTGAAAATAAAAGCTGCCTATTCGCCCCCACATTAATAGCCTTGCGAAATTACTTGAAAATTACCAGTGAAAGCACAGTAATAATGACTTGGCTTATTTACTAAGCCAAATTAATCTAATTATTTAACTGTAATAATTTTACCAAAAAAGAAAAATTTTTGAGTCAATATTATTAAAAAAATGTTAATTGAATTTTCATACTTTTGATTTATAATATACATAACTTAGACTAAATAAACATGTTTTAATTATATTCAATAACTTATTTATGAACTATTGTTCATTCACAAAAAAAACTCCAATTTAGTCAGGTTCCAAATTGGTTGTGAAAACTTTAAGAGAAATTTGAAAACAAAATAGTAATTAATTTCAATTCACTTAAGCTACAAAGTACCTACTTAGAAAAAAAAATATAAATACCTGCCGATTATTATTATTCTATTTTTAAATTGTGCGTTCCTATTGCTTACCAGAATTCCAGAACTGTAAATTTGAACTTTGTATGAAGTCAAATAAGGATTAAAGCAACGCAACAAAACCTCCGTGGTTATCATCCTTGGCTACGAATACAGAAGTCGCGGGTTTAAATCTCGGCGCGCGCAAGTAAATTTTATTTAACTAATTTGTGTTATTTCACAATATATTCATTCAAAATAAAATATAGTATATTTGTGATTCGTTCCCAATTGGTATATAGAAATGTTGCTTGATGTGGCTTTCTCGTCGTTGGTGACCATATCTGAATAACCAGTTGCTTCTCGCTTTCCTGTTCCTCATCTCTTTCGACACCAAACTCTTTTCAGCCTCACAGTATACCCCGATAGGGGATGCTACATTATCACTAGTTCCAGAAGATTGGAAGCAGTTGGGACTCATATGCGGTACTCGCATAAAAAAACTAGGATTATCGATTCTGTAGGAACAAAAAAAAATCTCAAATTTCAACAGGCAAGTCAACTTCCATCTCATGATTTTTGACGTGTAACAACTTGTTATTTAATAATTTTTTGATTAAAATATGGCAGAAAAATATAATTAAAATAGCGACTATTACAACCATTGTATGATCATTCTTATATATGACATAATTACAGGTCATTAGATGTGCACAAACATTTATTTATTAAATCGCATCTTGCGGTGGAGTCACTAATATCTCCCATTTAATTTTTCTTCAAATTTTATTCAAGCCATTACATTTTTTCAGCAGATGGTGTGCTACAACAATTTAGCATAATATGATTACAAAAACGTAAAAAATTCCACTGCGAGTTTAAACAGTATAATCTTTTCAGCAAGTTATTGTAATTAAATTTTAAAGCGAATTTCTGGAGTAAGAAACAACCTCAGACTGAAATGATATCACTGTTTTGTAGACTCTCTTCTGGCACTCTCTCTTATTAGGGGTTGGCTATTATAAGGGTAATTTGCACCCCGCGGACTGTTGCCTGGAACATATTTGGAATTGTTCAGATTGACGGCCTCCTTGGTCGAGGGGTAAAGCTTTCGACTAAAAAGACGTAAGTCTCGGGTTCAAATCCAGGTAAGCGCAGCAAAATTTTATTTGATCATCCATAATTTTTTTTGTTCTTTCGCAATTTACTAATTAAAAATAATAAATAGTATTTTAGCGGCACCTTCCAGAGTGGAGGATACTCTCAGTATCGCCCTGGTTTAAGAGCACCATTCAGATTTTATTTTATTTTATTTTTTTTTTTATTTATTCTTAAATATATTTGTATTACAATGGTATAATATATTGTCCTCCACGCTAGGAGTTCACCTGTGTTGTGGAGGACTTTTTCAATTGTAAAGTTATATAATACTAAAACAATACAGTGGAGTTGGTTACACAGAGAAACAATAAAAATTAAAATATAAAATCGATTTTTCCATTGTTAACAGAAAAAAAAGTGAAATATAAAAACGTTAAATACTAAGAGGATTGTAGCCAGTTCCATATGTGTTTTTTGTATTCTGTAAGATTAGATGTTTTATATTGTGTTGGAAGTGAATTGCATAGTTTTATAGTCTGCAATCTGTAGTGTTTTTGTCCAAAGGATGTGTTGGTTTTTGGTATTAGTAGTTGGTGTGCATGTCTTGTTCTAGTATTGCGAGAAGTTTGTGAAGTTTTAAATGTGTTTAGGTTCTTGTAAAGGAAAGTAAGTATTTGTTTTGAATATAATTTTTGAATCTTCAACACTGGGAATTTTTCGAATATGGTTGAGGTGGGTGTTAGCATTGGTACTTTAAGTATTACTTTTATTAAGGTTTACTGAGCTTTATACAGTGTGTCTATGTATTTTTTACTGGCATAGCCCCAGGCAATAATGCCGTATTCCATTATAGATTGTTCTATTGCGAGGTATATATTCTTTATATCAAATATGTTAAGTATATTTTTCACGTTTTTGAAAAAGTAAATCAACTTGTTTATCTTTCCTTTAACCGACTCAATATGTCTGTCCCATTTTAAATAACGGTCGAAGTATATACCAAGATATTTGATATTTTCGGTTTGTGTGATTGGAGGACAATTGCATGGGGTGCTCGCTGAGTGACAGGAATGTATTTTAAGGTAGATGTTTTTGGAGGGTTGACCTCTCGAGTTTATGCTAAAGGTTATGAATTTAGTCTTATCTATATTTAAAGTTAATAAGTTAGAGTCAAGCCATTTTTTTGTAATATTTAGGCCAACTTCAGCTTTTGTGATTAGTGTGTTCCAGTTAGTGGCCTTAAAAAGTAAGACAGTGTCATCAGCAAAGCTTATAATTTCCCCGTCTAGTTGGAGGTGACATAGATCGTTAATATAAATAAGGAATAGGATTGGGCCAAGTACGCTGCCTTGTGGTACTCCGTAGGATACTTGTTCCTTGTCACTACATGTGTTTTCTATTGAGGTATATTGGGTGCGTTTTTCCATGTAGCTTTCAATTAATTTGAGTTCTGTTCCCGTGATTCCGAAATATTTAAGTTTATTGAACAGGTTTTGGTGGTGAATTGTGTCAAACGCTTTTGCCAGATCTAGGAATATTCCAAGGCATTTTTTACCCTGATCTATATTTGTTTTGAGGAAGTCTGTTACTGAGGCTATGGAATGTGAGGTGCTCATATTTTCCCTGAATCCAAATTGATTTGGTGATAGTAAATTGTTTTTGTTAAGAAAAATTAAAAGGTAGTTTTTGATATGTTTCTCGAGAATTTTAAATTAATAAATGTAATTGGTATGTAATTATTAATTTCTTCCTTGTTTCCTTTTTTGTGGATTGGAATTACTTTGCCCGTTTTCAAAATAGTTGGGAACATTCCTTCTTCAATGGACCGATTTATAAGTATAGTAAGTGGGATAAGAAGTGCTGACTTTATTATTTTTAGTGTCATCGGTGATATTTTGTCGCTACCCTGAGAGTTTGTATTTTTTAATTCGTTTATAAGCTTTAGTGTTTGTATTTGGGTAATGTATGGAATTTTAAAGGAAGAAACACCAGTGTGTGTATAGTGGGTTGAGAATTCTGGGATATCATCATTTGTAGTAATTCTGTTTGCTAGTACCTTGCCTACGTTAGCGAAATAGTTATTCACAAAATTACATACTTTTAGTGGTTGTTCTGATGTCTTAATAATCTCGTTATCTATTTTAATCTCGGTTATGGAATCGCTTTTCTTTGTAGATGTGTGGGATATTTCTTTTAGGATTTGCCAAATATTTTTGGGGTCCTTGTTGCATTTATCTAATTTATTTTTATAATATATTTCTTTCGATATACGTGCAAGTCGTGGGCATAAGTTTCGATATCGTTTATAGAAATTTATGAGATAGATGTCATATGGGTTTGATTTGCATTGTTTGTGGAGTTTGTCTCTTTTACTAAAACTTGTTATGAGTCCTTTTGATATCCACGGTTTTAGAAGTTTATGTTTAGTTGTAGAACTTTTTTCGGACGTGATGGTATTTTTTTTTAAATTCGTCTTGAATACATTCTATAAAAAGTGACCATGCTTCATTAATTTTACTATTTTCTACGAGTTCTTCCCATTTTTTATTAAGTAGTATGTCATTTAGTTTTAAAATATCAGTTGTATTGTAGGTTTTTGTGGTTTTGGAGTGTATTTCTTGTGAATTGTTTGTAGTGTTTATTTTCAGGATAAGTGTATAGTGGTCTGTAATTTTCGAGTGATGGATTGTGGATTTGTATGATCTTTTTGTTTTTAACATAATGTGGTCAATACAAGTTTGGGTGGGTAATAGGTTATTTTGTTTAAAGTTGACTCTTGTGGGTTCATTTATGGTGCTAAAGAGTCCATGGAACAACAAAAGGTTTAAGTAATCGTCACTTTGTGGATGTATTTTATATTCTAAAATGTTTATATTCATATTAAGCAGATATTTTTTTGTTTTTTCATTTTGATAAGTTGACTGTCAATGAAACGTTGCTTGATTGGCTTTGGCCGTGTTTGGTGCTTCCCCAACTTCCTCTTCCCCATCTCTTTCCTCTCCCCACTACGTTCAGCCTCAAAAAATAACCCGATTGGGAATGCCTTAGCCTCGCTGGATTCAGACGGTTGGGAGCAATCGCTACTTTTGTGCGGATTCACATTTAAAAAATATATCTTTTATGTTTCATGTCCATGAAGCATAAAAGACATTTTTGGCATGACCATAATAACCAGCCTTTACCCCGCAGGGGTAGGCAGAGAATAAGGACCGCCAAAAATCTCGGTCCTGGCACACACTTCTTTCTTCATTTACATTAATAAACCTCGTAATCCTGTACATAACCTCGTAGTAGTGAGACTATGTCAGCTGTTTCGATTTCCATTATCAAACATAATGTACGTTAATGCTTGGTTTAGTTTTTCCAGACCATAATGAAGAGTAAAAAAACAAAAACTTTACATTTATTCTTAGGGTACGTATACATTTGCGAACCGAAACGCGTACCGTACCACGAATTACGGGAAAGGAACGAATCAACTGCAAGTTTCGCGCCATTTGCAGTCGCTTCGTTTCTTTCCCATAAGTTGAGGTTCAGTTCGGCAGTTCGGTTCGCGGATGTATACGTAGCACAAGATCATGCACGTGCATTTGCCTTGATAAGACACGGAGAAAAATGATCATTTTAAAAAAGTGATAGAATACCAATTTCCTGATAAAATATTAGTCATTCAGAATATATTGATTACACGTGTTCTTTTCCTTATAAATACCATGACAAAATGCGACAACATCACTGTCTCAATATCAATATCAAGATTCTTACGCTGCCGTCCTCATAAAATATTCGTCTTAACTAATATTATTAGGAAATCTGCCAATTCATTCGTTAAAAGCCTGCAGTCCCGTTTTTAACAGGAAAATGAATAATTTGAGAGATAAAAAAAAATTAAGAGTATTTTATATCACTAAGTTTTCTCCGTGTATATCATGACAAGTTTTTCATGAACACATGTTCCGACGTCGTGATAAAATATTCATGATCTACTAAAAGTTTATCAGAAAACCTGATAATTCACGCAATCCCGTTTACAACCGGGTTACCAATCATTTTAAGATATTCTGAATGTACGTGCACTTTTGGGAAAATTTATGTTTTTGTAGTAAACATAAAGCAGGTAAAAATATTGATTTTGTAAAATTCTGTATAAGCCGTTTCGTAGACCTAAATAGAGAATAAGAATTTAAAAAAAAAACCGTTTGGGATGGAAATTTTTCTTTGTGAAATCGATCCTCAATTCATGTCCTTTGGTTTGTGAGGAACATTACAGCCTAGTTGACATCGCCCTCTCTGACTTATGTAGATTTAAAAAAAAATTGTATTTTCTTGAATTGAAAGGAGACTTGGAAGTTTCCTGTCTTTAGAAATTAAACAGGTTTTCCACAGGAATAGGACGTCGTTAAAATGTTGGATACGTCTTCGTAATTAGTGAGAATCCACCTTATTTAGGGCATCTTTTACGAGGTACAATTCAAAGTAGAATTTAACATAGATTTTAAAAAGAACATTTCTATTATATCTTACTGAGAATACTTCAAGGCGTACTGAATATTTGTACGTATTTATTACTTTAATTAAGATAAAAAGATTAACAATAATAAGATGTTTTTTTTTTTTTTTTAAATAAAAAATAGTTTTTCTGTAATCTCCAGCAAAAGCTTTATTGTATACGTTGATTGTTATAATTTCTAACAACTAGTTTCGCCAGAGTTTTACTCGTAAACGATCAAACTGGTTGACTACTTGCTGTTTGTTTTATTGTTTGACAATGAACTTCACTAAAAATCACAACTCTGTAAGTGATTTTTCCATTTTTTTCCCAGTCCCAACTTCTCCCAACCCAGTGACTATGGCATCCCCAATTGGGGTATGTTGTTGGGGTATGTTGTGATGCTGAAGGTGGCAGGGGGGGAATAGCTCGGAAAGAGGAAGGTTAAGAAGTACCTGGTTATTAAAATCTGGTTACCAAACGCAGCCAAAGCCATTTAATGGAGCGTTTCAATTCAGAATGATGGTTTTTACACCACGGCGATACTGAGAGTATTTTCCACTTTGGAACGTGTCGAAATTATGCTATATATTATTTAAAATATATATAGCATAATTGGAGTAATTTATGAAATAACACAAATAAATCAAATATAATTGACTAACGCACGCCGGGATATAAACCCGCGACCTCCAGCTTGGTAGTCGAAGGCTTTACCCCTCAACCACGGAGGACATAAAAAATTATTGATGGAATTGTCAATGCGAACTGAAAGATAATGCGTCCATCTGAAAATTCCCGTCAAAAAAAAACTCTCAACTGTGACAAGAAAAAAAATTCGCTGTACATAGGTATGAAGTGTGATTCCTGCGTAATGCGTAACATTTGTATATAGGTATGAAGTGTGATTCCTGCGTAATGCGTAACATTTGTATTTAGGTATGAAGTGTGATTCCTGCGTAATGCGTAACATTTAAAAAAAGTCACTACTTTTCATCAAAACTATTTGATGAATTATTAATTCTTTATTCCAAATGCGTTTTTGTTTTGTTTCTGTTGTTGACAGTTCTACATTTGTCTAAAATTGACATAATATATAACAATAATAAAGTAACGGATTTTCCCAAGGTTCGTAGAAAAAATGTATTCGACATATGTATTTTCTACGAAATTTTCCCTAATGGACTACAAGGATAATTTTCTTTTCTTTAAAATTTCGGCAACAACATTTTTTTTCTTACTGAACCATTGAAACAGGTGTGAGGATTTATCGTATAATTTAATGGTCCGTAGCTTAGGATGGAAAATAGTGTTTAGCTTAAAAAAGTAATGCACAGGGAAAAAATAGCAACTTTCATGACTCTACAAATTACCGTTTGGGTACTTTGACAAAAAAATTACATCTTGCCGCTGAGAGATCCGTTGAAAGTTCTTACTCTTTTTGAATGTGAGTTACAACGGAGCCCTCAGTAGCCGGATTTTATCACAAAGAAAGTTCGGACGTTCCCTTGTTTTATATTTAGATGTTCATTGATTATATTTAGATGAGGCACGAAGCAAATTGGTTTCCCTTTTTTCTCCAATTAGTCAAATTTTATCTCCAACGCTCCCAATACTCTGCTACTCTCGTAATAATAGCGGAACACGTTTCAAACAGATATGTAAATACACAATAGCCCCTCTACGAGTAACCTGTGATTTTTTACGGGTCTGAAAATATGAGTTGTTATAATATATATTATATTTTGTGGGCTCTTTATCTTGTGTGAATTGAAAAGATTTTTTATAAAATTTTAATAATTTTTTTAATCGGTTCTAATTTTAAAAATGTCAAAAATTAAAATTAAAAAAATATTTATAAACTCGAATATGTGATTCACTTGGCTGGCTGGTTATGCAATTTTTCTTGTGAATGATAATTTTAACACATTTATTATTTTTTTTACAATAACTATGTACCTACCTACCACACAACATAACCAACCAATGTAAAATTTCAAAATAATAATTGGTTTAAACTCCACTTAGCTGAAAGCTGAGATTGGAGCCATGCATAATAGCTATATTTCTTCTACAAAGAAACGCACAAAGGGAGAGAATTTCTTTATTTGGGACGACGATAAAAGTATTACAAGGAAAATAGTTTGTGTTATTTTGTTAAGCAAGTCATTTGTAATTTCTTAATTACATCTGCAATATTTCCCGAATTTTTTCCTAAAAGGCGAAAGGAGCAAACCCCGAAAGCCATCACGTCTGAATTTAAGGATTTAATTAGTTCCTTAGGGGCTGTAAACACAATTCTTAGCCCCGTTAATGAAACATTTCTGACTTCTTACGTTTACAAAGGAGCCCCCCATTACAGAATATTAGATGGCTTCTTTTCCTAATGAAATAACAGGTAAGTACAAAAGTTACAAAGATACAAGGGTAGAATGAATACACTGTAGGAGTAATAATTAATGAATTATTTGACTCGGGATGTTTTGTTTTT
Organism: Hesperophylax magnus; assembly: GCA_026573805.1. Lineage (NCBI taxonomy): Eukaryota > Metazoa > Arthropoda > Insecta > Trichoptera > Limnephilidae > Hesperophylax > Hesperophylax magnus. The sequence goes on along the minus strand of JAIUSX010000091.1, from coordinate 3,959,940 downwards.
GTACGTAATACGATTAATAAAGATATTTAAATAATTGGAGAAGTTAAATGTTCAAAAAAAGTATTTCTGTTTAGTCTTTATTCGAAGCTTTTTATCCGAACTAATAATAGAAAATAGAAATCCACACTGGCGCGGACCCGAAAAAATCACAGTATATTATTACACAGAGAAAAATGAGTATTGCACGAGCCTTGATTTTATATATATCATGACGAAATGCAAACATATATTGTGATAATATATTCGTAATTTGCTAAAAGTTTATCAAGAAACTATTTTCATTTTTTAACCGTACATTTTTATTTTAACTGAATGATTTTACTATAGAATCAACTTGTACTAAACGCAATCTAGACAGTGTCTTGGATAAATATATCCTATTTTAATTTGAATGTGCGACATTCATTGTCTTTTCGCGCCAGTTAAGGATGAATATTATTTTTTTTTCGCTACCGTATCTGTTTCTGATTTTTCTGTTTCAAATTTTCGTTTAAAAATCGCAAATATTGACATCAATAATTAATTTTTTCTATAAATTCGTTAAAGCTTGCAATTATTAAATAATAACATAATTTTGAAGCACACTTAAACTCTTGTCTTATATGATTTATACTAAACATTTCATATTTAAAAAAATTAAGGGTTCAGTGAACTTAAGTAATTTTACTCATTACGCAGAAATACTACAATCCACGCATTCACCCATGCACCGACAGCCGAAATTAGTTGGTTTGATTAAAGTTTTTCATCCGTGGAAATGGATTTTAAATATTATAATGTCTGCGTCTAGACTTATTTACAAAACTCACTTGTAAAGATAAAAATACAGTGTGTGTTGCCTACGCACGACGGAAGTGAAACTTTTAGTATTATTCTCTCTCTCTTTTCATTTCATTCTCTCTTTTTTTCTGTCTATTGACATATTTATAAGTAGCATGTGATAAAAAAAAATTAAAAGTTATAAAAATATGGGATTCGTACCCGGGTCCTGCATAACGAGTGTCGAACGCTCTGCCTCTAGACCGCGAGGAGAGATATTTCGCGCGACGCGGCGTTATCGGCCTTGATTAGTAATTTTAATGATTCAAAATAAAAATAATTAATCAAAATACCGAGCGACTCTACCGGCACGATTTGTAAGCTATACATATTTCGACCAAAATATCATATAGGTACCGTAAATTAAAGTAAAGGTAAATTAACAAATTTATGTAATTTTTACTACATTATTACAAATCGTTGATAAATAAAAATAATTAATCAAAATACCGAGCGACTCTACCGGCTCGATTTGTAAGCTATATTTCGACCAAAATATCATATACATAGGTACCGTAAAGTAAATTAAATTTAAATTAACAAATTTATCTAATTTTTTACTACATTATTACAAATCGTTGATAAAAAAAATTAAAAGTTATAAAAATATGGGGTTCGAACCCGGGTCCTGCATAACGAGTGTCAAACGCTCTGCCTCTAGACCGCGGTTATTACGTATTCGACCAAAATATCATATAGTCAAAATATCTAAAAGTCCTTTATCACTTTTAAAAAAAGCATTTTATCACTTCAAAAAAAATTATTATTAAAAAAATCAAAAAAAGAAAAAAAATATAGTTTAAGCGGGGATCGAACCTCGGTTCTTCACGACGAGAGTCGCGCGCTCTGCCTCTAGACCGCGAAGCTGAGTTTGGAGAGTGACCTAAAAAAGGTATATAATATTGGCTAGGCTCCTATAGCGAAATGATCACGGTTTTTCATGACGGTCATGAGTTGGTTTTACTCCTGTCCTCGAAATTGCATAACGCGCGTAACGAAGTTTCACTTCAATAAATATCTCGGTGAACAAACGAAGTTAAATGTGATCTAGCTTTTTAAAACAAATGCAACTTTTATCATAATATTACAAAAATACTATCAATTAGTAGGGGGCAGATATTCTATTTTCAAAAACACGAAAATTGCTTAATATTTGGCAATATTAAATTTGCACTGCTTTTCTTTGAATTATTTCTAGATTGGTACATTTTTCAGCTAGTCATTGTCATTGTCATTTAACTTTCAAAATAACTGGTGCAGTGATGATCAACTCTTTTAACCGGAGGGCCAATTTATCCATTTTCAATTTTTTTTGCGTACCGCAGGGGTTAGGGTATGTACTTAAGCTTGACGTGGTTAACTTTGCAGTCGGTGGTATCGCAAACCTATTTTTTTTGTAAAACGATAATTAATTATTAAAAAAATCAAAGAACCGCAGGAAAATTTTTGCTAGGTTCAAGGTCAAGCCAATAAATGCTGGATTTTAGACAAAATTTAGACATGAAATTTTAACGTTTTTTATAAAACGGAAATCTTTAAATGCATCAAACATAGATCTCGACAAAGCCGCTCTGCGAAGGTAAATTATTTTGTACAATTAAGTTCGAACAACGAAATTCTGTTGTTTTCAAATTGTATTACTGTGAAAAAAGTTCATTATTTTGAGAGGCTGATTCAAAACTTTGAATAATAAAGCATTCCGACAAACCCTTAAAAAAAAACGATGGAAATTTTTTTAACCGAAATTTTTTAATGTTTTTTTTTTAGCTAATAGGCCGTATGAAATAGGCCCACGGGCCGCGGGTTGCTCATCTCTGCCTCAAGTTTGCTCCATATTTTTCAAATAAAATAAAAAATCTGGTCAAAGAGCCTCGATTTTCTGTTATGTCTTTTATCTGAGCGTTTTCCAGTGAAATACAATTAGATTAAGATTTTTTACGGGCACTAATCTAGAGTCAGTTTAGCCGGCAGTACAAAAAGTGACTTATTTAATATGGAGCCTTTAACGATTTAGAAACGTGTTATTTTAATTAACATTTTGATGAGATTTTTCCAGTCTGATTAATTCCAGAAGAGGTAACATGGGTGAACGATTAACTGCCTAGATTTTCAGATTTAACAGCTCATGACATTTTTTTTTGTTTTGAGGAATTATCTTAACGAACTTGTCTCTACTAAACAGCTAAAAATCAGAAAAAAATGTGAATGTCAAATGAAAATAATTATTGCTCTTTGTAGATCACACATAGGTACGTTTTTTGTTTATGCCAGTGGAACTACGGCTCACTTTTTGGGGAATATTGTGAGGCTGAAAGAAATATGGAAAGTAGGAAGAAATAGATAGATACTTTCAGTACCACTCTGGTGAAAGAACACCATTACGAATAGAAACCTTGTTTTAGAGATCTGAATTGGCAGGTACTTCCCCACCTTCCTCTTCCCCATTTTCTTCCCCTCCCCAATACCTTCAGCCTCATAATATACCCCGATCGGGTATGCAATACTCTGACTAGCTCCAGACGATTGGGAGCAGTTAGGACTATTCTGGGGTACTCACAATGATAGTGGACAGTGGATATATTCAGAAAACATGGCAAAAGTCATTTAGACTTCAATTCTGAATAGTTGCTTTTAACCAAGGCGACACTGAAAGTATCTATCGCTCTGGAACAATCGAATACTCCATCCCTTCAAACCATGGTGGTTTTGTCTGCAGTGCGTTTGTAAGAAAAACCTGTATTATAATTTTACCGCGCGTAATTCAAATTCAGTGCTAAAAAATCCACACGTCCGTATTAACGAGTCTTATATGATACCCATGCGTGCGTTTCAAAATCAGCGACTATACCTAGTTCATACAAAACATACGTGTGGCGTTTCAACGGCAAACCGTGGGAGGGTATAAACTGCAACATGTGCGGTGCGACTATGAGATTTTTTAACACGAAATTTGTGGGTAATAGTTTTTTTTTTGTGATAATAAGTTAATTACTGAAGATGTTTTTTTTTATATTTAAAAAATCTAACAGTTTCCTGCCAAAATTGAGATTTAAAATAAACTTTTAGAATCTGCTTCGACAAATTTTATATTTATTTTTTATACACACAGAAAGCCCTGAGTAAAATATTTTCATTCAGGGTCTATGTCATCTTATGAGATACTGTGTGGAGGCCCTTTTTTAAGGAAACGATGTTTTGGGAAGGTAAAATGTTACGTCGAAATCTAGGTATCAGTGTGTGCAGGAGTTACGGACATGTGAATAATAATAATAATGTCTTCTTTCTTAGTAATATATAGAGATAATGATATCCTCACTGGGATCTCCCGTGCTGAGGATGTCATTTACATATTATAATTTAATTATAAGAAATTAATACTACAACAAAGTAACATATGAATTTAATTATAAACATATATCATGTAATATAATTTTTTTTTTTTTTTAAGTAATTTTGAAATAAGTAAGATAGTGTTTTTTTGTATAGTTCAGTTTAGTAGATTAGGTTTTAGTCTGTGTTTGATATCAGTATATTTTCTATTTCATATCTCCCTATATTAAGTATCCAGCTTTTGATTTGAGATTTAAATGTTAAAGTGTTGAGGCTTTTGAGTGAGAGTGGTATTTTATTGTAGAGTTTAATACTATGATATAAGAAGCTTTTTTGCCCAAAAGTTGTATTAGTAGTTATTTGTTGGATAAGCTTTCGACCATGTGATCTAGTGTTTCTATTGTACGTGTTTGTTGTTATTTCTTGGTTTTTGTACTTATGAATGTAATTGAGTATAGTTTTAGAATATAGTTGTTTAATTGACAGAATATAGTTGGTTAATATATCTTTTCCACTGCGACTCAAGGCAATTGGTCGAGAGTCCAGTTGGAAAGGTCAAAGGGTCTTCCTAAATCAGCCTGTCCCGATCTAGCACGCCACGCAGCTGGTGGGGAGGTGCATCCTGAATATACCTCTTCCGATAAACCCGGGCACCCCTGCTAAATCAACAAACGTTGCGAACCTCTTGGAGTGACCTATGGTAGAGGTGTTGGTTAACCAATAAATGATTCCCATGGCGACGGTACCCTAACCCACTTCCCAAATTCTATCTAACTGCTAGATGGCTAATCACTGGAACAGTGATATGGTGAAAATATTTTATTATGTAAAATACGAACATAGGATTTGTAGAATTTTTTCTTCCTTTTCAAACTCCGATTGAATTCCCAATCAGTGTTCCTACGTTTGTTGCAAGTTGTCATTCAAACACAAGTAAAAAATTAGGCAAATCTAGTCTGGTGTCACGTTAAAACGCTAATGTACAATAGATGATCTATTTATTCAAATTAAATTATCATTTGAAATGTTAGTTGCTTATTTAAGGTTACCCTATTCATTGTACGTGGTCACGACCCGCCTGTAAAACTTGTACAGCATCATTTAAATTTAGTTTGGTCGTGAATAATTTCATAAATTCAAATAACCCTTTAAATCATCCTATATTGAGTTCGCCATATACAACCCTGTAAGCACAAGGGCGGTGGCGACCACCGTTTAAGGCTGCCGAGTTTATCAACGTTTAGGGGTGTTTGCTTAGGGGCGGTCCAAGGGCTGGCCGGACCTTCCCTGGCCCCGGCTCGCCTTTACCGCCCGCAGGCATTAGATAGTGACCGACGTCTTAGCTGTTTGACTTGGAAACTATTGTACTAAATTAATAGTGTATAATGCCTTACGTCGAAACGTTGGAGTTGAATTATTTTTATTTCTGAAGTTTTCTTTTTGGATGGGATTTTTAGGATGGGTTGTTTCACGGAATTTGAACATTTCATCAAATTTCAAAGCGGAATTTCAAGTATTGTGAACGTTCTATTCAAGTTCTGTTATTATTTATCTATAAAATATTTAAACCCAATTAAAAGGGCACTGAAAACTTATAACAAAAAAAATACACGTACAAATAACTTAAAACACAAAATAATTCAAACATTTAATAAAAATTAAATCTACAAATACAGCAACAGAAATAAATTTATAACACCCCTCTCCCGTAGACACCAACATTGCTTTTTTAGGTTTATCTTTAAATAAACATATAGATATTAAATATGAAAATTAAATTTTATTACATGAATTTTTACTTATGTTTATGGTTTTTCTAAAGAAATGTATATAAAAAAATTACATACGTAGTTATTTAAAATTAAAATAAATTAAATAGTTATCGAAACATCAAGCCTTTATGTCGATCAATAAGGGCGATGTCACGCCTATTTAAATATATAAATTTAGTTGGTTCTTATTTATGAAAACGACATTTCGAACTGGAAATAATTGCATTGTCCATAGAACAGCAAGCGACATCTGTGAATACACAGAAATGTTCCCAAATATATAGAGTCCATGGAACAGCCAGCGACATCTGTTAACAAGTACACGGAAATGCTCCAAAATATATAGAGTCCATGGAACAACGAGCGACATCTGTCAACAAGTTCACAAATATATAGAGTCAGTGGAACAGATAGCGAAATCAACAGGTACACAAAATTAATTTTCCGTTGAATTCATTACACTGGGTTTGATAATATAAAATATATGTTACATAAACTAGTATTATTGTGGGTTCTTGAGGTAAAATTTCGCAAACAATTCTGTACAAAATGCCACATAATATTTATAATAAATTATTACCTACTAACAATTCCAAGATGTCATAAAGGGTATCTATCATTCTGAGACAATTCTAAAAAATTCATAATTCATATCCAGCTCAATATTTTCTTTGTATTTACACTTAGATTATTGTTATTTTTTATTGAACCTGAAAAACGTAGGTTTTAATCACTATTGTTAATTAAGTGAATCTCTTCACGAACAATTACTTTCTCTGCTATTCGACAGCCGGATTTCCCATTTTTCTTCGTATTCGTCATTAAGATATATAAAAAACGCATTCTTTTTGCATTCCATGTACTACGACCAATATTCAAACCACTACGTTTTCGAGACATAATTTAAATACAAAACTGTGATCAGGAATATAAACAACAAATAACAAAATAACTAATATTCGCAATATTCACAACATAAGAGCACTAAAATAAAAATAACTTGTGTTCCATCTTTGAAAACCAAATAATATTCTCAGTAAACAACCCATCATGGAGAGGTCCGATATATTTGCTATCGCGATGAAGACTCGCCGCGGCGGCTTTTGTGCTTGCGGCAAATATTTTGTTGCAAATGATTTTTCAAATTGCGATAATAAGATATTGATTTAAGTTATGTGTCGGACAGGGCAATTTCAATATAAATTAAATGCTCAACATAACTACCATGTTTAATTGGATAAGAATTAATATTTTATTGGTGAAAATGGCGTCGCAAATAACACATAATATACGTAAAAGATAAAAATGATTACTGTGGGTTATCCTTAGGTGATAGACATATACCACAGCAAACTTTTCTGTAGGCTTTTTCAAGATATACAATTCTACAATTATTTTGTTAGATCTTCTAAGGTTTAGCCAGCGTTAACAATGTAAGCGCCAGAAAAAAAAAAATTTGACTTAATTACAGGTCGTCGACTTGTCTATGCTTTTTCAAAATATAATATGCATGTATTATATACATAAATCTTTCGGAATAAATTCTCTAAGCGATAGTGAAAACCGTATTAAAATCTTTTGCGTAGTTTAGGAGAACTAAGCGCACAAACAGACAGACGAAAAGCGACTTTATTTCAAACTATTTATAGATGCATGCATATTTACATTGTAATTGAACATGTTCATCTTAAGGCGAAGCTTAATGCTAAATCACTATTTTGATTAATCTTTATAACGTATCGGTGTACATTATGAATACCAAAAAATATGCTTTAGGGTAGACCGAGGCTATTCGGATCGGGTGAGTTATTCGGATCAAGCTAAGCAATATGGATATATCTCGGCTATTGTAATCAAATGACAAAGAAAAAATTTGGACACAGCGTCCCCATCTACCGTATGTCATAATAGTAAAATTACCGATATTACAGATTGCGTGGGTTGACTGCTAAAAATCGATATGTGTGAAGATCATCCAAGTTACGTCACAAATAAATGCCTGACGTAATATTGTTCTCTGCGTTCTTAGTGTTTTTTCTGAAAAGGTAAGCTATTCAGTCATGTTCATATGTTATATATGTATCAATCAAATGCACAGTAAACAGAATCAAAGCGCAATAAATTGCATTTTGTATGTTTTTGTACTTTACTTTGAGTAAATATCATATTAATAAATGTGAGGTTAAACATACCGACGGTGGGGGGGCTATTTGGATCATATTTTAATGCTTTTAAAATTCGATGCGTTAATTGTTTTATTTTTTTTATTTGAAACAGATGGTGCGCAACTATGTGAAAAAGACGACTAATCAATCATGGTCGAAAATTGCAATGGATGAAATCGTTAGGAAAGTAAAATCCGGTGAAATGGGATTACGCAGTGCTGCTGTGAGCTACGGAATCCCATACACGACAATTTTAGTTGGCACATCCTCCTGAAAAGGTGCCAATTTTTCATATTACATCTCCAGTAAACGTTTCCAAATTGCGTAAAGATACTGAAGAAAAAATAAAAGCCTCGAACGCAAAGGAAAACAAAAGATCTCTCGCCAAAAACCGCACAAAATTACAGTTCAAAGGAAAAGGTACGCCGGGACTCAAAGTTAAAAAATCTTCCAAAACAGCCTCTTCATCGGCTGGGGATTCAAGAAAGTGGTTTTGCATTTATTGCAATTAAGTTTTTGTACATCCTCCAAAAGAAGATTGGATTCAATGTTCTTCTTGCGAAGAATGGTGCCACGAAAAATGTTACGACAAGAAAGTTTTTATTTCTGCGGTGTGTAAGCCAATAAGAGTGTAATAAGTGTCATGATACTTTCATATAAGTTATGGGTTCTAAAACCTATTTTTGGTTTTTGTTTTTTTTTCATACTTAACTATTTTTCCGGTTTTGATCCGAGTAGCCCCATCACTGATCCGAATCACCACATATATATGTGGTGATTCGGATCAGTGGAGAGGTCTACAGTAATAGTCGTATGTTTTTTTAAAGTTACTTTATGTTATGATCATTAAAATAAAAATGTCAAATGCTTATTATTAAATAATTTTTTTTTTCGAAAATGCATTAGTTTTAATTTTGTTCAAGAAAACATAAAAAATGATCCGAATAGCCTCGGTCTACCCTATATAAATTCAAGGTTTTCCTATTGTTTCGCTAGAGTATAATATAAATGTAAGCTACTAAATTTTTTTTTCAATAGAAATAAATGAACGCATAATAATAATAATAATAATAATAATAATTGGATAATTTGTAGAGCGCCGTTTTTGTGAAAAATCACCTCAAGGGCGCTGTACAATTTATTTCCTAGGATCTACATTTGTTATTTAGAAAAGATACCAAAACATACTTACCTGGCAAGTCACTTCCGACAAACACACTTATATTAAAAAGTTTATGCTTATAAAAGATAAAACTGCACGCAGAGGACACTAAATCAAAAAACACTGGTCATCGCATGACCTTAAGTCTGCTATAGTTTTTATTTTAATTTAACTGTCTTAAAAAGCCTACAAATTGTTAGTTGTTATCATTTTTATTTATTTATTTTTAATTATTATTTTTATTTATTTTATAAAGGAAAAAAAAATTAAAAATACAGTATTACAGCTACGATTATCTGTGACAGTTTCACTTGATTCATTTTTTTGATTTCTTATAAAATTATTTACAAAATAAATAAAAAACAGTTTTGTGCTTGAAATCGAACGTTTTTAGACTCTGTTTGTCAAGCGATTTTGTTGCCTACTACCTACAATATGAGGTATACCAAGAATATAGGCATTTCTGGCTTGTAGCTCTTAAAGAACAATAAATAAAAGACGATAAAAAGATAACATAAAAAGATAATATTTTAAGTCCCTATAAATGCTGATTAATTTCAATCCATTTATTTTTCTAAGTAAAAAAAAAAAAAAAACTGTTCTCCATAATGGTATTCTGTATTATTTGTAAAACATTTATGTACTACAGATATAATAACTATTTTATTTATATATGTACGTAAACTTTTAAATGTCACATAGTTAATGTAATAACACTAATAACAATGTATGTAAAAGCCCAATGGGCGTTTAAATAAATAAATAAATAACGGTCTCAACTGGATATCGAACCCAAAAGCTCTGTCTTACCGGGAAAACGTAAAGTTTGAGTGGAAAAGGATGTTTTCCCGGTAATACAGATGCTGGGTTCGATTCCCAGTTGAAACCTTTATCTTTTTTTATTTTCTGTGCTTTGTTCTGTATCTTGTTCTGTTTCTTGTTTCGTTATGTTTGTTAGTATTATCTTTTCCTTCAATGATATATTACAATGGTAGGTATAACCTAAAAAAAATAAAGAAAAGTTGTTCCAATAAAACTTTGACATAATAATAATTTTGACGGAAAGCTTTTAGTTCCTACAAAAAAATCGATAATTTAAAGTTAGCAAGGCCATAAAGATATTTTTGGAAATCGCTATCATTGTGGTCCTCATAATACCATAGGTATTGATGGTTCGCTACCATTGGTGAACTAGCAGGAGTACCCAGGGTCATGGGGTAGGGTTTGTCCAGGTCTTGACAACGGATGCGTTTGCCCACCGACCGCTTGACGGTCGAATCGGAGATACCGATACTTTCTTCAGAGCCTGTGTGGAATGAATATATAAAAAAATATCTCAATTAAATACGTACATATAAACACTGTTGACGTATAAAACGTCTATCAGCAAAAAACACTTGTCAACTTGAGTGCAGACACGCGTTAGTAGGACTCACCCCTTTCCTTATATCCGTGTTTGTGGCGGGCTATTTGACCTTCCCCCGAAGACCCCTAACCCCGAGAGGTCATCAGACCCGCATGGGTTGATACCATGCCTCCTTTTCTCCTTGTCTCACCACGTGTAAAGGGATGATTGATCTGGGATAAGGGATGTCTTTTATTTTATAATTGCTTGTTTATATAAATTTTCTGTAATTCTTTGATTTTCATTGTTTTAACTCTGCAGTCCAAACTTTTTTATGAATATTTCAACATTTGAAACCTTTTAAAAATAATGTTACACTTCCCAAGAACTTGTCTGCACAGAGACAGGAAAACTATATCGACAAGCGGCTGGCCGGCGTTGTGAGGCGGGTTATGGTAAGGTCTGTAGGAAGGACTTTACTAATGTTGTTCTTGATGAATTCCGGATTATATGAAGTAATAATTAAAAGTGATGTTTAATTATTACGTAGTACAAACTTAGCACGGAGTACATAATATGACATCAGATTTCGTTCGACCAATCATGGAGCACACAGTAAAGCTTTTAAGTCATTTTTCAAGATTGGTTTTTTTAATTCTTATATTAAAAATATAGAAATAAATAAGTATTTTCAGAATTGGTATTTTTGATCCACCTGAATATATTTTTTAAAAGTCTAAATATTTTTGACTTAAATTCCTTTTTTAATAGGGGGATGTAATAGTCTCACTACAAGGGGAAAAACGATCTATTTAAAAAAAGTGAAAGCATGCGAATTTCCGATAAAATATTAGTCATTCAGAATATATCGAGAACACGTGTTCTTTTCTTAGATATCATGACGGAATACTGCCATATAAGTATGTCAGTAACAATATCAGTATTTTTATGAACACGTGTTCCGCCGTCCTTATAAAACATTCGCTTACGAACTCTTTCAATTAATTCGTTATAGGCGGACCACAGTCCAATTTTTAACGGGGAAATTAGTCATATCATATCAGTAAGTTTTCTCCGTTTGTCTCCAAGTGGTTGGGAGCAGTTCGGATGCTTGTGTGGCACTAAAAAATAATTATCTAAGTTACTTGTTTACGTATATCTACCTCATTTGGTAAATATGCTTAAATGGTAAAAAAAGTCTTTGCATAATTAATATTTTCGCCGAATTGGCAGTCTGCAATCAATTTAAATACATATGGTTAAACATGCGGATAGAATGCACGGAATATTACATTATTCACGTTCCAAAATCCATGCCTCGTCATCTGTTTTATTTTAGCCTGCAGATGTTGATTACTGAGAAATGATTGTTTCATTTCTAAAGCAAGCTTAAATAAAACAATGCCTCATTTTATGCAAGCATCGAGTTTCAATTATCAGTAATGTTCTCAATGCTGTCAGCATTAATATTTCTTCTACATAAGCGAACAGAGTGATATTTATATAAATTAACTTGCTAACCATCTCACTGTTTCCCAGGAGGGGTAAGCAGAGAGGATTGACTTCCAGATAACACTGTCTGAGCAGATACTCCTTGCTTAATTCAAACTCATGTATCGTCTCATACTTTTCTGATATTCTAATCCGACTCAAGTATTTGATTTACTTGGTCTTACCATATCTATCTATGGCGTCACGCACTCCAGCCATGCGCATTGTGTGTTCTCCTTACTCCACGTGTATAAAAATAATATAATCATATATCTTTCTTCATATGCATTTCTGATGAATTCTATTGTGATAATTTGGTGGTTTAAAAACTTAATCACCTTGTTTCCATTATTTATTTGTTACCAAATGTCTTTTAACATACATCTGTCTAAAGGTGTCAATAGTTGAGTGTAATAAAGCAACTATTTATACCTTTAGACAGATGTATGTTAAATGACATGGTATTTAACATACATCCGTCTAAAGGTATAAATAGTTGGGTGTTATCGGATCTACGGCAAAGAAGTTGCGTAAAAAAATTAAAAATATTTTTAACCACGACTTCAATGGTTCTGTACATCCGAAGCCCATGGAACGTGCTGAGCCGCTCCAAACTAGCAAAATGGCAAAACCAAATGTTAGGGCGTTTCCATGAATGTAGTATTTATTAATTTATTTGCTAGCTTTCGCGGTTCAGCGCGTTGCGCGGGGATAGTGTGGACGAAACCAATCAAATGTCATAATAAAAAGGATATTTTATTTTAAAATTTTATTGTAATAAGCGTTTTATTGACAGTGAGTTGCTAAAAAAAAACAAATATATTTTATGGACTTTAAAATATTCATGCAAAATACGAATCTATATAACGAAATGCACTATATATTCAATCTCAAATTCTACCTTCAACAAATTTGGAATATAAAAATTTTAATAGAAAATTTCAGATTTGTTACAATCACCGTGTATTACGCTTACTTGGTTACTGTTGTAGTAACGTAAATAAATCCATTCTTTATGCAATATGGATAATGACGAATGCCCAGATGACCCAGAGAACCAAGGTGTGCACGGCAACCAGCACGGCGAACGTGTCTTTGTTTAGGGGCGGATAGTTCGATGGAGTAGTGCGAAGGCCCCTGACGAAGACATTCACCCTAGGACGTACAGCTCCTCGATGTTCCACAGCATCTGGTGCCATCTTGGATCCTGCAACTGCCTTGACCACGTGGATCTTGTGGATCTTCTCCGCGGAAGCTTTGATGGCGTGTTTTAGACCCTCCCTTAATTTATCCATCTGATCGGGAGCCAGAGCACCCTTTGGATCTTCTTCGATCTGGATCTTGATGAATTCAGGCATCTGAAAACAAATAAAAAGGGAGAATTAGTCCAAGAGAATGTATATGATATGAATCACAAAATAAAGGACGGGTTGTTTCAGAGAATTTGAAAAGATCTATGAAGGTTCTATTTAAGTTCGGTTACTATATCATTATTGGCCAGTTATTACACAAAATTGAAATCATTGAATAGAATTTGAATAGAATTTGAATAGAACCTTCACAGAACTTGAGAATCAACATAGAAATTGGATGAATTGTTCAAATTCTGTGAAACAACCCGTCCTAAGTGAATCAGTTGCGGTCATAACAAGAGTTAGAAGAGTAAGAACGTAAAAAAATCGCACATAAATAAATATATTAAATTAATATCATATCCGTTGGAAGCGGTTTTAAAAAATAACTGCACGCATTGGTAGTCATTTTGAAAACGTGAAATAATTTTAGAAATGATTTAATTAAGGCACATTTTATTTATTTATGATTTTTAGGAAATAACTTGTAAACAGTTCTAATTGTTTAATAAACATCATAATAAAAGATATAGAAGTTTCTAGATTATGATTCCATTGTTCAGTGAATTCAAAATGGCGTTTCGTGAAAATCCAAATTTTAAAATATTGTAATATTAAAATTTTAGCGCACTAATTAATAAATATAAAAGTTTTTGCGCAACGCTTGGATTGCATGTGAATAAAATAGATATTTTAAAGTTCTTACCTTGAATCGTTCACCTTTCCAAGTTCTGGCAGAGAATAGAACGCGAGACTGCACTCAAGCCGGGGCGCTGCTTGCGAATGGGGTAACGTGGCGTTCTATTATACATCAACCTACGCAGCGTGATACGATAGCAAAAACATCGTTGCTTTATTATACAACATAGTAGAAAGGCATTTTCATTTGACCGGTGCATCTATATTCTTGCTATAGTTTTACTAAACCTTTTTGTTAGATTTCCACTTTTATTTGCCTTTAAGTAATCAGTGAAGTGGTAGATATCTTCTGGTGACACGGCGTAAGTAGGAACTTTAATTGCCATCTTAAAAAAAATCAATCCTTTGTAATGTGTCGTCATAACTTTAATGTGAATGTTGACGCTACATAGTTATTAGCAGTATGTAATTGCTTTAATAAAATAATTTATACATATTTAAATCATTTACTTAAATACTTTACTTTTAATCCACAAAATAATTCACAAAAATTGGAAATTGCAGCACAAACACATACATGAGATGAGAAAGAGAAAATAAATTAGACTCTCCTTAAGAAAAAAACCCAGAATTAAAAGTCGTTACGGACCAATCAATAAGTTATTTGGCAAATTACCGAAGGAATTAAAATTTTTTTATCTTAAATTACGTAAAAATGTGAATAATTTATTCTAAAAACCGTTTTTTTTTTAATTGTATTAGGACGTAGATATCTATGTACAAATTCAAAATACCAAACTAAATATGTGAAAAAAATATTTCATATATTTGGCGGAAAACGCTGTTCGCGGAATTTTGGAAGCCTTAGCTTTCATTAGATTGAACTCGTGACGCCTGGGTGAAATCCGACGCATTTATCCACTCTGACAGAAAATACTGAAAGTTTCCGTCTAAATATTGTCTATACTTTCCAAAAACAATAACATATTGGATTGTTCTTCGACCTGGAAAAAAATGCTTGCTGGGCTTTTTCTGAATTTCTGTCAATGTAATAATTAATTTTCCACTTTCTTTTCCTGGGGACATAATGTAACAAAAAAATCGGCGGTTTTCCGTGTCTTTGTGAAATTTATAAATTTTTTTCATTCTCTTTGCTCCTTTCACTTACCTACTGCAGTTGGGTATAATAAGCTATAGTTCCACAGACTCCGTGATCATTAAGGAACTGAGACTATGCAGTACTGACAATTTTGTAAGTCTTTATTTAAATATTTTTAAATATAATATATATATATATATATATATATATATTCATAATATTAACTATTAACTTTTAAAGGCTCGTATACCTTCAAATAAGATAAGGTGCATGAACCACATCAATAGAATTAAATAAAAAATTTATGAGGTTAACGGTTTTCTTGTAGGTTTTTTAAAATGTGCCCTCCAAACTCAGTGTGCGTATGGGTATTTCTGTCTCAAATCTAAAATTAAGTTTTGTATGAAAAAGGCCGCGCTACTGTTCCTGTTTTTTATGCGTATAAATCACGTTAAAAGTAGGCACCCTCACCCTCCCTTCCTCCGCAGGGGCACATTGGTTATTTTTTCTGACTGCCATTTGAGTCTTAGATCCGCCCCTGATTCGAGAAACCGATCTTGGGCACACCTTCTTATAATTTATATTATTTGACATGATAAGAAGCTCCCTGGAATGCCCTGGAAGATCACAAACGAGCTTCAATAACGACTACAAGGTTTTCAAAATTGTCACAGCGCTTGCAAAAATGTATCGACTGAAATGGCGATTATGTGGGAAAATAGATAAATTTTCAAGCTCAAAAATATATTAAACATTTTAAAATATATTTATTTATTGCATCTCACTATACATAAAACAATTTTTTTTCTCATAAAAATCAACCTCACTAGGACTGAGCCTGTATCGAGGTTAACAATTTACATTATAGTGAAGCAAACATAAGAGTGATCACAATCATAAATTAATTCTACATACAAACACAAAATATTTCAAAATTAAAGAAAAAAATAAGTATTAGATGTGTTACCAGATGGGTAATTTGACAGTATATTGTAACAATATTTGAACCATAACTAATCATTAATCATTATTCAAAAGAAGAAGCAAAGAATAATATATTATATATTTTAAAATATATATATATATATATAAATATTTTACATATATATATATATATATATATATAATATTTAAAAATATAAAAATAATTAAAAATACTTCTGGGATTATACTTGCATTATATTAATAAGTCTATTTATATTCTGGTTCAAAGGGTTGAATACACTTTATATCGACATGGTAAGAGGAAAAACTCTCAGATTGATTGCAATGGCTTTGGAATTGCAATCAATCCGAGTGTTACTACATTACTAACAATAAGTTACTACATTATTACCTCACAACCTTCCTCTTCTCTGTTGTCCTCACCCTCTCATTTCTTTCCTCCTCGCAAAGTTCTCAAAGTACTGTAGTAGCACTAACTACAAGAAAAAAACTCTTGCATACTATTTATAAGAAAAAAAAAACTGATTACAAAATATTTTTATCAATTTTTCTTCCATTGCCAGAATATTATAAAAAAATGTTCATTTTCTTATTTTTCGAAAAGGGCATAATATTGATAATATATGCTTATTATTTATTATATTGGAAGGGTGTCGAAATAAAAAGATTTTTTTTAAAACTTTTTTTTTGTGAAAATATTTTATTTTGTATTTGTAATGTAGTTTAAAAGCAATATAACCTAAAATAAAAACTTGCGTGAAATAAGCATTTTATTATTAAAAACATCCTTTCTGAAACAAACACATTTGAATTAATCAATTTGACTACTACTCGGAACGTTGTAAAAAATAGTACAATAATAATATTGACTAATTTAAAAATGTAAATTGCTGTATTGTAATTTTGTTCAATTACTGTGCATTTTCTTTTTTCTGTTGGTTTCAACTGGGTGGAAGTAACATGTAACTTGCAACTTGTTTTGGAAAAAACCTGAGAAATATATGTCCTTCCAATGGGGAGGCATAATATACTCATATGTACATTTACATGTACACCCCTGAATTTTCTCCTCCTGGTCCTGCGTTGCATGAAAAGCTGTGGTCAGCGACGTTCCTATAACAGATAAGCGGCCTTTTTCATACAAAACTTAAATTTGGATTTGAGGCCAAAATACCCAACTAAAATGAAAAATATTTAGGAGTGGGCTGTCTTCGGGAGCTGATTCTACCTGATGATGGTAGAAGTAAAAAAGATAGATAACTTTTTCAGAATTCAAACTTTTTTTTAATATAAAAATATTTTTCAGTCGACGAATATTTATTTTCCCATGCAAACAATTACTTGTTAATGACTAATTATACCGAAAACTACGTTTAAATGTTGGAATTTCGAAAAAAGTTATATGTATTTTTTACTTGTTCTATCATGTAGAAATACCACCCAGCGCACCTTACCAACGAACATCCCGTATAATGAAATAAAACTGACTTTTGATGGGATTTAAACTTCTATAATAAATAAATAAAAATGAAAATGTTCGTCTTTCTTTTTCTTCAATGATATATTACATTGCTGAATATAACCTTCAAAAGTTATTCCAATAAAATTTTTATTTAAAAAAAATTAATTTTGGTTGGGTATTTTGGCCTCAAATCCAAATTCAAATTTTGTATGAAAAAGACCGCGCAGTCTTCCTCTTAATCAGTCCAACCCATTGGTGATCTTCTTCTGCTTATCCTGACTTCCACTTTGCCAGTTTCTTTCTCCAGTCAGTTTCTCCGGGCTTGAGTTTTCAGTTAGACAAACTACCTTCGGATGCGTTGTAGACAGACAGCAGTTGATGGCATATCTTGGATGCTCTGTCCATAGTGAGCATATCCTGAGCATTATTTCACTAGCTTTAAGTGTCCATGTTTCTGTATCATTTAGGTATAAACTTCAGTGGCTGGGCGAGGAGCTGGACCTATGGACAGATGTCTGGTATGGCAAGATACGCCTGGTGGTACGTTGTTGAGGCAACGCTGGGTCCCGACCAGAATTGTTCAATGGGAATGAGAATCAATCTCTCTGCAACGTAAAACAAACGTAATCCGAGAAAATTAAAAAAAAACTCTTTACTTGTTTTGAAAGAAATGAACATATATGTATATCATAAGTAGCACAATGATGATGCCGTGGAAACTGTATAGTACAACCATCGAGGGAGATTTCCAAGATATTGATATCTTCGGTTCATCGGGAAGTTGGTTCAAAACGACGAACTCTTCAACTTTGGAAGCTGGCGGAGGATTTGTAGAAGCCTTGTGGACTTCAACTTTGGAAGCTGGCGGGAGATTTGCAGAAGCCTTATGGACCTCCACTCCGGATAGCTTTACTATCAAATTTCTGGGTTCTGTGATGGCTGATCCCAATGGAGAATGGTTTTCACACAGTTCAACCCTTGGTGTTGAAATTACGATATCATCCATTAGTATGTCTTCGGCGTGGACTGGCTTATACGCAGGCATCTGAAAATCAATAAAAGCTTTCTTACATTCCTATTTTTGTAACAATTGAATTATAATTGTATTCAACTAATTAACTTTAGGATCGGTTTCATCCTCCTACAGACATCTTTTGATGTATTATAACAAAGTCAGGGGTGAAAAACCAATGTGGATCCGAAGATATTATTATATTACTCTATTCAATTTAATTATTTTCATTTCGTCATTAAATTTATGTTCATAACCGGGTCATAACATATATTTATTTATTAATTAATTTAAACGTCTTGATGATTAATCATATGATTTACTGCATAATACAGTGCCAACAGAAGGTTTTTATTTTTAAAACAACGACAAAAACAAAATAATTAACCAAAGACAAATGAACATAATACATGGGACATATAATTAACCATTTAAATGTACATAATATAAGAAAACAGAAAAAAATAAACTAACCACTTTTGAAAGTGCAGATGGCCAAAAAATAATATAAATTAATATAACCGATTACAAGCAATTTACAATAAAAAGTAAACGAAAAAAAGTAATCGCTCCTCCGCGCTTTTCCTAAAGAATTATATAATGCTACATAAAAACATCATTCAGGTATTTTTTATATTATGATAAACTTATATTGAATATGTCGATATTGTATGAAGGCGAGATATAGGTGCGTGTGTGTGGTAGTTAGGCCCAGAATTATTATTGTAGAATAATATATTTTGCCTGGATGGTCGTTTTGGTAATTGATGAGATGCAGAAGTTCAGAAAAAAGTTATTTATTTTTCTTCTATTTTTAGGGTATGTATTTTAAGCATATTTAGTAAGAATTTATAGTTTATCTTATAAATAATTCAAATAAAATAAAAATTAGGGGAGGGGTAAATAAAATCATGTTAATAAGTCGTCTCAATGTGGCATAACCACGTTTTGATAGTGGTGTTGAACCCTGAAATAGCTGTTACGATAATTAAAAACTAAATTGCTTGCATGACTTTGTACAATCATTTTAAAATTTCTTTTAAAATACTTTTTTTACAAAATGTCAATTTTAAGGCGTTTCGTAATAATATAATATTACGAAAATCAGAATTATATAAATTAAATTTATTATTGTATTAAATAAAATAATACTTAAAAAAACAGTATAATAAAATGTGATGTTTTATTTCATTGTAAATATTATAATGAAATGTGGTATTTTATTTTGTTATAAATACCATAATGAATTGGGATGTTTTATTTTACTATAAATATCATAATGAAATGTGATGTTTTATTTTATTATAAATATTAGAATGAAATGTATTGTTATATTTTATTATAAATATTGTAATAAAATGTGATGTTTTATTTCATTATAAAAATTATAATGAAATGTGATATTTTATTTTATTATAAATATTAAAATGAAATCAGATGTTTTATTTTATTATAAATATTATAATGATGTGATGTTATATTTATTTTTAATGTGACACCTCAAAAGAGCGCACCTGTCTGTACAAAATAAACGTAGGGGGACTATGTCACTACCCGGTTGGGCAGCGTTGTGACGCGGGTAAAGGTGGTAGCTGTAGGAAGGGATTCATTAGTGCAGGTCGGTAAGAGACCCGAAAAATTACACGAAATTATATAAAAAAAGAATAATTAAAATGGCACTTTAAAATAGGAGACACAGTGATAAATTAAAACACGTACGAGCCACGCCCAAAGTGATTATTATTTAAAAAAGTGTATTTTTATAGGTATCTTTAAAACTTTACTTATGATAAAAATTTCATAAAATTTATAAAATAGTTACAAAGAAGCTTTTATTTTCAATTTGGGAGGCAAGTGTGGGTACCGCCGCCCCGACGACCATTTATTGAATAACCAACATCTCTGCCATAGGTCATCCAAAGTGATTCGTTACGTTTGGAGATTTAGCAGGAGTGCCCGGGTTTATTGGGTGAGGTGCGTTCAGGATGCGCCTGCCCACCAACTGCGTGGCGTGACAGATCGGGAGAGGTTGTTTGGGGAGACCCTTTGACCTCTCCGACTGGTTTCTCGACCCATCGACAGACTAATCCTGAAATTCCTACCCAACCGTCATACCTTATACCTTCCCAAAACTTCCTCCTTCCTTTACTTAAAAAAGACTCTCCACACAACATCCTAAAAGATGACATACGCCCCGAGGAAAATTATTTTCCTCAGATCCTCCTGTGTCGGGTTAATTTAAAAGAAAATGCATTATATTTTTTAAATTGAGATTATTCCGTGATACTAAAAATATCAACATACAAATAATGAATCAAATATACAACTAACTAATCAAAACGTTTTATTATGGCCATCTTTAATTAAATTATACAGATTATTTCAAAAGTTTAAGTAAATAAATCCTTCAATAAAAATATCGTATTGTTATGCAGAAAGAAATTCGGATAGCAATCAATAATCTATGTTATTATTGACATCCTTTGTTCACTGATTACAAAATGGCGTCACATGAAAACACAGCAGAACCTAAACAACGCGCATTGATATTTAGATTACAATATCAGCTCTAAATAAAATCAAATAATTAAGAGGTGTTCGATCAAATAATATTAATTATTTATGTATTTTAAAGATCTCACCTTGAAGACAAGTAAAACTTCACAAGTATTGACAGAATACAGAAAGAACCACACCCAATCTGAAACGCAGCTTGTAAATGATAAGTTTGTAAAGTGGCGTTCTATTATGAACTGATCTCAATTTACACAGTGCGTTGAGTCGCCCTCCGCTGTAAAATTAGCAAACAATTTTATGCAACCTAGTAGAAATGCGATTTCATTTTACTATCCCATCTTCATTAATATGCGAGCTTTTATAAACCTTTTTGTAAATGCTTCACATCTCATCTGCACTTATATTAAGCAACCTAGTAAAAAAGTAATTTTTGTTTTTTTGTAGCGTGTATTTTCTGTTAAGGGCTTTTTTAACCCTTCTTGTTATAGTTACACTTTTGCTTGGTTTTTGATAATTTGTGTAAAAGTAGGAATGCTTCTTGGCGACAAGGCGATATGGTAGGTGACTGCCACCTTATCGCATAACTGGTATGGGTCAAAATAGACCTGGACAATGTATGATCGACTGAAATTCATCAGTCGTTCGATATTCTCACATCCCGTGCCCAGTGTTTCTCAATCGTACTACAGAACACTGTAATTAATGTAAGTGCACTCGCGTCCAGTTAAGTGCTAGTTTCGGAGTTACGCCTTTCTCGGGTCAGATTTGACCCATACATTGAGTGTAATTTTTTTCCCTCAATAAAGGACAATAAAACAAACATTATCAGTACAAAATGTGTTATTTTATGTAACGTTCACTGTAGTATGCTTGCAACATGCAAAAATTTTCTGTTATTTCATTTTTTTAATATATGGGCTCTCATTCAAAAAAATTTTTTTAAATATTTATTTACATCTTTAATATAAGACAAGAACTTCATAATGAAATTAGAATTGCATAAGTAATAAGCAAATTATAGAATATAGAAGTTATGAACATATATATAAATAACAAATCAAATAGTGAATGTAATTAATGCAATATTGCAAT
Source organism: Hesperophylax magnus (assembly GCA_026573805.1). NCBI lineage: Eukaryota > Metazoa > Arthropoda > Insecta > Trichoptera > Limnephilidae > Hesperophylax > Hesperophylax magnus. The sequence continues at coordinate 3,937,738 of JAIUSX010000091.1, read as the reverse complement.
GATTTAATATATATTTATATAATATAATATGTAAACTTACTTAACATAGAGATGAGGTACATAGTAAATGATTCATGTAAAATATATTTCAATTTGAGAAGATGTAAACATATTAGAAGATAAAAAATCTAATTTCCAATGAAATAATTATAAAAATGTAAAATACCAAGTTATACATACCTTATATCAAGTATAAAAAAGTAAAATTCCAAGTATATCAAGTATAAAAATGTTAAATACCAAGTTATACATACCTTATATCAAGTATAAAAATGTTAAATACCAAGTTATACATACCTTATATCAAGTATAAAAATGTTAAATACCAAGTTATACAAACCTTATATCAAGTATAAAAATGTGAAATACTAAGTTATACATATCTTATATAAAGCATAAAAATGTAAAATACCAAGTTATACATACCTTATATCAAGTATAAAAATGTAAGATACCAAGTTATACATACCTTATATCAAGTATAAAAATGTAAGATACCAAGTTATACATACCTTATATCAAGTATAAAAATGTAAGATACCAAGTTATACATACCTTATATCAAGTATAAAAATGTAAGATACCAAGTTATACATACTTATATCAAGTATAAACATGTAAAATACCAAGTTATACATACCTTCATCAAGTATAAAAATGTAAAATACCATGTTATACATGCCTTATATCAAGTATAAAAATGTAAAATACCATGTTATACATGCCTTATATCAAGTATAAAAATGTAAAATACAAAGTTATACATACCTTATATCAAGTATAAAAATGTGAAATACCAAGTTATACATACCTTATATCAAGTATAAAAATGTAAAATACCATGTTATACATACCTTCATCAAGTATAAAAATGTAAAATACCATGTTATACATGCCTTATATCAAGTATAAAAATGTAAAATACCAAGTTATACATACCTTATATCAAGTGTATGGTGGTTAGTTAAAGGGTAAACTTAAAATAATTCATATCTGTAGTGCTTCATAGATGGCGCTAATTTAATTATTTCACTTAAATACACGTTTTGCAAGTTACGCTTTAAAATATTAAGACGAATTATTTGTTTGCACCCGTAAGTAAGCAATAGGATTTTGAATAAATAGTTTTGTCCGTAAAACACCCAATTCTATCAAGAAAAGCATACAAATACAATACTGAGTTGAATCGTCGGTATAATATTGTATTTGCATGCCCCTTTTGAAAGAATTGAGTTTTCAGACGAACAAAACAATTTATTCATATTCATATTGCTTATGTACGGGCGCAAACAAATTATTTGTCTTAATATTGTAAAGCAATACCTCACAAAAGCGTATTTTAATAAAATAAATAAATTAACCCCACCATTACACGTAGATTAGAACGAGCGTCGCGTTTAACCTTATAACTACATTATATCGAGCATTATCTCTGCACTCATTCCAGTGCAGAGATAATGCGTTAAATGCGGCGATCCCGACTACTGCCATTCAAACCACTGTCTAAACACTCCTGGCACTAATAAGAACAAACTTTGAAATTTTCAGCGAATTTGGTCCAGCTGTTTTTGAGTCTATAGGGCCCACACATACGTATATTGACATTTATTTATGTAGATAATCTTCCAGAAATGTAGGTGCTCAAAAAGTGGGTCGTGCGCATTTTCTTACAATATAAAAATAAAATTTATAATGCTGTCTTTGACTTGTCACGTTGCCGAGCAGACGTGCCCCGATTCCCTTTTTTATTTTTTTTTACTACCAAAAATAAACGCTTTAACATGTAAACATATTATGAACCATGAGCTGCAGGAGAAACCAAAAAAAAAATCACGTTTAATTTATTTATTATATTTGTTTCAGGTGTTCATAAATAAGAAAACTGGAGGAAGGTGACAATAAGTTATTATTAATAAGGTAGGATCTTTATATTTATTTTACACTCTCACTTGCGGTAGGTGACTTTTGTAGAAGGGATGCTGGACAATAAGTAGGTATCTACTATCAAATATACAGACTAGCCCATGAGTAAGATGCAATTACTGGCAAAAATCATATTTCACATTAGCTCTATAAATCCTTTACGAGACATCAATTACAGATCATAAATTATGTAAATAACTAATCGAATGGTATTCAATATTCACCTACTCGATTCGTAATAAAGTATGTTATTCTGTGCATTATACGAATAAAGCATAAACACGTATTTTCCTTGTAGGATGCTCTAGCCAAATAAGAATTTGGCCTCGAAAGACCTAGGCAGGCGGGAGTGAATACGCATGCGCGAAAATTGAATTCTTTGAACCTTTTTGGATACTGAGCACTGATATCCCGGTATGTGTGTACGCGGCTCATAGAAAATTGAGCATTCATTGTGAATGTTAAGGTTATACGCGATTCTCGTTATATTCTACGTGTTCATAGATGAGGTTTATTAATTACTTTTATTAAAATACGCTTTTTGCAAGGTATTGCTTTAAATATTAATAAAATACAAATTATTTGTTTGCGCCCTATGAAAATAAATAAATATTTTTTTTCGTTTAAAAACTCAATTCTTTCAAGAAAGGCAATCAAATACAATATTGGATTGAATCATCGGTACAATATTGTATTTTTTCATTCATTAAAAACTTGCATATTTTTACCTGTCAAAGGTGATATTCATTGATGTATGGTGACATCTATATAAAACAGACACGTATTCGAATGCAATATTGTATCAAAATTTCAAAGCTATCGGTGAAGAACTTTCGGAGATTTAAGATTTTGAATAAACAAACATTATAATTTTTATAGATATTCAGAGGATGGTGAAATATCTCTTTAATTTAGTAGAATAATATATTCAGTTGAATTTTACAAAAAACGATTGACTAATGTTTTCGATGATTATTAATGTAGACAGCAGGGTTTCAAAATGTCTCCAAGAATGTTAAAAGTTTTGAAGAAGTTTTGTGGTGAGTTATATCCCCTGTTGCCCTCAGCAAGACTACAATACTTATCTTTTCGTTTCATATTATGTTTTTTCAATGATATTTCCATATGTATGACCTCCTGTATAACTTCAATGTCCAGCATTTTTCTATACCGTAAAAAGCCTTTCTTTAATCACTAAGAGGAAGCTGCAAGCCAAAAATGTATATATTCTTGGTATACCTTATATTGTAGGTAATAGGCGCGTGACAAATAGAGTCTAAAAACGTTCGATTTCAAGCACAAAACTGGTTTTTTATTTATTTTGTAAATAATTTTATAAGAAAGAAAAAAAGTCAATCAAGTGAAACTGTCACAGATAATCTTAACTATAATACTGTATTTTTTAAAAATTATTTCCTTTAAACATTCATACATTTCTATTGAAAAAATATTTTTTTTAGTAGTTTACATTTGTATTTTTTATTGAGTAATTTATTATTTTATTTGAATTTTACTCAAGCGAAACGATAGGAAAATTTCCAATTTATTTAAAGTATATTTTTGGTATTGATAATGTACACCAATTCGTTATAAAGATCAATCAAAATAGTGATTTAGCATTAAGCTTCGCCTTAAAGGAAACCCAGTGGGAGTAAATAATGTATTGCCTTCACCAATATTCGCACGATGGTCTATGTCTACGTCTGCGGTACCCACTGAAATCCTTTATTTTCACCCTGAAATTATCCGAGTCACCTTGTTCAATAGGCTGAAAGAAATTGAACTCTTATCTAAGTCGATTTCTAATCATTTTTTAAATTCCTTTTGAAGGCGGTATCTCTTCGTGTTTTTATAGTTTTGTCGTTTTTGGTTTGATGGAAAGATATTCTTTTTATTTTTTAATCATTTCTGATTTTTGTAGGGAAGATTAGATAAGTAAAACAATATATATTACACCCTACTTTATTTATTTACTTATATATAATTAACGCTGTTCGCTTTTTACATACGATACTTATGGTATAATAAACATGAGTAAATAACAAAGCAAATTGGTATCCTGTTTGAGCTTATCTGTAAGCTTATGTATAAAAAAAAATATATAACAAAGAAAATATGTAACAGACTTGAGCTAGATGAGGTACACAGTATAGGTATTTGTATAATAAGTATAGAATATTTGAAGTTGAAAAGTTCTAAATGAGAATTGTATTCATTGTTAATTTTGCCCAGGATTGAGCTTAAGCTGAGGATTGTCTTCGGGGTCAGCAACTTTTTGTATTTGGAAATAGGGGACCGTGTCTACTTGAGGGGGTGGAGAAAGGTTTAAGGGTTGGTTGGACCCCGATGGGTATTTGTTTACGTAGTCATATATCTTCTTCAGGACCTCCATAGGAATTCTGATTTGCTCGAATGGCTCAAACGCTGGACATTGATCGTCTTCAGTTGGTTTTGCCGAAGACTGGAAAGAAAAAATAAACAAAGATTTTTAATTAATATATATGGTAGTTTAAAAGTGTAATTAATGTTTGAAAAAAAAAAACAAACTGTGGTTCCCATTACGAGTAAATTATCTGGAAACTATGGCGTACCCACCTAGGAATGTTGTGAAGCTGAAGAAAGAGCAGAAAGAGTGAAGGGAAAAAAGATAGGTTTGATCTATTCACAGCTATAGCAAATTGAGCGGCCTTCATAGTCGGGGGTAATGCTCTCGACTAGCAAGCTGGATGTCGCGATGAGCGCGAGTAAATTTTATATGGGAATTTATGTTATTTCACAAATTACTCTATAAAAAAAAAATTACAGTACATTTGCGCCAGTGGAATATTCTATTTCTAATTCTAATACTCTTAGTATCGCCCTGGTATAAGAACACCATTCAGAATTGAAACTTTGCTTGAAATGGCTTTGGCCGTGTTTGGTGACCAGCTCTGAATAGCCAGGTACTTCCCCACCTTCCACTTTCCTATCGTCTTCCCCTTCCCACTACCTTAAACCTCACAACAAACCCTAATGGAGTCCGTATTCTCACTGACTCCAGACGGTTCGGAGCACTTGGTACTCTTATGCGGTTTCAAATAATTTTACTTTTTTTAAATTTCCGACTTAGAATTGTGGTCTTTAAAAAACATGGTTTTTTACATTATGATAAAGCCAATGGGATTTTTTTTGTTTTGTTTTTAAAACGCCATTTATAAATTACCATAAAAATGAAAAAAGTACGCAATTCCCACATCGTCCCCAGTTTAAATAGAACGATTTTCTTGATGGGCTAGAAAAAATGCAACTTTCCCATTAAAGCTTATTTAAAAATACATGCCACTGTGTGAAACAAACTTATGGGTTTGATTCTCCATGTTTGTACAAAGTTAACTTCCTTGATACAAAGCCAGTTGAAAGAAATCTCAAGTGCAGTTGTGGGCTTGTACCTCAGGCATTTTGTCCTTTTCACAATTCTGACGAGGGTCAGAATTTAAACTTTGCGACTGAATGAACCTAGCACGCCTTAAGGCGGGACAAAGTTTCTAAGAGGCCATTCATCCACTAAATCCACAATCTGTGGTACACTCAACCGAATAAGCTGCATAATATTTATAGGTACGTGGCAGAACAGAATAGGTCGAAATATCAAAAAGTTTCCATTGATTATTATGCCGTATTGCGATTTTTCCTTCTTTAGCCAACATCTAAAACTTTTTGTTTTTAACAGCGTTACAGTGTCGACACGGAGAAACATGATTCTGTTGAAAAATTGATGCCAAATTCCTGATAAAATATTAGTCATTCAGAATACATGGGAACTCGTGTACTTTTCCTAATAAATGTTATGATGGAATGCGACAATTTCAGTATCAATATTTGCATGAACAGGAGTTCCGCCGTCCTCATAAAACATTCGCTTTTAACTGATACTTTGTTAGAAACTCTGTCAGTTTATTCGATAAAGACCTGCAGTCCCGAACGAGATTCGAAAATATTATTATTTGTAAGAACACGTGTTCTGACTTCCTCATATCATATTCAAATTAGAATCTCTAGCACGGTATCTCTCAAAAATTTACAATTAAGAGATATTTATTACAACTGAATAAATTTTATAAAAAATATAAATAAAATACTAATTTTAACTGTCCATGTATCCTGCGAAACTCCAGTTCAATTGAACTAAATTTTGATTTGAATGTAAGCATTATTTTCAAAATTTGGGAAACGGATTGTGTGAAGAATTCAGACAAGCCATAAAGTACCTACCTATAGTATAATATTTTAAATGTCATTTTAAAAATTGGAACTGATTTGTCAAGAATTCAGACTCTGCGCTAGTTATTGTTATTTTTTTAGGCCCAGAGAAAGGTTAACACACTGAAAGAACAAGTAACAAACTTACTAGGGTTAAAACTACTGTCAAAAACACAACACAAAACAAAACTTTATTAAGCATGTTTAAATTTGTTTGAACTGGTTATATCTGATACAGTTAAGATCAAATGACATTAAATTTATAAAACATTTCTTTATAAGGACTTTTGCGTTATATCTTCCCTTGATTCCGGGTAAGTAGGTAACTACCCCCGTGACTATGCGAAGTTTACATTTTTACCAAAATGTCACGTTGCGTATTACATTTAGCTTGTGGTATCTTTTTAAAATGTGACATTTTATTATTCTAAGTATTCTCAACGTCATCATAATTTAAGCTACGTAAGTAATTAAACCAAAATAAATAAAAATTCTCTGACAAATCAGGAATTATTTTGTGATTGTAAGCAAAGTTGTTGATGTTCAAAGCGTTGATGTTCGGACATTAACACTCACTTTCCATACAGGTCGCATTTTCAAATGATTTCGGGATGAAAAAGAGACGTTTTTGGTACTGATTATCGTACATTTTAAGATGGTGGACATCATCTGTCACCTGTCATCTGTAATCTGTAATCTGCCATCTATCATCTGTCATTTTTCATCTGTCATCTGTCATCTGTCATTTTTCATCTGTCATCTGTCATACTTCACCTGTCATATGATATCTTTCATCTGCCATCTGTCATCGGTAATTGTTTTATTTAACTCTTTTACTTTAAATTGCATATTCCTATACAAAACATAAATTACAATTACCTCTTGTATAAAATGTCTCTATTGAAACTTTCAGAAAGAAGAATAAGCACAGATTTAATACTGTTACAAAGAATACTACATTTTAAAATTGACTGTCCCGAATTACTTCAATGTATCAATATCCATGTTCCCAAAAAATAATGCCGACATTTCTTACCTTTTTACTTCAATAACACCAGGACACTAGCTTACCAAAATTCTCCGATTCCGAGACTTCACAATCTCGGAAACAAATATTCTGATCTGGGTGATATATTTCATTTGAAAACTAATCAGTATAAATGTTGTATATTCTATCACTTTTATTCTTCTAGACACAAATAGACCTATGTACCTACCCATATAACTTCTCCGCTTCTACTATTTTGTTTTGTTGAATCTTTTAAATTCAATTATATGCGTGAGGATTCATTTTTGCCATTATGTTTACATTCTTATTTATTGTATTAATTTTTTAGTGTTTACTCTGATACAAAATGCTTGTATTTTTTTAAAAAGAAAAGCCCACTAGGGCGTGTAATAAATAAATAAAACATAAATAAAATTATGCATTTCCTTAAAAACCGCATAATTTGACGTTTTTTATTAACGCCATATTTTGACATAATAATATTAAATAAAAAAGTTTTCTTTTAATATTTATTTGGAATGACCCAACCTATTAACCTATTTTAGGACCCCAGGTTCATATTTTGGGTTAAATAATAGAGGAAAAATGGTAAACTCAAAACTTTCGCATCCGTAATAATGGCCATCAAGTGAACAATAGATGTTATTTTTTTACTCTTAAAATGCACTATTTTCCATTTCCGGAAACTGAAAAACCTACTTGTTGTTGTCATCTAACTACTACAGGGTTTTTAAAATAAAAAAGCACGTATTCAGCGTGTCCCCATTTTCTGCATATTTACCAAAAATACTATAATTTTTATTTACTTACAATTAAAGGCACAAGTGCTATTTACATACATGTGAGTCATTGAGAGTCAGAGTACAATATACGAGTACAAATTTATTGAGAGAAATGAAGAAACAAAAAACCTCTTATGCAGTGACCTCGTTAAAATATGCACTGCTAAAACTGCTATTTAATATAGCTTTATACATCAATAGAAGCAAATTAAAACATCAGTTAACATAGCGTAAGAGTTGACAATGTTGCGTTATCTATTTATAATAGAATTGTATCGTGAAATGTGTTTATTATTTAATATGAAAGTGTATTACTGGTCGCCATTATGACTTTCGCATGTATTATATATATATATATATATAATGATTTGTTGACGGTAACGGCAAATGACAGATGTTTTCGTGTGTTACCATTTTTGACTATTTAGTACCGTTTAAAATTTTTTTTTTTCTCTAATGCAACTATCTGTTTGAAAACGTAAGTATGAAAATCTTTGTGCTATTTTTTATTTATTTAAATTTGTATCATTTCGTAAAATTATTAACCTCAACACAGGCTTGTCCTAGAGGTTAAAAATTAAAGAGGTGTGAGGTTAAAAATTCTAACGTAAAAAAAGATTCAATGTCAAGAAACAATAAATATATATATATTTTTTTTAATGGCTGCCTGTATTGTCTCCGTATTGAGATCGGTATCAAAAAACATTGCGTCACACAGCCATTAGTATGTAAAAAATAATAATGTCTTCTTTTCTGAAAGTTAATATTTTAAACAGTTATTTATTTCTCACAAATCCAGCTGCAATAGCATGAAGATAAACACATTCCATTAAAACTTAGCATCACAATTCATACGTGACGAGACGTTATAATAACAAGTATGAGTTGACCATTTATTGCACGTTTATGAATAAGATTATTTTTTATGAAGGTTAATTTGAAAAAAAAAAATGCCAAACGTTATTTTTAATATTGACAAAAAACTTTTTAATTTTTTTAAGTAATAAATTAAGAATCGAATTTCACAATGAAATTCTTTTTTATTGAGAGTTTTGGTACTGATAACCGTTTCAGATTCAAATATTCACTCATGACACAAACTTCTTCTTACCTGCTTGAGTTAACTACCAACCATTCTTGAAAGAGGTAACATTTTTATAGCTTCAGTTGCCATTGGTTACATTTATACTGAAAATCTATTGGTACCCAATAAAACTAAATAAACTAGATGTTGTTTTAGCTGTTTCGTAAATCAAGAACAACGATAAATATTTTTACCTCTGCCGCAGGTCACCCCAAGTGTATCGGTCCTTTTGCTGACTGAGCCCAGGTGCCCGGGTCCTTAGGGGGTGAGGTTTTCCTTCGTGTTTTCTAATCAAAAAGAAAATATCGATATGGAATGTTTATGAATCTCTGAAGTTAAAGCCAGGTCTAAATTAATACAACCTCATTTTACGTTCTGTGAACACACAGAGAAGCCACAGTTAAAACACGTAAAATAGATCACAATCATGCGGATAATACTCATAAGTAGGTAAGTTTCATTTGTCAGAATGTCACGTAAAATGAATACTTACTCATGGGCTACGTCGCGATGTACTGATGACGCCAGCGCAACCCACCTAGCCACTCCCAATTTGCAAATAACTATAAAAAAAGTTGAAAATAGAGTGTTAAAATAGGCTTTAACCAATATCTATAATGATAATATATTATTATTATTTTCGCAACTTAAGTGAGAATGGAAGCAATATACCGCACAGCATTTTGGCGGACAGTATGGGCGGAAAGAGCCGACGAGTTGAGAGGCTGGTTTCGTGCAAGAGCATCATCCCGTCTTGCCACGCCGACTACTCAAGAGTCGGTTTTACCCCCTAGGCTTGTTTGTTTGTTTGTTTCACATCAAACACGATGTCAACTCAACACAATGACAATTCAGCATACCTTTAAAAATGATAAAAGTCCTGAAAAGTGATGAAACAAATGCTATGTTAAATACATAGGGTTTACAGGTTAGTGTTTTCATCACCCAATGACACTTTTTAAAGGTTTGTTGAATTGTTACTGCGTTGAGTTGAGTGAAACGGTTCCATGCTAACTCAACACAGTGACTATTCAACACACTTTTAAAAAATGATATAAAGTCATTAAAAACGGTGAATTTTTTTTTTTAACCTAATCTAACCTACTTAACCCGGTTAATAATGTTTAGGCTTATAATAATTTGTTATCCTTTATGCTATGCATAAAAAACCTTGTCTTATAAACGTTAGTTTATCATTAAAAAAAATTATAATACTCGACAAGTCGAAAATATTTCACCAATAAATGAAGATATCATATATTTCGACGCCATCTAGTGAGAAATTTAGCACTAACAAAGCCTTTACTACAAAAATAAAGTTGGTTGTTTACAGGTGAAAAAATATAATAAGCAGTAATTGTTGATGGAGGTACTAGTACATATTGAATCATTTGGCGGGTTGGAAATAAGCCGACATAGCTCAGTGGATACAGAGCACCTGACCGGACATCAGAAGGCATTTATTTTTACTCGGGAGATATTTTCAATTTGTATTAGTATTTCGGATGACTAATTATTGCTTATAATTATTTGTTATCCTTTGTGCTATGCATAAAAACCTTGTCTTATAAACGTTAGTTTATCATTAAAAAAATAAATAATAAGGTTTTTGTTTCATCACTTTCCATAACTTTATATAACTTTCTAAAGATGTGCTGAATTATCATTTTGATGATTTATCCGGTCACCGCGTCAGTTGTGGGAGAGAGGTTTGGAAGGGGAACGTAGGATAAGTGAAGTAATGGGGAACATGCTTAACTGTTAGCTCAATTCTAAGTATGTTTCCCATTACTTCACTAATCCCACGTTCCCCTCCCCCACCTCTCTCCCACAACGGACGCACTGCCCCACTCTACTGTATTTTTCTTTTTTGATAATACGTGTATGTGTACTTCTGTATTTAATACCATATTTTTCGTAATAGTACTGATGATGGTACGCAGGTACCGAAACCGGTTGACTTAAAAATATATCAATAAAGTGACTTAAAACCAAGTATTTTCGTTTCATTTATTTGAAATTTCAAGTCACAATGTGTTTGCTCCTTTCGAAAAATTACTTTTAGTGAAATATTATGCCAAGTTTGCAAAAACGTTTTGTGCAATTGCTTTTCATAATGTGCCAAATTTATACAACCTAATAAACGGTGAAATCTAGGTGGATTCAATGGCTTTAAACCACAGTAAGCACTTTGATATATTTCTATATTAATATTTTGAGGAATGGTATTAATTAAATAATATGGTAAATGTTACTCGTATATGAATGACACCAATCGCTCGAGATGCTCTTCGTAACTATATGATAATATCGAGTTACAACTTCGTGAGAAGTACTCGAAAGTTTCCACTAAGATTGATTCTCCTAAGTGTTATCTTAAACTTGGTGAAATATTCACAGAAATCTGTTATCGGATTTATTTCACCGCTGTATTAATATTACAATGTTTTGTATTGAGCATTGATATTGCATGAAGCAGGTAAATCCTTAGTCAGAAATAAACAAATTAGATTTTGATTTAAACAGATAGACGCGTGGTTGTGGTCATGTTCGTGTACCGTAATATCGAAATATATTTACTATTCATTTTTTTGAATACTGCACAAGAGTCCCAAGAGCTCCCGACTGCAAATACAAACCGTACAGAAACGAAATGTGAAGGGTTCTTCGAGATATACGTAAAATGATCTGAAAAAGCACTCGAATTCAAATAATGCTTTTTTTTTACTGAGGATTGTAGCTTTATCACCAAACGCCTATCGGGTAGGACCGACATTTATTTTGTACAATAACTGCTGTTATACCATTAATTTCAGAGAAATGCATATTCGTCCGTGTGTGTGTGTGTGATTGCCACCAAAAGTTGATAGAATGCATCGTCATCGACCACGTGTCGTGTCTACTATCTGCAGAGTTTCAGCTCAATCGGATGTCGCAAAGTGGGTTAATTTCCGCTTCTAAGATTTGCATTAATTCATTAACGAAAACAAAAGTAAGTTTCAAATAGATTTATTTTAAAATAATTGTTTTTTATGTGTAGAGTGCACGGAGAAAAATGGGTATTGATGTTTTATTAAGAATCTCTTCTAATTATTCTTAACCGGTTAAAAACGGGATTATAGGCCCTTAACGAATGAATTGATAGGTTTCCAAATATGAATATATTATTACCAATTCAGAACACCTCTTGTAAAAATATAAAAATCCTAATATTTTCGCATTTCGTCTTTATATTTTACTAAGGCTGATGCAGGTGTATGAACACGTATTACGAAATGTTAGGAATTTACTTAAAATTGATCAAGAAATTGCCTGCAATCCCGTTTTTAACCAGATTACCAATAATTTGAAGAGATTCTTATTAAATTAGCAATACTCATATTTCTGCGTGGTTAAAAACAAAATAACTTTTTACTTAATTATTTTTAGTAATTTAAAAAAGCATGTTTTACTGTGAAATCAACTCTAGAGTGCTCACTCATCTCAGGACATTGGATCACTGAAGACATAGGCGGAAATAAGTGTTTTGTGGGTGCGTGCGTGTTCCCCGGAAGCTCTCTTTTTGATATTTTCCTTCTAGTGAAAATGATCTAGCATTATTAAATAATACATATACAATTTATCATAACACACATTTCTTGAACTGATAAGCAATTGTTTCATTTACCTATTTGGGATCTAGGAAACCTATGTAAATTGGCATCATCGATAATCTGAAGAATTGTATATGGGGCGGCAAGCGATATTAATGACACATGATCATGGTCACTTTTTGCAGTGGAAAGGCTCACCTAATCCATTTTATTGTTGTTGAGATAAAATGGATAGGTTCTGTAGATATTATATCATTATTCTGGAAAGTCAAAAGTTACTTCCGATTTGTTTATTTAATATTTGACCCATAACTGGCAAAACTGATGCTTTTCAATTTAGTAAGGTCATTAATTAAGATAGCGGCGTAATGGTTCTAAGAAGAGGAAATGGAAACACTGAATATCTTAACAATTCATGTCCAAATAACAATATTGTGTTACTAATGTGCCATTCTGGGTATCATTTCGACAATTGTAATATTCTAAGGAATTTAAAGAAGGAAAACTTTGATTCTTTATCCTAACAAAAGTATAAAATTTAAGTAAAGTTGTATAATTCAGCGCTCTTATTTTAAGTTCGGAACATCATAATATGCATCGTCAGTAATGTTGTTTTTAAATAACTATCAAATAAAAAAATTGAAAAAAAAAATCCCCATATTCTGGTCAATATTTTAAAATTTATAATATATTTCGCAATAATTTTTATAAATTACGAAAATATGTATTCAAAATTGCAAAATAACTTTGTTGCGTCTTTTTAAATTAAATAAATGATCTCGCAATACGGCTAAAGTCCTCTCGAGCAACGTTTCAATTCTGAATTGAAGCCACTCAGGAACGTGCCGCAAATACTTACCTTTACCTTTTTACTAAATACCTTTTATTATTTTTAACTATTAAATTTGCTCACGTCAGAATTTTAAATCGCAACTTCCACCGAGCCTTACCACTCGAACATGCAGTCCGCAGTTTATACCACTATTTTTAGTAACAATTATCAACATATTTTAAAACCAAAAGTTTCTTCATCAGGATACAAAGTATTCTCAAATTAAGATATATTTATAAATACTTTGTATCATGACGAAGAAACTTTTGGTAAAAACTTTGGTATAGACAAATAGTTGTCTATTCTAAAGAGGAAAACAAACCGTAAATTTTGATTTGGGACCAAAATACTAGACAAAACTAAATAATACTTTTTAAATCAAAAGGCAATACAATATATAGCAAATACCATTAAAGAATTCAGGATTTTAGAGGCCATTTTGACAATTTTTTTGTGAGTTAATGGTAATTGTAATTATTAACTACGTAATATATCTCACCCTATTGTGTAAATACAATAAAATATAAAATAAAAAAATAAAACATCGTAAAAAAGCTTTTTTTGTGTTGGAAATTAAAATTTATTTACGACAAATTTGTGTTCTAATGTAATTTGGTCGTTTGAAAATCAAATTTAAACCCATCTAAAGATTTTTTTTAATAATTCATATTTTTTATTTCATTATAATTATTTGTGACTTCATGGTAATTATTTGATACTTAATGGTAATTATTTTTTTAATTAATTACCATTAAATCACAAATAATTACCATAAAGTATCAAATAATTACCATGAAGTCACAAATAATTACCATTAAGAATCAAATAATTACCATGAAGTCACAAATAATTACTATTAAGAATCAAATAATTACCATTAAGTCACAAATAATTACCATTAAGAATCAAATAATTACCATTAAGTCACACATAATTTCCAATCTTCAGTGAGTGAGTTTCCGAGTGCAACACCTAATCATAATAACATCGATTTCAATCAATGCATATTTGAAGAACGTGATATAAGAACTAAATTAGAATCCCGTGACCTTAACAAATCGGCCGGTCCTGATAACATTCCGCCAATCTTCTTATCGAAATGCTAATCAGTCCTGACTTATCCTCTAACTAAACTTTTTAATTTTCCACAAAAACTGGCATTTTTCCGAAAAAATGGAAAACAAGCTTTCTGTCTCCAATATTAAAAAAAGGTGATATATCTGATATATCCAACTATAGACCTATAACTTATATGTATCCGTCGTCAATCCCGAAAATACTTGAAGCGGCCCTGCTCTCTAAACTCTCGCCTGAAATCAATAAAGTAATTTCACATCAACAACATGGCTCCATAGCAAAAAGATCTACTCTAACAAACTTAATGATATATCAGGAATATATAACTAATTCCATGAACAATCGTCTTCAAACAGACGTAGTGTATACAGACTTTAGTAAGGCTTTCGACAAAGTCTCACATAAAATTCTTATAAACAAACTAAGATTCCTAGGTATAACTGGGCATATTTTAAGATGGTTCGAAAGCTACCTTCACAAAACAAAAATATCATTAAAAGTCAATTCACATTTCTCACATCAGTTTGAAATCTTCACCGGAGTCCCACAGGGGTCACATCTGGGCCCAGTGATATTTTCCTTGTTTATCAACGACATAACTACCATCTTTGATGAAGTTATGATAATTTTATTTGCGGACGATTTAAAAATTTACAAAACAATAACTAGTCATAATGACTGTAGCGTATTGCAATCAAATTTTGTGAGGCTACAAGAGTGGTGCACCCTTAATGAACTGTTTCTCAATATTGAAAAATATCAATCAATAACTTTTACGCGAATCAAAAATCCCATTAAATATCAATATAGCATCAACAACAATTTCCTAAAAAGAGTAAAACAAATTAAGGACCTTGGTATAATATTTGACTGTAAATTAACTTTTGTTCCTCATATAAATTAAATAACCAACAAGGCCATGAAATGCCTGGGGTACATTCTGAGGACGATAAAAGAATTTAAAACAATTAATTCCTTCAAATTGCTTTACACTGGGTTGGTAAGAAGTAATTTGGAGTACAACTCAACAATCTGGGCTCCATATTATAAGACTCATCATCAAAAAATCGAAAGAGTACAACATAAGTTTCCAAGGTTTATTAATTACAAACTTGGAATACCAATCGAAGAACTTAATTATACATGTCTAATGGAATTACTAAACCTAAGCGATTTAACTACAAGACGAACAGTGACTTAATTTGCCTTTTCAATATATCAAATGGCAGCCTGGACGCCCTCGATTTAACGAGCTTAATTAATTTGCGTATACCTACCCGCGATACCCGTTTAAATGCTCTATATTTTGTTACCAAATCTGGAAATAATTACTTCGTAAACTCTCCAATTCAAAGGCTTCATACACTTGGAAACAAATATAGTTCAATCGTTTCCAATCGGTTTCTAAATTTAAAACCAATATATTAGAACTTTTATAGTAAAACAATAAACATCTAGATATTGCACCTCTCATCGAATTGTTTCCACAAGATTGACACAATAATGGGTGTAGTCTTCTTGCAATTACTACAACTTCATTATTATTTCACATGTAATTACTCTAATCATTTAGTCAAAATGTTATTTTATTTTTATTTATTTACCAATTTCCGAACTGGCTGGCTTATGGAGCCCGCTAGTTCGTGAATAGATAATTGAATGAATGAATAAATAAATACACTAGCTTTTATGTATAGCATAGATATTATGTTAATACAACTACTACCTAGCATTTACATATAAACTTAACATTTTTATAAAAAAAATTCTTCTTTATACCTTAGAAGTAGACATATTCTTATTTTCTTACAACAGGCTTATACCTACAAACTATCAGGTATACATTTGCTTTTTGCTTGCTTTTATATGTCAAATAGTGAAGGTTATATTATTGCTTTTACTATTCTATACTTATAATCTTCACAATATTTTTTTATATAAACTATGTAAAATGGCAGACCGGACGCCCTCGATTTTACAGGCCATGATAACCAGTCAAACGCTCTATATTTTGTTAACAATACTGCCAATAATTATTTCGTTAACTTTCTAATTCAAAGGCCTCATACACTATGTGTCGTATGATATCATGTTACTGCTGGCACTACCTAGTATTTACATATAAACTTTACATTTCTTTTTAACTAATTTACGTGTGTATACCTTAGGAGTAGGCATATTCTTAACTTTGTACAACAGGTTTATACCTACAAATAATTATTGTATGCATTTATTATTTACTTGCTGTTATAATATGTCAAATGGATATGGTTATATGTATTATTACTGTTACTATTGTGAACTTACAATCTTCAGAATATTTTTTTATGAACTATGTATGTAAAAGCCCAATGGGCGTATAAATAAATAAATAATAAGTACCTACTTCATTCAACTAGTACTTTAATTGTGCTATGCATAAAAAACTTGTATTATAAACATTATTTTATCATTAAAAAAATTAGGTTATTATCTTACAATCATACGTAAGCACCATAGACATATGAATATTAGTAGACCTGCCCTAAGTGATTAAAAGCGTATTATCCCCACTCCCCATACCGGTTCCATTGAGCCGGCTGGGCTCGCGTTTGGCCTCAAATGAAATTTGAAAACGTGACGTCATCATTCTTGTGCGAACTATGGTCGAGGCATCATCGGTTCATTTTACTAAATAACACGGCAAAATTTTGACTTGTACTATGAAAACTGGTAAAAATAGATGTGAAAAAAGAGAATAAACCCAATTGTCGTATTACATTCCATATATAAGCATTATTTTACTTTATTTTAAGCATATTCACATCGTATAATATGAATCAGTTGTTACTATCACATAGAGAAACGTCTGGACGCGAAACACAAAGCTGGTTGGTTGCTGGGAAGTAAATTATGAACATTTATAAAAGTGTCTTAACTAAATACTCTGAAACTAACTACGACTCTGAAAATAAAAGCTGCCTTACTTTGCCGAATTTGGACTTCGCAAATTTGTTCATAACGTGGCGAGTAATTTGCGCTCCCATGTAAAAATGTCTATTCATTCAAAGCAGATTTTACTTTAAAGAAGTAAATGGTGATATTATAATGCGAGATGCCTATTTACTGTCAGATTGATTTATTGACGAATCACAGTCAGCTTCACTCGTTCCCTCGTTCCCTCGTTCTTCAACAGTTGATTTTACCCCTCGCCCATATCTTCTCGTCTATTAATTCCTATGTCTGTGGTAAGCACAATGTTGTTAATTTACCTCTACTTACAATTTTCCAGGAAGTAAAAAATAATTTTGTGTTGTTGTGGTTTACAGTTTAAAAAACGACTTATCAAACAAAAATTTGTCCGCTGTTCAAGGTGTTTTGGAATTAGGAGCTATTCTGGTAAATTTGAAGAACGGTAAAAGTTTGGCAGGACGGACTCCTAAATTCTTTGAAAAATAAGCACCCGAAAAAATTATTAGATAAATATCTTGAAAACTTTTGATAAGCCACTAAACTTTTGACGGATCCGTGAGTAAAATGGGGGAGTTATAAATTATGCAGTGGAGATATTAGACCCAGTGGAGTTGTCAATTTTATTTTGAGGTGTTTTAAGAACTTTTGAAATGGAAGTAGAATTATTTCTAGACAATTTTTACAAACTTTTTAAATAAGTTGGTTTTGTGAAAATTATACAGTATATGTTTAGAGTGAGATAAAAACAATGGCATCATTAAGTCATTTTGAAAGCTTATAACTCACTCAAGGATATGCTTGGTTTAATCCCAGAATTCACACAAAGATACCCATACTAAAACATACATCAGACTAAAATTCTACTAATGAACTGCCTAAAAATTATACCACATGAAACGTTTTCATATCTGTCTTAGTTCGGCAATTAATAGAGCGATTATCGTAAAGAAAATATTTTCAAAATTTTGTTTTGAAGTTGAATTTTTTTTTTGTCTAAAAAAAAATTAATATGAAAAAAAAACTCAAAATTTATTGCGATTTAAAAAAAGAGTAAAATTACTTACCTACGCTTTACACTCGTTGAAATCCATCTTAATCTTTGCGCGTCGTACAGGGGACGAGGCGCAGGGGCTTTCCGGTTGCATTTTTGCGGTTTTGCAATTTCTATTGGAACCTGTTTATGTTGCAGTTGTTGGAATAGCAGATTCATCCATAGCCCTTGTAGTCTGAAGTCGCCAAGTTGAAAGTGGCCTATAGCTTTTTGGGTGGTTCAGTGAGGATCACCAGCTTCTTGACCAAGTGAAAAGGGCGTTAGTGTGGTCATCCAGGATCTATTTTGGCATGATTCAGTTTTATGAGTAAATTATTAGCAAATCTATTGGTGTGTCAATGCACACTGATTTTGGCACTTAAAGCTGCTGAATTGATTAAGCATCCTGCAAATAAACTAACGCTTTTTAAAGAATTTATGGGAAAAAATTGAGAAATGAAAAACACGATGTCTAATATTAAGGACAAAAAAGGAGAGGTCTGCGCATACACCTGAAAAACGTTTTATTACGCCTCTGTCTCTCTAATAAACAACGGAAAATAAGGTTATGATAGAGATTTCAATGACAGAACCATAACTTGACGAAGAGAGTGCAAGTTGCTAGAAAGTCGCGCAAGTGAGAATTGTATTTTGACAAGGAATTCAATGGCTCCCGCAAATCGATATTATTATCACATTAAAAAATCTCAATAATAGCAACAATTTGAAAAGGTTAAACGACCCAAATCAAATACTAATAGTACTTTAAATGTACATTGCACTATAAAAGTTTGCATAAATTGAAAACAATTGTATCAAATGTGGTTGTTAACAAAAAACTGTATGCATTCCAGTACCAATTTTAAAATTCTTGCTAACCTAACTGAACCGAATGTAATATGTTATTTTTTTCATAAAATAATTTCCATTGTATTTTTTTTTGTAGGTAATCTCGTACACGGCATTCAATCTGTATATCCAATTTGTACGTTTGCTTTTACTACTCTAATCCAATTATTTTATCAATCAAATTAGTCTGGAATTTTTACCAGCGACGGATGCTGGTAATTACCAGAACCCAGCACAATAGAAATTTTCTTTTATTTTCAATCCGACAAAACAACTCCAGTGATTTGCATGATTATAAGCAAGGACGTACTGCACATTCAAACCTTATGCTAACTAATAACTCTCCCCGAAAACAATTTCACGAATGATAACGAACAATTTGTACTAGAAGGATGCCATGATTTTTATACATAATTGGGTTCTAGTTATGTGTATAAAAGTTGATTGTACACTTGTGGAGTCAAAAAAGAATAGTGTTTTAAAAAAGGTTCAAATTCCGATGAATCATTGATTGTGTTCGTTCTCAACCAGCGTTACATTTACTAGGTCGTGTCTCGCCTTTCTGGCGCGTCTCTGACGTCTTTTTTCAATCACTAGCATTACATACTTTAAGATTATTCGTTCCTGCCGACATATTTTATTTTTCGCATCCAGTTTTTCACCCACTCGACTGTGCTGTCGTATTCCTGGGGCGTCCCTAACTTCATCTCTTACACACTTGTTTAACGTATATATGTACTTTCAGATTATTAATTCCCTCGCCTAGGCATACACCATTCAAATTTTGCATACATTTATCTTCGTACTGATTGATTTACCATGCTAAATTTTCACAGTTTAGGGATATCACTAATAATTTAGTTACATCAAAACTCTTCGTAAAATCACAGTATACTTTAACATGTGCAACAACTCTTTTTTACAGATATGCGATTGCTTGATAAGATTCAGCGTCAAGTTCATTGGTCAAATGCATTGTACATTCAGTTTTGGATTAGTGATAGACGAAACGGTGGATGCAATCTGTTAGCCATACATTGATAATTGTCTGGAATTTAGTTAGTTTTTTTAACAGTTTTCATAATATTATTATTATTTTTAAGATTCGAGCTCACTCCATATTTCTTGGAGTGAGCATGAAAGCAATACCATATTTATGTGCATCAATAAATTAAAAATTTGTATCTGTTTTGTTTTGTTTTAAATAAAAATATAAAACATCTTTACATAAACGTGCTTTCACTTAGAATAAATAAATACTTGTAGCATTATGAAATGGCGTTCTAAACGAGCATTTCAGCACGCATTGTGAGCATAACTTGAATAAATAGTGTCTTAAAAAGCACGGTTCATTTTGAACACGTATTTTTTAGGGAACCGCTGTAACGTTCGATGTAAGAATTCTTAAACATATTGGGACAAGGAATTCATTTAATAAATAAAATTCCACGCTTTTGGAGAATATTTGAAAATTGGTGAACGCGAGATAAGTTAACATTTGGTTAGGTTAGTTTGTTGACCATATTTAGTCAGATAACTGATATTTCTGACTGAGGTTAGTCAGTTGGGTTTAGTTAGTTATTTTTTTTTTATTTAATTAAAATTAAATTTAATAATATAATTATTAAGTTCTGCAAGTATTTTTTGGTTTTTTTTTATTGTTACAGCTGTTTCGGCTTTCAAGGCCATTTTCATACTGTGACAAGCGGTAGTTTGAAAGGACAAGCGACAGTTTGAAAATGGCCTTGAAAGCCGAAACAGCTATAACAATAACAAAAACCAAAAAATACTTGCAGAACTTTATAATTATATTATTAAATTTGATTTTAATTAAATTAAAAAATAATAATTGAATGGAGTTCTACGAATTAAACACAAAAACAATAAATAGTTAGTTGGGTATTTGGCTAAAATAACATTGATGTTTGCATTTTTTAAGGAGGTGGTAGATGGAATGCATTTATTTATTTAATTTCAACGATATAAATATATATATATTTTTTTTTTTGGAAAACTAACGTTTAAGACAAGATTTTTTATGCATAGCACAAAGGGTAACAATTATTTTACAAGCAATAATTATTCGCCTGAAACACTCGACTCGACCGGAAATCGAAGGGACACGGATTCGAGTCCCGTTGGCGTCATGTATCTTTTATCAGGAGATTTTTCAATATGTATGAGTGTTTCAGGCGAATGATTATTGCTTGTGATATAAATATACCCTACAGGATAATTGCTAGTCACAGTTAAATATAAGCATAAGAAAATACTAAAAAATTACAATTTTATGTGTCATCAGGTTGTATAATTTTTTTTAAAGATTAAAATATGATGTAAAAAAGATAGTAGATCCATAGCGTAAATAATATTTACTTTTTGGAATAACTTAGTGAGTAAAATCTCAAATTGTAATAATTAATTATTGAAGACCATATTAGCGATTCGGTCACATCTAGGACTCGAACCCAGGACCCTTGCCTTTACCCTTACCCCTAACCCTTACCCTTGCACCGGCCTTGCCCTAAATGTGACCATATCCTTTTCTGATTTTTCTGTTTTAATTTTTGTTTAGGACTCGCTAATATGGTCTTTAATAATTAAAGAGTAAATAATAATCATTAGAATTAATTTTTTTATTATTTTTTTTTTATTTAGGAGAAAAAACAGATAATTGATACAGATATCAATTGCCAAGAATATACAAAACATCAACTAGAGAATTCACCTGCATCCAAACTATTTCTCACGAATTGACTTAAACAGCAGTTAAAAACATATTATACAAATATTTTTACTTATAAATAGTGGAAAAATATATAATAAGAATATTATTTTACAAATAGAGATATGAAATATAATATATGTAAGTATATTGAAATATGACGTGTAATGTTAGTAGATTGTTGATTTGCTTTATAAAATATGCCAGAGTATTTGTTTAGATGTCTATAAAAAAAATAATTTGAACAAAACTCATTTTGAACAGAATCATTTTCATAAATAAACCCAAAGCTTTAAGTTAAATCTCTGATTTCGGAGAAAGCCTCATATTGTGTAAAATGCTAGTATTCTATTCAAATTTTGTAAAAATTAACTTTTTATTTTCTTGATGGTCCTTTTATCTCACAAATCTGAATCCTTGCAAAGCCCACGACATTCGTTAATACATAAATTCCAGTTTTCGTTCACTTTATAACTCTTTAATCTATGTGAAAAACGATTTTTTTTAGGTAGGTAATTTATCTAAAGTGTTCACGATATATATATGATTGGTAGGTATGCATTCGTAAAGACTTGATGGATAGGAAATCTCAAATCCTGCAACATCTTACCTACCAGATGTACCCATCCCAATTGTCACCATAACCGGTATAGTTGATGCAAAATGTCAATAAAGATGACAGTGTTGCTCAGTGTTCGGATGGTGTAAATTGACACCTCGGACGGATGTTTGAATTACTGGAGACCGCGGATTATTAAATATGGTGTAAATTGACGACTCGGACGGAAAGGCCGGATGTTTGAATTACTGGAGACCCTCAGATTATTAAATATGGTATAAAACCAGTCAGTAAGTTTTTTTACAATTTTGTTGGTTTAAGCTCAGCAGACGAAAACAGGAATGTTCCATCCGACGTTGATATTTTACTGGGTAATAGGGGTTTGTCTAGACGAAATACGAATGCACCGCCTGCTATAGAGACGGTATTCGGATATATTGTAATGGGTGAAATACCTAGGTGTACGACGGAGGTTTAGTGGACATTCGGCACAAGTTTCCAATGTTTTATCAAAGTTGTGGATAGTAGAAGATATGCCTACTAAGTTGTGCGTGCTGAAGACGAATTAGAAAGAAAAATTATCGATGCTTTCTAATTGAAATTTTCCTCGATATTTGGGGGTAAAGGATTACTGCACGATAAATATTATCATCTTTGCAGACGCTAGCAAGAAAGCCTATGAGTGTTCATGTCACAG
The DNA here is from genome assembly GCA_026573805.1 of Hesperophylax magnus. NCBI lineage: Eukaryota > Metazoa > Arthropoda > Insecta > Trichoptera > Limnephilidae > Hesperophylax > Hesperophylax magnus. Next base: position 3,914,387 of record JAIUSX010000091.1, on the reverse strand, counting down.
ATTAGGGTGGCAACGCTACGATAAATTTGATATGTTCTATGTCCAATCTAGCCCCTCTCAAAATAGTGTAAACAAAAATACATCATTGTCGGACATCTACAGGGTTTTCCAACAAGAGGTGTTATTTTGATATTCAATCGTAAAAGATCAAAGGTTTTGTAGCTTGTGTGGCACGTAGCGCCGTTTTGTTGAAAGTAAACGTTGTCCAAATTAATACCATCCAATTCCGGCCATAAAAAATCATTAATCATCTCTCGATAGCGATCCATTCACCGTAACTGTTGCTCCAGCCTCATTTTCGAAAAAGTAAGGTCCAATGACTCCGCTGGACCATAAACCGCACCAAACAGTCACACGTTGAAGATAAAAAGGCTTTGCAAAATTGTCGCATCTGGGTTTTCCGAACCCAGATGCGACAATTTTGCTTGTTAACAAAACCGAGGTGGAATGGGCCTCATCACTCAAGATGATTTGCATTTGATTCACTCAAGTGAATTTTAATAATTTCAATGCGTTGTTGAGTCGTGTATCGTTCCACTTTTATTAATGGCGTAGTTTTTGCTTGTCAAATGTCAAAAAACGATAGCTTCAAAAGTAACATCTACCGAAATAGCTGGCTATTCAAAATATCACCTCTTATTGGAAAACCCTGTACCATTTACCTTTGTTCCAAGTTACGTCGTATCTTTTTGCTGACCTTACACAAAGTTTTAAGTAGACAGTGGAATTATTTTCATATGCCGACATAAACACGTTAAGGTCATTTTGAATGCTATGTTCGTGACAGTCTTAACGTGACGCCAGAGATTAAGACAAAGTACCTTCGTCAGACTACCTAGCTACAAAATTATTATGTTAAATATGTTTCGGTAGCTTCGTCAGACGGGCCGCACAACGCACGTGAACGGTTCTCAACTAGCACATAAATAATTACGCAGTGAATATTATAAAATAAAATTTACGAAATCAATACATTCATGTCTGTAGAATAGAGAATACAACACTAGAATTAGAAATGTGTACCAAAAAAATTTGAACGGAAACAAATGTTCCATTTAGCCCAACCGCCCGTGGTTGATGGGTATGACCATACAATAAAGAATGAAACTAGAAGTGAAGAAGTAAACAATTATGACACTGACTTCGTACCTTTTAGTTCTAGATGACAAGCGAAAGTCTCTCTATTAGAGTAGTCACCGTGACTGAAATGGTATGGGCTTTGTAAATGATTTAGCGCAAATGAACGCCTCTCTATTAGAGTCGTCACCGTGACTGAAATGTTATGGTCTTTGTAAATGATTTTGCGCAAACGAACGCCTCTCTATTAGAGTCGTCACCGTGACTGAAATGGTATGGGCTTTGTAATTGATTTTGCGCAAATAAACGCCTCTCTATTAGAGTCGTCATCGTGACTGAACTGTTATAGGCTTTGTAAAAACGCGAACCGGAAGCAGGTGGCGCGTCGTGCACTGGAAGTAGGAAAATGAAATAATGTGAACCATCTCTCAATTCGACAGCAGCCGCTGTATTGTTGAAGAAATGGCGGCAGCTCGTGGATTTCAAATTAGAGGATGCAGTAATGCCATACATAATCGTAACAATAAAAGTTAAATTTAAGCGAAACCGGAAAGTAAAACTATTTAAATTTTCGCAGAAATAATTTTTAAGAAAATCCAATGTCAGTAAATGTAAAAACAACTGAATAAATAAATCATTAAAAAAAATGTATACATTGTCATGAAAGCCAAAACTTAAGTATAAATATAAATATTGAGATAAAAATTCTGGTTGTAGAGTTTCGTGCGCCAATATTTCAGTTATTAGTTAATTTTAACATTAGTAATGTGAAACTTTGATACATGTTAATATATGTAGTGATGGGGTCGCGGTCATGAGGTTTATTAATTCTTTTTTTGACTTAAGGGGGTCGCGACAGTAATTAGTAGGTAAGTAACCGGCGGCATAAAATATCCAAGTTAATTTATGTAACGTTTAAATGGTTATATCTACCATGTACTCGTATTTACGAAGCCGTGTTGGAACTTAAAAAATTCTGAATTTCAGCATCACACCCTCTAATATTAGGAAATCGGTATCTGAGGTGTTAAGGGCTGTATACGAGTTAGGGTTGTCATTATAATAAAGAGAAGGGTTGGCTGAAGAAATGAAGGGGTATTTTTTATCTCACGATCTCTAATGGGATGTCTTCACAATGAGGAAGCAAGACAATTAGGGGAACAAAGAAAATATCATTCAAGTATTCAAATATCAAGAGAAGAAGTACAAAAATGTATTTTTCAACTGTATTTTAAGTAGATTTTTTGCTTTGATGTCCCACATAGCTTTCTTGTATAAGCTTTGACTACGGATCCTTAGGGTACGTATACATTTACGAACCGAAACGCGAGCCGAACCGAAAGGAGCGAAGCGGCGTTTCGCGCCATTTGCGGTTGCTTCGTTTCTTTCCCATAAGTTGAGGTTCAGTTCGGCTCTCGGATTTATACGTAGCATTAGGTAGCCGGTTCTATTACAGAGTTAGTAACATCTCTTTTTTTTAAATTTTGTTTCTATTATTCACGTTTATACAATAACTCTTAGGACGGATTGTTTCATAGTATTTAAACAATTCATTAAATTTCAAATTTTATTTTCCGTTCTTTCAATGTTCTATTCAAGTTTTTTCATCATTTCAGTTTTGTAAAAAAACTGTCCAATAATGATATACTAAAAGAACTAGAATAGAACCTTCACAGAATTTGAAAATCAACTATGAAATTTTATGAATTAGTGACCGGAAATCTGTTTATCCAAAAACAATCAAACTTTATATTGTATGTTAAAGCGGTGCAATGCGAAGCTTTGCAAAATAATTTGTTTTTGATGTGAAAATTTATGAAAGAAGTATATTGGAAATATTATGAACGATACTGCGAGTAGAACATATATTGGCCTTTTGCTGTAGTCGAGCATTTATTATAAGCCCAGCAAAAGTATCAGGCATATAAAAGTAAAAAATCTCCTACTAAGGAACCTCTTTTCGGATAATGTTTTATTGAATAATGTGGAAAATTTAGTTCTTCAGATTGTGATTGGAAAAAAAATAATATTTCCAAATAGATTAATGGTGACGTTGTTTTTTGGATAGGAGAGGATTTGAATTTGAATAGGCGACCGGTGCTAAGGGGGAATTTAAAAGTATCGCTATCTGCGTACGTGATTCCGAATGTATCACGTCGAGGTGGATCGCCTCAAGATACAAACAAATACAACAAATCAACTAACCTTTAAGAGTTCGCAACGTATTTATCGTCATGAGCTATGGAGTTATGAAATATTCCTTCAACTGTCAAAACTGGGTAAAGCCGAGTAGTAAAACTAATAGACACTGGCATGTACTAATTACTGAAAGTTATATTTATTTTTATTTGATGTTGTTGATTATACTACTGTAATATGAATGAAAATGTTTTTGAATAAGAAAGAATTTTGATTTTTTAAATATTTTAAGTAATTTTAAAAGATAATTTAATATTATATTATCTTTGCCAATTTTACACGAAGAGATACATTCCCGCCCGTGTTCACAAAGAGAAGTAAAAATTTACTAAAGATTTTCAAAGCTCATCAGGGGATCCGAATCTTTAATTTATCTCTCTTTCCCTCTGTTTCTCTCTCTCTCTCTCTCCTGTCAAAGGTCGACTAATTTATCGACATTGTTATCTGTTCCGCTGATATCGAAAAAATGCGTAGGCTAATTCACCAATTATTAGTCCATATTTAGACCCAAAAAGACTGAAGTTATCTAAAAATTAATCAATTTAATTCAGTAAACATGGGTCATTATTTTAATTTTATTTAATTCCTGTTATTATGATTAAAAAACACCGCTGATTGGGTTCGTAGGATTTTATATTATTTTAAAAATACAAATTTCACGTAGCAGATAGAACGATTTTCTTAGATATATAATCTGCACCGAAATGACAGAAAACTGATGTCGCCAAATTATTATTATTTTAGCCCCAAATATTTTTGCTTTCTTTTACTTCTGTTTCCTTCAACTTTTTCCCCTCGGTCGGTGATCGTCTTTTCATTTGCTTTTCCACCTACCTACACAGCGCACCTTATACAACCTTCCACTTCTCCTTCTTCCTGTTTCCTCCAGATATGGCTGACTCCATCAGACAACTTGTCACTGTATAATGCGCTAAGTAATTCCTTGATACATCGCCTCCCCACCCCTCCCGGTAAAATAAATGGGGAAGCCACGCGGATACAGAGTGGCGCAAAAAATTGCCACTGGTAAGAAATCGACTTCAAGAAGAATTTGAAATTGTAGCATATTTTACTGCAGAAGATACTCTCAGTATCACGCCACTAAATCACTTTTTTGAAACGTTTTTTTCAACGGCCTTAGTCGTATTTACTGTCCAGAAAAGAATACCGAACAAGTGTGTAGAATACCGCACAACTGTACTGTGTACGTGTGTAGAATACCGCACAAGTATATTGTGTACGTGTGTAGAATACCGCACAAGTGTACTATGTACGTGTGTAGAATACCGCACAAGTATATTGTGTACGTGTGTAGAATACCGCACAAGTGTACTATGTACGTGTGTAGAATACCGCACAAGTGTCTTGCTGTGTGTAGGAAGGTACCCTCCTACATAATATGAGATCTTTTAACCTGATTAATTTTACTATCTCAGAGTGCAGCGGTTCCATACGAGACTAGTAAACTATTGTAGGTATCGATAGTACCCTATATCAATACGATATTGACTAAATCCGCCATCTGATGATCCGATTCCGACAGTCGGTAGACAAAGCCGCTGCTAGTGCGGCCTCAGTCGTCAGGTAAGCTGACAATGTACGTACATATTCGTTATGCAATTACTCGAACTAACGTAGCTCTTAGAATTGAAAAAAGTCATATACGCGGATAATTGAATCTTTTCGAGATTGGAGTAAAGAAAGTTGATCAAGATCACAAGTTATGACCGTGCTAGAACCCCAAGCGTACAGTTGTTTAATTTAATGGTTCATATTTGACCAATTTGCCGAGTTGACATCGCATTCGGGTCCCACCTAAGCGTAGTGTGTTCAATTCCTCGGCTGGCTAAGTCCTCCATCACATCACAAGTAACATTTTTCGCTACGGTAGTATGAATTTTTTAAATATTGTTAGGTTATTCGTAACCCAGGAAAGTTTGTCTTTCTTTTTAAAATTAATTAAATATCCCGTAAGCGCATATCTCGTAAATAGTAAATAATGATTTAGTACTTTCATGAATGAAATAAATTTATTTTCCTTGCCGCAAATTAAATAACCTCAACAAAACACGAAATCTTTTAACCCTTCTAGCATTACTAGCCACAAACAGCATATTCCATTAGAGAACATAAAGGACATATCTGACCAGGGCGTCCATTCATTATCAAAGTATATTTTATCTTTTTTTCTATAATGCGTAGATTGTGATTTGTTCGTCGCTGAAAAGATGAGTAATTATTCTTCTCATTTTGTCTTAAATATTTATAAAAAATGTCAATGGTTACAAATTGGCAAGAATTTTTCAGAAGAATTGTCAGTTGAAAATTAAAAAAAATATATATTATTTTAAAGGCATAAATAATGAAGTAACAGTTTTCTTACTAATTCCCTTCACAAAAGGAATGCATTTTCTAAATATCGAGTTATTTATGGACGTTTCGAGTCAAAATGTCCCAGCTAGTTTTTTTGTTGACATTTATCATGTTCGACAAAATTAAAGTTTTTAGAAATACGAGTATCTTACTTTATTTCAAATACAAACATTTCAAAGATAATTTAATCTTCTTTTCTAAAATGTTATTTCTTATTATTACGAAAACATAAAAAATAAGTAAATAGCACTTTTTAGATACTTTGGGAGCTTTCCAAAATTCCATTAAATTCCACCATGTCGTTGGGGTTAAATAAAACTTCTTGAATTATCAGTAATTAAAGTACAACCATAGAATATAATGGAAAAATAAATCACCTTTTTATGAAGGAGTCCCGTAAAATTTATATTTTATTTTTGTTGTTTGTTTTTGGGGTGTTATGCCGTGTTGCGCTAACTCCTTCTTTAGACGACGTTTCGGACATCGTTGCAGTGTCCATCATCAGGGCAGATCCGGTAGATCCGAAGATCACGTCACATCTTCGGATCTACCGGATCTGCCCTGATGATGGACACTGCAACGATGTCCGAAACGTTGGCTAAAGAAGGAGTTAGCGCAACACGGCATAACACCCCAAAAACAAACAACAAAAATGCTTTTGGCCGTGAAAATCTAAAAACTTACCTTTATATTTTGTGATTGTTAATGAGAAGTGATACACTGATTTTAAAAGCAGGGGATCTATGTAAGTAGGTGCAAAAGGAAAGGAAAACTGTTGAAAACTTCTTCTGAAGTCTGATCCTCATTGTTGAGGATCATGACCACCACTCCAATTTCCTTGTAGGACGAGGCTCTTCTACTCCTCGCGGTTATTCGCTGCAGTGAGCAGTGGACACCGACTAATAAAAAAGTTAATAAAAAAAGCTTTTGCACACCCGAATTTGAATTCGCAACTTCCGGCTTGCTAGTCGAGGGCCTTAGCCCTCGACCACGGAGGCCGTCAAAACAAATGGATGAATGTACTTCCCAAGTCCTGTAGGACGTCGAATATAGGTATCTCTGCAGGAATAGAATTGTAGGTAAACTATTCCCAGCGAGAGATCTTATGGACGTCATCGAATCTCGTCCTCTTCCTTTAGAAGAACGAGTCGTAGAAGCGACCCGTTCTCATGTGACAAATGTCAACCTTGTACATATGTTTAACGCGCGTTTGGCGTGTTTCCCGACTATGCACCGGTGCCATCTAAGGGATCAATTACGCTAGTTCCTCGGAGCATATTTTACTGTGATACCACTAGAACAGAGACAGCATACCAACCTGACGCCTGTGCTTTCAGGATTGCAATCCGTCTGTTAAGAGAGGGGAATCTATCAAACGGACCGCCCGTTTCTCGACATTATCAAGCGTTATTTTTTTTAGGTATTTTGGGGTTCTAGACCAGAGGTGGCTGCCATTTTCTACAGAGGGGCGCACTTGTGATTTGTACAGGGTCAGCAGATGTGGACTATTAAAGTATCAGCGGGCTATGTACAGTACGCCCAGCTTCTGAGAGGCTAACATGACTCTGGCTTCAATTGATATATATCTAAAATTTATAAAAAAAAGCTTTGATACCATAGACATATGGGTTCTGACGTCTATGTTTGATGCCCTATTTCATCCTTATTTAAAGACCTTCTTCGTACGGAAGAAATTAAAATCATTATGAAAACCTTGCAGTATGTTATTTCTGGTAAATACATAGATATTTCAAAATTATAGTTAGTTGACTAGTATTTGCTAGCCGCCTTAACAATAGATTCAAAACAGATTATTATTAAAAAAAACGAATAAATATGGAGTCTTATGTTAGAGGTTACACCTGGAAATTTTTTGCTTCTCCAAACAGATTTATTATTAAGATATAAACTGAAAATCATTTTTTTAAATTATTCTTTGATGACAATGTATATTTTTTAATTTATGTTTAGTCTGTCCATCCTGTACGACATGACAAATGATTAGACGGTTGTGAAAACAGGGCCAACTATTGTGTAAATGCGTATATGCCAACACACCGAAATATAAGCATCTAACGAAAGAGTGCCTCCCCACTCGCTCTCCCCTGTATACTTTGTTTTAAGAAATATTATGTTGGTTCGAGTGTATCTCTTGACGTCGGAGTCGCGTCGGATTTAGGGCATGCATAACTCGATTTAAATTCCTTTACTGTAATTCCGGTAAACATTTTTATTCAAATTATTTGTATTTCGGTCCTACGACCAAATCAGAGCGGAAAGTTGCTTGGCTTCGGACGAGAGGTCGCGATTTTGACAAATTTATTTCTCAAAATCATAGAATAATGAAGTGAAGTTTCATTTAGCCTGACAGTTCAGCGCTCTGTCTCACTTACACTCGCCTGACATCGTAGATCTCTATCCCATTTGAATTTCGTAAACACAGTTTCGTTTTGGAAATTTAAGCCTCGGTTAAGTAAATATTTGGAACAGGAACCGCGCCCACAAGGCATTTCTTGTATTCTTATATATTCTGTTCAAAATCCTTTTATTTTATTCTAACTATACAATAAAATTATTCAGAACATTTGACCCCCTTAAAAGGAACGGCTTCGCGGCCCTTTTCATACAAAACTTAAATTTGGATTTTGAAATTTATTTTTTTAATCGAAAGATATTGCCAATTTCTAGTACGGATATATGTGCTGCGTTATTTATTTTTGATTTAAATTATATAATTCAATATTTAATGATTTTAGAGGCAACTTAGATATTTTTTGAGTTAATGGAACGTGACGCAAATAATAAATAAAATTTTAATCAAAATTTTAATTTTCCATGAAAAGGGCAGAACAGTCTTCCCCTTAACGCATATAAATTCTTCGCATTTAATTACCTTATCTAAATTAACGGTATAACCATAACATCTTCTTATAAGTAATGCCGTTTTTGCATACCCTAGTCTTCATAATACGATAGTTACATAAACCGTCTTAGACAACTTACGTGGTATTTAAGGTGACAGCTTTTTAAGAGTACGACGGAAGCTTCGTGGAATAATTTAAATTCGGAATGTAAATTAGGTGGAAACAAAGCATACATCGGAGGAATAAGGTGTTCGAGTTTTTTGATAACCTGGGAGAGGAAAATTTATGGAAATAGATGAAAATTTAGATCAGATGAAAATGTATTAATTTCAAAGGGCCAAGGTCGTGAATAATGATATTAATTATAAGCGTTGGCGACATTTAAAGTTTTGTATTTAATTTTGAGTATATCCTGCAAATTAATTGTACATTAATAAAATATTTTTTCATTTTTTTTAAAATGACTTTATAAAGAAATCACTTTGAAATATACCTTTGATATTAAAAATGGTCCAGGGAATTGATAGGCTACCCGGATTTTTTATACGCAACTGAAGTAAGTATCTGTCTTCCGGTATGCGCCATCTATAAAAAATCACTAACAGAAAGAACGTTTCCCCTCAAGTGGGAATCAGCCGTTATCACACCCATCTATAAAACCGGCGATAAGCATGACGTTAAAAACTACCGTCCAATTTCCCAAATTCCTATTTTAAGCAAAGTTCTAGAAAAAAATTGTCTATGATCAATTATACTCAACTATTTCCAAAATCATTGCACCGAATCAGCACGGATTCATGAGAGGCCGGTCTACGACATCCAACCTGGCCCTTTCAACAACTTCTTGCATAGCAAGATGGATGACAAAGAGCATGTTGATACTATGTATACAGACTTCTTTAAGACTTTCGATCGCGTAATACACTCAATTCTTTTGAAAAAGCTCGTCCTACTTGGTATACACGGTGACCTGTTTAGATTAGTAACCGTAATCAGGTAATCTTAATCAACGATGTCTTCTCAAAATCTATCGAGGTAAAATCTGGTGTCCCCCAAGGGTCCTACCTAGGTCCGCTAATGTTTAACATTTATATACATGACATTGGATCATGTATTCAAAATTCCATATATGAACTTTATACCGATGAAATGAAAATTATAAAGTTTATCGTTCTCTTTCTGACTGCGGAGCGTTACAAAGTGACCTAGATAGGCTTTGCAAGTTTTGCAAAGTTACCTATCTAGATATCAATGTTTCTAAATGTCATACTATGACATTCACCAGAAATAAATATTAAGTACTCTAACTACTATTCACTCAAAAATGTACCTGTCATCTCTAAAACGGAATGTAAAGACCTCGGCGTTTTCTTGATAGCAAACATATATTTAATAAGCACTTTGACTCAATCGTTAATAGGTCGTATAAAATGCTTGGTTTCTTGCTACGTGTAAGTAAAGTATTCAGTAATACGCATACAATCGTAATAGTCTAAGATCCCTTGAAGAACGACCATCACCGAGATGTTTATTTGATGAAACGTATTTTATATTTAATTTAATATGTCAATAAATATATTGCATATCGGTTGCCTATCAAATTTTAGTCCAGGGTATGATTAATTAATAATTTAAAAAAAAAAAAAATTTAAACATTGCACCGGTGTGATTATTATAAAAATTCTATACCAATCGAAAGTATGAAACCCATAGAATATGCAAACGTTAGGTTGCCTACTCTTTCCCGGTCACAACTCTCAGGTTGCCATGTATAAACAGGTAAATCGAAAAAGCATTTTGCACCGGTCTGATTATTGAATAAAAATTATATGAAATTAAAGATTATTTCATTATGAACACGATGGTATAAGGTTGCCTACTAAAAATCAGTCCCGAATTCCGGTTGTCGAATTTTGAAAACTAAAACTTTTTGAAAAGCTGCCGCGAATTCTCGTGTGCGACTGAGAGGACCCAACCAACCATCCCATGCGATAGAAGAGGACAAAGCATTGCAGGTGTCCGCCCATTAAAACAAAGAGAGTGCGCATGCTATTTGTTCTTGAAAATGAAAAGGATAGCGATAGACTCGTGCAAGGTACCATCTAGTCTAGATGACAGTATTATTTTAGTACATAAGTAATATTTGTCTTAACTCTAACATTGGCATTTTTTCGGATTCACTGCCCAAATTCTAACGTGACATCATGTCAATAATTTAAACATTACATTAATACATTACACACACACCTATATACTACACACGTCACCTGGTAATTAAGGAATTAACATACCACCATTACAAGGAAACATATCATAGGTACCCAACATGAATTATCTTATTCCTGTATATTGTTTCATCTCTGTAAACCATGTACTGTTTGTTTCTATAATATAAAATTAAAAAAAAAAAATTATAATAATATATTGTGAAGGTAAAAAATTACAAAAATTAGTAATATAACTTAATTGAACTTTATTGGTCTGGAATATATGAAACCGTATTGTTTATACTTTAATGTAATGCAATGTGATGTATGTTTCTCTAAAGCTGGAAAAACTCGCATTGAGCTATTTATGATCTTGTCAAATTTTCTATGGCTTTTTCTGTCGGTAAATTATAGGCTGACGAATTTGTTTTCGGGTCACTATGTCATTTCTAACGTGAAATATATATCTCTGAAATATCTACATAATTGCTAAAAAACTGAAACACATGCCACTTTTTTGTTTCGTATTTTTCATTCATTCTGTGAAAAAATAGATTACTGAAAATGTCAGATGCTAAAAAAATGTTATTTCTAAAACAAATATAGGCTTACAATAAACCTATCTTCTTAATGTCACTCGAAAGGTCACATATAAGGCATATATTTAATGTATCTTATCTTTACATCATACATACATGCCACTTAATGAGAATTACCTTTGAACCCGCAATATACTCGTAGGCGTTTCGGAAAAAACAAATACCCTGTTATTTGTGTTGCCTTCCCGCAAAGCCTTATTGGAAAATACATTACACCCGTCACTGGGCGGAGGGTTAAAAAATAGCTTCAGACACATTCATCTACCTTCTCCTGAGCCGTGGAATGTGCTGATAAAGATACTAGGAGTACAGGAGGGTGCAAGGGTACCAGGGACCAGGAAAACATAAGGGTGAAACGGGTGGGTGAAGTCGCGGAGGACAGGTGATAGGCTACTTGTCACTGGAGAAGATAGGTTGGTTATAATGTCGGGAAAAAGTAATAGCCTCGAGAAAGAAATTATTTTGGTTATATTTTGAAGATTTTATGTTAATTTGAATCAGTGATGGATAACCTGCGGCTCCATTAATCCTCAGTGTTCCAAAACATCCAAAGTTGATTTACTATTATCGATTTTATGGTATTTTTAACCAAAAATTGCTTCAAGCACAGATTTTTTTATATTCTCTTGGTAAGGAATGTATCTTATTATTATCTTAGCTTGTCGTTTCGTCATTTGCAAATATGTTTATTTTGTCAAACTAAATAATTTTCTTACAGGAAAGCTTCATATGACTTCTTATTTTTTTGAAGAACGCTTATTTAGCTGAAAAATATGATAAATCTCAATAATATTTTAACAAATATGAAATTTCCTTGAGGAGACAACCTCATTGTTTGGTACTTCTTGTAGTGCAAGTGTGCTCTATTTTCTCGAGAAGGTAATGTCATTGTTTGGTACTTCTTGTAGTGCAGGGGTGCTCTATTTTTTGAGGAGACAACCTAATTGTTTGGTACTTCTTACAGTGCAGGGGTGCTCTATTTTCTTGAGGAGACAACCTAATTGTTTGGTACTTCTTCCAGTGCAGGGGTGTTTTATTTTCTCGAGAAGACAATCTAATTGTTTTTGGTACTTCTTGTAGTGCAGGGGTGCTCTATTTACTTGAGGAGATAACTTCATTATGTGGTACTTCTTGCAGTGCAGGTGCACCATATTTTTAAGTCACTGTTTTGTAGATACTAGTGTTAGTTTTAGAGGTGCAGCACAATATCCTTAATAAAATTAGATCACTTGTACCTCCCGTGGTCCACTGCTAAAAATGTTGCTTATCACTGATTTTAACCTCAGAGAAAAAAAAGAGATTTTTAAAGCTTCACATTATCCAGAAACATCATAAATTCGTTTGTGTTTTGGTTTGGCTCCTTACAAAAATAGAATCCGACCTACCACGAAAACCTTTCTACGGTTTTTATATTAACAACTAAGTTTTTGTCATAGAGTTTTTTTCCGGTACATTTCAGTGAAAGGTTTTCATTTCCTATTGTGCATGCTAAATAGATCGTTTTTTCTAAATATAAAACAATCCCACCCTTATTTAATGCGAAGTAAACTCTACTCGTGGCATAATCATAGGTCAGTGTTAACTTAATTTACGTCATGAAGAAAATAATATTTTTTTTAAAGACACATTGGTTCTTTCAATATAAATCCCGCTAAAATATTTTCAGTTCATGTTCAATTATGAAAATTAGGTAACCAATTTTTGGAGTTAATATCTCAATACATAATTAAACTTCAGATTTTGTATATTTATATTGTAAGTACTGCATCTCCTATCTGCAACGGTCTCCTGTCAAAACTTGGCTTAACAATCTGGATAGCAATAATAATGGCCGAATATTGGCCGATTAGTTGCCAACTAGTTGCCGTAAAGTGGTCTTATAGTGGCCATTATGTTGCCTTAATTCATATTTGTTGTTTCAATTCACCTTTTAACTGCTGGTCTGAAATCATCAGGCTGTACCAAAGTTATTATTTATTTAAATCTAAACGGCAAAACGTGCTATTGACATAAACAAAAAGTTTAAGTATAAAGTGTAAAAATGTTTTGAGTGTGCAAAGTTAAGAAAAAAGTAATAATTAATTCTAAATAATATTATAAAATAATTATATGTTATACAATAATAATAACATATGACAATAATAATCCGAAATAGAATTATTTACCGATGATGCCAAACTAAACAAACTCATAGATACCTAAATGATCATCGAATTATAGGAAAATTACAAATTAAATATCTGTTGTCAGAAAAATCATTAATTTTTAATGGTTTAAATATTCCATAGACATATGGATATTAGTAGACCTGCCCTAAGTGATTAAAAGCGTATTATTCCCCACTCCCCATACCGGTTTTATTGGAGCTGGCTGTGCTCGCGTATGGCCTCAAGTGAATTTAGAAAACGTGACCTCATCATTCTTGTACGAACTAGCGTCGAGCTATGGTCGAGGCATCATCGGTTCATTTTACGAAATAACACGGCAAAATGGTGGCTTGTGCTATGAAAACTTGTAAAAATAGATTTGAAAAAGAGAATAAACCCAATTGTCGTATTAAATTCCATATATAAGCATTATTTTACTTTATTTTAAGCATATTCACATCGTATAATATGGATCAGTTGTAGAAACATACAGTATCACATCGAGATACGTCTGGACGCGAAACACAAAGCTGGTTGGTTGCTGGGAAGTAAATTATGAACATTTATAAAAGTGTCTTAACTAAATACGTAAACGAAATATTCGACTCTGAAAATAGAACCGAATTTTTTTGCCGAATTTGGACTTCGCAAATTTGTTCATAACATGGCGAGTAATTTGCGCTCCCATGTAAAAATGTCTATTCATTCAAAAGCAGATTTTACTTTTAAGAACTAAATGGTGATATTATAATGCGAGATGCTTATTTACTGTCAGATTGATTTATTGACGAATCACAGTCAGCTTTCCTCTCTGCGTCCCGCAACTCTTGTTTTAACCCCTCGTCCTTAACTTCTCGTCTATTAATATTCATATGTCTGTGAAATATTCGCATTATTTCCGAATTAATTGCCCTTTAATTAGAGAATTCTTTGCAGCCAATATTTGTATGTAACCACATATTGTATACCCATTGTCAGACAGATATTACCGAGTTAAAACACTGAAAAATACATTTCCCAAATATAAACACTGTGCGAACAGATATTGTACCGGACAGCAGATGGATGTACCTAAATAATTAAGAAAATGAATATTCTGATATCACACATTTTAAGATGCCGACTTCTTTGAGGCTTATCTCGCACGATGATAAGATTTTAAATCACCTTACACGTGTCATATCGGCAGTTCAAGGATGAATTACTGACAAAACTGTGGGATCTTAGTAATTAATTCTCGGCGCTGAGACGCATTGCAATATTTCTGTTTAGATATAAGAATAATTGCTACACATTAACAGGTGTAGAAACTGTATTTTAACCCAATAAATACGCAAGCAACTGGCCCTACCAGTCAGTTGTCCGACGACATTCGCGAAGTTGTGTTTCATTGAAAATCCTTACCAAAGGTACCCCCGAGAGGAAACTGGCGTAGGTGTCCAGTACAGATATGATTTGAGATTTTCATGGTTTAAAGTATCACAGTTCATAAAACTGGGAAGACTTCGGTGGCTAGGTCATGTGTAGAGAATGACCGAGCATCAAGAACCAAAGTCCCTGCTGAGCTCTAGACCGATAGGGAGACGGAGCCTGGGAAGGCCAAGGTTAAGATGGAGCGACAACGTCCTCAAAGATTTGTCTGCCTTGGAGCTTCGAAACTGGAGAGAGCTGGCGCGGGACCGAGATGAGTGGAGGAAGACTCTTGAGGAGGCCAAGACCCACCAGGGGTTGTAGAGCCAAAAGTGATGACGATGAAAGTATCACAGTGGGTTATTTTGAAGAAATGTGCCGTGTTTACACATCTGCCCTGGTGATGGACACTATAATGCTGTCCGAAACGTTGGCTAAAGAAGGAGGTAGCATAACACGACCTAATACCCCAAAAATAAACCACAATAACTTATTGAACAGGTTATTCAGTACACAGTGTTTTGATTTGCAAGATGTGATTTCCAGTATTTAGTATGATAGTTTTTGTCTTACATTTACTATAATTTCCAATACCAATATGTAAATAATAAAACTCTAGTATCTTATAACACAATCGATTATGAGTAAGTTTGCAATAAATACAAGAAAAATAGTGAAAATCAGTTTGCAAGAGTATGAGAAGAGATTAGTTATTGAATGGCTATCACAATCAGGGTTTTGGTGTTTCCTGAACATTTTATCTAATGGCGCTGGAGCGAAAGGAACGTTTTTGGATTTGCGTGTTGTTATGGCAAAAAAAAATCCGAAATCTCTATTCCATGTCTTTACAAGGCATCCTGTCGATTTATAAATATGAAAATCATAAAATTCTCCCTTTTTCACGAAATCTGTCGAAAATAACTGAAATTAAAATATATTATCATATTATGCAATAAATAATTAATCTTTCACTTATAAACACAAATCACACAGGTTTGTTGTCGGTTAAAGTTTAGCACTATTTTTAGTGATGGAAAAGCAATCGCACGATGTTAGCCAGTTTGCCTCCCCTGTGCTCGGATATTCACGCTTAATCCAATATCATATATCATACAAGCATATCTTAAAAAAGATTTTCATAAAACGTACAAATGTTCAATTAAGGTTCTGAAATTTTAATAACATAATATTTTCAGTCATTTTCGACACTTTTTGACAGATTTCATGAAAAAAGAGCGACAGGTCGCCTTGTAAAGACATATATTTTAATATTAAATATTTTTACGAGAAAATGGATAATATAAGGCGTCTTTTTTCTGTTATTACAATACTGACGTTTGAGTTTAGCAATGTAGCTCCATCCTAATATACAGTGTTTAACCGTGGAACGTCCGTTTTTTTAGTGTTCCCAGGTTCGCGTTGAGCAATTTGCCCAGTGAAGGGTCAGCTTTTCAACGAAATTTTTTGTCAGTGTTGTTTGTTGGTGGATCCATTTGTTTGTTTTGTGATCCCAGGCGATAAATTCAGTATCCTTCTTTCATCATTTGAGGGTTAATACACCTAAATTTATTTATTTATTATTAAAAACAAAAAAGTCAGCACAAACAGAACATATTCGTGAAAAAATATTGCTGTATATTCAGTGATCCATAAAAAAGAACCCAGTTTGTTGAATCTAGCCCAAGCAACCCTTATAATTTCCTTCGCTCAAGCTCTGCCTCAGCACTTTTCTTTCTCAATTTAAGCGTGTGGCTAAGATAAACATACTTTTAAACTATTTCAATTTATTCTCCGTCGATCAGCATCCGACGGAGCTAGTCTTTATGAGCTGCTAACTCATTTTTGCACACAAATACGAGTACATATTGAAATTTAAACACTGATAGAATTAATTTATTTGCACAAATATGGTTAAAAAAACATGGACACTACGTAGATACTTCAATGTTCTTTGAATAAAACTTATGGATGTATAGCTAATACTTTTGAACATGTCACAAACATATTGACGTTTATTTAGGATCACAATTGGATGACAATAAGAAGATAGATTTTTTACTTTAACTCCACACAGGAGGCCCTGAAGAAAATAATTTCCTTCGGGGACTGTGTCATCATTGGGGATATTGTGTGGAGGGAATTTTTGGCGAAATGAAAGAGAGGAAGTTTTGGGAAGCAAAAAAAGTATGAAGGATAGGTAGGAATCTAGGGATCAGTATGTCCAGGGGTGACGGACGTATGTTCTATCCCTCCAGATATCTAGACCAGCTTGAGAGGTCAAAGGGTCTCCCCAAACCAACCTCTCCCGATCCTGAACACACCTCACCCGATGAACCCGGTCACCCCTGCTAAATCACTGTTATATATCTGCCTTTACTTGCAAATTTAGTGTGTTGGGATCTCTTGATAAAGTAAAAAGTTCTTTACAGTAATTGCGTGTATTTACGTTCCAAAAATAAGTTTGAATTTAGCCACAGGGTTGCCTGAGGGTTGTTAGGGTTGGTAATTCTCTGTTTCTAGAAGGTTGAAGTCTGACAAGGATATCCCACAGGCAATTGCTACACTCTAGCGACATCTGTCGGACTCTGGAGTAAGCTTTTTGACTAGTGCCATCTATCGCTTGAATGCCCAACTTATTACCATACATCACAATCACCAAATGTAGCGAACCACTCAGGGTGACCTATGGCAGAGGTGTCGGTTAACCAATAAATGTTTCCCGGGCGGTGGTACCCAAACCCGCCTCCCAAATTGTGATCTGAACGAAACGTGATACAGAACAAGACACATACAAAAAAAAATGTAACATTTTATCCGAGACACTATCTAAGTTACAAAGAAATTCTTTGGAACTTTAATCATTCAAAAAAACGCCACCAAAAATAATTTAAAAAAATGGTTGTGGATAATACTGTTAATTCTGAAATATGAGAGTGAGAAAAATTAATAAAAAAATTTGGTCCCAATGGCTGAGTGGTTAGATGTGTTGTTCCGGTAAGACGGAGATTCTGGGTTCGATTCACAATTGATACGATTACCTTTTTTATTTTTTTTTTGTGTCTTGTTCTGTTTCATGTTTCCTTTAGATTTATTAGTATTATCTTCTTCTTCAATGATTTATTACATTGATGGTTTTAAATGAAAGGTTATTCCAATAAAAAAATGATTTTTTTGTTTGGATTATCGCTTCTCCATCGTTTAAAATTTGTTTTTTACTCTGAGAATTGAGCCTTTAAGAAATGTTCCTTTAAGGAAGAAGATTCCACACTTTTTTTATTTTAGTTTATTTAGGAAACAGACAGTTGTACATGTGAATAAATTTTACATATTAGTTCAATATAAGATAAGCCAGTTAGGTTCCATTTACAATATTTTTTATAGTTACAGGTTAGGAAGAAAATAGATATTTAAAGACATAAATAATTAAAAAAAATAGGCGAACAATGAAAAATAATCCTTGAGATTAAGGTACATTGTAAGGTTAATTTGTTTTTTTAAGTTTTTAGGGTACAGTGGAAAATATCTTAAAAGAAGCCATATTGTAAAACATAAATAAGATATCACCAAAATTTCATTTTAATAATAATAAAAAATGGTAAAGTAGTAATGCGATTTCGATTAACGTAGGCAAAAAGTGTGCAATGTAAATTTAACCTCTTACAAGACGTATGATTTGCCATAACTTGATTAAAAGTAATTTGTTTACTGGAAGTTATAAGATTTATAGAAATATTTTTAACTTATTTATTCATTAAATGAGTTGCAGTAAAAATGATTAGGTACAAGAAATAACAAAATACTTCCCCTTACAACTCTCCCGGGGCTAGTTATTTTGAAACAAGGGAGTAAAAGTTTAATTTACGTCTCATTTTAATTTGAACGTCAGAATAAAGAATTCCCCTACAAATAAATAATGTAGCACACAGCCCAAGTTCAGTCATTAAATTCAGTGGGCTGTGTAAAACTTGTTAAATTTAAGGGAATGTAATGGTTTAACCTGTGCGGGCCTTAAACAGGAAAGGGGTAGTTTGTTTAATATTGTTATTTTAAGATATTTAGAGTAACTAAATATAATAGGCATATTGCCCAAGTAGGTCGGTAAGACTACTGTACTAAAATCTTTTGAGGCATGTACTTCCAGTTAACGTTATTTCGAATTACAATGCTTGGATTAATGAAAATTCGTAGAAAACTTTTATTAACTTAAGTAGTTAGTTAAGCTGTTTTTTTTAAGAAAAATATGTTTAAAAGACATGGTATTTATGCAAAGCGCAAAGGGTAACTAGTTATTATAAACAATAATTGTTAGAACCCGCAGCCTTCTTTTTGCCAGTTATATAAAAAAAATAAAAAGCCATAATTGTTGAATAAAATACTACTATTTATTGAACTATTTGGCAGCTTAAAACAAGCCGACGTAGCGTAGTAGCTAGTGCACGAGACCGGCAATCGGAAGGCAGCGGGTTCGATTCCAGTCTATGTATACAGGTGTTTTGGGCTAATAATTATTGTTTATACTAATTAGTTAGTTAAACGTTAAATTTTATTTAAAAATGACTTACGGGAAGGTTATTTCTGTCCGTTTTGGAAATATATTAAATAACTGAGGTGACAATTTCTGTAATTTACATGCAGTTTACACTGTTTACAGAGTGAAGGTGCGCTGATGATGACTAACCCCTATAGAATTAGAATAATCAACCACCACAACACGGGCATGTGCCTAGCTTGGTGGTCTAAACATACCCAAAAATTGAAATAACCATGTCACTGAATAAAGAAAAATTTAAAAAAATAAAATACATTTTTTTTGTAGAAATTTGTCTCCAGAGTGTTGTCTATGGAAACCGTGAAACTCAGGACAGTGGAAATTCAACAAAATTTTAAAGTGATGAAGTGTTGAGAAAAACTCAATTAAATAGATTACGTTGGGTTAGGTTTATAGGCCAGTTTTTTCATCACTTTTAAAGACTTTATATTATTTTTCAAAATTGTGTTGAATTGCAACTGTCATGAGTTTTCACGTAACCGATGTCTATGTAGCACTCTCTTGGTATGCCTAAAGGCCTGCTAATTGTACCAATATTATTTATGTATCCATTCGAGCGATTTTTGGTTTATTATGCCAAGTTTACAAAAACGTTTTTGTCGATGCTTGCCATAATGTGCCAAATTTATAAATCTAAAAATGTGGAAAATTTAGGTGGATTCATTGGCTTTAAGCCGCAGTAAGCAGTTTCATATGTTTCCATATTAATATTTTGAGGAATGGTGTCAATTAAATAATATTTTACCAATCGCCCGAGTGGATGTAATTTTGGTGATGTTTCTTTTCAAGAAAAATTTAATCGAATTTCTCAGAGCGTTTTATTTGATATTCAAAAGCGTCAAATTCGAGTTTCTTTTGCAAACGAGTGTTGCATACTCGGATAGCGTGATGGCATTGGCATTGATACAGATACTTTTGATAAGCTCTCGGGCTTACTGACTGTGAACCAATTGAACACAGAAAACATTAGTGTCCTGCAAGGGATAAAACACCGGTCTGTGCAAACTTCACATCACAAAACAAAATATATGACGAAAAAAATAGCACGGACCACCAGGCTGTTAGCAACTCGTGTCCTTACAAAAATAAAATGCTCAAAGTAGCAAGAGACAGGATCGACATCGAATAAAAATGACACACTTCTTATATAGTGCACTAGACAAAAAAAAACATTAACGAGAAAATATATTACAGTTTTGAAGAATATGTATCGACCAAAGCGACCGCAACTACAGCCCACTACTTCTACACATGAACATTAGAAGCATACATCGAAACATAGATGAATTTACAGCAAAAATTAATAATTATCTTAAAAAGCTGGCATGCACTGTGTTAACAGAAACTCATTCGAGTAGTGAGGTGACATACCTGGATATAAATATGTGTCAACGACAAACAGAATAAACAAGAACAGTGGCATCGCTATGTTCGTACAAAATAATTGTGAGATTTTGTGCACGGAAGAAATGAAATAAATGGAATAAACTACCTATACGTTCAAATTAAGTATTACAAAACTGGGCTGTATTGTCAACCAATCAGAATAAATAAATGAAATAAAAATAAAATAAAAACTTAAACTAAACATTACATCGAAAAACAATATTCTACACGAAAATATTATTATAACATAAAACTTATCTAAGAATCGTGGCTCCCTTATCAGACACAAGAACTCCTCTTTTCTGATAAGGTATACATGACCAATTATGATATAAAATGTAATATTATTAAATTTTATGTATCTATATTCCTTATATTACAATAAAAAAAAAATCTAAAAATTACCATGTCTCACGGACATAATCGAATCCTGAACTAGAAGAAATTTCAATTAAATTGAACGAATAATCTAATAAAAATTGAATTCTTTCTACCACCACAAATACACGCTGAAAATGTTGTCATTGCTTTGAACCAGCGACACCCCAGTGAGAACTCGCTGCTTAGTTTATTATTTTAATTGATATACGTTTTGGCAAAAATACGTAGTCTAGTTTTCCAATAAACCAGACTAATGGAAATAGGTTCATTTTTGCCACCTCAAATGGAAAACTTGCCCTTTCTTTACAAAGCCCGAACGTAATTGAATTCCTCCCCTAATTTATTATCACGTTTTTTAATAGAATTTCGCA
The DNA here is from genome assembly GCA_026573805.1 of Hesperophylax magnus. Lineage (NCBI taxonomy): Eukaryota > Metazoa > Arthropoda > Insecta > Trichoptera > Limnephilidae > Hesperophylax > Hesperophylax magnus. The sequence continues at coordinate 3,892,824 of JAIUSX010000091.1, read as the reverse complement.
ATCATTCCGAACGGCGGTTTTCACTCGGATTCGTACAAAACGCGAAACACAACTCATACGAGCACAATTCAGTACGTTCCTCACTGAGAATCTGATTAAATCTTAATGTATGTTCTGCTACAGTTCATGAAGGTTCATAATATATTAATACGTTTGCACGTATGTGCGTATAAAATAATATTATTTTGATTCATATTCATCCTCACGTGAGATGTGAATTTAATATAGATCATGCCATCAGGGGTGTAGTAGGTAAAAGTAAATATGGGAGACAAGAGGATAGAGAAGAACGACAGAAACTTTGGAATTCCTATATGAATATGCAATAAAATTTATTTTTGTCCTTCAAGATATAAAATTATATTACCTATTATTTCTTCTGACATGGTGGTAAGATTTGTGTATACTTTCAGTAACACCCTGGTGAATATTCATAGTTTAAATATAGCTTTTTTATTTGATTACTGCACAAGAATCCCAGCTGCTCCTAACCGTCTGGAGCCAGTGAAAGGGAAAGAGATGAGGAAGATGAAGGTGGGAAACTACCTGGCTATTCAGATTTGGTCACCAAACATGGTAAAGCCATTAAAGCAATGTTTCAAGACTGAATTGTGGTTTTATGCCAGGGCGATACTGAGAATATCTTCCACTCTGCAACGTGCCACAAATAACTTTATATTATTTTAAATTAATAAATTGTTAAATAACACAAAGTAATCAACTAAAATTTACTTACGTACGCCGGGATTTGAAACCGTAACCTTCGCATTGGTAGTGGAAAGTCTTACCCCTCAACCACGGAGGCTTGAAATAGCTTTGGCCGTGTTTGCTGACCAGAGCTCAATAGTCAGGTCTACCAATACGACCACCCTCGGCCACACAACATACCCCAATGAGGAACAGGAGTAATTTTTAAAAAAATCTATAATTACAGTTAGTTTTAAACGCTAAAATAATTTTCTTAGTTGGAATTTTTGGGTCTCCAAAGACGCATCGAATCTATGGTTTTGACCTGTGAAGTCATTAATTACTAGTCTCGAAAAGCTTTTTTTTACCAGCGCTGTGTTTTGTATGGGTGTCAAGACATTTTTTATTCTTAATATTACCTGATTTCACCACCGAAGAACATGTAAAATGTTTACTTTTGAAAAGACGATTTTGAAATTCTATAATAAAAATTAAATATTCCAAATAATTGTTTGTTGATTTATATGAATATTTATATTTTTAAGCCATAATATTTTTAACTGCAGTTCCTTATTGGGGATGCCATAATCCCACTGGTTCAAGACGGTTGGGAGCATTTGGGACTTGTGTGCGGTATTCACACACTCAATTATTTATTTATACGGTTTTAGTAAGTCAAACGAGGTAAGCGGAGAATACTCAGACGTTTGGATCATGAAAAACCCTTACATGGCATTTGCTGTGTTCTTCTTAGTTCAATGCATACATATAATTGAATTATATACAGAACAATCCAGAAAATTAATAGTAACTTATTCGAAAAGCTGGGCTCAGGTAGGAATTATAAAGTTCCTGGTTAATCCGTACCTGCATACAAGAGGGAGTAACCCGCTACGTCTAAAAAGGCTCTGTACTAAATCTACCTTACGTAATATTCCTTATTAAGTAGGGGTGTACTTTATCCAGGATGGTATATCTAAGCCTACTGCATAGCCCGGCTACGTTTAATAAGCGACAACTTCAAGTAAGTATATGAAAATCTAATCTTAAACCTATAAGGATAATATGACGAGATTGTGAGTGTGAAAGGTAGGTAAGCAATCTCTATTCTGAGAAGACAGCCTCGAAAATAAAGCCTATCTCTGTTAAACTTTAAAAGATGACATTAATTTGAATGCCTCTTATTAACTGATGTTTTACCATGATACCATGGTGTTAGAGTAAATAACAAATAAAGATATTATTAATAGCTAAATAACTGACTGAATAAGTTAATATCCTTTTATCGAAAGAGGAATTGGATCGCAAATTTTGTGTGCAAATCAGTTTGTGGTTTTATTGTGGACTGTAATCATTATTTGACACGGCTATTGGGGAGCTCTGGTTAACAGTTGGAATTGGAAAAGGATTCTGACTTACCCCTGGTAACTTCTGGTTATCAATGCACTAGCCTCCGTCATAGACTCCAATTAAACGCGCCAACACTCAACGTGTACGCTGCACAGATTTTCTTAACCGGCTGGTCATGTGTAGTAAATTGATGGAATTTCACTTTTTTTTTTTTTTTTTTTTTATAGTGAATACCTCACAAGAGTCTCAACTGCTCCCGTCTGGAGCCAGTGAGACTATGGCATCCCCGATTGGGGGATGTTGTGAGGCTGAAGGTAAGTGGGGAAGGGAAAGAGGAAGGTGGGGAAGTACCTGGCTATTCAGATCTAGTCACTAAACACGGCTAAAGCCATTTGGAGCAACGTTTCAATTCTGAATGGTGGTCTTACACCAGGGCGATACTGGTAGTATCTTCCACTCTGGAACGTGCCGCAAATATACTATATATTATTTTAATTAATTAATTGTGAAATAACACAAATCAATCAAATAAAATTTATTTGCGCACGCCGGGTTCGAACCCGCGACCTTCGGAATGGCAGTCCAATGCGTTACCACTGGACTATGCCGGCCGTGAGGCCAGCACTGATGTAGGTACTCCATACTATCGGACAGGAACAGGTAATTGGGTGGACGAATGTAGGAAGATATGCTAAAGGGAGATGCATATAGTTGCCTCAAAAGGGTTAAAGTTTGAAAGAAGGAAATAAAGTTTATCGGAACCTTATTAAGAAGTGCAAAAATACATTCAACGAAAAAAGAAGCAATGCTATTAGTCTGTTACATGTTTTCTTCCCCACGTTAGTATAAGTATAAATAGTTTTAGTTCAATGTCATCGAAATCTTTTACGGTGTACTTACGGTGGTTATGTGTGTAATTTAACGCATTGTTTTCAAAATAACATTAATTCTTCCTTTTTCCCCCACCACTTTCATGAATATTATCTGAAACAAAATCCCAAGGTCAGAAGTAATCAATAAAAGTTTTAACGAATGTATAACATACTGGCATTCTCAGTATATATTTTTCACCGGCGTTGGTCCCTAGCATACAATAAAGAAGTTCCTAGCCATTTGTATCCAGTCCTCATGTCTTTCCATCCTGTTCTATTCTTCTTCCATAGTCTATCAACTCCGGTCTGCCTTTCGATCACTTCCTTTAATACACCCTTATCGGCGTGTGGAGCGAGTATAGCATCATTGCCAAAACACTTTCTAAACAATCATGATAGTTAGGCACAATTATCGAAAGCAAACGTTTGGTTAGGTGGAATCCTCAGCCTTTCGGAATCAATTTCTGAGACTACTATTTGTATACGGTACGGAAATTATCCTCTTTCCTACTGATTGTCTCTCCAACATTTTCTTCTGTCTCTCAAAATTCGTCAATAGTTATAAAAAAATACTATATCATGTGGCTGTAGGAGCTAAGATAAGGTTTTTTTAAATGTAACCCGCTAGTTTAAGAAAAGTCTTCATACGCCATGACGCGCCACTAGTCTCTCAGACATTTGGCACTTGGAACTTCGGTGAAATTTTCACCAGAAAAAGCTGTCAAAACAATTTAAATTATAATTCAGGTAACTTTTGGTCATTCCAAGAAAACAATGAAAAAGTCAAAGAAAATAAACAAAAATTACAAATTCAAGAAACTTTTTTCTGAATTCTCTACGCTCGGGTAGCCACTGAGAATATTATGTTTCCAGATGAGAAAATATGAAAAAAAATAGTTTCCTTTACTTACAAAACTTAATACTTTGATAGTCTTATTTAGTTTCTAAGGTCGGAGAAAAACAGTTGTCATTTGGAATTATTTTGGAATTATGAATGTCAAAATGGCGGCACTTAAATTTTGAATACTACCCGGTAACTTTTTGATGGACACTAACGCTATGCGAAACGTTTGCTAAATAAGAAGGAAGCGCTACAGGGCACGATTATTAATTGATTCATACGCCTTAAAAGGCATTTACATAAAAGAGATACCTGATGCTGCGTATATAGGAGAATATGTGTATTATATAGAAAATAATAATAATATGTAGATGTAATCCATTATAAAGTACGTACAAAATAGATCTATGTATACACAAAAAAAATATAAACGAATCAATATTAGTAAAACGTAAAAGTAACATAAAATAAAATAGAAACTAGAACAATCTAATATATATTATAAAAAGAATCCCTTGTTTACCTACCTGCCTAATTTTCTTCACAACCAGCCACTGCCACCCACCGGTGGTTATGGTGGCCCTTGGTGTCACATCGAAAGTAAGAGAGTTTGGTGGGGGTGGTTGAGCATGGGTGGGAGCGATTGACGAAAATGTGCTTTTAATTTATTTATTTTAAGAAACATAAATAGACTTAATATTAATTTAATATGCAAAGGAGGATGGAAAAGAAACAGACCAATTATAAATGTTCACAGATGATTGAATTGGTAATATACAAATAGTAATTTGTAATGGAAATGATTTGCGGCTTCTGATTATTTCATAATTTCGGTGAGTCTGGAAGGTTCCAGAAAGTTCATTAAGGTTCTCGAATGCTCTAGAAGGTTCTGGTAGGAGAACGTTCAAGAAGGTTCTATAAGGTTCCTAACTGAGTGGCAGAGTGTGTCGGTGAGTCTAGAATGTTTCAGAAAGTTCGAGAATGCTCTTGAAAGATCTGGAAGAAGCCATTACAACGCGTGGTGGAGTACATCTAGTACTACATATAAGACAAATCACTAAAACTATACTACCAATGCTACTATATTTGTAGGATTAGTGCTGACATAGATTACGCTTAATTCTATAAATAGTGTCATTAATTATATCAATAGTACCCCCAAACTTGTTGTCTAGATCATGCATCCTATTGGCGAGTGAGTGTGCCTGATAGTTGGTTGTGTATGTATTACAGAAGAATGTTACATTTTGTTTTAATTGAAATAAAAATCACGATAGTAAGGTAATTGTGAAAAAACTGACGGACATAGATGACATTATTCAAATTTATTATTTTCTTTATAATATAATATTTTTCTTCAGAAAATTTTAACTTTTGCATCTTTAGCATACAGTTTAGCCTTTAATTATATTCCCCTTCACAGCCCACGAGGTTAAAAACACTAGTTTTGCTTTGTTCAATATATGCGCTCATAAGGTGATTTCAGAAAAAATGCCCTTTAAAAACCTGCAAACTTGGATACCTGGCAAGTATAATACCGAATACGTAGGGTACATGTGCGGGATTCTATTAATGTTCCCTACATATTTTGCTACTGTTATTGACCTGAATATCATAATTACTTATAATAATTGAAATATTCCGAGAGTCGATTAATACTCTGAACATTACTATAAGTCGACGAGAAGTACTATGAGTTGAGGAATTCGCCATCAGTTCTCTGGACTATGGCTATATACTCGTACTTCAGACCAACGAGCTATTATTATATTCTTATACACCCTGTACATCCCTTATTAAACAAGGGAGTATTTGATACGTATTTTATCCCGGGCGGTACATCTAAATTCGCACAAAAGCTTGGAGCAAAATGTTCGCTCGTAAAAGATGAGGAGGTTTTTTTTTATTATTTTCATTCAGCGAACTTCTCGGTTATGTATTTAACTGGGAATTGGTTCACTGTGGGAAATTCTCAAGGATAATGTATATAGCTGCGTTTGCCTTTCTACGGAGTAGATTTTTTTCAGCTTTAATAAGGACCAGTAGGTTTTGTGGAAACATAATGCTAGATCTTTGATCCCATGGAGTGTAGAGATTAAGACATTTTCAATCCACAAGCTAAGCTGAATTTCTTTTATTCAAATTACATGGGAGTTACTCGCATGATGTTACATCATTGATTTTTGCATTGATATTTATTTGGGCTTAAGAATTTCCACTTTGAAACGCCGGAAGGAATTCCGGGAGTAGAGATAACGTAGTTAAATAAATAATAAAATTACACGAGTTGAATAAAAAAAAGAAAATTTCTTCAAAGAAGCAAATACTGAAAAAACACACTTTGAAATACACCACTATAACTGTAAACTGTTCATATAATTGCGCTGATAAAGCTTGAGATAAACGAAACCTGGTTGGCTGTAATTTAGTAATCCAATCAAAAAAGTTATGCATAAAAAGGTGTGTTTTTTCATTTAATAAAAACCATTTTATTTTCGGTTTTATTGTTTTAATTTTTTTATGTGATAACATGGAAGAGTTCTGTCTGCTCGAAGCCATTGGAACTTTACAATGCTATCTTTGAATAAGTGTGAAACTATCTGGCTGTTTAAGCCTACTCAGTAAACTCTGTCAAAACCATATCAAGTAAAGCAATATTTTAATTGAACTGGATAGTAATCTTCCAAAGGAATAATCTTCCAACTTCTACTCTGGTATGAAGTTGATATATACCTTAGCAGAAATTGTTTGCTAAAAAAACCGATACACGTTAAATAATGCATAATTTGCTCACGCCGGGGTTCGAACCCGCAACCCGTGAGTCAAAGACCCGACCCATCAGACTAGCGTATTTAACCATTAACGTATCGTAGATAGTTGTTTATAAGTTGTGTAAAATTTAAAGCACGTTTATTAGTAAGCGGGTAAGTGTGTAATCTGTTAAAAAAATGTGTGTTATTTTTTTAATTATATATATAAAAATGGCAAGATATGCTCCGAAAATTACAAAAAAACACATTTGATTCTGTTATTTAATAATCAAAGTGTTGCTTTAAGTGCTAAACGGAGAAAAATGAGCATTGCTAACTTATTAAGAATCTTTTAAAATTATTGGTAATCCGGTTAAAACGGAACTATAGGAATTACGAAAGAATTAACAGGTTTCCTGATAAATTTTTATCAAATTACGTTCAAATTATCATGAACACGAGTTCATGAAAATATTTGGTGAGGGATTTTATATAAATCATGCTTTATAAAATATATTCGTTTCCGCCCATTAAATATTATTTTTTAGTATCAGCGGACTCTATCTAACATTCGTATTTACGTATCTCCCTTTTAAACCATCTTCTTCTTTTTTTGAACGCTTACTACGGAGCCTAAAAGGAAGATAGACACGAGACGTGTTTGACAGCCAAAAACCACAGATAAGCAAGTCTGATTGAAAACGGCTTTTAACCGCTTAGTTCTTCTGCCTGCCACGATTTTTGATTTCAGGCGCTAAACATTAACATAAAATATTTGTTCGTAATAATATCGACATTTGAGGCTTATTTTCTTTACAATATACAGAGTTTTCCAATAAGAGGTGTTATTTTGAATAGTCCGTTATTTCGGTAGATGTTACTTTTGAAGCTGTCATTTTTTGACATTTGACAAGTAGAAACTACGCCATTAATAAAAATGGAACGATACACGCTTTAACAACGCATTGAAATTATTAAAATTCACTTGAGTGAATCAAATGCAAATCATCTTGAGTGATGAGGCCCATTTCCACCTCGGTGGCTTCGCCAACAAGCAAAATTGTCACATCTCGGAAAACCCAAGAGTTATTGTTGAAAACCTCTCTATCCTCAACGTGTGACTGTTTGGTGCGGTTTATGGTCCGGCGGAGTCATTGGACCTTACTTTTTCGAAAATGAGGCTGGAGCAACAGTTACTGTGAAAGGATTGCGCTATCGAGAGATAATTAATGAGTTTTTGTGGCCGGAATTGGATGATATTGATCTGGACAACGTTTGTTTTCAACAAAACGGCGCTGCGTGCCACACAAGCAACGAAACCATTGATCTTTTACGATTGAATATCAAAATAACACCTCTTATTGGAAAACCCTGTATAATGCTTTGCAAAAATCTTTCAAACTGATCCAGGCATTGTAATAAAAAATAATAATACATGGCCTGTATAGCACCATTTTTAGGAAGTATAATCTCAATACTCTGTAATTTATATATTATTATTGGTAAGAGCGAAATAAGGAAGTAACGTATAGAAGACTATTAGGTAAACCTCGCTATGCTGATCTGATCAGCGTCGAATCTGACTTCAACATTAAAATGGTTAAATCCATTTCGATTAGATATGAATTCCAATTTGTTATTTATAATCGAGGCGTTCCTATGAGTAACTTCTGATGGAGAAAGTGATTAAAATATTATTAAATAAAAAACAATATTTTTTTTTGTTTAAAACCACGAATTTTTATTAATTTTAAGACCGACCGGTTTCGCTACACTCGAGCATCGTCAGGGTACAAAATTAAACTAATCAATAATACAAAATGTGTCATTATATATACATACAGAGGGAGATAGAAAGTAAAACCAAAATGAAACAACAATATATTAAAAGAAAACAATTAGTGTATATAAATACTATAATAATAGAGAATAGGCATTAATAATTGTAAGGTGATTAAGGGATACTGGGAATTTTACAGTTTACAGGGAATATTCCCAGTATTGGGCTTTTTGACAAATCTAATTGATTATTCAGAATTAAACTTTTGGTTTTAAAGGCTTTCTTAATTTCTAGTGCTTCTAGGTTATTCAATTTGTTACTATGGTCTTTTCTATGGAGAATCTTAGCACCGGTGCTTTTATTGAATGTATGATCTTTTTCAATAAGATGATTGGCAAACTCTGAAAAGCCATTGCTATTTAGGCATCTAAGATGTTCTTTAATCCCAATGTTGACATTCCGCGTTGTCTTCCCGATATAAAACGCTGGACAATTGTTACAATTTAATTTATATATTCCTGCATGACTAAGTGTGTCATCTTTATCTTTAGAATTGACTAAAAATTTACCTTAATTGTTGTTGGTATAAAACGCCGGTTTGACTTCAGAAGGAAGGTTAACTATACTGCAGGAAGAAAAATTATTGATGAATAGAATACGGCGCCATTGGAAAGGAAGATTATTATTATTAATATTATGTGGACTCGCGAATAAGAAGTTTTTAACTGCTAATTGTTTTAGTTTTTTACTTAAAATTCTATCAATAAAATCTGGATCGTATCCATTATTAGACGCTATTTTTTTAATTATTGATAATTCGTTAGAGAAATTAATATTAGTTAATGGAATCGTGACCAAGCGATGGACCATTGAGTGAAATGCTGAGTGTTTGTGTGAAAACGGATGATTGGATGTATTATGTATGACAATATCGGTGTAGGTAGGTTTCCGAAAGATGTTAAAATCGATTTTATTATTTATGAGAGATAAGGATAGGTCTAGGAAGTTTAAGGATGAATTAATGCCTATCTCTAGTGTAAATTTAATATTTCTATGATAAGAATTTATAAGGTTGAGGAAGGAATTTAGTTGCCGTTCCGTACCTGTCCATATACAAAATATGTCATTAACATATCTTTTCCACAGAAAGACGTTTTTTATAAGTGGTGAGTTACCGGCAAGTATTTTACTCTCCAAGTTATTCATGAATATATCGGCAATCAAAGGACTAGTGGGAGCACCCATAGGTAAACCTTCTTTTTGCTGATATATTACATTATTAAATTGGAAATAGTTTTGACTTAGGCACATATTAAATAACGACGTGAGATCATTTATAAAGTCTTTAGATAAATTAGAAGTATTTAATAAGTCTGATATTAAACATTTAATTTCCCCAATGGGAACATTAGGGAACAAATTAACCACGTCAAACGAAATAAGTTTACAATTATTAGGGAGAAACAAATCTTTCAATTCTTCCACTAATGTAAATGAATTTTTAATTGTGTATTCAGGAGTGAAAACATTGGTATTATTAAACACTTTAGTGATAAATGACGATATTATAAAATTTGGGGCATTACAACATGATACTACTGGTCTAATTGGGTTGTCAATTTTATGAATTTTAATAAAACCATATAATTTTGGAGATTTGGGGTTTTTAGTTAAAAATTTTACTTGGTGATATGAATCATCTTGGAATTTTTTAGTTTTACATGCCTTAAGTGTTTGTTTAACATTTTCTAGGTACTTGTTAGTGGGGTCTTTATTCAGAATTACAAAATTCAGTATTGAAACTTTCTTGAAATGGTTTTAGTCGTGTTCTGAATAGCCAGGTTTTCCTGCTTTTCTCACACAATCCACCCTAATTGGTGATACTATAGTGTCACTGGCTACAGATGGTTTGGAGCATTTGCGATTCATGTGCGGTATTCACATAAAAAAGGATTACTCCACAGCGACAATGATGGAATCATTTAAATGGTTGGCTTCAATAAGTAGTAATTTCCTATTGTGTATATTTTTGAAGAACTTATCCATGAAAGTAATATCCTTTCAAGGCCGCGCTGGGGTTAGAATACTTTAGAATGACCCACGAGCGACATTAGTTCGCGTGGCAGCCCTTAACCGTTAAACTACAGATAAACAAAGTCTGCCTTGTCTGTGCTAATATTTCCTTGGAGCCGGGTGCGCGGTTAGAATTAATTATTTGGTCCGCGGCACAGAATGGAAGATACTCCTATCTGCGGGCTGTTTGCCCAGCGGACTCTACACATCGTTATTTTGTTTACTGCGTCCATCGCGGGAAAAGAGATGTAAGTTTAGTTTTCTAGTTTTACAATTGTATTGTAAACGTTAACAAGTCGGTGTCGCTGGTGTTAGGGCATTTTCGCCAATGTTTCTTCTATATGGCATTTGTTGTCATGTTCCACGATTTTGATCGATTTGAATATTGGAAGGTTATATATTTTCAGCACGCAATTTTTTTATATACTTTATTTAGCCCGTTAAATACACCTGTAGCACCTCTATATATTTTTATTTTATTATTTAGATTAAACGGAAATGTGTGTTCGACATGTCCCATTTGTACTATATTTTTATCACGTTTATTTTGTAGAACTCCATTTTAATTTTAATTTTATTTTTATATATTCAATAATATTATTTTTAAATAAACAAAAAAACAGTTTATTTGTAAACATTAATATTTGCTGATTTTTTTTTTAATTTAATAATAATATATTACAGAATAAAAAACGTATAAAAATTAAAATCCAGTTTCCAGATTCAATTTAACATAGTCTGATTCATTATTTAATTTTAGTTAAGTGAGATTAATTTTTGTTGTCTTAAATACTTTGCATTGTATATTTTTGGAAAAAATAAATAATTCGCCAGTTCCGTTCCGTGGCCATTTTAATTATTGTTTATTAGAGAAAACAAAAGTTTTACAATTTTATATAAATAATTACATTTTACATGTTTGCATTAATCAGTGCAGTTTCCACATAACATTCACGTTACACACAGAAAAAAACATTAATAAACAGAAAAACATAAAACACGTTACTGAAAATAACTGAGATATCTTAGATATTTTACACACAGCATGGGGAGAGGGTGGGTAATTAACAATTTAATTTAATATTTACTTAGTCTTTTACAGCGTTTTTAGGAGCTTTTACGTAGAAATAGTTGATAAAATTACGTACAATCATACGATTTCTAAACGGTTTTTTTACAAACTGAAGAGCCCCTGCAATAATATCCCATATTCAGTTAGTGATAAATTGAAATTGTTTACTGAAGAATTCATATTATCAGCAAGTTAGTTTCGTTAGCTATTCTGTATGTGATCTGATCACACTGCATTGTTTCTGAAAAAAAAATTCACCATGGCAATTATCAGAGTATTGCTTTTGTTAAAAAAAGAACAATTAATCTTAAGTCATATTTTCCTTTTTCTCCCTAGATTTACTCCCCTCACCCCATTGTAAAGGGTCAAACTAACCGAAAATTTCAAATAAAAAATGATACACGGAAAAAAGTTGACTTACGTCCGTATTCCCTTGACCGCGCATTATATCCATAACACAAAACACATCGAGCCTTAACATTTACACTGGTTTATCTGGCTAAAACATGATCGTCCTAACTCAACACTTGTGACACAACCAACCCCAGTACACAAAGCCGCCCCGGGATACCCCTGCACCAAATGACCCCGTCTCCCACTGAAATTCTGCCACACTTCGTTTAGCCTTGCTGACATTCTGCAGTACCTCGTTTTAACCCGCTAAAATTCTGCTATACCTTGTTTTACCCTGCCAAAAACATAATGTACCTTGTTTTTCCCCACTGGAATCCTGCTTTGCCATGTTTTGGGGGTTTTATTTGCCCCCGTTCACGGCTGTCATGAGCACATGCATATTTTATTAAATTTTAAATACACACCTGTCACGGGAGGCTTTTTTTTGATATACGAATCACCAGTCAGTGACTTAATTTGTTTTGCATTATATTTTTAAAAAATCACCCCATTTGTTGTGAAAAACTACGGCTATGTATTATACAGCAAAAATTGGTATTAAAAAATGGTAATGGACGCGTGAGCTTTTATACTAATTATTAAAATTAGAAATCTATTTTCTTATGCAGCAAAAGCTCTCTAAGCTCTGGTGTGACGAAATTGTTTCTGCCCTGTCTATTACGTCTTGTAGTTTGCATTATAATATCTCTGAAATGAAGTAAATTCTCTCGGTGTGTGAGTTCTGTCGTTGTAAAATATACACAGATCTGCATCTTGTTGACATTTCTCACATTAGAACGGGTCGCTTCTTCGACTCGTTTTTGAGTTCAACAGCTCAGCTGTGGAACGATTTGCCAGCCTCTGTATTTCCTTCCCTCCAAAACATTTCACTCCTCTTTCTCCTCAAAAATACCTTCAACACAGCATTCCCAGAGATGACACAGGCGCTAAGGGAGATTAAATTTTAATGTAAACAAAGGAGTAGAGGGCGTCACTGTAATCTATATAAATAAAAAATATTAATAAAATAAAATACTTTTTGTTTTAAAACCACGAGTTTTAAATAATTTTTTAACTTACCGGTTTCGTTTTACTCAAGCATCTTCAGGGTACAAATTATTACTAGTTAATAGTTAATAGTAATAATTTGTACCCTGAAGATGCTTGAGTAAAGCGAAACCGGTCGGTTCTAAAAATTATTAAAAACTCGTGGTTTTAAAACAAAAATTAGTTTATTTTATTAAATATGTCAAACCACAAAGTGATTGCTTTCTACAATAATAAAAATGTCAATTTATGTGTGTTTAAAATTTTATAACTCCGAAAGTTCTCCACCGATTGCTTTAATATTTTGACACAATGTTGCATTCGAATACGCGTCTGTTATGTTTATACCTTTATTATATAGATGTCTCCTGCGACGGCTTTAAACATGATTTTTTAAACAACGCCATCTGTTAGACATAAAAGCAACACGCGCTTTAATTTCTCTATCTGAACAGACAGACTGAGCAACAGCAACGCGTGGCAGGGTACAGCTAGTAGATAATATGAATGTTAACAAGTCCATGGGTTATAAATTGCTTATTATTTGGCTGATTCGTTTTTATAAGATTTTCTGCTGAGATAAATACGTCATTTGCAAATAAAAAATGTTAATGAGTCGGAATGCTATGCAGTAGCGTATAAAAGTACGAACGTAGATTTTATTGTTCTGGAAAATCGTAAAATATGTCCCGACGCACCCCCAGTACGGTGATACGTTCTCACTTCAGCGCTGTGAAAGGATGCGTGTTTGACGAATGTTTATTCTGACCGGGTTGTTTGAGAAAAGGGGTAGGAATTTACTTTATATTATGTAAATCCTCCGAAATATATATTTGCTTTATGCTGATAGAATTCCCTAGATAAGCACTTGCTTGTGGTAAATTTTTTGATATTTTATATTTTGAATTTTCTTGGATACCGAACATAATACTCAACTCATAAGATCTAATTTTATTTATTTTTTCTTAAAAACAATGAAAATATGATATTAAATAAAAAAAATATTTGGAGTGTTTTTTTCATGTTGAGACCTGTTCGGTAAGCGGTAAGCTCCCAGATCGTTCGAGACTATCAGCTTGGGCAGCGCGCATTACACCTGGAAACTTCTAGGCTAGCACCAAAAGCGCACGGGTGTAATGCTATCTATTTATCTAATTAATACGCACGTGATTTCTGGAACATTTGTAAAAAAACCTCATTGTTTATTTTATTTATTTATTTATTTAACGCCCAGAGGGCTTTTACATGTGGGTGGTACAAATTTAATGACAGTTTTGAAACATAAGAAAGAAAAGAAAGAAATAATAAAAATAAAATTACATAAGTATATGCGAGAAACAAAATTAAAAATAACAAGAACATAAATTAAAAAATACAGCGATTTGACTGGTTTACAAAAATATAACTTCCATTTAGGAATAGTATTGAAATAGGTCTTTTACGTAATCCACAAAATTCGCAAAGTTAATATTAAATATATCGACATCACCAAGTATTGGTTTCCCATAGTGTGAAACCGTTGTATTGGGGAGTTCGCAATGTAATTGCGCTTATGTGTGTTGCAGTGGAATAGTGTATTTTGTCGTGTTGTTATTGTAGGTATTCGTAAGTTTATGAGTTGCAGAAGTTCTCAACAGTCGAATTTAGAGTTTAGAATCTTGAATTAAAAAGTTAAGTCGTTTATTTTACGCCTGTCTTCCAATGTGTGTATTTTTAGAGTGTTTAATAAGAAATGATATTGTAAGTCTTCTAGTGGGATATTTAATTTAAAATTTATAAAACGCAGAATTTTTTTTTGTATTCGCTCAATGTTATTAATGCGAATTTTGTAAGAGGGAGACCAAACTACTGAGTTATATTCAATTATGCTTCTAACTAGAGATATGTATAACAGTTTAATGGCTTGTATGGAGTTAAAGTTTTTAGTTGTTCTTAATACGAAGCCTAGTGTTTTCATGCCTTTGTTTACAATTTGGTGGATATGATTGGCGAAACTTAGTTTTTCATCCAAAATAATTCCGAGATCTCTCATTTCCGTGACTCTTTCTAAAGCTGTATTGTTAATGGAATATTCAAATAAAACAGGATTTTTATTTCTGCAGAAAGTCAGGGTTTTGCATTTGTCTACATTTAAAAACAGATTATTTTGTACGCACCAATCTTTAAACTTATTAATATTTGATTGTAGTATTTGGCAATGATTTACATCAGTTATTTTTTTGTATAGCTTGATGTCATCAGCAAAGAGCAATACCTCGACATCGTCGAAGCAATTTGTTATATCGTTAATGAAAATGAGAAACAAAACCGGACCAAGGTGACTACCTTGCGGTAGGCCACTGGTCGCACAGAAAGCTTTCGATAGCAAAGATTTTATTTTAACAAATAGTTTACGATTAGTTAAATAGCTAGTAAACCATTTTAGCATGTTGTCTCCTAGGGCAAATAGTTTTCGGGTTAGTAGTTTATGGGATACTTTGTGGAATGCTTTTGAAAAGTCTGTATATATGCAGTCGACTTGTTTATTTTTTGCAAAAGATTCTAATATAAAGTTTTGAAATATTGTTACGTTAGTTGCGGTTGATCTACCTTTGATAAAACCGTGTTGTTTTTGGTCGATTAGTTTTATTAATTTGGGATAGATTTCATCAAGGACCATTGATTCAAAAAGCTTAGAAAGTACTGACTGTATACAAATGGGGCGATAATTGGTTATGTCAGTTTCGTCTCCTTTTTTGAGGATAGGTGTAATGAAGCTCGATTTCCAGCGGCTTGGAAAATATCCAAGGAACAAGAGACGATTGAATAGTACTGTAAGCGGTTTAGATAATGCATTGGAGCATTTTTTAAGGAATATTGGTGGAATGTTGTCTGGGCCAGCAGATTTGTCAGTGTCTAAGGAAAGTAATTTCTGTTCGCAAGATTTTTGTGTGATATGGCAATTTGTTAAGTGTGTAGTATTACTAAATTTGTATTCGGGTATTTTATCATCGGGGGTTTCGTCATCGTATACGTTTTTGAAGAAATCTGAAAAATGGTTTACAATGTCTTGTGTATTGTTTGCACTGATTCCATTCATTTGCATTATTGGTGGGTAATCCGTGTTTTCATTGTTAATTTTTTTAAGAAATTTCCAGAGATTTTTGGATTTAAAAACATTATTCTCGATGGTAGTTATGTACATTTTGTAGCAATGTTTAGAAAGATCTTTACATTTTTTCCTAGTTTCCCTAAAGTTTATATAATCAGCTATGGATTTGCTTTGTTTGATTTTTTTGTGTTGACTTTTTTTTGCTGAAGAGAGGCAGTTAGCTCCGATGAGAACCAAACTGGGTAAGTATACTTTTTCGGCGTGTAAAAAGGTACATAGGATTTAATAGTGTTAGAAAATGTAAAATAAAGTATGTCTAAAGATTTATCAATATTTTCATCAGACAAAAAAGACCAGTCTATATTTGAAAGATGGCAGTTAATTGAATCAAAGTCTGCTCGTTTAAAGTTCAGAGTTTTTTGTTCAGGTTTGGCATCGTTATCACAGGGTATGTTTAATTTCGTGTATAGGGGAGGATGGTGATTGTCGGCAGGTAGGAGCGGATCATTAGACAGTTCTACAGATATTTTAGGGATGTTTGATAGTACCAAGTCTAGTAAGCGATCGTTATTATTATAGATGAAATTGTGCTGGTACAGGTTTAAAAAATTTGCTGTGTCCAAGATTTCTCGTGCCCGGTCATTTTCGCTTTCGTTTGTGATGTAGCCGCTGTCGTTGGATTCCCATTTTAGATTTGGAAGGTTGTAGTCTCCAAGAATAACAAGTTTTGAGTTTGGATATTTTGACAGGAGATGTTCAACGTCTTCACAATGGTTTATGTATGTTTGAATATCGGAGAGTGGTGGTAGGTAGGTGGTTCCAATAATATTTTTTTCCAGTCCAGTAGAGATTTGCACAAATAAATGTTCAATGTTGTTGTTTTTCGTCGGTAACTTCCTAGATGAGTACTTTCGTTTAATTGCTATTAAAACACCTCCACCTCTTGACTTCGAACTTGATCTGGCATTTCTGTCACAACGAAAAATTTTGTAGTTAGTAAGTCTAAGTTCAGATGATTTTATTGCAGAGTCAAGCCAGATTTCCGTAAGTGCATATACGTCATGATGATGGGACGGAAGAGCTGCGTGTAGATCGTCTAGTTTTGTTCGTAGTCCACGGATGTTTTGGTAGTATATTTTCAGCTTAGTTATACTCGGTTTTTTGGATGGATGTTGACTATTTTAGGTGACGAATTTATATACTTTATAGTTATGTCCGTTTCTTCATTGGCTTTACGTTTTTCAAGTTCCGTTCGTAAGTCCATTAGGTGCTTTTGCTGTGCTGGGGTCGAGTCAGAGTAAATGCGTACATTATTCTTTAAGAGATGTTTTTTTCCTTGTAGTATTCTAGCTGTCTGGGAGTCTTCAAACTGGATTTTAATTGGTCTTGGCTTGTTATTATTATTATTACCAAATCGATAAACTTTAATAATTTTATTTTTTGCATGTATATCTATTTTGGAAATTATTTCCGTTACTGCAGTTTGGTCATCCAAGATTTTTTCAGTAGCTGTTACCTTTGCACTTTCAGGTACATTGCACAAAATTATATTTTTCGACCTCTCCGTAATTTCGTTCATTTCGTGGATTACCTCACAGATATTAATATTGTTTTGAGATGGAATAATTTTTTGAATATCTTTGTATGCCCGCCGTTCTCCTTCCAAGGCACCAGTTTTGGCAGCTACCGCTGCCGACATGCTGCCAATTGCTGCTAAGATTTCGCATACTATGGGTGTAATTTTAGCGATTTGGTCCTTGTTGAACTTATTTCCAGGGTCAAGAAGCACTTTGTTTATGGCGTTGACTGCCCTTTCTGCATTTGAGATATATGATTGGACATCCATTGTATATTATTATAATTATAATAATTATTTTTTATTATATAAATAATTGAACTCCGTTTCAGAACCACTGGTTTAACTACACTGACGCAAGGTAGAGTGATATGTATTTTGTATAGGCGTATTTGATTTCCGTTTTTGAACTTTTGGCACTGGGACACAAAAAAACTGCAGTTTTAATACTTTATTTTAATAAAGTTAGCACTTATTATTAATATTATGTGTTGTTTTAGTGTTCAGATTTACTGTAAGAACGTTATTTTTATTATTGTGATCAATCTTTATCCATTTAACTGCCAGCCGGGTTATCCACCCTTTTTGTGAATGACCTTTAAAGGTGCACGACCATAAATGTTAAGCTTTTGAAAAAAAAAAAAAATTTATATGTATTATTTATAAGCAATAATTGGTATGACCGGCTGCGGGTTCAATTCCCTTCGGTGGCATGTATTTTTTCAATTTATATAGGGGTTTCAGGCTAATAATTATTGCTTACAAATAATATGTTATCCTTTGTGCTATGCATTAAAAACCTTGTCTCGTAAACATTGGTTTATTACTAAAAACATTTAAAAAAATAACATAACATCGTCCAGTTAAAAATTCAAAGATTGTTTTTGGAAAGATGTGAAAATCAGAAGGAAAGTTATGATACGCCATTGAATCCTAAAAATACTAAGGTAGAATTCTTAACTTTATTTTATTTTAACTAAATGTCCAGAAGGTTTTTACATAATACGATGTAATACTTTTTAAAATTACAATGTAAATAAAAATAAAAATCTACATAAGTAACAAAACACAAGAAACAGAAATATAAATATGTAACTTAACAAAATGTAATCTGCCAATAACGTCCAAATAAACGATAATATTAGTAAAAATATATTAAATTGTTGGTGACAATAATTCATATTCTAGGTGGAAATAGTTAGAATGTACGGCTTTTGGAGTTTGTTAAGTTTAAATTATTGTTAAATACATTCATATCGTATAAATATTTGTTACCCAGACTGTAAACGTTGTATTGCGGAATGCAAAGTATAGTTGGAATCGAGCGATTAGTTGTTTAATTATTTAACTAATACCATTCCTTAAAATATTAATATGGAAACTTATAAAACTGCTAACTGTTGTTTGAAGCCAATGAATCCACCTACATTTCCCCGTTTATCCTCTTTTTTAAGTTCTATAAATTTGGCACATTATGGCAAGAGATCGCTCAAAACGTTTTTGCAACTTGGCATATTATGCCAAAAATTGCTTAAGGCGGTTTAACCAGCAGACGAGAATTCAAATTTCGTTAAAAGACGGCCTCGCAATCGGACGTTTTTTTAGACCGAGACAGAAATACCGAATTCATTCCGCTGCGAGCCGTACACTCGCGCGGCAGTGAAAACTACAGCATGGTTCCGATGAAATAACAATTATTGTTGTTAAATTCTTGGTTGTAGCTTTCTTCCTAATAAGTAGTTACATACATATTTGTAAATTATACGTCGGAGTGAGTTAACATAAATAAATACAAATGCAGTTTGTTGACATGGTAGATATAAAATATGTAGGTATATGAATATACATTTAAAAAAAATTCAAATATTTGTTTAATTTTTGTTGTTTGTTTTTGGGGTGTTATGCCGTGTTGCGCTAACTCCTTCGGATCTACCGGATCTGCCCTGATGATGGACACTGCAACGCTGTCCGAAACGTCGGCTAAAGAAGGAGTTAGCGCAACACGGCATAACACCCCAAAAACAAACAACAAAAATGCTTTTGGCCGTGAGAATCTAAAAACTTACCATTTGTTTAATTTGTTTTTTTTTAATATTTTACACGAGTTTTCCAAAGGTGAGTAAAAATCTTTTGTTTTACTTATTTATTCGTTTGTCCGAAAGGTATTACCGGTAAGTTTTATTTCTAATACTTATCTTCAAAGTATTACTTGATTTGATATGTATGACATTGAAAATAGGGTTTATTCCTTACAACTGAAGTAGTATATATATTAAAACTAGGTTTTATTTCCAACTATTTTCTACGGTACCTACCTACATATGTAGTTATGCGATTGCATAATATTGTATCGCTTTCATGTATTTGTTTTCATGATTAACGGAGCGACCTGACTCGTCTAATTTTCGAAATGTTATTAAATTCACGAGTAAATTTCGATTGAAAAATCATAGGTTAGTATGTCAAAAATAACCTTGTTTTTTTTTCTCAATTCACAATATGACATTATGAAACTGACAAAAAGTAACACAAAAAATATTAAATATGTTGAATTATACCAATGTAATAGTGAATTGGACAATAAAATAGAAATTATGAACAAAAAAATGATTTGAATCGCACATCACGAATCGAAATTCATTTGGTTAGTGGCACTTTTTGACTACCAATCACAAACAGCTTCACGTACTTTGGCATAAGTTTTAACATTTATACATGAAAAAACGATGACAGACATAAACTCCTGTCCATAGTTGATTCTTTTCCCTGGAAATTAAACAACACAAAATTATCGCCAAATGTTATAAAAAATATGTGCTTATTCTGACTGATTCTTTCGAACGCCTCTGTAGCATATAAGTACGTACAATGTACACGGATAATTAAATATCACTAACCTTTGTTTTTTCTGAAAATATATCTCCCACGTACGTTTTTGATGTCGTAATTTGTGCTATCTAATAAAACTTTTTTCCGAGGGTATTTTCCTCCTCATTTTTAAGCGAGGAATTTCTTTAAAATGTTATCAAGTAGACTGGCGTGGAATAGACGTCCGCTCGCCGCCCTGTTGCAGCGGGGAATGATAAAATTTCGGCTTGCGCCGGGGTAATCACAAACAACAAACGCGAATCGAAATTAATTACTATTATGTACTTTAAGAATATATTTTTTGGTCATAAATTAATTCTAATGTTTCAATAATGTCTTGGTAAATTATTTTTCTAAAAAAATCTGAACTATACCAATTTGTAAGACCATAAATATATAGTCCAATTGAGGGATTTTCGTCATAAAACGCGTGCTCGGATTTATTTATTAGTAATTTTATTTGAAATAAAAACAAAATTCTTATACATACATATGATAGATAATTTATTGATTGTTTATACTGTATTATTATATGATTTGAAATATTTGTTGTATAATACAACTTCACATTTGAAAATGCAACAAATCTGCGCATCGTCCAACGGTAACACTTTATTATGATATGAAAATAATAATTTTTTTCAAAATTTTACATCTTACTTTACAAGATAAAATAATTATCTTTCGAAATCAATTTGTGTTTTTTTCTAGAAAAGTGTCCATACGTCTAAAAGTGGCCTCAAAAATGCCAAATTTCAGGTCAAGTCTACCTATTTCGCCTTAAGTGGTTATTACATATATTTAGAATATTAATTATTTCTGTCTAGTCTTTCATTTATGTACGAGTAGATTGATTAAATTCACAAAGATTAAATTTAAAGTAAAATAATTTTAAAAAAAGGGTTAGGTCGTTTGTTTGTCGTCTGTTTACCAAAGTTGAAATTATTGCTGCGGGCGGCACTTCGTTGGGCTTCGCCCAGTTTAAGTGATACTAACAACATTTACATTTAATAGATAGACATTAGGTCATTCACATAGAGAGGGTGAGTATATATTGTTAAAACACGGAACAGGAATGTTAATGAATAATAACATGCTTAATTTAGGCATAATACGAATGACAGTTGTTTGAATAAATGAAATTTTACGTATTTGTGATGGATTATTTCAAATGAAACACTATTATTGACTACATGTCTAAAACTGATATTAACTGTTATCGTACCTAATATAATTTACTCATAGGAGACTTGCAGTGCTTAAATATGTGTTACAACCGTCAATGTCTATAAGTTGAATCAATATCGCATAGTTTGTCACAACAATTAAAGATAGTTATAACAAAGTTGACTGAAATAATAGATTATTACATATTGATTCATTGTACCCGTGTTTATGAATAAAGAAGGGTAATTGTGCGATGAGATTAGCAGTCGGTTTAATTAAAAGGTGTTAATTTTACTCCAACTGGTGGTAATTATTTACTTACAACTGTTACTGTTTCTAATAAAGTTTACAATTAGATTATATATACACCTTCATTATGAGAGTAAAAATCTATATATAAAGGTAGATTATTACAATATAGCGCCCCTGAGGTGATATCTCACAAAAGCGGCGCTATGAAAATTGTTTAATAAATATAATTTTTACATTTTATTGTGTACATATGCATTGATATACAACGGATATAGATAAAATAATGTTAACCGATTAAACTTTATACAACCAATACATGTTTCATCAACGAAGTTCACCTCATATACCGAACTCAAAAATTAAATATAGATTACAATTGGAAAGAAGAAGTGGAAGGAGGGGGGAGGGGTAAGAGTAGGCTGGGTTTATAAGAATTAGGAATTACAATATTGTTAGACGGGAAATACCAGTGGGAAAAGTGGGAAAATATTTAAAAGAGAGTTTATGAAAAAAAATTCTTGTCAATTATTTCTGCTTTTATATTAACTTTTTTTTCTAATTTCTAAAATTTCAAAATTATTTATTTGCGATGCTTTATATCCTGTGTGAAGTATTTTAAGACCTCAAAAAAACAAATAACATATAAACATAAAATTATATATTCATAAGACAAATATCATTTAATAACGGTTATTCTAATAAATTGATAGTCAAAATACTAAATAAAAAAATTAAACATATTCTCTTCAAACGGTCTTTCTAAAGATAAAAAATAAACAATGGCGTAGAATTCTGTTTGTGGATAACGATACTTCTAAAATTATATATAAAAACATTCCTGGTACTATTTAACCGGCGTTTTACACTAATAACAATGAAGAAATATATTCTTAATAATAAAGATAGCGAAAATCAAACAAAAAAATCAGGAGTTTATAAACTCAATTGGGATGATTGTAATTTCTTTTACAAAGGTAGTACCAATAGAAACTTTGAAGTCAGAACTAAAGAACATCTCAGCGCTCTAAATGGAAATAGTGAATCTGAGTTTGCAAATCATCTTTTGAATAATGATCACACTTTCGATAAAAATTAAGGTCTTAAAATACTTCACTCAGAATATAAAGCATCGCAAATAAATAATTTAGAAATTTTAGAAATTATAAAACATATCAATATAAAATCAGATATAATAAATAAGCAAAAGAAAATCACAAATAATAATGAAAAATGCCATTACAAAGTAATAAGCTTCCAGTAGAAATCTTCTTATTAGACGATTGTTAATGGTCAAGTAATTTCGCATAACTATGTGTATTGTGAGCTGCATATTTAAATATTCGCGCCAGTCATTTGGTTCGTTCTTATACCGCCAGAGGTGCGCTCTGTCGGCCATCTATAGCCGCCGTGCTTATCGGCCATATTGAAGGAAAGCGTGATTTTTTATAAACGTCAAACATAATCACGTACTTGTGGATAATTTTCATTGTAATGTAATTAATCCAATGGATTATGAACTTTCTAAAACATATTTTCTTCGATATTATCCAAAATAAATGTAATCAGAAACGATTTTTTTGAAGAAAACTCGTATTACATGAACCGAAATTGAGGGGCAGTGTAATCGTTTGTTGCCTGCAGACCCCCCCATGCGGAATTTACCCGAAACACAC
This sequence comes from Hesperophylax magnus, assembly GCA_026573805.1. Taxonomy (NCBI): domain Eukaryota; kingdom Metazoa; phylum Arthropoda; class Insecta; order Trichoptera; family Limnephilidae; genus Hesperophylax; species Hesperophylax magnus. The sequence goes on along the minus strand of JAIUSX010000091.1, from coordinate 3,869,332 downwards.
AATTTGAATTTGACCAATCAGAGGGCCTACATCGTCCAGACGCTATGGTAATAATATTATCAGATTAATTAACGATAAGTATTAATTTAGGTACTCTAAAGGATGTTAAGTTAAAAACAATTAAGCTTAGAAATTTTCCTTGATTTCTTTTTACATTATGAATATAATTTTATTAGAAGGGCGACCAAAAAATGGAGTTATTTTATATTATGCTTCTAATTAGGGATTTGTGCAACAGTTTTATGATTTTCAACCGCTCAAAGGTTTTGTTTATTGCATTATATTTATTTATTTATTGCATCTCACTGTACATAAATCACGTTTTTCTTATAAAAATCAACCTCAATAGAGGACTCATTCTGTATCGAAGTTAATAATTTACATGTGAGTTAACATAAAGTAATCACAAATATGAAAAACTACTTTCACCCACAATGTATTTCAAAAGAAATTAAAAAAATATGTTACACGAGTGGCCAGGTGGGTAATTTGACAGTATACTGTAGCAATATTTGGACCATAACTAATCATTAATCATTATTCCCAAGAAGAAATAACTTAAATAATAAAGAAAGGACAAGGATGAAAAAATATCAAGGGAATACTCTGTCAATACAAACATCTTAACAAACTTTTAAAATTTAACAACGGAATTGGTTATAAGTCACAAGTCCAATCCTTTGCAAGCCACGTTAGTTCCCCATTATAGCACACACATAGTACTGAATGTAGCGAAGGGCTGTTTTAACTCGACCGTTTTGCATTTCGACTGTCTGTAAATTTGTTTGTACGTTCCGTTTTCGGTTCAAGATTACTTATATTAACCAATGTAATGTAAGAAATTATACTCTGCAACCATTGCTTATAACCCTTTTAGACAAAATATAAACATTTCAATGTACCCAATGTATGTACGAGTAAAAGAAATATGGGCGAATAAAAGAGTAAATAAATAAGATAGTGGCCGTTAACACAAACTCACATATCTAATATGAACTAATAAGTGTTTAATTAAAAAAAATGAAAATTTAATTTTTTTTTTTAGTTTTTATTTAAGTAATTAGATAGAAAAAAATATATAACAGCGTTGATAATATTATGTTAAATTTTATTTTTTATCTTCCAAAAGGCTATTTTATACTTAAGAGAGATAAGGATTTAAGTTTTTATTTAAAGTTTAAAAATGGTTATTTTTGTTCCTAATACTTGATCTTCATTGTTGTTATTATTTAAATTTAAATTTGCGAATCTTTTGCGCGGTTTTATTTCGATTACTGTATAATAATGACTAGCCATTTAATAAATAAAGATTCGAAATTTTAAAATTGGAAATTCATATGTCATACGGCATATATTCTGGTCTAGTAATGCGTAATTTCTATCACCTAAGAAATTCTAAAAATATAGTACTATAGAATTCATATGTCTTATACTGATTTATAATATAATTCATATGTCTTATACTGATTTATTATATATTTATAGATGTTCTATATACCGACTTCTCTAAAGCTTTCGATAAAGTAAACCACTCAATCCTTATGGCCAAACTATATGCTATCGGTATTAGAAACCCCTTGCTACTTTAATTCTTATTTAAGCAATAGAAAACAAAGAGTTAAATTAAACAACTTTGTGTCTACTATTATTGAAGTAACGTCCGGCGTACCTCAAGGAGCACATCTAGCACCGCTTCTTTTTAACTTGTTTATAAACGACATTATTAGTATTTTTTCTCATACACGCTTTTGGCTTTTTGCTGACGACAATAAGATTCTAAAGATAATAAAAAATCACGATGACTGCCTTCTTTTCCAATCGAATATCGACTCTTTCAATGATTGGTGTAAAATTAATTGCTTGAAACTAAATGTCGATAAATGCAAAATTATGTCCTTCTATAGATCAAAAAAACCGATTGTCTTCGAATACAAACTTAATAATATTTGCTTAGCAACTGTTACATCTATTAAAGACCTTGGTGTCTCTCTTGATAGCAAGCTTTCTTTTCGGGATCACATAACTGCAATCGTTAATAAATCGCTCAAACTACTTGGTTTCATCACTAGAATCACTTCGGACTTCAAAAACGTAAATACCCTTAGAACTCTTTACTGCTCCTTGGTTCGCCCCCATCTTGAATATGCTTGTGTTATTTGGTCTCCTTTTTATGCTGTCCACATTCGACGCATTGAATCTGTTCAACATCGGTTCTTAAGAGGGATTGCTAGGAGGCTAGGTTTAGAAAAAGGCAAATACTCATATGATGAAATTGAACTAACTCTAAACCTCTCTACTTTGGAAGTCCGTCGGGAAAGAAATGACCTCATTTGCTACTTCAAAATTATAAATGGTATTATTGATTCACCTACTCTACTGCAACTCATTCCCTTCAATATCCCCTCGCAAAGACTCAGAAATAATGAACTGCTCTTCCTCAACCATCATTCGACAAATTATGGATATTATTCACCATTGTCCAGAATGTGTAGACTGGTCAACTCAAGTCAAAGCCTTAACTTTTTTGGGATAAGTCTAAATAATTTTTGCCAGTCGCTAAAAAAGTGACAGAATATTATAAGTGTCCTGTGGTCCTGACCCACGGCGTATTTTTGACTTGATTCGACATGTCACTTTATTTTTTTATATTATATCTACCATATGACTTTGCTTTCATGTACCTTTGTCTACTCCTATATTTTTCATTTTACTTTATTCGTGTTATTATTTTGTAATTTGGACGATGTCCGTTAATAAATAAATAAATAAATGTGGAAATTCTAATTATACAATTGTAATTGTTCTCCAAAATGCCCTGGAAAGAATCTCAGACTTCTGATGTCCCGAAAGAAACCATTCATCTGTTCTGAATGCAATTACTAATGTTTTCCAAATTGACCCTGGTAATAAATTACATCTTTGCGATTCTTCCAAGGATAAAGAAACCATCCTGTCACTTCGAATGCAATCAACAATGTTCTCAAAATTTGTTTTGACAGCATCGCCATTCCATTGTAAGAATATTATGTACTAAATACACAATTTGGCTGTCCTGAAACGGGAATCCTTCCCAGTTGGACAGACAAAGGTTCATTTTGTTTTGGATTGTTTGTAATTTATATATATTTATAAAATAAATAATTAAATTGTTCCATAAATAATGATTTGGCAAATGTGAAAGCGCCATGTTTATTTGGACTTTATTATTGCTTTTTTTTCAATATTACGGCACTTACCTGCCTAAAAAAAGGTTGAAAAAAATAATTGTCACTGAGATAGTGACGTTTTTTTGGAAAAATTTTCTAATACCTTATTCTAAATTAAAAAAAAAGCTACATAAAGTATATGACTTATAATTAACTAAGTGATGTAGGTACGTACTTACAAATCGTAAGATTCTTAAGAAGGCACAACACTTTCTTAATTATAAATATATGGTTTATAATTAAGTAAGTGTAGTACCCACTTACAAATCTTATGATTTTAGTAGGTACAACACTTATTTAATTATAAATATATGGTTTATAATTAAGTAAGTGTAGTACCCACTTACAAATCTTATGATTTTAGTAGGTACAACACTTTCTTAATTATAAATATATGGTTTATAATTAAGTAAGTGTAGTACCCACTTACAAATCTTATGATTTTAGTAGGTACAACACTTATTTAATTATAAATATATGGTTTATAATTAAGTAAGTGTAGTACCCACTTACAAATCTTATGATTTTAGTAGGTACAACACTTACTTAATTATAAATATATGGTTTATAATTAAGTAAGTGCTGTACCTACTTACGAATCTTATGATTTCAGTAGGTAGAACACTTATATGGTGTATAATTAAGTAAGTGTTTTACCTACTTACAAATCTTATGATTTCAGAGGATATTTTGATTTTGATTTATTAAATAAGAGAAAGTTAAAAACACACATTTTGTGTACGTTATGTCTGCAAACTGTTCACAGAACTACTAGTAATATTATGTATAATTTTTATGCTGCCAAGGATGAAATGATTACGGTTTTTAGTTTTGTGATTAGGGACACATGTAATATTGTCAGAATATTTCACTCTACGAAATATAACATCTTATTTTACAAAACTGTTCCAATAATTCGTCTCACTGATATAGTTGGCATTTTTCTAGAAAGGATGGATAAGGAATCTTCGTGAATCCAATGTCAAACTAAAGGGTTCTTTCTTGTAAATAGTTGTTATATAAACGCATTAGCAAATAAGTTAGAAACTTCTAAATATATGTGTGTTTATTCTCGTCATGTTGCCCGGGGCTTGTCCTGTCCTTTCAAACCTTTGTTCGCAGGAAACGGAAGGAAGGAATCCACATGACGCGCGGTGACAAAGGAAAGGGTTTTTCTGGAATCGGGCTGACGGGAAGATCTTTTGGCCGCACCGGAAGCTGACAGGAAGTCAAACCTAACAAGCTAAATACTGAACGTGAGGTATCGGATCACAAACAAACAATCCGTATACTGAGTTAAATGTATGACGGTACCCGAAATGTACAATTGGGCGAATAATAAACATCCATGTACAAAAATAAATGTGTTATGAAAGAAAATGAAATTTAAGTTAAATTAAATAATGTTTTTAAAATAAAAGAGTAAGAAAATTTTTACTTTAAGCTTCCCCCTTAAAACGTGATTTAATCATTACGACATCTTTGGTAGAACGGCAGGTTCCGCAACTTTAGACCTGTCATTAAATTAAACGCAATTGTATATGAAATGTGTGAGTTAATCGTATGTTCGCACACTATTTAATTGGGTTAGCGTTTGAATTTGAATCTGTCATTAAATCGAAAACACAATTGTATATCTCCGATGATTTAATTTGTTTATCTTAGCGTTGGAATTTGGACCGATTTGAAAGAAAGTTTGAATTTGGACATTTTCTATGGACTCTGATTAATTAACCAATATAGCCAATAATTTTTTTAGTAAGACATCAGACCTTGTAGGATAAGTTATTAGTTGAAAATACGTTTGAAACTGTGTTTTCGATATTTGTATGCTGTTGTTTTCTGATGGTAAATTGCAAAGTCAGGAAAGGTCAAACGGGTGATTAAAAAAGGGTTTTGCATAAAGGGTTTTTAATGCAAATTCTAATGGTAAAATAATACATTTGGGACAACCAACAGCGTGTTGAGCTCTTTTAATGACCGTACACAAACGCTGGTTAATTCGAAAAATAAAATATAATGTATTTGATGTATTTTATTTTAATATCTATTAACCCTAAAACGATTTTTTAAAACATGCTGCACATGTAAAATGATATGATTTGTAATTTGATTAAGCATACTCGTGATTGGGCGTGTCATCTTTGGGGATGCTGTGTGGAGGGTCTTTTTAGGGAAAGGAAGGAGAGAATGTTAAGGGAAGGAAAAAGGCATGAGGGGTGGGTAGGTGGGTGGTAATAGGTGGGCAAACGCATTCGCCGCCAAGACCTAGACAAACCCCAATGAACTCGGGCACCCCTGCTATGTCACCAGACGTAGCGAACCACTTGGGTTGACCTATGGCAGGGGTGTTGGTTATCCAATAAATGGTTCCCGGGGCGGCGGTACCTGCATCCCAAATTAAAACTACGATTGAAAGATTAAAAACTTACAAATACAGGGTTTTCCAATAAGAGGTGTTATTTTGATATTTAATCGTAAAATATCAATGGTTTCGTTGCTTGTGTGGCACGTAGCGCCGTCTTGTTGAAAGTAAACGTTGTCCAAATCAATACCAAAATACTTTTTTAAACAAATTTTAAATTCAATTGTCTGCGTGGCTGTCGAATGGTTTTATGTATGACCTAATTACAGGACAAATTATTTGTCTGCTCCCGTACATACGCAATGTGAATAAACAGTTTTGTCCGTAAAAAAACTCAATTATTTCAAGAAAGGCATACAAATATTGGATTGAATCATCTGTACAATATTGTATTTTTATGACTTTCTCGAAAAAATTGAGTTTAAACGAACAACAGTATTTATTCATATTAATATTGAGTGTGTACGAGCGCAAACAATCAATTTGTTTTAAAATTGTAAAGCAACACCTTACAAAATGCGTGTTTTAATAAAATAAATTATTTAACGCCATCTATGAACACGTAGAATAAACAAGCGTTGCGTTTAACCTTAATAAAATATTTGGGTCGGACCATATCAATGGCATTATGTTTATTCAAAAAATTATTTCAATAGTGCTCAGGCACTTTAAATCTATTGGTCTTTAAAGTCTGCATTTACCGCTCTACCATGGGAAGTCGGTTAAACCCTCAGTTTTTTTTTGTTCGGTTTTGCGCACAAGCAGCTATTACCCATAGAATCAATTTGTTCGCTTTTGGGAACGACTTTTTATTTATTTTTTTATTTGTATTACAATGGTATGGTATATTGTCCTCCACGCTGGGAGTTCACCTGTGTTGTGGAGGACTTTTTCAATTTTAAAGTTATATAATTCTAAAACAATACAGTGGAGTTGGTTACACAGAGAAACAATAAAAATTAAAATATTAAATCGATTTTTCCATAGTTATAACAGAAAAAAAGTGAAATATAAAAAATTAAGTATTAAAAGGATTGTAGCCAGTTCTATATGTGTTTTTTGTATTCTGTAAGATTAGTGTAATGTAATGTTTTATATTGTGTTGGAAGTAAATTGTATAGTTTTATAGCCTGGAATCTGTAGTGTTTTTGTCCAAAGGATGTGTTGGTTTTTGGTATTAGTAGTTGGTGTGTATGTCTTGTTCTGGTATTGCGAGAAGTTTGTGAAGTTTTAAATGTGTTTAGGTTCTTGTAAAGGAAAGTAAGTATTTGTTTTGAAAATAATTTTTGTATCTTCAACACTGGGAATTGTTTAAATATGGTTGAAGTGGGTGTTAGTATTGGTACTTTAAGTATTACTTTTCTTAAGGTTTTCTGAGCTTTATACAGTGTGTCTATGTATTTTTTACTGGCATAGCCCCAGGCAATAATGCCGTATTCCATTATAGATTGTGCTATTGCGAGGTATATATTCTTTATATCAAATATGTTTAGTATATTTCTCAAGTTTATGAAAAAGTAAATCAACTTGTTTATCTTTCCTTTAACCGAGTCAATATGTCTGTCCCATTTTAAATAACGGTCGAAGTATATACCAAGATATTTGATATTTTCGGTTTGTGTGATTGGAGGACAATTGCATGGGGTGCTCGCTGAGTGACAGGAATGTATTTAAAGGTAGATGTTTTTGGAGGGTTGGCCTCTCGAGTTTATGCTAAAGGTTATGAATTTAGTCTTATCTATATTTAAAGTTAATAAGTTAGAGTCAAGCCATTTTTTGTAATATTTTGGCCAACTTCAGCTTTTGTGATTAGTGTGTTCCAGTCAGTGGCCTTAAAAGTAACACAGTGTCATCAGCAAAGCTTATAATTTCCCCATCTATTTGGAGGTGACATAGATCGTTAATATAAATAAGGAATAGGATTAGGTACTCCGTAGGATACTTGTTCCTTGTCACTACATGTGTTTTCTATTGAGGTATATTGGGTGCGATTTTCCATGTAGCTTTCAATTAATTTGAGTTCTGTTCCCGTGATTCCGAAATATTTAAGTTTATTGAAAAGGTTTTGGTGGTGAATTGTGTCAAACGCTTTTGCCAGGTCTAGGAATATTCCAAGGCATTTTTTACCCTGATCTATATTTGATTTGAGGAAGTCTGTTACTGAGGCTATGGCATGTGAGGTGCTCATATTTTCCCTGAATCCAAATTGATTTGGTGATAGTATATTGTTTTTGTTAAGAAAAATTAAAAGGTGGTTTTTGATATGTTTCTCGAGAATTTTTGAAAGCGTGTTTAGAATTGTAATTGGTCTGTAATTATTAATTTCTTCATTGTTTCCTTTTTTGTCGATTGGAATTACTTTGCCCGTTTTCAAAATAGTTGGGAACATTCCTTCTTTGATGGTCCGATTTATAAGTATAGTAAGTGGGATAAGAAGTGCTGACTTTATTATTTTTAGTGTCATCGGTGATATTTTGTCGCTACCCTGAGAGTTTGTATTTTTTAGTTCGTTTATAAGTTTAAGTGTTTGTATTTGGGTAATGTATGGAATTTTAAAGGAAGAAACACCAGTGTGTGTATAGTGGGTTGAGAATTCTGGGATATCGTCATTTGTAGTGATTCTGTTTGCTAGTACCTTGCCTACGTTAGCGAAATAGTTATTCACAAAATAACAGTATTCATCAGTATTTTACCTGCAATTGAAAAGATCCTAGAAAAATATATATCTGTAAAACTAATAAAGTACCTTGAAAAATTTTCTATTATTGATATCCATCAATATGGTTTCCAAAAAAATAAAAGCACAGATCTACTACTTCAAGAATTTTCAAATAAAATTAATAATGATCTTAACAAAAGAAAACATGTACTCGTATTATTTATTGATAATTCAAAGGCTTTTGATACGATTGATCATAGTAAATTACTTAAAACTCTAGAAAACATTGGAATTAAAGGAAACCTACATAAATTATTTGTTAACTACTTTCAAAATAGAAAGATTTGTGTAAAAATTTTTGATCATTTTAGCAAAAAAATTTTGTTTTCGCAGGCGTCCCACAAGGGTCCATACTAGGCCCTACCTTGTATATAATATATGTTACTGCAATGAAATTTATTTTTTCTCATGTAAAACATTACGTTTATGCTGACGACACTGCATTAGTTATTTCACATGAGGATTTATTAATAGCGAGTACTTTACTGCAAATTGACTTTGTCACTCTTCAAAAATGGTCACATGATGTAGGTTTAATAATCAATGCTAAAAAAACGAAGCTTATGCACATGAGATCTCTTCATAATAACATCACCATAACTCCTAAAATTATTTCTCATGACTTTAATTGCATCCACAACTTTGTAATACAACCATGCTCATGCAAAAATATTGAACTTGTTTCAAAATACGTATATCTAGGCTTAACTATTGATTGTAATTTTAAATGGGATATCCATATACAAAAAGGGTGCACACGGCTTAGAGCTATAGTGAGCAAACTTTATAGATTGAAGTTTTTTGTTCCACCAAATACCCTTAAAATAGTATACCTATCATTGGCGGAATCCCTAATAAGATACGGAATAACTTCATGGGGACATTCAACAAAAACAAATCTTTTCTCAGTCCAAAATATACAATATTCTTTGGTAAAATTATTATTAAACAAAACTAAATACGAACAAAGAAATGACGTACCAAAGTCATTACTATACAACTCTGTAAATGTATTATCTGTTCGTGCTTTATTGTGGCTTAAAATTGCGAGTCAGCATACATCTCAATCTGAACATAATAAAATAGTGACACATGTTCATAATACAAGACTAATTGCAAACGATGGACTTGTAGTTCCCAGATACCTGAATAAATATGGTCAAAGAACTCTAGAATACCTCGTTCCAATAATTTACAACATGTTACCAAACTCAATAAAAAGCTGTGAATTGACTCACAGAAGGAAATGTATGTTAAAAAAATGGTTATGTGAAAGAATTTTTTTGTACTAATGTAATTATGTGTATATTTTATGTACTTGTAAAAATTGTATATGTTTTTAAAAAGTAATTGTTAAAAGAACCCGTTGACAAACTGATATCAATCAGTTTAACGGGACTTAATTTTAAAAAATGTATTTTTGAAAGTTAATAAATAAAAAAAAATTAAAAAAACATACTTTTAGTGGTTGTTCTGATGTCTTAATAATCTCGTTATCTATTTTAATCTCGGTTATGGAATCGCTTTTCTTTGAGGATGTCTGGGATATTTATTTTAGGATTTGCCAAATTTTTTTGGTGTCCTTGTTGCATTTATCTAATTTATTTTTATAATATATTTCTTTCGATATACGTGCAAGTCGTGTGCATAAGTTTCGATATGGTTTATAGAAATTTATGAGATAGATGTCATATGGGTTTGATTTGCATTGTTTGTGGAGTTTGTCTCTTTTACTGAAACTTGTTATGAGTCCTTTTGATATCCACGGTTTTAGAAGTTTATGTTTAGTTGGAGAACTTTTTTCGGACGTGATGGTATTTTTTTAAATTCGTCTTGAATACATTCTATAAAAAGTGACCATGCTTCATTAATTTTATAATTTTCTATGAGTTCTTCCCATTTTTTATTAAGTAGTATGTCATTTAGTTTTAAAATATCAGTTGTATTGTAGGTTTTTGTGGTTTTGGAGTGTATTTCTTGTGAATTGTTTGTAGTGTTTATTTTCAGGATAAGTATATAGTGGTCTGTAATTGTCGAGTGATGGATTGTGGATTTGTATGATCTTTTTGTTTTTAACATAATGTGGTCAATACAAGTTTGGGTGGGTAATTGGTTATTTTGTTTAAAGTTGACTCTTGTGGGTTCATTTATGGTGCTAAAGATTCCATGGAACAACAAAAGGTTTAAGTAATCGTCACTTTGTGGATGTTTTTTTATTTTCTAAAATGTTTATATTCATATCTCCTATTAAGCAGATATTTTTTTGTTTTTTCGTTTTGATAAGTTGACTGTCTAGGGACCTCAGAAAGGGAAATATGTATTTTATAGAAGGTGATCGATACATAGCTAAAATACATATGTCATTATTTACGATTATTTCAAAACCGTTTGCATCTGTGATATCTAGCTCAGTTATAGTTGAATGTAGATGTTTTTTACAGTAAATTACAATACCGTCATTTTGATTTTTATTATTTTTTGAGTGAGTGACCGTATAATTAGGTAATTGTATTGGTGTGAAGATTCTATCTAGCCAACATTCTGTGAGGATTGTCACGTCAAATTCTGTCTCCAATTGGACTCAAATGGAATCATAGAATTCTTTGCATTATATAAATATATATTTGCATAATTATAAATATTATCTAAACGGTGTTAGAAAGATAAAATACTACGCTTTATATTCAATTCTAAAAGTTGACTACAGAATAATTAAAATATGCAGCTATGAAACCAAATTGCGGTTGGAAAAACGCAATTTGTGATAAATTTATGAAATTTTGAGAATTTTATACTAACTGTTTTTACATGAAACGAAAAAAATGATGCAACAGTAAATGTTTATAACACATTTTCCAAATTATTTTTTTTTTTCATTATCACTAATTTTAGTTAATTATTTTTTAAAACTTTTTTTGTGTTTGAATTATAAATATGTATATTTCAAAAATTATTTGTTCATTTCTAACAATAAAAAATTGAAGATTACCTTATCACCTTTCAAAAACAGTTTTTACTTTTTGGATAAAGTCAGAAATATTCCATATATTTGGATTTTATTGCAAAGAAGGAATTCCTTTCAAAAATTCTGTGACCTTCTGACAGCTTTCTTGAAATATAACAGTAAACATGCCAGAGGCCTGAGTCAAAGTCAAATAATTGGTTTGTGAAGATAAAACACGTCAAGAAAAAGAGATCTACTCGCAAGCGACAAAAGTTTGAAAATTAAATGTTCTCAGTAAGTGGCAATAAAATTTTAATATGAAGGATGATAGTTTTCCAAAACAATAAAGTTATAATTTTGTATGAAAACACTCTGAGATTAATTCTGAAAATTTCTGATGAACTACGAGGCAGAAGATTTTGATAAAATAAGTAAGTTTTGCTAACAGCACTCTTTAAAATAAATATGTCGAGATAAGAAAGGAATGGATGACATAAACATATGAAGGGTTCTTCGAGAAATACACAAAATGATCTGAAAAAAACATTCGAATTCAGAATTACATTTTATTATAAACTGAACATTTCATTATAAAAATGGTTCATTTTTTTAAATGTTAACGTAAACATGCTTTTAACCTTAATTTCTGACAAGTTTCAACTGCCTCTATTTGGGTATATTGTGAGGTTGAAGGTAGCGGGAAAGGGAATGAGATGGAAAAGGTGAAGGTAAGAAAGAATCTCTCCATTCATATTTGGTCACTAATCTCGTCCTAAGCCATTTCAAGCATCATCGTTTCGATTCTGAATATTGGTCTAACGCAAAGGTGATGTTGAAAAAAATGATGAAAGTATGCATGTTTTTAATAAAATAACATTTTTTATTATTTACAATGTGCTTCGTGTGCGTCAACAGCTCGTTTTCTTTTTTGTCTGGTATTCACAAAAACATGAAATTCTGATCTGATCAAGTTCTGAATAAATAATACAAAAACATTACGTCCTAGGAAGACCCAAAACGTATAAAACACGCCTACTTACGGGAACAATTGAAATTCACAAAAATGCCATTAATATTGATAAAGACGACGACGGGGCCAAGCTCAATAGTTCTTGGTATCCGGTAATTGACGGCTACACCAAAACCAAACGCAGAAAACCATTTTAAATAATACTGAAATACCAGCCCTTAAAAGATTTGGACACCGTATCGCATATATATATACATAAGCACACGCTTCACCACAATCTTTTACACCTCTGCACTGTTGTGCTGGTTGTGCCTTCCGAAACGTTGGTTAAATAAGGAGGAAGCGCAACACGGCATAAGAAAACATTGATTATAACTTCTTACTAGATAAATTGTCCCTAATAAAACTGAAAGAAGAATAAACACAGATTTAATAGTATTAATAAAATACTTCATTACAAAATTGACTGTCCTGAGTTACTCCAATTAATCAGCATCCACATACCCAAAAGATCTTGCCGAAATTTACTACCCTTTTATTTTTACAACACCAGGACACTGTCTTATCAAAATTCCCCGATTCCAAGACTTCACAGTCTCGGAAATAAATACTCTGATCTGGGAGATATATATCATCTTAAAAATAATCAATATAAATATTGTTTATTTCAATTTTTTTATATATCGAGACACAAATAGACATCTATAATTTCCGCAATATATATTTTTTTATTTTTTTTATTTTGAATATCTATTTATGTGAGACTTCTTATCATTTTTACTAATGTATCTTATTTTATTATATGCTTTTGTTGTAACATTTAATATTTTTCTTTTTTCGTTGTATTATGTTTCCTTTATTGTTTTAATTTTGTAGAATTTATAATAACTGTGATACTCAACTATTAAACTTTGTAGTGTGTAAAAGCCCATTAGGGCGTGTAATAAATAAATAAATAAAATAAAATAATACCCCAAAATAAATCACTGTAATCCATTTGGCCGTGAAAATTGTTTGGCAACAAGTATTTTCTAACAATGTCGAATCACAACAAAAAAAATATTTATGACCAAAATCTCATTATTATCAGTGGTAATATTTCAAAACCAAAGTACGTTTTTGTATGGTCCCAATATATTTTTTAAATCTCTTGATGTGAAAACTTCCATTATGATATTATTTATGTACAGCTATAAAATATAAAGAGCCTCAACAAGTCTTCGTTCTCTATCGGAAATCGAATCTCGAAACTTATAGGGTAACTTGATCAACTTACCTTAGTTTCGAACTGGGGTCCCGGGCACCACGAAATAGGTCAGAAAATTTCCACAACTGGGAAAGTTTTTGTGGTGATCTGCCGTGTCGATCACTCAGATAAGATGTAAATAATAGTCGTTTGGATACTCCATACTATTTGGTTTATTTAGTGTTATTACTAATGTACAGTATTCGAGATGTTGTTGCAAAGAGAGGACGAGTTACAACAGACACGCCTTTTTATACGTCTCGGTCATGCTGTCTCACTCAGATATGCCTGTCTCTTTCATACCGACAGACATACGTTCACCACATCCCTCCACACTTAAATCAGCAGACAGTAACACAACATGATTATCATAATAATAATTATAAAACATACATACACATATTTAATTATTATTTTACAACATTTTCTTTTTTATTTATAACCATGTTGATTCGGAGAGTTGACTGCTGCTTATTTTGATTTCTCTGTCCTTGGTCGAAGGCGCTCCTTCCAGTTCCCCGACGTTGACGCCACGGGTTCACTGGAGCTGGAAGGAAAAAGAGGGTCACCCGTTAGATTGTCATCCGAAACAAAGTCGGAGACATCGTACTCATCGAACGATAGCCTCCTCGTCTCAGACTCAGGAATTAAAATACTAGGGTTCTTTTCCCATGATACACACAGTTTGGATAATTGATCAAAATGTCTTTTCCAGTACATGATTTTATCATTCAATTTAACCTCAATTAAATATAGTTTATTTCCCAAACGTTTATGTACTTTCCCTGGTACCCACTTATCATTGTTTTGGTCTCTAAAATCCCTAACCATAACTTTCTGATTAATCTTAAAATTCGTAGATACTTTGTTATTCCTTTTATAATAGAATTTCTGATTTTCCTGACATTTTGACATTTTCATTTTGGTATCTTTATCAATCACATTTTCCTTTACCTTCCCCCCTTTAGGTATAAAATTATTCAAATTTGACCTTAACCTTCTACCAAACATTACAACTGCTGGCTCTAACCCTGTTGTACAGTGTGGTGCATTCCTATAATCTATGAGAAAACATTCTAACTTCTCATTATAACCTGACTGAAATTTTTTTTCTAACAATATTTTCTTTAAAAAATTTTTACACGTTTTGACTGCATTCTCTGCCAATCCATTTGATTGAGGATGATTTATAGGTGTTGTTAAATGTTTAATGCCATTTCTCTCGCAAAACTGTTTAAAGTCTGCTGACATGAATGCTGCTCCATTATCAGAAACTAAGGTTTGTACACTACCGAAATAACTGAATAATCTCTTTAAGATTTTAATGGTATTATCTGAGTTAGGTGAATTTACTTCCACGCAATCCAACCATTTTGAGGTTGAATCTATGATTACCAAAAAATATTTATTTCCGATAGGCCCTACGTAATCTATATGAACCCTACTCCAAATTTCTTCCGTTATCGGCCATGGAGTTAACTCACTCTTGGGTTGTGATGGTTGAATTTCCGCACAAATTCCGCACTCTCTAACTAAAAATTCAATTTGACTGTCAATCCCTGGCCACCAAAAATAGCCTCTAGCTAGCCCTTTCATCTTGGCAATCCCTAGATGAGATCTATGCAATAAGCTTAATATCTTATCCCTTAAACTTATTGGAATTACTAACCTATGGTTCCAGAAAATACAATCATCAATTATTGATAAATTGTTCCTTTTTATCCAATAAATCCATTTGCAATCATCCTTATTGACTTTATTTGGCCACCCTGTTCTAAGATAATTTTTTATCTCTAATAATAATTTATCCGTATTAGATTCTGCTTTAACTTCCTCAACATCTATTGGCATCTCGCTATTATTTTTGAATAAACACAAAATTCTTGAATCAAAGTTATTATTTTCCTCAACAGGATCTCCTACAGGTACGCGAGATAAGTAATCCGAACAATTTAATGTTGATTTTACGTATTGAACTTTATAATTGAAAGATGAGAGAATTACACCATAACGTTGTAATCTATTACAAGTTAAAACAGGAATTCCTTTTTTTTCACCAAAAATTCTACATAAAGGTTCATTATCTATTTCTAGAATGAATTCCCTTCCGTAAATGTACTCGAAAAACTTCTTAAAAGCAAACACAATTGCACAAGCCTCGAGGTCTAAAATTGAATATTTCTTTTCCGCTTCTGTCAGTTTACGAGAAACAAAAGAAATAGGTCTTTGTAAATTATTTTCATACACATGTAACAATGTTGCACCCAAACCTTTCGTTGAGGCGTCCGTAACTACCTTCAAAGTAACATTTGGATCGTAATGTGCTAACACTCGATTATCACATAAAATTAATTTTATTTTATTAAAAACTTTTACGCAATCTTGATTAAAATCAAAATTCGTATTTTTTTTCAATAATTTGTGCAAAGGATCTAATAACATAGACATATTTGGCACAAAAGATCGGTAAAAATTTACCATTCCTAAAAAACTGCGTAGCTCTGATAAATCTTTTGGTTGCGCGACTTTACTAATTGCGTTCGTTTTATCTTCCATAGGTTTAATCCCTTCCTTCGAGATTTCAAACCCTAAGAAACATACCGATGAAGCGTTAAAATTGC
This sequence comes from Hesperophylax magnus, assembly GCA_026573805.1. NCBI lineage: Eukaryota > Metazoa > Arthropoda > Insecta > Trichoptera > Limnephilidae > Hesperophylax > Hesperophylax magnus. The sequence continues at coordinate 3,853,261 of JAIUSX010000091.1, read as the reverse complement.
ACTTTTGAATATTTACGCACAAACCGCAATCTTTTAACCTATTAAGAACTGCATTTAAATTAGCATTATGTTCCTCTATCGTTTCTCCTGTAACCATAATATCATCCAGGAAAACCGCTGTTTTCTTCAAACCTTGTAGACATGAAGCTATAGTTCTACAAAATATTGCCGGTGCACTGTTAATCCCAAACACTAGCCTAGTGAATTTAAATAATCCTAAATGTGTAGAAATCGTAGTATATTCCATACTTTCTTCGTCTAGTTCCAACTGTAAATAAGCTTGACGTAAATCAATTTTTGAAAATATTATTCCGCCCGAAATTTGTGATAATAAAACTTCTATCTTCGGCATGGGATATTTGTCAACAATCAATTGTGGGTTCACAGTACATTTATAATCCCCGCAAATTCTAATGCTTCCATCGCTTTTAACTACGGGCACGATAGGAGATGCAAACTTGCTATAACTAATCGGAACTAAAATTCCCTCTTCTTGTAAACGGTTCAATTCCGTTTCAACTTTCGCTTTCAAAGCGAAAGGAATACTTCTCGGATTGCAGAATTTCGGTTCTGCATTTTCTTTCAATTTTAAATGAACTTTAAATTTATTGAATCTACCTAGTTTACTTGAAAATACCTCCGGATATTTACGCACTAACGTATCGACACTATTATTGTTTACGTCGAGAATATTATGCGTGAGTATTTCACTTTTCAACTGTGAAGAAACCGTCTCGAAACCCGTAAAACCAATGTTAAATTCTTTTACGAAGTCTCTACCTAGCACAGTGGTTGAACCATCCTTTACAACACAAAATTCCATTATTTTAGTAATACCATTGAAATTAATTGACAAAATTAAACATCCAAGTAACTGTAACTTACAATTATTGTAACCCTTCAGGGTTAAATTCTTCGGCTTCAATTGTACATCTTTAAAATGTTCCCAATAATCTTTATCCGATAGGATCGATATTCCTGCACCCGTGTCAAATAATCCTTTTATGATGATACCGTTATTAACTTTTAACGATAAATAAATGGGATCGGTATTTCTTGTTAACCTTGAATTTATTTCACTTGAATTCACAAACACAGATGAAACTTCCTCCCGTTTTTTTTCGCGACAATTTTTACTAAAATGTCCCTTGTTTTTGCAATTAAAACACGTCACGTTTTTTAATCTACAATTACTGGAATCATGATTATTTAAATTACAATATTTGCACTTCAACTGTTGTATACGTTCTACTGATTTCTTTCTGGGAATTGTAACATTTTTGTCTTTCGCCCGCGCCGGTGAAGTAGAATAATTCCTACCTGCACTACTATTAAAATTTTTCTTACTTCTAGAAATGAGCCCGACACTCTCGGATTTAATACACGTAATATTTTTATGAAATGAATCCATTCCCGATGCGCACTCTAATGTACTTTTTAAAGTCAGCTTCTCTGCATCTAAAAACATTTTTTCTTTAATACGACCTTCTAATAAACCAGTCACAAAAATATCTTTTAAGTTTTCTTCCAGTCTGCTTTCAAATTTGCAGAATCTTGTTAGACAACGTAACCTAGCTATATAATCATTTATAGATTCCCCAACTTTTTGTTTCGCCGCAAAAAAATTTCCACGTTCCATAAACACATTCTTTGAAACACCAATGTGGTTTCCTAATAACAAAAATATATTTTCAACCGATAATTCTGTTATTTTTTTTGGAAAACATAAATCTATCAGTAGATTAATCGTGTCTGTGTGTAGGTGGGATATTAAAACCGCCCTCTTTTTATCCTCGGATTTAAATTTGTCATCATTGACGAGGATCAACTGCTCAAACTGTAGCACGAACGTCTCCAGCCCGTCCCTAAGGTGACAAAACCTGGGTAAACCCACTCCCTCCATTTCCACACAGATTACCAATAATCAGAAAAAACAACAACAAACAGCACTCAACTCACGAATCTGATGATTGATGCTGCCGCCGATCGCCGCCCTTCCGCGTCCGACCGTCTTCTGGCTCCGTCCGGATTCCTGGTCGTCCTTCTCGTCCGGTCACCACCGCCACGCCTTCCCGTGTCGGGTCCCCGTACAAGCTGCCTGGATCCGTTTTTCATCCGGTTTCTCGGCTGCTGATTCCTTGAGCTCAGCGCCTTGAATCTCCTCACCAGTTCCTTGCCTTGATGCTCCTTCAATGTCCGATACTGTCCGTGAAGCTGCCCCCAAATTATTTTATTTTTTATGCGACAATAATCCCTTCCGCGGTGCTCGGTGGGATTATAACCAAACTATGGTTCTTTCAGCTGCGCCTACTGTGGTTCTTCCTCCAGGAAGAATTTAATGGCTGATCAGCTTCCTTTTTCGGCTGCTCCAACTGTAGTTCTTCCTCCAGGAAGAATTTAATAGCTGTTCAGATTCCTTTTTCGGCTGCTCCAACTGTAGTTCTTTCAGCTGCGGCTACGGTTCTTCCTCCAGGAAGAATTTTGCGGCCGTTCAGCTTCCTTTTTCGGCTGCGCCAACTGTGGTGATCTGCCGTGTCGATCACTCAGATAAGATGTAAATAATAGTCGTTTGGATACTCCATACTATTTGGTTTATTTAGTGTTATTACTAATGTACAGTATTCGAGATGTTGTTGCAAAGAGAGGACGAGTTACAACAGACACGCCTTTTTATACGTCTCGGTCATGCTGTCTCACTCAGATATGCCTGTCTCTTTCATACCGACAGACATACGTTCACCACAGTTTTCACGAAAGCTTTTGCATAAAACCACCTACCTGCCTTTATTTTCGATCAATCGTATTTATTTTTTGAAATAATGAATAATAAATAGAATTATTCAAAATGATAATCTGAATTTCGTTGCTCTATGTTTCAAACGATGAACTAGTGACAAATAAGCAGTAAATTACATTTGATAATACAAACAAACGGTAATGTTAACAAATACAGTTTATTCATGTTCAATATTACCCCCGTTGGCTGTACGGCTACCATCTGATCCGTAGCAGAACACATTCTACACCCGAAGGTGTCACTGATACGGTTCTGTAATGTCATCCAACTTCAGAGAAATTCTTATGTGTCTGCATGTGTGTACGTGATCGCCACCAATATATTATGCATTGTCATAGACAAGGAGTCTACCTGCCGTGTTTCAGCGCGATCAAATGTCGGAAAGTGCGTTTATTTCCACATCCAAGATTTGCATTTAATCATAGCCGAAAACAAAAGTGAAATGAAAATATATTAATCAAAAATTCAGAGCTTCTTTGTTCAAGCAGAGTATTGTATTACACTTGTATTATCCGTGAGGCCGTGTATTTAAAGTTATTATACATAATAACTGACTGACCGGCCTGTGGCTGAGTTGGCATCGCGTTTGGGTCCCACTAGGCGTAGTGTGTTCAATTCCTCGGCTGGCTGAAGTCACATCACAACACAAGCAACATTTTCCGCTTACTCTGATGGTAGTAGGAGATTTTTAAATATTGTCAGGTTATTCGTAACACTGGAATGTTTGTCATTCTTTTAAATAAAAAATAACACAGTTCAATAAAAAATTGTATTTTTGATAAATGTACTTTGTAAATATTATACGAGAGATGTACAATATTTATACAGTGTTAAATGTTATTGAATGTTTAACCTATCGAGATTCATTATGTTTGTCTTTAGACTGTATTCAATCACTCTGAAACAAAATTATCAGTAACATTTCGCCGTGAAATCACAAAATGAATTGTGTTTACATTTGGGGGCTTAGGGTTTTTATTGGTTTTGTCAAATTAGTCTAATGACGCTCGTAATAATGGAAAGGTTTATTTTTTACAGAATACGCTCAAAGAATATATTTCGGCATTCTGCTAGACATCAATTACGGCAATTTGTACCATAACTTATGAACGTTTTACACTATGCTTTTTCATACCAATCGCCATGTGGAAACTGTATCTAGGGTTCTAGCACAGCGAAACTTGATAACTTTACAATATTTTTATTTATTTTACGAGTATTACAAGATAATACATTACAAAATAATAACAAATTCATAATGCATTATTCCCAGTGAATTTACAAAACTCATTTCAGGAAAGACAACATTAGATTACAGACAAGACAACATAAATACATTAAAATAAATAAACGCAGAATTTATTTTAGTTAGAGTTACAAATAAAGAATGTGTCAGTCATTAATAAAACTGCTGAGGAAATAGCGTATAAGAGCTTTTGCCAATCTTTTTTTGTTCGTTGCCGGGAGTTTTAGATTACTAGGTAATGCGTTATATTGCTTATGTGCAATGTATCATAAGGAGTTAATTCCAAATTTAGTCGTGTAATTAGATGAGGATCAATTATTATCAGGCACAAGAATTCCTCTTTTCTGATAAGGTATACCATAACCAATGATGATCTTAAATGTAATATTGTTAAATATTTATGTATCTATATTCCTTATATTAAAATACATTTTTTTTTCCAACGTTTATACTGCTTCCGACACTCTGTGGAGATCACTCCACCAACGGAGAGCGAAATATAATTGTCACTTTGGGTTCCTTTCGCTAGAAACTATCGAAGAGAAGTGAGTTCCCTAATCAAAATTGGGACTTAAATAACATAATTTGGCTGCCTTTAAAGAAGGTGTAAACTAGCGCCATCTGTATTCTAAATCAGTTACTTTATATTAATTATAATTGGTTTGAAACTCGGAGCAAATTCGAACAATATATATATATATTTTTTAATTATTTCTTTCAATTCTTAGAGCTTAGTTAGTTAACCCCCATTCATTAAGAAAGCAGTTAATTTGTGTAACAAAACAGATTATTCAAAAAGTTGTGCATATTGACAGCTTATCCGACACTTTGGAGGCCCCGCTAAAAGCAGCGGCTTTTGTCTACCGATTGTCGGAATCTTTTTCGGACCGTGCTCGCAAATATCGCTAACTGACCATTGATGAAGGATTTCGTCAATATTGTCACTGCCAGAAGCGGCCAGTTAATACATGCTCACAAACCCCGAACAACCGACAATACTTCCGACGGCTAATCATAATACGAAAGTCGGTTCGGTTATAACATTTTACAAAAATTTCTCTCATTGTCTCGCAGTGACACTATATCTGGGGAGAAGACCCAAAATCTAGAATTTTGAATTTTAAAAGGAGGATTTTGGAAAAAATACGAAATCTAGCAAATTTTGAGCAATGTCATAATAAGGTATTTTCTTCGGTGGACAGATTTCAACAATAGGGTTATAGAGGGTTTCGCTAAACAAAAGGAGCGGAGAACTGAGCTTCTAAATTTGTACCTAATATGACTTAATTTTGAGCTCTGTGAATCCCCATATATTTTTACCACCCATATGAAAAAATGTAGTAAAAAAGTACTTGAAAAATACAGGCGAAATTGAATACCAAATCAGGAAGAAACAAATGATATAGACTTTTTTATCATTATTTTAAATTTAATATAAAATGAAATAAGCCTGTGACATTTCCACATAGTATAAAGGTTACATAAAGCAATCACTGACGACAGATGTCAACTAATGTCTGCCATGTTAAACTGTACGAAAGTCAGTACCAAAATAGAATACGTCATTTTTTCATCCCGAAACCATAATATATGAAAAGAAGACTCATATATTATTAATATTATCTTTAGTTCGAATATAATTTTCGAAAGCTTTTAACACAATAGACGATAAAATATTACTGTCTAAGCTAAAAAAAATAGAAATGGCCGAAATGACAATGAACCTGTTGACGACTTATATAACAGAGCGAGAACAACAAGTACCGATTGGCAAACAAAAGAGTAAACTATTGCCATTAAACTATGGCGTCCCCCAAGGAAACGTACTGGGACCGATTCTATTTATTATCTATATACATGATATCACCAACCTTAACATTAAAGGAAACATAATCAGTTTTGCTGATGATACCGTTATGTTATTTTAAAAAGAAAACTGGGCGGAAACATTTTATGTGGTAGAACAGGGGCTTAGTACACTTCAAAATTAGCTGACGGACTGAGAATTAACTCACTTACCATTAATATAAGCAAAACTAAATATATAACATTTTAAATGAACTCAAGGGGCCAATCAGTAAAATTACTTGAGCTAAAATTACACGAATGCCATACAAATAATGTTCAATGTCAATGCCCAATTCTAAAAAAATCATATCATCAAGCATAAAATATCTCGGGATAGTAAATGATGAAAATTTTAGATGGGACCTACATATCATAGGTATAACGGAAAAAACATACGAAACTTATATATTTCTTCAAAAATCTAAGAAATATGGTAAATAAAAAGAACATGAAAAAATCTGTTACGCTTTATGTCACTCTCGTATTGAATATGGAATTATAGGATGAGGATCTGCTGTATCTAAGTATATACATAATCTGAACACAATTCAAACAGGAATCATAAATACCACAATGAAAGTACCCATAAAAACGCCTTCGATTGAAATTTTCAATAGTTTTGATGTACCAAATGTACAACAAATATTTGCTCAAAAAGTACTATTGAGCCTATTCAAAATACTGAATCCTCTAAAATACGGCGTATTCATCAAACAAGGTCAAATCACAATGGCACAAAAAATATTCTAGGTCATAAAACCAAATTCGGACAGATAAAATATATTTATTTTGCGACGAAACTCCACAACATCCTTCCCCCTGATATAAAGCGAATAGAAAATTTGAATGATTTCAAATCAAGAATAAAAATCTGGCTGATATAGATAACCTGATAAAAACTTTAAAAACGACAGAAAACTAATAAAGCAAAAATGTATAACTTTAGTTCGTCACAGGTCACCCTAGTGAGTAGGACTAAGAAATACAATTTACTTTACATATATGTAATAAAAAATCGATTGATTAAATCAAATTTACGACAAACTTGGTCTACCTTCAGAAATTATAAATTACAACCACTTAACCCTTAAATGCATATTGTTGCAAAACTGCAACATACCGTTCAAACCACCTTTAACTCTTTGGTCTATACTTGCCGTTTTAGAATTATCAAGTTCACGGTAATATATTTTATCGAGTGGCATCACCTTTTTTTCTTCCGCGAATGTCAAATGTCTCTTTTTCTTTAACAAAGTGAAGATTCTCGAAAATTGGTTGGAGGTTAGCATTACAGTTTTGTTTTGCTGTTATTATTTTGATTTTCTTAGGTTAGTAGATACAATAATATAATACTTATATGTAATAACTCGTATTTTTTCCGGTACACTTATTAGTTTTGAGAAATTGTTTTAGGTTTTTTTTTTAAAGTAAATAGCTCATATTAATTTCTATTAAATACATGGTGTTGTAAATCTTGTTCAATTGTTTTTTTTTAATCAAATATCATTAAAAAATTACATTTACAGTACATATCTACCAAATATAGTTTTTTCCAGAAAAATAAATAAATCATGCATTTAAGGGTTTGAACAAAATTAAAATTATTTAAACTCTCAGACAGAAGACTAATTTTCGACTTGACTTTTATATTTAAAATGTTAATTGAAATAAAGACAGCCCTAATTTACTGAGCTTAATCACCTTCAACATACCAAGTAGAAGTACTCGATCGAAAATTAGATTAATCATTTAGGTACTCGCTTGTATCTACAGATTACATGTAGTTGGCAATACTTTTGCGGAAATAGTAGCTGTGTTCAACTGAATGGAATATAGTTACAAGAAGACTATAATAACATAACTCAAAAATAATAAAAAATGAGATAATAATAATAATTTCTGAATTGGTTGTATATAATTTTAATGGCAAATTTTACTTCATGATTACTAAATTATTATGTAAATCACAGGTTTGTAAATGCCCGTATGGGGGTAGGTACATTATAAATAAATACATTTGCAGGCCAGTAAAATTGATTATGTTTTAAAAAAATAATATCTTTTTTTAAACGATTGATCAACAATTATTATTATTTTTTTATTTTTTTATTTATTTTTTTTTTTTATTAACGACAATTTTAATTACAAAGTTAAGTATATTATTCGCAGTTCTCCTCACTTCCTCACTAGGTATTCCTGTTCCGAGGCGGACTGTAGGTTTTGGTATAGGTGTAGATCGTGATTTCCTTGTTAATTTCTACAAAAATTTCACGTGAAGTAAGGAAATTTTGAGTTTGCCTTTAGCAAAATGAAACGCCCACTAAACACATCTATCGTTTTTTATCTTCAGTGATTTCTACCTACTTTGAACCGAAGGTTGAAAGGGTAAAATTCAAATAGAATATTTAAAAAAAAAACAAGTTGACCCTGTTACATAAACACGAAAATCACTATTACTGTAAAGAAAAGAAAATTTAAATAAAGGTTAGAGAAGGGAAAGAAAATTGTCTTTTTTGTATCTTTCGAAATACATTAAAATCTTTTGGGGGTTTGAGTCCTTTTTTAGCCACGGGCCGTCAGGCCACTGTTCTATGTTTTTTTTATAGTGAATACCTCACAAGAGTCCCAACTGCTACCGTCTGGAGCCAGTGAGACTATGGCATCCCCAATTGGGGGATGTTGTGAGGCTGAAGGTAAGTGGGGAAGGGAAAAAGGAAGGTGGGGAAGTTCCTGGCTATTCAGATCTAGTCACTAAACACGGCTAAAGCCATTTGGAGCAACGTTTCAATTCTGAATGGTGGTCTTACACCAGGGCGATACTGGTAGTATCTTCCACTCTGTGTGCTTCCTATATGTGCGTGGATAGAAAGCAAGAATCCCTCTTTTTTTAACTAATGTACCTATTTTAATCGAAACGTAGCTTGAAATGACTTTAGCTGTGTTTAGTGACCGTATCTGGATAGCCCCGTACTTTACAATCTTCTCTTCCCCATTTCAAACCGTTTTCATCAGACTCAAAACATACCCCATTTGGGGTTTCCATAGACCCACTAGTTCAGGGCAGTTGGGACTTTTGTGCGGTATTTACATAAAAAAAGGTTCAATCGTTTCGATAAGGCAATTTGAGAATGATTTTTAGCGAGCATAAATGTTCAAATTAACACTATTTTATATAGTGTTATATCACGTAGTCTGGGATAGATTTTCAAGTGGAAAGAAAAAATTAAAATTGTTGAAATAAATTTAGATTATTTAATGACTTTATAAGAGAAATTTGTTTTTCTGATGCTGAAAAAGAGGAGCTCCGGCTTAATGAGATATGATTTTCTCTCTGGAATTTCCATGTCGACACAACTTAACTGGAAATTCTTTTTTCCACGATCTGTAAAACTTCGAATAATGTTCGTAAAAACATTGAAAAACTTTACCGTTGACGCCGTATTTTCAAAGTTAAAATACGATTAATAAAGTAGTTTTATTTTAGTTCCACACAGGAAACCCCGAGTAAAATAATTTTCAACATGACCTACGTCATCTTAGGGCATGCTGTGTGTAGGGTATATTTAAAGAAAAGAAGAGGAGAAAATTCTACGAAGAAAAAAGGTATGAGGAGTCGGTAGGAATCTGGAGGTCAATTGGTCCAGGATGACGGAAGTATAAATCCATCCCTCCAACTGCGTTGCAAGGCGGTGGGTCGAGAGAGTCCTGCGGGAGAGGTCAAAAGGCCTCCCTCAACCAGTCTTTCTCCATCTATACAAACCTCACCCCATGAACCCGGGCACTCCTGCAAAGCACCAAACGCGGCGAACCACTTGGAGTGACCTATGGCAGAGGTGTTGGTTATCTAATAAAAGATTCCCGGGCGGCGGTACCCACACCCGCTTCCCAAATCGAGTGGAATATCGGGCAAAGCCGGGTGTTATAGTAAACACTTTATTGGCACAAGTTCACACCTTATTTTTTATAACCTATTAAAACTGTACCCTTCGATTATTTTTTGTTAAATTTTCGTTTGCAAAATCTGCCTTCCCTAACGGAGACCGCTAATTTTGTTCAAATGTGTGTCAAGTTCGAATATCTAAAGAATAGCTCTCTGAATATTAACTTATCATTCATTCTATAACTACATCGGTTGTAGAAATTAAGATTTGTTATTTAAATATGTAAGAATCATTCTTCATTAAAAATAATCAAAGAAATCGTTTTAAATTCGGACAAAAAGCAGTTTAAAATTCGCACAAAGCGAACATTCTGAAGAACCGCAAGAAATAATGGAAAATGGATGCGCGCGCATCGAGTACCAATCGATAAAGTCCTGATGGTATATCTATCCCACTCGCACCTACATTTTCCCCCGTTAAACGGAATCCTGGATATACATCGGTCCTTGTCTAATATGAGAATTTCAACGTAGTGGTAAGTCACATAAGTGTGTTATCTTTCTCCTTCTATTTTGCATTGTTTTGTTGAGACGGGTTCAGTTAAGTTTGTCGTCTTCGATCACGTTTGCTAGGGATGGAAAAACATTCAGCCCGATTTACATGGGTAGGGCTGGTATTTTGGTAAGAATCTTGTACATTGTTCAAACTAACAATATAAGACGGAAAGTAAGCGAATAGATACAGGAAGGTAACCTATACAATATATTTATTACAATATAATTATTAAATGATAATAATATCTTCTTTTTAAGAAAATTGTAACTATAACTAAGAATACATGTTAACAAATAGATAAAAGTTTTCTCATAATCTGCCTCACTAGGCTACCCTGTTTTGAGGCAGTCATTTTAAAATTTAATTAAAATATATATGAATATACCTACACTTATATTATAATATAAACGCTCAACATTTTTGATACATCAATAATTTTGAATTTGGGTGAGGGCACCGGTAAAGGCTCTATTATTACTTTTTATCCAAATCGTAATGTTCTTGTAACGTAATGTTGAAATTTGTTGAGTATCACATTTTTTATGTTCTCTGGAAGAGTATTGTACAATCTTTTTGCAATGTACCTACAATTTCTTTGACCGTAAGTAGTATGCATTACATGAATTTGGAGTAAATCTTTGTTATTGTTTCGAGTACAGCGAGTATTAAAACTTTTTGTGTGGTATTTATGTATGTTTGTATAGAGGTGCGTGAGGATTGTTTTTTGCGTACATCTACCGTGGTGACCGGATAAATCATCAAAATGATAATTCATCACATCTTTAAAAAGTTATATAAAGTCATAGAAAGTTATGAAATAAAAGCTTTATTAACTGGGTTAAGTAGGTTATGTTAAGTTATTTTAGGTTTAAATTTTAGTTTTTATCGTTTCGATGACTTTATATCACTTTTCAAAGGTGTGTTGAACTGTCGATGTGTTGATTTATCATGGAACCATCTGCCGTACGTCAAACACATTCATAATATTAAAGATTAAGGACGGGTTGTTTCAGAAAATTTGAACAATTCTTCAAATTTCAAAGTTGATTTTCAAGTTCTGTGTAAGTTCTTTTAAAGTTCTGTTATTATTTCAGTTCTGACAAGTAACTGGCCTGTAATGATATCCCAACAACCCATCCTTAGTTTGAGTCTGTAATTGGACATGGCCTAAGGATTATTTTGATTGGGTCTAATAGTATTTGAGAATACTCAATACATTATGGAATGTATTTAATATCATAGAATTGTCAAATAGTTGAAGTGAAACTGCAGTAGATAGATATACCAAAAATAACTAATAATTATAGTTTTTCCATAAAATTTCTGTGATGAAATAAGTTTAAAAAAATTATTTTGAAATATTATTTTCATGGGCAGTGGCAAAAGCTCTTTAAAAATGAGTTCTGGCGTTTTTGAAAGGTTTTTCTGTCTGGAATTTTGGGCTAGACCCAAATAATCAGGTCAAAGGGTAATTTGAATAATGAGCTAAAGAACTTTTAATTTTTTTTTAATTTTTAGCTTGCATTTCCATTTTTAAGTGGATTACAAATAATTTTAAGAGATTATCAGTAAGTTTTCTACGTGTATTAGCGTAGTAGCCATTAGAGAATAAATAATATCTTAGCAGGGCAGTACTTAATCGTCAAAAATTGTTAACATCTTAAACATAACTAAAAATCACATGAAAGCATCTGTTATTTAGCTTTGCTGTTGCCATCTACAAATCACCAAAAATAAAGATGAAATTCACAATACCTATCAGTAACCGTAATAAACACATGCTACAGATTGTTGCGAATTGTTGCAATGCAAATTAAATATAAAATGTAATAATGATGACTGTATTTATCCCTTTCTTCCTGATTTTTTACCTTCCTATCTTTAATGAAAAATTGGTCATTTTCGTTTTTTAATTGCTGGGAATTCTGGCGTTGAGGGCATTTTTAAGATGAATTTTATCTAGTCATTTAGGCGGCAGTTAAGTTTATATTTTTAAACGTTAATTTTTTCTTTAATCTCGGTTGTTGGTTTTATATTATTATTTAATTTTTTACGCATTTTTTTGTTATTGATTTATTTTGGTATACAGTGTATCGTTTGTCATTTTTTTTATGTGAAACACGCCATTTGAAACCAAATGTAATTTAATACAGCAATAACATCGTAAATATTGAGAAAAGCTGCTCCCAAAATATTCAAATAATTCTACTGGGCTATCAAATAAAATTATTTGTTAGCATTCCCAGTTTTAGCTCAGGTCGAACAGGGTTACAACAAGATTTTAACGACTTCCCAGCTCATTTAATTTGGTCTTTAGATATTTACCTATAAATTTTAGGTATATTTGCTCCGTGATTTCAATAATCGCCACTCACGTTAATTAATTTCCGTTTCCGTGCTTTTTCGTAATGGCGTTACGGTGACGTCACGGGGGTTGCGTTCATTCCGAGGGATCAACGGCTAAATTCTGAAAGCACAGTAAGAAGTAAGCTTTTCAAAATGACTGACTAATCCCAATGATCTCTTCTTTTCATCGCCAAGAATGAAAAAAAATTATAATGAATATATAGGTATTTTAAAAATTATTGATGTTTGCCAATATTTATTTTGCGTGCATCCGCAATAATGAAGAGATACAAGGATGTGTGTTCATGTCCTGTCCTTACTTTACACAACTTCATTAAAGAACAAATATTACGTCATCCAATTCCGGACACATATTAGTTGTGAAAATCATAATTTTATATAAAAAAACTCAAATACTAGAAAAAGAGTAAAACTATAGTCATATCACTTTAAACACCAAGAGATTTACCTAGAATATACAAATAAAACAGTTATTTACATTTAACAGATGTAGTAAGTATTAAAAGGATTCAGATAGTTTTTTTAAAAAAATTTCGAATATATGTCCGGGTTGAATCTTCCCCATAAGAAAAACTAAACCCTTCCACACACTTTTCCACAAATGATCACCTCGTCAATCAACATTATGCAAGTGCATTATATAAGCAAAATAAATACAAAACAATACAAGAACAACACGTCAACTCACCAGAGATCAAATGGGAAAATAATTCACCGACTCCAGATATTTTCATAACAGAGGGTTCGGCTTGGTAGAACTCCTAACAGGGTCTATAAATCCTACTGATCCCTCAACATAAATATTTAAAAAAGCTTTCATTATCCTGCATGTATTTAAAATGACTAGTTTTTGCATTTTTATTTATAAATTTTTTGATAGATCTAATACGACTAAATTTTCAATGAGAGAGCTAGGTATAATGCCAGTAGCCGAAATAACGAATGGTAATATTTTTATAGTCTGAGATGCCATATTCTTAAAATTAAACTTAATTTATCATAATACTATTATTATGATTATTAATAATACTATTACATTCAGATAATAGTATTGATAAAACATTAAATTACAGATTATCAAAATTTGTGTAGTAGTGCAACATTAAATACATTGGAAAATAGAATTATAGATAGCCCTGATTTACTTAGCCTAATCACCTTAAACATCCCAACTAGAACTACTCGATCGAAAATTATTTTTAATTGCAACAACAATATCAATAACCGAGTCATTTAGATACTTTCTCAGAAATAAGAGATGTTTTCAACAAGCAAGTAAATTAAGGTTAGCATAAATTTGTTCTTGCATCGGTTCTATATAATTTTAAAAACATATTTTATATCATAATTACCGTTTCACAAAATTATTAATTATTTCATATGTTTGAAAAAGCCTCAAAACTTAATTATCCATTTTCTTTTATTTTATTATTATTTTCAAAACGAAAGATCTTAATCAATAAATAGCCCTATGTAAAAAAAGAAATAGCATTGCGTTTCAGGCTATTTAATTTGGGTTCAAATGGAGCGTTCGTTCGCGGCGAGAACGAGTGTGGCGAACACTAAAAATGAATTGTTTTTGCCTGTATTTTTTTCGGTCTTTTATGAAATAAGTTCGGTTTATTTTTACGAGTGAGCGCTCTGGTGTGGTTTGATATCGGGAATTGATTTTGGAAATATTGTGGAGCGCAAATGTCAAAAGGGACCTACAAAGATAAGCCCCTTTCGATATATCTAGAGTGTAAGATTGTTTAATGCTTTTATTGCCTGGTATTTGTGGTATTTCTCACAGGCACATTTATACAATTACATGCGTACAATCAATGGACAATAATACATTCACAAACAACATCAATATAGAAAATCTTGATCATTTAACCAATTTTTTAGCTTTTTAAAATTCAGTTGTGCAGGTTTCTTCAGTTTTCACATACATTGGAATTTTATTAAATATAGAATTTTCGCATACATTGGCATTTTTGGAATGGACATTCCTTCATTTTAAATATAAACTAAATCTTATTTTGTGTGTGTGATCTACATTTTCTTTATAAATGGAATAGGATTGGCATACAATTTTAAACTATAATATCACTCGAACAGGTAATATATAAACTGAATCGTGTAATAATTTCATGTCTCTCTTTGTGCATTTATGGAGAATTTGCGAAATATTATTAAATTTTCTTTTATTATCTTTTATGGTAAAATTTTTCGTTATAATGTATAAGTGTACTATGTACATACAACAGAAAATACATTACACAACTTATACACACACAAAGAAGACTTAAGCTAATTACAAAATAAACACAGAAAGGAGAAACATATTGTGACATTTTCAAAATGCAATAACTTTCTTGTTACCATTGAAAGCAAGAGGAATAAAATGGAACATTTTTATCTCCTTGTTCTGAATTCATTTTTAGAGTCACGTTTTTAGTCATGTTTTTAGAGACACCTTTTTTGAGTCACCTTTTTGAGTCACCTTTTTAGAGTCGCCTTTTTAGAGTCATGTTTTTTGAGACACCTTTTTACAGTCACCCTTTTAGATTCTGTTTTTTTTCCAAAAGAAATAATATTTATATATATTCATGATATACGTTTACCTTTAGGATTTAAGTATGTAATTTTTTTATGTGACTAGCGCACAATTGTCTCTTCTGCGACTACTCCCAACCTTCTGGAACCAGTGAGATTAAGGCATCCCCAATTGGGGAGTGTCGGGAAGCTGAAGATAGAAGAGAAGAGGGAAGGAGGTGGGCAAGAGGAATACGGGTAAGCACCTGGTGATAAAACATGGCTGTTGCCATTTCAAGCAACATTCCGATTCAGAATGGTGGTCTGTCACCAAGGTGATTTTCAGAGTATCTGGTGGTACCTACCTACCATTCTTTCAAGTAAGTACTTTCCATCGAAATGCCCAGAGACTTTAATGTAAGTAGTAAAAGTACCTCTGAAAACATGGTTTCAGCTAAGATTTTTAATACTTTTATATTGCAGTGCAAAGATTTCATGAAATCCGGAATGCAGCCAAGAAGAATTTATTGGATTTTTACGTTCCGTTCTGTTCCGTGTTCCAGTGAGCTTTGGGGGACGTGTGAATCGACGTACTTCACATTTAATATTCATAGAGCAAAGTTATGGGTATTTTATAATGTAGAAAACTGTACGACTGTCAGTTATTTACCGTTTTTTTAAATAATATTTAAGGCGTTTGGATTTTTTCTGATGTTTGCTGAGTGGTGAAAACTCAAATATTTTAATTATTGAAGACAATATTAGCGATTCTTAAACGCTATTTTTTATTATTTCCATATACAGGATTTTCCAATAAGAGGTGTTATTTCGGAAGATGTTACTTTTGAAGCTGTCATTTTTTAATATTTGACAAGTAGAAACTACGCCATTAATAAAAATGGAACGATACACGCTTCAACAACGCATTGAAATTATTAAAATTCACTTGAGTGAATCAAATGCAAATCATCTTGAGTGATGAGGCCCATTTCCACCTCGGTGGCTTCGTCAAGAAGCAAAATTGTCGCATCTGGGGCTCGGAAAACCCAAGAGTTATTGTTGAAAAGCCTCTCTATCCTCAACGTGTGACTATTTGGTATGGTTTATGGTCCGGCGGAGTCATTGGACCTTACTTTTTCGAAAATGTGGCTGTAGCAACAGTTACGGTGAATGGATTGCGCTATCGAGAGATGATTAATGATTTTTTATGGCCGGAATTGGATGGTATTGATCTGGACAATGTTTACTTTCAACAAGACGGCGCTACGTGCCACACAAGCAACAAAACCATTGATCTTTTACGATTGAATATCAAAATAACACCTGTTATTGGAAAACTCTGTATATATGTATATATATTATTTGGTAAGAATATTTTATACGCTTTATTACGGTTAATGAAGAAGGAACATGTATGTATGAAATAAAAAAAAATAAACTCTCGAACGGTGAGCTCTGGTGTCATGAAAGATGCATAGCTTTTTCTGACTGAAATGCATAGGCTGAACAATTACAATATGAACAAATAAATTTGTTTAAAATCATTTTAAAACAAAATTTTAGAAGCCTCAAAAAATCCTAGAAAATCTCAAAACAATAATTCTAAGATATTGAATACTAGAGCACCCCGCAATGTTTTGCTATTTTTAATGTCTTTCTCGGGAGACTCCGACTTCTTCCACCTTCTTTTACGACTGTATACCACAATGTTACAGTTAAAAAACTACATTACATCGACTTTAATTCGTGCAGAAATTGCATTAAGCATTCCTCGGGCGTCCCTTACTTCATTTACCATTAAAACCTCTCTCTAAATGTTGCTGGCACTAATAAGAACAAACGTTGAAATTTTCAGTGCAATCGGTCAACTACTTTTCGAGTTTTGCAAACACAAACTAAGCAGTCAGAATTTTGATATATTGAAATGATGTAACCAAGTAAATTTATGTTAAAACCCTATTCTAAACACATTTTCAGTACCCACTCTGTTCCTCCTGCAAAACCCTTAATTACAGCATCCCCTTTGTTGACCCCCCATTCCAACACTTACATATTTATGTATGTCTCTCAGAATTTTGTAACTTATGTTAGTTTTAATATTATCTTGATGAAAAAAGCGCACTTCAAAAAGCGGTAGAGGTGTTTTAAAAAACTTTTAACAGTAAAATTTTTTTCGGAAAATCAGTTTCTAGAAAGGTGAACAAAACAACTTGAGCGGAGTGCGGGAGGCGCTGTGACCATCCCATTTTCTGTAATTTATCAATAAACAAATCTGCCAGTATACAGGCAACTCGACATCTGCTTACGAATTACTAGTTCTTTTTACGACGGTGCGCAAATTGCCGGGTGTGTTAAAAACTTAACTACATTTCCCAAAACGGGTAAAGAAAAGTTCTGGCTTGTTTCCAAAATTTTATATTGTGTTATAATTTACCCACCTCACTCAATTTCTGCGTCAATATGCCAGGCGATTCGTTTAAGAACGAACATTCATATCCTGTGCAGAATAGTCTCAAAAATGGACAGCGCTGAAAAACCTTTGCCTTACTTGCCTTTGCTAACTTTACTTTTCTGCGCCTGGTTTGGTTATTTGAATGTGCGCTCTTCGGTGGTCAATGTACGATTGATGTCATAGTTTATGCAACACATTCTCGAACCCAACAATATATATATATATATATATATAACACGTGGTTTGCTTCCAGCTCATCGAAATGATACCCAGATTTTATGTTAGGGCAAGTCTATTAATTTGAATTTTATTATTTTTACTTTTTTAGCTACCAATGCTTTTACCGTTAAAATACAGAACGTACCAAGACTTCAACGGTTATAAAAGTACCCACTCAGGCGGCGTGAAGCACTTGATTATTATCACACAGTTAAACCCGACTTTGACGTCAAAGGGAGATGAGGTGACATTCCGTCAAGTGCGTGAAACATGGACTGGACTCTTCAGCGGTGACTCATTTAAAATAGGAACGGTGACTGACTGATAAATGTATGAAAAGTTCTGAATTTAAACGTATACGGTTCTTTTTTTAGCCCATCTAAGGGCGCTGTTTATTCACAGGTAGGCCTTTTAGTGAAATATAAACCAACATGAATATAATACATATTACATTACGTTGCTGGAACAAGGAATACAACAGTACATAATACTTACACAACAGAATTATTTTTGTTTTAGAAATGTCGTTTTGCTAGTTAAAATAATTTTCGAAGCTTGCATTTTTCATAGCTCACCAAAACGATTGAAATCTGGTGGGGTACGTGTGACGTCACACGTACCTCAGTTTTATCGGGTTAACAATAAGGTCAATCACTCCGGTCGGTATGAAATTAACAATTCCCAGTTTGCATATTTATCAAGATTTCCAAAAAACATGAATTATTTTGAAATAATTTGTTAACCGCATTTGTAAACCGTGTGCGAGTCTGCGCAGCGGAATTGGCTTCAGAATTGTCCGAATTCAAAGTCGGCCGACTGACCCGTGAGTAAAACTCGGGAGTTCAAGTTTCTTTGGTCGATTTATTAAATAAAACCTATATATTCAAAATTAGCGTCTTTTTTATCTACATGAATATGGCTTGGAAATAATACGTTTCCTATTAGCTTGGAGATGCATACAAAACGGATCTTGCAAATGAATTTGTGCAATCTAATTTAAAAAAAAAAATGTTTATTAAAATGTAATGATTTAGTCCGAAAAACACAATAATCCAATACACAATAGGGGAGGGGAAGGAGATGAGAAACAGGGAGATGGGGAAGAACCTGGCTATTCAGATCTGGTCACCAAACACGGCTAAAGCCATTTCAAGCAACTTGATTCCGAATGGTGGTTTTTTAACCATGGCGATACTGAAAGTATTTTACCACTGTGGAACGTGCCGCAAATATATTGCATGAAAGTATATTATTTTTGATGAACAAAATAATCAAATTAAATTTACTTGCGCGCACCGGGGTTTGGACCCACAACCTCCAGACCCAACAGCGAAGGTTATCATATGAATGAAGTCACTATTATGTATGTAGGTGTATTAGCATGTAGCATTTCTCTACGAATTGGCAAAGTGCTGCTTCTGAAATATAAATCTGTTTCTTCTCTTTTCTCAAACGGAAATATTGATATTCGATATCTGAAAAAATAACTTCAGTTACTAAAAATATATCCCCACGTTTTACGGAAAAAATAAAAAAGACACCTTTAAAATTGAGACAAAATAAAACGTTCAGCTCTAAAAACGTGAAGCGTATTGGTTTCGCCTTTTAATATTTTCTGAAAAAAAAAACATTTCTAAAAGACTAACCCAAACGTTCAGCTTTAAAAAGTTAAGTAAATTGGTTTTTCCTTTTGGGACTGTTATTTCGGAAAAATTCCGAAAATATGGAAGTAGGTTTAGGGAAACTTACACCGATTAAGCTCCGGAGGTTGTGTTTATCCTCTTATTATCCTGTGGGAATATAACAGGAGGAGAGCCTACCTACGCCTAGTGCTTAACTCCTTCCGCAAAGCGCTTAGCTTCTTCCGCTGAGCGCTTTCCCACTTCCCTAAGCAGCCGCTGCCAGCAGGAAGTAAACGGATTACAATACTATCGTAAATTCTTAAGACAACTAGAATGCAAAACCCGATAAGGTACACTGTTTGTTAAATCTTGGCAGTTAATTTGATTGCCTTTTCTTTTGCGAGAAAAAAATTTCAAGTGACGTGCTAACAAACGAAAAAAGGTAATAACAAACATAAATAACGTTGATATATCAATTTTTTAGAAGTGCAACCGCTTTGTTTATTGTTAATAGTTAGTAGGTTAGGTTGGGGATTATACTTAGGTAACATTTCCACTTCTGGTAGTCTCACCCTGATTCCGTGTGCATGTGCATTAACATGCCGCCATTTTTTTGTGTCACTCCAAGGGCGCTAAATACATTTCATGTACCGCCAAATAAGGGACTAAAAACTGAAAGATCTCTCGGCTGTGGAAAGTTTGTGCGCTGTAGATAAGTTTTATGTTTTCTCCACTCGCAGCACCTCCAAGAAAAGTGGAAAACCAAGATACATTTCATAACAAAACTATTCCATAAGAATTTTCAAATGTGCTATTTACATTGTGAACTATTTAAATCATCCCATTGTTGCTGGAACTGCGCAAAGAATTTATTGTGCAAAACTTACACTGCGCTAGACGAATTTGTTGAAACAAGGGGACCGTAATAAATGGTTAGTTTGTGGTTGGGCGGCGGGCGACTTGTCCCAAGTACAAAGGTCAGGAGTTCGGGCCCCGTGACGGCAAATGATGGCCCCGGTCTCCTTTCCAGAAGGTTCGACTTAATTTGAAAATAGGATCCATTTACATCTTCCATTTGCCTGTGGCCTAAAATGTGAAATATTACAAAGTAAGTATTACAAAGTGAAGAAAAGTAAATATACCACTGTCGGCTGATAATTATGTTGTGCTGAAACATTTAACCACTTTAGTTAGGAATTGAAATTAATTTGAAATGTCTTTAAACTCTATTATTATACTTATTTCGGTTGTTGGATCATGGGTAAATAATGTGAAATATTCTTGCATAATGTGGACGATGAATTTTTAACTCAAACATGGATCTACTTTTCACATTATACAACCGACGAAGTAGATATGTACCAAAATCCACTCGACTTTTGGCATAGTATGCCAAGTTTGTAAGAACGGTTTGAGGGATCGCATGCCATAATTGTGCCAAAATAAAATTATGGGATAAACGGTGAAATCTGGGTGGATTCATTGGCTTTACACCGCAGTAAGCTGTTTCCATATTAATATTTTGAGGAATGGTATTAATTAAATAATACGGTAAATGTACATATATGACACCAATCGTTCGATTAGGTTCCAATGGTTGACAGATGCTTAAATGAATTAATACAGTGCAGAAACGTTACCGAGACAAGGCGAGTGGTTTCACTGAACTAGGTCCAGTGGACATACGTTAGCGGCTCGTTCGTATACATATTCTTTGAACGGTTAGTTTGTTCGATTAGTATGAACATAACGTGTCTTGTATTTTTATAATGTCATTGGATATATGTCGTTATTTTTCAAGCTAACTAACATTCTTAGTTATATTTGAGATGTGATCTTCGCTGTGTAAACGTAAAAACGAAAATATTCTAGAATGAACTATTCTAATTGAACCCCGCTACACATTAATGTGAATTGATCTCAACAGATCATATTCTTCTAATATTATCTCATTCCTATCACTAGACGCAAAATTGTTAAGACATGTCCTCGCTTGGTACAGCCAGTTGAAACACTTATCACATTTAAAAAAAAGTGATTCTGAATAAAATAACAAATTTTGTTCTTCCGATGCAAACCTATCTTTGTCCGAAGCAAATTTTTCAAATTTTGCAAATCTCCCATTCCTGAGAGGCTCTACCGGTTCTACTTAAGGATATGGAATTGTTCTTAAACTTTAAATAAACTACCTTTTCGTTAACTATGGGCGATTCCGGTTCTGCTTAATACTTATGGATGATAATTTTTCAATAGCCTTAATGAAAGACTTTTTCGTTAACTGCGATTCCAGTTCTCTCGGCAGACAGCGAAAGGGTGGTTAATTTTAAGGTTGAATAAGGAATTGTTCTTAACCTCAAAATTACTAAAGACTTTTACGTTAACTGCTATTCCAGTTCTCTTGGATGACATCAGAATTGTCCTTAACCTTAAAATGGACGGCTTTTTAAATAACTATGATTTCAAATTTCCTCGAAAAAGAGCGAAAAATCGTTAATTTTAAGGTTGAGGATAGTTCTTTGTCTTTTAAGTAAAAACGATATCGCCTCTCTGGTTAGGGTAGTGACTCACAGTTTCGACAAGACATCTCTAGGCGCTCCTGTCTTTTGTTACTTCGGTGTCCTTGGTTCATTGCAGGCCCCATAGCTCTTAGCACAGCACTTGTTTTTCCAGTTTTGTCTGCGGTAACCAACTTGTATTATCTTTAAAGGTGTCTACAGCATTCTGTTGGGTTGCTACTAAATTCTCTTTTTGCTCATTATTCTACCTTTTACTTCAACTTATTTATTTTTTCTTAGAGGTAGAGATACCGACACAAATTACTATTCTGATACAAGAACACCTTGCAAACCCACGTTCTCAACGACTCTGAGATTACTCACTAATTTCATTGCTTTGTCTTGCTGCCTTTCAAAAGTTATACTATGTCATATCTTAGAGCCAATTTGAACAAATCCCTCTCCCTTGTTTATTTGTTCTGTCGTGTTTCCTCTGAGCATCCGTTCACCGCAATACTTAGCTAGTCTAACAATGGCTTTTGTGAAATGAGTATTTATTTGTTTTACTATAAAATTTGACCTTGCCTCAGAGAACGTTGTAACAATATGCCCCACGAGGTCAAAGTGAATCTCTTCACGTACAAACTGAGTATTATATAATCCTGTGCATTGATATAGAAGTATCAACATTGGCCCTACACTCGTGCGTACTTTCGTGCCTAATTGGGCCTACTAGTATTTCACTTGAAAATTACGAGTGATTTTCACCAATCAATTGTATTACTAATTTGTCACTTGTATTACCATTGTATTACCATTGCATTAACATTATATTATAATTGTATTACTGTTGTATTACCATTGTATTATCATTGTATTACCATTGTATTATTATTGTATTATTATTGTATTACCATTAATGCCATTGTATTACTATTGTTTTACCTTAAAGTATACAATGGTAAAACCATAGTAATTTATTTATTTTATATTATAGAAACAAACAGTACATGATTTACAGAGATGAAACAATATACAGGAATAAGATACTTCATGTTGTGTACCTATGATATGTTTCCTTGTAATGTCTGCTAAGTGGTATGTTTATTCCTTAATTACCAGGTGACTTGTGAAGTATATAGATATGTGTGTTACGTGTGTAATGTATGTGTGGGTGTTTGTGTGTGTGTGTGTCTGTATGTATGCGCATTGAATTCTTTAAATTATTGACATGATGCCACAATACAATAATTGTAATACAATAGTAATACAATGGTAATACAATTACCATTAATTATTATTAATTAATGGTAATTGTATTACCATTGTATTACTATTGTATTACCCTTAATGCCATTGTATTACAATTGTTTTACCATTGTATTATTTATTATTATTTTACCATATTCTTATTGTATTCATATTTTATTACTATTGTACTACTTTTGTATTACTATTGCATTAATGTTGAATGACTATTGTGTTACAATTGTATTAATATTGTGTTACTTTTATATTACTGGTGTAATAGTATTGTATTACTAATAATGCCCCAAATTTCTGTTTAAATTTAAGGAGCAGGTATACTAATAAATATTTCGGGGACATCTCAAGGAAATGATTCGGGAATGTGAGCGAAATAAAGGGATTATTCCAACACAGTGTTGTGTGACGTTTCATCCTATGTGCCAACCCATACTGAAAGGACGTCTATTTTTTTATTTATTTTTTACTAATTAAATTAATATGTTTTGTATCTTTGTTACAGAAACCTACATCGGCCGCAGTACTCCCATTGTATGAGGTAAGTAATACCTACAACATTACACAATTTGGTTGCGTGTCAAAGTTTCTACAACAAGTGTAGCAAATGGGTCAGAAACAAAATTCTAACCCCAAAAATAACTGTATGAGTAGCTTGATTTCAAACTTGAACTGTTGGGGTTCAAATATATGTTTTTCATCTCCGTTTTCGTAGGTATAAACACCTTCTAAAGTTGAACTGTTTATGTGGTTATAAAAACCTACTCATGTATCAATGTATCAATAATAAAAAAATATTTTCGTATCATGAAAATAAAACACTGTAAATCTTTTCGAATCCATAATATTAAAATTCCAGAACGCTGTTTCTCAGTGACGTTTCGCAGGGATATCACTATCGGGAGTGTAGACATGTATACCAATACTTACAATCCTATATTGTGTTATAATGGTAAACTATAATTGCGTGATCCATAATAATGACCTTGTATCGGAAATCGGAAAACATTTTTAATCATGATTTTTCAGCCAAAATCCAGCCTAGCATCGTCTGTCCATCTGGTCCACAGTCACGTGTAGCTTTCCAGGTAGACTGTCCGAGGTATGGACCCAAATTATTTCCCCGAGTTGCTTTCTAAATTCCCCACTTCTCGGGAAAGAGTAGTAAAAGCGAGGAAAATAGAGGGAAATGAACATAACGCCACATGCCCCCATTCCTGTGGAGAATTTCCAGAAATAATTATTTCACCTTTCCTCCGGGAGCTTTCAGGGCATCAGCGGGGAATTCGGCAACAAAGGAAATTGCTGGGATTTCAGGGTAAGGTTCGATTAGAAATTAAGAGATGTTGTATTGTTGGTTTTTAGGTTTAAGTGATTAATGAAAACTGAATAAATATACATTGTTTGGCATTTGTATTTGTCAGGTATAAACGTAACAACGAAAACGACTTTTGTTTAATACAAGGCTTTTTTTATTATTATCAAGCTAAACTCCCCATATTTTCGTTTTTTTTCTTATTATTGAACGATTGAATAAAATCGTATTCTCAATAAGACGTTAAGTATGTCTTATTTTTTGAAAGGTGTTCATTTTGTTTAACAGCGAACAAACGCTAGTATATAACACACTAGTCTTAAGTGTATTGGAGTCAAATTCAATCATCTGGGCCCCTCACGACTAACATATATTTTTCTTAAGATTTTTATTCTTCCATCTTTACGGATATTATCCCTGGCTATACCCATCTATTTATATATTGGGCATGACCAATCACTATTCCTTAGAGTCACATAGAGGTATTGCTCTGATTAAATATATGTTTTATTATTTTACTAAACAGTGAGATTCTGGCTTAGATGAATTTCTTTCTACCAGAGTCTCACACTCGAGGATGTCGCCATAATCTCCATTACTGTAGAACATGCAGCACCAATTTGTTCGTCACCTGTGGGGAGAGCATGCAGTTGTTCAAAAGATCGATATGTTTTTCATGTCCTATAACGCACTTACAAGGTTTTTGGTACTGCAAATACAAAGTTTAAAATGTACAATGATTAAGTCTTAGACCTTTAATCTGTAATGTTATTAAAAAAATGTACAAATAGAATTGAATAAACAAATATTACAAAATATTTTTGTACACATCTTAACTTTTTTTACAAATGAGCTCTCTTATAAAACTCTCAGACATGAACTTCAATTTTACCTCCGTTCAACTAGCCTTTACGATATGGAGCCGACGAAACAACTTTGAGTCGAACGGTATCAGTGTTGCCAACTCAACTTTTGGAAGACTCAACTAAATCTAGACATTGGAAAATATTATTTATAATTGGTTGATAGTGATCAAAGAAGAGCTTTTCCTTATTTTAGAGTCTATGGGAGGGGATTTTGAAAGGGATGGAAATTTAAGAGTTATTTATCTTTGTTACAATATATCCGTGTTGAAATCTTTGTTTGTATCATGCCACCCCTCACCACCACACTTGAGTTACAAGTCTGCCGACCCCTGCATAAGGCTGAGCCTATTCCGAGGTGGTAGAAATTAAATTGAATTAGAGTATCATAAAACCTAAGAAAAATAAAAAAAATAATGAGACAAAAGTTAAAAATATGGCCGTGGAGTGTTGTTCTATTTTAGAAGTTTTGAGTGTCTGTCCCCAGTAGATAATGCCCTCATTGGTTGTGTTTGAGAATAAAATTATTTATCAGGTTTATTTATTTATTTATTTAACGCCCAGAGGGCTTTAAGAATAAAATTACATTTGATAAAAGCTATGCAACAAGCCATACAAACACAATAAACAAAAACAGAAAATTACAGCTATTTGTAGGTTTACATGATGTGTTTAGGAGTATTGTTGAAATAAATGTTTTAAATGATCCACAAAATGTTTAATATCTTCAATAACTGATATTATAAATCACATTACCAACAGATGTTTTTGTTACGTTAATCTGTAAATTGTATACTGAAAAATCTATGCTACTTTTGGTACCTCGCTGAAACAGATACTACGTTATTTAGGCCCGGTATATCAGTATTCTCACTATGTACGATATTCCTTGCGATATTTAGTGCGATATTCTTGTACGATATTTAGGCGGGATAAATCAGCCGCTCAAACCTTGATAAGCAGTAGAATTGTCGTCTTTTTTAGACACCGAGGCGTTAGCAATAACACATGTCAAATTTTAAATTTACGTGAATAATTGCATGCTTCCCATCCCACCGAAATTAAAGTAAAATGCATAATTTTATCAGTATCGAGGGATAATTAATGTTGATCAGTCTTGTAAAGTATTGTAAAAGGGATCTTAAAAGTTTCAGCCTAAGAATAGTATGTTTTAGTTTGTCATAATTTATTGAATAGTTTTCTGACTCCTGCAAAATTAGCATCCTCGAATAAAGCACCATGCTGATTGAAGTGGGAAACTTTTTCAACAATTTTCTTGTAAATAATAACTCGGATAATACGTGTAATTTTGAAATATAGCGATGGCCAATGAATATAGATTGGTTCTGCAAAGAAATAAAAACACACCTCTCTCTGGAAATCATCTATGATTGTCTACAATACGTGTAATATTGGTGATGACTGTGCTTACGACCTATATACGAATTATGTGCTTAGCCGTGCTAAGCTCAACATTCTAACGGAGCCGAACTTAAAAGTAACTGATATACCGAGCCATAGCTGAGCCACACGATGGAAAGAGAAAGGCTCCTCCGATTACCTCTCACTCCAGAAATAGGTGGAAACTTGAATGGAATTCGGCCGACGCGAGAAATGCCCATCTCGTGCACGATATCTCTTAAACTTTGGTCCGCCATCAATATGATAAGGTCCTCCCAGAGCCGCTGCGCCCACATGATACACAGATGGGGGTTTATAGAGTCCGCGTTGTGTGAATGCGGTGCGGTGCAAACCACCGAACATTTGGGTCAAAGAATGCCCGCTGCATTCATTTCCCGGCGGGATCCACAGGGCGACGCCTGAAGCCTTATACTAACTTACTGACGTAGATGTTCCCCTCTGACATCCCACCATACGAAAGAAGAAGCAACCGAGCCACAGTGAAGATATTTAAAAAAAAGTCTTGTGATCTACAATTATACATTAATTTTTATTTCTTTCCAATAGCGAAACCGCTACCACGCGTTAAAATGATATAACTGACACGACCCACCGAATGATAAAAATGATTATTACCTTTAAAACATAAAGTATAATAACATATTTAATAGCTTCAAATTGGAAAGAGTTTATTTTAGTTTATAGTCTCCAAGGTAATAAATAACTTTTGTTTCACAAAAAGTTTAGTTACCAAGGTGTTTAGATGCCTGCTTACCCAAGAATATGAATTTTTCTGAGAACATGGCATATTTTTCTATGCGTAAGTTTTCTATAACTTTTAACATCGATTTTTTTCTGATTCACTGCCCATATTTAACGTCAATAATATAAAATGATAAATGCGCATACATACACACACACTCTTGCACAAACGAACACATCTATTCACTACACACGTCACCCGGTAATTACTAAATATACATACAACATAATACAAGAAACCTATCATAGGTAGGAACTATGAAATATTTAATATCGTTAAATTGTTCCACCACTCTAACCAACTCACTGTTTTGTTTCTTATAAAACAAAAAGTTAATAATGGTTCACATCAGCGAGAAATTTGTGAGAAAGAAATATGAATCAAAAAATGTATACAAAACAAAAGATATATATATATAATATGTTATGGTTAAGGTTTTCACGGGTGTAAGATGTAGAATAATATATATATATATATATATATAATATAATAGATATATATATATATATATATATATATATAACTGAATATAATATATATATATAAGATATATATATATATATATATATATATATATATATATATATATATATATATAAGATGGATAATACGCTATTGTAATTATTGCATAGTCTGTTCAGGCAAGAAATCTGCTTAGAGTTCGTTTTGCTTTGATCAACCCTGAACAGGACACAAGAGCGTGTTGAACGCGCAGGTACATTGAATGGAATCTTGTTTAGCAACTCTGGGCATTGAATATTATTGTTAACTACTTTATACAGGAATAGTGCATCCTTATGATGCCTCCGTACACTCAGTGAATCAGTTTTAAAGTATGAAGCTGCCTCTACATAATTATTAAATTTTGCAATTCTGCATATTTATTAAGTTTTGTGAATAGATTAGATTACGCGATGAAACAAATATCTATATATTTAAACTACGGACATTTTTTAAGTAAGTACCGTTTTGATTTTAAGATTTGATATTTTGATGTCAAATCTGAAAGATAAGAGTACTCAAATGTAATTAGATCTGTAATGGAACTGGGATTATTTTTACAACACGATTGTAAGAAATGTTTAACTTTTACGATTTACATTTTAAAAAAAAGAAGACGTCCTTAGTTTGATTTTCACCTGGCTTGCTTCATAGTAGTAATTATTGTGATACCGTGAATTTCGTGGCGATGGTGAGGTTGAATTCCGTAGCGTGCAGGAATCGGCGGCGGAAACCAGGTGTCCCAAAAATAATCCATCGTCGAGAGAGCCGAGAGCCTTGTCATCAGCTCTTTTCCTGTAAAATGTCAGTCCGGAAGCAGGATGAGCAGATGTCTTCCAATTTAAAATATGCATGGATAAAGTCTCCAGCTTTAAAGTAATGACAAAATTAGCGAGTGGATTCGTCGATTGTCAGCCAAGAAGATGCCCACCATAAATAAACCTCGATATCTTCGAGTTTTTTGTATGAAAAAAATTGGTTCTAAAAAACCAAAGCTATGCCAATATACAGACAATACAATTCACATTCGGAGCCTACTTATTATACGAAAAACATGCGCACTACTCTGGGTTGTTGAGCAAAAAATGCCCTGTTGCTGTGGCAATCGCAGCGACCCAAACATATCCAGTGTTGACAATGGTAAATGCTTCAATGATTGATGTGGCACACACCGAAACCATACGTGAAAGAATCCACACACCTTGTTACAAATTCAATTACATTTGGGGACGAGCCTTCTTGAAGGAATGCATGAGTTCCTAACACTACTTGAAAAAAAAAAATTAACTCATTTATTATTTATCATTTATTCAGTTTTATCTTTATTTCTATTTCTAATATAGTTTCTATAGTGATGTGCATTTTTTATTTTACGTTTTACCATACAAATTTCCTTTTCCGTTATTTTTTATTTATTTTTATTTCTTTTTATTTAGGAAGCAAACAGTCGTACAGTAAAAAAATTATAACAATAAATATTCATACGTTCTAGACCAATTAAGTTCCATTGAGTTAAATGTTGATTTAGTATTTTTTACCTACACAACATATTAAATGCCAAAAAAATAAACATAATATAGAAATACATAAAATTAAAAACAAAAAGAAAAAATACAACTTTTCGCATAGCTATACTATTCACTACGGGTGATAATAATATAATTTTCACAACAAAAAAATCGAATAAAATAAAAGTATTTTAATTTATTAAGCTGAATTTTTTATGATATTAAGTTATGGTTGAAAATGTCTACATCTCGTAAGGTATTGTGAGTTTCACAGATACGTACTATTACATGTTTTATTATTGTTATTCTTACATAAATCGCGTGCGACTGCCATAATACAGGCATGATTGAAATTGTATTAAAATTGTAATTTTATAAAATATTTTTTTTTTAAATGTACGTGAAATGGTTTTCAAACTATTTCTCTTTTAGAACTTGGAAATACTGTTTTAACTGCTGATCGATCACGATGCGACAAATAAAAATAGAATACATATTAGTATTCGAACTTCAAAATTAGAGAATGCAAAATCATAAAATCATTTTTTATGATTCTGATTAAGTATTCGAACTTCAAAATTAGAGAATGCAAAATCATAAATTCATTTTTTATGATTCTGATTAAGTATTCGAACTTCAAAATTAGAGAATGCAAAATCATAAATTCATTTTTTCTATGGCGAGTGATTTTTTTTCATCGTGAAGTAATTTATTCTTCTTGAAAATATTTCAACGTCAGAGTTGTATAAATTCTTCTCGTTTGCAATAAAAGTTTCCAAGGCTCGACACTTAACCAAATTAGGCAAATTATTACCTCGAATTTGACACTCCGTTTGATAATGGTTTATTTTTTGACAAAAAAATATTCGTTTAAAGTCTTTGCGAAATTTATCGTAACATTTAAAGTTTTGAAATGCTGTAGTTGATTGGTAGTTAAAAATGAAGCCCCTTCACTGTATTTAAAAAAAATTTTTGCTATCACAAATTGTTTTTCTGTTTTTACTTTTATATATATTGTTTTTACTTTTATAATACTTTTTCAATTGAAAAAATGTATACTGTATACGTGGATGATGCAGTGTCAGGGTAAAAAAAAAGCAATGACCTAAAGCGCCCCGGAGACGGTCAATATCAATTGTCACTTATGTGAATTTACGTCGGTGATAGTTTACAGAACGATCGAAGCGATTGACAATTGCGACCTACCATTGACGGGGAATGATGGCTATTTGGCGGGTAAATCGTTTCGATGTGCGATTAAAAAAATTGTTCGGATCGATCGAGCCCTTCGGACCTTCGAAACTCAGTTTCATCGGGGATGCCCATTCTCTGTACGTTAAAGCTTTTGATCAAATTGTGATCAGCTTCCAAGTATAGATTGTGTTGTTGTCTTTGTCATCTGATCATAATTATTTGTTTAAAAGCTGAAAGGCACCGAGAATCGGCGTTTAGCAGAAAAAGTTATAATTAAAAAATATATAAATTGACCGACGATTCGATGAACAACCAGTATGACAAAATTTGAAACAATCCAACCTAAGAAAAATGCGCACTACACGGAAGCATCTGAAGGCGTTCCTATTTTGAGATATTTCAGTATAAAACATTAGACCCAAGAAAACGGGTCGTTTTTACGTTTTTATACATTATTATAATTCTTTAACAGCTTGTACGTGGAATGATTTTCCGGCTGCGTGTTTCCTCCGTTCAATGACATCTTCAAGGCCCAAGTGAATTCCTTTATTTCACCAAAAAGACCGTCAACACAGTATCCCTTCGGATGTCATAGACCTTTAAGGAAATCTCAAGGGATTGAGGCGGCGAATTTCCCACGACAATATTAAATTTTAACTGTACACAAATTTACAAAAATAACCTTATTTCCAATGAGAAAATTAAGTTTTAACTGTACATATTATCTAACTATACATATTTATCAAAATAACACAAGTTCAAATGAGAATGTTATGTTTTATCTGCACATAAATTTACGAAAATATCTTTTTTTTTTAAAGAAAGACAAACATTCCCGGGTTACGAATAACCTGATAATATTTGAAAATCTCCTACTTCCACCACAGTAAGCTAAAAAATGTTTCTTGTGTTGTGATGGAGGACTTAGCCAGCCGAGGAATTGAACGCACTACGCCTGGGTGGGACCCGAACGCGATGTCAACTCGGCCACCGACCGGTCCATTTTTTTTTTTTTTTTTTTTATAGTGAATACCTCACAAGAGTCCCAACTGCTCCCGTCTGGAGCCAGTGAGACTATGGCATCCCCAATTGGGGGATGTTGTGAGGCTGAAGGTAAGTGGGGAAGGGAAAGAGGAAGGTGGGGAAGTACCTGGCTATTCAGATCTAGTCACTAAACACGGCTAAAGCCATTTGGAGCAACGTTTCAATTCTGAATGGTGGTCTTACACCAGGGCGATACTGGTAGTATCTTCCACTGAGATAATTGAGTTTTAATTGTACACAAATTTATCAAAATAACTTAAGTTCCCATGAGAGTGTTATGTTTTGTCTGTACACAAATAGAGTTTTAACAATAGGTACACAAATTTGCAAAAATTACCTGTATTTACTAAAATAATATTTATGGTGGTAGATGGGTTCCTACATATATATATATTTTTTAAATGAAAATCCTGTTCTGGCAAAATATTATATTCCGTCGAAAATATGGGATAAAATATTCGTTGGATTAACATAATATTTATGCGAGGGGCTTTCTTCGAGCAGACAATAGTTTTGAAAATCTTTTTTTTTGTTTATAGAGGTCCTACTTCTCGCTACGCACAAACAAGATGGAAAAACGCAACTTTAAATATGAATGAAAACAAATGTAAAGCCTTTTCTATGCCTTACCTTCAAAAAAACTTTATGTTTTAAGCAAAATCCTATAAAATCCAATTTTTATTGCGAAAACAGGCGGAAAATTATCATATTTGTTTCTGGGTCAATTCTGAATAAAAACCGTAAAAGTGGTATTAATTTTGTTTTGTCTGGAATTATCTCTTCTGAGAAATGAACTTAATGTTCAAATGTTACCATTTAAAACACGTGAGTCGCATTGTATTTGTAAAGTATTTTGCATCTAAACAAAATGAATAAATTAATACAACTATGTAAGTTTTTATTTTGAAATGAGTGTCGGTGGGACCATGGCATCCTCAATTGGGGTATATTGTGAGGCTCTTGGAAGTGAGCAGGAGAAGAATATGGATAAGAGGAAGGTTGAGAAGTGCCTGACTATTCAGATCTGGTCACGGAGGTCAGGTTGTAGCAGTTCACTTTTGCCCCGCTACGGTTCAAGAATACTTCACGAAACTCTATCCAAAGACCGTCTTCATCTGTGGCACTCTTGGTCTATAGTTGGTCAAGAAGGAACGCAGCTGACGATTTCCAGAGTGCAAGTACCAATCGGACAGCCTTGGAGCGAGGTCGCGCCAACAGGAAGGATTCGGGCAACTGCTCCAGACGACAAAATTCACGGAGATGCTAATGGCGGATTTAGCTAGTTTGAAGTAATCGCTGGTCATCACGTCTATTTTAACAATTTTTACAGTTCTTTCCTAAGAGCGGAATGGCGCCCATCTTTGTGAATCAGGTCAGATATTTATCTTTGTACACAATTTCACATTTTTAACTGTTTATTGCAACCATTTAAATTATTTCCGTGCGTGCAATCTTCGATTGTCGCTGACCCCCTGAGAATATGTTAATAATGTCAATTTGAGAGTCTCTTGTTCTATTTTATTTGAATAAATGTAAATTAATCATCGTCTATCTCTTTTATTCAAGATCAAAGCAATCCTTTCTCTCACAAAACAATCATGTTACAAGGTCAGCAGGGTACCTATTTTATTTAAGCAAATAATCGGTTGTGCAATGCCATATACTCATGCCCTTGTTTATTTTTTTATTGAAAAATATTTTTTTGTTTTAGTTTTTGATTTCACCATTTTTATATACTTTTATAAAACATCTTCTTTCTAAAGCATTGGTAGGTACCATATGTTTTTAGGTATCATATCATTTATTTTTGATAACTTCATTTTATATATTGTATCTTCAAAGAAAGTATACTAAATAACTACGTTTAGGTTTTTCCTTTGTGGGATTTTTCGCTATGTACTACAATGTATTTTTTAGTTGTATAACTATTTCAATGCTTTCAAGTATTTGTCGCCCGCTATACTAGGTGTTGTATATGTGTTATAGCAGAATGATGGTCTTGCACCGAGGTGATACTGAGAATGCCTAGACAATAAATCACAATGTATTAATTGAAACATCATATCAAATATTCCCAGGTTATGAATAAACTAACAAAATTTCAAAAACTCCAACTACCATCTTTACAGTGGGAAAATGTTATTTAATGAATTGAACCTACTACGTGACGTATGGGTGGGAACCAGCCGCATTTGCCAACTCAGCTACTAACCGCAACTCTATTACTACTGATACAGTACCTTAAAAAAAACAGGATTTCATCACAGTAATAATTATAAACACTCACGATGTTGTCCAACATTCGTTAAGTAAAACAAATAACATAATAAGATAAATTATTGAACGTTTCAAGGACACCAAATTGTTTAAGCGGATAGGAATTCAAAATATATTTTTTTTTAAATCCAAGAAATACTTTTCATTTCAAAAAAGAAGATTTAATTTGAAAGAGGGGGATGTTAAATATCAAATTACTGATAAACTGGATGAATTTTCCGAAGAATTTTTATCTTAATAATCGTTCATTTTCCTTCCCCCACTCAGAATTCCTACCTTCGGGCGGCATAGCCTTATAAAGGCAGCCAGGGAAGTGATTGAAGGCTCATTAAGGGTTCGTTAGAGATACTGAGGCGTTTAGGGGATGTCTTTGTCGCACCGCCTGATAAAACATTATGAATATAGTGATTTAAATGATCTAATTATACCCAATATAAGACAAATTACTCGAAATTATCATATTATTCAAGCTTCGAGGGGTTGTGGTCATTTATAAAGAAAAATATATTTTTTCCAACAAAAATAAATTTCGAAGACATCGTCGGTAGATGTTTTTTTATAATAACTTAACTCTATTCTTGATAAAATTATTTAAAAACCCTTATTCCTCTATCTAACCAAAAAAGTTGCAATCTTTAGAGTACAAGCGTTAGGTAGGTAAACTTTCATTATATACAATGGAAGATGCTCCGAGAAACTAGCGTGATTAATCCCTTCGATACCGGTGCATATACGGGAAATACGCCAAATGCGTGCCCAACATATGTACACGGTTGACATATACTTAACCACGTCGTCGGTTATTTGATCTTTAAAATTTGCAAAATATGTTAAAAATAATAATAATCTTTAAAATAAAAATTTCTTTTGAAAGTTGATTCACTACAAAATATTGAAAATTCATCCTAGACTAGTAACAAAGTCAATATAGATATCGCTCATTAAAAATAAAATTTGATGTATTTAACCAAGACACTATCTAGATTGCAATTGCAAACACTATCTAAATTCTTGTAGAATCAAGTATAATATATATATATCGGAAATCATTTTGTCTAGATCATTTTTAGACAAATATTAACATAAAATATCTACATAAAATAAAAACCGTTGTCTGGAAAAATATCATTACCGATCAATAACATTAGACGTGTATATTTTTGTATGAGGATGAAAAAGAATACAAACAAAAAACTTGTTAGTGAATAATGTGCCAAAATTAATTGATAACTTAAAACTGAAAATTTGCAACCTGTAATCAATTGTGAAGAGGTTGAAATATGCTAAAAAAACTTTGAAAATTTTATCCACGCATACAGAAAAATCTAAAACTGAAATTTCCAAACCGTAATCTGGCGAAAAATAAATTCTTGAAACCGTGGATCAATTAAAACTCTGGGACTACTAAAATTCAATACGAAAAAAGTTAGCTTTACAAACAAACTATTAAATTCCCAAACGACATATAATTAGATTGTAATTACTAAAAATATAAAAAATAAATTGACGCGACTAATCAAAATCAGTAAAGATAACTACTAAAGACATAAAATAATAAGTTCTGAAAACAATCCTAAAATAATCTGGCAAACAATCAACTGTGCAATAGAAAATAACAAACAAAAACAGTCAATCAATGAAATTATAGATGAAAGTAACGTAATAATAAATGCCAAGGAAAACCCTAAAAAATATGTTACTGTTTTCAACTCCTTTTTCGTAAAAGTGGGATAAAACCTATCCAAAAAAATTAATGCTTCAAAAGGATCGAATAAACACCCAATTATTGAAAATACACAATATCTAAACTCACTATTCCGTTTTAAAATGATCAGCGAAGTAGATATCTTAAATATAATTGAACTTATGAAAGGAGGGTCGTCTCCTGGTTGACAATATAACAGTACAAATTTTAAAATCTATTAAAAGCCATGTGACAAAACCAGAAGTCTCAAAAATGGAATATTTCCGTCTAATTATAAGATAACAATTATTTCACCTATTTTTAAAAGTGGAAATACCCAAAATGTAAAAAATTATCAACCAATTTCCCTAATTTCAAATATAGGCAAAATATTTGAAAAAATTGTAAAATCTCAACTAATGAAATTTGTTGAAAGCAACAAAATATTTCACAACAACCAATACGGATTCCGAAAAGCGCAAAGCACACAAGATACAATTGCAAATCTCACATAACACATTTATGATAGCCTAGACATGATCAAAAAAAAAGTTGGTATTTTTATAGATCTGAGAAAAGCTTTCGACAGTATATCCCACACAAAACTTATGGAAAAATTAGATAAGCTGGACATTAAAAAGAATGTAGCAAATTGGATAAAAAGTTACCTAAAAAATCGCCCTGAATTTTTAAAAATAAACAATGTATATAGCGATGAAGATACGTCTGATTATGGAATCCCACAAGGTACGGTACTGGGTCCAATATTATTCATCTTATATGTAAACGGGATATTTTCTTAATCACTTCATGGTAGTAAAACTCTTATGCTGACGATACAGTAAGCATTGAAAGTAACAATAAATGGGAATTAGTAAAACTAAAAGCAACAGAAGACATAAATACTCTTAAATACTGGTTTGACATAAACTTACTTTCTCTAAATAGCGAAAAAAAACATGTTATACCATTTGCAATAAAATCAAATGACGTTACACAAAATTTTGACATAATTATACAATTGATTAATTGTTTAATAAAGCAAGAAAAAAACGATTGCGCCCGTACACACTCAATTTGAATATGAATAAGTAGTTTTGTCCGTATAAAAAATTCCTATCATTCAAATAAGGCATGATAATAAAATCGTGGATTGAATCACCGATACAATAATTTATTTGCACGCCTTTCTTGAAAAAACAAAAGTTTTTATACTGACATAACTATTTATTCATATTTATGTGTTTACAACTTGCAAAACGTATATTAAATTAGCGCCAACGACATATTAGATTATGAATTATTTTAAGTTTATTATTAACACCTTCCTAACGTGAGTTAATTTTATGCTTAAAATTATTTTGTATATTAACTGATGTATCCTTAGTATTGCTAAATTTATGCTGTAATTTGTATACATTTTTTTAATGAATTATTTCGGATTTCACTTATTTTTCTGTATTCCATTGTTGGTATATTTATCCTTTCTTTGGTTTCAGATAGCTGTATGGATAAATGTCCCTTCCGATTAAGTAAAGTATTTGTTTAAAAACTAAATAAGTGATTTTTTCTATGTTTATTGGCTTTATCGTGGATACAATTGATCAATACAGACCTTTTGGCAGAATGCATGTTTCCATGGCGGTTTATTTAATGCGGCCCTATATGGATTATTAAATCAACAACTTTTTCAGACTACTATGTTTCAATATCCCAACTTTTTTAAATTTTGTAGAATTATCACTATTGAGCATATTTGATTGCCCTCTTTTATTGAGACGTCCAATAAGCCGTGCTGAGCACAATAGCGAAAATAATGGTTATTGTTGTAGGTAAGTATTCAATTTTCAACTACTTTAAGGTTACTTTCGAGATGCCAAAGATAGTATGTTAAACGTTCACCTTCATTGTTCAGGAATAGGCAACAAAGCACGAATGATGAAGATTAGCTGCCAGACTGATAGAGTAGACGCCGCAAAGTTTCAGGATCCCTTAAAAATGGCAACTACTAAACACACCCCTTTGCTAGTGTCTCCGCGGGGGTCGCCTGGCCGCCTTGGGGGTGGGTTTTCACGATTCATCGCTGAAATGGAGCCCATTCAGCCCTTCCACGGGTCTTAAAGGGCTTTATTTGCCATGAGAACGAGTCTCAAGATTCCCAGGGCCGCGTACACATGTAGATTTAACCCTGCTGCGAAAGCCGTCGAATGGGGATCTGTTTGTCGACACTCTGCGGGGACGCCTTGAGATTTCTTTGGCTTATTCAGAAAGATGATGGTTCGTTGAGATATTCAGAGGTTTTGATTAAAACTTTGATATCTTGATAATGTTTATAAAGCGATGGGGACTGGGGAGGGGCGATTCACATATTGAAGCGGAAGTAAAAAAGGTGATTTAGTCATGGGAAGTATCTACTGAAATACACTATTTTGAATGGCAACACTTCCAACGTGCTTTGAATATCATATTGAATATCCGTCGCCTGATAGTTTTGTAACATTGTATTTTAAATTTTTGACAGAGCGTAGCGAAAACCTGTTTTAACTCGATCGTTTTGTATTTCGTCACTCTGTAATTTTTTTTGTACGTTCCGCTTCGGTTTCAAGATGTTGGCCATTTTAATGGTTCACCAATGGTTTTGTGTAATCGTTAGAAAAAATATCTTAGTGACGTTTCTTTGAACAAATTGTATGATTCGTTATTTGAAATTAAATAGAAAAAATTGTGTTATAATATTTGATTTACAATTACCTAAGTAGGTACTTATTACAAATTTCCTCCATAACGCAAAATTATGTTGCTATTTTATTTAATTTAATTTATTCCAAATACAGGTCATGCTGTGGGTGCTTGGACGATGTTATAGGTGTTTGTTAAAACATAAAATAAACGTCATTACGGCTGTCATAAAGAATATTAATACTTAAGCAAGTTTTATCATATAAAATCAATTACAATAGAAGTACTTACCTTATGTTCATTCATTTGTTAGTTTTAATTTGTTCTCTCCATTATTAAAGCCACTAAAGAAAGTATTTTTAAATGTTCTCATTTCAAGTTTAGTTATCCACCCAGCTCTTATATTACAGTGAAAAGCTATTACGTCATCCGATTTTAATAGAATTTAAATCTTGTAAACATACATACTGCAAAATCATATGCACATTGTTTTTAGTGTATTATAATATTATGTTTCTCTTGATAAATTATGTGAGCACTGGATGTTAAATCATTTATCATATAAAATCAATTCCAATAGAAGTACTTACCTTATGTTTATTCATTTGTTAGTTTTTAATTTGTTCTCTCCATTATTAAAGCTACTAAAGAAGGTATTTTTAAATGTTCTCATTTCAAGTTTAGTTATCCACTCAGCTCTTATATTACAGTGAAAAGTTATTACGTCATTCCTATTTTAATAGAATTTAAATCTTGTAAACATACATAATGCAAAATCATATGCACATTGTTTTTTAGTGTTATTATATGTTCTCTTGATAAAGTATGTAAGCACTGGATGTTAATTCATTTAATTTTCAGAAATTTTAATTTTGTAATCATAATTTCCTTTCTTGGCTTTTTCACGAGTCACGCCACTATTTTCAATATGTCACTACATCGTCTTTTAATTTTTTTAGTTTTAATTTACTTTAATAAGGAAAATTTTGTAATAGTAATTTCATTTCCGGGCTTTTTCACTAGTCGTAACAATTTTTTCGACAGGATACTACATCGTCAAAAAAATGTTTTCTCATTTTTTATTATTATTATTATGGTATGAAATTATATTTAATCCCATACTCTCAGTAAAGCTATAGGTACATATCTGATAAAAAAATAATATCTTATACTCATTTTTATGTATTTTACTTTCATTTTGCAATAGCAACTGTCTTTATCATAAGTCATTTGTCAATGGGTAACAATATACTTATATAAATTTTCATAGATTAGAAAGAAAACCTCACTCCAAATACCCACATAAGATCAAAATCATATCTCTATATATTCATTATGTAATTAATCTTATAAATTTGCTTTTTCTTCATTTTTTCATTGTAACTTTTTTTCAGCATCAACCTCTCTCCATCATAAGTTCTTACCATGATATAGGCCATTTCATTGTTTTTAGTATATTTATAGCATTCAAGATTCTCACCATACAAATAACTTTCAGAACGTACAATAATACGTGTTTCATACATCAATCATTGACACAAACATCACAAAAAATTCCTACACCTCATTCAGTACTCACTAACTCTTATATTTATATATTATATTAATTAAATTATAACTTTGATTCAGCTGC
This sequence comes from Hesperophylax magnus, assembly GCA_026573805.1. Lineage (NCBI taxonomy): Eukaryota > Metazoa > Arthropoda > Insecta > Trichoptera > Limnephilidae > Hesperophylax > Hesperophylax magnus. The sequence continues at coordinate 3,813,134 of JAIUSX010000091.1, read as the reverse complement.
ATGTGACTAAGTACAGTCAATACACTATTGACTATAAGAATAAGAAGAACTATAAGAACTAAGTAAAGTCAATACACTGGACTAAACAAGAGTCGCTTTTGATGGATCTACCTATTTCTGTCTGTCCTAAAACGGGTGATATCCTAGTTGGACAGCCAAGGATCGCTGTAACAATGTATTATGTCATGTTTTTTTTTTAAATTAAATAAATTAAATAAATAAATAAACTTAACATCTCATAAGAGACAAATCAATCATAGAAAACCATCAACAGGCCCGTAAAAATGCTTCAATGCTTAATTACATCTTAAAACTGTTATTTTTTTTTCATATTATCATAGTCAAAATTTTATCTCTAAATTTAACCAAAAACTTTATATTACGCTGATGCGATTATTCTTATTTTTTATTTCTATTATCCCTAACATTATCTATTATTTGTATTTGTATCCAACCTTATTTTTATTTTTATCTTTATTTTTACAAGATTCACCTACTTCAATTCCTTTCCTGTATGTGATCATGTACCTAATATTATATATTCCGAATTGCTTATTTATGAAGGGAAGGAACTATTTTAAAGAATGCCTGACATCATTAAATTAAGTTCATTTGCTTTATTATTCTTTTTTTCATTTCAATTATTTTTAAAATTTCTTTTAAAAATAATTAACCAATTTATCTTTATTTTCATCTCTTTCTTACTTTCAGTAAAACCTATACCTATTTTACAAATACATTTCACAAAATAATATATTCAAATGAATCATGTATTACATTTATATAATTATACACAAATTTCGACTACCATAATACGGACATGTGTCTAGTGTGGTAATCAAAAAGCATGTAAAAACCTGTATTCAAATATATTTTACGAATAAAGAAAAAAAAAAAAAAGTCACAATTTCTACTACTAACGAACAGTTTGTTTTATTCTATACATAATGTTTGACAAATTTAACTAACTAAACATCACGCCGTTCCTGGCACGGGTAGGAAGAGAAAACAAACCACATTACAATTTGGTCTTGGCACCCACTTCTTGCCTCATCCACATTCATACGTCGTCTCCTATTCTGCTATTCTAACGCTTGACATGGTACGACTCAAGTATTTGGTTCACTCGATCGTGACATGTCTTCCTCGGGGGTTCCCGACTTCTTCTACCGTTCACATTTCCGTCATATATTCTCCTTCCAATATTTTTTTCCATATCTGACGAATTTACCCCTCCAAAATCGAAAAGAAATGCGTTTACTTCATTATACTAGATAAGCGGTCGCAAGACAAAGCACTTTCAATAATGTGATGATGCTCTATAAGTAGTGCCAAGTATATGAGCACATCCCATAAGTCAAGGTAATTTAAGAATATGGATCCCTTTAATCTGATTATGCAAACCTATTCTGAAACGTTCGCAAACTTTACGACAAGTTTGAGCACACGAGTAGTTTATTTTGATATATGGTTAGTGTGAGCTTTAAGCTTTGTGTATTTTACTGAATTTATCTCCAAAGGCCAAGCGTGTAACTATAATCTTCGCATTTGAGCGCATACTGCTTAAGACGAGACAATACCCTAAAATAAAGTCAGAATCTTAACGACGTAGAAGTGAACGACGTACGTGAAGCAGCCGTACACAAAAATATGACCTGCGCCTTCGGTTGAATTATCCCAATCAAATCTCTAAAATAAAGTGGGAATATTAACGACGTAAGTGATGAAGTCGTGTAAAAACAACATTCGGCGCGCGGCCCGACCTAACGGACGGACATACGGTCGACTTTGCCTTTGCAGGCTTAGAAAACCCATATTTTTATTATTTAGATGAACGCATTACTAAAATTTCAAATGCTTCTAGAAAGATCCCTCGGGAAGTTACTAATTCAATGGTCCCGCTAACTTTATGGTTGAAAAACGTTTTATTATAACATTTTATCTGATGGTTAGGTTCCTTTTTTATTATTCTTAAATATAAATATGTATACATCTTTAGTTCGATGTCAAGTCGAATACAACTCCTCGATCTGGTCCCCCCATTATAAAATACATTCAGATTCAATAGAAAAAATTCAACACAAATTCCTAAGACACATTCACTCGGTATTCCCATTGAAAGTATAAACTATAATTACTTAGTGAAAAAATTAAATTTATTAAAACTCTCAGATCGAAGAATTATATCCGACTTAATATTTATGTTCAAAATTGTAAATGGTAGTGTAGACAGCCTTGATTTAATTAACCTCATTGAATTTCATGTACCTATAAGAGCTACTCGCTCTAAAACCCTCTTTAATTGTAACAATTCTAAGACTGAACATTTCAAAGACTCGCTTGTACCTAGATTACATGAAATTAGTAATAGGTACGCAGATGTAGCGGATCTGTTTAACTGCACAGAAGCTAGGTACAAAAAGGCATTAATATCATATCTTTTAAATCATGACCAATAAAATGTTAGTCTACTCATACTTACGTAAAAAGTCAAACAAATATGTATATAAAAGTAGAGGAAACTTGGGTCAATAATAATAGTCAATACGGTGAACCAACAGCTTGATTGGCACTTACCTACTTTCAACCAAAACCTGTAAATAAATGCATACATTTTAGCTATTGTAATATCTTATATCATGGATCTATACTATCATATATTTCAATCAATACTAATCTAACCTAGTCTACCTATAAGTTTTGCGTGTACTTGTAGGTATCTCTAACTTTTTATATCCATCTAGAGTTTCTGTTAATTGTATATTTTCTGATGTCACTTTTTATAATTTACTGTATATGGTATACTTTATACCGTTGATATTAAAATAAATAAATAAATAACTTACATCCGTAGGGATACGTCTAGAAACATTTAAGATTTTTAGTAATAGGTTCATCAGAAATTATTAAAATGTGAGCGTCGATCAAAATCCCGTTACTAGAGTCTTATGTCGCCTTAATATTACTAAAATCTGTCAAAATATCGGGTTTATTGTTCAAAGTTTAATACGAAAAAAACTTTCACAAACATTTCTGCAGAATTATGAATTCAATGGATAGCCATGAACTGTCACAAAAGTTATTTATTTCCCAGTTTAGCGACAACAAATGAAATTCCTCTTTAAGAACAGAACTACCCGACAATAAAATAAACTTTGCGCGCTCTGACTTCAAAAGAAACCTTTCTTATTCTTGTTTCCAAGAGTTGGGCTTTAAAGATGTGTCCACTTGGATCAACCCACGCCCAACTTTTCCAGAACTTAACCCTGGAAACGATTAGTGGAGAAAAAAGTAAAAATAGTGAACATAAACTCTAATACACGCTGGTCTGAGGTTAACTGCAAGTTCACATAACACATCGATGGTGGTGGTAAATATTGATAGAGCTGTTGTTTTAGAAATTATGAATACCAAGACGTAAATAAGAAAGCCATATCTTATTTACAAATCAATAATTAAATAGCACTTGAAAAAACAGACCATTGATAAAAAAGACCAGTGATATAACAGACCAATGACAAAACAGACCAGTTATAAAACAGAACAGTGACAAAACAGACCAGTGATATAACATCCCAGTGATAATACAGACCTGTGATAAAACACACCAATAACAAAACAAACCAGTGATGAAACAAACCAATGACAGAACAGACCAGTGATAAAACACAACAGTGGTAAAATAGACCGGTGATAAAAAAATACCAATGATAAAACAGACAAGAGACAAAACAAACCAGTGACAAAACAGACCAGTGATGAAACAAACCAATGACAGAAAACATCAGTGATAAAACACAACAGTGGTAAAATAGACCAGTGATAAAAAAGACCAATGATAAAACAGACCAGTGACAAAACAAACCAGTGACAGAACAGACCAGTGAGAAAACAAACCAGTGGTAAAATAGACCAGTGATAAAAAGGACCAATGATTAAACCGACCAGTGACAAAACAAATCAGTGACAAAACAGATCTGTGAGAAAACAAAGCAGTGATAAAAAAGACCAGTGATATAACAGACCAGTGATAAAAGAGACCTTCAGAAAAATCAAATTAAGTTAGTTTGTTTCATTACCCTTTAAAAGTCTATCTTCAGAATCGCATTTTCGTCTTGCAAAGCATTTGGCGTCGATAACTACAAATATCGGTGGCGTTATAATATCACAATTTCAGCGGAGTTTTGCTAGATCATCAAAAGTTTAACTTATACGGATCCGTCGGGACGAAACGGTTACGGAATTTTAATGGGGGGAAGCCGAACAAAGTTATTGTAACTTCATCTCCAGCGAGGCGAGTTTGGAGCTTTCAGGCTATGGGAAGTGTGATTGATATGCTGGTATTGCCGAAAGGGAAGACAGTATAAAGATTTTTATTACTCTATAATTTCTTCTTCATAGAATCATAAGCCTTCTGGTGTCCAATTTTGATAAGGTCAGCTCCATAAATTAGCATACGAATGGGTATACCATAGAAGAGATTCTACAGATTCACCTGCTGGACTGCCAGCTATCACTGGACAAGCGCGGCTGTACTGCAGTACTGCCATTTGACTACTCGGGACATTATTGCATTTATTTTACCAATGTGTACTTGAAAGCTCACACCTTCGTTATTTTTGGAAATACGGAAAAAACTAATTTTAATGTCGTTAATAACTCTTTAAATACACTGTCATCAAAATAAAACCATTAGGAGATGACACATATTCCTGAGATAATACATTTAGTCTCTCGGTTCTGATAAAGATGATGATAAAAATGCAGAAGTTGTGCGATGAGAGACTGGATTGGCATAGAAAATAGGCAAGATATTTTATTGTTCTGTGATAACAATTGACTGAACAATCTGTGACCATAAACGTTATACCTTTTATCTATATTTTTTTATTAAATTTTAAATCAAATGTTTGTCGCCAATATTAGCAAAACAATTTCCTTTATCTTGGTAAGACATATTTTAATATTTGCTATTCCATAAAGAAGACCACGTTTTTTTTAACGCATAAACTCACAATATAATACTTACCTAAACCGTGTCTCATGCACTCACTTCTTTTGGTTGCAAAATACTCAAACGCAAACCTGTAATAACTATAAACATCCTAAATACAATAAGGAGGCGTCTGAAAATGTTGTTATTAAATTGAACAAAAGTATTTAGTGCTTGCCGGTCCTTCTCTGTTCCAGTTCCAGATTCATTTCCCTGACTGACCTAAATTTTGTCGGTGGTTTTTGCCCATTTAAACCACGGCGCACCTGCTCAGAAAACTACAGCCCAAAACGAAATTCGATAACAACGACACGCCACTGAACAGCTTCTGTTGCCGATATTTTATTACGAACTGGAGTGATAACGCTCTCAATTTTATTATTTTTGCAAATATTGAAAAAGGAGCCAATTTGGCTTTATATTGTCAATGTTATGTATTTTTATAAGATACCCAAATAAAACGTGTTGAATTTTGTGGAGAGTACAAATAATAGCAGATCATATATTTTAATTTCCAATATTCGCAGGAGGTTTGTCTAAAGTTGAAAACGAATTGTATATGTTTTGGAATGTATTGTCCTTTGTGAAGATTGCTTGTTCTGATTTTTTGATATAAGTTACATATTATTATATTCCACTGCTCTGCGCAATTTTAACAATTTTATGTAAATCAAAGTGACTTCGTGTCTTCCATATTCTGACAGTTATATTTATCTCGGTAGCACATCGATCAACCCTGTTATTGAGATGTGAGGGATATACGTATAAGAAGAGGACTGGACTTAAGGACTGGATTTGACAGGACTGAACTTGAGGACTGGAGAAGCAGATTTCTCACAGTCTGCTGTGATGTCTCCGTTTTTGCCTACCAACACCGAGGCACCCAAATGCCTCAGCTACAAATGGACAGCTGCCCAAACAATGGAATAGAGATATCGAATGATAGTTATTTTAGTAAATTTTATTTTTACTACATATGTTATACGTATCATCGTATTATTGTTATTATATTATTCTTATAATTTTACTAACATAATACGTCCACTTTCCTATTTTAGGATGTTAATAAATAAATGAATTTATTGTGGTATTATTTAACGTTTAATTAGGGATACAGAAAATATGGTATTTAACGTTTTAAATGAGAATAATAAAACATTACAATAAACGTTGGCTGTTCATTGGTTTTGAGCAGTCGAATGGTTAGTCGAGTCCTACATTTTAGATACCAATACCTACGTTTTTTGTAATAAAACTGTTAAAAATATGCGCATAACTTAATAACCGTCGAAATAGGTAAAAAATATACATAAGTAAAAAATAATAATTATAGTGACCAGAATCGTATGTGTCATTATTATATTTATTATTCCCGTTAAATTCGTGCTTTTGTATTTTATAACAAAAGAATTTTAAACATTAATTATAAAATTCATTAAAAAATATTCCCAGGTATCAAGTGTTCATTTCAGTGTAAACGTCAAAACGTCTCTTTGTCGATAAAAACAAGAAAAAACATGTCAATTACACAAAAATTCCTGGAAGAAAATCGAAAGCAAAAACCAATCTACGCTGTCAATTGACAGGAAAAGAACGAGAAAAATGTGTCAATTGCAAAGGCGAAGGTAAGAAACAAGGAAATGAAAAAGAAAAAAGGAAAATGAAAACCAATCTTTGTTCCGATATCGCTAGATTGATACTTGGAAAATATTTAGAATTCTACTTGTAATCGACAAATGCCTGCAATCAAATTCTCGGAATCTATCGCCATTAGCTAGGAATCTGGGTCCGCATTCTAGTTCGTAGATATTTCTGCGCCCCCAACCACGCGGCCGATTCCCTGAAACTTAATCAACCCCATTATTTGTCGACTGGCAGAAATCTCGACTACGGTTCTGACACAGATATTTCCAATCAAGGAATGCTCCGCGCTACTGGAGTCTTCGGGGAAAACAACTACTCTGTTACCTGTTGCCGGAAAACGGGGTCAGATGGGATTCTTAGATATTTCAAATATTGAATCGAATTTGAATCGAGGAATTGAAAAATTCAGATATTTGTCAAAATTTTGAAGACGTAGGGATTAAAGGCTTAAGATTCAAAGTCTTTAGTAACATCCTTTGATTTATCCCATTTTCCGCCGATTTTTTAGATTTCGTTATTTTATAAACTTTCGTTATAAACTTCTACTCTATGTATCTATTTATATAAAGAAGTCTGTGGGGCGCGGGCGGCCACAGGGACTTTCCGAGTTATATTCCGAGATTGATATTGATTGATTGATCTGATTTTTAAAAACTAGGTGTGAAGCCCGAGCAACTCCGGGGAGTTCAGCTAGTATTCAATGAATAAAAACCAAAATTGCCTCTGATATTATTAATAAGTATATACTTACATCTACCTATCACTCCAATTTTGGAGGTAGATAGGGTCGGTAAAAAGACATAAATCATTTTTTCTATATTAAGACTCAGTTAATCTAACCACTAATCCAGAAATCCAACCATTAATCCAGTAATCCAACCATTAATCCAGTAATCCAACCATTAATCAAGTAATTCAACCATTAATCCAGTAATCCAACCATTAATCAAGTAATCCAACCAATGCAACCAACCCTGTGATAATATCATCATTTGCAGTTACTGTTCATGTTATTCCTTCGACGATGATAACGATAATGAGAGGGAGACACTTCCAATAAGAGGGAGACTGAACCTATCATCGACGTGTATAATGAAAAGTATGAGCTATTTATGCTACGACTTATTATGCATCGTAGTTCCGGAAGGGAGTTTATTCCAAGCCTTCGGCTCAGATGCTCCGAAAGCGCGATTACCAAACTTAGAATTTGGCTTGCGCTTAGGCTCCATCAGTCTGCCTACACCTTATATAAATTATCCAACTATCATTATTATTATTAAAATGTATTCTAATGGTACGTATACATTTGCGAACTGAGCCTAGAATTACGGGAAAGGAACGAAGCAACTGCAAGCCGCGTTTTGCGCCATTTGCGATTGCTTCGTTCCTTTCCCATAAGTCGAGGTTCAGCTCGGCAGTTCTGCTGGCGTAGCATTAGATGACTTATGTATTCTTTCTGTCAAGTTGTCGCATCTTATAATTGTTTTATTAGCATATTATATTATATTGCTAAATGTATGCCTAGGTCAAGCAGGTTATTTTATGTATCGTTAATTTCAAGGATGTTAAGGAGTGTTGTGCTTCCTAGAACATTTTGAATCGACGTTATCGATAGTTTTCCAGTATTATTTGTCGTTAGGACACCAAGAGCAAAATCTACAATTGTCTCATCTTTTATAGTTTTCCCCTCGACATTTTTATAACTTTTAAACGAAGCCAATTTCTACTTATTTTCCCTCTCGACTAGGTATTCCTTCCAATAATAATGAACTCCATTCAATTTAAAAAATATGTACAATTGTTCACCCTCCAAGTATTTTTTTATAAATTTTTTTTTTCATTGTTAAAATAATTATCAAAGATCTTACTTTCCAAAGCCCGAAAAACAATCGAAATTTCGTTTTCGCCTTCAGTCCAAATAGGCTTGTGTTAATGCGCATAGATGAAATATCACAACTTTACTTTTCTATGAATTTAGATGCAAAATACGTTCTCTTACTTCTGAAATTAATGGCAGTCATGTTGGATATTTAAGATTCCTTGAATTCCTCTTGATAAAAATTTTGTGTTGGAATTTGAGTGACATTTTTTAATATTGGATTGCGATACATTTCTTACAGTGCATAAAAATGGAGAATTGAAACCTCATAAGAGAGAGTTTATGTTTTAAGATGTTTTTTTTAAATTATGGCATTCGTGTTGTGTATTTTATATTCTTTGAATTCAGTTTTACTGCTTTTTAAAAATAACCTTTTTTATATGAATATTTTCACAAGAGTCTCAACTGCTCCTAACAGCCTGGAGTCCAATTGGGGTATATGGTGAGGCTAAAGACAGTGGGGAGGGGAAGGAGTTGGGGAAGAAAAAGGTTGGGATTCGTGTCTGGTCACCAAACATAGCTAAAGCAATTTCAAGCAACGTTTCAATTCTGAATGGTGGTCTTACACCAGGACGATACTGAAAGTATCTACTACTCTGGAACCTACTTCGAATCAACCTATAAAAATTTGACAAAGCTTAATTCACGCCAGCGAATTAAAATAAAATAAATAATCTTTCTAATGAACTTAACTATCAAACTTTATTTGTATTTATTTATTATTTGAAAGGAACTGAATAGATATGTTTGTCTTAAGCAGCAAATACTCTCGAACGGTGATCTATTTCTTAATAATGTTTCTGTCTGAAATCAACTGTTTTCAGCTCGCAACGCCATTTCGGCCATAAACGTTGAAATATCTGTATGGCCGTCCAAAAATAAGTGAAGTTATTATGTTGTTTGGTCCAACACGTTTATTTTTATGCTACGTATACATACGCGAGCCGAACTGCCGAACTGAACCTAAACTTATGGAAAAGGAACGTAGCAACCGCAAATGGCGCGAAACGCCGCTTGCAGTTGCATCGGTCCTTTCCCATAATTCGTATGTTCGCAAATGTATACGCACCATTATATACACGTTTCAAGTTATCCGGAAATTTATTACTATGCATATTCTCAACAACAGATTTGCTGATTGTGAATTTCACGTAAAACGTGTCGAAATGATAATTAAAGCAACAAATGTTATGAGGGTTTTTCATTACACTATCCCGAAGCCAATGAACATATCAAGAACACATGAAAACTTTACCTCCTTATCGCCTCTTTCTAACTGAATAACACCAGTTCCAAGTTGTCGGCTACTAGTTCCAGTTACCAGTGCTAGTTCCTGGGGCGGTTCCAACTAGCCAGTCGTTTAAGCTTCATGGATTTTAAATTAATCTACACCGATAAGAAACTTAGCTGCTACTCTGTTACTGCGGGATATTCACTGAATAGAGAACTCCTAGTAGTTTTATCTGTTCGGAATTATGTGGCCAAATAAATTAAGACATTTTAACCTCCAGACCTGTAAATGGAAGAGACGTTCTGTTCAAGAAAGAATTAGATAACATAATATAAAAAATGGTTAAGAAAGGGACGCTTAGATAGTTTGGAAATTTCGAGCGAATCAACGGGGAAATGAAAGAATTATATTACATAATGTAAAAATAGGTTGAGAAAGGGACTCATAGATAGTTTGGAAATTTCGATCGGATCAACGGGGAAATGAAAGAATTAGATTACACAATATAAAAATAGGTTGAAAAAGGGACGCATTGATAGTTTGGAAATTTCAAGCGGATCAACTGGGAAATGAAAGAATTAGATTACATAATGTAACAAAACGGTTAAGAAAGATACGCTTAGATAGTTTGGAAATTTCGAGCGAATCAACGGGGAAATAAAATAATTAGATTACACAATATAAAAATAGGTTGCGAAAGGGACGCATAGATAGTTTGAAAATTTCGAGCGGATCAACTGGGAAATGAAAAAGTTAGATTACATAATATAAAAAAACGGTTAAGATAAGTACGCTTAGATAGTTTGGAAATTTCGAGTGAATCAACGGGGAAATGAAAGAATTAGATTACACAATATAAAAATAGGTTGAGAAAGGGACGCATAGATAGTTTGGAAATTTCGATCGGATCAACGGGGAAATGAAAGAATTATATTACATAATGTAAACAAATGGTTAAGAAAGGGACGCTTAGATAGTTTGGACATTTCGAGCGGATCAACGGGGAAATGAGTTTTAAGGGGAATATATGACGCAAAAGTGAATGGTAGAGTAAATCAGGGACACCCTAGAAAGGACATGGAACGACCAAATGATAAAAAGATCTTGAGTCGGGTCATGTCGAGTCAGAATAATGGAAGTTTATATATGACACGATACATGAATGCAAATAAAGAAAGGCGTGTGCGGTCTATCCTCTCTGCCAGACTCCAGAGCAACGGGTTGATGGTTAGACAGTTAGTTATTAGGAACAACTTTTTTTTATAAACTTATTTTGAAGGTTATACCCATTAATGTTATATATCATTGAAGACGAAGATAATACTGATAAATCTAAACGAAACATGAAACAGAACAAGACACAGAAAAATATAAAAGATAACAGTCACAACTAGGAATCAAACGCAGTACTGGGGATCTTACCGAGACAGACGTCTTAAACCACTCAACCATTGGGACCAATTTATTCCTTTCAGTCCCAGTGTTAATTCAAATTAACATGAACTTTGTGAATTTTTTTAACGTCAAGGTAGTGATTTAGAAAAGCCATTTTTTCCTTTTCTTATATCTTGTAGTCTTTTCTGTGGCGTCTATTTTGTCTGCTCGGTTGAAATTCTTATTCCCTCCACAACAATGATAAATATTTTGACATCTGCTGATTGTGAGTTTGATCGAATTTCTCCCGTCATTGATTACTTAATTTAAGGTGAGATATCAATATTTTATACGCGAATTACAAATATTTTAACGCATTAAGATGTGTTCTATAATAATAAAATCAGTTCTATTCACTGATCACAGTCATTTCCCAGAATATTGTAAATGAATTTCAATGTTCATTCAAATTAACACTGGTAGTGACGGACATGTTTTCGACTAGCATGGTGAATTTTTAAAGATTTATTATCCTAGATTATTTCTTTATTTCTGAATGAATTTTAGTTAAAATGTTATTTATTTGTACCTTAGAGATTATCACCACACTGTAAATGTGCATTTTTGACATGAAGCAGTTATTTGTATTACTTTTGTGTTATGTTTATTTTACGTTATTATTTAAAAAATACCCTCTGACGCCCAATGTTAATCCAAATTAATTAAATACCAAAAATTTTCAAATAATTTTTTGAGGTATAATCAAGCATTACATATTTTATATATGTGGAAACAATAATGTGGGTGTGAAAGGGTTTTAAGCGTAAGATAAAATTTCGCTTACTTCGGGCAGACATACATTACAACCACAAATTCTTTTAGTTTATGTCTCCAGTGCATAAGATCTTTTGAACATTTTAGGCCCTGCTGTTAAGTGAAATTTAGTTGAAATCTATTACAGTGTATGATTAATTTCACATTAAGCAAGGTATGGTTTATTTGGGCACACAGACACGCCTACATTACACTTCTTCCTGTCTCCTCAGTGGGGCCACTAGTGATGTGGAAACTTTGTTGGCACGGTTCCTCCCACGTTCCGACAACGCTTAACGGTCTCACCGTGCCAATTTTAAATCACCTAATCAGAAATTACCGCCTTCAGTCTGGCCGTTTGATTAAGCGACCGGAATGAGGTATTTTCATTAACCTAAAACACGAAGTTTCATTACTGTTAAATTTATCGAGGGTATTTTTTTAAAGACAAAAATTCAATTTCCAATGTGCGATTTATTGCATTTTGGATTGTAGATAGTATTACCGAACTTTTCAATTCATTAAGTAACATTTTCTACTCTGTAACATGAGTAGATCTACTAAGGGTCGCTTTTTTATATGAATACCACACGAGAGTCTAAACTGTTCATAGCCAGTGGGACTATGGCTTCCCCGATTGGGTTATGTTGGAGGCTGAAGACAGAGGGGAGGGGATGGATATAATAGATATGTTGGAAAGTACCTTGCAAGTTTTTGAGTAAGGGTTGCTTTTTGAGTCCAAACTGTTCATAGCCAGTGGGACTATGGCTTCCCCGATTGGGTTATGTTGGAGGCTGAAGACAGAGGGGAGGGGATGGATATAATAGATATGTTGGAAAGTACCTTGCAAGTTTTTGAGTATGGGTTGCTTTTTGAGTCCAAACTGTTCATAGCCAGTGGGAATATGGCTTCCCCGATTGGGTTATGTTGGAGGCTGAAGGAAGAGGGGAAGGGATAGATATAATCAATATGTTGGAAAGTACCTTGCAAGTTTTTGAGTAAGGGTTGCTTTTTGAGTCCAAACTGTTCATGTGGGACTAAGGATTCCCCAATTGGAGTATGTTGGAGGCTGAAGGAAGAGGGAAGGGGATAGATATGATAGCTTATACACCTATATACCTTGCTATTTAGATCAAGTCACCAAACAAAGCTAAAGCCATTTCAAGCAACTTTTCAATTCTGAACGTAGATATTTTACTAGAGTGATATTAAGAGCACCTACAACTTTGCATATTGCATATTATATTGTCTAGTGCTGCTGGTGTGTGTGTTATACTGTAAATTGAATAATTTGGTGGATTTAAATAAGAAATTCTGTTACTATTCCTCATTTGTCTTGTTTGTAGAAGATTAGATTTAAATTAGTTGCCTATATCTATTAAGTAAGCTCTGGCCAGTTTTTCTTTGCTTGGAATTCAACACACCTTTAAAAGGTGATATAAATCATATTTGTAATAAGCATTTACTTTGTGACTCGTTATAATTTACAATAAAAATATATAAATTTGTTTTAGACCACTTTAATTTTAATTACAATCTACCGGTTTCGGAAGCACCCTTCCTTCGTCAGGATAATATCAAAAAACTAACCTAACTCAGGTTAATTAAAATTAAAGTGGTCTAAAATAATTTTTTTCTGTGATATAAATCATTGAAAAAAAACTAAACTAACCTACGTAACCTTTTTAACCTAGTTTTAGTATCATCACTTTTCGTGTTGATAAAAATAATAATAAATCATCAAAAACAAAATAAATCAATTAAAATAAAATGATTCACTTTTCATAGGAGTGTTGAATTGTCATTTTTACGAATTATCCGGTTACATATTTTCGTATTGAATCACGTGGCTTTGATATATTCAATTTACTGTAAAAATAACAAGATAATTTCGCATTCGCTGATTTTTCGTAAGTAAAAATTGATAATTTGTAACCAAAAGTAAAACAACAACTTGATTAAAACATCACTTTTATTTTTTATTTCAATTGCCGACCAGCTTTCGCTACAGATTTATAAGTCTAAGTGATAGGGAATAGGTTAAATGTATAAAATAAATTATTGACGAAACCAAACACTTCGTGGCTTGACATTATATAAACGACAAAAAAACTTTGTTTTAAACCATTTTATGTAAAGTAGTTTAAAACAAAGTAATATTGTTCATTTATTTGTATAAATTAAGTTGTTTAGTGACCTAGAGATGATTTTCCATGTGTAGGAATGATCCAATCATTATTATTATTCTTCAAGGAAGTATGATACCGTACTAAAATCTATAATGCGCGGAAGAGGCAACGGATGTAGAGAACCTAGTCGGCAATAGGCATAAAAATCGACATCCATTTTAAAATATCTTTAAAAATGGTTGGACTGGGGATTGAAGCTTCATACCCTGGAACATGAGTCTACAACTTTACCAACCTAGCCAAATGCCGATCGAGTAGAACTGACATTAATTTCGTATAACTGCTGTGATGTCATCAGTGTGTGAGCTGCAAAAATGCTTTTTCATTGACATCGAGTCTATCTGCCGCGTTTCAGATCAATAGGATGTTTTAAAAATTTGCGTTAATTCAATCATTAATTATAGAAAACAATTCAAACAGATATATTTAAAATTTCACACCACAAAGCATCGTTCAATGCTTCATATGAAAATAAATCTTAAATCAGTGTGTGGATTTGGCCGTCTGTAAAAAAGTATCAAGCTTTGGTGTATTGTTTGTTCAATAAATTGTTTGATAAGAACATTATATTTCTAAAAAAATAGTTGAATCTCGATAAAAACCTGATAGTAACTAATTCGGTACAATATTATTGAAGTAGTAAAGATATCACTAATTATTCGTTGTGATTATTTCTATCAACATTAATCTTGGCAAGGCTGAAAACATATTATACTTGATGGGATTTTCTCCAGCGATGAAGGGAATCATAGAAACCATATGAAAGGGGTTAAACGAGAAGCTTTATGTTCTCATTTAGAGTACGTTCAGCTTCTAATTAAGACTTCCATTTCGTTATAATAAGATCCGAATTTTATTTATTTACCTAAAAATGATTTCTTAGTAGGTCACACAATATATTACGATGTTGAGGTTAACATATTATTTTAATGGAGCTCTAAGGCCCTTCTTCCACGGGAATATGCAAGTATCCGATACTGATGTTGTGTATTAATAACGCAAACAACATGTCGCTACTGATATCACGAGACCCGCCTCACCACCACCTCTTGTAACGTCTAAACTAGGTTTTATAATCTCACGCACAACTTTTTTTTCCTATGTGAAACCTTATAAGAGTCCCAACTGCTGCCAACCGTCTGGAACCAGTGAGACTATGGCATACCCAATTGGGGGATGTTATGAGGATGAAGGTAGTGCGGAGTGGAAAGAGATGGTGAAGACGAAGGTGGAGAACTACCTATTCAACTCTAGTTTTAATTCTGAAAGGTGGTCTTACACCAGGGCGATACTGATAGTATCCTCCACATTCCTTGGACACGCAGGGATTTGAACTCAAGCCCTACGGCTTGCTAGTCGAGAGTCTTACCTCTCGACAACGGAGGCCGTCGGTATAACTGATATAGTTGTCATTTTTTGTTGACAATTTTGTTTCTACCATTCTAGCATTATGTTCATTCCTAGAATCTAAAGCACACGCATTGTTACAAAATGCCTGACAGTGATGATGAGACCATAATTTTTGTTATAATATTTTTTATAAATTGCTCCGCCATGTTTAAAGTCTCGACGTCGTGAGTGATAATGACTTCTACCGGTGGTCGCGAGACACTGGCGTCACCGACGAATTTACTCAATTCTGGTTTACTAGTCAGTCACAGTGTGCTGGTGTATGAACCTCGTGGTAGCATGGCGGTAATTTGTCACGATGGTGCTTGAATCGTCGAGTACTGATCGGATATTTGCGTATCCCATATTCGTTGGACAATTTCTTACCGAGTACAATTAATGTTATTTAAACTTATAACGTTTATTAATATCTATTGGATAATGTTGTATTTTGTCTACGTGCATCCAGAGAATTGTTTTGCTTCTCTTGCACAGAAGAGTGCAAACCCATTGCCGTTATCATCGTCACTGTCCAATTTCCCACTCCAATACTATGTTTGATTTCTAACACATCTTTCCTTGCGTATTGTTAGATTAATTTTTGTCCGGTGAAAATTGTACATTGTGATCTTAAATTAAGTTAAGTCGTAATAAGTTTTCCTAGGAAAAGAAACCATATTTCCTACCTGTTAATCCGGCGTTAATAATTTTTACACCAATTTGTAGTACGCGTTTTCTACCAACCACAACATGTAGTGATGGGTAAATTCTCGGGAATTTATTTATGGGAAATATTCCCGAAACAGGGAATTTACATCTAAGTGAAATTTAATTTACATCTACATTAAATATCCCCGTCGAAGACTTAAAATACAATTTCTTATTAAATACTCTAAAAATACATACATTAGAAGATAGACGTAAAATAAACGATTTAACGTTCTTATTCAAAATACTTAACTCTAATTTCAACTGTTGTGAACTCCTGCAACTTATAAACATACATACACCCACAGTAACAACACGACAAAATACAATATTCTACAGCAGCACACATAAGCGTAACTACATTGCCCACTCTCCGATACAACGACTTCACACCATGGGAAATCATTACTTGGGTGATGTTGACATATTCAATACCAACTTGGCGTTTTGTGGATCATTTAAAACATTTATTTCAACAATACTCCCAAACACATCATGTAAACCTACAAATAGCTGTAATTTTCTGTTTTTGTTTTTTGTGTTGTATGACTTGTTGCATAGCTTTTAACAAATGTAATTTTTTTCTTATTTTTTATGTTTCAAAGTATCTGTCAAATTAAAATTATACTGCCAACCATGTAAAAGCCATATGGGCGTTAAATAAATGAATAAATTAAATAAATAAGTGGTGAAATACCCACTAGGCTGTCTCCTACATCAAAATTTAATATTTTTAACAAATGTATCATATAAAACTTTAAACAGTGTAACACTTGAAAATAAAATTGAGGAAAATAAAAATAAATTCAGATACAAAATTACAAAATGGATTAAAGAACAACAAATACAATATTCCCAAAATTTCATAACATAAAATAATATATATATATTTTTTTTTTACAGTAATACTGCACAAGAGTCCCAACTGCTCCCGTCTGGAGCAAGTGAGACTATGGCATCCCCAATTGGGGTGTGTTGTGAGGCTGAGGGTATTGGGGAGGGGAGGGAGATGGGGAAGAGGAAGGTGGGGAAGTACCTGGCTATTCAGATCTGGTCACCAAACACGGCTAAAGCCATTTCAAGCAACGTTTCAATTCTGAATGGTGGTCTTACACCAGGGCGATACTGAGAGTATCTTCCACTCTGGAACGTGCCGCAAATATACTATATATTATTTTAAATTAATTAATTGTGAAATAACACAAATTAATTAAATAAAATTTATTTGCGCACGCCGGGTTCGAACCCGCGACCTTCGGATCTGTAGTCAAAAGCGTATACCACTAGACCACGCCGGCCGACCTTCACTTAACACACAAAACCAATATAAAACACACAACATATAATATAAATATACTGATTTTTTACTTTAATTAATTTTATTTAAATTTTATTTTATTTAAATTTTATTTTACTTTAATTTTAAATCTAAACTTTTAGTTTAAATTTATCTTAATCTTTTTTTTTCTTCATTAACATTGTATATATTTTCTATAAATGTATTATGAATATTTTTTGTGCTATAAAATGCAGGCCTCAGTCGAGTAAGCCACCCAGTAAGGCCAACATTACTAAATTGTAATAAGAAATATAAAAAATTGTACCAAAATAAAATAAAATTACAAAAAAATTAGAGCATACCGATAACAGAACTTTAAGAATTTTTGGAAAATATCGAATAGTACTTACCGAAGATTTAACCCGGCGAGGCTGTGGTGGGGTGTGACATACCCCACGCTTTACTTCAACGATCGTTTTGTTTTAAATTTTTGCTGTAACGGTTTGTCTCGCCGCATAGCTGGAGCTAAGGAGCTGCGGGAGGGGACAGTGGCGTGATCGCAGTGTTGCGCTAACCAGCGCTTGAGATATACGTGTGCAAACTCCTGTCGGGTACGTAATACCCCGCAACATATTATTTCGGTAAAATTGAAAATTGTTTTTTTGGTTTATTAGCTTATTATTTGTTTTTTGTTTTAGTTTTTGAACGAAAATGAGTTTTGAAAGAGATCAAAGGCATCTTGAGTCCATGATAGAGCAGGTTTTCCAAGAATGTTCGGACGAGTCAAGCTCCGAACCCGAATCTGATCATTGCAGCGAACATAACCTAGTATCTGAGACACAACAGGAGATTAGCGATCGAGAACAAGAGGTCAGTGAACTTGCACTAGATTTTAATGATTCTGACGATGATATCCCGCTGTCAGTTTTGAGAAATCGACGTTGTTCTTCTGTTCAAGTTCCTTATTATGAGTCCAAAGATGATCAGAAATGGCTCAAAAATCCACCGCGGACTAATGTACGTACTCGCAGCGACAACATAATTTCCGAACGGCCTGGCGTAAAAGGAATTGCAAAGTTAGCTAAAACGGAAGTTGAATGTTGGAATATTCTTTTTACTGAACAAATGAAAACTTCTGTTTTGACATACACAAATAAAGAACTTATTAACCGGCAAACAAAGTGTAATGATCCAAAAAAAATGTACTATATGAAAGAGACAACAGCTTCGGAATTCGACGTTTTTGTTGATTTGCTATATATTGCTGGCCTCAATAGATCTAGTCGCCAGAGCCTCAGAGATTTGTGGAGAACGGATGGTACAGGTGTTGATATTTTTCGCACAACTATGTCCCTACAAAGATTTTACTTCCTGCAAGTTGCAATTTTACGTTTTGATGATAAATCGACAAGGGACGAGCGAAAGAAAACTGATAACTTAACTCATATCAGAATGCTTTTTGACCAATTTGTTGATAGCTGCCAGCAAGCTTATATTCCTCATGAATATATGACCATTGACGAAATGTTGTTAGCCTTTAGAGGGAAGTACGGATTTCGCGTATACATATAAGTATGGAATAAAAATCCAAGCTCTTGTAGATGCAAAATCTTTCTACACATTCAATTTAGAAGTTTATGCAGGGAAACAACCCAGTGGACCTTATGCAGTTAGCACCAAACCGTTTGATCTGGTGGAAAGACTTGTTCAGCCCATATCACAGTCCAACCGCAACCTGACATTCGACAACTGGTTTACTAGTCACGAATTAATGCTACATCTACTGGCTAACCATAGGCTTACATCTACAGGAACAGTTCGAAAGAACAAAAAATGCATTCCGTCCGCTTTATTGAAAAAAACTGGAAAAGAACCAGGAAGCTCATTGTTCTGTTTCCAGAAGGACATTACATTAGTGTCCTACACCCCGAAAAAGAATAAAGTGGTTATAGCTATGTCCACTTTACACCATGATGATAGAATTGATGAGACCACGGGAGATAAAAAGAAGCCTGAAATTATAACATTTTATAATGGTACAAAAGCAGGAGTAGATGTTGTCGATGAACTCTGCGCTACTTACGATGTTTCGCGTAACAGCAAGCGGTGGCCTATGACCATCTTTTATGGGATACTAAACATAGCTGCTTCAAACGCAACTATTATTTTTCGGGAAAACAAAAATGAAAACATAAAGCGAACAGAGTTTATCCGTAATCTAGGGTTAGCTCTGGTGTATGAACATTTACGATTACGGAAAGACCAAAAAAACATTCCAGTCTATATTCGAAAAAGGATCTGTTCGCAAATTAATGAAGAACCAAGTCGTTCACTTCAGAATAGTACTGGGCGATATACGAGATGTGCTGATTGTCCAAGGAAAAAAGATCGAAAGACAAAGCACTCTTGCTCAACATGTGGGAAGGCCATATGTATAGAGCATGCAAAATTTTCCTGCAAAAATTGTTGTGATGATGACCCTAGTTCCTAAGCTGTTCCAAAGTTTTATGATAGTTTTTTTTTATTTCTAATTCAAAGACTGATGTTTTTTCCTTAATTTAGTAGTTGTTGTTTAAATAAACAAAAATTTTGTTTTTGTTTATTTTAGAGGTTTATTAAGATAAGGCCTATTTTTGATTAAAAAAAACTCAGTTTCTTATATTTTCCTAAATAATAATAAAAAAATTATTAAAATATTAAAGTTTTTTCATTAAAAGCTGTTTATTGTTTATATTAATATCACAAAACATAAGATTAGAACTTAATTTATCGATATTATGATATTTATGGCCAATTTAATAAGTGGGCATGTCAAACCCCACCACATACTCATTGTTACATTTTGCCACCACAGCCTCGCCGGGTTAAGACGTCAAACCATCCAGCAACCCTGTTCGATTTACTAATTGTACTGAATTGTCTCTCCTGTGACTAACTTCTTAGTTAAAAAGTAAAAAATTCCGCACTTGGGGAAATTATATGAGGTCGAGGAATATTCCCGGTTGCACATCACTAACCACAAGTTCAAGTTACCACATCTTCGCTTCATGGTAAGGAGATACATTTACCTAATAAAGGCAACAAATTTCATTCTAAAATTCTCTCACTTTGTACAACTTTATTAATTATTCCGAGTGGGTTTGCCAGTATTGCTGGGTTAAAGACATTGCCAGTATATCGACTTCTGATATAGCCGCCAAGTTTGAGGATCGGTTGACCGCACAGTGCTTCGGACGATCTAAACACGTTGGTTTATTCAAACTACAGCGATGAACTTATACTAGACCAAATAATAATGCCGTCCCTCGGATAGGACTTCACAAAACTACATACAAAGGCCTGTTTTTCTTGAGTTTTTTATTCTGACTGATCGTATGTAAAATGTAAACAGATTTTCTGTGTATTGTCATATTCTAGATAATTTGGAGAAATTTTTTATTCGGTTTGAAAAATTTCGGTTAGTTTTTGATGAAATATTTGCTGCTTTCAAAAAAAGTGTAATGTTCATTTAATTAGATATAATTGATTTATTAATTAACCTTTGTTTTCTTTAAAAAAAAAAAGAATCAAGTTATTCAATTTATTTCAAATTATTCGTCTTACTGTTAAAAACGGGACTGCAGGCCCTTACCGAAAGAATTGATAGGTTTCATGTTAAACTTTTTATAAAAAAGGAATGTATTAACGCGACGTCTGAACATGTGTTCATAAAAATCATTATGTTTTCGCATTTCAAAAAATCACGTGACTCTTCAAAATCCGGCCTTAAGGTCTGGACCGTAGTCTGCATAGGATTTCCGTATTTTTAGTAGTACAATCTATTCAGAAATATGTTTAAAGCCAATTGCAAATATGTATCTAGAAGTGGTTTTAACAGTTTATTTATTTTACTACCAGCAGAAGATTTGTCCGTCTTATTCTATATCAGTGCTTTCATTATTATTGTTTGCTTAGGCATGCCTGAGGCTTTCATTAGTGAAATGCGTGAAGACTATCAACATGGCCTGTGCGTTACCACTACCCCCTGAAATAACAATTAATTTCCACAAGGGTAGCTGGTGGCTATAAGGTTGACGATGGAATGTCTGAATTCAGAGATTCGTAAGGGCGTACCGCTGACAACTCCGTTATACCCTCTCCCTCTTTCTCACAATCCACACACGTAACAGAAAGAGATCTAGAACAGACAATATTAGAATATCCGAGGAGGTTTTTGGACACAGCGTTTGAAACTATTCAAATATTCAAACTCCATACAATCATCTCTTAAGGCTTGATCGTGGTTTTAATATGAAGACAAAGTATTCTAATAATAAATTATGCCCGCAGAAAATAAATACCAACGCGAAAAGCTAGGAAACTTGTTGATTATATTTATTATTGTCCATTCCTTTTCAAATTCCATGCTAATATGTTGATAAAATATGTCTAAAACTTTATTCTACTTGTTTATTTTGCTGAATGCAGTAGAAATGAGATCCATGAGGGATGTGTGTGGTCAAACCATTTAAGATCATGTGAGAAATGTGGAGATCCGCAAAAAATGCAAGGCTGACCTAAGTGTAATGAAACTAATAAGTAAGATTAAGAATGAAATATGTTTTGGGCATGTAGAGTAGCGTGTGTCGCTCTCCATAGAGAGAAAAAAAAAGCCTTATTTTTAAACGCCTGGGGTCTTAAAAGTTGCGTATGATCTGTAGCTATTCGAAAACGTAAAAATAAATGAAATTGGTGTTCACTATTAGCTCGCTAAAATGGCCGGAAGTTTTGAAAAAAAATTGATTTCGTGATTTGGGAAAAAAATAAAAAAATGGGTCCATATTTTATATTTTGTAGCACACTTAATTTTATTTCCATAACTGCAGTACAAAGAACGAAAAATAAATATTTTTTTATACATATGTGGAAGTGTTTGTTAGAAATATAAAAGGGGAAAATAACACTTTTTATGGTTAAATTTAAGATACTAAACAATAACGTACAACAAAATTTTTGACCAAAATACAACGAATAAAAAATAATGGATGCTCAAAATTGAATGATAACATATTGTGCAAACAGTAATTACTTAAAATCTTGCTTAGAATTAAAATTTGGCATTATGTTTCTTGAATGTTGCTTGACGTAAATATAACCTTTTCTAGCATTGTAACCAACAACAGAAGAAGACGCCTCTGTGGTCAACTTCACACACCTTTCCACTGATTGTGTGTGGCAAGGAAATTTAGGAAAATCGAACCTTTTTACATTTCCTTCATAACACAATTTAAGTAATTCGTCAATTTTTACGTTGCTCAGGAGTGGAGGTTCTGTCAGAATTAAATCTGTTGCCTGCCAGTCAATTAATTCTATGTAGCTATTGCAGTTGAAATTAATTTTTGGAATTATGAACTCTCTCACTCCTGAAGTTTGAAGGGCCCTATATTTAATGATCCTTCTACATCCTAGCTCCCTTATACATTTATTGTCATTGGTTAACATTGATAGAATAATGTTTTTCGGGTGTGCAAAATATGCGTTCCTCTGAATCACGGGGTCGACAATAGCTTTCAATTCTGCTGAAAGATATTTGGAAATGCTAACCATTTTCCAGAGATTACGGGCTCCATCTATACAAGAACTATTGCACTTTATGGTAAACCATGTTGGAGCATATACTCTCACAATAAAGGTGGCCAATATCTGCAAATTTTCTGTTGGGTTTACCGTTGCAACATATAGCCATAATATTCTGTTTGCAGTTGTTAGCCGCCTGGCATGAGACATTTTCCCTGGTTGTTTCCTTGCCAAATCTACAGTTATCATACCTTTTGATACAGCCAGACACATATTATATAAATAATTTTGGTCCGTGCTTAATTTTTCTGTTATATTTTCCGGTACGGATGATTGAATGGGAACAAACCGAATAATTTTCATGTTCTCACAATTTTTTAAGTTTCTTCCGATTGGTCCCGAGAAAGCTACAGGTCCGCTAGTCGGTCCATCTAATGAAGATAGCAAATGTCGCAATGGTAGTTCATTGGCGTGCAGCTGGCAGATAAGCCATTGCAATGGCTTTCCAAGTCTCTGTTCCATTCTTGAAATGATTCCATTTTTCCGGCCAGTGTTTGTATTTGTTCCGTCACAACCAACTGCAACAATTTTCTCCATTTGACGATTTTACTCTTCCAAAAGAGAACATATGGCATTTTCGCTGTCTTTAGTAGTACCAGATGATGGCGTAGCGTATCCGAGATACACTGATCCTGGCTCCTGCACAAGTATGTGTTCTTCAACTTTTATTCGTCGATAAAATTTACTTCCTTTCTTGATAATAAACATTGTTTTGTCCTTGCGCCCATCGAAAAATAAACCTTCGATATTTGTCAATTTACGGCTATTTAATAACATATCTCTAGTTTGATTTCTAGCTCTTCGTAATCTACTATGATCTATAACAGAAGACGGACCAGCTTCATTTACATATTGTAAAACCGCAGAAGCAATGGCAGCTGCTGCTCTGTGTGATACGCCGTATCGATCACAAATTTTAGATAACTTCGTCAAGGGATTCTTCATCTTCGAATATTTTATATTTCGAGGAGATAATGTATCATGAGCCACTGCAGATTGATGATCTTCATTTAGCGCTGGTTCCTCATCAGAATCTGAAAAACTGATGGAAAGAAGCGGAAGAAGAGTAGATGGTTTTTCTAAAGGTCGTGACTTATTCGGATTTACAATCCTTTGCGCCGTTGTATATTTTTTACGAAGTTTTTGCGTAGTGTTGAAATCGATATTCCCCATAATCATTAATCTTTGACTACGTTGATCCTCCAAAAAAAGACGTTCTTGTTGTGGGACTGACCTCAGTTCAGGAAAGGAAAGGGGAGATGTTTATTTGAGTCTTCAAATATCAAACCAAGTCCAATAATTGAAAATTAAAGCAAACTAAATGTCAATGGAAAACGTTTTAGTGGATTTTTATCATTTTTTTGTTAATTTCGGTATTCTTGTAGATTTACTTGCATTAATAAAATTGAATTTTTTATTTAATTTTTGTCAACTATACGCAGTTTTTAATAATAAACAAACGTAAAAAGGTTAAATTATTGTGAAAAAAATATTAATTAACATTATTTAAAAATACATGTTTTAGGTTTTTTTTCTGTTTTTCAATGCATTTTAGCGAGCTAATAGCTATTTTTCAAAAAATAATTTGAAATGTAGTTCTCATTTTCTTTGTAAGACGCAACTTTTGAGACATCAGGCGTTTCTGAATTCAAAAGTTGAAATAATTGACACACCCTAATGTAGAGCAAATGAACGAAGAAAGGAGTGTAAGAAGAATATGTTACGCAAATGTGAATGGTAGAAGTCGGGGACGCCAGAGGAAGACATGGCACGATCAAGTGAAACAAATATAGGGTTTTCCAATAAGAGGTGTTATTTTGAATAACCCGCTATTTCGGTAGATGTTACTTTTAAAGCTGTCATTTTTTGACATTTGACAAGTAGAAACTGCGTTATTAATAAAAATGGAACGATACACGCTTCAACAACGCATTGAAATTATTAAAATTCACTTGAGTGAATAAAATGCAAATCATCTCCCATTCTCCCATATCCCAAATCAGCCCATTTCCACCTCGGTGGCTTCGTCAACGAGCAAAATTGTCGCATCTGGGGCTCGGAAAATCCAAGAGTTCTTGTTGAAAAGCCTCTCTATCCTCAGCGTGTGACTGTTTGGTGCGGGTTATGGTCCGGTGGAGTCATTAGACCTTACTTGTTCGAAAATGAGGCTGGAGCAACAGTTACGGTGAATGGATTGCGCTATCGAGAGATGATTAATGATTTTTTATGGCCGGAATTGGATGGTATTAATCTGGATAACGTTTACTATCAACAAGACGGCGCTATGTGCCACACAAGCAACGAAACCATTGATCTTTTACGATTGAAAATCAAAATAACACCTCTTATTGGAAAACCCTGTATCTGAGTCGAGAATCAATAGTTAGAAAAATAGAAGAGTATGGTTTAGATTATGTATGAACGTGAATGAGGTAAGGAATGTGTGTCAAAGCCATGTCGAATGGCTGTCCGTTCTCTCTGCCTACCCTGTAGTTAGTTATTTATGTATTTATTTACTAACGGACCATGTCAAATTACAACACATTACATATTAGACGAAATTAATTCAAAGAGAAATGTCACAATACAGTATAATTTTTAAAGAAATACAGCTATAACAAAAATAGGGCACAAAAACAATAAAGATGTCAAGTCAAGACAGATTACGCTACTTCTATGTAGTATAAAGGTGTAGTTAACACCGTTACTTACTAAAATTGCACAAGGTGATACTCAAAGATATTAGAAGAACGAGATGTGCTATGCGCAGTTCATACTGTGTGGAATTGTTTTGCCGAGTGTCGCCGGTTTTGTTCACCAATACTACTGCACACCTTCGCTTACGCTAAGGTATCCGCACTAATACATAGAACAGATTTCTGTGCGTACACGTCCCGATACCGTTCAAAGTACCCTAATTAGGTAGTACTCCGCCTACGGTCCGGCGTCCAACATAGCATATCTCGTTCTTCTAATATCTTTGGTGATACTAGTGGGCGTTTTATCAAAACGCCCACTAGTATCACCTTGTGGGCGTAATGGGATTTTACAAAAAATTTCGTTTTATTTTTTTTTTCAATTTATTCTTCTTTATTAAAACATCTTAAAATGTTTTAGTTGATAAAAAAAATAAGCATTATTTTAAGGTTCCCATACGAGTTAGGAGACTGATTTGATTAAGTGTCCCGGCCTTGTCATCTATGAGGTTTTGGTTTTACACGATGTTTTTTTTCGTCCGGTTTCTACATTGGTCTTCTTTTTATATGAATTCGCGATGAAAAAATGACGTGTTCTATTTTGGTACCTTTGGTACTGACTTTCGCACAGTTTAAGATGGTGGACATTATTTGACATCTGTCGTGCGTCATATCTTTACATATATTATATAAAGTGGAAATATTGCATGTTTAATTCGTTTTATATTTAAAATATTGATAAAAAACAGTATTATAGCACGTGTTTATTACTGATACTGTTTGGTATTGTGAATTCCACGTGAATCTGTTTGACGCCAACGGCAAAGGCAAATGACAGATGCTTTCATGTTGTTTTTTTATATTTATTTTATTTGATTTTATATTGTACAAACAAACAGTACATGATTTACAGAGATGAAACAATATACACGAATAAGATACTTCATATTGGGTACCTATGATAAGTTTCCTTGTAATGTCTGCTAAGTGGTATGTTTATTCCTTGATTACCAGATGACGTGTGTAGTATATAGATGTGTGTGTGTGTGACGTTTATAATGTATCTGTGAGTGTTTCTGTATGTATGCGCATTGAACAGTTTAAATTATTGACATGATGCCACTTTTGAATTTGGGCAGTGAATCCGAAAAAATGTCAACGTTAGAGTTAAGACAAATATTATTTGGAGTATGAAGAGCTCGGTTAATTGGCGAATTGGATGCTGCATTTGTTTTATAATTAAGAGTGTGGAATAGCACTGTATGTAAGTTAATAAGGGACAGAAGTTCGGTACAGTCAATGTCATTGTTTAAAATTCTGTGTATAAATATTGAGTCAGCTACTGCTCGTCTTTGCTGCAAAGTTTCAAATGAACACTCAAAGTTATTTTTGAATTTGTATTTAATATATTTTATAAATTTGTTCTGGATACGTTCTATAGTATCTATGTAAAGTTTATATTGTGGATTCCAAATTAGCGATGCATATTCCAGTGTACTTCTGACTAATGCGAAATATAACATTACAATTGTAAGCGGGTTACTGTATACTTTACTTATATATGTGTTGCCATTTTTTGAAGATTCAGTGCTGTCCCAAAATATTTCTTTTAATAATAAAAATTGCAATTATCTGTATAAAATCGTAAGTATGAAAATAAGTATTATTGCCAATGATTTACCCAGCTGTAAGTTTAGTTTGATTGATTATCTGTAGTGTTTGTTTTTGTAATAAGTTTCTAAGTTTATTTTATTTGACATCTGATGTATTTAAAAAAAGTAACCACGAAAAATTAACTAATTTTTCATGGAAAGTTAAATAATAATTACTTACATTAACTTCCACGCATTATATTACCGGTCCGTTGGAACGAGCTCTTTCTTTGCCGCAAAAAAAATTATATGTCGTCTTGTATAGGGGCTAGCAAATTATTCAATATTAACCAATGAGTAAATTTAATAAATATTAATAAATCCTTTCCTACAGCCTCTATCTTAACCCGCCTTACGACGCTGAACCCAACCATCAGGAGCCAGTGAGACTATGGCGTCCCCAAATGGGGTATTTTGTGTGGAGAGGGGGGAGGAATGTGGGGAAGTACATGGCTGATCAGATCTGATCATTAGACACGGCTTTAATACCAAAAAATATGCTTTAGATAAATTAAAAGTTTTCCTATCGTTTTGCTTGAGTAGAATACAAATAAAAAAATTAATTACCCAATAAAAAATATAAATGTAAACTAATAAAAAAAAATTTTTTTCAATAGAAATAGTATGAACGCGAAAAGGAAATAACTTTAAAAAATACAGTATTATAGCTAAGATTATCTGTGACAGTTTCACTTGATTAACTTTTTTGTTGTCTTATAAAATTATTTACAAAATAAATGAAAACCAGTTTTGTGCCTGAAATCGAACGTTTCAAGCGATTTTAATGCCTATTACCTACAATACAAGGTTTACACATTTTTGGCTTGTAGCTTCCTCTTAATCCATTTCAAGCAACGTTTATATTATGAAAGGTGGTCTCACACCAGGGAGAGACTGAAAGTATCTACCTCTATAAATACATTTGTCACTTTTATTTTGACGATATTTGATTCGTGCAATTTCATTATTTCGATTTACGTTTAAAAAACCTATACCTAAATAATGTTTCCTTGCCGTAATATCGAGGTTGATTAAATTTCCACAAAAAAACAATGAAAGTAATTCGGATAAAAAGTAGGGTCTTACGGAGGGTGTTTTAGGGCAACTGTAGGTCACGGGTGCTTTCATCCCTTCTCAAGGAGGCTTGAAGGATCGCAGCTTCCAGGGGTAGCGGGTAGCGACCCCGAGGGTTTCCAGTTTCCTGCCTTATGCCAACTATCGATTACTCATTCTTGCGGGCGGTCATTTAATAGGGGCTGCCTCTGTAGACTTTTCTTGGGCTGATTATGGGGGCTTATACTATTGCAAATACTGACAGGTATTGTTATAGAGATGTTATACAAACTGTATCAGGACGTACTCCACAAACTTTAAACAGCTGTGCATGAGTTTATTTGGAGTGAAAATGTATATTTAGGAAACCCTTCATTGGATAAGCAACGCCTCAGCCATAGGTCACCTCAAGTTTTTCTCGACGTTTGGTGACTTAGCAGGGTTTCCCGGGTTCGTTGATCGGTTTTTTGACCCGTCGCCTTGGTGGGAGGAATGAATTCATACATCTGTCACTACTGGACACACTTACCCCCAGATACTACCCACCCTTCATATAATTTTCTTTTTCAGAACTTCATTTCCTCCTTATCCTTAAAATGAACCTCCTCACAGTATCTCCAAACATGACAGGCCCTGGTTTTTCCACAAGGAAAAGTGATAAAGGCATAAGGCGTTCGATCTAGATTCTATACTTGCAGTTAGGTAGGTACTTCAAATATCAAATAATAATATTACAAATTTACTAATATTATTATTTGATTCACCATATTAACCCAAACCAATGATCTGGCAACCCCAATGGGTATATTGTTAGGTTTGATGTAACTTGGAGTGGAAGGAAATTGGGAAGAGGAAGGTGGAGAATTACCTGGATATTCAGATAAGGCCACAAAACACGACTAAAGCCATTTCAAGCAAAGGTTCCGTTCCTGAATGGTGGTTTTTCACCAGGGCGATACTGGAAGAATCTACCCTTTAGAACACGTCGTAATATACTACATATTATTTTAATTAATAAATTGTGAAAAAACACAAATTAATCAAATAAAATTTACTTGAGCACGCCGGGGTTCAAACCAGCGACTTCAGGATTCGTATCCAAGGATCGCAACCACCCAACCACGGAATGATACCAACTAAATTAATTTATAAACCTGCGTAAATAAAGTTATTCATATGACTTTCATGTTTAAGGATTATCACAACAGTTTGTACGTAAAATAAACGAGTGCTGTCGACTTTTAGATCCATATTTACAAAAAAGTAAGCAGAAAAATGTCACATCTTCTCTCAAAGCAAAAGTAAATAAGCTAATACCATTACGCGATGTCTAAGATGTGATTTTGACGAACAATGGTGGTCGTAACATTACGATACAATATTCATAAAAAAACTCATTGCGCAGAGACTTTTCCCGCAAGGAATAATGTAGATTGTATACGGGGCGGAGAAAGGAGAAGGGAAAGTGTAGAACGTCCTTTATACCTTTATATCTCACCTGTCGTACCTACGCGGACTCGTAAAGCTTTACTTTACTTTTACGCCCGTGTCTTACATTTTACGCAGGGTCGTCGCAGGTTTGTGTGCAATATGTGTGACGCACACGGGCGGCCGAAACAAGAAACGGCATCTCGAATTTGCCTCTCTGCGGTTGCCGGCCATTGCGTTGATGTATCTTAAATAAATCTTCTCTAGGGATACCTTAGGATATACACGCTTGAGAATACTTGGAGTATTTTTGTATTGATAAAACTATTGAGCATGTACGTGGTTGTGTTGATAAATTCCTAAATATGTCATTTAAAACCCATCAATAGTAGGTACAAATTACCGTTGACATTTTAACTGGGCGCTTACGGGTGGCCGTATGAATGCAAAATGTGAAGTTTTATTTCAAATAGTAGTTTTTCCTTCGTAAAACTTCAAGACCCATGTACACTCCTTACTCTGCACAAAAATATACTACAAACAGCATCTCCAACATAGATGACATAGTCCCCAAGGGAAATTATTTTCTCCAGGGCCTCCAATGTGGAATTAATGTAAGAAAAAAAAAGAAAGAAAAAACGTATTTGAAAAAAGAATTTTTTATTTTTTATTGGATTATTTGACCAGCCTTGACCAACGGTGGTCATCACATTTGACCAAACATTTGCATGGGTTCGCTGCTTTGATGCGCCACAGAATAGCTGGGGCGAGTCAGCGCTACCAGAGATCAGACAACACTCTTGTCCAGGCCGTTGCCCGGTGGCAGGGAGCGCCTCTACACCAGAGATGGATAATTTCACTCAAGCCACCATAAAGTTCTTAGGGGTTCATCAATTTATTCATTTTTTATTAATTTAATTCTATTATATGTATTAACTTAAATGTAAACTTTTATGGCAGGCAGAGCATTGCACACACCGCTCTGTCCAGCTGAAACAAATATTATAAAAATTATTATTATTGGCGGGCTAAAATAGGCAATTAATGTATGCCGTTTTTGGAGATTATCGATTTGATGACGATATGAAATGTGGTGAGGAGCAACCGAATAATTCTATAATATTATCTGACCTGAGTTTATTTTTATTTTTATGCGGCCGTGTGCCTGTTTCCTTGCTACGACCCTGATCTTACGACGTGGTAACTTCCTAGGATTTATTTTCCGCAAAAGCTCTTCTAAACAATATTCAAAAATGTTATTTATTTATCGGTTTATTTATATATTAACTTCACACAGGAGGCCTACGTTTCACATACATATGTCATTTTCAAGAATGTAGTTTGGATGGTATGTTTATTTATGGAAAGCGAGGAGTGAAATGGATGTTGTAAAAACACTCATCTTATATGAAAAAGAAATCACAATATCTTTAAAGAAATTACTTACATAATTTTGATGGCATGACCTGGATGACTATATTATTCAGATTTCGTCGATTTTCTTTCCAATTTCGTCAATCACCTATTGCAATATTAACCATTATTCGGAATCATAATGCTAAAACTCAATGGAACAATTTTTTTTAAATTTTTACAAACAGTTATATATGTTATTGAAATAAATACATGTTACGAGGTTGCATGAACCAGTGAAGTATCCGTATAAAATTCATATTGTATATGTTAACGGAAATGTATGCAATCCGTCATTGTATTCAATTCCTAAGAAATGCATGTAGTTCCTAAAATCGCCCGAAAATGTGTGAAATAAATTATATTAGACACATTTCCTAAGAAATCTATACATTTCCTAAATAGCAATCGGAAATGTAAAACATTTAACCTAACCTACCCTAACCTAATTTAACCTGACCTAACCTAACCTAACCTAACATAAGTTTAACTTTATAAGAACATTTAACTAACCTAACTTATCCTAAGTTTAACTTTATAAGAATATAACAAAGAAAACAACGTATTTTATTACAGAAAGCGTACTTTTTATACATTTCCTAGTACGATATTGGAATTATATACAATTCCTAGGAAATGTATACATATCCTAAATAGCTTCGGAATTGAATACATTTCCTAGGAGTTGTATACAATTCCTAGATATCATACATATCCGGTAACATATACATAAAACATAAATAATTAAAGAAAAGCATAAAGTGGAGTTGGTGGAAAGAGAAAATCTTTAAAAGAAACAAAGATTGAAAATATACAAACACATCATGTAAAATAAAACTAAGTACATGTATAAAATAATAAATTATACTTACATAATAAAATAATGTGAAAAGATGAAGAAAGAAAAACAAAATAATGAAAATGAGAAAATAACACAAAGAACGTACACACAGCGGTGGTAGAGGGTTCGTAATTATTCTCTAATACAAACAGTGAATTAACCTGACGACAAATGGAAAACATCAGCGTTTGTAAAGATATTATTGTATTTTTTGCACGTCGTTTTGAAAACTGAATGTTGTGTGTAGTTAGTTTTTGAGTGTGGGATGGTTGTTGATCGTGTGTTTTTTTATTGGACAGTGGAAACAAATGTTTTTCAGAAGGCAAACGTTGTAAACAGCGTTGTGGAAAGATTTTTTGGTCAGATATAATATCTCCTCTATACTCTAGTTTATGGAACGCTAATGAGTCTTTTAAATTAGCTATTCAGATGTTGTCCGTGGTCCCCACAAAAACAACAATCGTCCATTGTAAGTGTTATCGTATAACGCAATGTTTGCTTTAAAACAAGGACAATTTAGTGTTAACTTTGTTAAAAAACAATAATAATTATTAGTTATGACGTCCGCTTGCAGACCGAAACATCAAGGTTTCTTGTTATTTTGGTAACGCTCGGAACCGGTATTGTTATCCGAAATTGTTAAAACGGTGTTTTCAAATAAAATTAACAACACGAGTTGTTTGGTCGAGAGAGTAGGTACCGTTTGCACCATCTTAAGCAAGAGCCAGAATTAAAACAACAAAAACCTTATTGTAAAACTTAAAACAGGAGTTTAAAAGAGGAATAATTTGGAGGCCGAATTTCTGACAGCTGTCGTATAATCGTCATTGTATAGCTCCATGGCTCGTTAGTAAATAATAAATAAAAAAAACATATTTTTCTAGAGCATTTTGTTGAACTTTTCTAGAATTGCCTAATCTTTTCATTTCCGAATGTTTGGAACCTAAGAGTATTCAAATCAGTATCCTGTAAGGAGTTGAGACTAAATCGGAAATATATTTATTACATAGGTATATTATAATGCTCTTCCATAAATAATATTGGTAAATTTGTCGGATTCCACTTCACGCAAAGGATCTTTAATAAAATAACACTTGATTTGAACTTAAATATTGAATGAAGAATATATAGTCGAGGGGTTTAAGTAAACATGTAGAAAATAGGTTTTTGTCGTTTATTTTGGGTTATTTTAATAATCTGTGCATATTTTCTAATCTTTAAACATAACTTTGATTGAGTAAAAATGCATCTTTTACCATCTCCCACCACATAAATAGTTATTTATTGTAGTAATTAAGTTGAAACCAAGTGTTTTTTATAATTTGTTTGCGTGCTAAGCGTGCAGCGGAATACGACAAGAATAATATAATATTAGTCATATAGCCCATTTTGGCCGGCCTCCGGGGTTAGGTGTTCAAATAATTTTGCAAGTAATTTTTATTTTATTGAAGTGAAACTTCTTTACGCGCGTCATGCATTTTCGAGGACCGGAGTAAAACCGACTCATGACCGTCACGAACAACCGTGATCATTTGGTGGTGGGGGTACGGGACCCCCACCACCGCTCACCGTTCACTGTCGCTCTCTCACCGTAGTCGCTTACTGAGGTGAGGGAGCCACTGACGAACGTTCTCTCTCTCTCTTCTCTCTTTTCCTCTCTCTCTAGCCAACGACGCCACGCCAGGCATCAGCTACTTGCTTCGTGTACTGCGCGGTGAGTGAAATACGTAATTGATTGTGGTTTATTCGATTTGGAACAGAGTTTTAGTGTCAAAAATGAGTAGTGACGAGATAGAAGTGAGAAAAACATTCGTGGCACAAGAGGAAATATCCCCTGAAAATAATAAAAAAGAAGAAGAGAGTCTGATTCACATAGTGATGACATTAACGTAATGTAAACATAACCAAGAAGAGTGGATAAATATCTCACAAAATAGTATTGTTGTTGTAATAGCATGATAGGATTGTTTAACATATTGGCGAGATTATACTAACAGTGAAATATGATGTAGGGATGTCGTGCCTACAACCGAAGCGTGTAGATAGAATGAAATGAAAAGAGAGAGAGAAGAATACTAAAAGTTTCACTTCCGTCGTGCGTAGGCTTGCCACACACTGTATTTATTTTTTTTATTGTTACATTAGAAGAATTTTTTTTATAAAATTTTATTTGGTAATGTGAGTCTCACTAGGTGCTTTCCAGTGTTGAGGCCCCAATTTAAAAATTTTATGTGACAAATTATATATATATATATATATATAAATAAATGGACTGCATTGAAATTATGTTCTGTTAAACGAATTTAAATAAAATATTAAGAAATTAAATAAACTAATGTACATTAATTAAGTGAAAAGAAATTAAAATAATTGTGGTAGGTATAAAAACAAAGCAAGATGCATTTAAATATTAGACCGATTGTGTATGATATGTGTACCATGTGGGTATTTTTTTTAACAGTTTTTTTGTTCTTTAATCCATATCTTAATTGTTTGTGATTTTTTTTCTGTTTTCTTCATTTTTTGTGTCGAGTGTAAGATCAAGTTTTGTTATTTAACAATCTATTTATTTAAAATAATATATAGTATATTTTCGGCACGTTCCAGGGTGGAAGATAATCCTAACATTCCTCTTCTCCGTCTCCATCTCCTTCCCTTCTACACCACTTTCAGCTTCACAACAAACCACATGCCATAGTCTCACTGGCTCCATATGGTTGGGAGCAGTTGTCGGTATTCACATAAAAAAATGTATATAGAAAATAAGCTGAGACATAACCTAAAACCGATTTCAACGAACGTCCCTTAACCCCTGTAACGGCTGCACATAATTCGTTTTATAGTAATATCGCCTAACAGGTATTTAGATGTTAGTATCTCTAACACGTGTCAATATAATATCAACGGAGTAAAAACTTTCCACATTATAATCACTCCATTGTTTGGCCGATAATAATCTTAATTCAAAAAGGACACCCTTTAAAAGAGCGCCCGAAAACTGACAAAAAACTAATCTCCATTCACCTGTCGTTACTTCGGTAAAAAACCGTCATCATCCGCCCAATAAAACTACCTTATCTGCCCGCAGTGAAAGTTGGGCGCACGCCAATGGACAAAGTTTCCGAATGAATTTAGCGACTGTCAGCGGTGTGCCGGCGATAATGTATGGCGGTCACACTCCCGAGGCAGTGGCGTGCTGGCGCAGGGACGGGGCAGCTATTTTTCGGCCATTTATCTCGAGTTTGACACTTTGTGTCAAAGCTTTGACGTCTGGTTTTAGGAGGTATGAATGAGTTCTACTTTACCGTGAAAAATAGAAATGTATCAATTTTATTAGCACGAGTAAACTATGCATTTCAATATGCTTAAATTATGTATGTATTAGACTTATATGGTAGACTTTTCCAAGCGTGGAAAGACAGAACGACGCTGTTGCACGGAAACGGGACAACGCTCTAGCACGGAACGACGCCTAATTAAGTCAGCCTCCTGACTCTTTCCGCCTGGCCACCAAAACTCTGTGCAATATATTTGATTCTATTCTCACTAAAAACGGCGATGGATCTATTATAAATGATGATAAATTTTCATGTTGTAATTTTTTATGTATATTTTAATAATAATTAAAGAATTGTTACACTATCAAAAGTATAAAGATTTGTTTACTTTAATTTTCAATACATCCCAGTTTCACTGTCTCCAGACGGTTGGGAGCAGTTGGGACTTTTGTGCGGTATTCACATAAAAAAAATAAAAGTATGTCGGATCTGAGTAATTAGCCTATTTTATTTTACATTAACTACACACAGGAGGAAAATAATTTCTGTCAGGGTCTATGTCATCTTTGGGGAAAGAAAGGAGTAAACATGGGTGTTGTGAATTAAGCTACTTCTCACTCCCTTACATACGAACTTCACCATCTTACCAGAGAATACATATTGATAAGGACAATTAATACGAATCAGAATTTCTGATTCTACATATGTACATTATATTCCCTTTCAAGGTCTACTTTATAATCTTAATTTTTTTATCATTTTTGAAACAAAGTTACCACAAATTTGAAGTCATTTTCCCCTCGCGTGCTCCTTTATAAAAAATAAAAACGGTGATGAAAAAAAATATTTTCCACCCGCGCTTATTCGTCCGGAACTAAGGGATAAAAGAATCGACAGAGTGTTTGCTGTTATTACTGGCAAAACTTTTACCCTGCAGAGTAGAGGTAAGAAGATTATATATTTATTTTATGATTTCAATACTTTTCTACTTGTTAGGAAATTACCACTGCGAAGTTTAGGGAAGTTCCAAGAACGGAATTAATAAAGCGGGCGTGGTTTTTTTTTTCTTTTACAATTATTATTTTTAGTATGGAAAACTTAAGGATATTGTTTTGTGAGGATAAATTCTTAAACTTTCGACGGAGTCTGTTCGCTTTCGTAATCGGAGAGCTTTGAAAAGAAAATGGTTCATTCTTGGTACCAAATTCATGCAAACTTGTAAATTATCAATATACTTTGGAGAGGGTTCTGATATTTTAATAAAGATGTTTTTTTTTAAATTAGCCCCACATAGGAGGCCCTATGGAAAATAATTTCCCTCTGGGCTTATGTCATATTTGGGGATGCTGTGAGGGGGTCTTTTTAAGGAAAAGAAGGATAGATAGTTCTGGGAAGGAAAGGGGTGTGAGGGGTTGGTAGGAATCTAGGAATCAGTGTGTTCAGGAGTGACGGACATGTGATATATCCTTCCCTAAGGATTTAACATTTTGAAACCTTAATGCCACATGTGCAAGAATTTGTATGTTAATGTTATTTGTATTTGTATGTTCCCGTTTTTATTGTATACACTGAGAAAAATGAGTATTGCTAATGTATTAAGAATCTCTTCAAATTATTGCTAATCCGGTTAAAAAAGGGATTGCAGGCCTTAACGAATTAATTAACAGGTTACCTGATAAACTATTAGTAAATGACGAATAAATTATCATGACGTCGGAACACATGTTCATTTCATGTAAATCCTCATATTTTCGTATTTTCTCATTGTGTATCATTAAGGCAAATGCACATGCATTAATACGTATTCTAATATATTAAAAATTTACTGAAAGTTTATTAGGACATGGCCTTAAATCCAGTTTTTAACCGGAAAACCAATTATTTAAATAAATTCTCAATACTCATTTTTTCTATACATTTTAGAAAGTATGT
This sequence comes from Hesperophylax magnus, assembly GCA_026573805.1. Classification (NCBI taxonomy): domain Eukaryota; kingdom Metazoa; phylum Arthropoda; class Insecta; order Trichoptera; family Limnephilidae; genus Hesperophylax; species Hesperophylax magnus. Next base: position 3,775,726 of record JAIUSX010000091.1, on the reverse strand, counting down.
ATATTTGTATATATTTACTATTGGGCCCGGGCAGACGTTGATTTGCCACAGACCGCAATACATCGTCTCATGCATACTCTTCTATTATTCTGACTCTTGACATGGCCCGACTCGAGAATCTGATTCACTTGATCGTGCCATGTCTTCTTCTGGCGTCCACGACCTCTCCTACCATTCGCATTTGCATCATATATCCTCCTTACACTCCTATTTTCGCACATTCGCCCTACATGCCCAAACCATTTAAGCGTCCTTTTCTTAATCTTACTCATTACGCTTACATCTGCCTTCCACTCTTTGCGGATCTCCACATTCCTCACACGATCAAACATAGTTTTATTACACATACGCCTCAGGGATCATACACGTTCACAAAATTTCATTGAATCGATTGGGCGGTTTTGGAGATTAGCCTGTACGAACACAGTGACACCTGATTTTTATACACGTGATAATTCGATTACATTAATATCACATTTCATCCACAACCACATATGCCCATTCTCGCCTGATTTTAAGGCATTTATTACCTTATTTGTAACCAAAATTCAACAACGGATATACAATGTAATTTCTGTACAGATAAGAGCCATGTTTCTTTTATTTGCAACATTGTGTACCGTTATTTTAAAAGTCAATATATAGAGTTCGATTTGGTCCATAAATCCATCTGCTGTAGATGTGGAGATACCCGCACAATATACAGTCGTAAGCTTTCTATTTGTATTATTTATTTTTAAGTTCCGAGAGCCTTTCTTTGAATGCTTCTTTGAAAGCGATTGAGCCGTAAACAAAGGCCATGATCTCAAAGCAAAAACAACACATGGAAATCTACTCCTACCTTACAAAGAACCTGGGGCTCGAGTCAAACACCTTCAGCTCGTCTCAAGAGGCGAGGGAGTAGATTGTATATGTACACTAACATATGTGCTGTTTTGTATATTGTAATATAATGTTTGTCATATTGATCAAACACAAGTTTTGACAGCCATTAAATTTGCTTTATTATTTTTTAATTATAAACTAATAATCAGTAATTGTTGACTGAAGTACTAGTACATATTGAATTATTTGGCGTGTTGGAAATAAGCCGACGTAGCTCAGTGGTCCAGAGCGTCTGACCGGACATCAGAACTCGGGAGATATTTTAACTATATATATATAAACATATACATTTGTTTTAAACCGCTTTTTATTATTATATCTCTCTACCAGTTTCAGAAATTTTGACCACAAAATATTGACAAATAATCAGGGTGTCACAAGCATTGGGAGGTGATTCCACACAATAGTACAAGTAAAAAAGAAAAACAACTGTTTTAGAAATTTCATCGTTTTAAAGCAGTTTTCAGGTACAAAAGTTGTATTGTATTATTGTCATTCTTCTACGCAAAAATATTTTTTCCGAATTTAGAATTTCGAATAAAAATATTTATCATTTTTACCTTTCCCGTCATGTAGAATTTTTCTCATGTAGAATCTTCGTACATGCTTCATTAACAACATTTTATATTTGTTTAAAGATAAATTGAAGATGTCCACTGACTTGGTATAATTGTTTCCCTCCATTAGTATTCTGGGCAAAGAGGAATACATATGGTAGTTAGTCACAGAATTTCTCCACTGAAATAAATCCTGAATTGTAGTATTACGTTGTGGAATCTGAAAGCTTATCAATTCTAGCAATACCGGAATATCAACTAAATCATTTAGAATTTTATGTAGAAATACCAAGTTAGTGAAAATTCTTCTGTCTGACAATTTGAGCATATTCATATAATTTAACAGAGTGTTGTAGTTCAACATAATTGCTGGAATATTCATTTTAAAATTTATAAAACGTAAGAATTTATTTTGTATTCTTTCAACAGCTTGTACATGTATATTATAATGTGGGTTCCAGACAGGATAATTGTACTCAAATTGACTTCTTGCATAGGCAAAATATAACAATTTAATACACTTTATATTGTTAAAATTTCTGGTTAGCCTAGTTATAAATCCCAACATTTTAAGCCCTTATTATGATTTGTGTAATGTGGTTAATAAATGAAAGATTTTATTGAAAAGTGATGCCTAAGTCTTTTATTTGTGTCAATGTCTCAAGAGAATTGTTATCGAGGTTGTAATCAAAAAAATGAACTGATGAACGAAGGGCACTATTGAAACCGGTAGAGCAATGTAAAAATAAACTGGTGTAAAGCAGATATATGTGTTTATAAAGTAATTATGGCAAGCCACAAAGTAAATGCTTTTTTCGAATACGTTGACAATTTTTGTACGAAGCTAGGATACTTATTATGTTAAAAATATCCCTTTTAAATTTTAATTGGTAAAAACCAATTAGTTCAGATATAATCTTAATAGAATCACTGCATTCTAAATTCTGTATCACAAGTTAACACGTTTTTCTTGTTAAACGTTTGACCGAAAAATAACAAACTATAAATGTATTTTTCAGTCAGCAATTTCTAGGTCAAAATAACCACTCCCATCTCGCAACCGCAAACCGATTTTCATCTAGAGTTAACATCAATTATATCGGAAAGTACGATAATGTTATGGTACATAATTTTAAAATGATCCAAAAGAAAAGAAAAGTGTTAAAATTCGGGGAAAACTGATCTAAAATAACTGGTCCCAGAGTAGTCTTATAATATGAAACATTCCACTATTCTTCACATTTTTACTGTAGATTTCAAAACATGGACTACGTTTCTACGATAACTATTCCAAAATATGGCCTACGTTTTCACGTGAGTATAATGTTCCTAAATATGGACAACGTTTTCACGAGAGTATAATAATCCAAAATATGGACCACGTTTTCACGAGAGTATAATATTCCAAAATATGGACTACGTTTTTATGATAGCATAATATTTCAAAATATGGATTTCATTTTTACGTTAACATAATATTCTTACGACAACATAATATTCCAAAATGTGGACAATGTGTTTACGAAATATCTATCCCAAAATATGAACTACGTTTTTACGAGAACAAAATATTCCAACATAATATTTCAAAATATGTTTCTACGATAACGTAATATTCCAAAATATGAACTACTTTCTTACGATGACATAATATTTCAAAATATTGACCACGTTTTTTTACGATAATAAAGTATTACAAAATATGGACTCCATATATTCGTTTGTACTGCATTCGTATTCTCTTTGTGTGAATATTTGATCGTGTTTGCCGGAATATGTACATAATGTGTACTTGCGTATGGTCAGATTTTTATTATGTGCTCCAAAATGCTTTTAAATACTTTCTAAATTTACTGATTCAACGGACATTATTACATACCTCAATAAAACTTTATCCATGATTCATAAATATGTATTCAGAATTTTCTTCTTTACACTCCTTGCAACGTTGTATTGTACCCGCTGTATATTTGCAGTCGAAAGCAAGAACAGTAGATCAAAGACGCAAATAAAATAACAACCTAAAGTACCTACTACTTGGTTACAGCAGGGGTCTCTTCGAAACCCTGGTCCACTCCTTCAACATCCAAGATCCTCTGTGAAGTAATTAGCATTTTCGTATCAGAACATAATGAATAATCAAATCTTTATATTACTGGATGTTGCACCCGACACTGCAAACCAATTACTTCTTCGGACGCACTTGAAAATGGACTGGTAATACTTTGGACGAAATGAAATGGTGTTTGGTGGAATTAGGTGAATTTATATGTAGGATAACAAGGTATGGGAAGGAAAACGTAATTACCAACGACTTACCATTATAACTCTGCCAAAGAGCACATAACACAATCACTTTAGTATTACATAGTTAACTCGAGGTAATCCAAACGAACGAATACGAGAATACTATTTTATAAACACACTCAACACCAACAACTTTCTTCCAAAGTAGCCCGAATCCTTCTTCCTATTTAAAAAACGAGTTATATACACACCAGCTGCTTGCTTCCAAGATGGCCCGAATCCTTCTTCCATTTTTATAACAACAACCCTCGAATTTGTACCATTCTTGCAATGGTCCCAAATTTCAAATAGTTTTCCAGGAAGGAGATGATTACGGAGAGGTAGGAACTGGCTAACTGACATTCCGGTTGGAACCAACCATATTCTGATTTCCAAACACCGGGGGTTAGTGCCATAATGCTAGAAGTACCTATTTAAGATGAGACAATACCGTATAATAAAGCCAAAATCTTAACGACGTAAGTGAAGCAGCCGTGCACACAAATATGCGACCCGCGGCTCTGGTATATTGGACAGACCTGCGGTTGAATTTGCAGAATCAAATTTCTAAAATAAAATGGGAAAGTCGTGTAAAAATAATTTTCGCGTAATGGACGGACCTACGGTTGACTTTGCCCTAGCAGACCCTTAAAATTAATCTTTCCGTGGGGTTTATTTTAGTTATTTCTGATGGAAGTATTGCTTAAATCACAAATGTTTTAGTGGGATTCCCCGGAAAGTTACTAATTCATCGTCTAGAAAAAAAAATCTGGTGCTTACCGCTAATTTTACAGTTGAAAAACGTTTTATAAAATTTTCAAACCGTGATTTAGGTCCCTTATTTGTTTGCCATGAATATCTATGATATTTTGTCCGATCTAATGTAGAAGTAAAAATATTGTTTCAGCGTTTTTTACGCCAAGAAATCATCACATATTTCACACATCTTTATTCCTGAGCAATTCAACATTGGCACTTCTAGCATTAAGCCCCAGTATCGGTTCGTTCATGTCATAAATGCGATACAAAGACATTTACTAATATCAAACTAACTTATGCAAATAAAATTAAATGCTTTGTAAATTGGTACACTTTTAAATTTCTTGATGGATAAAAGTTTTCAAAAATATAAATATTTGTTGAATGTAGAGTCATTTTGATTATGGGATCAAAGAATAACACATGTTTGATACCGACGATTGGTACTTGAAATAAACTGTATTTTAACGAGAAGAAACTTCAAGCGATCGTGTTTATTTATCATTGAATACTAGGAGTGAGGAAAGGAAGCCTTTACGTTGTGAATGATGTTTGTTTCTTTTGGAGTTCTGCGGGTTTCTGGAAGCTTCCGTGGTTCAGTAATAGTTCATAGGTGTACAGCGAATAAGCACGATTAATGTTAGAGATTTCAACAATAAGAACTCATTTACAATCACCGCACTACACTATTTGATGTATTTAACTTGGGTATGTTAATTTGCACCATTTTACAAACTTTTCGCGGTATTATCGGTATAACAAGCACTTTCAACTATGACGAAAATTCGAACATAAAACAAATGATACTCGCGTCGGTCTTCGTTTTTCAAATATTCTTTGTTGCCTTCTTCCAAGTTAAGAACGGTACAAAACAAGGGAAAAATGCAATTTGAGTAGGAACTGCCATTTGGAATAAAATAATCGTAAAACTTTTTCTATATTAAACAACAGATTTTCAATATTTTTGTAGTGGAATAACTTATTGAGTATAACCTCAAATTTTAATATTTAATCATTGAAGATTAACAACTCTCAAACGAAAAATTTTAAACATAAAAATCAGAAAAAATTCGGACGCATCTAGGATTAGAACCCAGGATCTCAGCCTTGCCATGGCTTTCCTCGGCAAAGGCAACGCAAAGCAAGACTTGCAGACTGCAACCTTGAACCATTCAGCGGTATTGCACTCGTACCGGTTACATACGTAGATATCAAAGCCATGAGGAGAGGCATTTAACATTAGTAATGCCAAAGGAATATGTACGCTGAATGCAAATGATTTTACCTTTCACTGAGTATTAATTTTTTTTATAATGATAAATTAATGTTTATAATACGAGGTTTTTTATGCATAGCACAAACGATAACAAATTATTATAAGCGATAATTAGTCGCCTTGATTATTTTTACTCGGGAGATATTTTCAATTAGTATGGATATTTTAGGCGACTCATTATTGCTTATAATAATTTGTTATAAGTTGAGTAATTTTGTACTATTCTATGTGGTGACCAAAATATTGAATATTTATTATTTTTTCTAAGACAATTATATACGGTGTCCGGAAACTCGTACTACCAGCTGAAAACTTGTGAATCTACATCACTCAAAGAACCCAAAAATATATAATTTTTTTTCGATAAGATTTTCGTTATATGTATAAAAAAAATACTATTTTTTGGCAGCTATAGGGTTAAAAATAACTTTTCGAGGCAGGTCTACGCTTCAACGCATATTAAAATTTATTAAACAGATGATTTTAACAAAAATCAAATCTAAAAAGTTATACGACAAAATCGATTCCAAATGTTATGACCTGATTCCCATTTGTACTTCGAGCTTCCAGACACCGTGTATATTTAAAATATGCAGATATCAATAAACATAATTGTGATATACCTGCAAAAAATGCATGGATGCAGGTTACTCAATAAAAATTGTCATTTTTTCAACAGAATCTAAAATTTGATAAAAAAGCGTATTTACATCATCGCATTCGCTCGAGCTCAAGTACCTTCATCACTACACCACAAAGTATTTCAAATCCCTTTTACAATGAATTCAACTTGAATTTGATTATAATAACTATGTAATTTCCATCAAATTACCAAAACAAACTATAAGTAACCGAAGTTTAATTCGACCTCGTTTAAAATCGCTCAAACGTACGAGAATTATAAGTTTAATGACCAAACGTTGTTACCAGTTTTGACTTAAAACCTTAACAATGTTAATGACATAACTGCCTGAGGTTAGAACTTGCCCAACTGGAAACAAGGCTTTAAATAATACCCCCAGGGCGGCTTATTGCCAAATCTTTTTGGATGTTTAAGTGGATATTTATCGTAAAATAAAAATGCTTGTTTTACTTTTTTCACCTAATGCCTAATTTAAATTCTGTTGACGAGTCCCAACTGTATTTTTTTATATTATCCACACAGGACGCCTTGAGGAAAACAAAATCACTTAGGACCTATGTCATCTTTGGAGATGCTGTGTAGAGGGTCTTTTAATGGAAAGTAAGGAGAGAAAGTTCTGGTAAGGAATACGTACGAGGGGTGGGTAGGAATCTAGGGCTCAATGTATCCAGGATTGACGGACGTATGAATCCATCACCCCACTGCGGTGAAATTCGATGGGTCGAGAGATTCCGGTTGGACAGGTCAAAAGGTCTTCGTCAAACATCCTCTCCCGATTCGATCGCCACGCAGTAGGTGGGTAAAAACATCAGTCGCCAAGACCTAGACAAAACTCACACCATGAACCCGGACATCGCTGCTAAGTCACCAAACGTAGGGAACCACTGGGGGTGGCAGGGGTTTTGGTTATCCAATAAATGGTTCCCGAGGCGGCGGTACCAATACCTGTCTCCCAAATTTATAAATCGAATTTTACAACTGTCTAATTTATCATATGTAACTTACATGAACACATTATTAAATGTTTAGTATACATTCAATTATTTTTGGAATAATATTTAACCTACAATTCAGCTTGAATCGATCAATTGGTACAGCCTTGATGATGGGGCGGCGCTATGGCTTTGTTTCCTATACAAAGCAGCTTGATTCAGCCGAGATTGATGAATTTTGCACCTTCAAAACAAGAGGAAGATGACTATCAATAAGATATTTCGTGATATAAAGTCATTAAAAACGATAAAAAAAAATTAACCCACTTAACCCAGTTAATAAAGTTTTTGTTTCACCACTTTCCATGACTTTATATAACTTTTTAAAGATGTGATGAATTATCATTTTGATGATTTATCCGGTCACCGAACTCAAGATGAATCGTAGAAACAACAAACAACACATTCTCACGTGACAAACGTCATCTGTGTACAAATGTTGAGCGCGCGTTTGTCGTGTTTCCCTACTGTGCACCGATGCCGAAGGGATTAATGGCGCTTGTTAAATTAAAATACCAGCAGAACAGACTTGTAGAGACCTTTATGTTATTCTCACTCGCGCCGTGACGGGGCTTGGTCGTCGGTCTTGGACGTCGTCCTGTGACGTTTCAAACTTCTCCTATATATACGCAAAGTAGGGAATTTTTTACACTGTTTTATGTATTGAAGTTTGAAAAGCGCTGATCTAAGCGTTTGTGGCCACTTCATATTGTTTACGACTTTGCTAAATTATTGAAACAGAATTCAAATTTAATCTTTAAACTTTTCATAGGGGTTGTTCAACATTCAATTAAATTGATTTGGCACGAAGCAAGTGAGTACATAATCCGCCTAATTACAATCAGAATACTGATAGGTGTGTGTTTTGTATTTGTTATATTGACGTTAACTTGTTGTTTCAGAGCAAAACACATGTAAAGTTTTCATACGATCTAGATATAAATTTACGCCCCGTGATTTGTTGATGGATGATTATAATATTTTATAATTTTTCTCGCTTTTTTGTTATCAGAGCTATCAGTCTCAAAATTACAAACATGATGTTTTGAACTAACAAATAAATTATAATTTAATATAATTAAAGTAAAGCGTTGTTACCAAAGATATTAGAAGAACGAGATGTGCTATGAGCAGTTCATACTGTGTGGAATTGTTTTGCCGAGTGTCGCCGGTTTTTTTTCACCAATACTACTGCACACCTTCGCTTACGCTAAGGTATCCGCACTAATAAATAGAACAGATTTCTGTGCGTACACGTCCCGATACCGTTCAAAGTACCCTAATTAGGTAGTACTCCGCCTACGGTCCGGCGGCCAACATAGCATATCTCGTTCTTCTAATATCTTTGGTTGTTACAAATGCTGCAATAAAGGCCTTTAAAATATCACGGTTCACTGAAATAAATATGAAGAAAATTGGGATGAAAAAATCTTCATATAAAATAAGGTTTTTTTTATCAGTCTGAGAATCTGTTTTCCCTTAAGCGTTTACACTAACACCTATAAGTAAATCAAAATTAGTAAAAAAAAAACAAATATAAATCATTACAGAAGAACCCCTTCGACGATGTTGGGACATATTCTTCACAGCCAATAAATAGCCGTAGAGCCTTTTTGGGAGATACACATCCTAGCCTGACACGGTCTCATGAAGGTTATTCTATCTCATTTTATAATACGGTGATAAATGTGATTTGAACAGTGTTAGAAAGAGAAAACACGTCAATTTCAAAATCAGTAATGGACACAGTATACCTATAATCTTTTCAATAAATTCACAACATTTCTACATAACGCGTTAAATAATAGTAACGTAAAAGAAAGGAAGCTTACAAATAATGCTCGCCAAACTAGACGAAAATAGTCAAATTTTTCATACAAAAACCATATGGAAGGACGACCTGTCAACTGTACGAAAAACGCTGTCGTGAACAGCGTTAATTTCTGACCAAATCTTAGATTATGTTTCCAGGGGGTCAGTGATACGATAACAATGTTTTTTTTCATTTAAATTATATTATTTCGGTGGACAAGTCAGATTTGAATAGCCACGTACTTCTCAACCTTCATCTTACCCATCTCCTTCCCATTCCCACTTCCCACAGCCTCCCAATCTACCCCAATTGAGTTACAATGGTGCCAATGGCTCCTGACAGTTAGTAGCAGTTGGGACTGTTGAGCAGCATTTACACTGTTAAAACGTCAGAAACCCAAGAACAGTCTAAATAATATTAATTCTATATATACAATTTGATCTCATGTTTCAGCATTTGTGGACTGGTCGTTTATAATTCATAAGGTATAGCTAACACAGCGCTCAAATAAAGTTTACTCGAGCAACACTTGTTTATTGTTTAATGGTTTAAGATTTCGAAAAACTTGATTATATTTCTTATGGCAATTTAATGCTGCTATTATTTATTCTTTAGAGAAGAACCATTCATATAAATCGCTAAAGATGACCCAAAGAAATTAAATTGCAAATTTTATGTTGCGAATTCTTCAAAATAGAGCAATTCTTCTTCTTTAGTGTGGTAGGGGGTCAGAGGGGAACATCTAGGTCAGTGAGCCAGTCTAGGGCCTCAGGCACCGCGTTGTGGACCTCCGGGGGAATGAATAGAGCGGGGATAATTGATCATATGTTCAGTAGTCCGCACCGCACCGCATTCACACATAGAATAAATAATACTTCGGCGAAATAGATTTTTTAAAGTATCTAATAAGGAGTTAATTGGCCGACAGTGAGATCTTGAATGCGATGATATTTATACATAAAATAGTAAACAACCTGTAATAAAAAAATACTTGTCAAACACAATAATATACAACAAAGACATTCGCAGATATAATAAAATGACGTGCAGACTACAAAAGGGACAAAGCCAACACAGTTTATTCCACAAAGGGATAAAATATCATACAACGCTGCCGGAAGCCACAAAATCTAAACCAGTTAACAAATTCAAAATGGATTGTAAGAACTTTCAGGAAGATAAAATGTAAAAGTATGTAAGTTACAAATTATAAACTTTAATATATTTACTTAAATAAAATAAATAGCCATCGAGTTGTAGAAGGGTGAGTAACCCCATAACTCTGCCGTAGCACACTCTCTCTGTTTCGCTCACAGTCATACACCATCTAATGGTACGAATACATTTGCGAACCGAGTCACGAATTACTGGAATGGAACAAAGCAACTGCAAGCGGCGTTTCGCGCCATTTGCGGTTGCTTCGTTCCTTTCCTATAAGTTGAAGTTCAGCTCGACAGTTCGGCTCGCGTATGTATACATAGCATAACACATACTCTTCTGTAATTCTGAATTTATGAGTTGTGCAAAAATGACAATTAAGAAAGAAAAAATAAGTATTAGAATGTATTTAGGTACAAACCCTTTTATCAAATGCATTGGAGGTCAAAGACATACAACCACCATCCTGCACTATACGTAGAAGAATAATATTAAATACCTACATTAAAAAAGACACAGAAAGTTCCTTTATTTCATCAGAAATATTTTTCACAATGTTCGAAGTTGTGCCTTTCAGGATATGCGTACAGTCAATTAAACTTATAACATTCAGTCGATACCGATGTAATAACGTAATTCTACCCAGGAGTCTCAACAATTTAAGTCATTTCGGTGTCTCGTGGGCACGTCCTAATCTTTGTAAATCAATGGGTACTTCTAATCTCAGCTTTATGGAATTTATTGGAGCAGAGAATAATCGAGAAATAAAGGCTTCGCAGTATGTGACCGAAATAAGGAATACTTCACCCCACACGAACAGGCGATGGAGGTTGAAATGACCCCCATTCGCAGTAAATATTTTACTACCCCGGTTTATATTCGGTAGATGTTTCGTAACAGATGAACCTTTAATGTGTTTCATGGAAGGTTTGATTATTTCTGGAGATGTCTACGTGCATGATCTTCTGTTTTATAGCTTGGATTGCGTGAAATACGAAATCAAAATCGAAAATCTTGTCCTTCTGACAAAAAAACGTTATGTAAAATCCATGTACACATCAAAATTCCACCTTACCTACATAAAATAATCTGTCACATTTATACTTCAATTATTAAGGCCCAGTTTTTTCGCAACAATTCAAATGTAACATTGTCATTAAATGGCTATTCAGCGCAATTTTGTTTTTTTTTTTTACGTTTGAAATGTCCACGTTAAATGCCGATTCGAGATGCGCTTCAGTTTTCTATTAAATTGTAATAATCTGACAAGCTTAACATCATGATAACTGTCATTGGTCACAATTTATTCAAAGTTTCAGAACAGACTTAGAATCGACATTTAACCGGAACCTGTTAACATGGCCATTTGAATTTGGATTTCTATGAAAGAAGACAAAAATTCGAATTTCCCCACATAAATTGAATTTTTACGTATTATCTGTGTTTTGCTTCTTAGGGGACGGATGTCAGTTTTCCAATTTTTTTTCGAGAAAGAAATTTTACTCTAGAAAATCGCTTTACTCAAAATTCTAATCTGTTAAAAAGATCAAATCCTGCTTCGTGAAATTTGAAAAACTAACGTTAACTCTTTTAGAAGCTAGCCACAAAAATGTGCTAATATATTCTAGAGTTAAAAGAGAAACCAGAGGCAAAAGAGACTCACTGGAGGGCGAGTATGTGCGCGGCGAGCAGTCTGAGAACGACGTCGGTATAAAATTGCTCGTCGCTAGCCTGTGACGTCATGCTTGCCGCGGACATGCTCGCTCGTCAGTGGGCCGCCTTAAGGTCATAACTGGTTTCGCGAGGAGGCAAGAGAAATGAGGGGCGTTCATAATAATATAGCCGTTTCACCCGTACAAATATTCTTTGAATGCCTCTCTTTCTAATGCGTTCCGTTCATTTGGTTATGTGTGATGTTATTTGTAGTAATTTTACTTAACACACATTCGTTGTGGCTATTCTTTTCTCGTGCGTTTCGTTATTCTATTTCAATCTAGAAACAGGAACGAACCATATTTGAGTTCGATTTGTATGAACATAAGGCATCTATGTATTTATATCAATGAGTGCTCCGTGAGTTTTTTAACATTAAAAAGTTATTTTACACGATTACTGATGATAAAACCCTATTTAACGATGAAAGGTTACATCATTTCTTTCCCTATGTTTCTAGTACGACTTGTACAATGTCTTAGCGTGCATATCGGCATTTTAAAGCTATCGCCGGACTGAAGCCTGTTGTAACTCACAGCGGACAATTAACCGATGTTTGTGGCCCATGATTCGAACGCCAATGTTAGCTATCTATATACGTCAATGGATAAAAGTGAGGAAATTCAGATTTCAATCCTTCCTTGTTACTGTTAATTCAGATTTTCGTAATACAAATCGAGCCAAAGTTCGCTACGGCAAATAAAACTTTCTATTCGAAGAACCCCGTTGTTTCGCGATTGGTTTCTAATTGCTTTTCTTGCTTGTAGAATGAATAAATATCTACTAAATTTAATATAATTATTCGCTTTCAACTTTTGCGTATTGCTTCCATGCATAAGAAAACCCTTGAAGGGTGAAAACCAAACAAGATATTTTTTACATACATGGGTATTTTACGTTAGCAGCTTAAAACTTTAATAAAGAGATAAGGTATTAAATGTCAATGTGAGTTTATTTATTTATTGCTTCTCACAGAATACAAAATATAATTTTTCCTCTAAGGAGATTAACAATTTACACATTTGATAAAAGCAAAATAAAGGTAATCACTACATGCATAAACACAAAATATTACAATGATAAAGATGTTACATGAGTGGCCAGTTGGTTACTTTTAAAATACGTCGCAACCATAAATAAATCATTATTCCGAAGAAGAAACAAACTAAGTATAAAAACAACTAGATGAATCTGTTTTTAACAAATGGAACTGAATCATAATTTTATTATTTAACCCCTCAAACTAATTTGTTCGTTTTGGGAACAGCTCATACGGTATCGTAGAAATCATTGGTCTTCTTTACTATCATGATGAGAAAACGGATACGATCAGCCACAAAGCTAGAGCCGATAGGAGGAGGAGGATAGAGAGGATATGCAGAGTGTTTTTTGTGGTTTGCGATATAACCACAAAAGTCTTTTTTGTCTGGCTTGAGTAATCAGCCAGGCCCCGCTACTTTTGCCGGCCGGAGGAATCCCGCCGGCCCACCGAGCAGGCGCTCGCGCCCACCCAACTGCCTTTATCAAGGCAACACTTTCGCGCAATACTCAAAAAACGCAGATTCACGCTGGCCCCCGCAAACCGCCCACAAGCTCCAGAGACGTGCTCACTCTTCAAGAGGAGGCACCGTCTACCGCCTGTCAAGATGTTCCCGACGAGGATGCTCCCCGCTGACCACGAGGACTCCCCGGTCGTGGTACCACCCGGCGCTCACCAAATTGCGCTTCGCAAGAAGACCGGGACCGTGCGCCTTACGGTCCCCGCACCACAGCCCCGCTCCGAGGACCCAAGGACCCGGAGACCATCCACCACCACGACTGCCACCACGCCCGACGAAACCGAGATGACGGAGCCCGTAGCAGGCCCCTCCTGGGCAACAGGACCCAGTCCTGCCCCCAGGCGCCCCCCGATAGGCCCAGCGTCGGCCTACGTGGCGCCCCCGAGGCCCCAGCAGCCGATGGAGACGGCTGCCCCCCAGGATGGAGGCTGGACGAGGCCGTCCAACCCCGCAAAGAGGCCCATGTCCCCACGGGGACCACAACCGCTCCAGTGTGGCAACCGATTTGAAGAGTTGCCCGAGGTAAGCGAAGGCGCCGGCGCGCCGCGTAATAAGCGTGCCAATACTAATAATTCTTTCTCCCCCGCAGGTACCGGAAGGAGAGACCGTGTTCCCCCGGTTGTGATGACCCTGGGGAACATGACACACGCGCAGATCACAGCTGCGGTCCAAGGACATCTGGGGGCGGGTAAGCTCTTTACTTTTAGGTACAACAGGGGCGGCACGGCCAACATCTTCGTGCGCACGATGGAGGACCATCGCGCCCTCACCAATGGACTGCGAGCGGAGGCGCGCGGCTTCCACACATTCACGGCCGAAGCCGAAAAAATGAAGAAGGCCGTGATCAAGGGCCTGCCACTAGTAGAAGTACAAGACATCGCGGCGGATCTGGAATCGCAAGGATTCCCAGCTGTGAAGGTGGTCAAGATGACTGCCTCAAATGAGTATCCCATATACTTAGCTCACTTCAATAAGGAAGTCAACATGGGACAGCTGCGCGCGGCCGTCAAATACCTGTGCCACTGCCGCATTCGACTCCAGAAGCACAGGAGTAATCACCTTCAGCACGGCACCCAGTGCTACAGATGTCAAGACTTCGGACATGGGTCCCGAAACTGTTCGCACACAGCAAGGTGTGTAAAATGCTTACTGGAGCATGCTTCGGCAGAATGCCCCAAGAAGACGAGAGACGAGCCCGCCGCATGCTGTAACTGCTCAGGCCCGCATCCCGCCAACTACAGAGGCTGCCCCAAGCGGGTAGCGTACGTCGCCTCAATACAGCAGCGACCTGCCAGAAGGCCCCAACCCCCACCGGCAGAACAGAACCCGAGCAGGCCACCTCCTCAGCCGAGGACGGATGGATGCACATGGGCCAACGTAGCCGGAGGCACCGCCCCCGCCCAAGAGCAGCGCGAGACCGCGCCGCCCCCACAGCCCCGCCCCCAGCCCCGCTCACAGCAGGAGCCCGTGCGCGCGCCCACCACTACAGAGGACGACCTGGACATCATGGCCCTGCTCCAAGGCCTCCTGAGGATGCGATCGCAGCTCGCCCGCTGCACATCAAGAGCAGAGAAGCTCGTCGTCCTGATGGAGCTCCTCACGACCACCCTCGATGTCTAATCCCGAGAAGGTGAGAGTCCTCGTATGGAACGCATTTAGCGTGCGCAACAAGACAGACGAACTGCTCGCTTTGGCAAATGAATTAAACACCGACATTATTCTCTTATCAGAATCCCACTTGAATCCAAGCGTACCGCTGAGAGTGCAAGGTTTCGAGATTCACCGAGACGACCGACAGGGAAGATCAGGCGGAGGAACCGCAATATTCGTTCGACAATCAATGACGTCCACAAGAATTCCCACTCCGAAGTTGAAGCACGCTGAAGCCACGATTATCGAAGTCACCATAGAGGGTAGAGCGCATACCATCATCTCCGTATACTGCACCCAAAGTAACCTAGTGAGAGAAGATCTCAATAAATTGCTCAATCTGGGACCAATCGTTGTGATGGGAGGCGATTTGAACGCCAAACACAACTACTGGAATAACTACAGAGGTAATGCGAACGGAAATACGCTCTTTACACACATGCAGACAAATACCTATTCGATAATGGCGCCAGACAGACCTACGTACTACTCGCAACGCTCTAGATATCCGAGTACATTGGATATAGTACTCGAGAAAAATGTTAAGACAATATCTCCACTGCGCACATTAGACGAGCTGTCTTCGGACCATCTGCCCGTGTGCTTCACTATAGGCGGCACAACTTCAAGGACCCCCAGAAAACAGCGCAATTATAAGGATGCGGACTGGGAAGGATTTAAAAAGGAAGTCAACGAACGAATTCATCTCACTTCGGGAACTCTGCGCTCGCCACAAGAAATCGACGCAGCTACAAGCACTCTAACAGAGATTCTTCAAACAGCACAAGATACACACATTCCTCTCAAAGAAGTACATTCATACACGATCAAGCTTCCCGAGCACGTTTTATCGCTCATCAAGGACAAAAATCGCCTGCGACGCATGTACCACCGCACGCGTGACGAATACTTCAAGACAGCGTACAACTGCCTGCAGAGGGAAATCAAGACCGAAATCGCAGAACTCAAGCGCGAACTTTGGGACAAAAAAGTCGCGTCGCTCACGCCGAAGGATAATTCATTATGGAAAATGGCTAGCGCGCTGAGACATAAAGATTTCACAATCCCCCCGCTACAGAAATTGAACGGCCCTGGGACGGCTTTGTCGCTACAAGAAAAAGCTGACACACTCGCCGACGGCTTCGAGAGAGCCTACGCCGCTACAGACGGCCTTTCCGACCCGGCTACGGACCGGATCGTAGCTGACTCTCTACGAGATTTGAACGAAGCAGAGCAGACAAACGCTGAAGATATTCATTTCACAACGCCGAGCGAGATTGCGGTCACAATCAAGCGACTCAGAACGAACAAGGCGCCGGGAAGCGATCAAATTCACAACATTTTACTCAAACATCTCCCTCAAAAAGCCATCATCTACACAACAAAATTGTTCAATGCCTGCCTCATGACTGGGCATTTTCCCCAGATTTGGAAATCGGCGACCGTGCTGCCATTCGCAAAGCCGAATAAAGATAGAACGCAGCCGACAAGTTACCGGCCGATTAGCCTACTATCTACGTTGAGCAAGGTATTTGAACAAATTATACTAAACAGGCTTGTCCCACACCACGACGAACACAAGACTTTGCCAGACGAGCAGTTCGGCTTCAGAAAGAGGCACTCCACGACCCATCAACTCACCAGAGTAGCGGAATACATCGCAAGAAAATTTAACGAACATCGCTTCACCGCTGCTGCGCTCATCGACCTAGAGAAGGCATTCGACACCGTATGGATAGACGGGCTCGCGCATAAGTTGCACCGCACTAACACGCCCATATACCTAACGAGGCTGATACAGGAATACCTAAAGAATAGATCGTTCAGAGTGTTCATAAGGAACGTGTTATCTTCAATGCGTGAGATTCCAAAAGGCGTGCCGCAAGGAAGTTTACTGGGACCATTTCTCTTCATTCTGTTCACCTACGACATCCCCCGAGACGAGAGATGCAATCTGTCTATCTACGCAGATGACGTCAAACTATACGTTTCCTCGCTGAAAGCGAACATGGCCGCAATTTACCTACAGAGGGCGCTCGACGCGCTCGTAGAGTACTACAAGAAATGGCGCCTGAAACTGAACGAGGCGAAAACCGAAGCCATCATGTTCACGAGAAAACGTATAAATAGAACACCTGACTTCAACATCGAAATGGGAGGACACAGCATTGAATGGAAAGATGAAGTTACATATCTCGGCCTGACCATGGACTCCCGCCTCAACTGGAAATCTCACCAAGCAAAGATGCACGCGCGCACGCGAAAAGCGATCGGCATGATGAAGCCAATTTTCAATAGACGGAGTCCGCTACTTCCCAAAACCAAACTCCTCGTCTACTACTCGCTCATTCGTCCGGTACTCTCGTATGCGATTCCCGTATGGAGCAGCATCTCGCACACAGACCACAAGAAACTACAGACACTTCAAAATCTCTGCATTAAAATCACATACAACACGAGACTCAGAACAAACTTGAAGAGATTACACGAACGAGAACAAATTCCAACTCTATACGAATTCACACACAGACTCACAACACGCTTTTACAAATCACTCACACTTAGTAAAAATCCACTCATACGAGACATAGGACAATACAATGCTCCGAGCGACCTGACATTCAAATACACACACAGACTACCTAAACACATCCTCATGGACCATGACCACATATGGTACATACCAGAATCAGACGCGGACGAATAGCGAGCAGTAGGTATTTCCTAAACTCCTGACTTTCCTCCTAAATATATAATGTTTATATATCTATTTATATATTTATATAATATTTTAATAATTTGTATGTATATGTATGTTTATTTTCTATCCTCCCATAAGTATATATTAACATAAAAACAGACACACACACACACACATCTCAAAAATGCAGGACATCATATACCGATGTTACTGAAGGCCGCATACGTTTCAAGTTGACGTTCGGCCGCTCCTTCCGGGTAAGGTTTTCTGCGATTTTCCTTACTCCCAACGGCAAATGCGGAAGGACCCCAACAATAGGGCGCAGCCGAAATTTCCTCCCCCCATTCCCAACACAACACAAACAGACACGTATGTAGTATATGGCCGCTGTCGGTCGCTGGTGGTGCTGATGCTGGATGAAAACATGCAATTTTAGTAGGGTTTTTAGGTAACAAATTTTTTCCCTACCGAGAAAATACAAGGCCTCTAAGTCTATAAAAGCCAGGTAATATTTGAATAAACCCATATGAGGTAAAAATTGTGAGGCGCATATGACGCCGTTCTATTTGTATAAAGAACATTAACTTTAAATTCAGTAAATTTAAATGATTCACCACTTCATGGAATATAAGAATCTAGAAAATAAAAAAATAAAAAAAAAGATGAGAAAACGATTTTGGAAAGAGAAAACACCACGCTTTATATTCAAATCTAGAAGTTAACCACAGAATACATAAAACGTAAACCTTCATAAATCCAAAGGTTCCGATCGCAATTTTTAGATAATTACATGAAACTTCTGAATTTTTTATTAATAATATTTATATGAAACAAGAAAAAATGGAAGTTGCAATAATGTTTATAATACATTTCTCTAATCAAATTTGTGTGTTTTTTCGTTATTAGTAATTTTAACTCAGTGTTTGGACGATAAAACGTAAGGTGAGCCATTTTTAAAACTTTTGAGTTTGCATTCAATACTATAATACTTTTAAAAAGTATGTGCTTATTTCTAATAATTACATTTGAAAAATCATTTCATCGCCTTTTAAAACTAATATTTAGTTTTAGGATACGTCCAAAAATATTCCAATTATTTTGATTATATTGCAAAGCGGAAATACACACTGAATATGCCAGAGGCCTGAGGGGTTAAGGAAGGACAAGGATGAAAAATATTATGGCGATCCTCTGTCAGCACAAACATCTTAACAATATTTTAAAATTTAACCAAGGAGTTAAAAGATTTAATGTAATCTGGAAGAATAATATACATAAGTGGAGCCTGAGTTTCTTTGGCAAAAAGATTTAGTATGTATCTCCGAAAATTTGAATGAAGAGCCAGTTCTGGTGGTGTTGTGTTCTTTCTGCAAATTGGTAAATATTAAAAAAAATAAGGACATGCTTAGTACCCACTTAAAAGAAAAAAAACTCTCCGTTATTGTTAGTTTGATAATAATGAGAAGTAAGTATTTCCGGAAATTGATAATGGATTGTTCTGTACCTCAGAAGTCAAAGGTCGGTTGTCCAGTTTTTTGTAAAAATGAGTTATGAGACCTTTTTAGTTGTTTCACTATCTACACAGAGGTATAAAGACGGTTGTTCTACGACAATGTGAAACTAAGTTAGGTCAACATAGGAGGTCTGGTATCCCCACAATGTACAAAGGAAAAATTTTATTATTTCCTCTCTCCTGAACAATTTCAAAAATGTGACGACCGACCTTTGACTTTTGTGGTACAGAGTTGTTCTTTCGTTAAATTAAAAACGATTGTTCACTTGGCAGGTATTGTTATTGATGTCAAAGTTTTAATGTTAGTTTTTTTCTCTTCTCTCATTTAACCTATAATCCTAGAAATAGGTTATTTGGTTCTTAGTTTGGGTTCAATTAAAAATAAAAACATTATTCACAGTGTTTATCACGAAGTGAAATTTTATGTTCAGGAACAACTTCATCTTTAACTTTTTGAAGGTTATACCCATCAATATAATGTATCGCTGAAGAAGATGATAACAATAATAATACGGAAAATGAAACAGAACAAGACACAGAAAATATAAATATAACGGTCACAACAACAATATGCTCCAAGTGCCAATTGATTGGACATTCTTTCAAGTTTTGCAAGGACAAGCAAAGATGTGGACACTGTGCAGGCGAAGGTCACGCCAGGATAAACTGCCCAAAAGCTGCCGCCGAGCCAGTTTGTGCTACCTGTACCAGGTTTGGGAAGCCCGCAGCACATCCGACTGGAGACAAGGACTCATGCCCGGCCTACAAAGCTGACCTTTCCAAGGACTTTGCCACTATTGATTATGGCCGATAATTATGTTGAAGAAGATGACGAGGTAGAATTCGATAATACTAATGATTTCCAGGATTGGCTAAATGTTCATAGTAACTATAGTATGGAAAATATTAATATTGTTCAGTTGAATATTAGATCGATTTATAAATACTGGAATACTCTGAATGTCTACTTAAATTCTTGTTGGAAACATATTCATGCGTTAATGTTATGTGAAACGGCTATAACATCAGAGCTAGTCTGTCTGTATAATATTCCTGGATTTAAATGTTACAATTATTGCCGAAGTAAAAAATCGGGTGGAGGTATATTGTTGTACGTTCGAGATGAACTCACATTTCAACAGAAGTCAATAGAAACGAATCATTTTGAATGTGTGCTTGGCTCTATGACACTTCCAAACAAGAATATTTTAAACATCATAGCAATATACCGCCCCCCCAACTCCAACAAAGTTCAATTTATCAATGAAATATCTTCCATTCTGTCTAATATAAGACCCAGAGAAAATATTGTACTTATAGGAGATGTTAACCTAGACCTTTTAAATTATCAAAACCCACTTATTTTTTCCTATGAAAATATAATGTCTGACAATTATTTAACCAAATGCATTTGTAACGTAACTAGGGAAGCGGTTCTAGCAGGAAAAAATACTCGTTCCTGTTTAGACCACATATTTGTACGTTTTAATAGCGGATGTCAACAAAGCAATACTCTTTCTTCATGTGTATGTAATAATATTAACATAGCGGATCATTTTTTAACTGCAGTCAATATTAAATATATTGAAAGGAAAAAAGTCGTAGAACACGGGGAAAAAATATCGATCTTATCCCAAAACAAAATGGACAAAAATATTTATAATTTTTAGTGGCATACCTTGCTTGAGGAACAAGATTGCAATATGTTATACACTAAAATTAAAAATAATTTTCAGGATTTGTATGAACAAAGTAAAATCGTTATGTATTATAAACCCAAAAAAAGACCCCTCGCAATAAAATCTTGGATAACTTCTGATATTTTAGAAAACATAAAAAAAAAGATTTACTGTACAGAAGGTGGAAAAATACTCCTACCAATAAATTCTTTGAATTAGAATATAAAACTTACAGAAATAAGGTTACAAAAGAAATCATTAAATGTAAGTCTATCTTTTTTAACAATAAATTTAAAATTTATTTCGGAAATACCAAAAAAACTTGGGATGAAGTAAATAAAATATTAGGACGCAAGTCTAAAAGTAGTTGTGACGAAATAATCTCAAAATATATGTTAAACTATCATTTCTTGGTAGAATCAGAAACAAAGTAAATAAAGAAACATGCCAGATAATATACAATACAATTATATCACCACACTTTAATTACTGTTCAAGTATTCTTTTTCTCTGCAATAAAGAGAAAATGAAAAAAATGCAAATACTGCAAAATAAAGCAATGCGAATAATACTTAAGCGCAACATATACACACGGATAAGAGACATGTTAAAGGAGCTGAATATTTTGACGGTGAAGCAAACTGTGTATTTGAATGTACTTATTTTTATACATAAAATTAACTTAGGGATGATGTCTAAGGAACTGAAAAGAAAAATAAATTACAATAACGAGATACACGGACACGGGACGAGAAATTCTAAGCAAATTAGATTGCCAACAAGAAAAAAAACAAGCACCCAAAAATCTCTGATGTACCAGGCCGTTCAACTCTATAACGAAATCCCGAAGGAAATTGCTGTGATAGAAAATATTAATAAGTTCAAAAATGAATTAAGAAAATATGTCTATCTCAATTATTAATGTTTCTTTTTTTGTGACTTTATTGAAATATTTAAAGAAAGATTATGTTTGCCAAACAATGTACATGTTTATATGTTTATAAAACTATTAGCACACACGAAGATGTGAGCTAACTTAAGATTAATAAATAAATAAACACGCACAATGAAGAAACCGTAGCAAATAATTTTGTTGAATATTTTACGAGCAGTGTTAGCTCTATGATACATAAATGTGATTATATAGCTTCGACCGTCAGACCGACAGAAGTTCAACATAGTATGTACCTACCAAGTTATTATTGTTACCTGCGAAGAAATTAATATCATTGTTAGCAAACTAAACAATTCAAAGTCACCAGGGATTGACAACATTCGAATGTTTGACATTAAGAAATATATTCATATTTTAGGGCCTGTCATAACTCATTTTATCAATATAATTTTAAAACAAGCAGTGATTCCAGATGAACTTAAAAGTAGTATCATTAGACCGATTTACAAAGGCGGCAAACATACAGATGTACAAAATTATAGGCCAATTAGCATTTTGCCAGCCCTAGAAAAAATACTTGAAAAATACATTTCTACAAAACTTAACAAATATTTAGAATCCTTCTCCTTGCAAGATCCCAACCAGTATGGTTTTCAAAAGAAAAAAGTACGGAAATGTTGCTTCAGGAATTTTCAAATCACGTAAATCATGAATTAAATTTAAAAAAACATGTGTTGGTTTTATTCATAGATAACTCGAAGGCGTTTGATACCATAGATAAAAATAAACTTTTAGAAACAATGGATGCAATAGGAATACGAGGAAAGCTACTAGTTTTGTTAAAAAAATTATTATCAGATCGACAAATAACAGTAAGAATTCTAAAAAAAATTAGCTAAAGAAAATATATTTCAACAGGTGTTGCACATGGGTCAATTTTATGGCCAACCATGTATATTATATACGTCTCAATTATGAGTAAATTGTTTTCTTTCGTTAAACATTTTGTGTACGCAGACGATACGGCACTCGTAATATCACACGAGGATTTGATTACTGCAATGAACCTTATGCAGCTTGATTTTATTGCTCTCCTAAAATGGTCTCATGACGCGGGTCTCATAATAAATGCCAAAAAAACTAAAATTATGCACATAAGATCACCACACGCGAGATACAATTTAATCCCTTCGTTATATACACATACTTTTGACTGCTTACACAGAAATGTTGCACAGCCCTGTTCATGTGAAACCATCAATTTTGTCAAAAATTATGTATATTTGGGTGTTTCTATTGACTGCCACATGAAATGGGATGTACACATTACTAATGTTTGTAAACGTCTACGGTCTATTGTGGGTAGAATTTATAAAATAAAATATTTTGTGCCTGTAAGTACTTTAAAATTAATCTATCTATCTCTGGCTGAATCCACAATCCGTTATGGAATCACTTCTTGGGGACATTCTTGTAAAACTAATATAAGTTATATCCAAACATTACAAAACTCCCTTACAAAATTGTTAATCCATAAATATACTAATGCACACAGAAACGAGACTAAATTAATATACAAGTCTCTGAATGTTTTACCTGTCAGAAGATTATTGTTTTATAATATTGTAAGTCAACATCTTATATTGTCTGATTCCTTGTATAGGGAAAGAGTTTTCCATAAACATAATACAAGATTCACCCAAAATGAAGGATTGGTGGTCCCGAAATGTACCAATAAATACGGTGAAAGAACCCTAAACTTTATTGTACCCAGAATATTGAATAAACTACCAATGACAATTAAAAATATAAACGTTTTTACAGCCAAAGTCAAATATAATCTAAGGAAATGGCTATTAGATACTGAGGATTTATATTGATGCACTACTGAAGACCTTGTTTTCCTAATTGGAATTCACATTCTAGGGAAATGGAAAATCGTTATAAATTTGTATTACCTTATGTATATTAAAACCATAGAAGTACTTGTTGATTATATTCACTAGATTATATTCATTTGTTCATATTAATTTCATTTGTGCTTGTTTTCGTTATATGAGGCTTATACTGCTTCTTACATATTTATATTTATACAATTCTGTAATTTAACCAACTTGTCATTTATTGTTAATTTATCATCAACATTATACATACCTACATACTTTTTTACCATTGTACCATGTTATTGCAAAAATGTTGTCATTATGTACCTGCTGACAAACTACATAAGTAGTTTAGCAGGTTTGAATGTTAATAAATAAATAAAAAAAATAATTAAAAAAACTAGGAATCAAATACAGGATATCTTGTCTTACCGGGACAGCGTGACCACTCGACCATTGGGGTCTATCTTTTTTATTTTCTGTGTCTTATCCTGTTTTGTGTTTTGTTTAAATTTATTAGTATTATCTTCTTCAATGGCATTTTATACTTTCAAGGGACTGTTTATTCATCAGCTCTGTGAAAGAAAAACGAGTGTTTACAAATGTTTTCATCGCCTGTCACCTAAATCCAAATATCTGCTTGTGGTGCCATCTGGCGATAGAATTGCAGACACAAACGTCAAAAATCCTACCCCCATCTTTTAAACTTATTTTCTAACTTTTGTTCATTTAACTCTAGCATTTTTGATGTTTCGAATTTTTGTGACAGGAGTTGGACATCATCGATCAAACTGCTCGTTTCGGATACTTTGTTTTGTTTCAAACTTTCTTTACATTTGACATCGAAACAATTCATCGATCAGAGCCATTTTGTATTTTTGACACTTGAATGGTCTCTCGTTTCGGTTTTGATCAATTTTTGATTATCCGTCGAGTCAACCGATCACAATTTGTTAAAAATTGTGTTAATCGATCAATTGTAACGATGTCAAATATAACGAAAGTCTTTACTGTATTATTGCCGATATTAAAACGTTTGGTTTGAATTTTTTTAAATACCACATAAGCTACACCACGAATGCAATAGCTGGTCATAAGTTTTTTTTTTTTTTTGAATTACTTAACGAGTAAAACCTAAAATTGTAATATTTCATCATTGAAGACAATATTAGCTTATTATATTAACTCTCAAACGAAAATTTGAAATAGAAAAATCAAAAAAAGTTTCGGTCGCATCTAGTAATTAGAAGCGTACCTTGGTAAGTGCTGCCATCCAGTGAACTTTTTTACAAATATAAACAAAATTATTGTTATATCTGCCTTACTTTGCAGATTTAAGTGTTGGGAACTCTTTGTTAAAAAGTAAAAGGTGCTACTTATAAGTGTGTTTATTTACGTTACAAATAATAGGTCTGGAGTTAGCTACACTGTTCATTACCCAAGGGTTGGTAATTCTCTGGTTCGAGAAGCTTGTTCCCTGTCAATCTCATCTCACAAGTAATTGTTACACTCTAGCGACATCTGTCGGACTCTGGAGTAAGCTTTATGACTAGCGCCATCTATCGCTTAAATACTCAACTTATTATCATACATCAAAACCATTTCTTCGACTACGAATCTCCCGTTCAAATCCTAACGTCCGCAAATAAATTTTTATTCACAATTTAATAATTACAAATTATATACATATATACATATAGTGTATTTGCAGCACGTTTCAGAGTAGTAGATACTTTCAGTATCGCCCAGGTGAAATACCACCATTCAGAATCTAAATGTTGCTTGAAATGGATTTAGCTGTGTTTGGTGACCAAATCTAAATAGCCGGGTACTTCTCACATTACAATTAACCTCACAATTTACCCAGTTGCGGAAGCCGTGGTCTCACTGGCTCCAGTTCGATCAACTGGGTACAATGTATATAATTCTAACTCATCTCTTAATTATGTCAATCCTCTATGGGCCACGCAAGAACAAACATAAGTTACAAAGTTACCCGGCACGAGTCATCAACCCTTAAGTCATCGATGACGTCACACACCCTATCGCCCCCTTCAGCATCCGGAGATTAATCTAATTAATCCCTACCCGGTGTTGAACCCCGGCTATATGTCTTCAAACTTGGCAGACACGGCTGAGACTAGGAAATACTGCTGCTTGTGTAGGATAGGAATTAAGCAGGGCCGGATTTATCGTGGGTGAAGATAAAGCGTGTAACTAAGGCGGATAATCTTGAGGGGCGCCAATGCAAAAAATCACGGTCTCTCACAAACAAAACAACCAACAAAATATACTTTTTTAACTTTGACAAAAGCGTCTTTTAATGTGGACTCGTAATAAAACGCCCCCAAACATTGTTTTTATGCAGATCTTGATTGAGCCCGGGTCAAATACGGAAGGAAAGACGGAAAGATAAACTATTCCAAGTGTATATCGTTTTACATAAGAATGCAACGGAGAAACAATCGGTTATTTTCGCTACTGACGCCAGAGTTTCTCACAAATGCAAATGCAAATGCATAGCGGGGGATCATTGCTACTAGTTCCTCCGAACAGGATCTATTAAACTACCCGTAAAAGAGGCTCATCATACCTTCATCTCGTGCGCATTAGAGTTAGAAATCCAGTCGTTGAACAACAACGAATTTGTAAACAGTTGAACCTCCATTCTTCCCGAAGGGCCAAGTATGTTAATTAAGCTTGTTGGGACTCCAGCGGACTCTGCTTCCAAAATTCAATAATTTGTTCAATGAACATAAGATATGTAGATAAGAATTAATAGCATAAACGATTATACTAAGTGTCTGGGAGTAAAGTGCGCTAACTTCGGGAGGTGATTCTACATGATGGTAGAAGTAAAAAAGGTAAATCTGATTTTTCCGTACATAAATATTTTCAAATACAGTAAACTTTTTTGCCTAAAAACTACCATAAAACATTGGAATTTCGAAAAAAGTTATCAATTTTTATTTTATTTCTAAAATCATGTATAATTACCTCCCGAAGTTAGCGCACTTTACCCCCGAACACTATGTATGAGAAATTGAATGTCTACAAGTCTATAGTGACCCCCCTTAGCTTTTACCATTTTTAGGTTCGTTTTTAAATAGACAAACAAACATATTCAGCTGATGAATAACCCAAAAAAATATTTGAACGTCTACTGCTTCCATTCTAATCTCACTAGACTCTACAATAAAATCCCATTCTAATTTTTTTTTAAATGTTACAAAACCGTTTAACCGTTCTACAACATAAATCTGAAATTATTTTTAGCCGGTTACAAAATATAAGGAAATCAGATATAGTAAATGTACGCACACCAAATACAGAATAAAATCGAAAAACCTCTCAGTTGCACTAAAAAACTCCACGTAATATTTATAATTATTTCAGAAAAACACTACATAATCGTCAGCACGGGAGATTGATGATCTCTATTTGTTACAAAAAAGGGGAGATAATAAAACATTTATTATTATTATTATTGTTACCAACACCCATACCAGCCTGATTTAACTATGTCAAATATATTTGCATTCAACTTATCTGAAGAATTAGAATTTAAAAATGTATCTACTCATTAATAAACCAGCGTGATTCTATTTGAGCGCTTTTTGCCTTGATTTGATACAGGATATGCCTTGTGAGACGGGCACATTAAAAACACTTGTAAACCTTACTTACGTAGATGTAACTAATAAAAAATTATATGTGTAAAACGTTGTTTGTGTAATGATGTAGGACTGCGTTTAAATTTGAGCTTAAAAATTTATATTAATGGGGGGAGGACCAGTTATATTATTTCATTGGCCGATATTGATGTCGTAGGTCCGGCCCTGCTACTAGATTCTTGCCACTTTGTAGATACTTGTCTACTTATAGATATTAGAGGGCAGACTTGTAGGGAATAGATTGAGATAATGGGCGTTTTCTATTGGAGTGCCTGAGAAACCCGGCTAACTTGAGGCATTATAATATATTTCCTGCACATACCTCAAAAAGAGTGAGCGCTTAACGCGCTAGCGAACCTATTCAGAGCGTTGTTCACGAGCTTTTTAACTTAAGCGTTCACTTTTTTGAGCGGGATTTTCTAGATTGGTGATTTCGGAACTGAAAATGCTTGGTGTCAAATTACAGAGAACGCCTTACTCATTTTTAAAAAAGGGATAAAATAAAAAAAAGGAATTCAATGAGACATTTTTAAATGGGGTAGAAAGCAATATCAAATTGAGTTTAAAAATTTGAGAGTCGTTTATAGTATAACCAACACCTCTGGCATTGGTCTTGGTTACGCTACGTTTGGTGATTTAGCAGGGATGCCTGGGTTCATCGGGTGAGGTGTGTTCAGGATGCACCTGCCCTCCAGCTGCGTGGCAGGCCAGATCGAGGGAGATTGGTTTGGGGAGACCCTTTGACCTCCCCTTCCGGTCTCTCGGTCCATTGCCTTGCGGCGCAGTAGAACGGGTATATTCATATACCCGTCACTCCTGGACACACTAATCCCTAGATTCCTACCCAACCTTCATACCTTTTACCTTCACAGAACTTCTCCTTATTTTCCAATAAAAAGATCCACCACACAGCATCCCAAATGATGACGTTGGCCCCGAGGGAAATTATTTTCCTCAGGGCCTCCTGTGTGGGGTTAATGTATAACAATTTTTAACGTGTCTTTTTTCATATCTAAACGTTGGGGAAATTGAATAATCGAGTCATTTTTGTGCACAATTTTGTGCGTTGAAAGCGATCGTTAATTGTCCGCATAGATTGGACTGTCGCATAGTTTGTTCGACAATAATGTTGTCAGTTGGAAAGCGCCGATAACACGTTTATAGCAAATACTGTTTAAAATTGAATAATATAATTTGTTATCTAGGAATCACACCTCTTAAGTAGGTAAAAATTGCATTATAAATGCACACAAGATAATTAGTTAAAGAAATCATTCATAGATGTCGGTAGATCCAAGCTCTCAAAACAGATTATAAAAAGGCTTGAATCTCATTATACTTCCTCTTTCTTCGCTAACTCTTAAATAGTAAATACAAGCCCTCCTTAGTCTTCTTGGGAAGTTTGGGTCTCCGGAATATTCACAATGTAATTGGGGATAGAGCAATAAAACACCAAGAGTCCTTTAAAGTTTCTTCTGCGTTATCAATTCAAGTTCCTTCCCTTCAAAACTCAACATATGGTCCTACGAGTCGGAAGATTTAACGCGAGTGATTAAATCAATAAAAATGAACCAGCACTGAAGAAGGAACATCCAGCCAACATGCAGCTTCCAGCATCCAGCAAGCAGCAGAAGACATCAGCAACAAAAATGGGCGAGTGACCAATCCATATACCTTACCTACCTTACAATTAAAATCCTTAAAATTAGAAGCAAAATTAATGACATCAATATTGTGCTTACTCATAAAAAAATTGTTACAAGCCTGTATGATCAAGTCTAACAAAAAATAATTCGACATTGCAGTTATGTAGGTAATAAGATTATTGCGAAAAAACTACAGTAATATTGTTAGTTCCGAGATTAAAATAATGTTTATTTGAATTACCCGCGAAGCCGGTAAGGCAGTTTTTTAAAGAAATACCCTATGGGCGAACTTATCAAACCGCTTAGTCATTGTCATTGTGCAACTGTCAAATTGTAACGGGTTTGAAAGTCAATAACGATCGTTTTTTGGGAGGTTATCAGTGTTTTTTAAGTGTATTTATAGTGAATGTGATAATTGGATAACTCAGTGAACTGTAAGTAAACGCCTGATTGAATCAAAATGGATTTAAAATCGCTGATCGCTCAACGGGGAATTTGTAAAGGAAAAATTACTAGATTCAGTGATTTTTTAGCCAAAGATTCTTCAACGCAAAGCGAACTAGAATTGCGTATAAAGCGTTTCGAACCTTTGCTAGATGACTTTGAAGGAATTCAGGATAAAATAGAAGCACTATCTCCCGAAGATGACCAAAATGACCGGGCGAACTTTGAAAACGATTATTTTAATACATTGGCCAACGCGAAAGATAGATTATATAAAAAAGAATCATCAATCCGGACAAATAATAATATTAAGTTACCGATAATCGAATTGCCGAAATTTAAAGGGGATTATTGTGAGTGGATGGAGTTTCGAGACGCGTTTATATCTTTAGTGGACAGCAATACTAACTTAGATGCCATCCAGAAATTTTATTACTTGAAGAGTTGTCTCAGAGGAGAACCATTTAAGCTAATCACTGCATTACCTATGCATATGGACAATTATGTTACAGCTTGGGAAATGCTCACAGACAGATACGAAAACTCAAAAATAATTATAAATAATCATGTAAACGCGTTGTTTAAATTACCGGACGTAAAGACAGAAAATCACGTCGCAATAAGAAGCTTATTGAACGAGGCGCAATTGCATTTAAAATCGCTAAATAATTTAAATATAACTACTAAAAATTGGGATGTAATTTTAATTTATTTATTATCAAATAAACTAGACTCAAACACAAGAGCTCATTGGGAACAATACCAAACAAAAAATAATCTGCCTACCTACGAAGAATTTATTAAATGTTTGTATGCAAGGGCCCAAGTACTAGAAGCATCGGCGAATAATGATAAAAAATTTAATCCGGGAAAAGCGAATCCGCATAATTATAAAAAAGAAACTATGGTGTCACTATCCGCACAAAAATTAAAATGTTTACATTGCAACGATAATCATAAGATTTATTATTGCCGCAAATTTTTGGAATTAAAGCCGAAAGAACGAATTGATAAAATACATAAATTAGGCGCTTGTTTAAAATGTTTAAACCTCGGTCATAAATTAAAGGATTGCAAATCTAAATTCAATTGCCGTAAATGCGATGGTGAAAATCACAATACACTACTTCATTTTAAGAAGGAAGAAGATTCAAAACACGAAAGGGCATCAACATCTTCCACTACGGAAGCGCCTTTAGTATCAAATCATGCCGCGAAGGTAGAACCAAATTTCGTGTTATTGTCCACTGCCATCATCAACATAAAAAACAATGCTGGAAAGTCAATTCAAGCCAGAGTTTTACTAGATTCTGGGGCGCAATCGAACTTTATAAGTGAGAAATTTGCAAATAAATTAAAATTGAAAGCGAAAAGGGCAAATATTCCAGTCACCGGAATTCACAATAAGGTTTTAAATATAAGATCTAAAGTTGAATTAAATATAACTTCAAACTATTCCGAATACGAAAAGAAGATAGAATGCCTGATAATATCTGAAGTGACCAGTAATCTACCGCAAATTTCCTTTCAGAAAAAGGACACTGGGATCCCCAGCGGTCTCAAATTAGCTGATCCAAACTTCAACATTACCAGCCCGATAGATATGCTGTTGGGAGCGGAGGTATTTTGGGAAGTCTTGCATGCCGATCGAATGAGAATTGGAGAAGCAGGACTCACACTACAAAGGACCGAATTAGGGTGGCTTGTATCCGGACCTATCGCCACTCCGAAACCAAAAAGGCCAGTAAATTACTGTCATTTATCTTTAAATTTATTACATAAGCAATTAGAAAGCTTTTGGAAAATAGAGGAACTAGCTCCTGTAAAACATAGAAGCCATGAAGAAAGAGCATGTGAAGAGAGCTTCTTACACACGCATCAAAGAGATGAGAAAGGACGTTTTGCGGTAAGATTGCCGCTGCGACCTAATATTAATCAAATGGGTGAAACCCTAAAGGTGGCTGAAAAAAGATTCTATAATATGGAGAAGAAATTCCTTGCCAATAAAGACCTGATGCTAAATTATAAAAGGTTCATGAAAGAGTATCAGGAATTGGGGCATATGACGCTGTGCGAAGCAGCGCCAAAAGATAAAATTTGTTATTATTTGCCACACCATGCAGTGATAAAGGAGTCTAGCACGACAACCAAAACCAGGGTCGTGTTTGACGGATCAGCCAAATCATCAACTGGTATATCATTAAACGACGCCCTCATGGTAGGACCAGTTTTGCAAAAGGAGTTATGTGCACAACTATTGTTTTTCAGAAAGCACCAGTATGCATTAACTGCCGACATCGAGAAGATGTATCGTCAAATATTGGTGCAGCCGGAGGATAGAGATTACCAGCGCATAGTCTGGAGGGACTCTCCGGAAAAGGAAATCCAGCACTATCAACTCAATACTGTCACCTACGGTTTGGGACCATCATCCTTTCTGGCTACCAGATGCTTGGAGCAGTTAGGAACAGAAAATCAGGAAGCATACAAAAAGGTCAGTCGAATCCTAAAATACAACTTTTATATGGATGATCTAATAACTGGCGACGAAAATGAGGCAGACTGTCTCACTATTAAATATCAATTAAGCAGCATTTTGGCATCTGCTGGCATGAATTTACGAAAATGGAGATCAAATTTACCCTCTATAAGTTCGAAACCAGAGAGTGAAACAGATATGATTATTACTGATAACCCCAAGGAAAAGAAAATTTTAGGGTTGTCATGGAATAACCAGCAAGACCATTTTCAGTACATTGTAGAGCCCTTAGAAACGTGCGTTAAAAGTAAACGCCAAATGTTATCATGTATCGCTTCTACTTTCGACCCCCTGGGGCTGATAGCACCTGTAACTTTAATCGCAAAATTGATAATGCAAGGTTTGTGGCAAACTAAGATTCAGTGGGACGAAGATGTTCCATCTGACCAGATGAACGCATGGAATTCATATATAAATGAATTACCTCTTTTGAATAATTTAAAAATACCGAGAAAGGTAATTTGCAAACATCAAGTTAAACTGCATCTGTATGGATTTTGTGATTCGTCAGAAAAAGCCTATGCAGCATGTATATATATAGTGTCTACTGATGAATCGGGAAACACAACTTCTAATTTAGTCACATCAAAATCAAGGGTGGCACCGTTGAAGAACATATCGCTACCAAAACTGGAGCTTTGTGGTGCTGTGTTACTCACAAAGTTAGTTAATTATGTCAAAATAGCTATGAACTTAAATGAAATAGATACAACCTACTGGTGCGATTCCATGATAGCACTATTCTGGATTCGTGGACAACCAGCAAGGTGGAACACATTTGTGGCGAATCGGGTATCTGAAATCCAGGAATCCAGTCAACCCGCACAATGGAGACACGTAAGATCGGAGGATAACGCGGCGGACGTTTTATCCAGAGGCGCTAAGGTGTCGCAACTACTAAAGTCTGACATTTGGTGGCATGGGCCCACCTGGTTGACGTCAGGCGATTACCCGAATACCAGCAGTGAAGTTACGCCGTTGGATCTGCCAGAAGAAAAATTAAAAATAACTTTAATTTCAGCAGTAAAACAGGATTGGGAAATATTTTCCAGATACTCTTGTTTAACCAAATTGCAAAGGGTGGCAGCCTATATGCTACGATTTATTTTTAATTGCAGAAATTCTTTATCAAGGCGTGACGGAGCGCTAACTGTTTACGAATTGGAAAATTCGCTTCACATTTTAATATCTCGCGCACAATGTTTTGCATTCCCGGAAGAAATGAGGGCTTTACAGGCCAAGGGTAGTGTAAGGAATAGTAGTAGGTTGAAGTCATTAAATCCTTATTTGTTTAAGGATTTAATCCGGGTGGGGGGTAGGTTATCCAACGGAAAAATGATATCGGAAAGTCAACAACACCCCATAGTATTACCTTCACATCATAAACTAAGTGAGCTTATTGTCAAGCACTACCACTATTTATATTTACATGCAGGGACGCAGGCATTGTTAGCGTTAATAAGAATGAAATACTGGCCAATTATGGGTAAAAATTTAATAAAAAAGATTCTGAAATACTGTATTATATGTTTTAGATGTAACCCGAAAACAGAACAACAACTGATGGCAGACCTACCGGCCGAACGAATAACGGAATGTCGTCCATTTCAATTGTCCGGAGTGGATTACTGCGGCCCCATTATGATTAAATCAGGTGTTAGCCGTAAGACTCACAGCGTAAAATCTTATATATGTCTATTTATATGTATGGTTTCCAAGGCGATACATTTAGAAGTAGTAATGTCTTTGAGCACTGATAGCTTCCTAAATGCGTTTAAACGTTTCATTTCGCGAAGAGGGAAACCCAGTAAAATGTTCTCAGATAACGCCACTAACTTTAGGGGAGCAAATAATGAACTAAGGGAAATCTATGAATTTTTGGAAAATTCAAATGAAAAAATCGATAAATACTTAGCCAATTTATCTATTCAGTGGAAGTTCATACCAGCAAGGGCTCCGCACTTTGGTGGACTTTGGGAGGCAGGGGTCAAATCAGTAAAATATCATTTGAAAAGGGTTGCAAATACTTCACTATTAACATATGAGGAATTTAGCACAGTATTATGTCAAATTGAATCATGCTTGAATTCCCGTCCCCTCTGTCCGCTGTCCAATGACCCCAAAGACCTAAATCCCCTGACACCTGGTCACTTTCTCATTGGAACGAGTTTAGCAGCAATCCCGGAGCAGAACTTGCAGAATGTAGCAGTCAATAGACTGAATCATTACCAAAAATTAAATCAACTAATACAATCCTTTTGGTCGAGGTGGCGCAAAGAATACTTGGCTGAGCTGCAGACCCGGACGAAATGGACTGGCAACCACCAAAGGCAGCTGCAACCAGGCCAGATGGTCATTCTGAAGGAAGATAACGAGCCTCCTTGCTTTTGGAGGCTAGGACGAGTGCACGCTGTACACCCAGGACCTGATGGAAGAGTACGAGTAGCTACCATCAACACAGCACAGGGAACGGTCCAGAGGGCAATATCAAAATTATGCCTACTGCCAATTGAGGACAACAAATGCGGAGACCACCTACCTAGGACGGACCAGGGAGAATAATAAGCGACCCGGCAGCACCAATACACAGTGTGGCGCTAACGAACAGAAGAAATTTCAGAGAAGCTGGGAAATTTAAAATCAGACTATGTGATAAACAATCAAAAATAAAAAATAAAATGCAAAATGAATAAAGGTGGTGGAGGTCGTGACCTCTTGTGAAACTTTAGTGAGACATTGGTCTAAGTGAAAGGTCAAGATGACAATTTAATGAAAGGAAAAGTGAAGAACACTGCAAGTGCCTGTTCAAAATATTATACAAAATTAGCAGTCCTGGAAGGAAGACCTGGCCCAACCATCATTGTATTGTGTTTGTCCTAAAATTAAATGTTTTATTATTATAAAAAAAATATTGATTTGATTCTTTATCTTAACTTCAGTTAGATCTAGTAAATATGAATTATTAGTTAATTTAATATGGTGTGAGGTATTTAAAGTTATAAATATTGTCAGTTATCCTTAGTACTAAAAGTGATTTGATTAGAATTGTTTTTTCTTAGTAATTTTATTTTGTGTAAAAAAACTCTATTGCTAATCGTTTTTTGGCGGGATATATGTTTAAAATTGAATAATATAATTTGTTATCTAGGAATCACACCTCTTAAGTAGGTAAAAATTGCATTATAAATGCACACAAGATAATTAGTTAAAGAAATCATTCATAGATGTCGGTAGATCCAAGCTCTCAAAACAGATTATAAAAAGGCTTGAATCTCATTATACTTCCTCTTTCTTCGCTAACTCTTAAATAGTAAATACAAGCCCTCCTTAGTCTTCTTGGGAAGTTTGGGTCTCCGGAATATTCACAATGTAATTGGGGATAGAGCAATAAAACACCAAGAGTCCTTTAAAGTTTCTTCTGCGTTATCAATTCAAGTTCCTTCCCTTCAAAACTCAACAAATACATTCAATCCCTTTCTTAGTATTTTAAATGAGTTATTTCCACGCAGATGATAAGACATTTTATGAGAAATAAATTTAGGTTCTGTTTCACTCGTTTAAAATGAGTTTAGAAGAAGTCATTTCAAGCGAGCTTTGCTTGGAGCCGTCACAATAATTGATATCCATAAACATTAGCCTGCAGCGCATGGTGCATGATGCAAGTTCTAGAAGTGGAATAGTTTTATAGCAAGTTTAAATTAGCATTAAAACCTGGCGTTGTTGGAGCTAGGTTTCTCAAATTATAGTAATCTATAGTTGAATCGTGTTGGCTAGCAAAAGCTAACAGTTGAATTTATATCTCTTTGTCCTTCTGCAACAGGGTTTTTTTTATCGGGTCGGTGGTCCTGATCACCTATGTTGTGCATAGAATATTCGAAATTTAATTCTTCTTCTCGTACGTAACATCGGTGGCTTCAGAACTATACAGTATTAACAATAATCGAATGTAGAGCGGGTTTCTGTGTTGTATCAGAAAAAAATAATCCAATGTAGAGCGCGTTTCTGTCTTGTATCAGAAAAAAATAATCCAATGTAGAGCGCGTTTCTGTATTGTATCAGAAAAAAAATAATCCAATGTAGAGCGCGTTTCTGTGTTGTATCAGAAAAAATAATCCAATGTAGAGCGCGTTTCTGTGTTGTATCAGAAAAAAAATAATCCAATGTAGAGCGCGTTTCTGTGTTGTATCAGAAAAAAATAATCCAATGTAGAGCGCGAATCTGTGTTGTATCAGAAAAAATATGTAGTCCTGATTTCATCACCCTTATATGGTGGTCGCAGTAAATTTAGATGAAAAATGTGAATAAAGGAACCATAAAAGTATTACTTTGATCGTTGTTGCGGAAACAGGAATAACCTTTGTGAATTATAGATGCACAATCCTAAAATCCGTAAAAAAACATTTTCTTGTACAATATTTCGTTTTATCTATTACGTTGTTAATTAAATGTATTTGTCAAAGCCTTTTTAAAGGACCAGACCACAGAGTCCTAGACGAACCAGGCTCAATTTAGAAAGAAACTCACTGTGGGAACTGGTAGTACTAGGTACAAACGGGACACTGCCATCTTGGGAGACATATGCAGTTGTTGGTAGTGGAAAACACCAATAAATGGAGGAAATATGAAAAGGATGAAGAGACTCCAATCAAGATGAATGGGGGCCGGCCATATTCGGGCGCAATTGGAGCAGTCTGCTCCGGTGCCGAAATGCGAAGGCGCTGCTAGTACCTAACACTCAACAGTCGAACACATCGCCCTTTGAATTATTGTTCATAAAAACTGCGTTGCACAAAAATGCAAATCATCCGAATGTTATTGACTACAATTATCACCTACCGAAGCATCTACTGACTTTGTCAAGGTGCGCCAAAATATTATCGCGCAAAGCGCCGTCTGGCTCAGGGCTGCCCCTGACTCCAATTCACATACAGGGTGTATCGGCACGTACCCGACAAACTTTAACCAGCTATTCCTTAGCACATTTGGAGTAAAAAATGTTATTGGCACTTTGCTGTCCGGTAACATTTTTTTTAATAAAAAATTTATTATTCATATTTTCACCACATGTCACCAATGTTTTATCCTTTGTCAAAGTTTGAAAACCCGTCTGGCAATATTTTGTTCGAGTTTTGTTGAATAATGTACGTACGTACCTACGTTGGCGCGCTTTTACAATCACCACGAAATGGCACAGCACCATTCGTCTCATTTTTAACTATTATTATTTAGTGTGTACGAAAGAGCGAGGACACTTTTTGACGCACTTGCTAATAACAGCTGTTGAACGCGAGAAACAAGGCAAATGACAGTGACGGAGTGTGGATTTTTTATTTATTTTTTTGTTTTTAATGGAAAAAAAATGTTACCGGACAGCAAAGCACCCATAACATTTTTTACTCCAAATGTGCTGAGGAATAGCTGGTTAAAGTTTGTCGGGTACTTGCCGATACACCCTGTATAGTGCAAATATCCCGCCCAGTCGGGAACAAAGCTCAGCTACTTGAGAAGAAACATTGTGGAACCAGGAGACATAGCCAAATATCCAATGACAACCCTAGTGAACTCATCAAAGGGACCGGATTACTGTTAATGGAATGAGATAAATTTTTAAATTTGCTAAAACCAATGGTTTGGATGGACAGGGTGAAACGGTTAAAAATATATAGGTATTAGATAACTAATGTAAGTACGTAGTAAAATAAATGGCTTAAAAAATATTTCTAGTTGGACGGTCAAAACAAACTTACTTGAAATTGTAAAGACGTAGGCAGGTACATCTGCACTAAATGTATCACTAGTATTTTTAAATCCACCGGAAAATACTTACCTTAAGAAAATACCACGTAATAAAATCCAATGATTTTATCATTGATAAATTGTCGACAGACACTTTCTCGCTATCAATAAAGCTGTTTGTTCAATAAAAATCTGTCATATTATTATTTCCCAACAAGTTGGGATAACGACCCAATATTTACATTACCCTTTGGCCTATCCCTGATTCAGGGTATCTGTAAAACACGATGGGCAGAGTAATATGGAGGTGCCTATTTCCAAAAACATCCACATGCCAAAAATACATGAAACGTCAAAAATATCCATACTGTCTGAAAGACCAAGTTGCACAAGCCAAGTTCTCCGAAACTGGGATCAAGAACATAAGTGCCCTTCCGTTGATGTGAGATAAAGTCGCCAGTTAAGATACGGTTTTCTTAATTAGAGTCTCAAAAGATTGTCACAGAAATTTGCCATAACCATTCCATATTAAAACTTTGCAACACGCGAGTGCATTTATGGGCCCTATGGATAACTCGATTTGGTTGAGCAAACTGGTTGAGTTGAACGTAAAGTTGAATCAAGTTAAAGGTTGTACCGCCAGAGCATCCAACCACCATGCAACCACGAACTGTTTAACCAAGTTGAAATGTTTGTAGCGTGTTTGTGTGGTTGACTCAACTTTACTCGTGCGCAATTGTTTGTGATGGTACATTTAACGAATAAAAATTAATAAAATGACAGGCGTTACTAATGACGTGTAGTTTTTTTAAAAATTATATTAGGTTTTGACTTCCTAACTTCAATACAATACCCTGATAGATATACCAGGAAGTAAGCTATTTTGATGTTTTTGCAGTAGTTCAAATGTATTTAAAAGGGTGACCGGATAAATCATCACATCTTTAGAAAGTTATATAGAGTCATGGAAAGTGATGAAACAAAAACCTTATTAACTGGGTTAAGTAGTTTAGGTTAGGTTACGTTAGGTTATTTTTTTTTTTTCATCGTTTCTAATGACTTTATATCACTTTTTAAAAGTGTGTTGAATTGTCACTGTTTTGAGTTATCATGGAACCATTTAAAAGTATGCAACGATTGAAATCGTATAAAGCTACATTTTTACTCTCACATGCATCAGACGACTGATGACTTTTTTTGGTTCCATCAGCTATTTTTATGCCCACGTTTGTTTTTTTCTTTTCACGTTAATAAGTTATTGATTCTAGTAGAGCGATTGCAAATTTACGTTTTTTTTTTTTTTTTTAAACATACAACAAACCATGTTGCACTCTCATGAGTTATCAAACTCATTAAGGGATCGCCAATTGGTAGTTAAAAAAGTATCCTCAATGATGGACTATAGAAATGCATTAAAACAAAATCAGGAAAATACATTAAAAAGTACGGGCTCAAAAATAAACAGACCTAAAACAAGATGTTTTACATTCAAAATACATGAAAAGATTAAAAAAAGCCCATACATCTCTAGATGTACAAAGTTTGGTATTTGGAGATAATTAGGACGGCTATCAGAACAGAGTTTGTACCTACTTATGACTCGTTTTCCAAATAACATTTGAAAAAATAGGATTTCAATATATCGTTTCGAGATTTGTTAGAGGCGTATACCTGTCTTAATTCTTCAGACAATTTGTTATAGTTAGTGTAGGCAATATATTCTAATGATTTCAGTCCGAACTTTGTTGAGTGTATTTTTGATATATGTAGTTTGTTGTGTTGTCGTGTATTATATTGGTGAACATCGTTGTTATAGTTCAGTTTTATATTTGTGTGGGTGTTACACTGAATAATATTTAAAATGGGGTTTGTTATCTCAAAGCTAGGAACCATCTTAAATGGCAAAACAAGTGCGTGACGGTAAATATATTTAACAGGTATATCCCAAGGCAAGCCAAAAATGTTACGCATGGCTCTATTTTGGATTATTTGCACCTCCGATATCATTTTTTTGGTAGCAAAGCCCCAGATACTCGAAAGATATGCCAAGTGGGAGTGAACCATAGCATAGTACAATGATCGCAGTATGGCTGTGGGAAGCAATCTACGTAGTCTGTACATTACACCGGTCACCGGAGCAATCTTTGATTTAACATGGTCAAAATGGTTTTTCCGTGTAAGCCGTGAGTCAATTAAAAGTCCTAGATACTTCGCGACATCTGTTTGTTCCAGTTTGTTTATTCCCAGGAAATGTTTAGGCGTTGTCCTTTCCTATTCCCGAATAGCACATAGTGAGTCTTTTTAATGTTAAGACTAAGTTTATTGATTCTCAACCACTCGGCTAGATGACCCAAATCCCTTTCCATGTCTTTTTCCATTTCGTTTGAATTAGTGTTATGACAGAATAATATTGTGTCATCAGCATAAAGTTGAAGGGTACCTTTCAGCCCCCATTTTGCAATATCATTTATATAAATTAAGAATAATAAAGGCCCGAGAATCGAGCCCTGTGGTACACCACATGTTATATTTCTATGATCACTTGATTCTTTTCCAATAACAACCGAAGAGCACCTACCCGTAAGATAACTAGATAAAAGTTTTAGATTGTTGCCCACGATGCCCAGATATTCAAGCTTTTCTAACAGAATCTTATGATCAACCGTATCGAACGCTTTTTTGAGGTCTATGAAAATACCCGCTGCATATTTTCCTTGATCTAAGTGTTTTTGAAGAGTTAGTATAAAAGCAAAGGCAGCACATTTCGTGTTGGAGAATTTTCTGAACCCATATTGTTGAGGCGTGAGAATATTATTAGTTGTGAGATATTTTGTTAGTCTATTTTTGATTACATGTTCAAATACCTTGGAGAAGACTGGGAGTATTGATATTGGACGATAATTAGATGGATTTTTTTTGCAGTCTTCTTTGTGAATTGGAACGATTTTTGCTAGCTTTAATTGATCCGGAAACAGTCCACTCGCTAATTATTGATTGATGAGAATAACAAGATGATCCGCTAATTTTTCTTTACAGAATCCGAGTAAGTTAGTTGTCATACCATCGACCCCTGGAGATGCATTAGTTTTTAGTTTTGATATAATTTTTAAAACTTCTAGTTTGTTTGTATTGGCCATGTAGAGGGACTGTAATGGCTTTGGTTCCATGTTTATTGTATTTACGTCATCTGAATGAGATGGGATGCTCGCAGCTAGATTTTCACCAACCGATGTAAAGAAGTCATTAAACGCTGTACATATCTGCTTCGGGTAATTTTTGTCTATGTTATTGATGGTAAGAGTTTCAATTTTATTTGTCAAGTTCTTTGGACTGTTAGTTATGATTGAATTTATTGTTTTCCAGGTTTGTCTTGGATTATGTATGTTTTCTTTAAAAATATCTGTGTAATATTTTGTTTTGGCGAAACGTCTGTAATTAGTTACCGAATTTCTTGACTTATTTTTAAGTGATATAAGAAGACTGTTTAGCGGATCTTTTTTCCACTGTTTGTAATAAGTATTTCTTTCTCTAATAAGAAGATCTAATTTTTTGACAAACCATGGTGTATTACCTTGCTTAGGGTTTCCTATTCGTAACCTTGGCTTAAATTTGCAAGTGTCAATCGCTGTTTTGATATATTTAAAAAATTGATTAAAATTTTCTGTTATATTGGTAGTGTTGTGAGAAAACGGTTGGGTTTCAAAATATGTTCTCAAAGCCCTCTTATTGATACTGATGTTTATGTTTGGTGGTATTCTGTTGTTAGAGTGGTGTTTCAAAGAGTTTTGGTAGTCTAACATCATTATACTGTGATCACTTATCTGGTTATCAATATTGGAGGTCTTGAAGATATGTTTTCTCTATTTGATATAATATGGTCTAAAAGAGAACTGCTGGTTTCCGTAACTCTCGTGGTATGTGTATTATTACATATGAAA
Organism: Hesperophylax magnus; assembly: GCA_026573805.1. Taxonomy (NCBI): domain Eukaryota; kingdom Metazoa; phylum Arthropoda; class Insecta; order Trichoptera; family Limnephilidae; genus Hesperophylax; species Hesperophylax magnus. The sequence goes on along the minus strand of JAIUSX010000091.1, from coordinate 3,733,787 downwards.
TAATTATATAATAATAAAGTGTTGATATATTTTTTTGTTGTGTCATTTTTTTTAAGAACATTAATGTTGAAATCCCCGAAGATGAGTGTATCTAGGCTACTTCTTTTGTAATATAGATTCAAGAGATACTAGAAAATCATGTATATTGTTGTTAGATTTCCTGTATATACCATATATATTTAATGGTTTAAAATGTTTATATTGAACCCTAACTCCTAAAAAAGAGTTTTCATTTGACCACTTTTCAATAACTTCACAGTTAAATGTTTTGTGAGTATATATCGCCACTCCTCCTCCTCTTCCAGTAGTCCGGGAAGCAAAAGTACTCTGATAGCCATCGATGTTAAACAATAATCCTTCTCCATCTCCCAGCCATGTTTCGGTGACAACTAAGACGTGCACAGTATCCGGTATCCTTTTGAGCGTTTCTTCTATTTCGTCTACTTTATTTCGAGTACTTCTGGCATTAATGTACAGGACTCTCAAGCTATTTTTTATAGGTATATAGTCATCCACCGATTGGTACTTCCTTTGTATGATTGATTGGTCAGCAGCTTTTTTCAACAAATTCCGGCGTAGTCTACTTTTTCCCTAACACGTTTATCCATCATCTTCCAGATTGGACATTCTGAGCTGGTGGCTCTGTGATCGTTATGGCTTACATTATTACAGTTGGTACATGTAGGCTGCTCTTTTTTGTTAGGGCAGGCCTCGAATTTGTGGTTGCCCCCGCAGTGAACCCAGGCCGTTTCTTCCTTGCAAAACAATTGGGTGTGTCCGAAACCCATACATTTATAGCATTGGACCAATGGTGACTGATCCTCCACTTTTAAACGTTGGTATCCCACATTGATATGGCCAGCTTCTATCAAGCTTTTCCAGTTTTTTGGCGATAATTCTAATACGGTATTGCAAAGAAGTGCATTCCTATGATTTTTTTTGTATTTAATGGATATTTTTTGCGAGAAATCTATATCTATCCCATTATTTTGTTTCTCCAGGGAATGCATTAGGTCATCATTAGTAGCTCCCTTGATAAGGCCTCTAATTATAACCATAGGATTCAATTTTTTTCCTTCTGCTATATTTATTTTGCCTTGTAGCCCTTTATTTAATTCTTTTTTAAATTTATTTTTATCTTCCAGGGAAATGCGCGTGTTCCCGGAGAAGCAACTGACGAAATCGTATGTACTCAACACTCTACGGTTGATACATAATGGTTGAATCAAAACACCGAAAATAACATTTAATTTCAATGTCTTTTCACATGACATTTAACATAATATTCTGTGTTCTTTTTACAGCTGTCGAAAAGTTTACAATAACGTATTTTTGGAAAATTTAATAAAGTAAATAAATTAAGTGTTAAATGTTTCCAACGTAGAAAACACTATAGATCATTTTTTAACGTACATAACATGCCAATATTATAAGTGTCCGATATTAAATATATGTTTTTGTGAAAAAATATTGTCTGTAGGTATATCTTACCTGTCTGTTTAAAGCAACGTCTAGTCTATCTACAATATAATATAGACTAACGGATAGTTAGCTATATCTGTATATTATAAGACTTTCGCTTTCCTACTTTCGTCCGGAACATTTCATTCGTACGAGAAACCAAATCGCCGCGGCCGACCCCCGCGCGCGCGGTCAGTAAGAATTACGATTTAAAGTGTCCATTATTTATCCTTGGTCCGTGCGGTTTAGTCGGGCCGTAATGGCAGATTTGTTGGGGCATAAAACCCAATAGAGGCAACATTAAGGACATTTTTATTTCCTGGAATTATCTTGACTTTGATTCGGAAATTGTCCAGAGGACATTGGCTGGATTGTGGCAGTGTTTTCCTTTGTCAATCCAATAAACATATTAACCCACTGCTTGGTAGTTTATTTTACTAATTCACTTCATCCGTTTCTATTTTTTTCTTTTTGGAGTTTTTTTACTGAGTAAATAACCATTTTTTTACGTTCAACATTAGTTAAAAGTTCGAGATGTTTTTGTTTGGTTGTTTCTTCTTGTTCTCCTTTTTTTATCCTCTTGTTAGTAATCAAGTATAAACTATTTTGTATTCGTGGATAAGTAATTTCGTGTAAATTCCTACGTTGGCTTTAGGTTTGTGTGTATATCCCTGTTTTTTTCTTTTTTCTTGTTTGTTCTATTTAACCTTCCTTTTTCTATTTTTCTACGGTTTTGTTTGTGAAACATATAATTAGAAATCAAAATACCAATGTTAAATGTTAACTATTAACTCCTATCTATGTTTTTTTACGTTCCTCCCGTGTTAAAATGGGATTGCTCAAGCAAGAAATAAAAATAATGAATTAAATAGAATCAATTTAATATTTCCTTCCAAAAAACACTTTTTTACGATTTTTCATTTTATATATCATAATGTCGAAAATATGCTATTTATGTAAATTGATACACATGATGGCATTTTTGCTTTCCACAGGACTGCCTCAAGTATCAGAAATGTCTAGACTCTAGAGCATTCCGTTTATTCAGTTCCACGCCTCACCATACATTAGGATGGGTTTCAGCACCCCATTGCTTTCTTCAAGATGTACTTTCTTAAAATTTGCATTACACACATGGGTATAATATATGTTACATTTTATCGTTTTTTATCAATATGGCAACGTGCAGATTTAATAAATAAATGATAGCATTATCATATAATTAGATAAGAGCGAAAATCGCACACACAACGTATTCACAGAATCCTCGAGATGAATCAATCCATTCTCTGAGTCAGTTTGGGCATGCTCCAGAAATTATTCCTGGAGATAAAAGTAAATCTCTTGAAGAATAATTATGCAGCGGCACGAATAAAGATTAAAAAAACCTTCCCTACCCTTCTCTTCCGTCTCTGAATGTTATTATCATTCGCAAATTGGGATGGAATCCATTAATGCCGTATTCCAAAAAGAATTGTCCAATAGGATGACCGTCAAAGTTCTTCTCAAAAGTTTGGCATTAGAATATTGCTAAAAAAATCGGAGTAATGAGTTATCTTGGAAGATTACTCATTAATCCGGTAATAAGATGCATAACAAGCCAAACAGACTTTCGGTTTAAACGAAAAATTTACTAAAATTGAATATACCTACCTTAAATTACCATACTTATATTGCCTATAAAAAAATAATAACAGTTTTTGGATCATTTCTATATCGCCTTTTTCGTGATAAAATCACCTCAAGGGCGCTTTACAGTTTAATTTTTACATTTAACCTTACCCTAGTTCAATCTGTTACTAGTGTCTTATAACTAAGATTAATAGCTGGCGACTTACAACACGTATAACTATTGACTTACAAAACTTTTTTATGACCGATTGAGTATTTACAAGATATTGCTATAATATAACTCACAACTATGGCTTAAAACTAAAGATTTGCGACTAACACGCTTATTTGCATTTATAAATAGGTACGTATTGTAAATGTTAAAAATTTAAAAAAACCTATATAATTATATTAAGTTATATATAAATAGTGTCTATACTCCTTGTAAAATCAATGTAATATATTATTCCCGTGCAAGAAGAAGAAAGAGGGGCTGTGGCGGCTGTCGATGTCGTCTGAATCCTTCCGATCGCGATCGAACTGAACGAACGGAATCACCGGTGACCGCCCGCCGCGCCCACGCCCGGAGTATTTGGGTTACCGGCGCGCCAACTTCAATTACTCCTTTACTTTTTATACAGGGTGTCCGGTGGTAAAGTGCAGTAACTTCGGGAGGTGATTCTACGTGATCGTAGGAGTAAATAACTAAATAAAGTAGATAAATAACTTTTTCTGAAATTCCAACTTTTAGATGTACTTTTAAGCTAATAACGAAAAATTTCTCCGACGTGCCTAGACGGCATTATTTTTTTCGTCGTTGCCAAATCTACATCCCGCGCCCCCTCGGTAACTAATCCCCGCTACCCCCGGCACCCAAATTAAGTCGGTCAGCTGGTAAACTGTCCCCCGCACCCCCTCCTGCACCCCCCGCTATTAGTAAATCGTGCTTTGAATGTAATGTGTCACAAAATTTGACGGGCGGAGTAAACAACTTTGAAAATTTAATTTATCTAAGAATTTTTGAATTCGTTCACTAGATTTATTGTTTGTTCTCTGCGAACTTTTCATTTGGTTTGAATTTTTGACAGATGTGAAGAGAACCCCGTACAATTTAGATGTCGGTACGTGTTTTAGAGGTAAAATGGTTATGGTGCTGATTTTATCAAAATCAAATTTTATAATATTCTTAATATTATTATTATTTACAAGTACAAGTATATTACATTGGATTTATTAATATAGACGTTGTACATTATAATGATTTATGATCAATAAGATGGATCAAGGAAAAAAATATTTATGAGATGTAATATTTTTGGTATGCCTCGTTATTCTGCTGTGTCATTCGTGTGGAAAACGTTCTTTTTTTTAAATGATTTTCGGCTATGTAATCATTGTTTTTTCTCACCTATAAAATTATGTCCCGTCTTTCCGGTTTATAAAAAAAGGTCTGATTTTTCGGATTGAAATTTTCAAAAAATCCCCAGGGTTTCAAAAATACGATTAAAAAAATAATAATAATACTGAATGTCTTAGAATATTTTCCTTAACCGGAAAAAAAATTAAAAAATATGATGCAAGTGGCCTATTAGTAAAAAGCGATGAAATTAGTTAAGTGTTCGATTAGTTATTAATATTTTTTTATAATAAAAAGTGTAACGTGATTTTAGTGCAGTTCTCTTTTTGAATTTGGTAAAATATCAAAACATACGGCGAACTCTGTGTTGTTATTGTTTACAATTCACATGCGGTTTCCATGGATACGCGCCACTCACAAATATGCAACGTTGCCACATTCACACTTGCGAATTTATCGGGTAAGTTTGCACCTACACTATGGCTTTTTAGCAGGTATGTCTTTTTGTATGAAAAATAAAAAATTGGAATTTCGGAAAAAGTTATTTATCTTTTTTACTCCTACGATCATGTAGAATCCCCCCACGAAGTTACTGCACTTTACCCCCGGACACCCTGTATATGCATCATTTAGAGAGAATAATGTGTTGTTTTTTTGGTTTTACTCCCAACTAGGCATTTACGTGCATTGTGGACCAATTTATCGCCATATTTGCTAGACCCCGTCGCATAAGTTAGGTTTGCGGTGACCATCATTTTACTGGTTCTTCTAAAATCAATCAAACAAAAAAAAAATCAGTAGTTTAATAGTTAATCTAGTGCCTGATCAAAGCTTTTAAATACAAAAAATGGTGGCACCTGAAAAGTTACTCGAGGATTTTCATTAATCATCATTGTTAAATAAAAAATAGAAGTTTCAATAAATTTAAGAAAATTCTTCGATCAGGTATAAAAAACTAGTGTTTTATGCTTTCGATAAACTGTATAAATTCCATTCAAATCCGTCGAATGTTTTTGAATTACAATGGTCAACGACTTTGAAAACATTTTTGTTGATCAAGTTGGTCAACAATATTTATATTTAAGTAAAAAGGTATTATATTAACTTTGTATTATTTGTTTTATAAAATAAATTACAATTTAAAATGCTCATATTTTTCACACCGCTGACTACCCCTAACCTCTTAAATATATATTATTTTTGTGCTATGAAGAAATAAACCAATGGAAGTATGACGTGAGGGTGTCAGTTTACTGGAATCAAGTTCAATATCTCCCTGAACAATCAATTTCAATTTAAAATATTTAATTAACAAGAAAATGGCCCACCCTAATCCTCAAAACTCCAGTACCGGTTCGTTCTACTTGGCAAAGGCGATTCTAATCGTAAAATTAAGCATTTTCCAGTCTCTCAATTTAGTAACATGCATAGTGGTAGTTATTCTTCGCCTCAGATATTGAAAAACCGATCTGTATTTCAGATCGGTTTTTTTTAAATATTTTTTGTCCACAATAATCAGCGAAAGAAGATAATAAAATGGCCATTTTCACATACTCAATGCTTAAAACAGGTTGCAGCAAACAGACAGTGTAGTGAGGTTACGAACCTGGGAGGGGTCTCATTTTTTCGGGAGGGTCGTGCTGTTTTCAGTCGTTACCATGGTTCGGTCCGAACAACACTGGGGCTTCGCGGTGGGCACGTTTCTTGAATATGGTCGTTCTTTCGTCGCCACCCAGCGGGCCTTCTGGCTGCACTTCAATCTAGCGCTTGGTGTGGTGATACCGTCCCTCACTGTAATTTAATCTCGAGTTGGGTTAGTACATTCCAAGAAACTGGTTCCACACCAACTCCGAGGAGTGCCATTATTTGAGTATTTGAGACTTCTTCCCGTGGGGCTACCTGAAGGAAATGTTCATAAACACCGGCCTCAAACCTTGGAAGAACTCAAGGATCGAATTCGGCAGGAAAATCGCCGCTATACCCGTTTATTTATTTTATTTATTATTTATTAACGCCCTATCGGGCTTTTACATAGTAACTTGACAGTATATGTATGTAAGTGTAACATGTACATGGATAAAATAGGTAATTAGAAAATAATATGGTAAAGTAAATCAAAGTATGAAGGCAAGACCTATTTTAAAGCTAATAAATAATACAAGTTAATAACTAGCAAATAGGTCTAAAATTAGTTGCCTTTTGAAACTCACAAAGTTATTAACACCAAATATATCGATAAGTTTACAATATTTGTTTGCAAGGTGATGAATTCTTGTAATTGGTGAATACATGTTAGTATTGAGGATATTGTTACATTTAAAAGTGTCTATGCTTCGAGTTTGTCTGGCAGGTACATTCATATAAATTAATTCCAATAAATCAGGGCTGTCGATGAGAGATTTGATAATTTTGAATAAAAATAATATATCAGTTAGAACTCTTCTATCCGATAGTTTGAGAAGTCTGGTTTCGGTACGTAAGTTATTATAATTTATAAATTCGATGGAAATATTCATTTTAAAATTGGTGTACCGAAGAAATTTATTTTGTACCTTTTCTAAGGCTTGAGAATGGACTTTATAGAACGGTGACCATACTGTTGAATTTTATTCTAATTTACTTCGTACTAATGAGCAATTTGACTGGTCGGTGGCCGAGTTGACATCGCGCTTGGGTCTCACTCGAGCGTAGTGTGTTGAATTCCTCGGCTGGCTAAGTCCTCCATCACAACACAAGCAACATTTTCAGCTTACTGCGGTGGTAGTAGGAGATTTTCAAATATTGTCAGGTTATTCGTAACCTGGGAATATTTGTCTTTCTTTAAAAAAAAAATAAATAAAAAAAAAAATAAATAAAAACTAAATGTTTTAAAGTTAGCACATTTTTAAACTTTGCCCCCATTCTCAAAATAAAACCGAGCATTCTCATTGCATCGCTAGTAGTTTCATCGATGTGCAAGTTAAACTGTAGACTTTCGTGAAATAAGATACCGAGATCTAGAATCTGTGAAACTCGAAGAAGATTAGCTTCATTAATGAAATAAGAATGAAATATCACCAATGTATCACTGTTGGGGACTATAAACTTGCTGATGTCATCTTCATGACGTGATACTTAAAACGGCATAATGTACCGAATAAAATAAAATAAATCCTATATCTGTAAGTTGCGAAGTTTTATTTTAATAGCCCTTGAAAGCTGCAACGTCTGTTTTGCTGCACACTGTATTTCATACACAACCTAAAAAACTACACACAGCCTCTAGCTTTGGTCATAGAATACATAATGCACACCACGATGTTAACCGTGGAACACCTATTAGTTCTGTGAACAGTAGACTTTGCGTCCAAAATTGATTTTTTAATTTTCTCTTATTTATTAAATTCAAACCAAAATTTCCTCAAGATTTTTAAGTTGGAACTTAAATATATACCTCCTTAATTATAAACCATAAATATTTTACTTAACGTTTATTTAAATTCAAATAAAAGGAATTACACATATTGTCTAAAGTAATGTCAATGCACTACGTAGTAATGCAAAACCATGTGTTTTTGGTTTGAAAATTTGGTCGCCTAGAAATGTTTCAGATGCTTTAATTAAATACTGCGAGTAGAATACATCTTGGCCTTTGAAATAATCGAGTATTTTTTAGATAAATTTTTTTATAAGCCCAGAAAAAAATAGTGTAAAAGGCCTTTGAAAACTGCTTTATAGTTCAAAATCTCCTACTTACAAACCCATTTTCGGTTATGATTTTATTGTATAATGTGGCAAATAATGTTATTTATAGAATGATCGGAAAAAAAATAATATTTATGCCTGAACATCCACAAAATAAAATAAAAGGCACTTTTTGGACATGTTTTTTTCTTGCATAAATCAAAACAGGCGGATGGTGTTAAGCGGGAATTTAAACCTTATCGCCATCTACGTAGGGGGTGTTATTGATAGCGGCTTGATTTAAAATATTACACGACGTAGTGCATCGTCTTATGGACAAATATTTTTTCAAACATTCTTTTGGCCGGTAGGAACCCCACTATTGATTATTCCGATTTCACAGCTCGAATCACGATCATGCTCCCTCTGGCTGGATAAAAATATAATATTCAACAAGACCACCATCTAGAACCGTTATTTTTTAATGATAAACTTATGTTAATAAGACAAGGTTTTTTATGCATAGCACAAACGATAACAAATTATTATAAGCAACATAATAATTTGTTACCTAGAACCGTAACTGGAATCTAACAAACAAATTTTGCAGACAGATGAAATGCCAAATGATCGTGTTGAAACAATGTTTTCAATGTATAAATATTACATAAACATTTCCTAATAAAATTCACTCCCAAGGAATATAAAAAAGATCGAAGGTTAGCCATAATATTATTAAAAAATCTATCCAAATGTAAATAACCCTGAATGTTTACCTCAAATATTTGTTTTAACATTTAATCCGAGAAAACCTCGTGCTTTGCAGTTTGAAGACCACGAGGAATTAATAAAGATAAATCTCTAATTTAAAATTTAAGTTCTTTTGAATCGTTTCGTGTATTAGATAAATGCAAACAAAAATTTCCACGGCCGTGCTAATAGTCCTTTAACTTATGATAATTACCACGATTTTGAATTTCATTCCTCTTTCTGCAATCTTTAAATTTATCATAATCGTTCGTTTAAATTAATTATGTTTCAGTTTTACAGCAATTTAATTACAGTCTTTATTACTTAGCAGAGGTACACACATAGAATAATAATAATAGAACCAAATAACTAATCGAAATGACAACTTAACACACTTTTAAAAGGTGATAAAAGTCATGACAATGATGAAACAAAAGCTAGGTTAAACAAGTTACGTCGGTAATGTTTATATTTTAGTTTATTCATCGCTTTTTATGACTTTATATCACTTTTAAATGTGTGTTAAATTATCATTAAAATAGCTAGACCCTTATCGGAGGTTCTAGTTTTTTTTTATTTACCCGCCAAACAATTCTATATTACTACAAACTCCTGGCTTCAGTCAAACGATTTCTTTGTTCCAAACAAATCTTTATTACCACAAACTCCTGGCTTCAGTCATACGATTTCTTTGTTCTATAGGCTACTCCTCGACTTGACTGTGGACAGGTATTTGATTTACTTAATTGTTCCTGAGACACCACAAACTTCTTATTTTATGCTTATCAAAAATACATTCTCCTGGCACTTCTTTCTTCGTCCTGATGCTCTACAACAGATTAATTATTATTTAAGTCTTGCTAATTTAAAATTTGGTTTTAACTACTTCTTTGGGGTTAGACCGTTAATAAAAAGTTCGCGTACCACTAATAATATTTTGCAGAGATAAGTAATAAATTAATTATGAACTATAAATTAATTATGACTTCAAACTATAAAATAACTAAAATAATTGGACATTCTCTTAATGTGCTGTGTGGAATCAATATATGGCCATTGAAACAACTCAAGTTGATCATAAAATTTTAAGCTTCCTTATTGCGATAATATTTTAGATACTTTGGGTATTGATTGGATGAGAGTTCATCATTGGCATCTGACTTCTGACCCCTCCAAACTTTATGACTATGAAATATATTTGATCCATTGATTGAATATTATTTGTATAGGGTTTTTACAGATGTTTTTACAAAAACTCGATTTATAAAAACTCATTTATTGTTTTTGTATCTAATCCGTAGAACTCCATTTAATTTAAAAAAAATTAATTAAAACTATAAAATAATTATAGCCGAAATAGCTGTAACAATAACAAAAACCAAAAAATACATGCAGAGCTTAATAATTATATTATTAAATTTGATTTTAGTTTAAAAAAATAAAATTTAAAAACTCAGTTATTATACGAATGCTAGGTATATGAAGTTACAAAGACCCACTCACTCAAAGGGTACATAAAAATTATATAAAAACTCAGTCAAATGACAAATAAGATATTTTGGAAGGTTGTTCTACTATTAATCTCCGACAAGTGAAATACAATTTCAAATACTTAACATCATCAACTTAACATCAAAAGCTTAACAGCATGTTACATAAACAGCTCTTTTCTAAAACAATACTACTTTACATTCATACATACAAAACACTAGAAATAACAACTAAAACATATATTAAAAAACACTAGATCTCAGGGTCAAAAATATTCAACAAACAAGTAAAAATACAACATTTGGGCAAAAAAGCTTCCTATACTGTGAAACTAAACTTTACAAAAAAATCCCACTCTCATTCAAAACTCACAACAATATTTAAACATTTAAATCTCAAATAAAAAGCTGGATACAAAACATAGGGAGATCAGAAATAGATAATATACTGACACCAAATACAGACTGAAACCGAAACCACTCAACTGAACAAAAAAACACCCTGTTATATATTTATAATTGTTTTAGAAAAGACACTATTCAATATATTTATAATCTGATAGTATTATTTTCCTAGCGTCTGGACGATGTAGGCCCTCTGATTGGTCAAATTAAAATTGTCTGTTTCGGGTAAATTCCGCTAACTTGAAAATTAAGACACGATTTCATTTTTAGAAAGTTCATAATCCATTGGATTAATTACATTACAATGAAAATTATCCACAGTTACGTGATTATGTTTGACGTTTATAAATTGACCTTTATTATTGACCATACTACTAAATTTTAATCACATGGAAATGAAATCCTCAGCACGGGAGATCCCAGAGAGGATGTCATTACTACATTAATACACTTCGTATTATTATATATATTATTTTATTTTTTATTATTATCAATATAAAGTTTTTTTACAGGTTTTTTTTCCGTGTCTGTCTCACTAGGATAAACTTGTCTCGAGACAGACGTATTTAATACATAAATTAATGTTCACATATTATTTGATACATATAATATTTCATTACATTAAATGACATTGTGAAAATGATAAAAAATAATAAATAATAATAATAAATGATAAATTGGTTAATCAGCATCTAGTACATACTTATGAGGGGATTTTTATAAAATTTTTGATCTTGGATCTGTCTTGGCTGATGATCCAAGACTTGATGTCTGTTTTATATTTTTTTTTAAATTCGTTCAGTCTAATGGCTAGTGGGAGAGCATTATATAGCCTTGTTGCAAAATATCTAAAATTTCTCTGGCTAAAAGTTGTTTTAGCGAAAGGGATTTGTAAGAAATTATGTCCTTTGGTTCTAGTATCACGAGCAGTTTGGATATTGTCAAAAGTAATTTTGTGTGTGAAGAGGTATGTTAGTATATTTTTGGCATAAAGTTGCCTAATGTCCATAACACAGATTTTCCTAAAGATTTCATCCGAACTGCTTGTGATTGGTAGTTTGAGGATAATCTTTATTATAAGTTTCTGAGCTTTAGATATTGGATCAATGGCGGCAGCGTTTGCTCCTCCCCATGCTATGATACCATACTCTATTAAAGATTGACAAAGTGCATAGTAGATTGTTTTGAGTTTATTTATTTTTTATTGCATTACATTATAATATATGATAAATAGATTACATCAATGATTAAGTACTTAAAAAGCATGACATAACGGTCTTAGTTTCAATTCGGAAAAATTCCCAGTTTTAAGCCCATAGAACTGTGGATTTTTCCTTATTAGAACTACCTATCCTTCCTTTCAATAAAAATACCCTCCACACAGCATCACCAAAGATGACGTAGGCTTTGAGGGAAATTATGAGGTAAATTTAAAAAATGGTCTATCTGTAAATTTAATTTAAAATTGATTGAAATTTGTCGGTGGCTGAGTTGGCACCGCGTTTGGGTGCCACCCAGGCGTAGTGTGTTCAATTCCTCGGCTGGTTAAATCTTCCATCAAAATACAAGCAACATTTTCCGCTTAGTGTGGTGGTAGTAGGAGATTTTCAAATATTGCCAGGTTATCCGTAACCCGGGAATGTTCGTCTTTCTTTAAAAAAAAATTCAAAACACCAGTTTTAATTATGATATTCCTAGATGTGTTCAGTGCATTGAACCCCTGGAAAGGTCGAAGATGAGGTGACTTGGACTACTCATTAAATTGATAGATCAATTTCAGAATAGAATTCTGGCAAAGATTTCAGAGGGAAGACATCTGTTTGTCTGCCCCAGGCAATGTTGGAGAGAGCAACTCCAAAGGCAGTTCGACGAGAGGTTAGGTCCGCAGTGGATAATAGACATCGCTGAAGTAGCTCAAGACAACCTAACCTAACCTAACCCCAGTAAGACAAAGAGAAGAAGATCAGATACTTGGAACATATTAAGTCTCAAAAAACCCAGGTGCCTATCAATTTGACTTTAATTCATCGCATTGGCAACATTGTTATGTACATTCAAAATTCAAATCGCGTTTAACAATGAAACTCAACCTTTCAGGGGAGAACTTCGGGGCATTCTTGTGTTGAAAAAGCTCTTGAAATATTGATGAAAGCCCGGATTATAAAAGTATTACTGAGACGAAAATAAAAGAATTTAGTCGACTTGTTCTCACAGCAGAAAATTCGAATAGGTACTTCGCATTAAAAATTTTAATGAACTGCGATTTATGGTTTAAAGTTTTTTTTTATTTTATTTTTTTTTATAGTGAATACCTCACAAGAGTCCCAACTGCTCCCGTCTGGAGCCAGTGAGACTATGGCATCCCCAATCGGGGGATGTTGTGAGGCTGAAGGTAAGTGGGGAAGTGAAAGAGGAAGGTGGGGAAGTACCTGGCTATTCAGATCTAGTCACTAAACACGGCTAAAGCCATTTGTAGCAACGTTTCAATTCTGAATGGTGGTCTTACACCAGGGCGATACTGGTATTATCTTCCACTCTGGAACGTGCCGCAAATATTCTATATATTATTTTAATTAATTAATTGTGAAATAACACAAATTAATCAAATAAAATTTATTTGCGCACGCCGGGTTCGAACCCGCGACCTTCGGAATGGCAGTCCAATGCGTTACCACTGGACTATGCCGGCCGTCAAAGTACTTCGAATGCAACAATATTTAAAGCTGAATGTTAGATAAATATGTATATAGTATACATTAATACATCTTTAAAATATATGCATTCAAGGAGCGTGTGACCGACAATGCTAGAATACCCAACTGATAAACCAGAGAAAGATTTGGTAAACTTTTGCGTTTATTTTTTACTGTACAATTTTGACATTTGTAGAAGATAATAAGATAAATATAAAAGTAGAAGAGGAATGTTTTTTCGTCTTCTTTTACAAGGCGGTGATGTTCAGAGACTTCCGAGGCGAACTAGGTTTTGGATAGAGGGTTTTCAACAAATTCATATTATGGTTCATTTTCAAGGTTTGGCTAGGGTATTTTCAATAACGTCTGCGACGATGTTTGTTTAAAATGCTAGTCAGTTAGTTTTCTGATAATTACTTAAGCTAAGATTTACTGGACTTAACGTTGTTATTAATAATTAATTCTGTATGTTTGATACTAGTCATGTACTAAGTGAGGGTTTTTTTTGTAACATGACAGCAAAAATTGAGAGGTTTTTTATCCAAAGGTAGAGTGTCTATTTGCTTTGCTTTCTGATTATGTGAGACGATGAACCAACATTTTGACATAGTTTCTTTTGTATATGTACAAGGAATGTAGAATTGTAAAGATATCTGTTGTTTACGTCCTTATGGGTACTTTAAAAATAGTCTTTATGATGCATTTCTGAGTTATATTTGGTCGTTTTATGTAAATTGATGCTGCTAAGTCCCATATTACTATTCCATATTCCAAATGGGAGTGGCATAAAGCGAATATGACTATGTAGCAGAGGATGACTTTTGAGACAGATACCAGTGCAATTTCTGGCTGCAGTCTGAACTGTGTAGATTATCGTGATGTAAGCCAAACTCAGATGGCTTCAGAGAAAAATATATTTGTTTTAGTATTATAAGGCGAGTTTGGTGTTTTTTTTTAATCAAATGGAAACAACAATTTTTTTATGCACTAATTTTACTGTCGAATTAATCTCTTTTAGTTTCGAATGTTGATAAGCTTGTCAACTTATAACAATGTGATAGGAAACTTTTCAATTTTAAAAAAATAACACAATGGCGCTGAATGATCATTTGATAACAATGTTAATATTGAATTTCTGCGAAATAACTGTGTCTAAATGTGATATAGATTTACCAGTTTCCCGCTTGTACCTTACGCCACTAGTTTCCGGACACCATCTATAATATAAAGTGGATTGTAACAGATTTGAACTACCCTCTTTGACTTCCCAATCAAATAATTCTTAATTATAGAAGACAATATTAGCAATTCCTAAACGAATATTAACAGAAAAATCAGAAAAAGATACGGTCACATCTAGGACTCGAACCCACGACCCTTGCCTTGCCTTGCCGGGGCACCGCTCTACCAACTGAGCTAATGGGACCCTATCTCCTTCGTTCATATTTAACTGTATCATACTTCGAATAAGAACTACCAACAATGTCTAAATTTTTCTCACAGCACATTCTTTTTCTATTCTTTATTATCGTTTCAAATATAGGAATCGCTAATATTTTACAATTTGAGGTTTTACTCATAAGTTATTCCAAAAAATAAAAAACATATAATTCTTAATGAATACGACTGTTGGGCGAAAAAACTCTTCCATTCTACGAATGTTATTTTCTTTCTGATACACACATCATTTATGAGAAAGAGTGAGAGATGACAACGGAGCTATCAGCGGCGCCCTTTTACACGTGAAACGGTGTTTTTTTGCGTATTTACACGCGGCGCTCGGCGTTAGTACGAGCATTTTGACGACGGCAATTTGCCAGCGCCGATGGACTCGTAAAAAAATGGAAATTTGCTAATAAAATTGCAAAAAGATGTAAGTAAATAATGAATCCTGTCAAAGCGTGTCGTATAAAAGATATAAAAACAATGATAAAAATTATGATTTTTACTCTCAGCTAGTGGTACCGACCTGCGCTGTGCTGGGAACAGGCTTTGGAAACAGGCGTTGTCTAATATATAAAGAAGAGTGTCTGTTTGTGGCGGGTGTGTGGCGTGGATTTGGTTTGAATACAAATCTACAGTTTTATTCCGATATTGATGAAATTTCTAACACTTTTTCACCCACTTGACTTACAAAACAAGAGGAAGGTCACAGTGGCTTTTCAGTGAGCTAGAGTGGTAATATTGAAAAATAGTACATTATTGATTTGGTTGTAGCTGAATATATTTGTTTTTCAAGATTTCAATTTTTTTGTGAATATTTTCAGGATTATAGGAAGAATAATATTAATCCTTCGCAAAAAATTGAAAATATTGAAAAAAAATCTGCTACAGCAACATAATTAATGTCGAATTTTTAAATCGTAAAAATTAACATCGTAAAAAGGGGGAGGTTTTTATGTGGAAATGTTAAATTACGTACAGCAAAATTTGTGTTGCGTATCGTAAATCTGTCAATGGTAATTTAAAATTCAATTAAATTCAATCAAAATGCTTTTCCAGTCATTACATTTCACATTGAGATTACTTATATATGTGATTTTATTATTGAAACTACTGTTTTGGCGTTCAAGGCCATCTCAAAGTCATGCGCCTCAGGGATTTGTCGATAAATAACTCTATTTCTCAAATGCCTCATTTAGGAAATATGTGAAATAAGCTACGTAAGTATTATTTATTGGATAATTTTTATAACGCCGCTTTTGTGAGATATCACCTCAGGGGCGCTTTACAGTACCCATGTTCCATCCATCCTTTCAATTTGGGAGGCTGGTATGGGTACAGCCGACCTGGGAATCGTGAATTGGTTAACCAACACCCCTGCTGTAAGTCACCTCAAGTAGTTCGCTACGTTTGGTGAGTTGGCAGAGGTGCCCGGGTTCATCATACTGCGTGGCGTGCCAGATCGGTAGAGACTGGTTGAGGGAGGACTTTTGACCTCTCCAGATGGACTATCATTTTGCACCGCAGTGGAAGGGATGAATCCATACGTCCGTCACTCCTGGACAAATTGACCCCCAGATTTCTACTCACCCCACATACCTTTTTCTTTCCCAAATCTTCCTCTCCTTCCTTTCCCTAAAAATACCCCCCCATACAGCAACCCCAAAGATGACTTACGTCTTGATGAAAATTATTTTCTTTTGAACCTCCTATGTGAAGCTAATGTAAAAAAATGGGTTTTTAAAACATTCTGGAGATCGGTTTCTTTTAGAGGATTTGTATTAAGCAGCCCGTCCAATTGTAGATCAAAATACGGATTATTTATTGTTGTGTCGGTAAAGTTAGTTTTAGCAATTTTCCCCAGATGGTACTAGTGTTCGGCAAGCGATACGCGCTCACGCTAGGTTCCAAATGGTTCCGAAAAGATTTCCGAACCTAGCCGATTGTAGGTAGACAAGCGCAGTATTCGAAGCGTTCTCCTCACAATAACTTAGAGCCTAGACAATAATGGACGTCAGTCCAGTAAGACTACCATGTAATTCTTATCGTAAATAAGCAACCTTGTAATCTAAACAAACCGTCTACAAATCATTGAAGTGGAGACTACAATGATTTGTAGACTTCGTGGAACACTCCCAATACTGCGCTTGTCTACCGACAATCGGCTAAGTTCGGGAATCTTCTCGGAACCGTTCGGCACCTGGCGTACGCCCGCATGTCTAAAAGTCCCAGTTTTTACATTAGCTCTCATAATACTTTTCCGGATGATTTTATGCATTCTAAAAATATCCTGAAGATTCCACAGAACAATAAAACATATGAAATAAATCTCACTAGACCCCGGACATACCATGTCTAATTCTCAGTTGGTCTATAACATATTATTATTTTATACTCGTATTCGTATCTCCCCTTTCTCTTTGAAGTGTTTTACGGTTTGAAGTGTGTATTTTTTTCAACTTTCCATCGAGTATTAACAGGAAGGGGTCCTTTAGGACCAGAAATAAATCAATTGTCCAACACTTCAAACGGAAAAAGGGTTTTGTTGAGAGCCACGTGCTTGGGATTTTTAAGGCTGTAGCTACCACTTATACTGTGCACTAAGGCATAATGATAATATTACTCCTTTTTTTCGTGGTTTTGTGTTATTCCACTTCAAGTGTGCGTTAAAATACTATTATATCATAGTATTAAATTAAATTCATATGTTACTTTGTTGTAATATTAATTTATTATAATTAAATTATAATATGTAAATGAAATCCTCAGCACGGGAGATCCCAGTGAGGATATCATTATCTCTATATGTTACTAAGAAATAAAGACATTATATTATTATTTTTATAAAGAGTAAAAAATTAAACAATTTACCCTTTGCAGATGGCCTTTATAGAGAAGAGAAGATTTACCCTTTGCAGATGGCCTTTATAGAGAAGAGAAACTGGGTCTAGAAGAGTTATGCTGTATTACGATGAAACATGGTATATTACGATAATGATAATGGTTATGATTTTCGGCTACGAATCCGACGGTCGCGGGCTAATTTGAGCAGCCCAGCATAATTTCATTTGATTTATTTGTGTTATTTCACAATTTATTTATTAAAATTAATATACATGTAGTATATTTGCGGTACGTTCCAGAGTGGTAGATACTTTTAATATCACCCTGGTGAAAAACCGCCATTCTGAATCGAAACGTTGCTTTAAATGACTACCTTAATACGGGTATTAGCCTAGTATGGTAGTTGAAAATTGTAATATTTAAAAAATCTATAAAATAAAAGAAAAGAAAAAAAATACTTTGTCGGTATTTGGGGACTAGATCTCTACAACCAGTCGAGGGCACCCATCACTTTCCCTAACCGTTTTAAGGACCAGATGGGTCCCTCTATCGGTTCTCATGTTAAGACTTATTTTGTTTAAATGAAGCTACATTTAAATGATTCTAAGTCAGATCTCTAAAGTCAATAATATAAGATCAAACGAAAAAAACCCTTAAAAATAAAAGGCTGATAATAGCTATTTGTGCTCCAGCGTTATTGCAGCGCTTCGACGAATTGGCAGTTTCTCCTCCCTATTAAGACTCCGGTTCGAGAGTTCGTAAAGCCTGGAGCCAGTGGAACTATGGGCATGGAAAGTACCTCTCTATTCCGATCTGGTTACCTACCAAACGCAGCTAAAGCCATAAAGAAACATATCGATTCCGAAAGGTAGTCAAAAATATCGCCCACTCAATGAATAGTTCTGATAAAATGAAAGCTACATATTTAGGTTTCCAATTTATTGCAGCGTTTCGACAATGTTTGCGGAAAGTTCTACCTTCCCCCTGTGCCGGTGGTCCCAGGAGAAGACTACAAATGTTTAAATGGAGCATAATTTCAACGCTGAATGTGGGTTTTGTAACGGATTTTCAAAAATATCGTCACTTGACTGAAATTAATTGTATTTAGAAAGGGCTTAAACAGCTTAAATACCACGTAAATTTACCATGGCAATGACAAATAGACTCAGTGGCGCAGCGAAATAACCCGCCCCGGGGCGACCTAGTTAACAAGAGAGACGCCTGTTCACAACGAATGGGAATACGAATGGGGATACCCAATGGTTAATGGACAATTTATATGCTAATGTGTATTTAATCTTCAAATGAGATTTTATTTTCCAATTCCCTGATGTGCATTTTCGCACAATTAAAAAGTCAAAAGCAGTCATTTTTCATTTACCGGTTACTTTTTCGTGCTAGCTTTGGTATAGTCGTTTTGGTGTTGAAGAGGATTTTTTATTCGAACTAATAAATTGTTGTGCTTCATTCCTTATCAAGTTTTGGGTACAAGAACATAAATTTGTCCAATTACTTCATGATGAAACTGGTCACTTTACGCCCCTGATCAGTGATCATACATAAGCTTCGTTATTCGGGATAGAACTGTACTCTCTGCACCGAATAATTATCTAAATTTGAAGGATAAATAATAATATCTAATTATAATGTATATTTATTCATGTAGGTATACTATTGTTTGCAAGTATTTGAAAGATTTTCGACCCCAATTTGCTGGGTTATTGATGTTTATATTTTATTAGCCCAGACCAGTGAAAAATCATTTCAGGTATTTTACAATTGTGGGATTTGCGAAGATGGAAGTATTTATAAAATACTAGATGTATCTCTCCACTCGTTGCTGCTGTTCCTTTCAGAACTTTCAAGAGCATTTTCAAACTTTCCAAAACCTTCTAGTCTCACCGACAAACTCCGCCACTCAGTTTATTCAACCATAAAGAACCTTCTTAATATTTCTCATTCCAGAACCTTCTAGAGCATTCGAGAACCTTTATGAACTTTCTAGAACCTTCCAGACTCACCGACACAGTCAGCGGACCCATTCTGAAATAATGGGAACCGACAAAGCACATTTTCGTCACCCACTCCCACCCACGCTCAGCCACCCCTACCAAACTCTCTTACTTTCGATGTGACACCAAGGGCTATCTACCACCATAACCACCGGTGGGTGGCAGTGGATGGTTGAAAAGAAAATTAGGCGAGTAGGAAAACACGGGTTTCTTTTTATAATACAGGCTTTTCCAATAAGAGGTGTTATTTTGATATTCAATCGTAAAAGATCAATGATTTCGTTGCTTGTGTGGCACGTAGCGCCGTCTTGTTGAAGGACTCATGTTGCTCCAGACTCATTTTCAAAAAAGTAAGGTCCAATGACTCCGCCGGACCATTAACCGCACCAAACAGTCACATGTTGAGAATAGAGATGCTTTTCAACAACAATTCTTGGGTTTTCCGAGCCCCAGATGCGACAATTTTGCTTGTTGACGAAGCCACCGAGGTGGAAATGGGCCTCATCACTCAAGATGATTTGCATTTGATTCACTCAAGTGAATTTTATAATTTCAATGCGTTGTTGAAGCGTGTATCGTTCCATTTTTATTAATGACGTAGTTTCTACTTGTCAAATTTCTAAAAATGACAGCTTCAAAAGTAACATCTACCGAAATAGCGGGATATTCAAAATAACACCTCTTATTGGAAAACCCTGTATATATTAGATTAGATTTGCCTAAGGATCACCTTTCAAAATATATTTTTGGTAAAGGTTACGAATTCCGCTTCACGGTAAATACGCAATATATCACTTTCAAATAAATGGATTTAGCTTGATTAATTCAAAACATGATTTATTATGTCGGGGGAGACGGAAAAATACGCACTTTTAATTTTAATTTCGTTTATTAAGTCACTTACGCGATATGTCACACGAGATTTCAAAGAAACAAAATAATGCGACATTTGCCTGAAATACCACAACTAGTTATTTACCTAGCCAGTGCGCGGGTTAGGTACAGTACCTACCTACGAACTAATTCAGTTAAAGAAAATAAAATCTTGAAAATATTAAATTAATATATATAACCTAACATAATCTAACTGTGATTTTCTATAGCAAAAAAATGCCCCTTTAATAACGCCTGCTCGCTTCCCCTTTATATTTACATCCCAGTTTTCAAATAGTATGTGGGCTACGCTAGGTTTGTATAGACTGGTTTGTGATTTAATTCTAATACCTATTTTCCATGTTCTAACCTAACCTAACCTAAATTACCTAAACGGAATACGTTTAATCACATTTTATTCTATTTGTTTGTTATTTGGGTTATTCTATTTAATTACATGTTGATTATTTGTTATAAATAATACATTGACTTACATATTAATACGGATTAATTATACAGGTGATATTATTTATTTTATATGGCAATACTAAATTTTTTTTGGTTGGCAGCAGCAGCAGTGTCTATGAAATATTTTGTAGGTATGAATTACGATATTATGAATATAATCCAACTCTTGACATGAATATAGTCGCCGTCGGCGGCGCCGCATACTAATTGACATATCGCGTAAGTGACTTAATAAACGAAATTAAAATTAAAAGTGCGTATATTTCCGTCTCCCCCGACATAATAAATCATGTTTTGAATTAATAAAGCTAAATCCATTTATTTGAAAGTGAAATATTGCGTATTAAGAGTGAAGCGGAATAAGAGAAAATTAATATATTTTTTTTAAATTGAAAAAATGGAGAGACGTTCTTTCAAATAAACATGTTAAAAATAACGATACCCGTAAAAAATGAACAAGTCAATCCATTATAGTGATAATCATTACACATCAAAACAGTACACATCTTCCCTGATGATGGACACTCCAATGCTGCCCGATACGTTGGCTAAACAATAAGGTAACGCAACACGGCATAATATCTCAAAAATAAATCATTACAATACTTTTGACCGTGAAAATGTCAAATTTTATCTGAAACAAATACATATTTCAAAAAAAGAATTATTATTAAAATAAAATAATTTTGTTACCTACCTACTCTATTATCACTCGAATTATTTTGCGAATTACGCAGGAATCTTTCACATCACTTTACGCATGCACCGAAAAACGAAATAATTATGTTTGTTTACTTGCGTTGACGATACCTAGAAAGTCACTGAAACCAAACAATATATCTTTCAGAGGTCCTTATTTAATTCATGAATATTATTCAAATTATCTTCTATTACATATAGTTGATTGTCTGTAACGAGCGGGCGGGCGGCGTCGATTTCATTTGTATACAAATATACAGTTTTATACCGAGATTGACGAAAATTTGTATACTTGACCTTTAAAACAAGAGGAATGCCACGGTCTAAGCCTTCTTTATAAAAACTCTGTGTGAATCCCGATCAACGCCGGGAAGTTCAGCTAGTTATTATTACTAAAGAAAATTTGCGTTAATTATCCCCGGGGAGAAAATTAGTGTGAATGTGATGATCACGGTGAAGACTAAATGCTCCTCCACACGAAGTCCGCACAACGCCCAACACAAATACTTCAACATTGATGGGAAGGTCCGAACACTATTATAGTCACAATAATTGATACACTTTATTTTGGTTCCATGATAACTCAACACAGTGACAATTCAACAAACTTTTAAAAAGTGATATAAAGTCATTAGAAACGATGAAAAACAAGTTTTTTAACCTAACCTAACCTACTTAACCCAGTTAATAAAGTTTTTGTTTCATCACTTTCCATGACTTTATATAACTTTTTAAGATGTGATGAATTATCATTGTGATGATTTATCGGGTCACCAGTCATATCGATCAACAAGCTGATTCTGAATATATTAGTTTTATTATATATGTAGAATTGATAAATCGTGATTTAAAAACGATTAAAGCCGTAAAACACTCAAACGCCCTGTGATTGGTACAAAAAACCGCCACCTAACGGGTTGACCGGCCGCGTGTTTTAAGAATGCGGACAATTTTGTGCTAAATTATGCTGCGTATACTCGCACACGGGTCACTACTGCGGTTTGCAAATTATTCCAAAAGAATCCACGTTTTTTTGGAAATCTTGCAAAATATTTAGGTTGGGTTTTTTGTTTTCATGCCGACCCGAGTGGGATTGACCGACAAAAACGAGGTATGTATGACGTCACGCGTACCCCGAAATATTTCGATCATTTTGGTGGGGTTTGAAACATACAAACTTTGAAAATTATTTTAACTATGAAATTGACATTTGTAAAAACAATAAAAAAATCTGATCTTTTTGTTAGTGAAGATTCACAATATTTTTTTAAATGATTTCAATCCTCATTTAAAACGTTGGTGATTTACTAAATACTAATTGATGGCCTCCGTGGTCGAGAGGTAAGGCACTCAGTATCGCCCTGATAGACCACCATTTGGAATCGAAACGTTGCTTGAAATGACTTTAGCTGTGTTTGGTGACCAGATCTGAACCATCACCTTCCCCTCCCCACTACATCCAGCCTCACAACATACCCCAATTGTCATGGATGCCATAGAGTCACTGGCTCAAGACGTTTGAAAAATAATTCCAGGATACCAAACAACCTTTTATTTGCCTGAATATTTCGATTCGTCAGTCCATCGAGTCGAAATAATGTCCTTTTACACATTTCGGAACCTATTTGACACCAATTAAATATCTTGGTATTTGACCATATTTAAGAATTTGCCGTTTTCAAGTTTTTTATTTATTTTTTTAAAAAAGAAAGACAACGGGTTACGAATAACGTGACAATATTTGAAAATCTCCTACTACCACCACAGTAAGCTGAAAATGTTGTGATGGAGGACTTGCTAGCCGAGGAATTGAACACACTACGCCTGGGTGGGACCCAAACGAGATGTCAACTCGGCCACCGACCGGTCAATAGTATATAAACACGTGCACGTACAAAATATTATGGTGTAGATAAGTATAACAATGTTTTTTTCTTACTTGTCCTTACAAGAAAGCCCTGTGCTGAGGTGAACTAAAGTTATTTAATTAGGTGCGTCATCCCTGTAGTTTTCAGTGCTCATTTTAAAGTTTTTTCATTGACTTCTTTCTGCTTGACTTTAATTCTTGCCATGTATATAGTCTTCCGTTCGTTTTGTATCTAGGTAAAGGATGTTTTGGAGTTTTGTTGCAAAATATATGTATTCTCTTTGTCCGAATGTAGTTTTATAAATTGGAATTATTTTTATGTCGTTTTGATTACTCTTTACATTTCATTGCTCAACTTACATAATTGAAGATTTGAAGGTAAACGACCTGTAGCTAATCCATATTATTACATTTTAATTATTTCTTTTGATACTGATGATGATTTCTTTTTTATTTCCACTGCAACGCAAAATGATATTTCAGAAGACAAATGCGCCAACTTTTTGCAGTTCATATTCGACCTCTGTGTCCAAAATTACACCTCATTAATCAAGTTTTTTGCTGATACATTGTGGCCAATAGTGACTCTAGCAAAATTTCTACGCGTAACATATTTTATTGTAGTGGCTGGAAATGTATCTAGTAAGTGCCAAATCTATCCATAGGGAATTCAAAATGTCTGTCTGTTTATGAAATTCTCTATATATTACCTGATTCTGATCGATCATGGAAGTTTGAGACGATGCTCTTTTTCATAGAGATCCCCAAATATTATTTTTATTTTTATTTATCAATTATATTTAAACAATTATTTTACAAGCAATAATTATTCGCCTGAAACACTCATCCACATTGAAAAATCTCCTGATAAAAGATACATGACGCCAACGGTACTCGAACCCGTGTCCCTTCGATTTCCGGTCGACAGCTCTGACCACTGAGCTATGGCGGCTTATCTCTTATCCGCGAAATAATTCAATATATACTAGTGTTTCATTCAACAATTACTGCTTGTTACATTTTTTCACCTGAAAACAACCAACTTTATTTTATATGAGAAAGGCATTGTAAGTGCTAACTCTCTCACTAGATGGCGTCGAGACAAATTGTCTACATTTTTAGGTGAAATACTTGAACTTGTCAAATATTAATTATTATTTTTTTGGCAAACTAACGTTTAAGACAAGATTTTTTATGCATATTTTATTTATGCAGATTTTTTATGCATATGCATTCTTTTATCAGGAGATTTTTCAATGTGGATGAGTGTTTCAGGCGAATAATTATTGCTTGTAAAATAATTGTTACCCTTTGTGCTATGCATAAAAAATCTTGTCTTAAACGTTAGTTTACCAAAAAAAAAAATAATTAATATTTTACAAAATAACTTATTTAAATACAATAACTTTTGTAAATAAGTTATTTTGTAAACTTTAATGGACTCGTAAGTAATTTATTCTTGTTTTATGTAACAGCCTGACGGGCGTAATTGAATTAATTTATTTATTTTCTCATGCTTAAGAGGAAGATACAAGCCAAAAATGTGTTTATTCTTGGTATACCTTATATTGTTGGCATTAAAATCACTTGACAAACGGAGTCTAGAAAACTTCCATTTCAAGCACAAAACTGGTTTTTATTTATTTTGTAAATAATTTTATAAGAAAGTAAAAAAGTTAATCAAGTGAAACTGTCACAAATAATCTTAGCTATAATACTGTATTATTTAAAAGTTGTTTCCTTTACGCGTTCATGTATTTCTATTGAAAAAAAAAATATTTTTAGTAGTTTACATTTATATTTTTTATTGAGTAATTTATTTTTTATTTATATTCTCCTCAAGCGAAACGGTAGGAAAACCTTCAATTTATCTAAAGCATATTTTTTGGTATTCACAATGTACACCAATTCGTTATAAAGATTAATCAAAATAGTGATTTAGCATTAAGCTTCGCCTTAATGTAGTTCCTACAATACATCTACCAATTAGTGCAAAAATATGTATCCGGCAGCGCGTTATAATACAAGATCACTTTTTATAGTCAACTATTTTGCGTATTCGCTTTGTCCTTTTTTGATAGCTTGATTTAATTGCACGTCCTTGTGTTATATCTGTGAGTGTCCCATTATGTTGTTAACAAGTTTTTTTAAAATTATTTTATGTACAAATATCATCGCGTTCAGGGTCAGCATCTATTTCACGGAAAATACCGATCAGTAATAAACACGTGGGTATTATAGTATTTTTATCAATCTTTGAATATGAAACTAAAAGTTATGCTTAAAAGAATTCGTAATTTGGGCTTTCACAGACTTAATTAATTAATTATTTTATTATGCTTCTAAATATTAAGGCTAAGCTTAATGCTAAAACACAATTTTGATTAATCTTTATAACGAATTGGTGTACATTATGAATACCAAAAAATATGCTTTAGATAAATTGAAGGATAAACTATCGCTTCGCTTCAGTAGAAAACAAATAATAAAATAAATTACTGAATAAAAAAATATAAATGTAAACTACTAAAAAAACATTTTTTCAATAGAAATGTATGAACGCGTAAAGGAAACAATTTTAAAAAAATACAATATTATTGCTAAGTTTTTTTTGTTACAGTTTAATTTGATTAACTTTTTTGCTTTCTTATAAAATTATTTACAAAATAAATAAAAACCAGTTTTTGGCTTGAAATCGAACGTTTCTAGACTCCGTTTGTCAAGCGATTTTAATGCCTATTACCTACAATATAAGGTATGCCAAGAATTTACACATTTTTGGCTTGTAGCTTCCTCTTAAGATTAATTATTTGCTACACACGACTCATCCTATAATATTCATCCGCATTATGCATAGTGTACGCGTCCGGGCCTGGTACCAATTTCATTCTGAAACAGTGTTGGGTATGAACCGCTGTTGTATTTGATAATATTGAATCTCGTTCCCCTTATTATTCTTCTTCCTCTTATGCACTCTCTTGTGGAGGTTAGCTTTAACTGCCTTACACTATCACGATCTTTGCCAGCACGAGTTCCCCACCTCCTTAAAGGCAGTGACGGTTCGCGATATTGGGAGTTCAATCGGAGATAAGAGGGAGAAAAAAAATCCCTCGTACGTGAAAAATTTTCTTTTTTTTTCGATGTCATATATTTTTTCGATGTCATATATTTTTTCGATGTCATATATTTTTTCGATGTCATATATTTTTTCGAAGTCATATATGTTTTCGATGTCATATATTTTTTCGATGTCATATATTTTTTCGATGTCATATATTTTTTCGATGTCATATATTTTTTCGATGTCATATTTTTCATTAAATTATTCCAAAAATAAATGTTATTTTTTTATGTAAAAGTAACTTCTTAACTAATTAACTTATTTTAATAACAATAACATTTCTACAAATTCGTTGTTAAAAAAATCTCAATTGCTGCGCTTAATAGTCCCTGATATTCATATCGCTCAAAATGGACTCATTTTGCCTTGCTCTTGGGCAGTTGGAATTTGAATAGCGTGGTAAACGTGGTAATGGTTTAAAAGCACCTGCTTGTAGATACCGTGTATTCCGACAGAGAGAGCCACAGGAGAGAGATCAACCACAGAAGTCGTTTTTGTCTGGCTTGAGTAATCAGCCAGGCCCCGCTACTTTTGCCGGCCGGAGAGATCCCACCGGCCCACCGAGCAGGCGCTCGCGCCCACCCAACTGCCTTTATCAAGGCAACACTTTCTCGCTATACTTAAACAACGAAGACTCACGCTGGCCCCCGCAAACCGCCCACAAGCTCCAGAGACGTGCTCCCTCTTCAAGAGGAGGCACAGACTACCGCCTGTCAAGATGTTCCCGACGAGGATGCTCCCCGCTGACCACGAGGACTCCCCGGTCGTGGTACCGCCCGGCGCCCATCAGATAGCGCTTCGAAGGAAGACAGGGACCATGCGCCTTACGGTCCCCGCACCACAGCCCCGCTCCGAGGACCCAAGGACCCGGAGACCATCCACCACCACGACTGCCACCACGCCCGACGTAACCGAGATGACGGAGCCCATAGCAGGCCCCTCCTGGGCAACAGGACCCAGTCCTGCCCCCAGGCGCCCCCCGATAGGCCCAGCGTCGGCCTACGTGGCGCCCCCGAGGCCCCAGCAGCCGATGGAGACGGCTGCCCCCCAGGATGGAGGCTGGACGAGGCCGTCCAACCCCGCAAAGAGGCCCATGTCCCCACGGGGACCACAACCGCTCCAGTGTGGCAACCGATTTGAAGAGTTGCCCGAGGTAAGCGAAGGCGCCGGCGCGCCGCGTAATAAGCGTGCCAACACTAATAATTCTTTCTCCCCCGCAGGTACCGGAAGGAGAGACCGTGTTCCCCCGGTTGTGATGACCCTGGGGAACATGACACACACGCAGATCACAGCTGCGGTGCAAGGACATCTGGGGGCGGGTAAGCTCTTCACTTTTAGATATAACAGGGGCGGCACGGCCAACATCTTCGTGCGCACGATGGAGGACCATCGCGCCCTCACCAATGGACTGCGAGCGGAGGCGCGAGGCTTCCACACATTCACGGCCGAAGCCGAAAAAATGAAGAAGGCCGTGATCAAGGGCCTGCCTCTAGTTGAAGTACAAGACATCGCGGCGGATCTGGAATCGCAAGGATTCCCAGCTGTGAAGGTGGTCAAGATGACTGCCTCAAATGAGTATCCCATATACCTAGCGCACTTCAATAAGGAAGTCAACATGGGACAGCTGCGCGCGGCCGTCAAATACCTGTGCCACTGCCGCATTCGACTCCAGAAGCACAGGAGTAATCACCTTCAGCACGGCACCCAGTGCTACAGATGTCAAGACTTCGGACATGGGTCCCGAAACTGTTCGCACACAGCAAGGTGTGTAAAATGCTTACTGGAGCATGCTTCGGCAGAATGCCCCAAGAAGACGAGAGACGAGCCCGCCGCATGCTGTAACTGCTCAGGCCCGCATCCCGCCAACTACAGAGGCTGCCCCAAGCGGGTAGCGTACGTCGCCTCAATCCAGCAGCGACCTGCCAGAAGGCCCCAACCCCCTCCGGCAGAACAGAACCCGAGCAGGCCACCTCCTCAGCCGAGGACGGATGGACGCACATGGGCCAACGTAGCCGGAGGCACCGCCCCCGCCCAAGAGCAGCGCGAGACCGCGCCGCCCCCACAGCCCCCCCGCCCCCAGCCCCGCTCACAGCAGGAGCCCGTGCGCGCGCCCACCACTACAGAGGACGACCTGGACATCATGGCCCTGCTCCAAGGCCTCCTGAGGATGCGATCGCAGCTCGCCCGCTGCACATCAAGAGCAGAGAAGCTCGTCGTCCTGATGGAGCTCCTCACGACCACCCTCGATGTCTAATCCCGAGAAGGTGAGAGTCCTCGTATGGAACGCATTTAGCGTGCGCAACAAGACAGACGAACTGCTCGCTTTGGCAAATGAATTAAACACAGACATAATTCTCTTATCAGAATCCCACTTGAATCCAAGCGTACCGCTGAGAGTGCAAGGCTTCGAGATTTACCGAGACGACCGACAGGGAAGATCAGGCGGAGGAACCGCAATATTCGTTCGACAATCAATGACGTCCACAAGAATTCCCACTCCGAAGTTGAAGCACGCTGAAGCCACGATTATCGAAGTCACCATAGAGGGTAGAGCGCATACCATCATCTCCGTATACTGCACCCAAAGTAACCTAGTGAGAGAAGATCTCAATAAATTGCTCAATCTGGGACCAATCGTTGTGATAGGAGGCGATTTGAACGCCAAACACAACTACTGGAATAACTACAGAGGTAATGCGAACGGAAATACGCTCTTTACACACATGCAGACAAATACCTATTCGATAATGGCGCCCGACAGACCTACGTACTACTCGCAACGCTCTAGATATCCGAGTACTTTGGATATAGTACTCGAGAAAAATGTTAAGACAATATCTCCACTGCGCACATTAGACGAGCTGTCTTCGGACCATCTGCCCGTGTGCTTTACTATAGGCGGCACAACTTCAAGGACCCCCAGAAAACAGCGCAATTATAAGGATGCGGACTGGGAAGGATTTAAAAAGGAAGTCAACGAACGAATTCATCTCACTTCGGGAACTCTGCGCTCGCCACAAGAAATCGACGCAGCTACAAGCACTCTCACAGAGATTCTTCAAACAGCACAAGACACACACATTCCTCTCAAAGAAGTACATTCATACACGATCAAGCTTCCCGAGCACGTTTTATCGCTCATCAAGGACAAAAATCGCCTGCGACGCATGTACCACCGCACGCGTGACGAATACTTCAAGACAGCGTACAACTGCCTGCAGAGGGAAATCAAGACCGAAATCGCAGAACTCAAGCGCGAACTTTGGGACAAAAAAGTCGCGTCGCTCACGCCGAAGGATAATTCATTATGGAAAATGGCTAGCGCGCTGAGACATAAAGATTTCACAATCCCCCCGCTACAGAAATTGAACGGCCCTGGGACGGCTTTGTCGCTACAAGAAAAAGCTGACACACTCGCCGACGGCTTCGAGAGAGCCTACGCCGCTACAGACGGCCTTTCCGACCCGGCTACGGACCGGATCGTAGCTGACTCTCTACGAGATTTGAACGAAGCAGAGCAGACAAACGCTGAAGATATTCATTTCACAACGCCGAGCGAGATTGCGGTCACAATCAAGCGACTCAGAACGAACAAGGCGCCGGGAAGCGATCAAATTCACAACATTTTACTCAAACATCTCCCTCAAAAAGCCATCATATACACTACAAAATTGTTCAATGCCTGCCTCATGACTGGGCATTTTCCCCAGATTTGGAAATCAGCGACCGTGCTGCCATTCGCAAAGCCGAATAAAGATAGAACGCAGCCGACAAGCTACCGGCCGATTAGCCTACTATCTACGTTGAGCAAGGTATTTGAACAAATTATACTAAACAGGCTTGTCCCACACCACGACGAACACAAGACTTTGCCAGACGAGCAGTTCGGCTTCAGAAAGAGGCACTCCACGACCCATCAACTCACCAGAGTAGCGGAATTCATCGCAAGAAAATTTAACGAACATCGCTTCACCGCTGCTGCGCTCATCGACCTAGAGAAGGCATTCGACACCGTATGGATAGACGGGCTCGTGCATAAGTTGCACCGCACCAACACGCCCATATACCTAACGAGACTGATACAGGAATACCTAAAAAATAGATCGTTCAGAGTGTTCATAAGGAACGTGTTATCTTCAATGCGTGAGATTCCAAAAGGCGTGCCGCAAGGAAGTTTACTGGGACCATTTCTCTTCATTCTGTTCACCTACGACATCCCCCGAGACGAGAGATGCAATCTGTCTATCTACGCAGATGACGTCAAACTATACGTTTCCTCGCTGAAAGCGAACATGGCCGCGATTTACCTACAGAGGGCGCTCGACGCGCTCGTAGAGTACTACAAGAAATGGCGCCTGAAACTGAACGAGGCGAAAACCGAAGCCATCATGTTCACGAGAAAACGTATAAATAGAACACCTGACTTCAACATCGAAATGGGAGGACACAGCATTGAATGGAAAGATGAAGTTACATATCTCGGCCTGACCATGGACTCCCGCCTCAACTGGAAATCTCAACAAGCAAAGATGCACGCGCGCACGCGAAAAGCGATCGGCATGATGAAGCCAATTTTCAATAGACGGAGTCCGCTACTTCCCAAAACCAAACTCCTCGTCTACTACTCGCTCATTCGTCCGGTACTCTCGTATGCGATTCCCGTATGGAGCAGCATCTCACACACAGACCACAAGAAACTACAGACACTTCAAAATCTCTGCATCAAAATCACATACAACACGAGACTCAGAACAAACTTGAAGAGATTACACGAACGAGAACAAATTCCAACACTATACGAATTCACACACAGACTGACTGCACGCTTTTACAAATCACTCACACTTAGTAAAAATCCACTAATACGAGACATAGGACAATACAATGCTCCGAGCGACCTGACATTCAAATACACACACAGACTACCTAAACACATCCTCATGGACCATGACCACATATGGCACATACCAGAATCAGACGCGGACGAATAGCGAGCAGTAGGTATTTCCTAAACTCCCGACTTTCCTCCTAAATATATAATGTTTATATATCTATTTATATATTTATATAATATTTTTATAATTTGTATGTATATGTATGTTTATTTTCTATCCTCCCATAAGTATATATTAACATAAAAACAGACACACACACACACATCTCAAAAAATGCAGGACATCATATACCGATGTTACTGAAGGCCGTATACGTTTCAAGTTGACGTTCGGCCGCTCCTTCCGGGTAAGGTTTTCTGCGATTTTCCTTACTCCCAACGGCAAATGCGGAAGGAACCCAACAATAGGGCGCAGCCGAAATTTCCTCCCCCCATTCCCAACACAACACAAACAGACACGTATGTAGTATATGGCCGCTGTCGGTCGCTGGTGGTGCTGATGCTGGATGAAAACATGCAATTTTAGTAGGGTTTTTAGGTAACAAATTTTTTCCCTACCGAGAAAATACAAGGCCTCTAAGTCTATAAAAGCCAGGTAATATTTGAATAAACCCATATGAGGTAAAAATTGTGAGGCGCATATGACGCCGTTCTATTTGTATAAAGAACATTAACTTTAAATTCAGTAAATTTAAATGATTCACCACTTCATGGAATATAAGAATCTAGAAAATAAAAAAAAAAAAAAAAAATACCGTGTATTCCGGTTGAGTCATAAACATAATACTTTAATATATGGATGAACGCAGTACTTCAAATTCCTCTGTACTGAAAAGTATTGTCTTCTTTCGATTACGCGTTTTACATTAATCCTTCCTATGAGATATGGTATTTTCAATTCCTGGGTACGTGAAAAATATTTTTGATATTTTGTCAGTATTCGCTAAGCTATCGACTACCAATTTCAAATAAACATGTTTTTTTTCTTGCTAGAGCAATCCCGATGAGTTACAAAACTCATTGTAGGACGTAAGGAACTTACAATACATAAGTGGGAGTAAATAGGTACAATTTTACATTGGTATTTTGATATCAACGTTATAAGTTTCACATACGAAACATTACAAAAATATTAAAATATCATAATTATAAGTTTCACATACAAAACAGTACACAAATAGAAAAAGGAAGGTTAAATATAACAAAAAAGAAGAAACGAAAAAAGGAACAGACAGGGATATACACATAAGCACAGAGACAGGGTGGAATTTAGAAGAAAGTACTTACTAATACATTGGTAAAAATAGAATATGCAAGATTACAAATACAGGAGATAGAAAGAAACAAAACAATGTACAACACGTCTAGAATTACATATTTTCGTTTTTATAAATTGTAAAAAAATATTCTTTAAAGCCTTTCTTTGAATTTTTGAATTATGCTGGCTGTTTTTATACATATCTGGAAAGAGTTGTAGAGTGTGTAGGCAATATAGTTATAGATTTTATTCCATATTTCTTAGTGTGTTAGAAGAATGCGGATTTTATTGTTATTCCGAGTATTGTGGTTGTAGATGTCTTGATTGTGAAGAAGCTTGATGTTAGTTTTCGGGATATGATTGCCGTAATTCATTTTTTTATAAATTCCGTTGATCTTATCACAAAACAGGGACTAGAAGCGCAACCTAATGATAACGAAATTTATTAATTTATTATTATTTATGTGCAGGAATGGGAATTGAATCCGTAATTTCTCAACTCATGGTCAAATGCGTAGGTCATTATGTTACCAAGGCTATCGTATAAAATAATTCAATGTGCTGCTCTTTTCTGAGAAGATCATCTCAGAATTGCTTTGGTGAAATACCACCATTCTGCATTCAGAAGCGAAAAGTTGCTTTAAATGGCTTTGAACAAGGTTACTTGCCTTCCAATATTTTTCTACAACATTTTCTGCTCTCACCTATCAATGAAAAATAATGGCTTTGGCGAGTAGCTGGCATGCTAACTACTCGCGTACTTGTAGGTCAACAACCCGCTAGATACAGGCATGCTAGCTAGTTACATCTCTAGTTTCATGTGCTGAGATGAATGTACCGGAAGAAATAAGAAATTTTATTTTTGTATTCCACAAGCACTTGTAGCTACGATAGTGCATAGTGCATAGTGCATAGTGAAGTTCAGAGTCTTTTCAGAGCCATTTTGATCACGAAAATTTCAACTTGTAATAAAGCACGCACGCGTTCACTCTGGCAATGATGGCAACGCGTTCAGACATGATGCGCGTCCCCCACCACTCACTCGCCGCGTGCCACTAGCATACGACAAATCAAACTCGACACATAAAGACGGCCAAAGGAAACTACGGCGCCAAAAAAGATAAAAGCATTGTCTTCAAACTTATCATGAATACCTTTAAAACCTCTGCCATAAACCAGTTCAAAATAAACTGCAAGAATTTAATTTGTGAACGCATCCCAATAGTCTGCACAAACGCTCAAACTTGAGTTTGTTTTTCGCGCTGCCAATATTTCTAAAGTTGCACCTGATTTATTGCCGGGGTAGCTACGCTTGTTCGATTTTTCCGATTTGAAAATCAGAAAGTTTTCAACATGCATCAGTAATTTATTTTAATCTGCAATTATTTTTAACAAGACATTTTCAACGTAACATGCATATAATATGAAACACATTTTTTTTAATAAATAAGAGTTTTTAATAAATTTCCACCGAGTTCCACTACATTTTCTATATTATGTATATCCCGCTTTTCCCCCTTTGTTATTCGAGTGTATTCTTTTCAGGTAGTCTTAGCGACCCGGCTCTAATGCAAATGAATATTAAGAGAAAATAATTACATACTAAAAAAATCATAATTATTTGTTATACTTTCCTATCTCACTAAAACATAATAGAGAAATAATTTTATGTTAATTATATGTTTATATATTTTTTTAAATATTAGAATACTACCAGCACCCGACCCCACTAACCTCAATTATTTATTTGTCTAATAGATTTTCTCTGGTACTCGCCTCATAAGCATTTCTGATCACCATATCAAATAAAAATATTTTGGGCGTCGTGAATTGATCGTCCGGCCTAGTGTGCGCCTACTAGCATGAGAGTGACTAGCTATCACTGGCGCGCTGTAGACCGCTACTGGCATGCTTTTGATCTAGTTACAAGCATGTGTATCTGCTGCTTACCATAAATAGATCCACTGGCTCCGGGCAACTAGTGGGCGGTGGTATTACATTAAAAGATGACTATATATTGGATTTTAATCTCCGTCTTTGTATAAAATTAAATAGAAAAACATCTCTAGTCAGACACCCGTCTGATGTTTGTGGGTGTCTTCGAAGTCATTTGGCATTTTTTAGTGTTTACGATTTCAGAAAAAAATGCTACGTTTATCATTCTCTAGTAATAACACTTACAACTCAAAAAACTGTGTTTATTTCTCTGCGTGTTGCGTTATATAGAGCAAAGAAAACAAAGATACTTGGAAATTGTCCAAATAACACTGGATATGAGAGCATCAGTCTACCCATTATGAAGACTAGGCTACGCAATCATTAAACACTCCCAACTGATCCCAACCGTCTGGAGTCTGTGAGACTATGACATCCCCGTTTTTGGGGATCCTATGTGAGACTATGACATCCCCGTTTTTGGGGATCCTATGTGAGACTATGACATCCCCGTTTCAAGCCGCGACGCTTAAGTTAGTTGGGAAGGGAAGGAGATAGGAAAGAAAGATAAATAAGAGGAAAAAGAGGTACAATGGAGAGAAATTAACAAGAAGAAGAAGAAAATAAAAGGAATATGAGCAGGTAAAAAAGGGGAAGGGATTTTCAGACTTTGATTTTAATTATTATTTTTTTGGTAAACTAATGTTTTTAAGACAAGATTTTTTATGCATAGCACAAAGGGTAACAATTATTTTACAAGCAATAATTGTTCGCCTGAAACACTCATCCACATTGAAAAATCTCCTGATAAAAGATACATGACGCCAACGGGACTCGAACCCGTGTCCCTTCGATTTCCGGTCGACAGCTCTGATCACTGAGCTATGGCGGCTTATCTCTTACCCGCGAAATTATTCAATATATACTAGTGTTTCATTCAACAATTACTGCTTGTTACATTTTTCACCTGAAAACAACCAACTTTATTTTATATGAGAAAGGCATTGTAAGTGCTAACTCTCTCACTAGATGGCGTCGAGACAAATTGTCTACATTTTTAGGTGAAATACTTGAACTTGTCAAATATTAATTATTATTTTTTTGGTAAACTAATGTTTTTAAGACAAGATTTTTTATGCATAGCACAAAGGGTAACAATTATTTTACAAGCAATAATTGTTCGCCTGAAACACTCATCCACATTGAAAAATCTCCTGATAAAAGATACATGACGCCAACGGGACTCGAACCCGTGTCCCTTCGATTTCCGGTCGACAGCTCTGACCACTGAGCTATGGCGGCTTATCTCTTACCCGCGAAATTATTCAATATATACTAGTGTTTCATTCAACAATTACTGCTTGTTACATTTTTCACCTGAAAACAACCAACTTTATTTTATATGAGAAAGGCATTGTAAGTGCTAACTCTCTCACTAGATGGCGTCGAGACAAATTGTCTACATTTTTAGGCGAAATACTTGAACTTGTCAAATATTAATTATTATTTTTTTGGTAAACTAATGTTTTTAAGACAAGATTTTTTATGCATAGCACAAAGGGTAACAATTATTTTACAAGCAATAATTGTTCGCCTGAAACACTCATCCACATTGAAAAATCTCCTGATAAAAGATACATGACGCCAACGGGACTCGAACCCGTGTCCCTTCGATTTCCGGTCGACAGCTCTGACCACTGAGCTATGGCGGCTTATCTCTTACCCGCGAAATTATTCAATATATACTAGTGTTTCATTCAACAATTACTGCTTGTTACATTTTTCACCTGAAAACAACCAACTTTATTTTATATGAGAAAGGCATTGTAAGTGCTAACTCTCTCACTAGATGGCGTCGAGACAAATTGTCTACATTTTTAGGCGAAATACTTGAACTTGTCAAATATTAATTATTATTTTTTTGGTAAACTAATGTTTTTAAGACAAGATTTTTTATGCATAGCACAAAGGGTAACAATTATTTTACAAGCAATAATTGTTCGCCTGAAACACTCATCCACATTGAAAAATCTCCTGATAAAAGATACATGACGCCAACGGGACTCGAACCCGTGTCCCTTCGATTTCCGGTCGACAGCTCTGACCACTGAGCTATGGCGGCTTATCTCTTACCCGCGAAATTATTCAATATATACTAGTGTTTCATTCAACAATTACTGCTTGTTACATTTTTCACCTGAAAACAACCAACTTTATTTTATATGAGAAAGGCATTGTAAGTGCTAACTCTCTCACTAGATGGCGTCGAGACAAATTGTCTACATTTTTAGGCGAAATACTTGAACTTGTCAAATATTAATTATTATTTTTTTGGTAAACTAATGTTTTTAAGACAAGATTTTTTATGCATAGCACAGCTGTCGACCGGAAATCGAAGGGACACGGGTTCGAGTCCCGTTGGCGTCATGTATCTTTTATCAGGAGATTTTTCAATGTGGATGAGTGTTTCAGGCGAACAATTATTGCTTGTAAAATAATTGTTACCCTTATAACATATTATTGGCAGGTGTGATAAGTCTCTTTGGGATTGTATGGTGACCAATATGATAATATAAACCACTCAGAGAAATTCGACTATGGCTAATTTATTAGATCGTAATCATTATAATCTCTGCAAATTATTGGTAAATCCGGTTAAAAACGGGATTGAATCAACAGATAGCCTGACAAACTTTTGGTAATATGTGTATTATAATGATTATCGGACACGTGTTCATGAAAATCTGAATATTTTTTAATTAAACCGAAAATTCTTTATTTCGTCGTGATATAGTATTAAGGCAAATCGATAAAACATTCTTAAATTGACGTTTTATTAATAAACTGATGTTTTATTAATTGGCCTCTTCATTTGTCGCGACGACGAAAATCGATTTATCTGCATGCACGCTCAAAAAACGCTTTGAAGCGTATAGCGTAGATATTTAATTATTTATATTTTTTTAATATTTTTAATTGGTCGCCCTACGCTGCAATTTTTTTTCCACCAATCCGAGGTGCATTCAAACTTCGAACTGCACTCGAATAACGGCCCCTCGAAGGCGTCCCAAGTACCTACTCGCCCGAGTAGAATAAATTTCACTTGCCTTTATTCTGCGAATAGTAAATTTCGATTCAGTTTATCGGCGAACGCTTCGCGTAGCGGACGTCAGTTTCGACTTTATTTTTCGCGAGTCTATTATTATTTGGGATTGTGTTATTTTCAACTTCTCGAGTGTAAACATTTTAGTTTCGATACGAACTGAAGCGAAGTGCATTTATATTCTGAAAAAAACTCGGAAAAGTATTTTTTTGTAGACTTATAAAAAAACATTTGTTTGTTTATTGTTTACGCTTTTGGGAGTGTATTACAATAACATTTTGGTAATAAACACAAGTTTAATAGATTTTTATCGTGTTGTTATAATAATTCGCAGTGATTTAGTTCGCATGGATTAAAATATTAAGTAAGTTTTCAGGACGATTTCTTGACTTTTATTAATTACTAGCTGTACCCTACAACGCGTTGCTGTGGCTCAGTCTGCCTGTGCAGATAGAGAAACAAACACAACGTGTTGCTTTTACGTCCAACAAATAGCGCTGTTTTTCAATAAAGCACATTTTTACCTGTCACAGGTGACATCTATATAATAAATGTAAAAAAATACAGGCATATTCGAGTAAAACGCTGTGTCAAAATTTCAAAACAAACGTTGACGATTATTCAGATATTTAAGATTTGCATTTTTATTTTTACAGATTTTGTGCATTAGATATGGAAATCAGTCTGTTAACAATGAATTGTCAATCAGACGGATTGCATTCCTTTTCACAGAATCAACTAGGTTTATCTAGTATTGTGGGGCTTCCAGCTCAGAGGTGGCCTCCAAATTCTATTTATTTATTTATTACTCTATTAAAGTATTTGATACAATTGGCCATAACACGTCTTCCTCGGCCGTCACGGACTTCTTCTACCATTTTCTTTCGACTTTATAAAGCTTTTAGTTGTTAGCTTTTTAATTTTATAATATTCGTAGAAAAATGTAGTTGTGTAATATGCCTAATATATAGTTTTATATGACGGTTTCCGTAATTGAGTGGCAAGATTCGTTGAGTTCGCTGGCTTAAGAGGAAGCTACAAGCCAAAAATGTGTATATTCTTGGTATAGCTTATATCGTAGGTAATAGGCGTTAAAATCGCTTGACAAACTGAGTCTAGAAACGTTCGATTTCAAGCAAAAAACCTTTTTTTAATTTTTTTTTGTAAATAATTTTATAAGAAAGCTAAAAATTTAATCAAGTGAAACTGTCACAGATAATCTTACCTATAAAACTGTATTTTTTTAAAGTTCTTTACGCGTTCATACATTTATTTTGAAAAAATATTTTTTTTAGCACTTTGCATTTATATTTTTTATTGAGTAATTTATATTTTTATTTGTATTCTACCTCAAGCGAAGCGATATGAAAACCTTCAATTAATCTAAAGCATATTTTTGGTATTCATAATGTACACCAATTCGTTACAAATATTAATCAAAATATTGATTTGGTATTAAGCTTCGCCTTAAATACCGGCGTGCGCAAGTAAATTTTATCGAATTAATTTGTAGTACCATAGTACCTATATTTGCGGCACATTCCAGAGTGGAAGATACTCTCAGTATCGCCCTCAGACCACACACCAAAATTAAAACTGAAATGGCTTTAGCCGTGTTTGGTGACCACATCTAAATAGCCATGTACTTACCTTCTTGTTTACCATCTCCTTTCCCTCCCCACTGCTTTCAGCCTCTCAACATAACCCAATTGAGGATGTCATGGTCTCACTGGCTCCAAACGGTTGGAAGCTGTTGGGACTTTTGTGCAGTATTCACATTAAAAAATAAATATTAAACTTGTTAGAACGCAATAATTTTAACATATTCTTAGCTTTTCATGAGTTTCTTCCTCA
Source organism: Hesperophylax magnus (assembly GCA_026573805.1). Classification (NCBI taxonomy): domain Eukaryota; kingdom Metazoa; phylum Arthropoda; class Insecta; order Trichoptera; family Limnephilidae; genus Hesperophylax; species Hesperophylax magnus. Next base: position 3,693,986 of record JAIUSX010000091.1, on the reverse strand, counting down.
TTTTCTTGAAAATATGAGCTTTTACCCACTTTAAAAACTTTTCGAATTGTTTTATATTGTATAATAAAACAACTAAAAAATATATTTACTTTCCATCCAAATCCTTTATTCCTGCCCATCCTAAACTAAAATATTGTCCTATTAGGTTGCCTGTATACCGGTCGACTCAACTCCAACCTCTTTCCCATTCTCCAAGCACGTGTTCCAAGTCCTAACAAAACAGTGCCCCTGGTGTACAGGTCTCACCGGGATAGGAGTGCTCGTGGCTGGGGTGGTACAATCGTACCGTATAGTATCGTATAGTGTTTTAGTTTGCATGGAATACTATTCAAAGTTAGTTGTAAACAGGTTTTTTTAAGCGGTGTTAATTTTAGCACCTGTTAAATATTCAATTTGATTGGTTCAATTTGAATCTATTTGCATAATTAATATGAAGCAATGATATGCAAACCTCTTTAAACATTATTTAAAATAGTTCAAGAACATGGATATCGTAAACCAAGGTTTTTGACAAATGTACTAGATTGTTACAACCCGGCTTTGCCCGAAATTTAAATTTACAATGGAAATAAAACGAACATAATAAAACGAAACCGCACAAGCGTCCCACTGCTCCCAACCGTCTAGATCCAGTGAGATACAAATAGGATATTTCTTATGTCCGATCGTACATTTCCTATGTAAAATATGTTATCAAGAAGGTGAATAATCTAAAACAATGTCCGATCGTACATTTCCTATGTAAATTATGTTATCAAGAAGGTGAATAATCTAAAGCAATGTCTGATCGTAAATTTCCTATCTAAAATATAATATCATGAAGGTGTATCCCGCCTCAGAACAGAAATCTTCTAGTGAGGCAGGTTACTTTCATATTTGTAATATTGATCATGTTATTACAATAAACGCCCGGGTTGCCGGCAATTAAAAAAATAATAAAATAAAATTAAAATAATCTAAAGCAATGTCCGATCGTACATTTCCTATGTAAAATATAATATCAAGAAGGTGAATAACCTAAAGCAATGTCCGATCGTATATTTCCTATGTAAAATATGTTATCAAGAAGGTGAATAATCTAAAGCAATGTCCGATCGTACATTTCCTATGTAAAATATAATATCAAGAAGGTGAATAACCTAAAGCAATGTACGATCGTATATTTCCTATGTAAAATATGTTATCAAGAAGGTGAATAATCTAAAGCAATGTCCAATCGAACATTTCATTGTTTTTTTAACTATTTAACAACTTTTTGCCCTATCGTTCATATATATGAGACTATGGCATCCTCAATTGTGGTCTGTTGGCAGGCTGACGGTAGGAAAGATATGATAAACAGGAAGGTTGGGAAGTACCTGGTTATTCAGATCTGGTTACCAAACATGGCTCATGATGGATATGACGTTGCGGGCAGATAATAGATGCGTTGTCTTATATAATTCAAATAAAAATTCGCACAAATTTCATGATGGAAAAACTCAGCGTTCATTCTGCTTCAGAAAACAGATTTCTATTTTATATGTAAAACTAGTATTTGCTGCCCAGTTTCGCCCAAGTGTTACTCAATATATTCCATAAAGCTAGCTATACAATTAGAGGCGTAATAATATCTAGTCGAAACGTTTTCGACTAGAGTACAATTATAGGTAAAAAATGAAACCTATCTTTTCGCTTCATGTCTCATCTAAGTATAATACATCCATGGTGTTCTCATTTTTTAACGACTGTCAACAACAGGTTGTTGAAAACAAAAATATTTCTAGATGTAATCCATAGTGCGCAAATAATATGTTTGTTATTGTCTCGATTGCCAATTGAGTCATTTTAGGTAAAGCTTTGGACCGCTTTATTATTATGTAAATAAAACCGGTCTGTTGACTGATATCGTAGGTGAATTGTTATTTTGTATATATTATTTTGATTGTAGAGCATAAAGTCTAAAGTAGGTATGCAAATCTGATGAATGTGTAATGAAATAGATTGAATAAGATGACTCTTTGTTGATTTGGACTATTGAACACGTAGTCCAGTACCTAGAAAACAAACAATTCAAAAGGTTTTCAACGCGTCAGCAAATATAAGGAAATCGAGAAACCTATAAGAAAGTCAACGTCTCTGTATATACGCCGAATGCTGCGGCGAAACACATTCATTTGCTCGTGTTCCGATCAGAGAATCTAGCGCGGTAGATCGATAAAACCCTATGTCAATACGATATTGTCGAAATCTGTCGTCTATGGTTAATTAGCGATATTTGCGAGCACAGTCATAATATGATTCTGTGAAAATACACAACTTTTTGAAGAATGTCGTTCGATATGCAAAAGAACTAACTTATTAATGAATGGAGGTGAATTAACCAAGCTCTTAGAATTGAATCAATTGATTCCGTTGCAGCTTGAAGAAATAAAAGTTGTTAGTTATGACTTAAGTCCTCATTCACTAATTATCTCGCTTTTAAGTGTCAAAAAGTGCATGCGGACTGCCAACGTGTATTAAATTTAATATCTCATTTTGAAATTTTTATGACAGATGCGCCAATGTTGCCAGATTATATCGATGTCTTATTTATTGCATTATCAATATCGGTCCGGCAATCAACCGTGCTCGGGAAATCGGTATAAAATCATCGGTAGTTACGCCTATCGAACCGATATTGTAATGTTATCAATTACACTGTGTTTAAGACACGTTTTACGTAAAATATTTTAACGATAAGGTACTTTTTTAATTAATCTTTATAATAAATAACTTACATCCATGGATATCGGTAAAAAAGACATTGTAGTTACAAATTCGTTGAAATTAATTTAAATGTTTTCCTCTATTAATCCTCCATCATTAGTCACATTTAATGGAATTAATGCATAAATTAATGCGATGATCAGTAAATCTGGTATTAAAAACACAGTTTAATGTATTATTTTTATTTCCAATTGCTCATTAAATATTACATAGTCTACCATATTAAAATTGTCAAAATACAGATTTTTACAAGTAAATAATTATTATCCATGTAAATCTCTCACGGTACTTATTTAAGCGTAGAATTATTCATAGATTTATAGATTGACAGGAATATTGGACTTGTATTTGGACGTTTGAGTTCTGCGTTTTGTTAATAACCATCATTTAACAATATTTTTAAACTCACTGAAGCAATAGACCGATACAGAAAATTACCCATATTTTTTTGTCATAAAATGAGGCAGTAATTTAATACATTTGGAATTCAACAGGTCTAAATTTTATTGAATTAGATAACAAAATTCAAGGGAGATTTCAATATTAATATCTCTTTTTCTCGAATTAAAAAAATAAGTAGATATTTGTAAGTATGCATATTTATTACTAGCTGTACCCCGCCAAGCGTTGCTGTGGCCCAGTCTGTCTGTGCAGATAGATAAACAACAGCTCGTGTTGCTTTTACGTACAAAAGATGGCTGTGTGAATGCATTATTGATTATTGACAAGATGAAAAAACTCTCCGTGTGGAGGTTACAGTCATCTTCCATACATTTAAACACAGGCTAAAGGTTAAATAACCATACAAACAGCAAGTAAAGAAAGGACTTACTAAAAACTCAGAGATAACGCCAACAATTTTATAAGCAAATATTATTGTTACTGCCTATTCGTAAATGAATAAAAATACTCCATTTTTAGAAGTAAAAAGTGAAAAATGTCATGATAAAAAATATAATTTATAAATTCAATGTCATATTTTTTTATAATCTCTAAGTAGACCAAGTCAGTGTCTTTAAATAATCTAGCTGTATATGCCTTTGATATCCGTATTAAATACACAAACAACATCTTTGCAAATATTTCCTAAATTCTTCATGCGACAAAAGGAGAGACAAATTGCCAAATTATACTTCTGTCTTGGCTCTGAACTCGAGAGTTGATATGTGTATTTTTTTATGTAACAAAACAAAAAATACCTTAGACTACTCTACAGTATCTACGCATTCAATGTTACAAAATAAAATGTCGTTTCGTAACATATTATACTCAATGTGGCTCTTTTATGACCTTCCTTTTTAAAATGGCCTCTATAAAACGTTATTGCGAATAAATTTAAAAAAAAAATAATAATACTTTGACCACATTAAAAGTAGTGATCCACTCCAATCTTAAATTTGAAATAGGTAAGTTAGGCTGTAAATAGTGCCCCGCGTACCGTCGGTCGACCGACGACATAGCGCTGACGAGCTGGACCGATGGTTCTCGTACGCAGCGTTCTTCATTCATTCGCCTACATTATTACCGAAAGCAACCGACTCACGCGAACAACGTACTCGTGGCACTATTTCTAGCCTAAGAGTAAGCAATAAGAGTGACAATAGCCCACTTGGTAAAAACACCAATTCCGGTAACACTAGAGGATCGGGGTTCGAGTCTCAGTTGCGACCGTTACCTTTTCATTATCATTGGTCTGTTTTAGATTTTCATTGAGAGTTGCTGTTATTACCAAGTTGAATTTGACATACATAAAATACACGCCCAAGTCACATTCATCGTAGATATAGTTTTGACGTTTCATTTGATATCGATCATTTCAGCAGATTGTGATTACTTTTAGAAAATAAGTAAAAATGCGACGGAGGGAAGTTGAAATGTGTAGGTCTAATATTTTTGGATGAGAAATCTGAAAAAAAATCGTTGAAAATATGTTTTTTAACAATTTAGATCTCGACAACAACGCCACCTATTGGGTTAAAAACTATCCTTTATTTTAAACTGGAACTAACCATACATACACATTCACAAAATTTCATTGAAATCGGTTGGGCGATTTTGCAGATTAGCGTGTACGAACACAGTGACACGTGATTTTTATATAGGGTTTTCCAATAAGAGGTGTTATTTTGATATTCAATCGTAAAAGATCAATGGTTTCGTTGCTTGTTTGGCACGTAGCGCCGTCTTGTTGAAAGTAAACGTTGTCCAGATCAATACCATTCAATTTCGGCCATAAAAAATCATTAATCATTCTCGATAGCGCAATCCATTCACAGTAACTGTTGCTCCAGACTCATTTTCGAAAAAGTAAGGTCCAATGACTCCGCTGGACCATAAACCGCACCAAACACTTACACGTTGAGGGTAGAGAGGCTTTTCAACAATAACTCTTGGGTTTTCCGAGCCCCACATGCGACAATTTTGCTTGTTGACGAAGCCACCGAGGTGGAAATGGGCCTCATCACTCAAGATGATTTGCATTTGATTCACTCAAGTGAATTTTAATAATTTCAATGCGTCGTTGAAGCGTGTGTTGTTCCTTTTTTATCAATGGCGTAGTTTCTACTTGTCAAATGTCAAAAAATGACAGCTTCAAAAGTAACATCTACCGAAATAGCGGGCTATTCAAAATAACACCAATATTCCAATAAGAGATTGGAAAACCCTGATTATTATTATTTTAATATTTCTACAATCATACCAAATATATCAAAGTGATTATTATATACTTACGTATTTACAACAAAATAGTTTTATTTTTTTTAAATGTTTCCACAAAGAGTTATACAACCCATTGCGGTAATAGCAATAATGGTAAGGTAGAAATAAAATGGGTTCCTTTTTGTATTATTCCCTTCCAAATAAATTTAAAAGAACCTAGAAAAGACTTTTTTTTCTTGAACGATAACATTTCAAACCGGTTTCAAGATTCTTCTGATATCATGTACAGTTGGTTTATAATAGCAGTTTCAAATAATGAATGTTATTTTTACCATAGTTAATTCTTACTGTCCGGTACTATGCGGCTAAACCAAAGCTAAACGCCGAAAACCACATCAATATAGCTGTTTATTATACTGAAATTCCTGCTTTAAAAATATTAACACGCGTCGCGCAACACGGCATCACTTCTACATACATTAGCACACACTTATTAACCACAATCTACACATCTGCCGTAATTATGACAGTGTAAAGTTGTCCGAATGTTGACTAAAGGAGGAAGCGCATCACGGCATAGTAACCCAAAAATTAATCACGATAAATAGAATTCTTCTTGTGGAAAGCAAGCACTTCGTGATTTGAAAAGGAAAATGTTTTGTGTTAACAGGGCAATTTTTTTTGCGGAGAAACATGTATATTGCTAATTTATTAAGAATCAATTCGAATTATTCATAATCCGGTTAAAAACGGAATTGCAGGCCCTTAACGAATGAATTTATAGGTTATCTGATAAACTTAACGTCATTTTTATGTCGTTATATATTTTCATAACAAATGCAGGTGCTTGAACACGTGTTCCGAAACATTATGAATTTACTAATAGTTTGAAGAGTTTTTAATAAATTTTTATTTTTAATAAAATTTTAAATTTTTAATAAATTTTTAAATAAATTTTTAATAAATTTTTAATAAATAAATTTTTAAATAAATTTTTAATAAATAAATTTTTAAATAAATTTTTAATAAATTTTTATTAATTTTAAATTTTTAATAAATTTTAATCATTTCCTTCGTTCAAGTTTCACTTAATTCCAACTTAGTCCGTATTTATTTTTGATGACTTTTAAAAATCGTCTTATTACGAATCAATTTAAAAAGCAATAAATTTTATGTGAGATCGGAAAATAAGACAGAACACAATAATTAATCTCAATACCTGCAAATTTATCTCTTCTACTATTAACTAATTAAGATAACAAGATAAATTGAGATAGGGCAAAGATTATATAAATTTAGGTATGAAATCTTTTATTATTTTTATTTTTCAGGTATTGCCAGCCCATTCCGAATTTTCCTCAACACAACTTTAATAGCCCAGCTACACTACTCGCGAAGTTGATCGAAGTTGACCGAATACGATAGTGTGGGCACGAACTTCGCTTCGCTTCGGGCAACTTCGCTTCGCTTCGCCCGACTTCCGATTGTTGTCGGTAAATGCGCCCGAGTCAAAGGACTCGAAGCGTCACGGCATAAATAAACCAATCACTGACTGGTTGGACTGAATTACTCGCGAAGTTGCACGAGTGTGTGGGCACGCACTTCGAACTTCGGCTATATGTTATTATTTTATTATATATGTATATGTTATATTTTATTAATATATGTTATTTTAGAAGATGATATTTATACATTTGTAGACCCGAAATGGTAATTATATGAAATACCCTCGGTAGAAAAAAATCGCTCCGAAAAGTAAATTACAAAAATTATTTAAAAAAAAATTAATTATTCAACATTTTTTAGATGTAAAAAAAATCACATTGCATCTTTAAATGCAACAGCATTTATCGAGAGATTTTTACTCTATTTTAAACGAGACGTGTTTTATTAAATATTTTCACAGTTTTCGCTTATTTTTAATCGGTTTTTTAATATTAGCGCACTGAGAAAAAGAGTATGACTGATTTATTAAAATCCTTTTAAAAAAGTGATTGCTATCCATTTCCTAATTAAATATTAGTCTATTCAGAATATATCAGAACTCGTGTTCATGCAAGTATCCTTTTCCTAATAAATATAATGTCGAAATATTTTAAAATATTTTTTTATATCCTCATAATATACTCTTCTTTTACCGACAGTTTATTAGGAATCCTGTCAATTCATTAGTTAAAGGCATGCAATCCCGTTTTAACATGAATACGTATAATTTGACTAGATTTTTAATCAATTAGCAAATTAATAATGTTTTCTTAGTGAGCGCTCTCTCTAACATTCGTACTTACATACTTCCTGTTCAAAGCGTCTTCTTCTTCTTCTTTTTGAACGCTTACTATGGGGCGTTGTTAGAGATTTTTAGAATTGGATTGTAATTTATTTTCGCCAGGCAAGCACAAAAAGAAATATTTAATTAAAAACTCAAACCGAATTTAGTTCAGAAAAACTAATTAATTCAGTAGTGATTGCGAAAATTAGTTTAATTCAGCGAATCTGTAAATTTTCTATAAATTCGTTATTGAATCACATTTATTTAATAATTAGTACCGTGAAATTTCTCAGAAAAGCTTTTAATAAAAAGATTGGGATATAATTAAATGTTCTGCAGGTACCTTAATTTATTATTATTCATAACAGTTTTTTAAACTGGCCATTATGAATGTTATCAGAACGAAAAATAGCATTAAATTCATATTTCAAAACCAATAGCTTACTGTCGATTTTATCTCGAAATTACTACTGCTTCGTTTACACGAAGAGAAAATATATTAAAGTTTTTTTAATTTTTTTTTTCATACAAACAGTAATTTATTTCATTCATGTTGGAATTCGTTTGAATTTTTAAATTTTATTTTTTTCAGTTGAAACTACAGAGAAAACGCCAGAAACAAAGCTAGGCTATTGTTTTTTAAAATCGATACTTCATACCTTGTTTTATCGTGTGTTAGAAAATAATTATTACAAATAAATATAACAAAAGGTACTATCACACATACTAAAGGGGTATTTCACCATCCTCTTGATAGCTTATCCATAAGATTTATTTAAAAAGGGACTATATACTAAAGGGGTATTTCACCATCCTCTTGATAGCTTATCCATAAGATTTATTTAAAAAGGGACTATATACTAAAGGGGTATTTCACCATCCTCTTGATAGCTTATCCATAAGATTTATTTAAAAAGGGACTATATACTAAAGGGGTATTTCACCATCCTCTTGATAGCTTATCCATAAGATTAATAATAGTACCATTCGAAAACACAGCAAATCTCAGGCAAAAATACATGTTACCAATTCCGATTTGTAAAAAAACTTTGGGTCAGCACAACTACAAATACTTAGCAACAAATTTCTTCAATAAATTGCCAGAAAATATAAGATCACTAAATGATAGTTTCAAAGAATTCAAAACACAATTTAAAAAATATACTGAAAACCTAAACCAATTAAAAAAACTTAAATAAATAAAAGAAAAAAAAAACAAAATTTTTAAAAATAAAATAAAAATCTAAGAAACTAAACAAATAATACCTCATCCCATACACACAAGCAATTGCTTATTATGGAAGAAAATTGAAAAATAATAAATATTAATCTTATCATAATATCTTTCATCTTATTACTAGTAAAATATACATATGTACATCACACATTGTAAATTTTTTTATTGAATAAATATAATTAAAAAAAATAAAAATACTAAAGGGGTATTTCACCATCCTCTTGATAGCGTATCCATAAGATTTATACGATATATTTATTCATCCGGTCCGAGTTTACCATTCGGTACTCGAACCTATAAATAGTGGCTATATATTGGATAAATTAGCCGAGTTCTCTACCTCGATAAGCTATCGAGGTGGTGAAATACCCCGAAGTCTGTTTCATCAGTGCGTAGAAACAGTTCTACCCAAAGATATTAGTTCTTCTAATATCTTTGGTTCTACCATTCGTTTCACCAATTTACTGATGTCCCCAATTTACACAAAACCTTCCGACTACTGGGCCCAAGATACGCCAGTGAAATTGCTTACCTGTTGCTGAAATAATTTTTTAATATTTGTTAAAACATTGTTTGTTGAAACATTTGTTAATGTTTGATCAATGTTAAAGAAATAAAGAAAAAAGTTGATTTCGCAACACACTATATCGATTGATCATTTCGGTGTGTGATTTCAGCGTAGTTCTTAATGTTTGATTCATCGAAATCAAAACGAACAGACAACATAAAATTTAATATGAAAATGTTTAAAAACCTGTCACAAAATCAATAATGCCTTCCTTCTTGCTTGAAATGTTGTAATCTAATAAAAAATACTAATTATATTTCTCTTTGTTTTCAGGTGGATAATTCGTACAGTGATTGTGACAGTGAAAAGTTGCTACACGTAGCTATCTCGCAGTGCCGTGAATAGTTTATCTTCCTCCCCCACCTCCGGGAAACCACCCTGGAGGTTGCAAGACGGATGAAGGCTTTGCAAGCAATCTTCCTTCGCGTTGTGCCACCGAGCTAATTATAACAAAGTGGAAACCTGATGCAATCTCGTATTACATCGTAAAGTGTATTTTTTTTAAATATTTTATAGAAACAATGCGCTTATATTATGTATCGGCGAAAATATTATGAGATTTTCCTTTGATACCAAACGCAAGCAAGTGGGCAGTGATTACTTTTTTTGTTTGTTAGAGGGTATTGAAGAAAAACCATTTATTTTTAATTTATTGGTGCTGCAGATAACGGTTCCGTGGCTCAAAATACTTTAACAAAATCTTCACATCCCAACATAATGTCTAAAACAATAACGTTTATACAAATGTGTGCCCACCTGACCCCGAGCACTAGCACGTCGATAATATGTGTTTATTGTTTATTCGTTAGCGATCTGCAGTCGTGCTCAAAAACGATAAAAAAAAATAAAAAAAAAATTACCGGCATTGTCGATAAAACCTTTATAGGTGTTTTGCGCTGAGGACGCTGGGGCCCTGGCGGCCATTTGCCGATCGATAGGTTTAACCATTAATTTATTTGTACTGTTTGTTTGGTAGTTTTATGATGTGGGACGGAACCTACTATTAAATGACCTCGCAAATGTAGCAGTAAAAACGAACATTTATAACCCACACGAGCACCAGTTTTTATTTTATTTTGAGGATAAGATTAATTTATATGCACGTCTGTGACACAATTATTAAAATAGAATCGCTTTTTACCGTCAATATCTACCAGAAGATTTGTAAAATCATGATATTAATGCACTTAGGAACTACACAAACAGTAATGTCGATTTGATAAGATAATAAAAAATAAATAGATTTATCGCAATTTCGCACAACGAGTTTTATTGATAAAACATGAAATTTTTCTTTGCACAAAATTTAATAATGTTTTATTACGAGAAATTACGAGGTGATATATTTGCTTACCTTACTCTCTTACACGTGTTTTTTTAGTATCAAGCTTATGAGCAAACATTAAAAAAATGGTATAGCGCAGTTTTGTGCTACTTTAAGTGATAACTTAATATAATTCACTTTACTGCAATAACATATCGAAATGGTAATAAGTATTCATTGAATGTTTGTCTTTCTTTTCTAAAATTAAAAAAAGTAATCAAAGTAATTAGCCAATTTTCAAAACCAATGGAAATTATATTGGGAGTACCACAGGTATCAGTCCTAGGACCTCTATTGTTCATACTCTATATTAATAAATATTTTCAAAATGCGAAGTACTAAGTACGAAGTATTTGTCGATAGTTCATTAATAGATAAATTGGAAATGACTTTGAAGAATTAATAAATATTTAAATAATGCACCAAGATGGCTAAAAATAAATACGCTCAAATTAAATACAAAAAAAAAATTATGTTAATTGGACAAAAGAAGACATGCAGTAAAACTAAATTAAAATTGACGGTGAAATTATTGAAATTTGTTCTGATATGAAATACTTGGAGTTATATTAGATTCCAAACTAAATTTTAACAAGCATACACAAAAGAAGGGAAGAAGATCACCTTTTTGGCTAAAATTCGTCAAAAAAATTCCAGAAATACTCCATTATTGCTCCACGTTTTCAACAAAACTCAACCTTTATTTTCTTGTGTAACCACAGAGAACAAAACAAGTTGCAAATTCTTCAAATAGGGCAATGAACACGATGATATTTATACATCAAATAATAAACAACCTGATAGCTGTTTAGCCTTCGTAAAGCATTGGAGGCATTACGCCTTCTGAGAGCACCTCAATTTGATAATATCTTCAGATGGCGAAACGGCTGTCATGCGTTATAATTATTACACATCAGACCTTGTTTATAAATAAACTTTTTTGTTTTATAAGTTGAATAATAATAATGTCGAATATATAAAATAAAAACGTATAATAGTAGGTTATCTTAGGAACGCTAAGCGATTTTATTATTATATCTGCAAAGCCAAAATTTCGGGAATCCTACTGTACATTTGTCCGGAACGTTGAATCGATGAAAAAAAATGCGACACCAAAATGAAGAGAGATTAAAAAATGAACTATACTATAGTGAATAAAAGCGTGCGTTGTGCGTTACTATTTTGTAACATTATTATGTTACAGAAATGTGAGAAATGTATTTAAAATGATTAGTTAGCCCGAGTACAGAGGCAGAAAGAGGTTCACATTGAGGGGACCGAAGTATGTCAGTAGGGTCATTAAAACAGCTGCAGCGAATATTGCAAGGACAACTTATTCTGGTTTATTTACAACAACTGTCGGTATCAAGATTTCGCACAAGACTTGCGTTAAAACACTACGCTTGCGAAAATATTTTAGTCCTCGAACTTCAATGTTTATTAGTCACAGTCCTATAAATACAATAATTTATAGGATTATTATTTTGTTTACCTAGCCGCCGACTGAAAAACATCCAGTATTTGAAAATTTAAGGAATATAAAATGTAATCATCACATTTTAACCATGAACGAAAACAATAACATCAATTATTATTCATACAAATAAATGGATATGAAAAAAACTATCGAGATGTGGTTATTGTGCATAGTGCTTTTGGTGTTCCTTCCCGCATCATTGACGGCAAATTCTCCAGAATGTGGCGGTGTATTGACTGATAGAACTGGAAGTATAAGCACTCCTGATTTTCCAGCTGCTTTTCAGACACCTATCCACTGTCAGTGGTTGATTTCAAAAGGTGATTCTGATGCTAAAGGGTCTATAGTGGTTTATTTGACCCAAGTGTTTGTGACGACCGGTTTAAAGTTTACAGAGTACCTGTACTATGACTCTGCGTATAAGGCCGGTGCAAGGGTTGTGCATACAGTGAGTGAGTCCAGTGCTACTCATGTGAAGTGGTTACAGGTAGCAGGGCCTTACCTGCTGGTGGAGTTGAGTCTAAGTAGACTAGAGGGGCACCACTTGAGGGCCCTGCCTGCCTTGCTTGATGTGTTCGGGTTCAACATCACCTACGAGATCAGCTCCGAGGAGCAGCCCGTGAAGGATTATCAGTGCAACACCATCGAGTGCAGGTTCCTGGGACACTGCTACGCCAATCACGACTATTCGTAAGTACTTTTTGACTACTAAATGTACTAGTTGGTGCCAAATTGTTTATTTACAGATGAAAAAGTGTGAAAGGTAAAGATGTAAGGATTAGAAGATTCGAATTTTTTTCATAGAAACACTTTGTGGGGGGAAATGATAAAAATATTGTTATCCTAGAGGAAAATGGGGCCTTAAAATATGATATGAATTCGGAATTAAAATATGACGAAAAAATTTGCCCAAAATGCTACCAATAAATGAAAAATTAGTTTATCATCTATTTGGAAAAGCTCATTTTATAGTTTTCGAAGATTTCCCGAAAATTTGATTTCTTAGAATTCGAAAGAATCACGAAAATGGTTGATTTATAGGTAGGTACCCCATCGTTTGTTTTAAAATGATAATTAAAATATTATTCTTTGAAATATTAAATAAAATATTACGGGTAGGTACCTACTTTATCGATTGCCTGAATTCTTGACATATCAGTTCTAATTTTGAAAATCACACTTAAATTCAAAGCAAATCCAAATTTATTGTACTGAGTATTTTTGATAATGATGACATTAAAATTCGATTTTTTTTTTCGGTAGCTTTAGCGAAAAAAAAAACATAAAAGAATAATTTATTGTACTGAGTATTTTTAATAATAATAATAAATAATAATAAAGTACATAATAGTAATTAATTTCGATTCGCGTTTGTTGTTTGTGATTACCCCGGCGCAAGCCGAAATTTTATCATTCCCCGCTGCGACAGGGCGGCGAGCGGACGTCTATTCCACGCCAGTCTACTTGATAACATTTTAAAGAAATTCTTCGCTTAAAAATGAGGAGGAAAATACCCTCGGAAAAAAGTTTTATTAGATAGCACAAATTACGACATCAAAAACGTACGTGGGAGATATATTTTCAGAAAAAACAAAGGTTAGTGATATTTAATTATCCGTGTACATTGTACGTACTTATATGCTACAGAGTCGTTCGAAAGAATCAGTCAGAATAAGCACATATTTTTTATAACATTTGGCGATAATTTTGTGTTGTTTAATTTCCAGGGAAAAGAATCAACTATGGACAGGAGTTTATGTCTGTCATCGTTTTTTCATGTATAAATGTTAAAACTTATGCCAAAGTACGTGAAACTGTTTGTGATTGGTAGTCAAAAAGTGCCATTAACCAAATGAATTTCGATTCGTGATGTGCGATTCAAATCATTTTTTTTGTTCATAATCTCTATTTTATTGTCCTATTCACTATTACATTGGTATAATTCAACATATTTAATTTTTTTGTGTTACTTTTTGTCAGTTTCATAATGTCATATGGTGAATTGAGAAAAAAAACAAGGTTATTTTTGACATACTTACCTATAATTTTTCAATCGAAATTTACTCGTGAGTTTAATAACATTTCGAAAATTAGACGAGTCAGGTCGCTCCGTTAATCATGAAAACAAATACATGAAAGCGATACAATATTATGCAATCGCATAACTACATATGTAGGTAGGTACCGTAGAAAATAGTTGGAAATAAAACCTAGTTTTAATATATATACTACTTCAGTTGTAAGGAATAAACCCTATTTTCAATGTCATACATATCAAATCAAGTAATACTTTAAAGATAAGTATTAGAAATAAAACTTACCGGTAATACCTTTCGGACAAACGAATAAATAAGTAAAACAAAAGATTTTTATTCACCTTTGGAAAACTCGTGTAAAATATTTAAAAAAAAAACAAATTAAACAAATATTTGAATTTTTTTTTAAATGTATATTCATATACCTACATATTTTATATCTACCATGTCAACAAACTGCATTTGTATTTATTTATGTTAACTCACTCCGACGTATAATTTACAAATATGTATGTAACTACTTATTAGGAAGAAAGCTACAACCAAGAATTTAACAACAATAATTGTTATTTCATCGGAACCATGCTGTAGTTTTCACAGCCGCGCGAGTATACGGCTCGCAGCGGAATGAATTCGGTATTTCTGTCTCGGTCTAAAAAAACGTCCGATCGCGAGACCTTCTTTTAACGAAATTTGAATTCTCGTCTGCTGGTTAAACCGCCTTAAGAAGTACTAGTCCATTTTAAATTAGCGCGCAAATTGCTGGCTAAGTAAAAACCTAACAACTAATCCTAATCGGATAACCAAAGTTCGAGCTTGTTTCCAAAACTAATATTTTGTTACACTATTTGGTTAAACACTTACAAATTTGTTTACTTAATTTACCCACCTCACTCACTTTTAGCGTTGCTACGTTAGGCGATTCGTTTAAGAATGAACATTCAGATCCTACGCAGAAAAGTTCCACAATGGACGGCGCTGCAAATCTTCTTTAGCGAGCTTTTTTCTGCTTATTTCAATGTGCGCTATTCGGTGGTCAATGTACCGACTGATGACATAATTTATTCAAAGCATTCTCGAACCCTTCGTGTGCTAAAAATATGGATACGTGATTTGCCTCTAGCTCGTCGAAATGACACCCAGATTTCATGCTAAGGCAAGTCCATTAATTTAAATGTCTATGCATGGATCCAATTTATTTCTCAACAATCTGTTTTTGGTTCTTTTATCATTGAACAATTATAAACAGTATTGTCTTGTTATATTTTTAGATTAAAACGCATTTTTCTAAACTTCGATGTTGGGAATACGTCGCGAGTTGAGAATCGTTACTTACATTAGGTATTTTTGATTTTACACAACTGATAAATAACCATTAATATGGGGTAAATGTTTGGTTATTAGTTGTGTCAAATTTATTTCGTTTTTTATTAAATAAGGGGGAAAGTGTTTCAAATTTCATGGGGCCAGAATTGATGTTTTTAGTTAAACAAACGTAAAACGGAAATTTTCTTCTATTTCTGTTAAGTGACACACTCCTTGCTTCATTTATATTCATACAACTTTTCATACATAATAACTTTCTCATATATTAGAACTCCACTGATGATTTACTTGGAACGTGTGATAATAGTTAGTAGATATGCCTTGCTAAGTGTTTCAATTTGCGAAAATAAACACGTTTCAACAGCAAAGCTTATTTTTTAGAGAAATCTTGCAAAATGTCTACTTTGTGGAAAAAAATACAACTTTTTGTACGTCTATATGCAAATAAGAAGAGTTCGTTGAAGTCACCTTCCTTCGTTCAATACGTGGGATCACGTTTGAATGGCTTTGTGGACACAGTAAGTACCTAATAAGGACGGGTTGTTTCAGAGAATTTGAACAATTCATCAAATTTCAAAGTTAATTTTTAAGTTCTGTGAAAGATTTTTTTCAAGTTCTGTTATTATTTCTGTTCTGTCAAGCAACTAGCCTGTAATGATATAATAACAGAACTTGAATAGGACTTTCACAGAACCCAAAAATGAATGTTTAAAATTGATGAATTTTTCAAATTCTGTGAAACAAACCATCCTAAGTGTCAAAAGTTTGAAAAAAGTTTTTAGAACTGGTTTGTAGAACTAGTTTGTAGTTAACGTCCGCAATCACTATACTTATACTAGGTACGTGGCGACATTTATCCAAATGAATGATTTATCAAAAATACAATAATTTTATAACTATTTTATTCAATTAAATGGAAATCATTTGAAAGAGGATTTATTTTGTACTTATATAAGTAAACTAATTAAATTTAGATCCTCGGTTAAACTAAATTAAAGGATATTTACTTATTTTTATTGGGTTAACGGTACGAAAAAGAAAGTAACAATTAGCCATATCCTTAGAACTTTATATAATATCTGTAAAAAAAAATTTTTTTTGAAATTTGCATCCAAATTTCAAGCATAAAAAAGGTAAATAATCATTTTTTTAACCACCTAGTACACTACTGCATACATAAGCAAGGATCTTTATAAAATTTTATAAAACATTTATTCATATGTCAACGTCTTTATCACCCTTCTTTTTTCTCAGGCTAACTAATGTACATATTTGCTTAAATATGCATTAATGAATCTTAAATGTTTTGGCGTTGTGTGTAATTATGGGTAATATTTAAGGACTTGATGACTTGGTGCGGCAAAAAATGAGTTTCAAATTATAATAAGTATTTTAAACTGTAGTATTAAATGTTAATGGTCTCTTCGTCCAAATCTTTTTGAAAACAAAAGTAACAAAAGTGAGTTTTGATATATCTTATAGCAATCGTTTGTAGTATCAAAATATTTAACTATATCTGTTTTGTTTTACAAGATGGTTAACTATATCTGTTCTGTTTTACAAAATATTTAACTATATCTGTTCTGTTTTACAAAATACAAATGGGTATCGCGACAAACACGTCTTCGGTGTTTTGAATCAGCCGCTTAAAATTTCTAGCATTTTTTTTTAATTCAGTTTTATTCGACAGTTTTCGTTGATTGATGTACTCGAGAGCATTGGTTGATTAATAATTATATTTTTTAAATACGTATTCATATGGAATCTTAAGATTTAGCATGAAGTTATTTTTAATTGCTATATTTTGACTAGGTAGGTTATTTTGTTTATAGTAGGTATATTATATCTACTAGATCATGACAGTTGGGAGCTTTGGTACATATTCACATTTAAAAAAATCTACAACTGGCAATGTTATCGAACATGTGAAGCTATAAGAAATCTACCCACTGCGGCTCGCAAACATTCTGAACATTGATAAAGTGGCCCTCTGGCTAAAAAGGTTTTGCATCACTGAACTAAAGGGTTAACATATAGCCTTCATGGGTCAACGCCCCTTACAAGTGGCGTAGCAGCCAACTGGGCAGATGCCCTGAGTCTCGGACTTTAAAGGGGCCACATCAAGACAGTATTTTCACATCATATAAAAGGTAAGGAAAATGTTACTCTATTGTGCAAAAAATATTTGTTTTTTTGGTTAAGGCGATGCACTACGTCGTGTAATATGTTAAATTAAGCCGTTATTAATAACAACCCTTACTTAGATGGTGATAAGGTTTAAATTTCCGCTTAACACCATCCACCTGTTCTGATTTATGCAAGAAAAAAACATGGCCAAAAAGTGCCTTTTATTTTATTTTGTGGATGTTCAGGCATAAATATTTCATTTTTTTCGATAATTTTATAAATAACTTAATTTTCCACATTATACAATAAAATAATAACCGAAAATGGGTTCGTAAGTAGGAGATTTTGAACTTTAAAGCAGGTTTCATAGGCCTTTACATTATTTTTTTCTGGGCTTATAAAAAAAGTTATCTAAAAAATACTCGATTATTTCAAAGGCCAAGATGTATTCTACTCGCAGTATTTAATTAAAGCATCTGAAACATTTCTAGTCGACCAAATTTTCAAATCAAAAACACATGATTTTGCATTACTACGTATGGCATCGCCTTAAGTAAGCTTAAAAATCGTACTAGTATCTCATCGAAACTTATTTCTCTATTAGTACGCGATAAGTTAGATAGAGCGTTGGGAGAGTTGGAGGTCAGTTGGAGGTAAAAAAGATGAACCTATTAAAATTAATTCTTTTTCGTGTTCCCACTCTGAAATTTGAATCAGCAGCGAGCTCTGGATGTACAGTGTACTTGTACGACCAGTTATTAGCCTTTTCTCTGCCACGGAGGTCAAAATGATTTAAACCGGAAACACTGCAGATGCAATTTAAAAACAATGTTTATGTTCAAGAGGCGAAACATTCTCCAAAATCGGTTATGATGTTTTTGAATTTTCATGAAATGGGCACTGTTTCAGGATCGCCCGGGGGCCCATGAGTATGTCGCTACGCCCCTTGTATATGTGCATCGTATTAATCGTGGCGTCCGCTGCACTCTTATATTTTGCTTTTATTTTGCAAAGAGACATTCCACACGTTTTTGCCTTGCAACATCCAATTACTACGCAGAAATAACAAGTTATATCTCTTACCGTATCTACCTACATACTCGTTCTTATAGCATCCTAGATTGAAAATGAGCTACAGTTTTGTACAATTTGCCTCAAAATGTAATATGTTGTTAGAAAACATTTATTTATGGAACTGAAGAATAAATAAATATGATTTATCAGATTTCTTTTATATTAACGAGACTTTGATAAATAAATATGCATTATTCATAACCCATGCTGAAATTCAATAAGTAAACCGGACAGTGGCTGAGTTGACATCGCGTTTGGGTCCCACCCAGGCGTTGTGTATTCAATTCCTCGGCTGGCTAAGTCCTCCATCACAACACAAGCAACATTTTCGAAACGGTTGCATGCGTATTGCTTGACCCGCAAAAAACACAAAAAGCATTTTAAAATGCCTTATCGCAACTAGCAAACATTATAATGTAAAGTAATAAGGAAAAACTCCTTTATTATTCCTATTATGAAAACGAAATAAAATAATTAAATTTTATTGATTTAATCCACAATAAAAGTAATGAAACATGAATTTGATTGAAAACGTAAAAAAAAAACTATTTGAAACACGTGTTTGCTCAGTGCAATGGGCATTTTTTTTTTTTTTTTTTTTATATTTACTCCACACAGGAGGCCCTGAAGAAAATAATTTCCCTCAGGGCCTATATCATCTTTGGGGATGCTGTGTGGAGGGTCTTTTTGTGGAGAGGAAGGAGTGAACATGGGTCTTGAAGAGTCCCATGTTGTAGGAGGGAGGAAACACAGAGGCCGGCAGTTCGTTCCACAGCCGAGCTGTTGAACTCAAGAACGAATCGTAGAAGCGACCCGTTCTCACTTGAAAACTGGGATGTTTTCTTGCCTTGACGCGAGTAGGCGCTACGAAGGGGGCACTTTCTTTTCTTTAATTTTTAAATTTAGTTTTAGGGATAAATATTTTTAGGGATTATTATTTAATATTTTATGAAATATTACTGAAATTATAAACATGTTATTTTACGTTATTGATATTATTGCTTACTAGCAACACTTAATTTTATATTGGTGATATATCTTTGGTTATTTTTCTATGGATTTTATTGTCAACAACTTGTCGAAAATGGGGTATTGTATTTTGTTCTGCATCGAAAATTTTTATGTCGTGTATTTCAGTTTATATTGCTTGCCCCAACCTAATTCTTTCGGATTCGGATTCCCCGGCCCAAAGTTAGTATAAAGATAACTAGTTTTATTGTCAGAAAGCGTTCAAAATGGCCAGTTAAATTGTTTGTGCGTCGAAATTTTAAAGTCGTGTAATTCAGTTAATATTGCTTGCCGCAACCTACTTTTGTGTAGTTATGGGTCTTAACAACCAAACCTAGCGTAGCCGCTAAACTACTTGAAAACTGGGATGTTTTCTTGCCTTGACGCGAGTAGGCGCTACGAAGAGGGCACTTTCTTTTCTTTAATTTTTAAATTTAGTTTAAGGGATAAATATTTTTAGGGATTATTATTTAATATTTTATGAAATATTACTGAAATTATAAACATGTTATTTTACGTTATTGATATTATTGCTTACTAGCAACACTTAATTTTATATTGGTGATATATCTTTGGTTATTTTTCTATGGATTTTATTGTCAACAACTTGTCGAAAATGCAGTATTGTATTTTGTTCTGCATCGAAAATTTTTAAGTCGTGTATTTCAGTTTATATTGCTTGCCCCAACCTAATTCTTTCGGATTCGGATTCCCCGGCCCAAAGTTAGTATAAAGATAACTAGTTTTATTGTCAGAAAGCGTTCAAAATGGCCAGTTAAATTGTTTGTGCGTCGAAATTTTAAAGTCGTGTAATTCAGTTAATATTGCTTGCCGCAACCTAATTCTTCCAGATTCGGATTCCCCGGCCCAAAGTTAGTATAAAAATAACTAGTTTTATTTTTTAGGAATTTCGCCCATAAACCGAATTTTTTCCGAGTTGGCATTCACATATTAATTATTTAAAGTTATCCTTCACTTGTCTTTATTTTCACTTTAAGTCAAAATTGATAAATAAATTTGAATCCAATAAAAGCACCAACATTTCCAAGGGTAAAAATATGACATCTGAAACTCGCACCATTCCAGAGATATTATTATTTTTCAATGTGTTTTGATCAAATTTTTCAAATACAGGGTTTTCCAATAAGAGGTGTTATTTTGATATTCAATCGTAAAAGATCAATGGTTTCGTTGCTTGTGTGGCACGTAGCGCCGTTTTGTTGAAAATAAACGTTGTCCAGATTAATACCATCCAATTCCGGCCATAAATTAAAAATATATTTTTTTAGTGGAAAAGGTTGTTAAGACCCATAACTACACAAAAGTCATGGGTACATATTTCGTACATATTTTATGTTTACATTTTAACCATTCCACTGAATATTGTTGATAGTTTTCATTGCAAAGAGCCAACTTCTTTAATGCCGAGTCAATTGGCTCTTTCATAGCATTCGTTAAAAATATTAAACTACCCACCATACACAACTAAAATTCTGTTATTTAAATTTATACGAACAACAGTTTACTAATTGGATGAACTAATACAGCAATAGATTCAACTCACCACATATTATGTCATAATTCAACAAAGTTATAGTAAAAAAATATCTTTTTAGCGGCAAAACTTCGAACGAACGCACAATTTTATGTTTTGTCTGACAACTGCCAAACGACAGCGGATAATCTGTGGACAGTATTGCTACTAAAAAAAATACAAATCCGTAGTCGATACTACTCAATGCGTTTGGGAGCTACTGGCCCTTTCGAAACATGGCTCCTTCATGCCACATCTCCCCTACCTATGTGAAATAATTACTTTGCAAATATGTGTGTACTGTGTATATTATCCTCTGCGTTCTGTAAACAAATAATTGTGTTAATATCCAACCCACGATTACTCTCACATTTAGATATGGGTAAATAGAAAGACGGGAAGGAAGAACGATAAGGTGCTAAGATAATTAAACATAATATATTTTGATACTGTATTATAAAACCACACAGTATCACTGATATCTGTTAACTTTTAATACTATGTCGTCTTATAGGTTTCATAAAAAATACATGGTATTCAAATTTGGTAGGATAAATTATATGCAAACAATGAACAGGGTCAAAATCATATAGTTAAAAAAAATATTGCAGTTTATTTCTAGCAAGCTGAAATCCAAGGCGTTATATCTAGTACATACAGTGACTTTCTACTTGTTTTGAAGGTAGAGTGTGCAAAATTACATCATCAGAATAAAACTGTAGATTTGAATAAAAATCAAATCTACGCCGCCCGCCCGCCAACCCGCCACAAACAAACACACTCACTTCTTTATATATTAGACTGGCTGAAGTCCCCGGTGTTGCCCGGGCTTTATTGTAAAAAATTCTATCTATTTATGATGTAAAATAATAAATATTAATAAATTTTATACAAATCCACTGTTACGTTAGATTTCTAAAAACTCTGTGTAAAGCTCGTGTAACGCCGGAGACTTCAGATAGTTCTTTATTCAAATAGATTTAAATAAAAATTAATTAGAATTTATTTCTGTTTTGTCGAAATTTTGATATAGCATATTTGGAAACAACTAACTGGAGAAACATTGATTTACAAAAAATAGAAAAAAAACACCTTATTTTTCCACAATCTGAAAAAATGTTTCAATAACTGACCATTGAAACACGGGTGTAGCCGGGTAGTATTTAGGAGTAAATAAATAAATAAACGTTTTCCTATCTTTCGTTACTTCATTAGTACGATCCTAAATTCTTAGATGTCGTTTTCATAAGAAGACATATGTATGTAAATTCTTGACTGAGTAAATATTGAGACAGTTTGTAGCGAGAACTCCTATTTACATAAATTAAGGTAAATGTAACCTAGATGACATTCACACGTAATTTATTTACTTCCATTGTATGCACCAGAACACAACGTTTTTGGTTCATTATGTACAGATGAAGGGGTCAAATAATCACCTTCAATATTTTGTATATTCTGTGAAATTTATTTACACCTTACACCAGGCGTGGGTAACCTTTGCTAGGTCTGGGGCCAAATTATCATTCTGTCTCTGAGTCAAGGGCCAAACCAAATTACTAAACATAATATTAAATTAAATGAAATACATTGCTAATTCTTATATATTTTTTATTATTTATATAATGAACGACATAATATTAATATTATATACTGATCACAAAATTTTGTGTGAAGTTTGGCCTTGTACAAGGTTTTCCAATATGAGGTGTTATTTTGAATAGCCCGCTATTTCGGTAGATGTTACTTTTGAAGCTGTCATTTTTTGACATTTGACAAGTAGAAACTACGCCATTAATAAAAATGGAACGATACACGCTTCAACAACGCATTGAAATTATTAAAATTCACTTGAGTGAATCAAATGCAAATCATCTTGAGTGATGAGGCCCATTTCCACCTTAGTGGCTTCGTCAACAAGCAAAATTGTCGCATCTGGGGCTCGGAAAACCCAAGAGTTATTGTTGAAAAGCCTCTCTATCTTCAAAGTGTGACTGTTTGATGGGGTTTATGGTCCGGTGGAGTCATTGGACCTTACTTTTTCGAAAATGAGGCTGGAACAACAGTTACGGTGAATGGATTGCCCTATCGAGAGATGATTAATGATTTTTTATGGCCGGAAATGGATGGTATTGATCTGGAACGTTTACTTTCAACAAGTAATTCGAATTACGAGACTATCAATATTGGTGAGAATTTTCGTGATTTTCATCTGTTATCCTCGTCCGAATTTTTGATTTCTGTGTTTCATCCTAGAAAAAAACTGTTCACATGTGTATGTGCTGCCAAAAATACAAATGATATTTCTTGAAGTTAGTATATTTTTCTTCCACCAAATATAATTTATAAAAATCTGTCAAGGCAATGTTGTTAAATTGTGATTTTTGTACTAAATTCCCCTGCAGTTCAATAAGTTCCATCTGTAAATTTGCTGTCACATTGTTTACATTAGCATCCATCGCACGAGCAATTTGCTTTATATTTTATAGAATGTGGAGTCTTTGTTTTGGAAATCGGCAAACCTCGTATCAAATTTTATTTATTTATTTAATATTCATTAACACCCTATCAGGCTTTTACAGAGGAAATTGACAATTTATGAATGTAAGTGTAACATAATTTATTTATTTTATTTGGTACATTATTTTGTTACAATTTATGTTTTCCAGTAATGTAGGCCTCACTGGGTGGCTTGCCCGTGCTGAGGCCTTCATTTTATAATATGAAAATCTAATCTACATATAATAAATGGATAATAGCATAACTTTATACTAATAATACTAAGATTAACATCAAATTCAAATAATAACACCTAATATTGTAAATAAAGCAAAATATAAAGAAAGTATGTACATTGTACATTCGTATATGCATATAATTATTCATGTTTGTCGCAAACCAGTAAGACTGAAAACAGGAAAATAATTTACTCGTAAGGTAAATAAAAAATAAATATATATAATATACTGATATGTGTTATACCACAAATGTTTAAAAAAAGAAGAAAAATAATGTCTATTGTATCTATGGAAAAAAAAAACTAAAAAGTAATGGCAATATAAAATTGCTTTATTACTTCCTTCAGTTCATCTCCATAACAATTATATGTGATGTTTGTATGAGTTGATGCACTGTGAAAATTTTTAACAATTTTTACCTCTTATCTGATTTTCCAAAAATTTAAGTTTATTACAAAAAACTTTGACCAGAAAAGTCCATGCAGTACATGAACCAATTATCCCTGTTTTTGTAATTTAATATTCAGATTAGGTATTAGGTAGATTAGGTAGATTTAGGTATCCGGTGATGTACCAGGAATGCTAAATCACACATCCATTGATTATCATTTATTTGGTTAATTGTTTTTTCTTTTTATGTCGATAAAATATGCAATGTCTTGTCGCAAATCATAGAAACGTTTTAACCATTTTACTCCACCCACCTCACTACACAGTAATAAGACACATCTTCATAGTCTGAAAATAGGTCATCCAAAAACACCTTAAACTGGCGGTGATTAAGTGCACGTGACTTAATAAAGTAGCGATTTCTAAACGAAAAGCTGAAACAGAAAAATCAGAAAATGATACGGTCACATCTAGGACTCGAACCCAGGACCCTTGCCTTGCCGGGGCACCGCTCTACCACTGAGCTAATGGGACCCTATCCGCTTCGGTCACTTTTAACTGAATCATACTTCGAATAAGAACTACCAACAATGTCTATATTTTTTCACCGAACATTATTTATTGGCAACTTTTGTTGCGTGCGTAGGATAATTGTGCACGTTAGCCTGGTAGTAATAAATACTTTGCATTCGTAGGTCCAGTGTGTCATTGCCTTTACTCTTCCTCTTACGATATATCTTACAAGATAATTAACTATCACGCCGTATCACGCATTCATTCATATTCATATTCTGTTATTCTGGCTCCCGACATGACTACCTTAATGTCCATTGGTCTGGCGTAGAAGTAACATTGAGGGGGCATAAAGTATCATAACCAGCTGCTTGTGGCACGGAATTCAGAATATTTCGGTGGTTTGTTGGTTGATGTTCTTGTAAAAAACAAGTTTTTGCATATTTACGAAAGAAAAATGCAATACCCTCTTTTCTTCATATTTTTCTCTTTGTTCTTCTCGTTCTTCTAGTTCAACTTATTCCTCGTATTTGTCTGCTTTCTATTCTTCTTGTTTTTCTTGATCTTCTTATTCTTCTTGTTTTTCTAGTCCTTCGATTCAATTCAGTTTATTCATTTTAAAAACATTACAAAATTGTTCATTTTTATGCGTTTTAAAATACATTTGATAATAAAAATTCTTACATTAATATAAACAGTGGGGTATATCAACTATACTAGTAATAATAGAGCTTGCTTTTTAAAGGCAGCTTCATTGATGCTAAAAATATCGATATCCGAATTGATTTTGTTCAACAGCAAGATTGCTCTCCCCACAGGCATGATCATTGGCAAGTTAGTCCTGCAGGCCGGGAGATAGAATAGTGTATATTGTCGGTGACGGAGATATCCATCCTCCTGACCCGTAGATAGTTCATTCCGAGCATACCCAAAAGAAAGTCAGTAGGATAGAACCACGGGTAGTAGCCATACTCCGTCATGTAGAGAAATATCAAGAATTTCTTCTGAACTCTCTCCAACATGAGAGAATACTTTACCTGGTGTGGACTCCAAATTAATGACCCACTTTCAAGTCTACTCCATACTAAGGAATTAAATAAAACTATAAGCACCCGGGTATCTCTAAAATTCCTTGCTGTACGAAGAACAAAGCCCAGAATTCTCAGTGAAGTATTACATGCCGTCTCAATATGAGCATAAAATGTCAGCCTACTATCAAACATGATTCCAAGATCCTTCATTGTCGAGACACGTTTCCTTCTTGTTCTAACTGTTATTTTTGTTCATCTGGTTATTCTTGTTCGGACATGATAAATCTCTTTTCAACTTTCAATTTCATCTCTCCTAGAAGTCCATTAATTACATTTTTATTAATTTATGCATCTTGTTTTTGCCACCTTTTTATACGTGCGTTCAGACGGGAGTAAAAGCAGCAAGACCTCTATTTCTAGTAAAAAGGTCGTCGTCGTGAGTCGTGACCAATCATCAATCTCTTCAAAGTGGTTCATTTATAATTACTCGTCCATCCCTTATAAAATTAAAACTGATTTATTCACTGAAAAAATCTAAAAAAATAGATTAATGTAGGTATTTATGCAGATTTAAACACAGGGTGCGGCGCGGTAACGTCTTTATAAAAAAAAATCATAAAACCAAAAGCATTAAAGGAACCATTTTTATTATTTTTTCTTTACATAGAGGTACATTTAAAGTTTTTTATAACTTCTTAGGTGCGGCGCGGGAACATCCTTATTTGAAACGCGTGCCACACAGCGGCCATTGGCGAGATAATGGGATTGTGCGCATTCGAAAAAGGCGCAGCCTAACGTTTTTTGTACGCTTAGTTCAGTAGTATTTATTTATGTTAACGACCATGCAGTGGACTAGAGAGGAGTGCGCGGACTTTCAACGAATCTTGAAGAAATGGATGTGATGTTCCAACAAGATGGCGCACAGTGGGCTGAAAATCGCCTTTCATAGACATAGAGACTTGAATTTTCAAGGGTCTTTTTTTTTGGCTAGAAATGGATTCTGCTGATCATTACTATGCTATAAAATTTCGTGTGAAGCAATTGCGTGTACAAATGAAGGAGTCACCTTATTATATGAAAAATTTGTATGGCACTGACATTAAAAATGAGGCTTCTTAGAATGATAACTCCTTCATTTGTATACGCAATTGCTTCATACGAAATTTTATAGCATAGTAATGATCAGCATTGGAGGGGACCCACCCTTTCCCAACGGCTGTGTAAGGAAACTGATTGTTTAACCTCCTTAGCCGCACACGTCAGGACTCTATTTTTTTTGTAAAAAGAAGCTAAATTTATTTTAAAACGATTCTAGACCAGCCAATGTCCCTGCATGCATGATTTTTAGTACGAAATAATGTATGCATACTTACATCAATAGTAACACAAAATAAGAACGCATCTGAAATGTGTTCGCCTGGTGGTTTGGCATCTAAAATTAAATAATAAATAAGGAGAACAATATTTACAAGTGGAAGTATGATTGAAACATAAAAATATACAAGCCGCGTATCGAGGCCAGTTTACCCCACTATCACGGGGCAGTCGCCCAAGCACCCGCGTCCCTTAGCCAGTTTTCCGAGAGTACCCTCTAAGAAATGTAAATGGGGGGAGGGGGGGGGAGATACACCCAAAGACCCTAAGGAATGAAGTGAGCCTCAGGTCACCGGAGGCAGGACGGAAGGGGACCGGGCTCGCGCAAACATTCCCCAGGCCAGAAATGATCAGCAGAATCCATTTCTAGCTAAACAAAAATACCCTTGAAAGTTCAAGTCTCGATGTCTATGAAATGCGATTTTCAGCCCACTGTGTGGCGCCACGTCTCACACGGC
Organism: Hesperophylax magnus; assembly: GCA_026573805.1. Taxonomy (NCBI): domain Eukaryota; kingdom Metazoa; phylum Arthropoda; class Insecta; order Trichoptera; family Limnephilidae; genus Hesperophylax; species Hesperophylax magnus. Next base: position 3,666,093 of record JAIUSX010000091.1, on the reverse strand, counting down.
AAGAACGTCAATGACTCTCTTGCGCGAATACTGCCCCGAACGTCTCATCTCTTTGAGGGGCGATCTTCAGTGGCCAGCACGCTCGCCGGATTTAGCACCCTGCGATCATTTTTTATGAGGATATCTTAAATCCTCGGTGTATAACAATCGTCCAAAGATTCTATTGCCAACATAGACATAGACATGCTGGACAAAGAGTACTGAAACTTCTCATTTCGACTCTCCAAATGTATTGACCAGAATGGAGACCGCCTTCAAGATATTATTTTCAAGAAATTATTTTAAATGTATTTCATGTAAAGGAAAAAGAAAATAATGATATCTCCAATTCTTTTTGTTCAATGATTTTTGTTTTATATTTTTTTTTAAATAAGGAATTCCCGTGCCGCACCCTGTACTTGATTTATTCTCGATTCAAATTAATTTGAGACGCTAATTGAACTGTGTTTTTTTCGTAAACCGCTTAACAATAATAATTGGCAGCTTTACGATGGCGATAGGCTGTGTGCCAAAATCCTTCTGAGATTCAATTCAATTCAATTCAATTTGTTAATTAATTTCAAAAACATTACAAAATTGTTAATTTCAATGCGTTTTTAAAATATTTTTATAATAAGAATTCTAAGATTACTATTTACAGTGTGTATATCAACTATACCAGTGATAATAGAGCTTGCCTTTTAAAGGAAGCTTCATTGATGCAAAACATGTCGATATCCGAATTGATTCTGTTCAACAGGAAGACTGCTCTCCCCACAGGTATGACCATTGGCAAGTTATTTCTGCAGGCCGGGAGATAAAATAGTCTATGTTGTCGGTGACGTAGATAACCATCGGGAACATAGAAATGAATGCTCTCCATGATGACCAAGTTTTAAAACCATCCACGAATCAGTCTAAAGAAATGTGTAGCAATGCGCACATCGAGATATATGCACAGCTTACTAAAAACGTATACCCGTAATAAATATAACATATATGGTATATAAAATGTCGTCGGAAATAATTAATTTAATATTAAAAATATCCGGGTGACAGGACAACAAAAAACCAAGTGATTCTCCATAGATCATGATAGAAACATCATTATAAACTGAAAATTATTTCTTTTACAAAAACTTTCCGACTTTAAAATCAGTGAAAATATCACGACGCCAGAGTTTACCATTGGATGTTTATTATGCTTAATCCGTTCCACAAATAGGTTTCCGGTGGAAATAACTCTAAATGGAAAATGTCCGAATCTAAATTTTTACACGATTTGTTAAAACCCTGACTCATGCCAAAAAGACGCGTGCCGTGACATTTTCATAACTTGAACAAGGTCGGGTTGGTACGAATATTCTTATGTTATATTTATTCCACTGTAAACATATTCTTTGTCAAAGTCACTGCTGCCAAGTTTAATCCGTCTTATTTCCTCTTGTATCCAGCAGCGTGAGTTAGTCACGAACATAAAACTCATTCAGACATTTAAGAGGCACGTCTTCAACCAATGCATATTTTCTGTGTATACATACGGAACGCCAACATTTATATTCAGCGTTCACAACGAGTAGAATGAATAGTGTAAGTTACCAAGAGAGCCAAAGCAAACTAAATTGTTGTTAGAAGCGTAAGAAAGACCAACACATTTGTGAGAGATACATTGATAGCCAATCTAAGTATACTGCTTAAACCCCCAAACATCTTCAAATAGAGACGTATTAAAAATGGAAAGATGGATGACGTTTTGGTGACTTTTTTGTTTGATATGCACGAACAATTTCGACCCAGCCAGGGCAGACTAACACTTAAAGCTTAATCATTGGCATAAAAAAGCTTACAGTAGATAGGTCAGTTTCCACAATGCAGCTGTAAAGAAAACTCGTGGTTTACAAATTCTCAAAAATATCTTTAGATTAATTGGTTTGGTTCACATATTTTGTTTAAATAATATTAGGCTGGTCATGTCGCGAGAACATTCGATGACACCAAATATTGTGGCTAGTTACATACAAGATAGTCTGTCATACAAGATAGTCTGTCATACAAGATAGTCTGTCATACAAGATAGTCTGTTATACAAGATAGTCTGTCATACAAGATAGTCTGACATACAAGATAGATTGACAACATTCATTTATTTACGCCAATTTACTTACTTAAATATATTAAAACATCCCTGATCATAAATGCACGCAAATACGGGACTGTTGAAAATACATAAAAATAAAGAGTACGGATGAACTTTAATCACAACTCAACAAAAATCCGCTTTGATTTACTGAACACCAAACCAGCCATGCAAAGCTTTACTCGTACAAAAACGTGATTGCCTGTATAAGATTCGTGCTTTATCTACGCACGGATAACACCTTCCTTAGCTTTATTCTGCACCCTTTTATTCTCTCCATCGTATACCTTTTGTAAATCGACCTAAATCGCAGTGGGTAAATCTGTTTCAGATATGCCTGTCTCATGAATGCAAATTCAGTACTTTTATAATTAACACTTTTTTCAGCAGTACAAGGAAACGATTAATCTGACATTTATTTACATTTATATACGACCTGTTTAACTTGCGTTAACAATTATTATACTTTTTCATGTCTGTCTTATATAATAATGTGGCAGTCTCTAATAGTGCTAATACGTTGTGACCATCTTATTATCTATTAACATCATGTCAATTAAACAACTATATTCTAAAACTATACTCATTTACATTCATAAGTACAAAACCCAAGAAATAACAACAAACACGTACAATAGAAACACTAGATCTCATGGTCAAAAACTTATCCAACAAATAACTACTAATACAACTTTTGGGCAAAAAAGCTTCTTATATCATAGTATTAAACTCTACAATAAAATACCACTGTCACTCAAAAACCTCAACATTTTAACATTTAGATCTCAAATAAAAAGCTGGATACTTAATATAGGGAGATCTGAAATAGAAAATATATTGATATCAAACACAGACTAAAACCGAATCTACTAAACTGAACTGTACAAAAAAACACTATCTTACTTATTTTTAAATTATTTAAAAAAATATATATATATACTACATGATATATGTTTATAATTAAATTCATATGTTACTTTGTTGTAATATTAATTTCTTATAATTAAATTGAAATATGTAAATGAAATCCTCAGCACGGGAGATCCCAGTGAGGATATCATTATCTCTATATGTTATTAAGAAAAGAAGACAATAAATCATTATTATTATTATATTATCTGCATAATACTAATAAATTATCACCACAACCGGCACCATAATATACTATATGGCAGACCGAAGTGAGAGATACAGATTAATATTTTTTCTGGCACGTGGGTTTCTAATTCACGCCCAATATAACTTTGTATCTTCGGACTGCATGAGAGTAAATCTACGACACATTAATGAAGCTTTAAGTAAATTTGAATCTCTACATTGTTTGACTTTTGCAGCTTCGGAACGTGTTACTCTTTGACCTCCTTCATCAGCCAACTTCTCAGAGAGTCTTGATGAGAGTGTTAATCATCAAGACGCCTTTGGCTCACTTTACATTACATTATATTAAATGACATTATATTAAGAGTTGGACAGAGAAATATAAAATTCTTTGCTACAAAATTATACAATGCTCTACCAAATCAAACAAAAAAATAACGGAAATGAATATATTTAAAATAAAAGTAAAAACATGGCTGAGAGAACAAAGTGATATTCATCTTACAAACATTATGAAGCCGATGTAAAGACAACTTGACTCTAAATACAAAAGTTTTAAAACTCCAGGTCGCCTCAGAACTGGTAACTATAGTGAGGAGGGCTGTGCTGAAATTTAAATTTATACTTTATACCTATATCATATATAATTTAATTTGAAAAAAAATTTAATTAAAAAATAGGGAGATTAAAATGGCAAATATAAAATCAATGTCCACTGTTTTTATTAGAGCGTCCTCAGTGCAAAGTAGTAAACTTTTAATAAAAGTGTGTTTATCAGAAGTGACTTGCCAGGTAAGTGTTTTTCTGTACCTATCTGTTTGTAAATAATACAAACAGATACTGAACATAATAATAAATTTTACAGGGCCTTGAAGGTGGTTTTTCACAAAAACTGCGCTGTGCAAATACTCCAATTATTATAATAATAATTTGATTCAAGATTCTTATGGACATGAAACGATATAATTTTTTTGTTGATTGACTTTTGTATTATAGAGTCTTCTATTCCTTTAACCAACGCTTTAGATAGTCTTCCAGTTTCCATCATCAGGGTGGATGACCTACACTGCAAGATTGCCAGAAACGTTGGCTTGAAAGGGACGAGGAAGCGCAAAGCGACTATATATCACCGTATGAGAATTTTGAATTGTCCGGAGCCAACGGCTCTAAAACGTCCCTATTTCGAGGTGTGATGTGATGGTTAAAGAGAATGTTTAGCAAAAGCCTAGCTATTCATATCTGGTCACTAAACTTGCTGAGCATGCTGGCTGACTCGACGAGTGCGTCGGGTGGGCACAGTTACGAAATTATGAAATATTGATAAATATATATATATATATAAAAAAAAAAAAAATATATATATATATTTTTTTTTTTATAATTCAGGGATGTTACTCTATTATTCACGTTCAATAACCTTGCAGTTGGAAGGACTTTCAAACTGTGTTCATTTTCTGGATGATCTGCTTTTATTCTGATACTTCTGAGCGACGTAAAACATAAAACATAAGACTCGGCAGAAAATGTTGTAATCAGCGCTCAGATTTCACCCCGCTTTGCGAGGGTTCGGTCAAAGGCCTATCAAAGAGACGCTGATTGGACCCATGAAAATCCAAATACAGTTGTTTTGAAAATGCTAATACATAAATCGCAAGAAACGACATCATTAACATTGACATAAATTCAAAGACGCGTTATGTTCATGCTAGTCAGTGGTGAAAGGAGTGTAAAGAGAATATATGATGTAAATGTGAATGGTAGCAGAAGTCGGGGACGCCCGAAGAAGACATTGGCACAACCAAGTGAATCAGATACTTGAGTCGGCTCATGTCAAGAGTCAGAACAATAGAAGAGTATGTATGAGGCAAGGAGTGTGTGCTAAGACCGAGTTATTTGGCGGTCCGTCCTCTCGTAACCTAACCTAACCTAACCCTGCGGGAAACGGCGTGATGGTTAGTTAGTTAATTAGTCAGTGGGCCGCTTTTACTCTAATTTTTGACGAACAACCGATCGAGAAGAGTTGCAGTAGAATACGACGTACTGTCACTAGGTTGTCCTTCATACTATGTGTTTTTGCGCTCGCTGTCTCACTTTATTATATTCGAAAGCCATTGTGAATAATTATATTTATTTAAATAATAAATGATTTTTGAGTACATTCGAATGGAAAGAAACTCCATCAGATTTGATTTTTGCTCGAGAATTATTTGTGCACATCTCAAAAGCGCAGAAAGGCATTTTTTTTTAGCGACGTGTTTGTAGCAGGTGGTGACAGCTTATCTGACCGACGGACCTACCCAGTTACATAAGTGAAACCACGCATGTTGTCTCAGTAACCTACTTCCTTTTTAATTCATTTAAGATCATTTACGTGTTTTGTCAATGAACACAAATCCTTTTTTTAAATATGAAAGGCGGGATCACGTGCGATCAAAGATTTTCACGAGTGACAGAACTTAGCAGGCGTGGTGATTGTTTATCTTAGGATAATGGCGATCAACACCAAGTGAAATACTGTTGACAGGTAGAGAATAATAATTCTTGTTGGTAGAGTCTGGTATATACAGTAATTTTATGAGAAGTTACATGTTCGGATAATGGGTTAATAAAGACGATGGAATACAACAGGCATACGTAATAGTATGCCTGTTGTATTCCATCGTCCATACCATTATCCTGTCTCATTCCTTCCCGGTTGTCTCTTTCACACCTTTAGACAGACGTTATCTTTTATAAAGCTAGTTAATAATTCGTATCGCCTCGTGAAAATCCACCATTCTGAATAGAAACGTTGCTTGAAATAGCCGTGTTTGGTGATCTTCTGAATAGCCAGGTACTTTCCCTTCCCCCTTCAACTTCTCATTTTCCTCCCCGCTCGATTTAAGTAATTACCATTTTTTTCTTTAACACTTGAATTTTTTAATTCCTAAAAAATGTATATTCATATATTTGTAAAACCGAATTACATGGACTTCCCTAAATAGAAAAAAATCGCAAGGTGAGAAAATTATTCTAAACCCCTTGTAGCGGTAGCTACTAGAATGATTCATGGTAAATAGAACGCTCGAGATCTTTCAGAGCCGCGCTCAGTAAATATGGTACCTTCTCGCGACTGCCTGAAAAATCTCTAACGCATGTGCTTTATATAAAGTCACCATCGAGGTACCTAAGTCAGTCAGCCTTACAAGTCGTCCCCGCGCTGCGTCCTGCTTCTACCTTAGGCTAAGGACTCACGGAGAGATTTTTACCCGAGCCCGCTGCGGTGGCGGAATAGAGTTTTATTTTCAAAACTCACGAGACCGGAGTTTTGTGCGGTTACGCAGCCGTTGCGGTTGCGGTTATCGCTCGCAATCTTGGCGGTTGATTATCGCAAGACGGGCGGTTGCAAGACGGCCCACTGCGGTCGCCCGCCAACCGATCGCAGAGCGCGCGGGTGCAACCCGCCGCGGCTGCGGGACTGCGACCCGCGCCCGCCGGTACTAGATGACCGCCGGTGCAGCGGGACCCGCAAACAATCGCACACGCCGCGGGCGTAAAGCGCGTCTTGAAATGTGCTTTAATTTTTTACATAAATATCTGCATTCTACAAAGGCTGCGGGCCCGCAACCGCGGCGGACGCGGGTGAAAATCGCTCCGTGAGTCCTTACCCTTACCGCGTCGCCCCCCGCGCCGCGTTCCGCTCTTACAACACCGCGTCGCTATGGGTCACGGACCTACTAAAACTAGGTAAAAATAATCATCGACTCCACGGGATTACAACAGCGCCAAGGTCCTGCGACATCTTCTCTGGTCTGCGCCTTAACCATGCGACATCTTCTCTATAAGTATATATAAAGTATGATGATCAATTTTTTTAAGAATAGGGCCTTTACCGGTGCATTCACCCAAATTCGCAGTTATTGAAATAACCACATTATTGAGCGAATACATCTTAATACAAGTATAGGTATGTTCAAAGGTATTAGGAAGTCGCTTGAAAAATTCTGCCTCAACACAGACTACCCTAGTGAGGCGGTATTTGAGAAACCTCAACTAACTGTACTTTTATTTTCTTTTTTACCTTATAATCATTTTAAAAAAGAAATATGTATAAATATATATTTACAAATCAATGTACAGTATACATCATAATATGCATTTTTTAGTTGTAATGTGCAAACTTTCTTATTATAAGATAAGATAAGATACATATTATTATTATCTGCCGACCACTCCACCACCGTGTTTTTCCGCTTACATCTGGTGTCGACCATCGACCTGGAGTATTCGCCGCAGACTACATCCACCGACACGTTGTCGATCTTCGGCCTGGGGATTTCACTAAGACCACATCTACCAACTGCGTGAGCATCCGTCCGGAGTCACAACCTCTTTCAACGACTCCTTACCACTTCCGCAAACACGTTTTGTTCTGTTATTCAATATGTTAGGTATGAAAAAAATCACATTGTATCTTTAATGCAACTTAAGCATTTATAAAAAAAAAATTGCTCTATTTCAAACGAGTCGTGTTTTATTAATTATTATTTTTTTTTTAACATTCGTATTTCCATATCTCCCTTTCAAATCATCTTTTAAGCTTACTACCAGGTCTTAAGGAATGATTCTGAGGAACTATAGGTAATGATATTAGGGAAATATTTTGAGGAACTGTACTCCATCAGGTAAGATGTTGATACCACAATTCCAAATTTTTTTTACAAATTTTCATGCATTCTTTTTTTTGATTTCTTTCAACCGATTAACATTTATTCTTCTTACCACCATATGACAATATAAAAAGAACACTTAGTAGCGTGGGAAGAAAGGTATGATTTAATGGTTGATAAAAATAAGGACCCATCCAACCACCCATTTCGCAATCCGCTTAAATCCAAAGGATCGTTGAACTGTGGTTTTTACGGCTATGTTTTTTCATATTTACCAAACAACATGACTAAGGTCCTCTGGGCTGTACTGTGTGGTTGAAAAGTATGAAATCTTTTATTTTCTGATTTGCTAGACTCAATGGTTGGTAAAAAATAGTTTAAGGCGATGCCATACGTAGTAATGCAAAATCATGTGGTTTTGGTTTGAAAATTTGGTTGCCTAGAAATGTTTCAGATGCTTTAATTAAATACTGCGAGTAGAATACATCTTGGCCTTTGAAATAATCGAGTATTTTTTACATAAGTATTTTTATAAGCCCAGAAAAAAATAATGTATAAGACCTATGAAAACTGCTTTAAAGTTCAAAATATCCTACTTACAAACCCATTTTCGGTTATGATTTTATTGTATAATGTGGCAAATTAAGTTATTTGTAAAATGATCGAAAAAAAATTAAATATTTATGCCTGAACATCCACAAAATAACATAAAAGGCACTTTTTGGCCATGTTTTTTTTTTGCATAAATCAAAACAGGCGGATGGTGTTAAGCGGGAATTTAAACCTTATCGCCATCTACGTAAGGGTTGTTATTGATAGCGGCTCAATTTAAAATATTACACGACGTAGTGCATCGCCTTAATAGAAATTATAAAAAAAACAACCCGTAAAAAAACAATGTTTTTATTATACATCTCTTTTTTTAAAGGGTGTATTTAAAAATAGTCAAAAAGTTTGACTGAGGATTAAACCTTCCTGCCAGGGACTGGCTCTTAGCTGCTGTGAACTTTTTTTTTGACTGATTTCATATTAACTGATGTAATGTCATCCAATTTCAAAGAAATGCGTGTTTGTCGTGATTGGCACCATTTGATAGAATGCATTGTAATCGACAACTCGACAACGAGCTCATCTGTCGAGTTTCAGCTCGATCGGAAGTCGAGAAGTGTATTAATTTCCACTTTCAAGATTTGTATTCATTCATTCACAAAAGCAAAATCAAAATTAACACTAACAACGCATTTAAAAATTCAATTATTATTATAACCAAAGAAACAATATTGTGTATTGAAAGAAACAATAGAATAACTTTGTTTTATATCCATAAAAATACATAACCAAAATAAAGATAAAAGTCACATCAGTATTTAGAATTATTATCTTTTATGATTAAGCTATTAAATATAGTATCAATTAAATATTTTTTACGGTAAATCTTGTGTATTAAGCAAAAATTTTCATTGCGTTAAACTCCCAAACCATGAGCACTGACTTTCTTAAAATTACATCTTAATTTCCATCATAAGCATTTTCCACTTAACCCTTGGAATCCCAGAGGTAAAATACCAATCCAGCTCCGTACACCAACTGACACTATCTTCATGAATTTATTGTCATATAATTATTTTTAAATACCTAGCTGACATGTACCCGACATTGCTGGGGGTAATCCGAGATAAACATAAACCATAGGAAAATTTTTAGTAGTCCTTTTTAAGATATACAATTCCGTAGTGCATTATTTTGAAGTATCTCATGTAATCGCCCAAAAATATTTTTTTACCACTTGATTACAAAACATCCACTTTTCTCTACTGTCTATAATTATAATATGCATGTATTATATATATAAACCTTCCGGAAGAATTTAATTAAATAATACTACTCGCTATTGCACCACACTGTATTTAGTCTAAAAGTTGTTGCCCTTTTAGGCCGGTGCATTCAATGCCCCGAATCAGCTATAAGTCAGCGTCATGATGCGGCGGCCGACAAACCCGAAACGTTTTGTTTTATTTTCGTACTGTAATTCTGTAATATTTCGTGCCTGCTACGAAAAGGGCTCAATCTATTTCATTTACGCCCGAACACGAAGCACTCGGGGTAAATTTAAAATATCAAAATAATTTTATCACCTCTTATGAGCTTCTCAAAAATACAATACCTACGTTTAAGTTCTTCCTCTTTTTAATACTATAACTAAATTGTTGTTTATTTTTAATTTTTCTGTTCGTTAATTCATCCTTTCGCCATCTACATAGTTAACCATTTCAAAGTCTTTGGTATCTTTTTGTATTGTTCGGGAACGTCCTGCCGTTTTCAAAACATTTTTTTAAATAAACGTAGATTTTTTTCTACATTCTCCACATGGAAGCTCCACATGGAAGGCCCTGAGGGAATTTATTATCTTCTTCTGTGTCATTGCCGAGGAAGCGGTGTTAAGGGTCTTTTAACTAAATGAAGGAGAGGAAGTTAGTACTTATATTTGTTAGTTTACTATTAATAGCTTACGGTGGTAATGATTTAGCGAGCTAAAAATTGTTCTTCGTTCACCTGAAAGTTTGACAGAAAAATCTGAGCTACTTCTTCCTCAGAAAACAGATTTTCTGCTTTATAGATACGTAATTCGTATCTATAAATCAATATCGGCTTAATTCATAGAATAACCTCTGACTGTAAACATATAAGTACACTTAAAACTCTATACTGCTCATTGGTTCGCCCTCACCTTGAATTTGCTATTGTCATTTGGTCTCCTTTCTATGCTATCCACATTTTTTCATCGAATCCGTACAGCATCGCTTCCTACGAGGCATTTTTTGGAGGATGGGACTTGAAAGATTGATTTCATCATATGGCGAGTTCTCATATGATGAAATCGAACAAACTTTAAACATTTCTTCTTTAGAAAAACGTAGAAAGGACTCTGATCTGATTTGCATATTCAAAATTATCAACAGTATTACTGACACGCCTGCTTTGTTGCGGCTCATCCAGTTCCTCAATTAGAATCCCACTAATTATGGTTACCATTCTCCTTTGTCCAGAATGTCAAGACTTTTAAACTCACCGAAAAGTCAAAGCATTGAATTTTTTAGTTTAAACCTGAATGAACTTTAAAGTCGATACGTAATGTGTATCTTTTAAAGCCCTTTAAACCTTCTTCGTGCATAATAATTCTCTTGTAACACTTGTAATTGTCTTCCATCTGTAGTTTTTATATCATATATATATATATATATATATATATATATATATATATATATATATATATATATATCTGATATTATTAATACTCCAGCGTCTGGACGGTGTAGGCCCTGTGATTGGTCAAATTCAAATTGTGTATAAATAAGACTTTAAAGATTAAGACACGATTTCATACTGAAATAGAATCGCCACATGTAATACGATATTTATTCAAAAATATCGTTTCTGCTCATACAATTTTTGGATAATATCGAAGAAAATATGTTTTAGAAAGTTCATGATCCATTGGATTAATTACATTACAGTGAAAATTATCCACAATTACGTGATTACGTTTGACGTTTGACGAAAAAAGCACGCGTTCATTCAACATGGCCGATACGCACCGCGTCAAAGATAGCCGACAGAGCGCTCCTCTGGCGGTGAAAGAACGAACCGAGGGGCTGGCGCGAATATTTAAATATGCAAAATAAAAAGATTTCTTCTGGAAGTTTATTTATACTTTGCAATGGCATCGTTTCTAAAACAAACATTTGATTCAACTTAATGACAATAAACAACAACTCTTTGCATGTACGATTTAGAAAAATATTGATATTTAATATTATTTACGAAAATAATAATTTCGCATTATTTTGACAGAACACCGATATGATATACGCGAAAGTATAGGCACTGCCAACCCAATAAAATAACATGAAAGACAATCGGAAGATAGAAACGCTTCGTTGATTGTAAAATTAGCCAACAAATCTTTAATCTGACATGTACTTAAATGTATAATAAAACAATCATTTTGCCAGGTATAAATATTTATATAATATATATTAAGGTATTATTCGGAAACGCTGGACAAGGATAATACGAAATATTTTTAAGTAAAACCTTCGGATTTACCTTAATTAATATAGAAGGAATCTGAATGCATTCGGGAATTTTTTAATTTTAGCATTTTAATTACGTGAATTAATTAATTATTAATTATTAATTAATTAATTAATTATTTTTTATTTTTGTGATTAATCACGTAAAATTAAAATTTGCTTTCGTTGTATTGGATGACAGCCGGAATAATTTCTATTGATGACATTTTCTTTTTTTGGTATTCCTGATATGAGTGTCTAGAATTTTTACCATAATTTACTCTATGCAAATATTATTTTGGTATTTTGGTTTCTTTTACAAGTAAGGAAATATTTAAAAAAAAGTTATTATAGGTTAGGATAGGTTAGGTTGGGTTATGCTAGATTAGGTTAGATTAGGTTGGATTAGTATAGTTCAAGTTAGTTTATAGGTAAGGTTAGATTAAGTTCGATTATTATGGCTTAGGATAAGTCAGGTTATGTTAGGTTAGGTAACGTTAGCTTGGGTTATTATGGGTTAGGTTAGGTTGGGTTATTATAGGTTAGGTTGGATTTGTATAGGTTAGGTTAGGTTAGGATAGGTTAGGTTAGGATTGGTTCGGTTAGGTTAGGTTAGGCTAGATTGGATTATTATAGGTTAGGTTAGGATATAGGTTAGGTTAGGTTGGATTATTATAGGTGAGGTAAGCTTAGGTAAGGTTAGATTATTATAGGTTAGGTTGGATTATTTTAGGTTAGGTTAGGACATAGGTTAGGTTGGATTATTATAGGTTAGGCTGGATTATTATAGGTTAGGTTAGGTTATTATAGGTGAGGTTAAATAAAATAATAGTTAAATAAATCATTTGTGCTAAGTAGGCACTATTTTGCCGGAATATTGTATTACATTATATTTTTTTAATTTACGTTTTTCAATTGTCTCTAGCCGCTCATTTCAGGAATACCGACAAAAGAAAATGTTATCAACAGAAATTATTCAGGCTGTCATCCCATACAGCGAAAGCGAATTTTCATTTTACGTAATTAAAAATTAAAAAGCTAAAATTAAAATTTTCCCAAATGCTGTTCGATTCCTTTTATAGTAATTAAGGTAAATCAGAAGGTACTATTTAAAAATATTTCCTATTTTCCGTGTCCAGCGATTCTGAATATTTACCTATATTAATTTGCCTTTAGCCATTTAGGCAATTATTCGGGAAAGGTAAAGTTTTACCTGAACAACTGTCATTATTATTATGCCTAAACGCCTTCCTGTTCCGTTTTTTAACAATATATACTCACCCTCTCTCTGTGTATGACCTAATATCTACCTATTAAATGTAACTGTTGTTAGTATCACTTAAACTGGGCGAAGCCCAACTAAGTGCCGCCCGCAGGGCCTAGCAGAAAAAAACCCGCGGAGCGGGTTTTTAACTGCTAGTATATATATATTGTCATTGCTCATCATTTATAAATGCTCTCCTTTTTTTGCCATCTCTGTTTCTTATTCGTGTAAAAAATATTATATTGTTAATGGACTATTTGTCCGTAAATAAATAAATAAGTAATTTAGGTAGGCTGTAAGTACCTACCTTTTCTTGGATTTGTCAGTGCAAAAAATATGCGAAAAATTTAGGAGATAAAACGATTTAAAATAATTTGAAAAAAAAGAATAAAAAATTGAGTGACAAATTTAAAAAAGAATCTTGTTCGCATCAACATTTATTATTCGATTTTCTTGCTTCGGTCTACATTAATCGATTTTCCGTCCAATTTATCAGATGATGATTTATCTGTGATAATAGCGGCCATTCCAAATATAAGCATAATGGCGTCTGGACCCCTTTCTATTTTTACATTTTCTCCACACAGGATGCCCTGAGAAAGATATTTTAACTTTGCTTCGAGAATCCGGCTGGAGAAGTCAAAGGCTCTTCCTTAACGGGCCTCTCCCGATCCGCATCCACACGGAGAATAATGAGTATTGCTGATTTATTATAATCCTGTTAAAAATGGGACAACAGGTTGCTTCCTAATAATATGTTAGTTCTTTCATAATACGGGTGGATCAAAAGTAATCACCCGATGTTCTTTTGCTTTTTTTTGGTCTTTTTTATGATAAACTTTGGTACTCCTTGTCATTCCGCGTTCTTGCGGAGTAAACCAATTTATGTCTTGTCGATTTGAATTCTGCGTTTGTTTACTTTACAAATGTCAAAACTGAATTGACATTTGGCGCCATTTGCAAAAGTTATAGCGTTTCCAATAGGGTGATTACTTTTGCTCCATTCTGTATATCAGAAAACGTGCTCGTGCATCTGCGTTTGCCTTGTTAATATCTAATGACGAAATGCGAAAATATAATGATTTTTATGACGTTCCGTTAATACATTCATTGTTTAAGAAACGTTTAAAATGAACCTGTCAATTCACAACCTGTCAGGCCTGGAGTCCCGTTTTAACAGGAATACGAATAATTTGAAGAGATTTTTTTAATAAATTATCAATATTTTATATCAGTAAGTTTTCTCCGTGCGCCACCAAGCATGGACAAACCTCACCTCATGAACAGAGTCACCCCTCCTAAGTCACCAAACGTAGCGAACCAGTTGGATGATCGATGGTGGAGGTATTATCTAATGAATGGTTGCCAAGACGCTGCGGTCGGAACCAATACCCGCCTAATTGAAAATCGCTCTAAATTATGAAAACTATGGTTTTTGGCAAAATTCCAAAAATAAGTTGTAATAGATATGTGGTGTATTATTTTTGGGTAAACTGATTTCTGACACTCGCCTTGTTTATTCTTACTTCACTTTTGAACATGAATACTGGACAAGTTGTGTGCGTAATATTGCTTTCATTGAAAGTTTATTCAAAAAATGAGAAATTTGAGCAAAATTGTTTGATGTGAATATGATACATTTTTTTAAAATTTACTTATTAACTAACCATCACGCCGTTCGTCGCAGGGGTAGGCAGAGAAGATAGACCGCCAAAAAACTCGGTCCTGGAACACATTCTTGCTTATTCACATTCATATATCATCTCATACATACTGTTCTATTATTCTGACTCTTGACATGGCTCGACTGTTGTATTTGGTTAACTTGATCATGTCATGTCTTCCTCGGGCGTCCCCGACTTCTTATACCATTTAAAATCACGTCATATGTTATCTTTATACTCCTTTCCTCGTTCATTTGTTCTACATGCCCAAACCATCTTAATCGTACTCACTTACATCAGCCTTGCATTTTGCATAAAATTTATTACAATATGGTTGGATGCGATCCTGGGTTGGTAAAGAAAAGCAGAGGTTGCCCACATTTAAAATGGGTTGACGATCTAAAAAGAAGTGTCGGCTTCGTCAATAACAAATTGGCAAAACAGAAGACATTGCTATCGAAGTCCAAAGCATGTTTGCCACTTCTTGAAGAAGAAAATCTTTAACTTTTGTACCGGACAGCAGATGGATGTACCTTCATAATTATTGAAATAATTAAGAAGATCAATATTTATCTGTTATCACACATTTTACGATGCCGAATCCTTTGAGGCTTATCTCGCACGATGAGCCATCTTGGTAAGATTTTAAATCACCGTACACATGTCATATCGCCATTTCAAGGATGAATTACTCGCACGACAAAACTGTGGGACCTTACTAATTAATTCTCGGCGCTACGGCGCATTATAATTTTTCTATTTAGATATAAGAAAAATTGCTTCACATTAACACGTGTAGAAACTGTTGAATCTTAACCCAATAAATACGCAAACAACTGGTCCAATCAGTCAATTGTCCGACGACATTCGCGAAGTTGTGTTTCATTGCAAATCCTTACCCGAGGTACCCCCGAGAGGAAACCGGCATTTTACGGTCAATTTCACTGGCGTAGGTGTCCAGTACAACTTTAATTTTAGTGACTTCCCCTAAACGCCCCTGTATACTTAGTAAAAACATTGAATAACGAATGACCAATATAGCGACGGCTCTCCTTTTGACAGTTAAATAGTCATTCCAAAGTTTTATGACAGTTATGAGTTTTAGACATTTCCCTTAGAGCCTCTGTCAAATTTGGGGATGCTGTGTGAAGGGTCTTTTCAAGGAAAGAAAGGAGAGGCAGTTCAGGGAAGATACAGGGTATAAGAGGTGGGTAGGAATCTGGGGATCAGAAGTGATGGATGTATGAATCCATCCCTCCCACTGCGGGGCAATGGTCCAAGAGAGTCCGACATGAGAAGTCAAAATTTCTTACCGCATGAACCCGGGCACACCTGATTAGTCACCAAACGTAGCGAACCACTTGGGGCGACCTGCGGCAGAGATTTTGGTTATCCGATTATTATGAGATTTTAGTTTCACGAGCAGCGGTACCCATACCCGCCTCCCAAATTAAAACAAAAAATTCACTGTAAAATTTTCATGGCGCCAGAGCTCATTGTTCGATAGCCATAACTGCCTCAGCACACAGATTATCTGCGTTAAAGTCAAGCTTAGATTTAGCCGAATTAAGTGTTATTTCACCCCAAACGGGCTTTACTCTGCCAGCTTAACCTGTGAATAATTAAATACATTTACCTTGATAATGTATTCATGACTGTTCTTCTTGTCTAAAATTACTCCCACAGTGGTATTTATATTAAATTATATAACCGAAAATAAAGCTTGGTTGTTATAATTTATATTAATCAAACTACGCAACTCTTAAAATAGATATTCTGAACTATGACTATAACTTGAGCGATGGAGATTTCAAAGTATTCGGTTTTTGATTCAGCCATTCGTTTTATTTAAAATCATACCTACATCCAGATATTAAAACGGAGACATATGAACTGCTTACTGCGGTTTAAAGCCACTGAATTCACCTAGATTTCTCCGTTTAGATTTTTAGGTTTATTGTTTGTATACTTTTTTATATCGTTAAATTAATAATTAATTTTTATTCATAAAAATTTCCTACTTAAAGTTGAGTAGCCATCATTGAAATGGTTTTAACAGGCCGGATAAAATATGGGATGGATCAATAATTGCTTTCCACTTTGAGAAATATATATTCTTTCTTTCATCACGTGTTGCTCTTTGCAATAAAAATTATGCATTAGAGTATAAACTTATTTTCCTAAAAAAAATGTTAATACATATATCCCTTTCATTTGAAAGATAAATTATATTCAATGTATTTTTTTAATTCATTTCTTTGAACTTCACTTTTATTTTCTTGATTGTATGTATGAATGAATTTGAAATTAACCCTTTTTTGATATTCGAACGAGCTAAAACTCAATAGATAGACTCGATGTCGATGACAATTCATTCTATGAACTTTTAGTGCCAATCACGCATACATACTGTGTACTTATACTGTCTATGGAATGTGTGTGATTGCACTCACCTCTCCACATTCTGGAATAATAAGGAAAGAATATGATAACGCAGCAGTTACTGAACGAAATAAATGTGGGTTTTACCCAATTAGGATTTGGCTCAGTTGGGTGCGCAGATTACTCTTACTTACTTAGTCCCTGGGGAGTAAGGTTCGTCAGTAAAACTAAAATATATTTTTAAACACATCTATTAATAAAATACGTGTAGGTATTATATTAAAAAAAAAAAAAATTTACGAGTTAACATTTTTTAGAATAATAAACATAAATCATAGACCTGTATCACTTATCAGATAATCCTTTTTGGGGCTCTAGTATTTCAGATAGAGCTGCCGCACGTGCCACCGCCGATGAATGGGATACAGCCATGCTGGATATGATTTTTTTAATATCGTCCATGGATCGGGAAATTATTGATCGCTCGTCTTTGTTCATCTTGTTCTTACCTGTTGTCAGAGTAGTAGAAATGGTGTCCATAAGTGTCCAGATAGATGATAGTGATTCATGGGTGTTGATACTCGAAGTGTCCATAACTAACGAGTCTGTAATCCTAGGTCGTTTTCTATTCTCCTGATTGGGAGAGCTAGTTGGTTTGGGTTGCGGGGCCGGGATACTTACCTCTGCTGAGGTTAAGGCAATGATCTCCGTGTTGCCATCCTTGGCTGCGTCAGCTACTGTAGTAGGATTATGTTCCAAAAGTCGACTTCTGTGAATGCTACTGTACGGAGAGGAAGGTTTCTCGAGAGCCGTGTGTGGGCGCGTACAGTGGCGGTTCACGTACAGATAAGCTATTAATAAGAGCCAAAGAACGTGGAGAGAGGTCTTTCTGCTCCTGTAGAGCCTTCCTCAAAGCATCATTTTTGCTCCTCAAAAAGGCAAAGTCGCGAATGGTGCACCCCTGGGGAGCCATCTCGCTATCCGAGTCGTCCGAATCAGACATATTTGCGCAATTTGTGAGGTGCTCGAGTTTTGTGCAAAAATTATTTTTGTTTTTTTTTCGTCTCTGGGAAAGATAGAGATGTCTCTTTGATTTGTAAGGTCTGTTTTATTATGTCTCTATGAAAATAGACCATAGAAAAAGCCTTTTCTATGGTCAGATCCAAAAAGTTTTTCTGTGGTCGCGTCTGTCAGTGGGTAGTCAAGTAACAATAATATAGGGTCTGAAGATGGAAAAAATTAAGATTTTAAAAGATATGATGGGTTATGACAGGTTAGGTTGTATTGTGTTGGGTTAGGTTAGATTGGGCTGGGTTGTGTTGTCTAGATGATAGCAGCATTAATTACTGAAAATCATAAAATTCTCATCTAAATGTGAGATCCGTTTTTTTTCACTCGATTAACTAAGGATAGAAGATACGCAAAAAAATAATTTTACTTTAGTCTAGTCTACCCAATAAACAGACTGATTGATGCGGTCATACCCGTGTGACTTGGACAGTTTCCAAGTAGCTTTATGTTATTTGTACTAAGTAACTTCTATAAGTACCGCTGCGTATAGAGAAATAAATGCTGGAGAATGATTTATTACGTTGCAACTGTTAACTGTAAACGTTAAGAAAATATATAAAATTTTCAGAGAAGACATTAAGTAAATCAGACTTGCCTGAAGAGAAATATTTTCATAAATATTTTTAGGTTGTAAATTTTTTACTATTTATTTATTAATATTTTTTTACATTTATTTATAGAATACAAAAATAATAAATCAAGCCTTCTCGTAGGTTCAAAAACAAATGAATAAATAATTTTAAAATTGGCATGCCAAGAGACATGCTTTTTTCATTGCACCGAAAAGGTATAATTCACCACACAAGTCCAAAGAAATTAACTGTAAAAACACGTCTATATACAGCACAAAAAATGTTATAAAAACGTGGATTACAACCAACGATACTTATATTTACTCCTTTATGTACAAATTCTTAATCTTTAATTTAACTTGTTTTTTTTTTATTTTAATATTTAATGTTCATTTAAAAAATCAAACAATATTCTTATGTGTTCAACATCCTCATATATTTTTAAACTTAATTTAATTATAAAAAAGTTTCCTGGAAATTTTTAACTGTTGCACGTGAATCATCTCCATACAATTTTCGGAGTTATTCTTTTACAAAGCTTAAGTTTTCCTTAGAATGAAACACTGCATAACACTTTTAATGCCTTCAGGGTAGTAATTTTAATTATTCTGTGAGGTTGAATTATTGTTATAGGCATTTGTATGTTAAACAGAGGTGAATGTTAAATTTGCTTAAAATCATGGTTTTATTTTCCGGACTGAAGACAGAACGACTTATCGTGATTCCACTACGATACCAAAAAAACACAATTCTAACAGCTGGGTTTTAACGTGAATTTTAAAAAGTTATATTGTTGTTAGTTTCAACACTAGTTTATGAAAAAAAATCTATTGTATGATAAAAAAATTATCGTTTTTATTTTTATTATTATGGTAAAGGGTATGAGGGTTGGGTAGGAATCTAGGGATCAGGGTATGTAGGAGTGACGAACATGTGAATATATCCCTCCCACTGCGGCGGAAGGCGATGGGTAGAGAGATCAGTTGGAGCTACCAAACCAGCCTCTCCCGATCTGGCACGTTACGCAGATGGTGGACAGGCGCATCCTGAGCACACCTCACCCGATGAATCCGGGCACCCCTGCTAAATCGCCAAACGTAGCGAAATTGTTCCCGGGGAGGCGGTACCAAAACCCGCCTGCCAAATTGTTGTAAATAATAAGTCGCGATGAGTAAAGGTTCCAAAAAACTCTCTAAATGGGTGATTAATGTTTGGATCATTTGTATAGCGCCATTATCATGCTCTGTTGAAATATGGGTGCTTATAAATATTTACCCCCCTTAGGCTTAGGCCAAACAAGCGTAATTTGGTGAGTTATGACTCGCGTAATTTACGTTACACCACGCTTGTAACTACGCTACTCAAAAAACGCAAAACATAAAATTACGCTCGTTTGGCTTTAGCCTTTCAGTTTTCGTGTTTTAAATTTTACACCACTGATAAACAATCATTTACCATTCAATAATGCTTGTTTTAATTGTGTAACACACGTATTAGTAAAACCCGATCTATTTAGTCACACTCTTAAATACGCATAATTACCAAAACTAACACCAAATTTTAAATGAATTATCATCAGAAAAAATATTGATGTTACAGGTCTTGTTGAAAGTAAACTTTGTCTAGATCAATACCATCCAATTCCGGCCATAAAAAATCATCAATCATATCTCGATAGCGCAATCCATTCACCGTAACTGTTGCTCCAGCCTCATTTTCAAAAAAGTAAGGTCCAATGACTCCGCCGGACCATAAACCGCACCAAATAGTCACACGTTGAGAATAGAGAGGTTTTTCAACAATAACTCTTGGGTTTTCCGAGCCCCAGATGCGACAATTTTGCTTGTTTAAATTGCAAAAAAGCCACCGAGGTGGAAATGGGCCTCATCACTCAAGATGATTTGCATTTGATTCACTCAAGTGAATTTTAATAATTTCAATGCGTTGTTGAAGCGTGTATCGTTCCATTTTTATTAATGGTGTAGTTTCTACTTTTCAAATGTCAAAAATGACAGCTTCAAAAGTAACATCTACCGAAATAGCGGGCTATTCAAAATAACACCTCTTATTGGAAAACCATGTACATTTAAAAAGCAAATAATCCATTATTATAAATTATTTGAGAGTTTTTTTCCAATTCCGTTACATTTTGCAGTATCTGTCATCAAATGTTACTGATAATAGATAATATTTCAATCATCATTAGGATAGCGGCAAACTATCCATAAAATTATCCGCACAAATTTGAATAAATTTACTATTTTAATGCATTTTTTATGTCCAGTAATTTATATTTTTTTCTTACAGTATTTAGTGTGGTTTTTGGTAATTACGCGAAATTATTACTAAGCCGGTCCAGTCTGATAAATAAACAAGCGGAATAAAGATTTAAATTGGTTCCATTATAATCATTACAATAGAATTCCACCAAGGAAAAGCAATTTCAAAAATTGATTTGATATAAACCTCAGTATGAAACGTGTACTGATACTGGTGAAGATGAACGTAGTTGCTTGAAACCGGTCCGGTTTGATAAATAAAAAAGCGGAATAAAGATTTAAATTAGTTTCAGTAGGTATAATCATTACGATGGAATCCCACCAAGTACAAGCAGTTTCAAAGATGAATGTAATATTCACCTCAGATTGAAACTGGTACGATGAACGTAATTGATTGAAACCAGTCCGGTCTGATAAATAAAAAGCGGAATAGAGATTTAAATTAGTTTCATTATAGTCATTACAATGGAATCCCACCAAGTACAAGCAGTTTCAAAGATGAATGTAATATTCACCTCAGATTGAAACTGGTACGATGAACGTAATTGATTGAAACCGGTCCGGTCTGATAAATAAAAAGCGGAATAAAGATTTAAATTAGTTTCATTATAATCATTACGATGGAATCCCACCAAGTACAAGCAGTTTTAAAGATGAATGTAATATTCACCTCAGATTGAAACTGGTACGATGAACGTAATTGTTTGAAACCGGTCCGGTCTGATAAATAAAAAAAGCGGAATAAAACTTTTAAATGGTTTCATTGTAGTCATTAATATAATATGATTCTCTCTTACATTTTTTTCTATAAAAGCCATATGTATTTTAGTTATGATATTGACAAAGAATAAATTTTTGGAAAAAAAAATTTGGAAAAAAAAGACCAAAAAAAAACAAAATACTCGGAAACAATTTAAACCTTATCTAGATAAATATATATTTCTTGATCAACTTGATCATCACTTTGTAATGATTATTATTATAAGGCATCTTCAAAAGCTTCAGGGAATTTTACCTCTTATATTGAATTGTACCTCTTATTATTATCGTGGGCGATATAAAGAAGAAATTCGTAGTATTAACTGACTCAAAAAATCAAAAAGGTTTGTTAGATATTATTGGGTATTGAGTACATTTTTTTTATAAAATTTCTCTGAAATCGTCTCGCTGACACGTGTCAATAATATAATAGATAAAATTTAAAGTAGTTAAAGTTCCGGCGTTGCTCGGGCTTTTAGAAATCTAATGTAGAACGTAACCTTCCTCTTGTTTTGGTGGTCAAGTGTGCAAAATTTCATCAGTCTCATAATAAAACTGTGGATTCATTCATGCCGCCCACTATATATTAGTAAAATTATCAAAGGAGTGTCTTCAATGAATTTAACTTTGAATTATGTTCAGTTATTTAACCGACGACGGTCACATTTACTTCGTCACAAATCGACGATCATCTCCGTGTTTTGATATTTGTACGGTTTTTGGCCGATTTTCTTTTTGCAGCGTTTGGTTAATGTTTTTATGACCGTTATGCTTGGTGGCTCAATCAACAACTGACCAAACAGCCTAACCTAAAATTTGACAAGCCGCTGTCGGGCCGAGAATCAACAGTTAATGGGGAACGTTCAAATGTCAAACAATTCAAATGACCCTGATCGTCGATAAGTGGCAATGTTAAATTTGAAGGTAGGTCAAACAACTGACTCGTCTGGAAATAGTGAGACGCTTATGTCGCGACTGGCATTGACGGTAATATGTCGTAATAATAATGAGGAGCTAGATCAATGGTCCTCTCACACAGCGCGTGGCGAATAGCTCTTCTTTAATTCGCCTGCACATTTTTTTAAAGTATATTTTATTTCTTCATATGAAACGGTTACTTTCTGATGTGACATTATAATTTTAAAATTAAACAATAACTTTGTAAACATCACTTATAGGTAAATACTTAATGTCGACCGGGTTTCACTACAACCGTAGCTTCATCAGGACAGTATAATACTGTCCTTATTTATTTATAAAATTTAAAATTTTATATCTAGTGTACATCTATTCTAAAACTACTATGAACATATTCTATTACGTACGTACTAATATTTGGACTTCACAACATTGAGACATAACCCATAAAAAAAGATGTTTGGCTTCCTTAACATTTAAAGGGAGTTCATTGAACATTTTGAAATCTGTAAATTAAATATTGTTTTGTGTTGCCAATAAATTTGTCTTGGGAGGCCTAAAATCGTTGAAGCTTCTCGTAGGATAGATATGGACTGTACTATTAATACTAAAAAAAATTAACATATAATCTGGTAACATTTTATTTTTTAACTTGTTTATAAATACTAGGGTATTATAGACGAAACGTTGCCACACACTTAGAATATTGCGTTGGCGTTGCATTGTTTGTATCCTAGTATATCTGCTACAGCACAATATAAACCTCGTACCTCTGTTGTGAATTATTTTCATTCATTGAACTTGCGTTTTATGCTAAAAAAAATGACGCTTGTGCAGTAGTTCAGGTGGGATGCTACAGTAGTGTTGTAGACCATTTTCCTTGTTTTAGGGTCTAATTTTCCCCTTGACCTACTTAAGTAGTTAACTTATGCAGTAGTTCAGGTGGGATGCCACAGTGGTGTTGTGGACAGGTTTCCTTGTTTTCGGGTCTAATTTTCCTATTAACCTACTTAAGTAGTTTACTTGTGCAGTAGTTCAGGTGGGATGCTACAGTGGTGTTGTAGACCAATTTTCTTGTTTTAGGGTCTAATTTTCCCTTTGACCTACTTAAGTAGTTTACTTGTGCAGTAGTTCAGGTGGGATGCTACAGTGGTGTTGTAGACCAATTGCCTTATTTTATGGTCTAACTTTCCTCTTAACCTACTGAATGTGATTGACGTACGCGTGGCTCTTTTTCCAGCTAATTGAAGTTCAATAATATTTAAAAAAAAAAAAGATATTTTCACTATCATTATTGATTATGAAAAGTCATTTTTATACGCTTATTCTTTATATTATGTTTTTTTTTTGGTTATTTGGGACAAACGCACATACTATTAGTATTTGATAATTTATAGTAAAGATAAAGTTACCATCACGTTCTTCAGTGATTTCGACTTTGAAATTTTTTTAACAATCTCTAGTTCTTTGGAGGAGGGTCTAAACTAAATTTTCCTACAATATGATGCGAATAAATCAATTTATTTTGTGCGTCCATCCGCATCTCACGAAAAAAATCCAAGGTCCTGAAATAAATGAAAATCCGGTAATATCCAGATATACGCGGTTACGGGGAGTCTTTTCGCGAGTGACCCAAATAACTAGGAGTATTTGCATTCTTGAGACAATTGCTTCAGACGAATACAGTTTCATTTGTGTAATATTTATTGGAATAAAGTGAAATAAAAATAAATAAGCCAATAAAACTTATTTCCGAGAAATTCGCAGAAGAAAGAATTTCATGTACATATTTAGTTCACATGACTGCCAAAGAATGTGCCCGACCGAGATATTTATCTTAATAAACATCTAAACATTTGAATTCTTTGAATAATATGACGTAAAATTAGATATTGAATTAATGTTTGGAAACGCGAAGCAAAGCGTCGTAAATACTCTCAATATAGCCCTGGTGAAAGACCACCATGCAAAATCGAAACGTTGCTTTTCATGACTTTAGCTGTGTTTAGTGTCCAAATCTGAATATCCGGGTACTTCCAAACTTTCATCTCCAGATCTTATTACATTCCCACGTTTTACTTTTACTTTTAACTCTGTACTTTTCTCTTTTTCTTTTTGCTTTTACTTTTTACTTTTTCCTGTTACTTTATACTTTTTAGTTTTACTTTTTACTTTTTACTTTTACTTTATACTTTTTACTTTTTACTTTTTACTTTTTACTTTTTACTTTTTACTTTTTACTTTTTACTTTTTACTTTTTACTTTTTACTTTTTACTTTTTACTTTTTACTTTTTACTTCTTACTTTTTACTTTTTACTTTTTCCTTTTTATTTTTTACTTTTTACTTTTTACTTTTTACTTTCCACTTTTTACTTTTTACTTTTTACTTAAATCTTTCATCATACCCAAATTTTGGAATGCTATAGACCCACTGGCTCCAGACCGTTGAAAGCATTTGGAACTCCTGTGCGGTATTTACATACATAACAAAAAAATTAATCAAATTACACTTCTCGTCTCCGTGGTCAAGTGGTAATGCTCTCGGCTTGCAATCCGAAGGTCACGGGTTCAAATCCTGGCGTTTGGATGTAAATTATATTTGATGAATTTATGTTATTTCACAATTTATTCGTTTAAAAAAAATATTGTGTACTTGCAGCACGTTCCAGAGTGGAAGAAACTTTCAGTACCGCCCTGGTGGTACACCACCATACAGAATCGAAAAGTTGCTTGAAATGGCTTTAGCCGTGTTTGGTGACCAGATCTGAATAGACAGGTACTCCCCCACCTTCCTCCTCCCCATCTCCTTCCCATCCCACAACCCTTAGCCTCACAACGTACTCCAATCGGGGATGACATATTCTCACTGACTCCAGACCATTAAAAGCAATTGGGACTCTTGTGCGGTAATCACATTAAAATGTCAATAGGTTCGTAGACTGTGATTATTTTGATTAAAATAATCGTTTTTTTCTTTAGTTCAGACACAAACAAAATCAACACCATCGTATTTTTGTACGTCCAATCCGTTTTTCATAAACTTCTATTTCGTTGTTTTTTTTATAGATATCAGAAAACATCAACAATCAACAGCATCGCCATTGTTTTCGAAGGATATTTAATACGACAAGTTGCATTGTTTTTTTGTACTATCAAAAATGTCGTTTCCTGTTTATGAACTTTTATTCGAAATCTAAAACCTTAGCTTGAATTAATAATTTTCTCTTCACTCCCTACTTTCATGCATAGTCCCAATGGCTTCGGGCAAATAATTGTTATATCCTTGGTTTATCAGGGTGAATTAATAATAAGTCCAGCTTCACTTTAGATTATATTAATCAGATCACGAGTCGTAGTGTAGGGCTTCCTATTAGACACATAACCGACCTTCCATATATAACCCCAAATTCGCAATGCCCGTTATATTAAAAGTGGTGCTCTAATTCATGCATCTCTGTCATACTTAACCAAACTCACATATACTACAATAATAAATATGCTGCTTTAAAAAAGGCGTTATTGTAAGTCCCGCTTCCGTGGTAATTTCACAGATTTTGATACGTATATACATAAATAAAGTATAAGCATATCAATCATGCTTTTTTAGTTCGATAGGCACTGAACCCAAATACCTAGAATGGTAGAATGGTACACGTCAAGCACACCAAAATGGGGTTGGTAATGTATCACAACATGAAAGGGTTTTTCGTAGATTTATTCAATCCACAAGCTGAGGGTCGGGAATCGATAGGCTGATTGAATGATTTTCTTTCACCGAGATTATAAAAATCAAATAAAGTCGATCAAAAACATTATCTTTGATCTTTGAATACATTTTCAGGTAGACGTGAACTCATGCAAAATACGTCCAGGGATTTCGGTAAGTATTGTGATGCTAAACAAAAAAAAACTTTACGTGTAGACAGAATGGTTGCCATCCAAATAATCATTGACTAGGTAAGACTTGTATTATTTGGGATGGTCCGACGCTCTTGCACCCGCTTGAAACCGCTTGCACAGCGCTGGTGTAAAGTTTATTTTCAGATTACGGATTCGATAGTTTGTTTGTGTTAAATCGAAAAGAAACAAAACATGATCTTTCGTACCGATGATTGGTACATGGAATGGGCTGTATTTTAACGAGAAGAAAAAAAGGGGACCTTTTCATGTTAATGGCGCTTGTTTCTTTTGAAGTTCTGTTTTTTTCTGGAAGGTTCCGTGGGAATTATTAATAGTTTATATATGTTCATCTAATAAGCACCGTTGTTTCCATAACACGAACTGTTTTGTAATAATCACACGACACTATTTAGTGTATTTAACTTGGGGATGATAATTCGCACTATTTTATGGACTTTTCACAAGATTAATTGTTAGGAGGAGCGAAATATTATGCAACGACTCTTGTAAATTCGAACCAAAATCAAATGATAGCAAGTTGGGATTCTTTTTTCAAAAACAAGACTTTTAAGAAAGGAACAAAATAAGGTTTAAGGCAATATGAGTGGGAACTGGAATGTGGAATAATCATAAAGTTGTTACAATACTAATTACAGGATTATATAATCGTTTGACTGAACTTAGCGAAGTGCTGTTTAAACAGTTAATGGAAATTTGTTTTTACGTTCCGGTTCCGGTTTAATATGGTTGCCGTGTTGGATACTACATCTTTACCCCACCAGAGTTTGCATTATAGTTGTTCGTCAATATTATGGTAGGTACCTACCTACCGATGTAAAGCGGTTTCAAAAAGAATTGTCATTGAGACATTTGTCATTGACATTTTTTTGTACAGATTATTAAATTCTTAGTTTGAATTTGTTTTTAAATGTTACGTAAAATATTTAGGGTATAAAATAAGGTGTTAACATATTTGTTTGGACGTGAGGTCCACTGTTCGCAAAACTACTAGTTTAAGGTGTGATTAAAAAAAAATCATGCTGTAATGAATATTTGCAGATCTCCCTGCAACGGGTCAACTTTATGCAATTTCAGGTATTTAGGTATATACTCATATTATGAACACCAGCTTATTTGCATTCGCAGATAAAAATTATCAAAATACAATTAACAAGACAGGTATCTGAACAGGCTCATGTTTCCAATTATTGATATATTCAACAATTATTATTATTAGAGACGATGCGATAGTTGGTTTGTTTACTCTGAACCTGGGAAGTATAAGTAATGGTCATACATAAAAATACATTTTTCTTAATAAGTGGATCCTATGCGCAATGGAGGTACATTTTTACCGGTTTTATCAGCAGACTGGTCATGTATAATAAATTAATGCAATGCTACTGATGTAGGCACTCCATACTGTCAAAAACGGACGGGTAATTGGGTAGAGGAATGCAGGAACATAATATGTACGCAACTATATGCATCTTTCGTTAACATATTATGTTACCTATATGCATCTTCCTTTAACATATTATGTTAACTGTATGCATCTTCCTTTATAAAATTATGTAAACTATATGCATCTTCCTTTATAATATTATGTAAACTATATACATCTTCCTTTAACATATCATGTTAACTATTTGCATCTTCCTTTATAATTTTATGTAAACTATTTGCATCTTCATTTAACATATCATGTTACCTATAGGGTATATACCATATCATGTTACCTAAGTCCCGCAGTGCCGAACACCTAAGCTTGGGAGATATTAAAATAATGAATGGATTTGTATTTATTTATTACACATTATTGGGTACACAACAATCATAGACATGTAAATAAATCAACAAACAATCAACAGAATACAAACTAAAAGTGAAAACAGAAGTTGATCATTGGCATCAATTTTTTGTTTATCATTCTGTGGCACCTAGTACCGAACACACTTATAAAATGGCACTTATGACTGAACAATCCTAATAAAGATAACATCTATCACAAATATACTTATCAGAGCACTCTGGAATATCAGCGCATGCCTCGTGAGCCCATTCCTTATACGAGTTGCACTGAATCCAGTCCTCATCATGACTTTCTAAACAAACAACACAATACGTTTCTTGAGTGGCATGCGCAGTTTGGTTACGCTTTTGACGGTTTTCTTGTAATGGCAATGTTTTAGTCTTTTTTATCTGTCTTCTTAAATGTACTTTTTTTAAAGTACATTCCTTAATTAAAAGTATATTCCTCAAGTAAAAGTTCCTTTCTTGTCAATGGCATGCATCTATCAGCTAAGTCTTTGATGTGTGTTTCTAAGACATTCTCATATTCCGACGAAAAGGTTTTCGTGAACCTCCTTAAGATAGGTTTTAAGTCTACTTCTTTTCCGTCTCTTACAAGTTTCAGTTTATCATATAAAGTAGTAGTGGGAATACCGTATCTTGAAGCAGTTTCTCTTAAGGACATATTTTTCATAGTTACTTTTTCAATTGCAGCTTTTAAATTTTCGGGTTGCCAGCGACCTTTTTTCTCTTTCTCCATTATTCAAAGTATAAGATTATCTGAAATAATAAAATGGAATCAATAATATTATTTAAAATAAAATAATCGCGGAAAAATAATTGTTCGGTCATAGGGGAAAAAACACTGTTCGGTCGTAGGAACTCATCGAATAAAATTAACATAAGAATAACCTTAAACATACTTATATAATACAAGTTTTAAGAACTAAAATTGTAAAAATAGTTACCAAAGACAAATTAAAATCTAATAGGAATGTCACCACACGTAAATCTTGCAACAACCAGTATTTTCTTGTATGCCCGATACGTCACGTTCCCGCAGAAAATGACAGCATCGGCTCTCACGGGAGGTACGAGCAAGACTAACTGCTGTCGCATCTCTCGCGACCTAACTAGCTCTGTCTCTTTCTTTACCACGACAAACGAACGTTTTCGTTTGCTTATTTGTTATAGTTTTCGTTTTCGTTCGGTACTACCTGCCGTTCGGCGTTAGGGGTCTTCCTCCTATGCATTTTCCTTTAACATATTATGTTAACTGTATGCATCTTCCTTTATAATATTATGTAAACTTTATACATCTTCCTTAAACATATCATGTTAACTATATGCATCTTCCTTTAGATTTTAAGTAAACTATTTGCATCTTCATTTAACATATCATGTTACCTATATGCATCGTCCTTTAACATATTATGTTAACTATATGCATTTTCCTTTAACATATTATTTTAACTCTATGCACCTTGGGTAAGTTTTTAGATTCTCACGGCCAAAAGCATTTTTGTTGTTTGTTTTTGGGGTGGTTTTTGGGATCTACCGGATCTGCCCTGATGATGGACACTGCAACGCTGTCCGAAACGTCGGCTAAAGAAGGAGTTAGCGCAACACGGCATAACACCCCAAAAACAAACATCTATGCACCTTCTTTTAACATATCATGTTATCATATGCATCTTCCTTTAACATATTATGTTAACTATGTGCATCTTCCTTTATAATATTATTTATTAATTTATTTATTACACGCCCTAGTGGGATAACTATATGCTTCTTCCTTTAACATATAATGTTAACTATATGCATCTTCCTTGAATATTTTATGTTATAGTTTTATCAAAAAGTTTGTATAAGTAATTTCCAAGAAAACCACAGTAAATAATGTGATTTATAAAAAAACCTCAAAGTGTTTGTAATTTAAATCGACTGTGTTTGAAAAGGGGTTAGAAGTGTCCCATCTCTCCACAGCTCGCATTCATTACTCTTCCACACTCCTGACCTCCCGATCCTAATCAAGCTCTAACAAAGCAACTCTTTTATTACAAAAGGGAGAAAACTTCAATGGGTGCCTATTCAACTACTCAATTACGCATTTGGAGGACATTTCGCCCAGCGGGTCATCAATCCTAATCCCTTCTCTTCTCTTCGTCCATATTTTATACCAGAAAACACGAGGAAGAAGGACAAAGGAATAAAACAGGGATATATTTAATGACCTCGGGGTCATACTTTCACTTAATAGTTCACAGTGATATTTTTTATCGTGCATTCCAAAATGGAAAAGGTCTGAAAAAATCTTCAGTTACGAAAATTTGTGGAAATGATATGTTTTTACAATCATGATTTATTTTTGGGTATTAAACTTCTTTCTTTCTTAGACAACGTTTCGGATAACGTCACAGAGTCCATCCAAACAAAACACAAAACCAATTTCATTTCCTAAAACCACAATTATATGGAATGATTTATAAAGAAAAAATCAGTGTGTGTAATTCATAATATGTGTTTGATTTTCGGAATCTGCTCTGATGACGGACACTGTAACGCTGTCCGTGACGTTGGCTAATGAAGGAGGAAGTACAACATGGCATAACATCCCACAAATAAATTACGATAGAAATTTCGCCATATAAAAACCAAAATTGTGTATATATGTGTTTTTTTAAATTATACTAACAAATAAAAACGATAATCTGTTTTGCTGCGTATAAACACGGGAAAATTTCCGCGAGCAGAGCCACGAATTATGTGAAATGAATGAGGCAACGGCAAACAGAAATTTTCTGCTGTTTATATGCAACGTTTGAAAGGGCATTGTGTAGTACTAATCATAACATCGTAGCCAACCGGTTTCGCTTACATCTAAGCTTCATCGGGTCGGTATATTAATAACTAAAAATATATTTTTTAATATATTATATTATAGCTACTATTTAAACATTGTACATACAAAATATGATATTAAACATATGTATTGTAAATTGAATTTCTTAGTCCTCGTCACTAGGGTGACCTGTGCTGAGGCGAACTAAAGTTATTCATTTCTGTTTTATTAGTTTTCTGTGTCGTTTTTAACATTTTTTCATAGTTTTTACGTTAATCTCTTTGAGCCAGATTTTTATTCTTGATTTGTATTAATTCAAATGTTTCAATATAATCGTCGCAAAATTAATATAATTTCTTTGTCAGAATGTGGTTTTATGACCTGGAATATTTTTTTATTCCATTGTTATTTGACCATGTTTGATGAATAATCGGTATTGTATAGTATTCAGTATTTTTGAATAGTTTCAATAGTATATTTTTGCATATATTTGTTGTACATTTGGTACATAAAAACTATTGAAAGTAAATAGAAAGAGCGTATATTATGTACATCATCCGTAAAGAAGGAGTTAAAATATTATGTGACTGAACGGTGAAATTAAAACAGATAACATATAATATTGTAGATTCTTACTTGTACATATATGAAAGACATATACAAAGAAGGAGACAAACGCCAAATCGTCGTTGCACATCAAATATGGACTATGTGACGATTTTGGCGAAAGTATATTTATTATAGAGTTATTTTTCTGCTTCTTCTACATTGGAGGGGACCCACCCTTTCCCGACGGCTGTGTGAGGAAACTGATTGTTTAACCTCCTTAGCCGCACACGTCAGGACTCTAATTTTTTTTTGTAAAAAGAAGCTACATTTATTTTAAAACGATTCTAGACCCTCCAATGTCCCTGCATGCATGATTGTTAGTACGTTCTACAATTTGAGCCATGTGATGATAAAAAATATTTAAGAATATAAAAAAGATCCATTTGCCAACAATCAAAATTTTGCATTTTAATAAGAGCCATGTGATCTAAACTATCTTGAATTAACTAGTGGAGAGTGGATCCCACAAACTGATATGGATGTTTATTTTTAAAAAACCTCAAATTGTAATATTTAATTATTGAAAACAATATTAGCAATTCTTAAACGAAAATTTGAAACAGAAAAATCAGAAAAAGATACGATCACATCGAGGACTCGAACCCAGATATTCGTTTAAGAATTGCTAATATTGTCTTCAATGGTATGGATGTTTTTTTACCATTGAATTCTGATATTGCAGTTGGTCAGGAGATTTTAAAAAAAATGGGGAAAGGGTACGTCGATTATAAAAAGCCATGCGGAAAATAGCCAGCAAATGGCCAGAAAAATCTGTAGTGTAAGTAAGTGTAAAAAGTGAGATTAAGATTGATATTCACACCAATCACCTAAGGTGGCACAGAAACATTTTTTGGCAGAAAATAACGGAAGAGGATCAACTGCACATATTTAACAGTTTTTGAAAATTGAAAACTTAGTCGGAGAAAAACGCATATTTTTTTTTGCTGTGATGTATGTTGCTTTATGAGATATCCCTCTATGTTGAATAATTCTCTTTATTTTCTTTGTCACGCGCTTCTATATACGACGCTCGTACCGCGAAACTTTGGGGGTGGATTATTCATTAAAAAACTCTTGCAAAAATTACTTTCATTTTTTTCACTTGCGCCAAAATAAAAAATATATTTATTATTTTTTCACTTTTACTAAGCGTTTGTATAAACACACCTTTACAATTGTTATTTCTTTGCACTCGGTCAGCTGTTCTATTTAAGATTTGAAATGTGAGGGTGACCATTGATTGAACATGATTCTGTGCATTACTTTTTTTGTTATAATTGGAATTGCTTTGTTAAAAACTTAATAGTTTCTAAGATTATCATGAACATATAATAAAAAATGACCAAAGAAGTACCTTTTGGGCGTGTTTCGTGATCCAAATATTTGCCTATTGGAGGCATAAATTTTAAAAAAAAATTGTTAAGAAAATTCAAATGGGATGGAAATCTACGACTTTAGACAAATATGAGTGAAACTGGGTGCTGGGCTATTTGGCTATTCCATTCAAATTTGTATGAAAGGCGCTTCTAGTGTTATTCTTTATTCTGTCATCACGAGTAACCATAACCACCACCCAAAGTTTCGTGGTATGAGCGTGGAACACAGTGTTACAATAAAACAATCAATATACTATCTCTCATTTACGAAAGTTAAAAGTTTATTTGCCTTTTAAATAAGTAAATAATATAAATTTATATCTTTATTCTCTTCACGTCAATTAGAAGTAGACCTAGATTATTCAACTTGCTTCTCTGAATTTAATGATTTATTCATACGTTATTAAACAACTTGTATTAGGTTCCCAGTAAAGCTATGACGTCAAAGAAGCCGTATATCAAATCCAGACATCCAAATATCTAATGTACAATTAAAACTTGTCACAAACTCTCAAATTAATATTATGTTTCTTATGAAGCAATATTCCAACTGAATATAATACATAATTAAACATTCAAACTGCTTTAAAGGAAAATTTAAAAGGTTTTAATATAGCACAAAAATCAAGTTTATTTTACTAGATTGATAGAAGAGTGGTTGATTGTTAACGATTCTTGGTCATGAAACCAGAAGACGCAGGTTTAAATTCCATCGTGCGCAAATGAATTTTATTTTTTGTTTCTTTACATTGTATCTTTTTTTACGTCAGAATTTTTAACCTCACTAGGACAAGCTTGTGTTGAGGTACAAATAAATAAATAATAAATAAAGTTAGTGAATAAATTGTTAAATAACACAAATTCATCAAATAAAATTTACTTGCGCACGCCAGGATTTGAACCCGCGACCTTAGTGTGGCTAGACGAGAGCCTTACCCGTCGACCACGGAGGCCGTCATTTAATTGCGTGAACACAGTTTTGTATGGCAAAATATTTGGATCACGAAAACGTCCATAAGGCATTTCTTGTGTTCTTCTTTATATTATATTTGTAGATACAGGGTGCGGCAAAACAGACAGTGCAATTTTGAAGGGTTATTAAAAAAAAACGGCGAAATGTACAGAAATTGAGTTTAATTTATTTTATTCGGTACTTCATGCCGTTTAATGCATACTGAAGATGACATCAGAAAGATGATGGCTCCCAGCAGTGATACACTGATGAAGGCAATTTTTGAAATTTTCGGCCGCATTTTTGCACATCTTGACGGGTATAGCGGTGATTTCCTTCTGAATCTGATTCTTGAGTTCTTCCAATGTGTGAGGCCTATGTTCAAAAACATTTTCCTTCAGGTAGCCCCACAGGAAAAAGTAGCAAGTTGCAGCCGGAACGCCCGTTGGGTGACGACAAAAGAACGGCCATTTTCAAGAAACGTGCGCACGGCGAAGCCCAGATTTTATCCGGACCAAACCATGGTAACTACTGAAAACGGCACGACCCGACACAATGAGACCCTTTTCAGGTTCCTACCCCCACCACACGGGATGTACCGGCCTTGCACTGCATGTTTTGCTGCACCCTGTACTACCGACATTTCAATAGAAGATACTCCGAGGAAATAGCGTAGATAAAACACCCGACATTTTTACACGGTTGATCGTGGTTATACAACTCGAACAACAGCTCGGCAGTGGAGCGAATTTGAAGAAAGTTGTTAATTATTTTTCCAAATAAATTAATAGATAAAGCTCGGCGGCGTTAATCAGTGGCTTCAGACCTCGTCTTGTTTAGCTGGGCTATTACAAAATACACCTCCATTCCGCTTCGAATGCGAATTGTGATTTTGGAAAACAATTCGCCTTACGTTAATTCGAATTACCGGAGCCTGCGAGTTACGAGTAATGCGGTCTCGGGTAGTTGAAATACTTGGGAGGTTTCCATTTTCACTGAAGAACACCGCATTGAATCGTTTAGCATAATTACGAAATAAGATTAATCTGTTTTCGACTTTGGGAGCTGGCTTAAACGTGTGAACATTAACTTGCTGACTGTCTTCTGTACCTGTGTACATAATGTTATTATGTTGTAAGCGGTCATATTGTTGCTTTACGCTTTTGTATTGTGATTTGAAGGATCGTAAAAAGATAAATAAGTTCAAAAACAATACAGTAAATTTATCACATAAACTTTACATCAAATCAAAACCTCCTAAATTACAAGGCCGGTACACCCATTTAAAGCAGCCTCCTAACTTGTATGGGATTTTGCAAAAAATTTCTCTTTAATTTTTTTTTTCAATTTATTGCCATTTATTTAAGCATCTTAAAAATTTTACATAATTAAATTTTTTTTTTTTTTTTGGAGGTACCCATACAAGTTAGGAGGCTGATTTGATTCAGTGTCCTTGTGATCTAGGAGGTTTTGGTCAAATGCTGTCCCAATGAAAAAAAAAAAAAAAAATTGGGACGTTTTTAACATTTTGTCAGTTTTTGCCAATTTTGACCCCGAAAGTCTAATTTTTCAGAAAATAATTTTACATACTTTTTAAAGTAAACTAATTTTTTTTGTAATTTAAAATCCAAAAAATATCTATAATCTTAATAGTGTTAGGTAGATAGATACAGCTTTTCAAAATTACCCATATTTTGTCAATATTAGCGACATTAACTTGAAAAGCTGTGAAATAATATAAATCCGAACATGCGCTGAGAAAAATTTCTAGTACCTATAGAATACTGCTATTTTTCTTAAGAATCTCTTCAAATCATTTGTGATCCGGTTAAAAAAGGAATATTTCCTTTTAATACTTAACTAAAAATTGCATAACATTACTTCAGTTAAAAAATACAAAAAAAATAAAAAAAATACACTTCCAAATAATGGCAAATACTTTTCACCGCGGTGAACGTTCCGCGGTGAAACGTGGAAGGTGAATTAACGGGATCCTATTTTACAGCCTCTGTGGATTGAACGCCCCTGAATGACACTACATAAATATATTTAATGGAGGCATTTAAATGACGTCAAAAAATGTTATTTTTTTCTTATCCTTGGGAACTTATGCATTACATAATAAAGAAATTAAAACGATTGGATGCAACATAACAGATGCACGCAGCATAAATAACGTGGTGAACAAGCACTCACTAAAACACATCACTAACAGTAATAATAATGAAACACAAGAGAAGAGAGTGTTCAAACATCTGCTATTCATCTGTGCTGCCAAAACAGTTCAGAAGTCCGTCCTTGGTCGAAACTTAATAATTGATGTAATTTCCTTCAGAATAATTCAAGAAAACCTCATTGGCATCGGGCAGAAATACACAACCATTTCAAAGGAAACTTTATAAGTCCTGTATACTCTACAAGAATCCTGCTATAAAATCGCAAAGGTTAAGATGTCGGATCATCGAGTTCAGGGTCTTAGGTGATTTCGTTAATACCTACCCACTCTTTTTCTACCCAAGCCCTTCAAAAGACCTAAACTTCTATAAATATATTTCTGTTTTTATGTGGGTTTTTCGTTTTTCCTATTTCTTGTCCTTTCTCAATATCAATATTGATTTCCAGGATATATAATTCTCCGATACTTGCTCGGGAAATTCGCCCTTCGAAGGTTATATTACGTTACTGGAATATCCTCAAACACGGACACGGAATGTAAACTCCTTGAGAATACTTTTTTTTTTAAATTAAGTTTGATGTTTTTTTGTTTTTCTTTCTTACAATAACACATTTATAAATTAATTAATAGAATCAACCCGCTTTCAGAAAAAATTAGAACTAAACTTAGTTTCGTAGACCTATAACACCTAGACAGACAACGTTGTCAAATTATATAACGCCAGAACTTACCTAAGTTTATTGCTGATTCTATTAACGGTTTTCTTATTTTCCAACAGTTTTTGATATAATAATAATTTCCAAAGTGAAGGGCGCTGTAAATGCTTACACTTATATATCATATTTCTTTTCTGACAGGGAAGTAGTTGTGATTAGATATGTTTTAAAAAAGCTTTTAATAATTAATCCGCTCCATTTAACTAATTAACTCATTTCAAAACATAATTAGTACATTAAACTCCATAATTTATTTTTCTTCGGTAAAAAAAAAATCATTTCCCCACTCAACCTGTTCAATTACCTGACCCTGTCTGAAAATATGGAGTACCTTCATCGGTGATATTTGCAACGATTTATTAAACATGATCAGTCTGTTCAGTCAAGTGTTCCCTCAGTGCATTTAATTCGAGTCCATAACGGAGCTTATGCAGAGGTGATCACGAAGGGGCCCTCAAATACATTATATCGATTGGTAAGACCAAGAGTATGTCAGAATCCTTTCCAATTATAATTGTTAACCACAGCTAACCCAATAGTTGTGTTAAACACTGATTACAGTCCACCATAGAACCACAAACTGATTCGCATACAATATTGCGAAAACACGAAACATTTTTCCGCCAAGAGAAACCAAATATTTAAATTTACAAAATGTTTAGAAATACCGTTTTTATAACGATATTTTTATTTCAAAAGCTTTGACTTACCTTTTCGGCAGTTTGATCTTTAATGAGCTCTCGTTTCGGTCCTTGTATTTTAAGGGCAGATTTTCACAGGGGTGAAAAGTGGAATACATTCATATGAGAGAAGGACGAAGGGATGAAGGAAATTGAGGCTTTACTAGGAAGGCTGTGCTGGTTTAGTAGAAGGTCACCAAACACAGGGCAAGACAGGAAAATTAATAATTTAGCGAGGCTTTGTACAATTCGCTTGCTGGCTTTTTATTCTTGTTAGCACGCTCACCACTGCAGGTTCGAGTAATCTTGTTTATCTAGCTTATAGGCATCAAGTTTGAGTTTTTAAACAAAGTTTGTGTAGTAGATCTAGAAAATTGCGCTGTCAGATTTTTTTTTTATTTAAGCTGTCAGATTTTGTTATTCTGCGTTGAATAATAAACGTTCATGGAAACTGTTATGATTTAAACCATTTGGTCCCGATCTTGTTCCTTGTTTTTATAAATTACTTGTGCGATGTTATTTTGGATTCTGAAATTTTATTGTTGATTGTAAGATATTTAATTATCCACACATTACTCGATTCAATACTTCTTCAAAATGATATCAACAGTGAGTTTCTAACGGCCGTTGTTCCCAACTTTTCGTACGATCAATCTCAGGCTCCGATCAGCCAAGTGATTTGTTCAGTTACGTTCTATTCGCCTGTTTCCAAACATCTTTAGTGTTGATTAATTTGAGTGGCCCGTCCCACTTTTATAGACACTAAAATGACATCAAAGTAAAAACTTTCAATGTAAAATTAAAATTGGCGAATTAATTATTGTTTTTATTATTGATGCCTATAATTTTATTTAAATAATGTAATACATAAACCGATATTTTTTTATGCCGACTTATATAATATGTTAAAAATAAAGTGTTTGCTTGATTTTAATGCCACCGTTCCTTGGCATCGCGAATATTTTTCACTCTGTCGACACTTTTTATAATTAGTCATTTACTGAGGCAGGCTTAATCCAGTAGTTTAGTTTCCTCAAATTGGTTTATCGCTCAGTCGTCACCTTTCGTTGGAAATATCATATTTGTGCATTTGAGCAGTGGTGAGCCAAATTTAGGCTCAATTTTTGATCAGTAGGATTGGGAACGACGGCCATTAGTGGTGCATTGACAAAATACAATGTTTCTGAATTCTTTAAAATGTGTCCACATAACGTTTACACGTAACCGCAACTCTATCTCAACTCAATATTTTATCGACGGTACTAAACTCCAGAAAGTCGCAACCATTCAGGACTTAAGTGTAATATTTTATTTAAAAAAAACTAACTTTCACACATATTGATAATATTATTTCTAGATCCCTGAAAATGCTAGGATTTATTAAACGAAATAGTAAACATTTTCAAAATCCCAAATCAAAAATAACGCTGTACAATTCCTTCACCCGCAACGTGTTGGAGTACTCAATTTCTATATGCAGTCCAACCTACAAAGTTCATATTCAGCGAATAGAGCGGGTTTATATATATATACATATTTTATATGAGACGCGTGGGATTGCACTAACCTCCCCACATCCTGGAATAAAAATTATTATTTAAACTATGATTAATGTTTCGCATCACGCAGAAACATTTCACATTACTTGACTTACACACATGCACCAACAACTGAAATTAGTTGTTTTCAAAAATCTACTTATTAAATATTTGTTTATTTCTCTTCATTTTTCTGTCGCCTTTTCATTTTTCCGTAAAAAATATCCTTTGGCATAACCAACAGAACTAAAGACCGTAAACTTCGCACAAAAAAGCGTTTTCGTGGCATTGATTTTAATAAGAGTGTACTATAGTAATTTAGCGGGAAACCATCGTCATTTCAGGAAAACTATCGTCATTTTGCGAACGTGCTGGATTGTGAAAAATTGGCTGCCCGTAGCGGCGTGGAATAAATATCGGAACATTACGATTCGGGGTCGGGCTTCAGCGAGGGGGAGGGAGACCGTCCCCCTTATATATGCCACCCCAGACAAGATGTGATTCAATCGGGAGCCAAGAATAGGAATTGCTTTATTATGTGACGAGGAAATTCGAAAATTGTTTGTGATATTGTCGGGACTAAACGCTCCATTGTTTTATGATTGCTTCGCAGAAGTTTTGTGAAGTTAATTATCTCTGATAATGTTTTAGATAGACTTTTCTAATATGGTAGATCATGTATTTTTAGACTGTTCTGGGGGTGAAATGAACATATTTTCATGTACATACCTACACGATGAAACATTCTAAGTCCCTATTTTATAATCATGATAAATTATTGATTTTCACATCAATCTTGATTCTCAAATTGTCCAGTTTTCTAGGATATCTTCACTGTTTTTCTATTCTCGAAAAATAAAAAAATTACCTTATTGAAAGTATTTTAATGTGAACGAATAAATTTTCTGTTATGATTTAAAATGTGCCATTTTCATTTTGCTGCCAAAACGACATGTTCGTTTTTATTCGTGAATTCGGCGGCGTTGAAGTCATGCCGACAGTCGTTGGTGACAGCCGTCTTACGAGACAGTGGCGGTTTATGTGTCTTAATGAGGTTGTAGCCAGTTGAAATCGTTTATAAATGTTCGATATTAGATCGTTTTTAAATGAACATTAAAGAATGAAAATTGCAATTTTTGAATTGCACGAGTTTTTATCGATATTCGTAGTTTGTGGAAATACACCATTCTACGGTTTTTTGGAATCCTCATCTAAAATTTTGTAGTTATCTGTAAACTTTAAGTCATTTTATACAGTTGTTTTGGAGTCTTGATTCACATTGTGAGAATATCTATTTATTTATTAATTTTCGGGAAATCGACAGTGGTGATGATATGGCTTGTAAGTCACACAGACCATCAGGGAGTAATTAATTCCCTATGAAAAAAATGGGTTGATTACAAAATTCACTCTGCAGGAAAAGTAACAAATTATAATCCAGCCACCAAATACACAAAAACAGAGGACTCACCGAAAATATCACTCGCATTGAGTTTAGCAGCGATTCCTTAATCTTCAAATTCGGCAGCGGACGGCAATCGGCACAATAACACTTGCATTCGCGCCATGAAATTATAATCTGTCACGACCAGCTCTCAAGAGAGTAGAATTTTGAATAATTTTGAATTAGCACATTGTAATTCCAAAAGTACTGCCACATTATTGTGACAAAAATATTTTAATCCTTTAGTCTTAAATCGACCAAACAGGAATAGTGGTGCCCTCTTTTGTCAAATAATATAATTCGGATGAATCCAGCTGATTAATGCATAGATGACTGTAATTCATTATTACTTTACCTGCAGAGCAAAATCTATGCGAGAATTCCCAGAGAGGTCTATAGTATCACTATTTTTTAATTTTAAAATTTTATTTCAAACTAATTTTAAGTATACTGCTTCTCCAGACAGTTAACATTTTATGTGTTGGTATCTTTGGCCTTACCACTAATAAGAAAACATGTAAAAAATAAAAATAATTATATTTATAAGAACGTTATTTAAAAGAAAAAATCGCTAACAAGACAGTAAGAAAAAGATTTATTTAATGGTGCTATTTTATTCTAGTGGTAATTGAATAGATCATATTTATTATTACAAGATATCATATTATAAAAATAAGACAGGATATGACATAATTAAGTTCACTACAGAGTTATATAAAACATCAACAACTCACGCATGACAATAATAAAGCCTGTGACTAGTGGCGGCTCATCTACAGAGGTCTTTTAGTCAATGACCTCCCAAAATATGTCGCAATAGTATTAATATAAAAAACATTCAAAATTCGTGCATATTTGTAATAGCGAGTTCCACTGCCATCTAGCGTCCAAATGTGAAGCTTCTTTTCGTACCTAGCTTGGGTCACATCAAGTTTTGTCCCCAAGCTATCTCCTTTCTTTCTCTTTGCTATACAGACAAAGGAGGTAAACACTACCATGTCTAACGTATGCTTAGTATCATACAAAATATATTTTAAAGGGATTTTCGGACATGGCCGCGGAGAGATAGAGATATCTACGACCTTAGATTATTAAGGTATTAGAGGGAGATGTGAAAAAATGTTAGTCGTAAGTTTTTATGTGTTATAAATGATAGCCATCTTGAACTTGAATATTACTTCGCGAAATTGTTTATCCATTGTTGACGTCATTTGCTTGGAATAATTTAAAATGTCAAATTCTATCGAAAGAAATCGCAAATAATTCTTTGAATCGTGACAAACGTATTCAAATAAAGTGACAATTAGTTTATGTTACAGGAGAGAAAAATAAAGAGGTTGAAAACAAAAGTTATAATTTTTATCAGTGCATTTGCGGGTTCAATAAAATGAACGTACAGGTACTTTTGCTTTCATTGTTTACTTTTTAAGTCTACTGATAAACAATGGACTGAGTTTGGAGTTAAAAGAAATTATAATTAAAACTTTTAATAGAAAAATATCTTTAAAAAAAAAACATGAATTAGTTGTATGTGTAAATAAATAATCTTAAATGATACAATATTGTACTACCGGCTTCAGAATAGGTGGGTACCGGCAAATTAATTACATACATTGGCGTTTTTATAATATTCATTACGCATTAGCAATATGTATTAACATTTTATATACTTCTTTTTTTCGATTAACCTTCCACTTCTGGATCCCTGGAGCCGCCTCTGCCTGTGACAGACTATAATTATTTCTTGTATATTTCGCTATATTTTCGTGGCTTGGCCTGTTTCAGCTTATCGCCAGCCATACCCTCGCATTGGTTGTGAATGGCGAAATATGCTGAAATAGACCAAGCCATGATTTGTACAGCGTAATGCATAATATATTTTCAAAAAAATCTATTTTAAATTATTTTTTGTTTACGGGAATGAATGAGTGTAAATCTTGGAAGCGGAAACTAACCCACTTCTCGATCGACCTGAAACTCGGCAGATAGACTCGTTGTCGATAACATTATGTTATATCAACATGGATTGGTGGCAATCACTCATATACGCGCGGAAAAATATGCATTTCTCTGAAATTGGATGACATTACAGCAGTTAAAATACGAAATAAATGTCTGTTCAACCTGATTGACATTGGGCGACGTTGTTAGTGCGTTTGAATCCAGTCCCTGGGAGGAAGGTACAGTTTTAAAATGCATGTATTATAGTAACAAAACATTAATTTTTCGAAGAAAATTTCCTCTGAAAGCTTATCACTTTGTGATGTCATTATTTATTATATTAAAACACAAATAACTTTGTTAACATCACTTTAATATATTTAACCTCAACATGTTTCATGAACAAAGTTCACCTCATCAGGAGCAAGTATATATCTAAAGTTGAACAGTGGAAGAAGTGTCTTACCCCTCCCCACTTCTTCCCCTGATGAATTGTAATGTATATTTAATTTTTGACTTTAGAATATACTTGCTCCTGATGAGGTGAACTTTGTTCATGAAACATGTAGAGGTTATATATA
This sequence comes from Hesperophylax magnus, assembly GCA_026573805.1. NCBI lineage: Eukaryota > Metazoa > Arthropoda > Insecta > Trichoptera > Limnephilidae > Hesperophylax > Hesperophylax magnus. The sequence goes on along the minus strand of JAIUSX010000091.1, from coordinate 3,622,701 downwards.
TTAAAGTGATGTAAACAAAGTTATTTGTGTTTTAATATAACAAAACTTTGTTTTATGCAGGTTCATTTTTTGTCAGTTTTGGTAACCGTAAGAAGACGGTATATACATAAAACAAATTCAATTCATAACAGAATTATAAAAACAACTCCATATTTCGAGCATGTATCCCTTATCACGAGAAGCTCAATATAGAATGTCAGAGACTGCATGATACCTTTGTATTTGTCTTTGTTTACAGCAAAGATAACCAACGTAGTCGTTTTAGATATTGAGATTTTATATTAAATGAGTCGTTAAGTCTAGTCTAGTCTAGTCCAAATTCAAATATTCACTTGCATTTCGTGCATTTTCCAGAAATTGAAATAGAATTGCTGAATTATTTCTCATTTTACAAAAATCCTTTTAAAGTGGGTCTATGGTAGAAAAATATGGCAATCTCTGGTCTACAGTTTACAAAACCCCTGGATGGAACTAATCGAGAACAATTTGAAGCTGCGGAGTGCGAGGAAGATGCATCAAAAATGTCAAAACCTACCTAATTTTTTTAATAACATATCTTATTCCCGGAGAACTTTGTTTCTTATTCTAGGATGAGAGGAAATCTCCTAGCAGCCATCTTGTACGACAAACTTTTGAAATGCAAAGTGTTGCATAATGAGCTATTGTTAATGCAGTTATAACGGCTTATTATTATATTGTGGGTATTTGATGAGACAAGAAATGGGATGTCATATGTCGTTAAAAATAGCAATATAATAAGTACATTTTGACATTTTTCATACATCTTCCCCCTCACCCCGCGGCTTCAAATTGTTCTCGAATAACTCCTTCCCGGATTTTTTAGGTTTATTTCCGAGCACGTGCATTAATGGACACACAAAAGCGTGCATTACTCGCAAAACAAAAGCTATAATTACACTAGACAAGTTTTATTAAAAAAATAAAAAATTTATTGCTGTATTAAAAAAACCTTATTATTTTTTTCTTGGATTATCCCCCAAAAGTTTCGCTGTACGAGCTAAGACACGATAATAATAATAATATTTGTCTGATTTATATAGCGCCGTTTTCGTGAAAAATCACCCCAAGGGAGCTGTACAAATATATGTGTTGCATAATAATTATTACAGGCTTACAACTAATATTCACAATAACTAACATCTAGTGACTTCCGACTAAGGGGGTATTTCACTATCTCTGATTATGTTCTGACTAAGCACTAATCCGCGGATTAGTCATTTGTTCGTTTTCACTATATCTGAATAACGCTAACGCTCGGGTTAAAGTTCGATTTGACTAATCAGTGCTCGAACTTCACGTTAGGCGCTATTCCTCGAATCAAAGATAGCGTCAAAACATTCCGAGTTTGACAGCTGAGAAGTGAGTCGAATTTTCTTGAATGAATTTGAATGCTTGTATGATCCATCCTGAATTATTTGATTGTGTTCAAAATAAGAAATAATGTTTTAATTCGACACGAATCTATCTAAAATGACCTGATAATCAAAATAACATAACCAAAAAATTGCACACTTCGCGGTGTGCGGACTGTGACGCATGACAGCCGTGGCAGTAGATGGAGTAACTGCAAACACTTTGCGATGTTGCCAGACTATTTCGAGTGTTATCTATCCGGAAGCTCGAAACAATGGTGAAACGGTCGCCGTTGAATAACGAAGTTATTCTGATCTTTAAAGCCAGCCAACGGATAGCTAGTCAGATATTTAGCCCGACATAGTGAAATACCCCCTAAGGCTCATAACTTGTGACTTAAAACTAGTGACTTTTACCTGAGACTTTATCTAGTGACTTCCGACTAAGGCTCATAACTTGTGACTTTAAATTAGTGACTTATACCTGATACTTTATCTAGTGACTTACGACTTAAGGCGACATAACACTCGAACGGGGGGGTTTGCTCGAGGCTCACATTTTAATTAATTCCGAAGAATTCTTGACGAAATTATGTATATTTTTTAGAGATCCCTGCGGATGTAAGTTATTTTTATTTAAGATTAAAAAATAAAGTACCTTATCATTAAAATATTCTATTTAAAATGATTTCAAAATTGCATAAAGCATTTTTCAAGCATAAAATTAGCGGTAAGCATCAAATTTTATTTTTCTAGATTATGACTCAGAAACTTCCCGAACGATTATTCTAGAAGCATCTGAGATTTACTAATACGTTCATCAGAAATAATGAAAATTAGCCCCACGGAAAGATCAATTTTCTTGGCCTGCCAGGGCAAATTCGTCCGTAGGTCTGTTAATTATCCGGGCCGCGCGCCGAATATTGTTTTTACACGACTTCATCACTTATGCCGTTATATTTAGGTATATGGCTTTTTAGCTTCCGTCGTTAAGCCCCTGCATTGCCAATTTCTACCGATTTATAACAAATTTCTCTTTAACTCAGTTTAATAATATAATATATGTTATTTTTAAAAATAATATCTGTACATTTATTATGCAGAAACGTTAATTATAATTTCCTCGATAGAAAAAAAAATCACCAACTAAGCTCCGAAAATTATCCAAAATACGATTTGTTTTGTTATTTAATATCTTGTAGTCATGAAAAAATTCACAGTGTATCTTTAAATGCAACTAAAGCATTTGTCGAGAGATTTTTGCATTATTTCAAACGAGTCATGTTTTATTAAATATTATCACTTAATTTTTATCGTTTTTTAATATTATCGCGCTCCCTCTAACATTAGTACTCGTATTTACATATCTCCATTTCAAACCATCTCTGAACGCTTACTACGGGGCCTTAAGATTCCGACATTATATTAGGGTACCTTTTATCTCGTCTCAACACGAATGACTTACATCTAAGACTTAAATCCAGTGACTTGCGACTAAGGTTTATAACTACTGACTTAATTACATCTATATTTACAACTGTGGCTTAACGATCGCTAGACGTACAGCTAAATTATATTTGAAAAGACATGTTGTGGGTTTTGCCCGTGTTTTCAGTGATAATGTATTTCTTCCTACTAATACTTGATTGCCTACCGTTAAAATGATTATAACCTCGATGTGGCCAATAGTTATTTTACTAGTTTGTCCATCTTGTTGCAGAAAGTACGGGTGTGCCTGCTTCCCGGGATACAGCGGGCGCGACTGCGGGGAGGGGCCCCTGTGCGAACGACACGGCCGCCCCACGTGTCACAACGGGGGCACTTGCAGGTAATATACATAATACATACATGCGGGTACACTCCAGACTGGGTATATTCCTGACTGAGTGTATTCCAGATTGGGTACATTCCAGATTAGGTATATTCCAGGCAGGGTATAGGTATGACTGGATATATTCTAGACTTGAAATATTCGAAACTATGTGTTTTAGTAATTTCCATTTAATTTTACGTAGGTACTTGCAGATACTTTCTAGACTGGTTGTACTCCAATCATTCCACAAAGACTGCGTTGCTAACCGAATATATTCCAGAAACAGTAGGCAAATTCTAGACTACGTGAATTTTAAGACTTATATAATGACAACATTCCAGATTGCATATTTTCCAGTATTGATAAATTTATAGAATCCAAACTGAGTAAATTCCAGAAATGGTTATTGTAAACAATGATACAATCATGAGTGGGTATACATTACGCGGAATACACTCCATTTGAGCATGGATGCATATCATTCGTGGTGAAATACGAGTACATTCCAAAATTCTTAAGGTTCCCTTAATAACAAGTACTGCAGATATATTCTACGAATTCCGTGTATCAGATATTCGACAAATTTACACAAAAAACATCTGTTTAAAAATAAAACACACACATTTTTTGAAAATACCCAAAATATTGTAAACACGAGGCACAAAACTGAAGAACTCATACAAACACCTAAAACAAACACAACATTTGGTCAAATAAATTTCAAATACATTGCGTTTAAAATATACAATAACCTACTCGTACCTGATAAAACAAGACAATCGAATAATATTAACAAATACAAAATCCTGATCAAACAATAGATCATCGAAAAAGGTCGTGCAATAATTAGTCACCTCACCCAAATATAATCCTCTATCTCATTATTGTTACCACTACCTAAAAACCTGAAATTTTTTTTCAAATATTTTTGCTTTATTGAAAAATGTACTTTATTTTAATATTATAAAATATTTGTAAACTAGTCTGTCTCGACACAGGATTTCCTAGTGAGACAGGCAAAGCCAAAAATATATATGTAAACCTTTTTTATATAGATGTACATAATAAAAAATAAAACAAAAACTGGATACATTCAAATCATGGTATGTACTATATACATAGAACTTGATACATTCCAGTCATGGTAAAATTTCAAACTTAATATATTCTCTATTCGTACATTGAACACTTGATTTTTTTTTATTTAAAAAAAAAGAAAGACTAACATTCCCGGTTTACGAATAACCTGACAATATTTGAAAATCTCTTACTACCACCACAGTTAGCTGAAAATTTTGCTTGTGTTGTGATGGAGGACTTAGCCAGCCGAGGAATTGAACACACTACGCCTAGGTGGGACCCAAACGCGATGTCAACTCGGCCACCGACCGGTCGGATATATTCCAGACTGGGTAAAATCAGACATTACACGCAAATTGGCGAAGTAATCATATTTCATTCCAAACCTGTTACATTTTACGACTTGATATGGACATTCCTATTCCGATACTGATTAAATTCCAGTCATTATACACATGAATGATGTAGACTCACTGCTCACCCGAGGACAGTTAATTTAAAGTTTAAACGAATACTGATACGTGTTTGCAAATACATCCCTCTGTGCTCAACCAATTCCCCGCACATTCCAGACAAGTTCTACCCAGAATTGCATTCCAGACTTCCTATAATAAACCAGACCTGTTACATTCTAGACTTGTCAGAGTAGACAAATGTTTTGTTGGTTAGTCTGGGGTTGGTTAGAATCGACCAATTCACGAACAAAGGCACGTACAGGCATAAATACTATAAATATAAACAAAGCAACAAATATTCATATTAAGGCGATGCACTATGAAGTAATGTAAAATCATGTGTTTTTGGTTTGAAAATTTGGCCGCCTGGAAATGTTTCAGATGGTTTAATTAAATACTGCGAGTAGAATAATACATCTTGGCCAGAAAAAAGTAATGTATAAGGCCTATGAAAACTGCTTTAAAGTTCAAAATCTCCTACTAACGAACCCATTTTCGGTTATGATTTTATTGTATACGGTGGAAAATTAAGTTATTTACAAAATTATCGGAAAAAAAATAAATATTTATGCGTGAACATCCACAAAATAAAATAAAAGGCACTTTTGGCCATGTTTTTATCTTGCATAAATCAAAACAGGCGGATTTTGTTGAGCGGGAATTTAAACCTTATCGCCATCTACGTAAGGGGTGTTATTGATAGCGGCTCGATTTAAAATAGTACACGACGTAGTGCATCGCCTTAATATGATATTTGATTTTTTTCCAGACTTAGATTATATTGTGCTAATTCCGAACTTATTGTATTTGGAATGTTTTTTTCTTGTGGTAAATTCCATTTATAAAACCTTTAAGATGTTTTTGCTTGTGAGTAAATTTAATTTCTTACTACCTTATTTCTTACAATATTATTAATGAAACTGTAAGCAACTGAAAAACCAAGAAGAAACAATATTATTGTAGCAATCCTTCTCGTATGATGGCAAATATGTTTTTAATTAATTAACGTTAAAGTAAATTGTTAATGTAGTGTAGTAAAGTGTTAATTAACGTTAAAGTAAAATCTGAAATATGTTAAGAAGTGCTTTACAAACACAGAAAAGTGGAAACTTGCCATTTAAAACAACTTAATGAAATTGAGAAACATTCTGAAAAGGCCCTGAGAACAGAAATGGTAGAGAAATATTATTACGTTTACATAATAAGAAAACTTTACCTTCCCGGGGCCCGGGGCAATTGGTGAAATTGCATTTCATCTGTTGAACGCAATCATAATAATATTTATAGCAATTTGCTACATACACGGTGTTCAGAAAATCGTAGTATAATTGGGAATATGGTGAATATACAACAGATATGGAATACAAAAACAAACAAAATTTCGATCTCAGCAATACGATTTTTTTCGGCAACTGAGAGGTTAAAAATCTTTTGGAACCTGGTCAACGCTTCGATGAATTTTAAAAGACTCGGCTGATATTAACCCCTTATTTTTTATAATTTTTGTCGGCTACTAAAGGGTTAAACAAACATTTAGAGTCGGGTCTACGCTTCAAAAAAACATTAAACAGCTAAAACTAACCCCCTAGTTTTTCAAACTTTACCAAAAAAATTCAAATAGATTTACTCAAATTAAAAGAAGTTATACCATAAAATAGACTCCAAATATGATGTAGATTCACCAGTTTTCCGCTTGTACTACGATTTTCAGGACATCGTTTATAATATTATGTAGGTGATAGATGATAATTATTGATATCAATTTGCTGTTATGCTAGGATTCGAGGTGTCAAATAAACAGAAAATTGGATTCAAAAAACTTCTGAAAAATAGACCTATATGATGACAGTATAACATCCTAATAACTCAGTTAACCGAACCAAATGAATGCTCAACATTAATCGTATAAAATTTGTAAAAAAACGCATTTTTTCAGAATTCTACTCTGGAGGAAGCCTGGAAGATGTAGTTTTGGGAACATAATATCGATTGTGTTACCTGACTAAAAAACGGCAAAAGTTCACAGCTATTATTGTTATGAAAAAAATGCGTTTTGTCAATTTTTATATGTAAGTAAGTACCTCACGGACGACCTTGAAGGTCACCTGTTATTTATATACAAGTATATTAATATACTTGTACAGGGTTTTCCAATAAGAGGTGTTATTTTGAATAGCCCGCTATTTCGGTAGATGTTACTTTTGAAGCTGTTATTTTTGACATTTGACAAGTAGAAACTACGCAATTAATAAAAATGGAACGATACACGCTTCAACAACGCATTGAAATTATTAAAATTCACTTTAGTGAATCAAATGCAAATCATCTTGTGATGAGGCCCATTTCCACCTCGGTGGCTTCGTCAACGAGCAAAATTGTCGCATCTGGGGCTCGGAAAACCCAAGAGTTATTGTTGAAAAGCCTCTCTATCCTCAAAGTGTGACTGTTTGGTGCGGTTTATGGTCCGGCGGAGTCATTGGACCTTACTTTTTCGAAAATGATGCTGGAGCAATAGTTACTGTGAATGGATTGCGCTATCGAGAGATGATTAATATTTTTTTATGGCCGGAATTTGATGGTATTGATCTGGACAACGTTTGCTTTCAACAAGATGCGCTACGTGCCACACAAGCAACGAAATTATTGATCTTTTACGATTGAATATCAAAATAACACCTCTTATTGGAAAACCCTGTACTAAATCCTTCGCAAACGAAAAACTGTACTCTAGAAGTTAAGACCATTTTATAAAATTAAAGAAATGCTAGACTTATGGTGAGTGTCGTAAATATGTTTACCCCGTCAGAACTAAATTCATCCTTAAATAATCTGAATGTATTCATTAGTACTCTTTATGAATATTTTACACGAAAATTAATGTTTCTAGTTATGAATAATATACAAATAAATTACCAAAAACCAATAAATTTTACATGCTTTATGATATGTGCGGGAAAATTGATTAATTTTCTGATAAAAACACAATAAAACAACGGCATTTTCCTGAAATTTCGATTGGGTTTTGTATAAATTACACGTGATACAATAAATTATTACACATAGATATCTCTAAATGGATGGTTAAATATGTTATCAGAAGGTCTATGTGAATAACACGCAAAAGTCCTCTGGCAGTGAGAAGAGGAAAATTGAGTCTTCTGGCTCTTGAGATCTGGTCGCTAAACAAATCTAAAGCATATTCAAGCACCATTTCGATTCTGAATCGTGGTCGTTCACCAAAGTAATCGTGCCGTAAATTTATAATATACACGGTGTCCGGAAACTAGTTGTACAAGTTGGAAACCCACGAATCTACATCACTTAGAGAACCCAAAAAAATGTTTTTTTTTTTTAATATTTCGGCAATTAATGAATGCAAATCTTAGAAATTAACCCACTTCTCGACATTCTATCTAGCTAAAATTTGGCTGATAGACTCGCTGTCGATGACAATGCATTCTATCAACATTTGGTGGCAATCACTAACACGCGGATATATACGCATTTCTCTAAAAATCGGTTGGCATCCCAGCAGTCAATTTACGAAATAAAAGTTAGTCCTACCCAATCGGGATTTGGTTCGGTTTTTAGCGCGGTTGACTCCAGTCTCTGAGGAAGAAGGTTCAATCTTCAGTCAAAACAAAAAATATATAATTATTATTTTTTTGGTAAACTAATGTTTAAAACAAGATTTTTTTTATGCATAGCACAATGGGTAACAATTATTTTACAAGCAATAATTATTCGCCTGAAACACTCATCCACATTGAAAAATCTCCTGATAAAAGATACATGCTTGTAAAATAATTGTTACCGATTGTGCTATGCATAAAAAAATCTTGTTTTAAACAATAGTTTACCAAAAAAATAATAATTAATATTTGACAAGTTCTAGTATTTCACCTAAAAATGTATACAATTTGTCTCGACGCCATCTAGTGAGGAGAGTTAGCACTTACAATGCCTTTCTCATATAAAATAAAGTTGGTTGTTTTCGGGTGAAAAAATGTAAAAAGCAGTAATTGTTGAATGAAACACTAGTATATATTGAATTATTTCGCGGATAAGAGATAAGCCGCCATAGCTCAGTGGTCAGAGCTGTCGATCGGAAATCGAAGGGACACGGGTTCGAGTCCCGTTGGCGTCATGTATCTTCTATCAGGAGATTTTTCAATGTGGATGAGTGTTTCAGGCGAATAATTATTGCTTGTAAAAAAATACATATTTTTAAATATACATACTTTTAAATATGAAATGTACATTAAATATATGATAAAATTCGATGTATTATAGCAACAAAACATTATTTGTTCGTGTTGATTATTTGATCCAACCATCCAATTGTTAAATTATTACGCATAGTCAGTATAAATAATTTTAAGTATCAGTATAAGAATACATTTATAAGTATGTACGTTCAAAATTGATGAACTCTCCGCGTGGGTAATAAATAATTATCATTTACACAAAGTTTGTGCATGCCTGCTTTAAATTCAACTCATTAAAATTTTTGATTTAATTAACGTAGTTGTTTAATGTCCATGAACGTTTCAACCTTAAGAATAATGTTTCGTACTTCACTTTCATTGGTTTTCTCATCGTAAAGACAAAATTGACTGAAATTAATTTGACAGCGAAATAATAACGATGTGGCGTAATTAGTTCCTCTTTTGGCCACATGCACAATTGTGTTTATAGAACTGTACTCTTTGACGTACCCAACTTTTATTGATTTTATTTATTTATTCACGTTCACCATAAAACGGTAATGCACTAATATATATCGGAGAAGATTACAAATTTTAGGTACATATAAGTATAAAAGGTCGTGGGGGCATTTTTACTATTTTGTTACATACCTACGTCAAAAAATAGTTGCTGAGCGTTGAAAATGTCGGTGATCAATGCAGAATTGTTAAGCAGTTGAGACATTCTGTTGATTAGCTAAAGGAGAAAGCGCAACACGATATAATAACCCAAAAATTAATCACGATGACATAAATTTAGATGACTTTACTATATACACAGTAAACCATTATAATTCTACAACTTTTCGTTAACTAGGGGCGAGTCCGGTTCTACTTAAGGATAAGAAATGTACTTCACCTTAAAATAACAACTTTTAAGTTAACTAGGAGCGATTACGGTTTTACTTAATGATAAGGAATTGTCCTTAACCTTAAAATTAACAACTTTTTCGTTAACTGCGATTCCAGTTCTCGCTATTTTAATGTTTAGGACAATTCTTTGTCCTTCAGTAAAACAGGAATTGCTCCTCTGGTTCATCAGATAATTTGGGTGGGAGTAACCAGCTTCAGCAATGAAAAAAAAAATGCGATAGAACTTTAATATTCTGGTTCAATGTCTGTTTAACGGTTAACCAATTATTTCTTACGTGGGTGAAGTAATTCGATTTTTAGTTTCAAGTCTACGATCACTCACAAGAACAAGAAATATAGCCAAAGGTGATCAACCCGCGGAAACACACAACGCCACCCCTTGAATAATCACCCCCTGAAAGTACAGCAGTACATAATTGAATTAAAGCAAAGCCTTCCCTAATCCGTACCTAAATCCGCCCTCATTCGGGATTTATTATTCCCAATTAACATGTTGCTTTGCAGACTGTAATATTCCCCGCGTCCGTTCTACTTACGCCGCCCTCGTCCCTCCGCCCTCAGTCGACTTCAATTTTCAAAGGGTTGGATTGTATGTAAAGTATGTAAGGGATGAACATCTAAAAACGGGACACGAAGGACGCTGAATTCCGTGAAATTGTGACAGAATGTGGGTGAGTTTTGGAGATTAATTCTCATCGAAAGGGACGCTTATGTTTGGATGTGGACGTAAAGAGTGGATAGACAGATATTTACGCTGATGGATTGGACATTCAGAATGAATGAACAGAGAGAGGGGTATTAAGAAAATAAATGTTGCGCAAGAGGATCGAGGAGTAAATTAAACTTTCAAGTAATGTTGATAAAATATTTTCGTTATTTATTTGTTGATAAAATATTTGAGTCACAAAAGTAAAAAAAAACTAATTGTATAATACGATTCATTTACCTATATTCCCCAGTGCAAAGCAAAACAGACCAAAATATTTTTCTAAAAATTTGGGGATGAGAGTCTCGTTTCTGCTAGGACAAAATTAAAATAAATTTATTTTTTTTTAAATTGATAAACTTCAGTTACGGGTAAGTAACGATCACGTAAAATAATCATTGTCCCTGGAGGTTTTGAACATGAAAAGCAGCAATTCGACAATATGATTGGGATTACATTGTAAAATTAAATCACTGATTCATCACGAACTGACAATATACATATTTTAAATAAAAGTGTAAGGTTTTATTTAGATAAAAAAAAATAATTGTAAATTGATTTTAAATAATTGAAAATAATTTATTTTATTTAAATCACTATATTGATAAGAAATATACATTTTAATTATTGAAGACCATATAAGGGATTCCTAAACGAAAATTTTAAACAGAAAAATTATAAAACGATACGGTCACATCTATGACTTGAACCCAGGACATTGGCTGCTATCTGTGTAGTGTATATAATTATGAAGATAGCAGCTAATAAAAATGTGCGGTGAGAAAATGAAGACAATGTTAGTAGATCTTATTCGAAGTATGATACAGTTAAATATGACCGAAGGAGATAGGGTCCCATTAGCTCAGTTGGTAGAGCGGTGCCCCGGCAAGGAGATGGTCTTTGTGAATCTTTTTCTGATTTTTTGTTTCAGATTTTCGTTTGGGAATCGCTGTCTTCAAAAATTAAATATTACAATTTGAGATTTTAGTCATTAAGGCGATGCACTACGTCGTGTAATATTTTAAATTGAGCCGCTATCAATAACACCCCTTACGTAGATGGCGATAAGGTTTAAATTCCCGCTTAACACCATCCGCCTGTTTTGATCTATGCAAGAAAAAAACATGGCCAAAAAGTGCCTTGTATTTTATTTTGTGGATGTTCAGGTGTAAATATTTAATTTTTTTTCGATCTTTTTTAAATAACTTAATTTTCCACATTATACAATAAAATCATAACCGAAAATGGGTTCGTCAGTAGGAGATTTTGAACTTTAAAGCAGTTTTCATATTATTAGTTTTCATAGTTTTCATCTAAAAAATACTCGATTATTTCAAAGGCCAATATGTATTCTACTCGCAGTATTTAATTAAAGCATCTGAAACATTTCTAGGCGACCAAATTTTCAAACCAAAACACATCATTTTGCATTACTACGTATGGCATCGCCTTAAGTTATTCCAAAAAAAAATATTATACACATGTTTCAGTACCAAATTTCATACATCAGGATACAAAGTATTCTAAAAAATATGTACTTTGGTTCTGAAACATGTGGATATTATTTTAATTAAAATAGCTGTTTATCAAGCTCCATGCAATTAAGGAACATATAAAATAGCTGTTTATCAAGCTCCATGCAATGAAGGAACATATAAAATAGATGTTTATCCAGCTCCATGCAATGAACAAACATAGCTTTAACATTAATAACATTTATAGCATAACATTAAATTTAAGAGCAAATAATTTGTTTTTCGTATCTTGTTACTGTACTTTTTTTCTTATAAAGGCAAAAGACAAGCAAAACGAAAGTCATGTATAACGTGGTAGTATAACGTCCAAAAACCACAATGAATCAAAACGTACGCGTATATCACTGAATTAAATTAATGATTTTAATATTTAATTAACACCATGAATCATAAAACTATTGATTCACTGATATCCAAATCATAGCGAATGAAAGCAACTGGTTAAAAACCCCTGCAAACATACAAGAAAGAATAACACTTGAAGTGCCTTCAATGTTTCATTTAGCACAACGCTTTCCATCCCGAATCCCATTTATATTTCGAAAACACAGTTTTATATTGGAAATTTAAGCCTCGATTAGGCAAATATTTGTATCACGAAACACTCCGGCAAAGCACTTCTTGTGTTATTTTTTTTCTATGCCTGCTAATAATATATAATTTAAAGGGTAATTTAGTGATTTATTTTGAAGGTGTTATGCCATTTTGTGCTACCTTCTTCTTTAGCCAACGTTTCGAACAGCATTTCAGTGTTCGTCATCAGGGCAGATGTGTAAAAATTGTAGTGAAGCGTGTTCTTATGTATGAAGATGTGATACCGTGTTGCTAACTACAATCTTTGAGTTCGTAATACATTATAATTTAAGATGGTTTTTTTGTTTAGTTTTGGTGCAGCCATCAATTATCGGATACCAAGAACTATTGAGCTTAGACCCGTCGTCTTTAATAATAATAATGGAAGTTTTATGAATTTTAATTGTCTCCGTAATTAGGTGTGCTCTATATATCTATGTTCTGATATTCTTTTGGAGATCGTCCGTTATGTTTGGCCTACATAAACCTTGTCATATCCGGAACAGATACAGGTCCGAAAAGTTGGCTAAAGGAGGAGGTAGCGCAGCGCGGCATAATACCCCAAAAATAATCAATTTAATTGGGCCGTGAATATCCAAATAAATTCGAAAGGTAGTTAGTTTCAACGTATCAACAATATTAAAATAAATGTATTTTTCACGTAAAGTCTACGTAAGAATATGGATCAATTCTTATCAGTATTAATATATGTGTTTATCTGATCGAACATTTGTATGTTTGCATTGTCGTCTGGGTGTGAATTGGGTATGATTACATCCAGGAGTCAAAGGAGTCACAGCTAGACCGATAACGGAATGTCCTATCTTTAAGGTATCACGTACACCAAAAATAGTTCCCACCTGCCCTGGAAATATGTTTGGCTTTTGTGTTTTCTTTAGTTCTTTTTGGAATTGTTATTATAGTTTTATTTTAGGGAACAAGGATGTTAAGTCAAAAAGCACTTACAACGAAATATTAAGTAGGTACCTTCTAACCACTTTTAAGGTGCTGCAGGTGATTGGTAATTTTGACAATTTCTTTCTGCACTGAAAACAAATCTTAACTATGAAGTAGAACAACTCGCAGCGTCTTTACGTCTTTAATGTTCGTTTAGCTGTTAAAAAATCAGATCCATGGGCAAAACTACTGTATTTTTACTCGACGGCCTCCGTGGTGGAGGGGTAATGCAATCGACTAAGATGCTGGAGGTCGCGGGTTCAAATCCTGGCGTGCGCAAGTAAATTTTATTTGATTAAATTTACTTATTTTACAAATTACTAATTTACAATAATATATAGTATATTTGCGGCAAGTTCCAGAGTTGAAGATACTCTCAGTATAGCCCAGGTGTAAGACCACCATTCAGAATTGAAATGGTGCTTGAAATGGCGTTGGCCGTGTTTGATGACCAGATCTGAATAGCCAGGTACTTCTTCTTTTCCATCTCTTCCCCCTCCCTACCACCATCAGCCTCACAACATACCCTAATTTGGGATGCCGTAGTCTCACTGGCTCTAGACGGTTGGGAGCAGTTGGGACTCTTGTAAGGATTCACATTATAAGAAGATTTTGTCCAATATTTTCATAATATAAACATTAGCCGCTAAACAAAAAAAATAATAAACAGCCTTTTCGCTGAACAGACATGTTATCATTTTATTTCCATCGAGATGCTGAAGCGGCAGCCGGCCTGGCCGCTGACTCAGCACATTATACACATCAATGTACTCCTAAACAAGAAAAACTATCTTTTCATATTAATAATAATGAAAAGCTTCTTCCTGAATACGGTCTGGTTGACACTTCATTATAAATACATAGAAATATGTATGGCAGTCTAGAATAAATGTACAACTTCTGCAATAAAATATTCATCTAAGCGCGGCCCGAGAACTTTTGGAAATGGATTCGCGTTAGACTTGTAAGTTCTTCGGGATTGTTGATTATGAACTTCACTAAGTAGGTACTGTTATCATTCTCGAGTTTTGTTTCGCTACTTTATGCTGCTGAGAATTTTTAGTGCTTGTTATAAAATACACCTGCAGATCGTGTAATCGCTTGCTTTGTTAGTTTGCAATTCAGGCAAACAATTCAAATTATTGTGGCAATCTGATTGTTTTGTTTAGATAATATTGTAGAAGAGAAGACAAGTGGGTATGCTTATTTTTTTCTTTTTTTGCATAATCAGGAAGCCTATAGTCGTAAATACACTGGAATTTTTGACATCAAGAACAAATTAAATATTTTCCTGCTCGGCATATCGTAATCTGACAGTTCTTGATGCATGCACAAATCGCAAATTTCTTGAAAACTCACATATCTATGGGCAACTGAAACTCGCAGGCGATTTGCGAATAACTAGTTGCACCGTGTGCGGATCAACCTTGAAATATACAGGATAGCAACTTGAGTTGCCAACTGATTTTTTTCAGTTGCCCCGTGAGCGGATGGACTTTTGAATTTTATTGGAATACCATTTTTAACCCATTGATGTAATATATCATTGAAGAAGAAGATATTACTAATAAACATAAAGAAAACGTGAAATAGATCAAGACCCAGAAAAAGAAAAGGTAACTGTCTCAACTGGGAATCGAACTCAGGTCACTGTCTTACCGGGACAAGATAAATAATATGGGATAAAATTTCTTAACTATGTTGCCTACACACTCTATAACTCTCTTCCAGATATGCATAAAAGCAGCCAGCATAAAAAACATATGAAACGAAAATACGTAATTCTTGTCGTATTGTATTTTATTTCTTTCCGTCTCCTTTCCTATCCCCTGTGTTTGTAATCGAGCATAATCTATTTTTACCAATATATTCGTGGGTAAGTACCTTCTTGTACATTCCTACCTAGACTTTTGCGTATTTGTATATTCCTGTCGGTTTCCATTTTTGTTTGTTCTACCTAACCTCCATTTTTCAATTTTTTTAATGTTTTGTATGTGAAACTTATAATTTTCATATCAAAATACCAATGTGAAATTGTACCTATTAACTTCCACCTATGTATTGTAAGTGTCTCTCGTCCTACAATTGAAAAAAAGTTTGTTAGAACTTTTTAATCATTAAAAAATGGGGAAAAAATTAGTTGAAGGTAATAATTTTGTTAATTGTGAATTTGAAATATGAAAATGATGAAAAATAATAAGTTCCCAATGACAATGAGGCGTTGTCCCGTAAGACAGAGATCCTGGGTTCGATTCTCAGTTTAGATCGTCACCGTTATATTTTTCTTAATCTTGTTCTGTTTGAAGTTATTATCTTCTTCTTCACTTCAAAAATATAAAATTATGCAAAATAACGTTTTTTTTCTTTTACGTATATTGTACTCAAACCGTATGGTTGAATTGTTTTAAATACATAAAATATGTGGTCTAATTATAGAATAACCTTATTTAATATAAATTTATTTGACTTTCAATGTGTGTACGCTCACTACAACCAAATGAAGTGTTTACAGTCGTATCTCTGACCTCACTTTTTCACATGTCATGTATGGTAATTAGGTTGAGTATTTAATCGGTAGATGGCGGTAGACATAATGCCTACGCCAGGGCCCGCCAGTTGACGCTAGTGTATAGCATAGGTACTAGCGATAGATATTATCGGCAAAGCAAGCATCTGCGGGTGGAGATATTTACCTACCCTCGGGTAACGAACAGTTGTAGCTAGCCAGACAGGTTATTGTTACGTAAATAAACAGTATTATATTAAGAACCTTTTACTGATTTTAAGAGTTCCCAACGCCCGAAGTCTGCTTAAGTAAAGGCAGATATAAGATCACATAACACTGTTTTTCTGCATGACGGTTTGACAGTTTATGCAGTACTCTTTTTCATGTAAATACCGCACATCTGCTCCTAACAGCCAGTGAGGCTATGGCATCCCCAATTGAATTGTTGTTCTTGTGAGGCTTAAGATAGTAGGGAGAAGAAGGTGAAGGGTAGAGGAACATGAGGAGTACTAGCTAATCAGATATGGTTACCAAACACAGCTAAAGCCATTTCAAGCAACGTTTTAATGATGATAGTATCTTCCACTTTGGAACGTGCGAAAAGTGTACTTTATATTATTTTTAATTAATAAATTGCGAAATTACACATATTCATATAATACAAATTTCCAGCCCACGCCGGGATTTTAACCAGCGACATTCGAATCGCTATTCGAAAATAACCCCTCAACCTCGTAAACGAGGAAAGCTTGGTGTGATGTGCGACTAAGTTAAGTTATATATTATTTTATTTTAACGTCATTTTCATATTCATTTTTCACTCGATACAAATGGAGGGCGCCCCATTTTGATGGTAATGAAGTAATGAATAATTAAACATTTTGATGGTGTTGAAGTAATGAATTAAGAAACATTTTGATGGTAATGAAGTAATGAATTGTGAAAAATTTTGATGGTAATGAAGTAATGCATTATGAAACATTTTGATGGTTATGAAGTAATGAATTATGAAACATTTTGATGATAATGAAGTAATGAATTATGAAACATTTTGATGATAATGAAGTAATGAATTATGAAACATTTTGATGATAATGAAGTAATGAATTATGAAACATTTTGATGATAATGAAGTAATGAATTATGAAACATTTTGATGATAATGAAGTAATGAATTATGAAACATTTTGATGATAATGAAGTAATGAATTATGAAACATTTTGATGATAATGTAGTAAAGAATTGGGAAAAATTTTGATGATAATGAAGTAATGAATTACGAAACATTTTGATGGTAATGAAGCAATGATTTTTGATATATTTTGATGGTAATAAAGTAATGAATTATAAAACATTCTGATGATAATGATGTAATGAATTATGAAACATTTTGATGATAATGAAGTAATGAATTATGAAACATTTTGATGATAATGAAGTAATGAGTTATGAAATATTTTGATGTTATGAAGTAATGAATTATGAAACATTTTAATGGTAATTAAGTAATGAATTATGAAACATTTTAATGATAATATAGTAATGAATTGTGAAAAAATTTGATGATAATGAAGTAATGAATTACGAAACATTTTGATGGTAATGAAGTAATGATTTTTGATATATTTTGATGGTAATGTAGTAATGAATTATAAAACATTCTGATGTTATGAAGTAATGAATTATAAAACATTTATATGGTAATTAAGTAATGAATTATGAATCATTTTAATGTTAATGAAGTAATGAATTATGAAACATTTTGTAAGGATTTTTATTTTAAAGCTCGATCAGATGTACTTTTAAGCTCTCAATTCGCCGAACAATCAAACCTAATGATAAAATGTAAATTATCGTCGTGACTAAAATCTTAATTATTGGAACCAGTTAAAGCCTCCATTTAACTTCATATTTTAAGGAGACACAAGACTCTAATAATGGGGGTTCGCTCGAGGCTCATATTTTAATTAATTCCAACGAATTTGTAACGATAATATCCATTATTTATATTTTTTATGTATATTTTATTGTGATCCCTTCGAATGTAAGTTGTTTATATTTAAAATTAATAAAAACAGTACCTTACCATTCAAATATTATATGTAAAACGGTTTTAAAATTTTAAAAAAATTTTGCGGTAAGCACCAGATTTTATTTTATTAAATGATGAATTAGTAACTTTTAGCTCTAGAAATATCTGAGATTTTAGTAATATATATATGAAATAATTAAAATAAACACCAAGGAAAGATTTTTTTTCACAAGATTCCGACTTTATTTCATTTATTTCTCGTCTCAAGTCTTTCGTGACAAAGTTGATGATATATTACAGATGGAAACTTTGATTCACATTATTTATATTCAATATTACTCGGAATATTATAGCTTTTAAAGGATTGTAATTGCAATTCATTGACGGCCGGCATAGTCCAGTGGTAACGCATTGGACTGCCATTCCGAAGGTCGCGGGTTCGAACCCGGCGTGCGCAAATAAATTTTATTTGATTAATTTGTGTTATTTCACGATTAATTAATTAAAATAATATATAGTATATTTGCGGCACGTTCCAGAGTGGAAGATACTACCAGTATCGCCCTGGTGTAAGACCACCATTCAGAATTGAAACGTTGCTCCAAATGGCTTTAGCCGTGTTTAGTGACTAGATCTGAATAGCCAGGTACTTCCCCACCTTCCTCTTTCCCTTCCCCACTTACCTTCAGCCTCACAACATCCCCCAATTGGGGATGCCATAGTCTCACTGGCTCCAGACGGGAGCAGTTAAGACTCTTGTGAGGTATTCACTATAAAAAAAAAAAAAAAAAAAAAAAAAAAAACTAGCTCAACTCCTGGTGCCAAAAATATGGTCAAGATGTTTGCCTCCAGCTCCTCGGAATGATACCCAGATTTAATTTTAGGGCAAGTCTAAATTTGGATGTCTATGCTTCCTACTCATATTTATTGTGAATAATCCTTTATCAAATATTTACACAGACAACAATGTCATATTGTTGCCTACCATGTTAGATAACATTGTCTCCCACGCTCTACATTATCTTATTTTGTACGTAATATTATTACAGTAATTAAAATTCATTCGAAATATTAGATGCGTTGAACACCTGGTACCCATTTGAAGAGTTCATTTACTTATAAATATGTGGGTAGGTACTTAAGTTCTTTACGGCAACCATAAAGCCATTTCAGTAAGAGACCTTGTAAGACATTGATGTTTTATATTTAGAAAATGGGTTCCGCTTTTTGACCTCCAACTGACCTCCAACTCTCCCAACGCTCTAACTAAAAGTACCTAAACCGGTCTACGCGCGCCGCTTATCGCGATCTAATAGTGAAACAAGTTTCGACGAGATATAAGTATGCAGTAGCGCATCTAACTGTAGCTCTATGTAGCAAGACAAGTTTCGATTAAAATCGACCAAAATTGATTCGTGGTTTCTCGCCAGGGAGATTCTGAAACCCGTGATTTTAGCAGTTTTCTGCTTATAATACATTTTTTCATACGAATGCTTTATGACGGTCTCCCTGGTCGAGAGGTAAGGATCTCGACTAGCAAGCTGGAGGTCGTGCACTCAATTCAGGCGTGCGCAAGTAAATTTTATTTGTTTAATTTGTGTTATTTCACAATTTAATCATTTAAATAATAAAAGGTATATTTGTGGCCCGTTGCAGAATGGAAGATACTCTCAGTATAGCCCTGGTTTAGGACCACCATCCAAAATTGAAACGTTGCTTGAAATTGCCTTGTTTGGTGGCCAGATCTGAATAGCCAGGTACTTCCCAACCATCCTCTTTCCCATCTTATTTTCCTCCCAGTACCTTTAGCCTCTCGACATACCTCAATCGAGGATGCCATAGCTTCACTGGCTCCAGACGGTGTAATGATCTGCACCTTCCAAACTTTTCTTTCTGCGATGAATTTTCTTTAAGTCCCATAGGTAACTTTTCCATAAGGCTTTGATTATGTATATATCCGGGGTAGGAATGTCCTCCCTGCCGTCTGTACAAGCCTTTGCTCCTCTCTTTATTACACACCCCTTCAAGTGTGTGCATCCTAGTTTGTCTACGTGTTTTACGACCTTGAACGTAATTATTTCACGTGACGGTTCAGTATAAAAAGGTCTCACCGAACGTTGTGTTGGTTTTTTGTTTCTCGGTATAGAAACCTGATTATCTATGTATGTATGTGGTATCCCTCGGTTCTTTTGAGATAGAGTGAGTTGAATCCATTACCGCTGTGTTTTAAAGCCATTTAAAAAGCCAACATAAACCTTATTTTCTGTCTCGCCTGCTCTCCAACTAGCTACGTGATTCTACCTGTCGTAGGGTAATGTGAGTATGATAAAGTGTTAGATTTTATATACATGTGATATAAATACGATAAATTTATGGTGTTAGTTGTCGGCGCCATTCATATGTATATTTTTGAGGGGAAGGAGAAACGGAAATGAATTTGTTCAAGCTAAGTTGGCTCCTTCGCTTACCAAACAAATCTGATGGATGATAATTTTTTTTTTTTTTTAAGTTTCTTTATTCAATAAAATTATTAGTTACATGTATTGAGGAATTCTTCGACCACCATGTTAGGCACATGCCCGTGTTATGGTGGTCGATTTTCTTTACATTAACATTAAGAATGGGCGGGAATATAAAATAAAATAACATATTATTAAAGAATATTTAAGAACATAAAATAATGTAAATGACTATAAATAGTAATATAAGGAAGTATGGAAGAATACAGTAGGATATAAAAATATAATAGCATAATATTAATATAATATAATAGTATAATATATATAATAATATAATATAGTAAATAATATAATAGTATAATAATATAATATTTTTTAGTTGTTGTAAGTGTTATTATATAATTAGAACAAGGCAATCGATCTCTACGTGTCTGGATATCCGAACCGGCCGGTTCTGACGGGCTTTCGCGGGGTCTCCCCTTGTTCCGACTGGCAACTTTCACGCCAGAATAAAGAAAACCAGGTTTTCATACCAATTTTAAAAATTCCCCAACCTCATTACACCTCCAGGAAAATCTACTTTACTGAATGTAGAAGGGGAAAACCATGACACCCCTTGTCACGAATCTAGTCGCGAAAATGTGACACGTAAGGTCTCAAGTTACATGCCACCTCCAGAAAACGCTGTAAATTCCACGTCGTCGGGAACTTACATCCCTTTCTAGGTCAATAACACAGATAACACACTACGATCTTGTCGACATTATGTCCGCTTCTATGGATAAGTTGTGTGCTTACTTATTCAGCCAATTATCATGTGAGATATATGTAAGGTTTACTCGAAATGCCAAATTAAGGATAAGGACTGTCTGTATTTTTAATATTTAGTTCCAGTAATTATTTTATGAGGTTACTAGTTCCCTCGTGTATTAGGTATGGGTATCTTCTATTGAATACCTATCCTCTCAGGTAGGTATAAACGGATAATTGGTTTGATTTTGGCATTTTATTTTATGAGGCTGCTTACCTCTCGAAAAGGACCTGTTGAGAAAAGTTGTTCGGTTGGTAGTTTTATTTCGGAGATTACCATCTCCCCTTTTTGACTCTAGATTTGTTCTTGTGTATCCCAATTTGTAAATTAGAAAGTCAAATAACAGATGATAAGTATTCATTTTTGTTCTGTTTGGTTGCATCCGATCGCTTTCTATTCGGGCGGTCATACGCTAGCAAAACTTCCTCCCTATTTGACTGACTGTACTCTGCGCCTCTGGCCCCGGCCGTAAGGCAGGTATTATAAACCTTGTTCCTGTTCCACGGTTGCATCCGTCCTTTAAAGGGTCTTCTGGAATTTAATAAATAATATAAAAAACTCACCCTGTTAGCCATCTCCCAATACCAGTATGAAGTTTACTTGGTTCCACCCTACATAGCTAAATCAGTTTAGTTTAACTTCTCTTTCGGCATTCCTTCCTCCTTTTAACGAAGTCCTTGCAATTTGCTCAGTTTTATGGTCTCCTCCCTAAGTCTATAGGAGAGTAATTAAATAATTCTGTAAATAAAATTGTACCTCCCTAAAACCTCTGTCAGGATTCAAACCCGCAGTCTTATGATTTATCTCAGAGCTACATAACATCCTGTTTAATGATTTGTCTGATTCTTTGGTTTACGGTCTCTGAAGATACGACGCCATCTCGCTAATTATTAATTCCTCTCTAGCTCGATTAACCGACATGGTAAATACTTCCTGCCGCTAAATACGTTCACTCTGTTTTAAAACGCAATTATTATTATTATTATTTCCATGTTTTTAAGACAAGTAATTTAGTTTGAACTGTTTACGAAATCACGTTTAAATTAACACAATTTTATAATATAATCGCGATCGCACAACACTTAGCCCTCTTGAGGTGATTTTTCACAAAACGACGCTCTACAAATTATCCAATTATTATTATTATTATTATTTCTATCCTCACTGAGTCCAATCATTTTCACTTCACCGGTTCAATAATATTTCACTCTTTAATTTAAATATTTAACAATAATTTTTAACACCATCTGAATTCACTAACTAAGAGCAATTTCACACACTTTTTAATCACCACCGATTCTAATTCATTTCTCCGAGCTCTCTCGCTATTCAAGTCTAAAACCCGACTGTCCGTAATTTCAAACACGCTGCAAGGTCTACAATTCCGTGGTAAAACTCATAACTCTGTTTGAAGGGCCTGCCTGACGTATTTAATGTTGTTAATCTAAACAAAAAAAAATTGGGAGTACGTTCGTCTCGTTTATATTATGTAAGTGTTCAAACCATCACAACGGTATATTTTTTTTATTATTCATTGACGCCCTATCGGGCTTTTACATAGGAAATTGACAATTTACGTATGTAAGTGTAACATAATACATGGATAATAGCATAACCATATACAAAAAATAATAAAAATCAAATGCTAATACTAAGATTAACACGAAATCCAAATAATAATACCTGATATTGTAAATAAAGCAAAGTTTCAAATATAAAGTAAGTATGTAAATTGTACATTATTCATGTTTTTCGCAAACCAGTAAGACTGAAAACAAAAAAATATTAATCTTTTTAACTAAAAACCCACTAACGGTTAGCTCGGGCGTCGTTAAATTTACATAGCTTATTCAGTCATGATGACTAAATTGATGAAAAAAGTTATTCATATTTTTTACTTCTACCATCGCGCATCGTGTAGAATCACCTCCCGAAGTTAGCGCACTTTACCCCCGGACATCTTGTATTATTTAGATAGGATACTATTATTGGATATGATTCATTGTGGAGTGCGCGCTCATTTAAGCAAATGTAGCTTGTAGCCAAGTTTATTGGCTTAC
This sequence comes from Hesperophylax magnus, assembly GCA_026573805.1. Lineage (NCBI taxonomy): Eukaryota > Metazoa > Arthropoda > Insecta > Trichoptera > Limnephilidae > Hesperophylax > Hesperophylax magnus. Next base: position 3,599,220 of record JAIUSX010000091.1, on the reverse strand, counting down.
ACGTGGTTGGATTGTCTGGCCTGTTTATAACCAGAAATAAATAAATTATAAATAAATATTGGTATATATATATATATATATATATATATATATATATATATATAATAAATATAAATAAAAATGTATGTGTTCATTTGTTGAAAATCTTAAATATCTGATAGTTCTTCACAGATTGCTTTGAAATTTTGGCAAACGTTTCACTTGAATACGCGTGTATTTTTATATATTACATAGATGTCACCTGTGACTGGTAAAATTATGTTAGGCAAACAGGGTCTTTTGAAAAAACGTGCCATCTGTTGGACGTAAAAGCAACTCGAGCTATTGTTTCTCTATGAGCACAGATTGACTAAGCCACATCAATGCGTGGCGGGGTACATCTAGTTTGATATAATTATCTTTGATGCGATTACTAGACATAGGATTATATGCATAATGCTGTAGTCTGGTAGCGTATATGCTTTACATGATAAAAATAATTTGGGTGGCGGATTTGAGTACCTCCGTCCCGGTAACCATTTATTGGATCACCAACTGGTATTTGGTGATTTAGCAGGGGATGCTAAATGTTCATCGGGGAAGTTGTGTTCAGCATACGCCTACCCACCAGATGCGTGGCAGATCGGGAGAGTCTGGTTTGGGAAGACTCTTTGACCTCTCCAACTGGTATCTCGACCCATCGCCTTGCGCCGCAGTGGGAGGGATATATTCATATGCCCGTAACTCCTGGACACAGTGATCCCTAGATTCCTACCCAACCCTCATACCTTTTACCTTCTCAGATCTTCCTCTCCTTCCTTTTCTTAAAAATACCCACCACACAACATCCCCACAGATGACATGGCCCCCGAGGGAAATTATTTTCCGCGAGAACTCTTGTGTGGGGTTAATGTAGACAAAATGGAAGAAATAATAAAACATTCCTAACCTAACCTAACTTAGCCTTTTTGGTCGGTAGTGTGTAAACTCCCCGCTTAGCGTGTAAACTCCCCGCTTAGCGTGTAAACTCCCCGCTTAGCGTGTAAACTCCCCGCTTAGCGTGTAAACTCCCCGCTTAGTGTGTAAACTCCCCACTGTTTGGGATTAAACTCCCCAGATGTTAGTTTTATCCAAACATTCCCATTTTACTAAATAATATAACTACGGTATATTTAAATTAGTTTAAAATAATTATTTTTAAATTGGGTACCTATTCGATAGCTCGCAGCTTCATTGTAAAAGTCCACGACTAGAATTTGAAAGCTGGGAATCCGGGTGATATCTTTAACCAATTATATCGCTGCTACACCCACACTCTACACCGCCCTGAACCTTTGATTAAATAATATTATATTAAATTATGTTTAATGTATTTTTATAAGTTGAAAAATATGTTATGTTCTAAAATATTTAGATCAATTACATACGCTCACATTTTAATTATTTCTGATTACTAAAATTTTAAATGTTTCTAGAGGGATCCCTACGGATGTAAGTTTTTATTTATATTTAAGATAATACATAGAATACAATGTGATTGATAACACGTGCGACTCTGATAACAACTTTTTATGGATTCATGTAAGCAAGCTCAATCTTAAAATAGGATTAGTATATAAAAAACCAAATACTGTTTTCAAAGACTTCTTAGAGACACTTTCCTCTCAGCTAGAAACATATAAAAGAGGTATTATATTTGGAGACTTTAACATAAATCTGCTTGATCCAACTAATACACACACTCGTAAATACACAAATACAATTAGTTTTAATAACTATATCATTTTGAACAAAATAAACAAAAAACACGCAACACGCATCACAAAAAATACAAACACAATCATTGATCATATACTCACCGACATAAAACTAGAATACTCATTAACGAACTGTGATAATTCAATATCCGACCACAATATCTTACTCCTTGATGTAATTCACACATATACTAAAAACACATCTATAAAGTCGTCCCGAAAATATACACATATTGATTTTGATAATCTAAAGAATGATATCATCCAAAATCCCTTTCATCTTAACATGGATGACGACTCGGTATTAAACTATGACAATCTCGTAAACTACCTCACAAATAAAATTAATTATAATAGCATCACTAAAATTAACACAAAAAACATAAATAACCCAGACTGGATAACCAAAGACCTTATAAAATTAATCAACAAAAGAAACAGATTACACCTGAAACTAAAAAAACAACCAAACAACACGTTATTGAAAACAGAATTCCTAGTAGTAAGAAATAATATTACTAAGAAAAAACGAAACTTAAAACAAAAACACTACGGTGATCTTTTTAAAAAATGCGAAAATAACAGTAAAAAAACCTGGAAGTTAATAAACAACATCATACAGAACCAATCGAATACTTTGAATACTTTTTGTAATAAATTAATCATTAACAACGAAATAATCACAAACAACGTAGAGATATGCGACCACTTTAACAATTTCTTCTGTAACATTGGCTCCTCCTTAGCTAATAATATACACAACAAAATCACACACAATCTAGCCAATGAAATAACATTAGTGCATGATAGCAAGGAATCATTATATCTTCAACCTACCACGGAATTAGAAATAAGTAAAATAATAAAATCCTTAAAACTAAATGCAAGCGCTGGTTACGATACACTCAAATGTAAGACAGTTCTAAGTCTCTCCACAGAATTGGTTCCTATTTTATCAAAGTTAATTAATCAGTGTCTTAAAGAGGGAACTTTTCCAGATAGTTGCAAAATTGCTAAGGTAATACCAATTCACAAAGGTGGGTCCAAAACGGATACCTCAAATTACAGACCCATTTCTATCTTACCAATCTTATCTAAAATCTTTGAACGTGTAATCTACGATAGATTAAACAACTTTCTATCAAAAAAATCGTTCTTATATAAAAAACAATATGGCTTTAGGAAAAAATCAAACACACTTGCGGCAATAAATGACTTAATCAGTAAACTTAGAAGCAACATTGATGGTGGGAATTATATTTTATCTATACTAATTGACCTTCAAAAAGCCTTCGATACAGTAAGCCATGACATACTTCTCAAGAAACTCGAGAAAATTGGTGTAGTTGGTCCTGCTCTTAATCTATTCAAATCATATCTTAGCAACAGAAAGCAATTCGTTAGCATCAATAATCAAAATAGCAACCACCTACCAATAAACTACGGAGTTCCGCAAGGATCCATACTAGGACCACTTCTGTTCCAAATTTATATAAATGATATCTCCCAATTAGATTTAAACGGTGATATTTTTTTGTATGCAGATGATACTGCAATTTTCTACTGGGGTAAAGATTTAAAAATCTTACTAGAAAATGCACAGAGTGACTTAGACAAAATTAACAGTTGGCTCCAATCAAATATATTAACAATGAATGTTAAAAAAACAGGATACATGATTTTAAGCTCAACTCGTAAAATAATTCCTCCTCATGTACCCTTAAAAATTGAAAATAACAACCTGCAAATCCTGATACAGGAGAAATATCTTGGGCTGTGCATTGATAAACACCTAACTTTTAAGCAGCATATTCAAGATATTAAAAATAAAATCACCCCCTTAATTAGCGTATTCAGCCGGATATCATATCTGTTACCAAATAAAATTAAAAGAGGTCTATATTATAGCCTCGTACACTCACATTTAAACTACTTGGTTGAAATCTGGGGAAATACATGTGAAACATATATAAACGAACTACAGGTAACACAAAACAAAGTAATCAAAAAGCTATTCCACTTCAAACCTAGAACATCAACAAAAAAATTATATATAGAAACAAAACTATTAAAATTAAGAAAATTATATGAATATAATACATGTCTCCTTATTTACAAAATAAATAATAAACTCATACATACAAATACAGAACTCATTAAAACGTCCCAAGTACACACACACTTTACACGGCAACACGATAAAATACATTTAAACACCATACATACTCATTATGGCAAGCAATCCATTGGTTACGAGGGAAGCAACATATATAATTGCCTCCCAGACGAAATTAAAAATGAAAAAAGTATAGGTACATTTAAAAAAAAATTGTTCAGTTTTATGCTCAATCAGCAAAACAATGAAAGTGAATAATATCGGTGTGTAATATATTTATGTGTAGTATATAATATATATATGTTATTTCTAGTTAAATAAGTGAAAATGTAATTTTCTTTTATCTAGAATAAAAATATTAAAAAAAAAAAAAAAAAAAGATTAATAAAAACAGGACCTTGTTATTAAAATATTTTATGTAAGACCATTAGAAAACTTTATAAAACGTTTTTCAACTACAAAATTAGCGGTAAGCATTAGATTTTATTTTTCTAGATGATGAATTAGTAACTTCCCGGGGCTCCCTCTGGAAACATTTTAAATTGTAGTAATAATTTCATCAAAAATAATTTAAATAAACCGTACATAAAACAATAATTAAAGTAGGTCTGTGCATTAAGGCGATCCGTGCGCCGAATATTGTTTTCACGCGACTTCATCACTTATGTCGTTAAGATTCCCACTTTATTTTAGAGATTTGATAGGGCAAATTCCGCAGGTTTCTTCAAAACACCACAGGGACGCGCGACGTATATATTTATGCACGGCTAATTCACTTACGTCGTTACGATTCTTTAATTGGCTGTATTTTAGGGTATTGTCTCATTTTGAAAGAATTGAGTTTTTATACGGACAAAACTTTTTTTCAGATTCATATTGTGTTTGTAAGGACATTAACAAACAAGTCTTTCTTTTACAGGGTTTTCCAATAAGAGGTGTTATTTTGATATTCAATCGTAAAATATCAATGGTTTCGTTGCTTATGTGACACGTAGCGCCGTCTTGTTGAAATTAAACGTTGTCCAGATCAATACCATCCAATTTCGGCCATAAAAAATCATTAATCATCTCTCGATAGCGCAATCCATTCACCGTAACTGTTGCTCCAGCCTCATTTTCGAAAAAGTAAGTTCCAATGACTCCGCCGGACCATAAACAGCACCAAACAGTTACACGTTGAGGATAGAGAGACTTTTTAACAATAACTCTTTAGTTTTCCGAGCCCCAGATGCGACAATTTTGCTTGTTGACGAAGCCACCGAGGTGGAAATGGGCCTCATCACTCAAGATGATTTGCATTTGATTCACTCAAGTGAATTTTAATAATTTCAATGTGTTGTTGAAGCGTGAATCGTTCCATTTTTATTAATGGCGTAGGTTTTACTTGTCAAATGTCAAAAAATAACAGCTTTAAAAGTAACAACTACCGAAATAGCGGGCTATTCAAAATAACACCTCTTATTGTAAAACCCTGTATTTCAAAGCATAACTTAGTAATAATTAAATTCGCGCCATCTATGAACGATCAGTTTATGAATCAATTTGAGTTTATCGTTGAAACATTTTCCAAACGCCTCACTGCCATACATCTGGTTTAAACAAATTAATGAAACTACCTACATACTGTATTTATATTTCTATTGACATACTTGAGTGTCTTATCTGTAGTTTATTCAAAGGATTTGATACGCGATAATAAATGTTTGAGCTCGCTAGATAAACAGTCAAATGTTTATCTTATATAATTTGCGGAGCTAATCCCCTAGCTTTAATCAGTATTTTAATTCGCAGGTCAACGCCCGAGTAATGACATTATTATTGCTTGGCAGAAGCCCAAACCTGAGTTTATATAAAGTTTCATACAGGCGAGACCAGACTTATTCGCCTCTTGTTTATTTCTCGCTCGTGTAGTATCATCAGCGTCGTCTGCGAATTTTTTTACGTTATGTCGTAATAGACTACTGCTCGGAGTCAGTGGGTCTATTGCATTCTCAATGTTCAAGTTATGTTGTAAGCAGTGGCGGCTCGTGACTTTCCAGTGTGATTGAGTGCTATTTTTGAAAAATTCAACATTTTTGATATTGTTTAGTTCGAAACAATTTATTTTTTTTTAATTCGTTTTTTTGCTATTGGAAATTCGTGCAGCCAATCTGAAATTTCCTGAAAATTTTCAAAAAAAAATCGAATTTTCAAAAAAAACTAAAACATTGTTTTCAGCTACAACAACATCAATAAATATTTTCCTTCTCGTAGACTCAGAAATAAAGAACTGCTCTTCCTCAATCAACACTTGACTAATTATGCTTATAATTCACCATTGTCCAGAATATGTAGAATGGTCAACTCACTAATTATGCTTATAATTCACCACTGTCCAGAATATGTAGAATGGTCAACTCACGTCATGACCTTGATTTTTTTGGTATAAGTCAGAATGTTGTTTTTTTTTTTTTTAAAGAAAGACAAACATTCCCGGGTTCCGAATAACCTGACAATATTTGAAAATCTCCTACTACCACCACAGTAAGCTGAAAATGTTGCTTGTGTTGTGATGGGGGACTTAACCAGCCGAGGAATTGAACACACTACGCCTGGGTGGGACCCAAACGCGATGTCAACTCGGCCACCGACCGGTCCGGTTTTTGTCGCTCACTATGCAATTGAGGATATTTTGTATCACTTTATTTTTAGCAAGGTCTTGACTTGACGTGACACTTTTATTTCATTTCTATTTTCTTATGTTTTCCCCGTTTGTCTTTGCTTTTATATACCATCCTTTACTCTTGCATTGTACATTGTCCCAAGTATCGTGTCGCTTTGTAATATATTGGACGTAAGTCCGTTAATTAATAAATAAATCATTTTTATGATATTAGCACTCTAGTACCCCCAAGTCACGAGGTGGTAAGTCATATATTGGCAACCGCCTGCCCGCCGAACTATTTTTTCCGGTCCTGATTCATCTCTGCGAAGTAATAGAGAAAGAAATGAATAGTTCCAGTTAGAGATTAAATAATGGAGATGACACGGGCGGTTACAGTGGCTCCACTCTACAAGTTCATGATCACCAACGCTTAGACGACATCTATAGTAGGTTACGAGCGGCTGTCGACACATGATCACCAACGCTTGGACGACATCTACAGTAGGTTACGAGCGGCTGTCGACACATGATCACCAACGCTTGGACGACATCTACAGTAGGTTACGAGCGGCTGTCGGCACATGATCACCAACGCTTGGACGACATCTACAGTAGGTTACGAGCGGCTGTCGACACATGATTTCCCTCACAGTGATTCGGCGAAGCTCGTATACACGTGAAAAGTTTGTTTCCAACGCCAATGCTGATAGTCTCGTAATTCAAGTACAAGACTTCACACTTAATTTTGTAATATTAATATTTTGTCGTTCATAATATAAATAAAAAAAAATATATGAGAAGTAGCAACGTATTTAATTTAATTTAATTTTTTTTTTATTATTATGTAATAATTAAACAGTTTACAATGTATAATAATATTTGCTAACAATAATGACATATAAAAATTAGTAAACACAATTTTTTTGATGTTTCTCTTTTATGGAAGCAGACGCTTGTGTTTAAAAGAGATGACGAGTATCGAGATGAACATTATTTATGTAAGTATTCTTATTAATAATTTAAGGAGTTAAGAATATTAAAAATATAAGTGTACATCAACAATGTACAATTTAACGATTTATAACGTTACATTAACAACCTTCAATAATGTACAAATTTAACGATTTATAACGTTACATTATTTAATTGACGAATTTCGTTATTTTGATTTTTTACCTTGAAATGTTCTTTGATCGCTTTGAGTAGGGTTTTGTCGTCTTCGATTTTTCTGATATTATCAGGTAGGTTATTAAAGTATTTTTTGCCTAGAAATGTGTAATGATGTTGTGCAAATGAGGTGTTACATTTTTGTATTGGAAATATATGTTTTTGACGAGTACGTCTTTCAGTTGAAAAACTGTGATTTTGTTTTTCTTTTATTATTTGTATTATTATGTTTTTTCGGATAAGATCACTAAATTTTAGTACTTTAAATTCTTCAAATATAAGTTGAGTTGGATAATCTCTCGGTTTTTTCAATATTATTTTAATAATCAGACGTTGTACAATTTCAATAGGTAGGAGATTAGTTTTGTATGCGGATCCCCAACTGCTTACACTTAATATTATGTTTAATAATTTGGTCCGGCCCTTGACTCGGAGACAGAATGATAATTTGGCCCCAGACCTAGGAAAGATTGTGAGACTCCTGAACCGCATGCTGGATGAAGTGAGGAGGCGGAGGAAATTTATTTTATATCAAAGTCACTAAACACGGCTAAAGCCATTTCAAGCAACGTTTCAATTCTGAATGGTGGTCTTACACCAAGGCGATACTGAGAGTTGCTCCCACTCTGCAACGTGCCTCAAAAATTCCTTATATTAATTTAAATGATTTCATTGTGAAATAATACAAATAAATCAAATTAAATTTATTTGCGCACGCTGGGATTTGAAACCAAGACCTCCGGGATGCTAGTCCAGAGACTTACCTGATAAAAATACAAAAGTCCATGCATACAAAACTTATGCATAAGTTCATTAAATTTAAATTAAAAAAGATCCAAAAAATGTGAGAGTGTAGCCATCTTGTACCTACATTCCGTGCCTGTCAATTGGATGTTCATTTAATCTACGTACAAGCGAGTGTTTGAAATGCTCAGTCGTCCTATTGTTTTATTTAAACAGGATTTTGGATACAGAGAGTCTCGAAGGTGATTGAAATTCGATGAGGTTATGTAAATCAGGGCTGTCTATACTACCATTTATAATTTTAAAAATGAAGATCAAATTGGATATCATTCTCTGGGAAATCTGAGAGTTGTAATAATTTTTTCTATTTCATCAAGTAATTGTAGCTTTTGCTTCCAATGGGGAATACAGAGTTTAAAATTAATTTGGTCTTTGAAATCTGAATATATTTTTAAATAAGGTGACCAGATGGATGTTATGAGTTAGGTCTTTGGAATCTGAATATATTTTTAAATAAGGTGACTAGATCGATGTGATGAGTTAGGTCTTTGGAATCTGAATATATTTTTAAATAAGGTGATCAGATTGATGTGATGAGTTATGTCTTTAGAATCTGAATATATTTTTAAATAAGGTGACCAGATTGATGTGATGAGTTAGGTCTTTAGAATCTGAATATATTTTTAAATAAGGTTGTATTTTTTAAATAGTAGATTGATTTGATGAGTTATATTCGACTTGACTTCGAGTGATATATATAGAAAAGTTTATTAATATTGATATTGTATTTTATTAATATTGTTGTCTGTGCTGTGTTTAGTTAGCTTAGCAAAAATTTCATAGTAAAATTGGAACTGATTTGTCGAGAATAGCTTATTTTCATTGTGTTTTTTACTGTCAAAAAAATGAAGAAAAAATGTCGATAATCGAGATATTTTATTTTTATGTTGACGAATGAATTTTCTATAAAATGTGCCTTTCAAAACGACATGTTCTTTTTTATTCCTGATTTCGGCGGTGTTGACGTCACACCAGATAATGTTTTACCAGCCGGCTGCATCCAGTGGCGTTTTCTATGTCATAGTGACGTTGTAGCCAGCTGGTTGGAACCGTTTCGGAATGTGCGGTCTTAGATCGTTTTTGAAAACCATAATTACGAATGACAATATAAAAATTACATGTTTTTAGTGCGATAATAATAATGATAAAAATAAGCTTCAAATCTTCCACACATTTTTAACGGTATTCAAAAACTAAAAAAAAACCTGATTCAGGCTACCTCGTAATTTGTCACGGGTCTGCGCTAGTGTACCACTAATTCTTGCTCTAAAAAGTCAAAAATATTTCGCGTTTAAAAACAACCTGCGGAATTAGCACTCATATTAAATTGCATGGACTTAATTACCCAGATTTAATAGGAGCCACTCAGACCTTAAGGAAAGGACTATAATATCCACTAAAAATTTTACTTTGCCTGTAATTAGGGTCCGACCCCTTTACCGAGTCCGTTTCACAGTGGCGCGTCGACCGCCAAGCGGCCAGGGAAACCGGCAGGGGGCGAGCTGAAAAGGGATCCGCAGCTAGACAAATGGGCAAAAAAATAAAGTTATTTTTATGTGACACCTCACAAGAGCGCTCCTGTCTATACAGTTTCAAGTGCAGGGGAGCTATGTCGCCACCCAGTTGGGCAGGGTTGGGAGGCGGTTTAAGGTAGGGGCTCTAAGAACATATTTATTTCATTTCACACATGAACTGTCTTACACAAAAAACAAACCGAAGAAGTGGCTCGTTCTCATGAAGCCAACAACAACCGTTAACGGGTGTTGCACTCGTGTACGTCGAGTTTCACACACGTGCACCGGTGCACCGGGGATCAATGCTGCTAGCTCCTCCAGGCTCCATTAAAATATCTTTATAACATACTCAGCATGCCCACAATGCGTCTTAGCATTAGAGATGGCGATCGGTCTGTTAATGGGAAGCTACTAGTCAAAAATGTGTATATTCTTGAAATACCTTATATCGTAGGTAATAGGCTTTAAAATAGCTTGACAAAAGGAGTCTAAAAACGTTCGATTTCAAGCACAAAACTAGTTTTAATTTATTTTGTAAATAATTTTATAAGAAAGCGAAAAAATTAATCTAGTGAAACTGTCACAGATAATCTTAGCTATAATACTGTATTTTTTAGGTTTTTTTCTTTACGCGTTCATACACTATTGAAAAATATTTTTTATAGTAGCTTACATTTATATTTTTTATTGAGTACTTTATTATTTTATTTGTATTCTACTCAAGCGAAACGATAGGAAAACCTTCAATTTATCTAAAGCATATTTTTTGGTAATCATAATGTACACCAATAATTAATTAATCAAAATAGTGATTTAGCATTAAGCTTCGCCTTAACGTTGGGTTGTCAATCAGACCGACTATGCTCCTTTTTACCCAATCAAGTAGATTTTACCAAGCATTGTGAACGTGTGTATTTACATTCGAAAGTTAAATTTCTTCTTTTGGAAGGCAATGATCCTGAGGCAAGTATTTTTTTTTTGTAAATACTATCAGTTTCACAAATCCTGTAATTAAAATATCCCTTGTTTTTTCACCGGCCTGCGTTAGTTTAATATAATATAATTTTTGATTTTTGTTGGAATAACTTTTCTTTCAACTTTTGAAGGTTAAATCCATCAATGTAATATATCATTGGACAAGAATACAATACTTATAAATCTGAACGAAACATGAAACAGAAAAACACAAAAAAATGTAACGGTGTCTGTATGATCTCTGTCTTACCGGGACAACGCCTCTAACTAGTTTCTGTGTCTTATTCTGTTTCGTGTTTCTTTTAGTTTATAAGTAATGTGTTAACGCCTGACTTGAGTATCTGATTCGCACCACATGCCCAAACCATCTTGCGTACCTTTCTTAAATTAACTCATTACGCTTACATCAGTCTCGCATTCTTTGCGGATCTCCACATTCAATGATATAATAGCATTTTACTTACCAAAAAAAGCTAAATTGCTACTAACACATTAACCCAAATGCAAAGATATTTTTCCCCGGGTGCCGGCGGTCTGTTGCCACGCCATTGATATTACCGAAGCGAAAGTAGACCCTTTTGCAGCCGGATGAATCTCTCATTAGCGAAATCGGCCGCGAAATGACTGACGGAATGTTATTAGACGAAGAGATCCTCCTGATTAAATTACATTCCATGAGTTTATTAATATGAGTATCGGAAAGTTCTTGATTCGTGTGGAGGAAGAATAATTGGAAAGGGGAGTATGAAATATTACTGGATTTAATGTTTATTACTACTCACGATAAATCAAAATATTCCATTCAAACTTTCAAAGGTATTTGATTTTATTATGAAGTTGTACTTGGGTTAACAATTTCGAAATTGATTTCGACTAATTTCGCATAGGCGTCGATCAAATGCATCAAAATATCTTCTCTTCGCTGATAATATCAAACTTTTCAAAGCTATTAAAAGTCACATCGATTCTATTCTTCCGCAGAATACTCTCGATTCTCTTGTCAAATGTTTGGATCTAAACAACATCCGGAAAGCAGCTTGTCACATTCACAAGATCCAAAGAAACCCTGTTCCCCTACCATAACATTAATAATAATATATTAACACGCAAAAATGAGATTCGAGACCTTTGTGTGATTTTCAAAGAAAATCTCTCTTTCACATTCAACGTATCTGACATTGTTTCACACCAACACCTCCACCCAAAGTGGTTCGCTACGTTTGGTTATTTAGCAGTGGTGCCCGGGTTCATCGGGTGAGGTATGTTCAAGATGCGTCTGAGCGCCAGCTGCGTGGCGTGCCAGATCGGGAAAGGCTGGTTTGGGCAGACCCTTGACCCCTACAACTGGTATCTCCACCCATCCCGTTGCTCCGCGGCGGAAGGGATATATTCATATTTCAGTCACTCCTAGATACACTGATTCCTAGATTCCATCCCTTTCATTAAAAAAGACCCTCCTCACAGCGGCCCTGAGGCAAAATTATTTTCCTTAGGAAAATAATTTGCTGCTTCCTGCGTGGAACTAATGTTAAAACATTTATTTATATTTTCTAAATTATTTTAATTTTTAAAGTATTCTGTGTTTTTTAATATTTAATTCAAGTATTTACAGTGATACAAACTACATGTAAAAACATTACGTAAATGCCCACTAGGGTGTGGAATTAATTAAATAATGGTGCGTGATCCACAAAATCATTAATTTGCTCTAAATAAATTAGTGGAACAAATGTTTTTAATAGTAATACTGCAGTTAAATTCCACCACGAATAAACAATCAGTTCAAAATAAACACATTTGATATTCCGCATTACTTCATATTGCATATTGCGTAGGTGCCAACCCGGAGTCTATATCCATCAGCGTCTTGTTTATCCGAAGCCCTATTTCCACAGCTTCCCGCTATGCCCACTGCGAGATGTATTATTAGTGTTTCTACGATTATGTCTTGTGTTATATTATCATTGCGGTGCATTCGGAGCATTGTGCATCATTCCGTGTCGGTGCATCCCCTTAATGCGCTCACATAAACATGTCAGGACTTGCAGCGGAAATTCAGGTGAACGTTCTGAGCGGGTTAGACAATGCATTGTTACACCGGACCATTATTAGAGTAAAATATCAGAAAACAACTATTCAGTGGGTAGGGTGGAATTTTGTAGATGGCGTTAGGAATAGCTCAACGTTTTTTTATTTATTTTAAATTTATTTATTCATTGAACGCTCCTAGAGCTTAAAATATATACGTCCTACAATAAAAAGGTAAAATGAGCATAGGTAGGTATCTACATTAGTTTAAAATAACTTACCATTACTGAAATACACATTTCAGATACAATCAGAACTAATTATTTTGCTCTGATGCAGGACGGAGAGGTTTTAAATTATATAGAAAAGGTTTACATTTACATTTCGGTGAAATCGCGCTAGTGTGGAGTGATTTGAATGGTTAGTGCTATGGTTGTCACAGTGGAAAAGATGGTGGAGTCGATTAGATTTAACAGGGACACGGATTTTTGACTGGACGTAGCGAAGTCCTGTTTTAACTCTACCATTCGCGATTTCATCTGTCTGTAAATTTGTTTATTACTTTCGAGTCACGGTTTCAAGATGGTGGCATTAATTCATTTCAGACTTTTTCAAATTTGAAATCGAACGCGAAAAAACGCGAGAAGATCACCACACGAGCGGTTCCGCTGGAATCCGTATTGACGGTCGTTAATGATTTTGTTGTTCTCGAAGCATAGAAGCATTTTATCATTGATCACACGTTCCATCTTCTTGGATAGAATAGATGTTATGTTTGATCGTTATAGGGCGGTAGTTTGTCGGGTTTGAGCGGTCACCCGTCTTTGGAATAGTGTGAATGACAGCTTTTTTCCAACCAGAGGGTACAGAGCCAGAATTCAGAGACATTTTAATATGTATCTGGGAATTTAGTGTGCCAAGGACTGATGGAAGTGTGAATCCATCCCTCCCACTGCGGTGCAAGGCGTTGTGTCAATAGAATCCGGCTAGAAAGGTCAAAAAGTCTCCCTGAATCAGATTCTCCCGTCTAGCATGTCATACAATAGGTGGACAGACGCATCCGCTGCCAAGAACTAGACAAACCTCACCCTCATGAACCCTGCTAAGTTACCGAAAGTAGCAAACCATTTCTATTTCAGAGGGGCTGGTTATCCAATAAATGATTCCTGGGGCAGCGGTACCAATTCCCGCCTCCTCAATTGTTAATATCTCTACAATATTGATGAATAATTTGTGTTTTCTTTGCTTTGCAGACAAATGGGAGCGGCCGCCGTCAGCTGTGACTGTCCGGGGGGGTTTACTGGAGACCTCTGCGAGCTCCCCGTCATGGCCCCAGGTTAGCTTCATAAAACCACTCACAAAGACAATTAATTATATTTATTTAAAATAATAACACCCATTATAGAAGCTACCTAGTTAAAAACAAAACAGTGCAAAAAAGAACTTGATAACAAAAAATTGGTAAGGTTAGGTTGCGTTTGATTGCAAAATTGTTTAGGTATGCTTTTATTCTAGACGGCCTGGAGTCTATTAGTCTTTATCCTTAGCTAAGGATAAAGAACGGGTGTTAACGCTCGATGACGGGTTGACGCCAATGATCGGGTTAAAAGAGCAATTAGAGGATAGAAGGAATAACACCTTACTTTTACATGCTGCTTGTCTCATGTGTAGTCATGTCGCATGTATCACTTCAAGTTCTGGTACAGCTCACAACCACAATTTTGTTATAATTAAGACGACGCTTAACTTAGGCAAGCACGATTCAATGATTCTATTTCAGTGGCCATTTTGAGAGCTTAAAAAAAACGGTCCAAGTTTGTAGATAACTAAATTTCGAGAGCCACAAAGACGACCTAAGATCGATCACGACAATATTAAGAATTTACAATGTGCTGAAGCTGTGCTCTATCTCAGTGTTCCGCAAACTTTTTGTGTTCAAGGTACACCTATCAAATCAAGAAATTTTAGAGGTACACCAAAGAAAAAAGCAATATTTATTTATTACTAAAATCAATATACCTAATATGAAAAGATGTTGAGTCAGAAATGTGAGCCTGTTTAACTGAGCACAGGAGATCAAAATTTGAAGCAATCGTTGATAAGGCTGCTCTCATCTCTTCATTGATCGTCCTCAGGCGTTCGCTTTTTTTATTTAATAGCTGTGAGAGTTGAAAATCCCAATTCGCATAAGTAGGTTATGGCAAATGGTAATATATTTTCAACAGCATGCTTTGAAAGCAGTGGATACTCAGTTTTTATATGCAGCCAAATATGTGCTAGCTCTACTTTGGAAAATTTTAGTTTTAATTTCCGATCAGTTTTTAACTCCATGAATTCTTTCTGCTCGTTTATCGGCAAGTTTCCAAGGGGAATTTTATCCGAGAGTGAATTTCATACCCAGTCCATACGTTATAGGTTGTAGGTCACACTTAGGAAAATAACAGTTCATTTTTTTCTGCTAATAGCTCCAAGGGTTTCACTATCAAATCCTGCACTTTTGTTCTGAATCGACAGCCATGACATTTGGAAACAATTCTTTACTACCATTGACAGCGTGGCTGAACCATAATACCAACTTAGCGCGAAAGCTTTCAATTTTGTCCACAAGACGTTAAAATATAAGAATTCCTGCCTTGCATTTTTTTGTTGAGCTCATTTAAATTAGCGAATATGTCCGCCAGATATGCAAGTTTTACTACCCGTTCTTCGTTTTTAAACTTAGAAGCAAAGTCTGAACCCTGGGCCTCTAAAAACGTCTGGGACTCATTTTTTAGCTCGTAAATCTGAAATAGCACTTTTCCGCCAGAAAGCCATCGTAATTCTGTATGAACAGAAGTGACTGATGATCTGCTCCCATTTGCTTTCTTATTATCTTCACAATACCTTGATTTTTTCCGCGGCACACCAACTGATGATCGCGGTACACCAGTGTGCCGCGACACACGCTTTGCGGAACACTGCTCTATCTGACTGGCTTAGTAGGTAGTATATCTTGAAGTCTTTTTCTTTCTTGCTAGTTGAGACTTCGCCAAGGAAAGATAGGAACAAGGGAGATGCAAGAGGACCTCAAATCTAATCCAATATTAAACAATGGAAATTCGCTTCCTCGACTCTCCAAATTTTGTATTTCTGATGATGTTAAAAGGTTACAGACTTATGTCACTATGAATTGGTAAAAATATGATAAGGACCTCAATTATTGTAAGTTGTTAAACAAGTGAACAGAATTTTTGTAAAGTTAAGTGTTAATTATCATTGTGTTGCTAGAAATTTATGTTTGTGAATACTTTTCAAATCAAATGCTTCGTAGGTTCACCACTTAACAATGTGTTTCAATAACTCTAGAATACAAATAAAGAACAGTTATGAATAGATCACGAACCGTCAGTATCATCTCCAGACCTCGTTCACTTTGCGTTTTCCTCTCAGAAAACTATCAAAAGTTTAAAGTTCAGCCTCAAAGCCGAGTGTCGCCGTTAATCTTAGTTAATCTAACTAATATTTCTCTTCTAACTTCTGTCAAGTGTTAGCAGTGGAATCTCTCTCTGAGGAACATTAATTTATGTGCCTTGATCCCTCGTTTGAGGAAAGACAACCACGATAAATTAATTATATCAAACCAACACTTCACTGTGTATTCCCTAATTTATCTGTGTTTGTTTCTGCAACATGTTGGATGGATTATTTTGATTGCGGGAAATTGGAAACTTTGTGTGTCTTTTCAAAAATGTTTACAACAGGACTTTACTCAGAACAGAAAAATCTGTTGTATATACAGAGTTTTCCAATAAGAGGTGTTATTTTGAATAGCCCGTTATTTCGGTAGATGTTACTTTTGAAGACAAGTAAAAACTACGCCATTAATATGTACATTAAAATGAAACGATACACGCTTCAACAATGCATTGAAATTATTAAAGTTCACTTGAGTGAATCAAATGCAAATCACCTTGAGTGATGAGGCCCATTTTCACCTCGGTGGCTTCGTCAACAAGCAAAATTGTCGCATCTGGGGGCTCGGAAAACCCAAGAGTTATTGTTGAAAAGCCTCTCTATCCTCAACGTGTGACTGTTTGGTGCAGTTTATGGTCAGGCGGAGTCATTGGACCTTACTTTTTCGAAAATGAGGCTGGAGCAATAGTTACGGTGAATGGATTGCGCTATCGAGAGATGATTAATGATTTTTTTATGGCCGGAATTTGATGGTATTGATCTGGACAACGTTTACTTTCAAAAAGACGGCGCTACATGCCACACAAGCAACGAAACCATTGATCTTTTACGATTGAATATCAAAATAACACCTCTTATTGGAAAACCCTGTATATATATCGGTTTGAAGGAAATCTGTTAACCACTTAACCTTGTTTTATGTTTCCCATTTTTATTCTATTTTGTATTTGAGCTATGTTTGTTATTACAATAAGTTATATGTTGTATAAAACATAGTATTAAAGATTATAAAAATACATGAGACCTATCAAACTATTAATTATTTATAAATAACTATATTAATGTACTGTACATTCCTCTTCCAAACACAAGATAACGCTTCTATGGAAGAGTAGAATTAAAAGTTTATAGTTAGTTTTCTGTTCTGAGGCGGCCTGTAGTAGTTTTTATAATTTATTATTTATATATTATTGATTATCAAGGTTGTCTTCATAATGTTAGCAAGTAGATCATCAGTCTCTCAGCCATTTTTTTATTGGATTTTTGGAAAATTTCATATGTCTAACATGCTTCTGTGTTTCCCAATTTTCTGTAATTCTGTATTAATTTTAGTATATGTATACTGGGTTGTCCGGGGGTAAAGTGCACAAACTTCGGGAGGTGATTCTAAATAATGAGAGAAATAAAAAAGGTATAACATTAAATTCCGTGGTTTTTTTTTCAATGCAAAAATATTTTTCCATACGAACAATTTTTTTTACGTGATCACTTTGAAAATACGAAAAATTATATATCTTTTTTACTTTTTCTACCATGTAAAATCATCTCACAAAGTTAGTGCACTTTACTCCTGGACAACTTGTATATATGCAGTCTTGAGGAAGGTTCAGACTGAACTGAAAACGGTTTATGTTTCATATTTGTTTTCATAAAAACCTGTGAAAATTTTACTTACCATTGATTTTTTGACAGCAAACATCAAAGCTATTTGGTTGTTTTTGGTGTGAAGATTTACAATAATTTACGTATACGGTGAGAAAATCAATGACAGGAAAATGAAGCTGTTACCTCTTTTTGCTTCCCCCATTTCTTTCAGCCTAAAAAAATGTCAACATTTGGATGCCACTAGCTCTATACCGTCGGGAAGTATACAATGGTTTGTTTACGGCTGCCACTTTAATCGAAAAAAATAAATAGTGGAGGGAATGGAGAAGGATTACTAACAATTAAACTAATCCTGAACTGGTTACTAAAAATTCATGCATGTCATATCAAGTAACGAATTTATTATTTCTCTCGGTGGGACAGATTTATCGCCAAAATCTGGAACACCGATAAATCATGATTTTTCTAATGGATGTGAGAATAATCACATCTGTTTGGTAGTAATTTTTAGCCAGTATTCGAACCCGCCATATATGGGCCCAGAGCCAAAGCTTTTACCGCTCTGTCACAGGAATCGAATTGGGTTACAAGCCACTGCTTGGAAACCTTCCAAAAGAAGACAAATGTCTAAAGATCTAAAGCCAATTATTCTTTTTTTACATTTTCCAGCTGGCTGTGAGGACGGAACCTGCGTCCTGGAGTGTCCTTTCGACGGTGACCCAAACAATGCCTGCAACTGTCGTCCTGATAACTCCATCATAGTCAGCCCAGGTAAGCTGCAATCAATTTTCATTATTACTTTTATTAAATCTTATGCATTTAATCAAAGATATTAGAAGAACGAGATATGCTATGTTGGCCGCCGGACTGTAGGCGGAGTACTACCTAATTAGGGTACTTTGAATACTATCGGGACGTGTACGCACAGAAATCTGTTCTATGTATTAGTGCGGATACCTTAGCGTAAGCGAAGGTGTGCAGTAGTATAGGTGAACAAAACCGGCGACACTGGGCAAAACAATTCCACACAGTATGAACTGCTCATAGCCCATCTCGTTCTTCTAATATCTTTGCATTTAATCAATCTAATCATTTAGTCAATCTGACACATTTAGTCAATCTGATACGTTTAGTTAATCTGATATAATTAGTCAATCAGATACATTTAATCAAGCTGACACATTTTTTCAATCTGGTTTCACATTAAGTCAAACTGATCCATTTAATCAATCTGTCACATTTTTCGTCAATCTGTCATATTTTAGTCAATCTGACACATTTAGCCAAGCTGACACTGTAACAAGTTTTGACACTAAAAGTAGATACTTTAAGTGTGGAATGCATTAAATAATTAAAAAATGTGTAATGCGCAGCGCATCCTCAAAATAACCTTGACGGATAAGCGACATCCAATTAGGTTTTATAAATTGATCAATGTGAATCCAATTTAATGAAAACTGATTGTTTTTAGATTAGAAGAAAGATGCATTGATAAACTTTGCTTATCTCGCCTGCAACCAAAGCTAATAATTTGATCAATTAGTTAAATTAATTAAACTCTTCTGTGACCACTGGGTCAGAATGTAACCGTGACTCATAACTTAAACTAAGAATCTAAATCGTCTCCGCATTAAAATTTTTTAACATTTATATTTTCATTTCTTCCGGTGATATATTATTATTCGTAATAAAGTAGACAAGTGATATTATTTTAGGAAGACCTTCATCAAAGTTGTAAATAAAAAATAAGATAGATACACCGATTTCATAATCTGCTCATGTCAAAACATTTCTGGACCGCAAGCAAATATTATTTTATGTACGTGTTTCTTTTCAGAGAAAGCAATATATTATGGTTTTTCTAAGGTACTTCTATCTTCCACAAACTTTTTATATGTTTAGTTGGTTAAATAGCACTAAACGAAAGCAGCTAACGTTTTATTTATTTAAAACGTTTAAAAGTAAAAGTATTTTATTTTATTATTTATATTACAGATTTATATAATCCTAATACAATCCACATGACATAATAATTTATTTTAGAGTCCTTGCCTAAAATGACGCTAGAAACCTTCAAGGCCAATGTTGAAAATTTTAAGAGACCTGAAGTGTAATCTCTTGTCATGCTATGCTGGGCTAGATGGTCTGTTCTGCCAATGTGGTCGAGGTGTCGACCCTGGCGGTAGTTGTTCGGTACGAAAAATTTATGCGTGTTTATGTAAATCGCGGAACTACACCTCATTTCAATTTGGTACCGCCGCTCCGGGAACCATTTATTAGATAACCAAGACCTAAGCCATAGGTCACACCAAGTGGACCAAGCAGG
This sequence comes from Hesperophylax magnus, assembly GCA_026573805.1. Classification (NCBI taxonomy): domain Eukaryota; kingdom Metazoa; phylum Arthropoda; class Insecta; order Trichoptera; family Limnephilidae; genus Hesperophylax; species Hesperophylax magnus. The sequence continues at coordinate 3,578,852 of JAIUSX010000091.1, read as the reverse complement.
GGTGCCCGGGTTCGTGGGGTTAGGTTTATCCGGGTCTTGGCGACAGATGCGACTGTCCACTAACTGCGGGTAGGCCGGATCGGGAGAGAGTGGTTGAGGGAGACCCTTTGACCTCTCCAACAGGAGTTTCTCGGAACATCGCCTTGCACTGCTATGGGAGATATGGATTCATACGTCATTCACTCCTGGACACATTCCCCCACATTATTTATTTATTTTTTTTGGGCGAAGGCCATTTAGGCGAAGGAATTTACCCGAAACATACGATTTGAATTCAACCAATCAAAGGGCCGAAACCGTCTAGACGATAGCGTAATAATACTATCAGATCCACTAGGTACAATTTTATTGTTAATAGATTCTATTAATAATTTTAGAAGCCTAATTTGGGTTGCATCATAAGTGTAAATTATTCTTTTTATAATAAACTAATGTATAGACAACGTTTTTATGCATAGCACAAAAAATTGAAAAATATTACTAGCAATAATTATTAGCCTGAAACACCCATACAAATTTGAAAAAATAATCAAAAAAAAAATAAATGCTGCCGATAGGATTTGATCTCGCAGCTTTCTGTATTTATGTTTATTTATTTATGAACGGCTTTTTATAGGCTTTTTCATATAAATAGTGATTATACGTGGTATATTTGAACTGCTTAAATAACAACATTTCGTATTTGTTTAGTTATAAATTAAAACTGTCCACAGACTTGAAATTATTATTTCCCTCCATTAATATTCGCATCAGAGAGGAATACTTATGGTAGTTAGTCCCAGAATTTTCGCACTGAAATAAATCACGACTTCTAGTCAGTGGCGGCTCGTGACTTTTGAGTGTGATACAGTGCAAAGTTTGAAAAATTCGACAATATTGATGTTTTTAGTACACAATGATGCCATTTTTTGTAATACTTGCACTCTAGTACACCCAAAAGGCACGAGCCGCCATTGCTTCTAATAATACGTAGTGCAATCCGAAAGCAGGCAATTTTGGGCTATCAAATGCATAATTTAGAATTTTATTTAGAAACACCAAGTCAGCGAAATCCTTCTGTTTCACAATTTAATGATTTTATATAGGAACACAAAGTCAGTGAAATCCTTCTGTTTCACAATTTAATGATTTTATATAGGAACACAAAGTCAGTGAAATCCTTCTGTTTCACAATTTAATGACTTTATATAGGAACACCAAGTCAGTGAAATCCTTCTGTTTCACAATTTAATGATTTTATATACGAACACCAAGTCAGTGAAATCCTTCTGTTTCACAATTTAATTTTATATAGGAACACCAAGTCAGTGAAATCCTTCGGTTTTAAATTTAATGATTTTATATAGAAACACCATGTCAATGAAATCCTTCTGTTTTACAATTTAATGATTTTATATAGAAACACCAAGTCAGTGAAATCCTTCTGTTTTACAATTTAATGATTTTATAAAGAAACACCGAGTCAGTGAAATCCTTCCGTTTTGCAATTTAATGATTTTATATAGAAACACCAAGTCAGTGAAATCCTTCTGTTTTAAAATTTAATGATTTTATATAGAAACACCAAGTCAGTGAAATCCTTCTGTTTCACAATTTAATGATTTTATGTAGAAACACCAAGTCAGTGAAATCCTTCTGTTTCACAATTTAATGATTTTATGTAGAAACACCAAGTCAGTGAAATCCTTCTGTTTTACAATTTAAGCATTTTCATATCATTTAAAATTGTTGTATTTCGACAAATTTACAGGAACCCCTTAACTTATTTTGTATTCTTTCAATACATTGTACATGAATATTGTAATGTGGGTTCCAGACGGGAGAATTGTACTCAAGTTGACTTCCAACGAAAGCAAAATTTAAGATTTGAATTCACCTAATATTATTGAAATTTTATCAATGTTATATGATAGACATCCTATTAATATAATATGCTCATCTTGGTAAAAAAATCGCAATGTTTTCAAAACAATTACTTAATGAATAAGTAATAAGAGTCTCCTGTGGTCAATATCAAAATTAAATTAATGTCCTTATTGTATGACTCGTGTTTTATCCCCCTTACAATCTATCATCCCCTAAGGGCCCTAAGTATAGTTGAAGCGACCTGCCACCCCCGAGAAACATACGTCACGTGATATCTATCGTATACGCCGGTCTAGTGTCGGTGGTTAGTGTTTAATGTCGAGTGCACTCTAATGACGCTAATAACAGCCTTGTTGCTCTACATAACCTATTCTAGAAGAAACAGTAAGGAGCATTATATATCCAATCATATTATTGAATTCGTATTGAACACAGAATAAAGAATAATAAATTAAAAGGTGTGGGTGTATCTCGTGATCCAAAAGTTATAAAATCAACCTGTTAAAAACAAGATTTTTATTATGTATAATACATTTATTTTTGTTTGACTGAGGATCAAATCTTCCTCCCCAGTGACTGGAGTCAACCGCACTAATAACAGAGCCAAATCCCAGTTTGGGTAGGACCGACATTTATTTCTTGTATTCAATGCTGTAAAGTCATCCAATTTCAGAGAAATGCATATATATGTGGGTTTATGCATTGTCATTGTCAACGAGTCTATCTGGGGGTTTCAGCTTGATCGGATGTCGGGAAGTGTGTTAACTTCAACTTTCACGTTTCCGCTTCATTCATACATTCATTCAAGAAAACAAGAGTGAAATTAAAGTAATGAGAACATTCTACCCTTAACTTACAGTATTATCTTCACTGTGAAATGTTAATTTCGATCAAATGTAATCGGGATATATTATCATCTCACGCAGCGTAAGAGAGACAGAGCGCAGCTACATGAGCTGAAACCAGAATCAACTCCGTGGTTGAGTAGTTACGATCCTTGGCCACGAATCTAGAAGTCATGGATTCAAATCCCGGTGTACGGAAGTACATTTTATTTGATTAATTTGCGTCATTCCACAATTTATTATTTTATAATAATATTTGTGGAGCGTTCCAGATTGGTAGATATCGTACTGATGAAAGACCATCATTCAGAATCGACACGTTGCTTAAATTTTTTAATTTTTATTTTATTTATTAAGTTAAAAGAAATTTACATTTCACTTTCTTAACTTAAATATATAACATTAAATAAATAGTTTTCTAATATTGTTCTAATAACTTAAGATTAAAAAGTTTTTTTTTAAACACATTTATACTCTCCGTTTTAAGTTTATCTGGAAGGAGATTGTATATTTGTACACCCTCGTGGCCAATGCCTCTTTTGCCACTTTCAGTCCTTACAGTATGTGTGTACAATTTGTTATGTTGCCTAGTATAATGTTAGTGTACTTGTGACGTTTGTTTAAATGTTGTGTTTGTGTGTATAAGTCCATTTTGGATTTTGTAGATTAGGAGGCATATGTTGTATTCGTACAATTTTCTTATTTTCAAGAGTTTCATTTCCTGATACAGTTTTTTTGTGGGAGTGTCCGGGTTATAATTGAAGATTTTTTTAATAACTTTGTTCTGTATTGTTTGTAAATCATTTAGGTATGTAATGTATGTGTTTCCCCATATTTCTATTAAATAATTTAGATGGGACTGGATTAAACTGAAGTATAAGCCCCTCTTTACCTCCGTTGGTAGGAGATGGGCAATTCTACCAAATACACCAATTAGTGGGATGATTTTTGCTTTTAATTTTTCTACGTGTTGTTTAAATGTCAGATGTTTATCAATATGTAAGCCAAGGTATTTTTCGCTGTCTAGAATAAGCAAGTCCCTTTCTTCTATTTGTAGAGGTTTATGCGACTGTATTATTATTTTAGGTGAGCTTAGGATCATGTAGCCGGCTTGAAATGGCTTTAGCCATTTTTGCTGTCCAGATCAGAATAGCGAGCCCCAACTTACTCCTCCCATCTCCTTCAACTTCTCACTACCTTCAACCTTACAACATATTCTGATAGGGGACGCCATGGTCTCACATGCTCTACACGGTGGGAGCTATTGAGACTTTTTTAACTTTGAAGGCATTTCTAGTGTGTTATCTATTCAGTGTTTTGAAATTGTGAAAAAACGCATTATTGGCTCAACCTAATGAAATAATCAATTATTTCAATAGGTTCTTATTATGCATAATTAATAATTAAGGTTAAAGGCAACGTCTGTTACAATCTAAGTATTCATGGATGGTGTTAATTTAATTATTTTATTAAAATACGCATTTGCAAGTTATACTTCACAATATTAAGAGGAATTATTTGTTTGCGCCCGTACATACACAATATAAATATGAATAAATAGTTTTGTCCGTATGAAAACCCAATTATTTCAAGAGAGGCACAGGTACAAATACAATATTGGATTGAAACACCCAAATAATAATGTATTTGTGTGCCTTTCTTGAAAGAATTGAGTCTTTATACTGAGAAAGCTGTTTATGAACATTCATATTGCTTTTGTACTGGCGCAAAAAAATCAATTATATTGTTAAGACAATACCTTGCAAAAAGCGTATTTTAATAAAAATTCATTATATGCACACGTAGAATATAAAAAGCATCGTGTTTAACCTACCAGGTTATTTTCCTCGACTTGAATTCTTGTAAGTATGTAATATTACATTACCTAAGCGAGTCTTTACTTTTTTGAATAAATATTCTCAATATAGTCCTGGCATTTAATTTAATCAATCGAGCGTATTTTTTTTTTTTCATATTGAATATAATATATCGCAACGAATTTTAAGTCAAACACAATACTCGCACGGATGCATATTTAAAACTCGTTACACTAAATTATTGTAAGCAATAATTAGTCGCCTGTAATATCAATACAAATTTAAAATATCTCCTGAGTAAAAATAAATGCCGCCGACGGGAATTGAACCCGCCCCTTCTGATGTCCGGTCAGACGCTCTGGACCACGGAGCCACGTCGGCTTATTTCCAACCCGCCAAATAATTAAATAAATACTGGGTTTTCCAATAAGAGGTGTTATTTTGAATAGCCCGTTATTTCGGTAGATGTTACTTTTGAAGCTGTCATTTTATGACATTTGACAAGTAGAAACTACGCCATTAATAAAAATAGAACGATACACGCTTCAACAATGCATTGAAATTATTAAAATTTACTTGAGTGAATCAAATGCAAATCATCTTGAGTGATGAGGCCCATTTCCACCTCGGTGGCTTCGTCAACAAGCAAAATTGTCGCATTTGGAGCTCGAAAAACCTAAGAGTTATTGTTGAAAAGCCTCTCTTTCCTCAACGTGTGACTGTTTGGTGCTGTTTATGGTCCGGCGGAGTCATTGGACCTTACTTTTTCGAAAATGAGGCTGGAGCAATAGTTACGGTGAATGGATTGCGCTATCGAGAGACGATTAATGATTTTTTATGACCGGAATTGGATGGTATTGATCTGGATAACGTTTACTTTCAACAAGACGGCGGTACGTGCCACACAAGCAACGAAACCATTTATCTTTTACGATTGAATATCAAAATAACACCTCGTATTGGAAAACCCTGTATGTACTAGTACTGCAATCAAGAATTACTGCTTATTATATTTTTTCCACCTGTAAACAACCAACTTTATTTTTTGAAGGAAATGCTTTGTTAGTGCTAAATTTCCCACTAGTGTGCGTCGAGAAATATTTTCTGCGTTTGTTTGTGAAATATTTTGACGATTTTTTTAAATTTTACCTAAAAAATCTAACTTCGGACTCGACTTAATGTAGATTCATCAGTTTCCTGTTTGTACTGCGTGTTTCCGGACACCGTATAATACAGGTATACTTACTGTCCCGCAAGACAAAATACTGTTTCTCAGTGATGCTTTGCAAGGACATTACTCTCGGAATTGTATAATAAATAAGTAATACACCTGTGTGTTATTTAGGTCCACCACACACGACCTACACCAACTTTAATGAGTACTTTGCTTTCTTGTATTATTATTTATTTTTCTTTCAGTTTTATGGTTCATTTCATTACCAGTTTTACTACCTGGCATTGCCCTTGGCCTGAATTCTTGCATTTATTGAACATACTTATTATTCAAGAATTGCATGGTTAAAACATTAAATATTTCGCTCAAAATCGTCATCGTGAATATGAGTTCAAAGTAATGACTGTATAATGTGTTCTTTCAATACGATCAAAAAAATACTTATTGTTCTTGTTTTACATAAATATCGACTGTGGTTTGGTATAACCCTTCAAACCACCAAATAAAAACTTTACAGTTGACGATAATAACGATTATCTACGGATTCGTAAAAATAATAACTAATTTAAAAAATTAAAAAGAAAAAAGAAGGAATTCATATGTTTTTTGGAAGTGTTCTATACCTCTTTTCCATTTTTTTTAAACTAGATACTTACTTACTAACAAATTGAATTAGCAATACGGTGCGGCACAGTCGCATATCCAATTTCTACCGATTTATAACAAGTGAACTCTTTAAGTTTTAAGTTCCATAAAAAATATATTATATATATTTGTTATGCCGAAACGTTAATCATGTGAAATTCCCAAGACAGAAAAAAATCGCTAAGTAGGCTCCGAAAATTATTCAAAAACACGTTTTGTTCTGATATTTAATATGTTATAAGCGTGAAAAAATTCACAGTTTATCTTAAAATGCAGTAAGCAGTTAGCTCCGAAAATTATCTAAAATACGATTTGTTTTGTTATTTAATATCTTGTAGTCATGAAAAAATTCACAGTGTATATTTAAATGCAACTAAAGCATTTGTCGAGAGTTTTTTGCTCTATTTCAAACGCGTCGTGCTTTATTAAATATTTTCACCATTTTCGCCTAATTATTATAGTTTTTCAAATATTAGCGCGCTCCCTCTAACATTCGTATTTACATACCTCCATTTCAAAGCATCTTTGAACGCTTACTACGGGGACTTAACGCGCTCCCTCTAACATTCGTACTTACATATCTCCCTTTCAAACAATCTTTGAACCCTTACTACGGGGACTTAACGCACTCCCTCTAACATTCGTATTTACATATCTCCCTTTCAAACAATTTTTGAACGCTCACTACGGGGACTTAACGCACTCCCTCTAACATTCGTATTTACATATCTCCCTTTCAAACAATTTTTGAACGCTTCCTACGGGGACTTAACGCGCTCCCTCTAACATTCGTATTTACATATCTCCCTTTCAAACAATTTTTGAACGCTTACTACGGGGACTTAACGGGCTCCCTCTAACATTCGTATTTACATATCTCCCTTTCAAACAATTTTTGAACGCTTACTACGGGGACTTAACGCGCTCCCTCTAACATTCGTATTTACATATCTCCCTTTCAAACAATTTTTGAACGCTTACTACGGGGACTTAACGCGCTCCCTCTAACATTCGTATTTACATATCTCCCTTGCAAACCATCTTTGAACGCTTACTACGGGGCCTTAAGTTTATTAGAAATTTTAAAGCTTCCTAGCTACAGTTGGTAACAGCTACGTAGTTCTATTGACTACTAGGATGAAATACGGTGCAAATTTCATGACGTCAAAACTTATTTTTCGTGATGTTTTAGCGGTATACTTTAAAAGATTTTTGAAGAAGTAGTATATATTTAATGATTTTAAATGTTTTTATTAGGTACGTCCCGTAAAAAAATATTTTTTTTCTTGCCAGAGGCGTAGAATTTAATTAGAACCTTACAAACTCCAATAAATTCATGAAAAACGGATTGAAAAGTGATTAATTATTTTAGATTGGATATTTCGAGGTCATTTAGCATTTGGAATGTTACCAATAAATTATTGTATACATCTTATTTTTAATAATAAAAATTTTCGATTGCTGCAGGTCCACCATATGGTATATACGAAAGGCCAGAAGGGCGATATCTGTTCAACTTAAAGGATAAGGAATTGTCCTTAAAACGAATTACTTTTCGTTGTCTTCCGAGAGAACTAGAATCACAGTTTAGGTTAAGGAAAATTCCTTGTCCTTAGTGGAACCGGTATTTCCCCTAAAGTCTGTAATTTTAAGATTAAAAACAATGCTTTAGCCTTAAGTGGGATCTAGAAGTAGTCGTCGCTATCTAACTCGCTCTAGTTTATGCCAAAGCTAAAATGAGGGAGATAGGTATTTTTTTCAACTAATGATAAAGAAAGGGAATCCGTCTCTTGGTGGGTTTTAACCTTAGCTAGCTGTCGAACAAATCGACTTTGATTCTTACCGGGTACCGAACGCCCAAACTCTTGGAAAACCAACAGTTACAGTATTTTAAAATGTGTATAATTAATCAAACTATAGGTTTTCATTGATATATCTTAATTTGTTTTTACAATACAAAAAAGTTACACTAGCCTGGATGGTGGGAAGGAGAAAAAAGGGAAAAAAGGATAAGGGGGAAAAGGGAAAAGGGGAAAATTGAAACGGGGAAAAAATGAAAAGGGGAAAAAAGGAAAGGGAGATGGGTCTAGTCTATGTTGAGCAATAGATAAGTCGAATTCACTGTATAAAGTGTTAAATATGTATGAAGCGCGGTGAATGAATGTGTTTTATTTTGAGTTGGTGTTGAATTGACGGCCATTTAATGTCTGTTTTTTCTGATGGGCACTCTTAATTGTAATCTTGTATTATATGTACTAACGTTGTGATATACTGTTCGTGTTTACTTAGCAACAAAGCCCACTGTACACCAAAACTTGATCGGGGACAAGAAGAGACTGGGTTAATTAACAGATTCCTCTCGTGGGACGGTCGAGAGCCTGAGTAAACGGGTGTCCCAAACCCCATTAGCGTTCAGTCCAGGTATAGGGGTGGGTCCACCCCCTTTGAGGTGGTGGCGCGTTTTGCCGGCAGGTGAGGGGACTAATTGATGGCATGTGCCCTTGTGCGTGTTGGGTGATCACATATTTACCGGATAATTCAAAATAATGTTCTCTCATTTTCGACAGATTAACTGACTTTTGTGAAACTACGGTACGATGCGATTTTATCAACCGAGTTAGGAACAATCCTATCCCAGTGGCATATTTACAAAGCATATACTATTTTAGTCGCTGTGAAGACAGTAATTGATTAGGTTTCGTTTGTGCATTAATATTTTATTATTTTTATTTTATTTTATTTATTTGGGAAAATCCAATAACAGATGTTCACTTAAAATTATAATAATAATAAAGAATATTAAAAAAAACTAAGGGTTCTGTACCCGTGGCCTGAGAGATTTACAAAAAATACAATATTGTAAATAATAAATAAAAAATAATAGAAGATGTTAGAACACAAATAAATAACAATTTAAAGTTAACTGATATATAATAGCCAGCTAAATTTCAAAAATTTAAAGTTAACTGATATACTAATAACTAATAATTTCAAAAATTTAAAGTTAACTGATATACTAATAACTAATAATTTCAAAAATTTAAAGTTAACTGATATGCTAATAACTAATAATTTCAAAAATTTTAAGTTAACTGATTTACTAATAACCAGCTAAAATTCAAAACATAATGTATTGTAAAATTTCAACACAGCAGCAATCAATAAAAGCACTACACAATAGCAATAATAACAATATAATAAATGTATACCTACAACTAAATAAATTTTCAAAACCTATACTATTTCAGTCACGTTGTCGACTATAATCTTTTGTTTGTGCAAACCTAACCTAACCTATAGGCTGCATTAGACCATAACTTAACCCAACATACCCGATGGACTGCAGTAGACTAGCCCCTATTGTGCGGCTGACTACATTTGCAGTCCAGTGAAATTAGCACTACCTTGAGGTGCACTGCAGTGTGCAGAGTGTTGAGCTAGGTTTTGAAAACATTTCATTACTGTCCATGAAATTTCCAAAGTAAAATAATTGAATTTGTATAATCGTTACTATTATTTCAAATCTAATTTTCAATATTAAATTAGGCTCTGAGATATTTACTAAATTCAACCCGTCTCATAGAGGCTGTTCTTCTTATCTAATTGATATAATTAAGCCTATGGACTGAAATGGTATAGGTTTTCCTGAATTCCGAACCGTAATCAGAGAACGGATCACCAGCTAGTAGCTACAGAACGCGACTAGCCACGAGCGAAAACGCGTGATCGCAGAGCTGGACTTCTTGCAAGGTCCCATTTACATGCGATGGAGCCAATTCCTGATGTCGTAGAGACCTAAAAGCTTAACTTAATTTTCGTTTTCTTTATTATTATTTATTTTACTAATTTTCTTTTCTATCTTACCTTATTTTATGTTGTATATATCAAAATAGTATAAAATAAAGTCGCTATCTTTGTCTATCTGTTTGTGCGCTTAGGTTTTCTAAACTACGCAACGGATTTTGATAGAATTTTCTTTGTCTTTTAGAATTTTTTTCCGGAAAGCTTATATATATAATACATACATATTATATTTATGGAAGTAGAGAAAAGTCGATATTTTGTAATCAAATCGTTAAAAAAATATTTTAGGAAGCTTACATTGTTAACGCTGAATAATGTACTACGGAATTGTATATCTTAAAAAGGCATACAGAAAATTACGCGATGGTATATGTTAACTTCCAGCAACGGGTTCACGTCCGCTAGTATATTATATCACCCTTCCCGAGATCTGAAATAAACAAGGTAAAAATCTACTATATTATATAGGGTTTTCCAATAAGAGGTGTTATTTTGAACAGCCCGCTATTTTGGTGGATGTTACTTTTGAACCTGTTATTTTTTGACATTTTGCAAGTAAAAACTACGTCATTGATAAAAATGGAACGATACACGCTTCAACAACGCATTGAAATTATTAAAATTCACTTGAGTGAATCAAATGCAAATCATTTTGAGTGATGAGGCCCATTTCCACCTCGGTGGCTTCGTCAACAAGCAAAATTGTCGCATCTGGGGCTCGGAAAACCCAAGAGTTATTGTTGAAAAGCATCTCTATCCTCAACGTGTGACTGTTTGGTGCGGTTTATGGTCCGGCGGAGTCATTGGACCTTACTTTTTCGAAAATGAGGCTGGAGCACCTCTTATTGGAAAACCCTGTACTTGTCACCATGATTGAAATGGAATTGGCCTTGTAAATGATTTTCTACAAACAAAAGCAACTCTATTGCATTTTTCGCCGTGACTGAAATAGTATAGGCTTTGTTAATGATTTTCCAACATAGGCTCTGTTAAAACGTTCAACGTTGACGCAACGTTGACGCAAACGTAACTTTCTGACGCCTCCGGTTATCCAGAGGGCTGTACTTCTTGGACTTGGAACACCTGCTCTGATTACGGGAAGGATTTTGATGAGTTTCAGCCAGTATCCACAACAATCTAGAGACAGTATGTAAATTTATGACCCACACTATTCCTTCTTCTTTATGGCACCTGTATACACTGGCCTTTCACACTCCATTAGCGTTCGGACCAGACAATAGGGGTGAGTTCACCCCCTTTGCGGTGGTGGCACATTTTGACGGCAGGTGAGGGGCTAATTGATGGTCTGCGCCCTTGTTAGTGTGTCGGACGATCACGCTGCGTAATGACCTGTGATTAGGACGGATGGGCAATAAAAAAGATACTCTCGATTCAGACAGACTGGATGCCTACAATGAAATTCTAAAACTCTGAAAATAACTACAAGTGTTCAACATTGTTTCGGGAAAGTTATGGCTGTAATAAATTTTACGAGTTTTCAGGAAATTGCTGGAAAATTAATAGAAGAGTGAAAACATGACGCAATATTTTCAGTGGTTAGTAATGTTTTTGACATCATCTTGAATACCTTAGTATTATTTATTCTGCAAAACAAGTATGTCGGCAATTTGGAATAAAGTTTTTAGGGCGAATAATTTAAAAATCGTTCCTACAAATTCACCCATTGATCCAACATACCTAAAATGTTCATTCATTTGATATTCTGACACGAGACTTTACAAAGAACAGAAAACCACTTATTAACATTCATGCTGACCAGAAAGACAGAATAATATATGATTTTGTATCATTGTATGATATTATATCATTTACTTATTCTCTGTGTATCATTTCTCTATTATTTCCTTTATTAGATCGTGACCGAACCTTTAATTTACCTGATGACAATTTTGTGTCTCTATTTTGTCAAATGTTGCTTTACAGAACTCAAAAATTCTTATATTTATTTAATATTGTACAATGTACTGTAGTACTACTGGACTATTCTCACATATTATACGATTGTACTAATCATTTACATCTTATAATAACAGGATAATTATATCAAACCTGGTTATATTACACAGAGTCATTAACAACTTAATTGACAGCCCTGCCATTGTCGCCATTATTAAATTCTGTGTGCCGACTAGAACACAAGACAAAATGTAACAATCTTCTGCAATGCATGCACAACCAACTAACAGACGCACTAAATAATCAATAAGATTCATGATCTGGGCAAAAAGCTTATGGGAACTATCTATTTTGATTTTCTGACTCCATTTATAGAATTAAGCGTAATCTATACCAGCACTTTGTTTAGTCCTACAAATTATAGTAGCGTTAATAAAGTAATTTTAGTGATTTGTCTTATATGAAGTATTCTTCTAGATTCTTTTTTTATATTTTATGTTACTGTTACACGTTTTACTAATACTGTTTTAGTAATCATGTAATTAGATTAACGTTATTTCATACTTTAAAAACATTGTGTATACTTTTCGATAGGTCACTAGGTATATTCTGTTATTATAATTCATGTAAAAGCCCAGTTGGGCGTAAAATCAATAAAATAAAATACATTAAATATTTAGGTGTTATAAATAAACGCAAGATGGTTTTCAGATGTCATTCATATTCATTTATCGATGTCGTGAACTGTGTTTGAAAATGTATGTTTTATAAGGCTGATAAAATACAGTGGATGGGACGACTTGAATAAATAATACTCACTAGAAATGCCTTCCTTGTAGATTTTTATTTTTTTATTTATTTATTTAACGCCTAGAGGGCTTTTACATGTGGGTGGTACAATTTTAATGACAGACAATTTTGAAACATGAGAAAGAAATAATAAAAATAAAATTACATTAAAAAATAATATATGCAAGAAACAAAATTAAAAATAACAAGAACATAAATTAAAAAATACAGCAATTTGACTGGTTTACAAAAATATAACTTCCATTTAGGAATAATGTTGAAATAAGTCTTTTGCGTAATCCACAAGATTCGCAAAGTTAATATTAAATATATCGACATCTAACACCTAAGTATTGGTTTCCCATAGTGTGAAACCGTTGTATTGGGGAGTTCGCAATGTAATTGCGCTTATGTGTGTTGCAGTGGAATAGTGTATTTTGTCGTGTTTTTATTGTAGGTATTCGTAAGTTTATGAGTTGCAGAAGTTCGCAACAGTCGAATTTAGAGTTTAGAATTTTGAATAAAAAAGTTAAGTCGTTTATTTTATGCCTGTCTTCCAATGTGTGTATTTTTAGAGTATTTAATAAGAAATGATATTGTAAGGGGGTATTTCACTATCTCTGATTATGTTCTGACCAAGCACTAATCCGCGGATTAGTCATTTTTTCGTTTTCACTATATCTGAATAACGCTAACGCTCGGGTTAAAGTTCGATTTGACTAATCAGTGCTCGAACTTCACGTTAGGCGCTATTCCTCGAATCAAAGTTGGCGTCAAAACATTCCGAGTTTGACAGCTGAGAAGTGAGTCGAATTTTGTTGAATGAATTTGAATGCTTGTATGATCCATCCTGAATTATTTGATTGTGTTCAAAATAAGAAATAATGTATTAATTCGACACGAATCTATCTAAAATGACCTGATAATCAACATAACATAACCAAAAAAATGCACACTTCGCGGTGTGCGGACTGTGACGCATGACAGCCGTGGCAGTAGATAGAGTAACTGCAGACATTTTGCGATGTTGCCAGACTATTTCGAGTGTTATCTATCCGGAAGCTCGAAACAATGGTGAAACGGTCGCCGTTGAATAACGAAGTTATTCTGATCTTTAAATCCAGCCAACGGATAGCTAGTCAGATATTTAGCCCGACATAGTGAAATACCCCCTAAGTCTTCTAGTGGGATATTTAATTTAAAATATAAATTTTATTTTTATAAAAAACGAAGAAACTTTTTTTGTATTCGCTCAATGTTATTAATGTGAATTTTGTAAGAGGGAGACCAAACTACTGAGTTGTATTCAATTATGCTTCTAACTAGAGATATGTACAGGGTTTTCCAATATGAGGTGTTATTTTGATATTCAATCGTAAAAGATCAATGGTATCGTTGCTTGTGTGGCACGTAGCGCCGTTTTGTTGAAAGTAAACGTTGTCCAGATCAATACCATCTAATTCCGGCCATAAAAAATCATTAATCATCTCTCGATAGCCCAATCCATTTACCGTAACTGTTGCTCTAGCCTCATTTTCGAAAAAGTAAGGTCCAATGACTCCGCTGGACCATAAACCGCACCAAACAGTCACACGTTGAGGACATAGAGGCTTTTCAACAATAACTCTTGGGTTTTCCGAGCCCCAGATGCGACAATTTTGCGTGTTGACGAAGCCACCGAGGTGGAAATGGGCCTCATCACTCAAGATGATTTGCATTTGATTCACTCAAGTGAATTTTAATAATTTCAATGCGTTGTTGTTGCTGCATCGTTCCATTTTTATTAATGGCGTAGTTTCTAATTGTCAAAAAATGACAGCTTCAAAAGTAACATCTACCGAAATAGCGGACTATTCAAAATAACACCTCTTATTGGAAAACCCTGTATAACAGTTTAATGGCTTGTATGGAGTTAAAGTTTTTAGTTGTTCTTAATACGAAGCCTAGTGTTTTCATGCCTTTGTTTACAAATTAATTTACATTTGAATGGAATCCAATGCCGCCACTGATTTTTAAACACATCTATTTGAATTTCACTATTGTTTTCGTGAATGAATGCAATTCTTGAAATTGGAAATTAATCCACTTCCCGATTCAGCTTAAACTCAGCATGCAGACTCATCGTCAATGACATTGCAGCGGTTAATAAACGCAATAAATGTCGGTCTTATCCTAGTTCCTGGGTAGGAAGGTTCAATCCTCAGTCAAACCAAAATAATTATAATTTAAAACACATTTTAAAATAGATTCACTATAGTAAAAAAACTTTGTATTTTACGAGTCGATTTTTTAAATTATATTTTAATGGTTCTAGCCCATTTCTCATGCGCTCTGTCGCTCTTACACTTGCCTGACCTCGTATATCGCCTTCCCATTGGAACTGCATAATGATGACGGAACCCAGTTTTGTATTGGTTACCCGATTTTCCAGATTTTGTGACACGAAACAGGTTAACATCTCTTGATTTATTCTTTATTCAATGCCCTTAGTACACGCTTCTTGCTTAAAATCTGAAATAGCATTATGTTAGGTTAGTTCTGTATCTCGGCACAACGGAAGTCCTGTTGTACCTTCGCGTTCTTGTGAAATTACATAAAACAACATAATATGAAACACAATTTTTGCATTATATCCATTGATGATTGTAGCTCTATGATTATATCAGAAATATAGATATGCCGTTCTGAGGGTTATGTGCCGTTATCAGCAAAACATTTTTCTTACACAGATTGTTCGAAAAACGAACAGGGGTTGGAATAGCCGACTCAAGGGCTATTCCACACAGATAACAAATAAATTAATTATATGGTTTTGACAGGCGAATGCGGAAACACAATGCGTAACGTTACTTCACAAGCAACTTACCGGTGAAATGATGGTGAAATCTGCATCAGCCTCATCTGTCAGCACTGGAACTGAACTGGTGGTTCTTTAGCACTTGTTGTTTTAAAGTAAATTGCGATAAAATACGTCTTAGGATTATTCCGATTTGACAACCGGCGATCGAGATTTGGCGGGGCGAACGGTCATTTTTCAACTGGCTCGGCTCACGGCTTACCGTCGTTTTAGCTGACTTGTGCGAACTTAAACGACACAGTTCAAATTCTGACGATACGATTGGTTAGTACATGGCCTGTCAAAGCAATTGGCGTTACGGAACATTCCGCCCACCAAAATACAACGTGTATTTTAAACAAAATTTAGAAACCAAAAACGGGCAATGCTGTGAAACGTTGCGTGAATGAAGAACAGTGAAAAGAGAGAAGAAAAAGAAAAAAAAAATGTATTAATAATAATAATGAAAATGATAAGAAAAGAAAATAATGAAAATAAGACTAACGAAAATCGATAAGAGAGAATGCGCCGCGGAAGCGAAGATGATTAGTCACATTGACTAGGCAATGGACATAATTTGGTTAATGGTCTCGTGAGAAGAGAACCATTCGATGTACGAACCGTAGCGATACGCACAACGCCGTCGGGACCTGGGTGCAATTTGTCGACTCGCGCGAGAGGCCAGTGCAAAGGGACAGTATTTTCGAGTCGGATTATTACTACATCATTCACAGACAGTGAGTTGCAATCCTTGGTCCACTTGGCGCGCTGAGTTAGCGATTGGAGATATTCAAACTTCCAACGTTTCCAAAAATCCCGTTGGAAACGTTGAATGAGTTGCCAGCGATTCAGACGGTTGATTTTTAGATTAGTATAATCCTCGTCCGGCACGGAAGTCAAGGGTTCCAAAGTCAAAAAATGACCTGGAGTCAACACGCGTAAATCGTTTGGGTCAGAACTCATCGGGTAAAGAGCCCGAGAGTTTAGCATGGCCTCAATCTGCACGAATAGTGTCGTCAGCTCCTCGAAAGTTAGCGTTTGGTTACCGATTAAGCGATAGAGATGAGTTTTAACCGATTTAACCTGAATCTCCCATACGCCACCGAAATGGGGACTCGATGGTGGATTGAAACGGAACTCAATTTGTTCTGACTGTGAAGCAGTCTGCATAAAGGAATTGAGCTGAGTCTTAGCTCCAACGAAATTCGTGCCGCAATCTGAGTGTATGACGTTTACACGACCTCGTCGACCTACAAATCGACGTAGCGCTGCAATAAAAGCTTCGGAAGACAGGTCAGAAGCGACTTCAAGATGTAGAGCCTTGGTGGTAAAACAGACGAATAAGCAAAGATAAGCCTTGTTTATCTTAGCGCCGCGATGGTTGCCGGCCTTTATACGAAACGGACCACCGTAATCAATGCCCACAATCGAGAATGGTTTGACCTGATTAACGCGAGCGGCGGGTAGGTCACTCATGAAAGGTTCTAGAGGTGCTGGATTTATGCGATAACATTGTATACACCTTGACAGACAATGTCTGATGGCGCGCTTGGGGGACAGAATCCAGAACTGCTGTGTCAAGAAATATTGCATTGTGTTAATGCCTGGGTGACAATGTTCTCTATGTACAGCGTCTATCACAAGATAAGTAAGCTTAGATTCGCGAGGAAGTAGGGCAGGATGTTTATGCTCGAATTCAAGCCCAGATCGTGATAACCTGCCACCCACCCTGAGCACACCGTGGTCGTCAATGAAGGGATTAAGCTTCCGCATTTGTTTCGACATAAGGTTCCCCTTTTTCAAGCGCGTGATATCATCATTAAAATGTACATGTTGAGTGCGTTTAACTACTGTCAAAAGTGAAGTGTGAATTTCGGCACGGTTTAATGGAAGATACAAACGACGAGATTCTTTATTCTGTAGGTTGTAGATGAATCTAAGACAGTAACCGAGAATGCGTTGGATTTTCCGAATCGAAGAAAATTTAATTAGTAATAGGTCCACCAGATTTTCGTCCTGTTGGACAAATAACGATCGAACTCGTTCCTCAGAGTGAAGTTCGATTTCGTCGACATTGCCATCGAAAGACGGCCAAGAATCGGATGACTGGATCAGCCACGAAGGCCCCGCCCACCATAACGTGTTATCGATCAGATCGGCTGGAGATTGACCACGAGAAGCGACATCCGCTGGATTATCTCCAGATGACACGTGATGCCAAGAAGTCCCTTCGAGGGTATCTTGAATGTGACTGACACGGTTAGCTACGAAAGTCTTCCAGCGACACGAAGGAGAACGTAACCAAGCGAGCACGATGGTTGAATCCGACCACGCAAAGGTATTGGAGATCGGAAGCAATGGTACGTATAAATCTTTGACGAATTTTAATAGATCTGCTAGAAGAACTGCCGCACACAGTTCAAGGCGAGGCAACGAAATCTTTTTTGTTGGGGCGACTCGAGATTTGGCGCAAACCAAATATATTTGGACTTTATCGTCAACATCCGTGATTCGCAAGTAAACTACCGCGCCATATCCAAGTTCCGAACTATCTGAGAAGCCATGAAGTTGACACGACTCCATGTGAGGGAATGACACCCATCGAGGGATTTTGAACGACTTCAAGAGCGGTAATTGTTTAGTATAACGATCCCATTGACGAACAATGTCAACAGGGGGGGTGTCATCCCACCCAACCTTTAGAACCCACAACTTTTGTACTAGGGATTTGGCGAAAAACGTCAAAGGGCATAGAAAACCGAGAGGGTCAAAAACCCGAGCGACTTCACTGAGGATAGTGCGTTTAGTACACTCGCGATCGAGGCACAGGACTTCGAATGAAAATGTATCATGTCGTGGCTCCCACTTTAATCCCAATACCTTGAGAATGTGAGAGTTATCAACATCCATGGACACCAAGTCATTGAGGCAATATTCCGGAGGCAGATCGGCGAGTAATTCTGGTTTGTTACTAGCCCACTTCCGCAATTCGAATTGACCTCGTTTGAACAGCTCGATAACTTCGGTTTTCGTTTGTTGAGCTTGTTCTAAGCTGTTACAACCGGTGACGATGTCATCTATGTAAATATCCGAAGTTAGCACACGACGCGCTAGCGGTAAATCATAACCTTCATCTTTGGTCAACTGTTTGACAGTACGACAAGCCAAAAATGGGGCAGAGGAGACACCATAGGTTACAGTGTTTAGTTGGTACTCTTGGATGGGTTCCGACGAATGAAAACACCAAAATGTTCTTTGGAAAGCGCGATCTGGTTCTTGAACCAATATTTGGCGATACATTTGTCGTACATCAGCAGTAAACACTACCGATGGTATACGGAATTTCAGCAAAAGCTCCAGCAGGTTCTTTTGAAGCTTTGGACCGATAAGCAAGGTATCATTTAACGAGGATCCGTTCACATCTGTCGCTGAGGCGTCGAAAACCACTCTTAACTTAGTGCTAGCGCTGCCTGGACGAAGAATGCAATGATGAGGTATGTGATACTTTCCCTTTTGCAAATCTTTTCCAGGAACACGAGTCATGTGACCACTGTGTAAATAATCAGTCATGAAAGCAGAATATTGTTCACGTAAGGTTGGATTTGCTATGAGTTTGCGCTCGAGTGAATGGAATCTGCGTAAAGCGATCTCACGCGACCCTGGGAAAGAGATATCCCTTCCCCTTTCTCGGAAAGGCAAGGATACGATGTATCTTCCCGAAGATCCGTCCCGTGAGTGGTCAGTGCAGTACATTTGTTCACAAAGTTGTTCCTCAGGAGTAAGGTGTGAAGACTGGGGAATGGTGTCTAACTCCCACAGTCGCTGGACCTCTTCGTGAAGCCGGTCCTCGTTAGTAACGATGAAAGATTTCGTTTCGTGAGCAGTGTCCGAACCAACTGAACCTAGAAGAAGCCAACCAAATGCAGAATTGAAAGCTGATGGCTGACGTGGACCACCATTCACATTACCAGGTCTCAGAAGAGAAGAGAAAACCTCAGCACCCAGAAGAAGATCAATCGGTCCCGGTTTGTGGCAGTCAGGATCGGCAAGAGGCAAGTTTCTCAACTGATGCCACGATGACTTATCTAGACGAACAGTTGGCATGTTGCCGCAGATACTAGGCAGCGTAAGTGCCTTGATGTTGAAGAGAACCCGTCCCTTAACACCGATCTCTAATTGAATGACTCCCGACGTGGTTGCGGAAGATTGGCCTAAGCCGCTAACTCTCTGAGAACTGGCTTGACGAGGGATGCCTACGAGCTCCGCAGCGCGATCGGTGATGAAGTGAGCTTGACTGCCCGAATCGATCAATGCGCGAAAGGTTTGGAAACGGCCGGATGAATCGCGAATGCCAACATTGGCTGTTGACAATAGTACTATGGACTTGTCTCCTAAATTGGTGAGGACCTGAATTTTAGAGTCGGAAGAAGAAGTCTCCGGGTCCGTAGACGTCGTGGGGTGTTGATGCTGATCTTCCAAAGAAGCATTTTCGTCTCGATGGAGCAAAGTATGGTGTTTTTGCTGACATTTTTGACATGTAAACAAAGATTTACAATCTTTGAGATAATGAGAAGAATGAAGACAATTGAAACACCAACGGTGTGATTGAGCAAACTGTAGGCGATCCTGAACTGACTTGAGTGCAAATACCTTGCACTTGGAAATGGAGTGGTCTTCCCCGCAACAGGAGCACTTCAGGTAAGTGGTGGAGGTCGAGGACCTATTTGTTTCAGACTGTCCTTTCTTAAGATCGCAAAGAAGCGCTGAAGTGCGTTTTTTGGCAGCCTGATTAAAGTTCCGTGCAGGAGGTTTGTCAATAGTACTGCTATCGCGAGTCGAAAAATGTAAGTCTCGTACAAGAGCTTCGCATTTGTTGTAAAGAAACTCTTTGAGTTTCAAATATGAAGGCAGCTCGGTAGGAGATTACAGTTGTTCGAATGCGCATCTTGTAGGTGAATCTAATTTCGATAGAATTAAATAACAAAGAACGAAGTCCCAATTGTCCGTTGGGAGATCCAATTCCTTTAAAATTGTTAAATCCTCGTTAAATATATCGAACACGCGACGGAATTCAAAAGGATCGTTGGGCGGAAAATTTAAATTTAGCATTTCCCGCCAACACGTAAAGGCGAGTTCACGCGCGTTACGATAGCGTGCGATTAATCTTTGATATGCTTCAACGTAGTGAGCTCCTTGTACTGGAAATGTCCGAATTAACCCTAAAGCTTCTCCAGATAAACATGAGAACAAATACTGCATGCGTTCGATGTTGGATAAAGATTTGTTTTCATGAATCAGAGCGTTAAACATGTCGTAAAATTCGGGCCATTGCTTGACATTTCCAGAAAATATTGGAATGTTTATTTTTGGTAATTTAACGTTTGTGCACGCATTCGCGGTCTTACAATCGAGAGGCTGACTGGTTAACTCCTGGTAAATTTCGACAATTTGATAATACATCTCGTCAAAGGTTTCACGAATTTTATCCTCATCAATTTCGTTTGTGTCATCTAAAGCTAATATTTCCGCGTGAGACGTTTCAAATTCAAGAACTATCTTTTCCAGAGTAGTATAATGCGCTAACAATAAGTTGCACTTAGTTGCATCGTGCAAAGCGCTTTTTGCTATTTCATGTGTCTTGACTAACCTATTATTCGCTAATGTCCGTTTCCGGCGCAATGTTTGAATGGCTGGGGCCATGTTGAATAAACGCGATTGGAAACGTACCTAAAAACGAAACGAAATAAATGATAATAATTTAATCTATTATAATTATATACGCCGTAGGTCGTAAATACTATGAAATCGTAAATACTATGGTCGTAAATAAACGAAATAAATGATAATAATTTAATCTATTATAATTATATGCGCGGTAGGTCGTAAATACTCAAGAGCTAGGTACCTACCTAATTACTGTTCGAATTGATTATTATTCAAAATTTAAGAAACATTCCACAGCACTATCCGTTTTAGCATAGATAGATTTTAATCTTAAAGTTCCCTAGTTTCGGCACCAAAAATGTTCGAAAAACGAACAGGGGTTGGAATAGCCGACTCAAGGGCTATTCCACACAGATAACAAATAAATTAATTATATGGTTTTGACAGGCGAATGCGGAAACACAATGCGTAACGTTACTTCACAAGCAACTTACCGGTGAAATGATGGTGAAATCTGCATCAGCCTCATCTGTCAGCACTGGAACTGAACTGGTGGTTCTTTAGCACTTGTTGTTTTAAAGTAAATTGCGATAAAATACGTCTTAGGATTATTCCGATTTGACAACCGGCGATCGAGATTTGGCGGGGCGAACGGTCATTTTTCAACTGGCTCGGCTCACGGCTTACCGTCGTTTTAGCTGACTTGTGCGAACTTAAACGACACAGTTCAAATTCTGACGATACGATTGGTTAGTACATGGCCTGTCAAAGCAATTGGCGTTACGGAACACAGATTATTTCTTCTGCACTAAATGCCCAAACGATTTAAACCATTTTTTTTTGTTTTAAAAAGAAATACAAACATTCCCGGGTTACGAATAACCTGACAATATTTTAAAATCTCCTACTACCACCACACTAAGCATTATTTTACATATTCTACCTCTGCCTAAATAGCGCGCTATTGCGTTGTGTAATGTGTAGTCGCTCTTCGCGGCGAGCGTAAAACCACGTGTGGTCGTCTGCGCCACCCATTAAATTATATAACCCATCACACCATTAAATATTTTTACGACTTGATTATAAAACATCGACTTTTCTCTACTTTCTATAAATACAATATGCATGTGTTATATATGTAAACCTTCCGAAAAAAATTCTCTAAATGATAGTGAATACTCTTGCGTAGTTTAGAAGAACTAAGCGCACAAACAGACAGAATATCTGTTGCGTAGTTTAGAAGAACTAAGCGCACAAACAGACAGACGCGGATAGCGACTATATTATATACTATTTATAGATTTAAACAGGAAAGGAGTTGTGCAGATTCCGGTGAACGAACTTGGCGGGACATAGTATTGACTATGGCTTTATTGTGGGAAATTCACTTGAAAGTGTTTCACATTTGAAACTCGGCGTAGAAAAATTAAAAAAATATTTTTTATTATTTTTGAATCGTGTTAAATAAATTGTAACAGATATATATTTAAAAAAATGATTCATATTTGCTGCACGTTCAAGAGTTAAAGATACTCTCAGTATCCCCAGAATAGGATCGTTGTGTTAATCGTTGTTATAATCTGTGTTTAATTACTTAATCTGAATAGACAGTAGCCAGGTATCTGTTTTTCTTGTGATTATTCTAAATTTCCTATAGTCGGGCCTCCGAGTTTATCAAACATGGATCATTATCAAAGTCGTGCCTCATTATTTATCACGACGAAGTGTTGTTATCTTCTTCTCTCGTTTGGAATGAAAAGGCTTGCTAGCTTTACCAACCTGATAGTGAACAGGAACTTTATTCCAGACACGAAAGTGACCTTTTCTTCAACCAATCTTCTAATAAATGCCCTATTATCTATTAATCCATTCAAATGAACGTTCGACCTATTCCCTATCTGTAGTGGTAGTATAATACCAGTAGCATCTGTCATACAACGTGTTTTTACCTTCATTGTGTTTCCTGTATGAATTTATTTATTTATTTTGTGATAATACGTAAGTAATAACAATAATATGTTTTATATACTATTCCCAGTGAGTTTAAAAAAATCATTACAAGAAAAAAAACATTAATAAAATGAAAGAAACTTATTATCACATAATAAAACGAGTTTAAAGGGGAATTCAATGAACAGTGTACGTAAATTTTGAAACAGACCAGAGAGACTTAACACAGTTAATTGGAAAATGTTCTCAAATACATTAAAATAAATAAACACAGGAATTCTTTAAAATTTTAATTGTAATATAAGTTAATCATTAAATAAATTCTTAATCAAGGGAATCACAAGAGAATAAGTGTGCGCTCTCTTCAACAACTGCTACAAGACGAGTATACTCCTAAATTAACTTTATAGTGATATTCCAGTAGAAATCGTCGAATAAAAAGTTAGCTATAAATATTACTTACCAATTATTATTTAAATTTCCGCTGGGCAGGTTTTTTTTAGCAAAAATGGAAAAAAGCCTACAAGAAAAGAAGATTCTTTAAATTAAAAATTACACTAGAACAGTAACTTAAGTAGCAATAATGGGATATTTTCCCAAACGATGAATACCATTATAAAATTGTGGAAGATTTAAAGTTTTTTTTCTGATTCTGATCATTGTACTAAAAGTGAGTCATTTATACTTATTGATTTTAAAAACGATCTAAAACCACACATTTCGTAATGATTCTAACCGGCTACAACGTCATTATGACATAGAAAACAGCAATGTCTGATAAGACCGCTTTCGCCAACGTCGCCCGGTGTGACGTCCGCGCCGCCGAATTCACGAATAAAAACAAACACTTCGTTATAGCGGCAAATCCAAAATGGCACATTTTGAACCGTTATACAATTTTTTTTCGTACACACAAATAAAATAAAAATACTAAATATTATAATACAAAAATAAAAATAAAATAAAAAACAGAGAAAATAACCCATTATGAACCTCAAAGTTTTGCTCTCGTATATTCAATAAATAAAAATAAAAATATATATATTTTTTTTTTTAAAGAAAGACAAACATTCCCGGGTTACGAATGACCTGACAATATTTTAAAATCTCCTACTACTACCACAGTAAGCGGAAAATGTTGGTTGTGTTGTGATGGAGGACTTAGCCACCCGAGGAATTGAACACACTACGCCTGGGTGGGACCCAAACGCGATGTCAACTCGGCCACCGACTGGTCTATATTCAAACAAGTTCTGCTGTGTACTCATTATTATTCGTGACAGCTGTTTCGCCTTCTGAAGGCATTATAAAAATGTAGTAAAGCCACTTACAGACGATACATTTTTATTATTTCCATTACTTATTATGAAAATAAAACACTACCCAAGTTTCCCGACTTACTGTATTGTTTAAATTTTACTTTACCCTTAAAAGATGGCTAATATTTTGTAAATATCTCAAGCCAAATATAATATTTAAGATTACATTTGAAATAATTGACAGGCATCTACAATGTCAACGTTTTACTTGGGAATTTTCTTGGATACTATTGAAACGCATTAAAAACTTTTAAAACCTAGCTCTATACACTGCACATTGCAGTGCACCTGAAGTTAGTCATGATTTCTCTGAACTGCTATTGTAGTTGGTCGTATTCTAAGGGTTAAGGGCGTAGTAAGTAAGGTGTTTCCGAATAAATAATTTGGATGACTCAGGGCTTTCTTTTTGCCTGAATAATTATTATGCTAACTCTTATTTTTGTGTTCTGTAATAATTGAACTCGGCTTAAACATATCCTTATTGATTTATCGGAACCGCGTTTCTGTTTGCTCCATCCCAATTCGATCACTGAGAAGAACTTACAACATTATTCATTTAAGTGTATAACTTTGCGATATGATATTTATATGCTTGTAAAATTCGAACATTCTAACTTCTTCTTGTTCTGGTTTATATTATATATCATGCTGTCAAAAATTAAACTAATATATATGACTAACCTAGCGCCAGTCCTAAATCGTATTTGATATAAAAATGAAATAAGGTAATGCTAGCATTGTACTGTGGAATATTTTGGCTTGTAGATAGGGCTCAACGTATTGCATTGCCAAATCTTTAATGCGTTGCTATTATTTATTTCTTCTCTTACATTGTGCTCCATTTTTAACAAAGGGACTACCCCGTACAATAAGCCAAATTAATTGGTTATATATCTATATTACAGCTTTGAGTTTTAAAATAATTTCTTTGGAAAAACTAAATTAAACAATACTTATTTTTTATGTGTATGTGTAGATATTTGCACGTAGTATATGTATCTAGTATAGTTAGTGGCCGAGCCAACAAATGCATCAAGTTCCCTCCCAGGCGTTGTGGGTTCAATACTTTACTAGCTAAGTCCTCCAACATTGCAAAAGCAGCAGTTTTCTCTTTATAATGATATATATTTATGTATATTTTAATACGTTGCATTATATGTTAGTTTGTCATATTTTGGGGTTCAGCGAGGACAGACAAACTAAAGGAGACAGTTTCTAAGATATTATAAAGTAGTAGAAGGCTGCTCTAGTCTCACATTTTAATTAATTCCGACAATTTCTTAACTATATTTTTTGTTCACCGATGCCCACGGACGTAACTTATTTATATTTAAGATTAATAAAAACAGTAAATCCTTCTATTAAAATATTTTACGTAAATATTTTTCAAAAATTTATAAAACGTTTTTCAATCTCAAATTAGCAGTAAGCACCAGATTTTATTTTTCTCGTTGATGAATTAGTTACTTACCGAGGGATTAATTTAGAAAAATCTTAAATTTAAGTATTACGTTTGTCAGAATTAATTCAAATAAACCCCGCGGAAAGATCGATTTTCTAAGACGGCTAGGGCGAACTTGACTGTAGGTCCGTCCAAAACTCCGGACCGCGTGTCGAATATTTTTGTACACGCCTTCTTAACTTGAACGTAATATCGGTTAATAGTCTAGTGTTCCAATGTAATAATGCTTTTCCATGATTCAATGCTAGTAATAAGCACCCGGGACACGTAGTGCTATAACGTCCTCATGAAACTATCCTTCAATATCCTTTTCTATTATGGTCGGACATTTTCAAACATTGACAAACTTTTTCTTTGCATTTAAAAGTTTACCATAAAAGTTTTCCCGTAGAATTTGAAAAAATTCTGTAGTTCACTGGATCGAGGTTTACAATTTTTTTTAATAATTATTTTTATATCAAAAACCAAAAAAAAAGTGGCATACGATAACCTTTATAATACGTTACTTTCGTATAGTGGTAAATAAAGCTTACATACAAACCTACCATCGGTAAGCGATTTTAAAAACTTTAGCTAAAAATACATATTTTGCGCATTGTTTGTAATAATAGTGTAAATAATCTCCTTTCGAATATAGTGGCATAAGTTAAAAAAGAACGACTATTTTTGAAATTGATGTCAACCGGTAATATACATATATGCCCGACGGGTTAAATCCTATTTCATTCCACAAGCAACATTTTCCACTTTTGATGATGGAAGTGGGTAGAATTCAAATAAAGTCGGATCGTTACTTTCCACCGGCTCTATTCTCGTAATACCCTTTCGGGGAAGATGCATTAGGGTTTGTATGAATGCAGGAGATCCTCATAAAGATTCCATACATCAGCGTTAACTGCAGTTTTCTGAAGTTTTATTATGCTGTTCATCGCGGTCCCATACAAAACACACAGACTTATAAAAGCGCATCCGAATGTTATGTTATACTCGGCGGGTTCTTTGCAGAGGAATCTCAAGGAATCGAGTGAAATAAAAGATTTTATGAGGCGGAAATAATGCTACGTTGCCCCCTAGGTAGATTATTAGGAAAAATATATTATTCACTGGAAGCTCGTTTTGTAAGTTTTTTTTACTTCAAAAATAGCCTGACTGCCCAGAGCCAGTGGACATCCCCAATGTTTAGCATATTTTGAAACTTAAGGCGATGCCATACGTAGTAATTAATGCAAAATGGTTTGAAAATTTGGTGAGAAATATAAAAAGAAAAGAAATAGAAATGATTCAGGTGCTTTAATTAAATACTGCGAGTAGAATACATCTTGGCCTTTGAAATAATCGAGTTTTTTTTTAGATAAATCTTTTTATAAGCCCAGAAAAAAATAATGTATAAGGCCTGTGAAAACTGCTTTAAAGTTCAAAATCTCCTACTTACGAATCCATTTTCGGTCATGATTTTTTTGTATAATGTGGCAAATAAAGTTATTTATAAAATGATCGAAAAAAAATTAAATATTTATGCCTGAACATCCACAAAATAAAATAAAAGGCACTTTTTGGCCATGTTTTTTTCTTGCATAAATCAAAACAGGCGGATGGTGTTAAGCGGGAATTTAAACCTTATCGCTATCTACGTAAGGGGTGTTATTGATAGCGGCTCGATTTAAAATATAACACGACGTATGGCATCGCCTTAAAGAAATTGGCAAGAGAAGATGACGAGGAGGAATGTTGGGTTAGATTAGGTAATAAATTATTATAAGCAATAATTAGTCGCCTGTAATATCAATACAAATTGAAAATATCTCCCGAGAAAAAATAAATGCCGCCGAAGGGAATTGAACCCTGTCCGGTCACACACTCTGGACCACTGAGCCACGTCGGCTTATTTCCAACACGCCAAATAATTCAATATGTACTAGTAGGTACTTCAAACAACAATTACTGCTTATTATATATTTTTTTCACCTGTAAACAACCAATGTTATTTTGTAGGAAATGCTTTGTTAGTGCTAAATTTCCCAGCTTATCATTTTAAAAGATTAAATTGTGAAATAACGCAAATTAATCAAATAGAATTTACCTGCGCACTCAGCGTATAAGGAATTTCAGTCATTTTTTTAAAAACAGCATCAACGTCCACATTCAAACTTAAATACGAGTGTTTTAATTTTTATTTTTTGTAGAACAAAAAATAAAAATTCTCCAAGTTTGATTTTTTAAGCCCGCCAAAACGACCATAACCAAAAGGTAGAATGGTTACGTGACGTCATCTATGCTCTGCGCGTCTACCGTGGGAATACCGAGTAGGCAATTTCTATGGAGGTTTTCTTTATTCTTCATTAAGGAATTCCAGTTTATTCTTTTGTCAATGTTAAGCGTCTAAATAAATTAATGGAATTTTTTATATCAAAATTTCACACTAAAAATAATTTTTCACCTTAGAATTTGTGATTCGCGCCAAAATATCGCAGGACGTTGGGGTTCACACGGTATTATCGTTATACCTACGTAGCTTACAGGCTAAAACATTGCTGCAGTTTGAGGTGTACTCGCCAGCGAGGTTAAATCATCGCTCCTTATGAGTTAATTTTGGGAGTAGGTGATTTTAGTCGCGGTCGCGCATTTGAGTTATGTTGTGAGCGAATATCTTCAATATTACCGCTTTAAATTTAACAAAACCTTTAAAATGTCAGGAAATAATGCTAATTATTATTCGTACCGATGTCTAAAAAATACAAGCGTTACAATGCAATTTATCGTTGTTCCGGGAAGTTTTTACGCAAAAATGGTTGATGTGATCTGTTCTCTGCCATATTATTAAATAAAATGACATTATATTAACGTATTTTACAATAATTGTGTGTATTTACACTTATGAAGATCATAGTCACCCCGATAAAACTAAAAACCACCACAAAAATCATTTCCGAACCTCATATCATGCAAATACAAAATACAAAACAACACAACACAACACAAAACCGTATGGCAACCGTTCCCGTTTATTTGCAAAGTACACCATGTAACAGAAAGAGATGCACAGAGATGTTTAGTTATTACATTGTAGGTACAACTTAACACAGACGTCGTGTTTAGTTACATAGTACATTAGACGTCAGATTTCGTTCGGCCAATCGTTTGTAGAGTATAGCTTTTAAATCACTTTTCAAGAACGATTTATTAATTCTTAGAGTAAAAATATAGAATTATATACCTATGTATGTAGAATCGGTGTGTTTTGGTCTACATGAACATGAACATATTTTTCAAAAGTCAAAATATTTTTTACTCAACTTCCTTATTGAACCAGCGGCCTTCGAATTCGTAGTCAAGAATCGTAAATCGTAACCACTGAACCACGGGTTAGGTTATTAGTTTAGGTTAGGTTATTATTATTAAATTATTAGGTTAGTCTAGTTAGTTAGCAAAACGGTTAGCGGTTAACGATTCGATTCTGAAAGTCTTTCATTAGGACGTTACTGTACCTTTCTGACCTTTATCTTTTTCATCTCCTTCTCATTTTCACTTCATACAGACAAACAAATAATACACTTAATGTACTTATATGTACCAAAAATTTGTAATCTTCTCCGATATATATATTAGTGCATTACCGTTTTATGGTGAACGTGAATAAATAAATAAAATCAATAAAAGTTGGGTACGTCAAAGAGTACAGTTCTATAAACACAATTGTGCATGTGGCCAAAAGAGGAACTAATTACGCCACATCGTTATTATTTCGCTGTCAAATTAATTTCAGTCAATTTTGTCTTTACGATGAGAAAACCAATGAAAGTGAAGTACGAAACATTATTCTTAAGGTTGAAACGTTCATGAACATTAAACAACTACGTTAATTAAATACAAAATTTAAATGAGTTGAATTTAAAGCAGGCATGCACAAACTTTGCGTAAATGATAATTATTTATCACCCACGCGGAGAGTTCATCAATTTTGAACATACATACTTATTTATACTGGCTGTGCCTAATAATTTAATAATTGAATGCTTAGATCAAATAATCAAAACGTACAAACCATGTTTTTTTTTAATTTTATTATATATTGGATAACCCTGTATATCCCGAAATGGAGATGCTTCTTTCTTATTCGCTGTAATTACCCCAAATTAATTTGATTAGTTAATTGTGTTAAAATTGTTTAATTATGTATAGCGTCTCAATTTAACTTTGTCCATTTCACAAGTACCAACTTTGATAAAAGTTAAATATAAGTTAGCAGAACAGAATAAGAAGAACATAATGGGCCAGTTTCACAGAACACGAACAATTTATCAAATTTCAAAGTTAATATTCAAGTTCTGTGAAAGATCTATTCATGTTCTGTTATTATTCCATAAGTATGTATTTTTTATATTTTTAAGTAAATAACGCATAAGATCCCCAACTACTCCTATCTGTCTGGAGCCAGTGAAACTATGGGATGCCCAAAGTTGGAGACGCCCTAGGAAGACGCGGTGTTTGATTTTGAAATGACAATATGCATAGTGCCTACAGGAATGTTATTTATCCAGTTCCCACCTATCTCCAACCATCACCTTGCTGAAAAAGGATTTGAAATTCAGAACAATGACAAGAACACTTCGCGAATTTCCTCGTGCATTTGTTTGGAAAAGACTGAAGAAGAATTTTGAAGTACTGGAGGCAAGCTGTTTGTGGTTGTCGTGTATATAATCTTTGAAAAGAAGGAAGTATTGAAAGTGCTTTATAAGTATTCATTCGTTGTATTGGGGCGATATTACCTCGAGATATTGAGATGGAACTCTTTATATTGTGTTGTGTGCTGCTTCGTGGTGAGTGATTGGTCTCCCTTTTTTCCTTCTTTCGTACCCCTGTTTCATCCCTACACATATGATCACCCAATTCCAACAATCGTAATTTATTTCGTTTCGTTTTTAAATACATTTACAGTCCTTAATTCATGTTTATCTGAAGCTATAATTTGGAAGCAGTTTTGGATGCAACACATGGAATGATCAAGTGAACCAGATACGTGAGTCGGGTCATGTCAAGAGTCAAATTAACAGAGGAGTATGTATGAGACGATGTATGAATTCTGCAGTCCGTCCCCTCTACCTGAAACCCCTACCCCTGCCTGAAATAGGGTGATAGTTAGTTAGTTAGTCAGTTAGATCGATTTCAACCGAAGTGAGATCAAATTGGTCTTACTTCTTCCACGCAGACACGCCCACAACACACTTCTTCGATTTGTCTCTTTAGTTATAACTGCATGTTTATACAGCGTGATCGTCTTATATTTTGCCCCGCTAAATAAAAATTTTCGTAATTACGTAAGCTATTATAAAACGGGTATTTCGCAAACCAGTTTACATCAATTAACAAAGTTAGGTAAGGTTATTGTATATAATAAATAAAGAAACAAGGATCATACAATCAACTACCATAAAATTGAGCAAATACAATCTTATTTCGTTCTCATTGAGATGAAGGTACGCCATCAAGGTGTAATAAATTCATTGCCAAGCTCATAAAGTCTGTAATAATGAACACGACTAAAAGCTTGTTGAGAGATAATATTTCTCAATGAAACAGTGGCTTAGTTCTTGTTTATAACGTCGTGACTTTTTATATGATCAGGATTTCAGGGCTATCAATTAAAAGAGAATGGATTATTTTGTACAGTTTTATAAATCGGAGAAATAATATTATTTGTCCTTTGGAAAGATATAAAAAGTTTAATGCTGTTTGTCTACTTCTTCTGGTGCCCACACTTATCGTATATCGGCTATCATCCGGCCAATTTTCAACAAGAAAACAAACATGTATTCTGCTTTGTTGTAACATGGCATCGCCCAAGTTCAATGCCTCCAGAATTCTTTAGCTAATTCATTAATTAATTCAAAGTTCCGTAGCGCATGCTAGAAATGTATTTGTGAACTGAAAATGTAAGGACACTATTGTGTCGTTCAGATGTTTATCATCTCATTTTATGGACCAAACATAATCGTAAACGGCTGTTCATTCCAGAAAATAAATATTGGCTAATACTAAATCCGAAGAAAAACTATCAATTCCACACGGAGAAAATTGAAATGCTAATTTATTAAGAATCTTCTTCAAATTATTCGTTATCCAGTTAAGAATGGGATGGCAGGCCCTTAACAAATAAATTGATAGGTTTTCTGATAAACTTTTAGTAAAATAGCCCACCTTCCGCTTCCCCATCTCCTTCCCCTCTCCATTACCTTCAGCCTCACAACATACCCCGATTGGGGATGCCATAGTCTCATTGGCTCCAGACGGTTGCAAGCAGTTACGGCTCTTGTTCGGTTTCACATGAAAAAATAATAAAAAAGTATTATCACGATGTCGGAACACGTGTTCATAAAAACCCAAAATTTTCGCATTTTTTCATTATATATTATCTAGACAAACGCTGGTGCATGACCAGTTATTTTGATTTATTTCGATATTCAAAAAACGGTCTGCAATCACGTTTTTACCCGGATTACCAATAAACTGAAGAGATTCTTAATAAATCAGCAACACTCATTTTAAAAATCTTTCCAAATATCACTAGGCCAGAGCTCGAATTTTTTATACAAATATATCAAATATAATGCTAATCAGGATCTGTATATATATACTACACAAAAAATGAAATCAAACACAAACCAAAAACAACAACAAAAACTCCAATAAAACAGTAAAAGATACGTTTATGTTATAATCTTTATCATTATATGTATATATGTACTTACCTAATACTTTTAAATTAGAATGCTACCCAAGCAGCAGTTAATCTTATGTTTAATGTAATATTTTATTTTATGGTATTTCTTCTCTTTGTTATTCATATTTATACAAACATGTTAGTAGGCTTAGGCACCAGTTAACAGTACAAATACCTATTATTTCATTATTATTGTAATACTATACTTATCAAACAACTTATCAAAATGTTAATACTCATACTAATTTGACTGTCCTAAAACGGGAATCCTCCTAGTTGGGCAGTCAAAACATTTCTTAAATAATGTATTTAAATGTATAATCTTTTACTAAATAAAAAAATATATGTCTCAGAGTTAATCGGGATCTATTAATTGTGTTCATCAAAAGACCCTTCATTTTGTGTACTTGACAATGCGTTTTACATTTCGTCTTTCTGTAAATATATTTGTTACGTTCCGGTTCCGTTTACAGGTTAAAACGGCCACCTTTTAATGGTTCAATATATAAATATTTTTATTTTCAAATGTGATAGATCGCAAATCGTTGTGATTATTAATGAAGTGGTTAAGTATTTTAATACCTAATTCAAATCTTTACGATTTCTGGGGAAATTTTTGTTTTGATCAAATTAATGTTCAAAGTTACATGTTTTCATTACCAATTATTGGCAATAAAATCTACTTTGATGTCCAAGAATTACGACATCTTTACGCGGGGTAAAGATTCAATTTAAATTTCATTTAAATGCGATACAAATAATTTATACTTCCAACAAAGGTTCAACAATTTTCGCGGGAACGTGGCCTTCATCTTTTATGTTTATTTAAATTTATTGCGTCGTGTTGCATAGAATATGAATCCGCTATAATAGTGCGCAGTACGTTGGCTGCCGTTTCTTTTGGTTTCAAGTAGTCACAGCTACTGTGAATTATTGATTTTGTAACCGTTGAGGAATAAAATAAATGTGAAAATGCATTCAGTAGGTACAGTACATAAAGCTGAGATTAATATTCAGATTGTTTTCTGTTCAAAGTTAAAGACGCAGTTTTTTTTCACTTTCGACGGCCTCCGTGGTCGAGGGGTAAGGCTCTCGACTAAAATCCCGGCGTGCGCAAGTAAATTTAATTTATTTTATGTGTGTCATTTATAATAAATAATAGTAGAATTGCGGCATGTTCCAGAGTGGAAGAAACCCTTAGTATCGCCCTGGGATATGACCACTATTCAGAATTGAAACATTGCTTTAAATGGCTTTAATCGTGTTTTGTGACCAGATCTTAATAGCCAGGTATTTTCCCTCCTTCCTCTTCCTTTCCCACCCCACTACCTCTAACCTCTCAACATGTAGCACTTCACTTAGAATTCTGGGCTTTGTTCTACGCACTGCAAGTAATTTTAGAGATAACCGGGTGCTTATAGTTTTATTTAATTCCTTAGTAAGGAGTAGACTTGAAAGTGGGTCGGTGATTTGGAGTCCACACCAGGTAAAGTATTCTCTCATGTTGGAGAGAGTTCAGAAGAAATTCTTGAGATTTCTATACATGAGGGAGTATGGCTACTACCCGTGGCTCTATCCCACTGACTTTCTTTTGTGTATGCTCGGTATGAACTATCTACGGGTCAGGAAAGATGTGCGCATTGGTACACATTTCTTTAGACTGATTCGTGGATGGTTTGAAAACTCGGTCATCATGGAGAGCATTCATTTCTACTAGCAGTTAAAAACCCGCTCCGCGGGTTTTTTTCTGCTAGGCCCTGCGGGCGGCACTTAGTTGGGCTTTGCCCAGTTTAAGTGATACTAACAACAGTTACATTTAACAGGTAGATATTAGGTCATTCACAGAGAGAGGGTGAGTATATATTGTTAAAACACGGAACAGGAAGGCGTTTAGGCATAATAATAATGACAGTTGTTCGGGTAAAACTTTACCTTTCCCGAATAATTGCCTAAATGGCTAAAGGTAAATTAATATAGGTAAATATTCGGAATCGCTGGACACGGAAAATAGGAAATATTTTTAAATAATACCTTCTGATTTACCTTAATTACTATAAAAGGAATCGAACAGCATTTGGGAAAATTTTAATTTTAGCTTTTTAATTTTTATTTACGTAAAATGAAAATTCGCTTTCGCTGTATGGGATGACAGCCTGAATAATTTCTGTTGATAATATTTTCTTTTGTCGGTATTCCTGAAATGAGCGGCTAGAGACAATTGAAAAACGTAAATTAAAAAAATATAATGTAATACAATATTCCGGCAAAATAGGGCCTACTTAGCACAAATGATTTATTTGACTATTATTTTATTTAACCTCACCTATAATAACCTAACCTAACCTATAATAATCCAGCCTAACCTATAATAATCCAACCTAACCTAAAATAATCCAACCTAACCTATAATAATCTAACCTGACCTAAGCTTACCTCATCTATAATAATCCAACCTAACCTAACCTATATCCTAACCTAACCTATAATAATCCAATCTAGCCTAACCTAACCTAACCTAACCGAACCAATCCTAACCTAACCTATCCTAACCTAACCTAACCTATACAAATCCAACCTAACCTATAATAACCCAACCTAACCTAACCCATAAAAGCCCAAACTAACGTTACCTAACCTAACATAACCTGACTTATCCTAACCCATAATAATCCAACTTAATCTAACCTTACCTATAAACTAACTTGAACTATACTAATCCAACCTAATCTAACCTAATCTAGCATAACCCAACCTAACCTATCCTAACCTATAATAACCTTTTTTTAAATATTTCCTTACTTGTAAAAGAAACCAAAATACCAAAATAATATTTGCATAGAGTAAATTATGGTAAAAATTCTAGACACTCATATCAGGAATACCAAAAAAAGAAAATGTCATCAATAGAAATTATTCCGGCTGTCATCCAATAAAACGAAAGCAAATTTTAATTTTACGTGATTAAAAATTAAAATGCTAAAAATCAAAAATTCCCGAATGCATTCAGATTCCTTCTATATTAATTAAGGTAAATCCGAAGGTTTTACTTAAAAATATTTCGTATTATCCTTGTCCAGCGTTTCCGAATAATACCTTAATATATATTATATAAATATTTATACCTGGCAAAATGATTGTTTTATTATACATATAAGTACATGTCAGATTAGAGATTTGTTGGCTAATTTTACAATCAACGAAGCATTTCTATCTTCCGATTGTCTTTCATGTTATTTTATTGGGTTGGCAGTGCCTATACTTTCGCGTATATCATATCGGTGTTCTGTCAAAATAATGCGAAATTATTATTTACGTAAATAATATTAAATATCAATATTTTTCAAAATCGTACATGCAAAGAGTTGTTGTTTATTGTCATTAAGTTGAATCAAATGTTTGTTTTTTTAACGATGACATTGCAAAGTTTAAATAAACTTCCAGAAGAAATCTTTTTATTTTGCATATTTAAATATTCGCGCCAGCCCCTTGGTTCGTTCTTTCACCGCCAGAGGAGCGCTCTGTCGGCTATTTTTGACGCGGTGAGTATCGGCCATGTTGAATGAACGCGTGCTTTTTTCGTCAAACGTCAAACGTAATCACGTAATTGTGGATAATTTTCACTGTAATGTAATTAATCCAATGGATCATGAACTTTCTAAAACATATTTTCTTCGATATTATCCAAAAATTGTATGAGCAGAAACGATATTTTTGAATAAATATCGTATTACATGTGGCGATTCTATTTCAGTATGAAATCGTGTCTTAATCTTTAAAGTCTTATTTAAACACAATTTGAATTTGACCAATCACAGTGCCTACATCGTCCAGACGCTGGGACAATAATACTATTAGATGTTCCCGATGGTTATCTACGTCACCGACAACATAGACTATTTTATCTCCCGGCCTGCAGAACTAACTTGCCAATGGTCATGCCTGTGGGGAGAGCAATCTTGCTGTTGAACAGAATAAATTTGGATATCGACATGTTTTGCATCAATGAAGCTTCCTTTAAAAGGCAAGCTCTATTATCACTGGCATAGTTGATATACACACTGTAAATATTAATCTTAGAATTCTTATTATAAAAATATTTTAAAAACGCATTGAAATGAACAATTTTGTAATGTTTTTGAAATTAATAAACAAATTGAATTGAATTAAAAAAAAACATACCTCAATTTGGGGATGACATAGTCTATTTTATGAAGACGGCGGAACACGTGTTCATGCAAATATTGACTTAATGATATTAAAGCACTACGTCATGATATTTATTAGGAAAAAAACACGAGTTTTCGATATATTCTGAATGACTAATCTTTAATTGAATATATCAGGAAGTTGGCATGCTGTCACTTTTTAACAGAATCATTTTTCTCCGTGCATTATTTCAGTAACGTATCCTCACTATATATATTTATATTGCGTCTTTTTAAGGTGTAAACGAAACAAATGCGCAATTTGAATAATGAATTATTAAATTATCGAAGAAAGCAAACACTTTGTGGCTTGACATTACATAATTGAAAAAAAAAACTTTGTTTTAAACCACTTTATTCAGTTATATAGGTCGACCGGTTTAAGTTGCACTGAAAATTCTTCAGGACAGTGGAAATATTAACTGGTTGAAAGAATTATTAATTCAAGAGATAATGTTGACCTACTTTATCGCTTGTCTGATATGATAAGTAGTTCGAATTTAAAAAAAATTATAATTCACGTTCAACAATACTTACCAACTTACCCATGCACCAGCAACTGGAATTAGTACGTTTAATTCGTAGCAACTAGCATTTAGCGTCTTCCTCTACCATAACTATAAGTGACCAGCTCAGGTACGGGGGCTCCATCGAAGCCAGAGTAAAGTTGGCCTCTCAGAAGCTGGGCGTACTGTACAGGGCCCGCAGATACTTTAATAGTACACAACTGCTCACCCTGTACAAATCGCAAGTGCGCCCTACTGTCGAATTTGGCAGCCATCTCTGGTCTGGAGCCCCAAAATACCTGAAAAAAACCCTTGACTCTGTGCAGAAACGGGCGGTCCGTTTGATAGATTCCCCAATCTTAACAAACGGACTGCAATCTTTAGAGCACAGACGTCGGGTAGGTATGCTGTCCTTGTTCTATCGGTATTACAATGGAAGATGCTCTGAGGAACTAGCGTCATTGATCCCTTCGGCGCCGGTGCGTAGTCGGGATACACGCCAAACGCGCGCCCAACATTTGTACACAGTTGACACTTGTCACATGAGAACGGGTCGCTTCTACGATTCGTTCTTAAGTTCAACAGCTCGGCTGTGGAACGAACTGCCGGCCTCTGTGTTTCCTCCCTCCTACAACATGGGACTCTTCAAGACCCATGTTCACTCCTTCCTCTCCACAAAAAGACCCTCCAAACAGCATCCCCAAAGATGACATAGGCCCTGAGGGAAATTATTTTCTTCAGGGCCTCCTGTGTGGAGTAAATATAAAAAAAAAAAAAAAAAAAAAAAAAAAAAATACTCCTTCATCGGGGTGCAATAATCCCAATACCTCCGAGCCGTAGAACCTTTATCTACCATAACAAAGATAACCATTAGCATAATACACGAGTAGCCACTTTACGTTCACTTTATTGATTTGTCATCATTATTGATTTCCGATAAAACCTTGAATATTTCGTAAAGCGGTCCCTCACAGTTTTACGACTTTTCCAATACGTAAAAAAAATCTCATCGTCAAACCGGCCAACTTCTCTCTCTGATAAATGGCACTCGATTTATGAGAAATCTCCTCCATCCATTCGTGTCATAAAATATTTCGATTACCTATAGAAGTATACAGAGATTTATGCTGACGAATACGTAGGAAGGTATATATATTTATAAGGGGGGGTGGTTAAGACTAGTGGCTACATCTAGCGAAATCTTCTCGAAGCTCTGAGCGCCGCCTAGCGGAGGAAACAAACACCCGTTTGACGGGTCGTCCACATTTCAAAGCTAGTGATAAAAATTATTGTATTAGTAAATTATTTTTTCACCGTGAAGAATCTATTTAAGATTTTGTGTTTAATTATTGGAACTATGTACATACTAACCTTACAACGCTGTCGTGGAGTTTGTTGTTATAACACATTTAAATTAAAAATATATATCGATCTATATATTTATATAAAGAAGCGTGTCTGTGGCGGGCGGTGCGTGGCGGGCGGCGGGAAGTTAATTAGTATACAACTCTACAGTTTTATTCCGAGATGAAATTTTAAATACTTGACCTTCAAGGTAAGAGGAAGGTCACAATTTAAGACTGATTTCGAAAACTGCTGTGTAAACCAAGTGAAGCCCGGACAAAACCGGGCCCTGGTGCAATTGGAGCAGTCTGCCCCAGGTGGTGACTTGCCAAGACGCCAAGGAGTCAAGGCGATGTTACATCACACTCATCGCCCTTGTGATTTTTACTAGCGCAAGGCGCCATTGGGCTTAGGGCCGATACTGTATATTAATAGTGTTTCGTGACGCTGAATTGACGTGACGTTTCGTGATGCTCCAACCAACAAGGAGGCTAGGATTCCAATTTTACTGGTTTGAATCTGCGCAGGGTTGCTTTGAGTTAAATCAAGCCGCCGTAGCGAAAACGTCAGCTAATCACAGTTGACAAAAACTCCGTACCGAGAAAACAACCGATGCGTCAATTCGATTTTTAGCCGGAGTTATAATTAGTTCAATCTTATACGAGTGCCTATGAAATCCTCCACCATACGAGCGCTACTAAAAGAACCATATCTTCGAACATCATAACCAACTCTTCCGTAAGTCACATTTGCGAATACCTATATTTTTGACTATCGCACAAATAGCATATTTTACCATCGATTTTTAAGATGAACATCCTTTTCAGCCATTTTTAATAAGATGCTTTAAAAGGTAATTCATATACGTTTAATCGGTTCTCCAATGTTACGTTAAGATTTTACTGAAATCGTTTCTTAGGGTTAAACGCGACGTTTCTTATAATCTACGTGTTTATAGATGGCGTTAATTGAATATTAATACCACTTGTTTGTTTGCGCCCGTACATACGCAGTATGAATATGAATAAATAGCTTTGTATTTTGTTTTCCGTGTAAATACTCAATTCTTACAAAAAAGGCATACAAATACAATATTGTACCGATGATTCAATCCAATATCGTATTCAAAGAATTTAGTTTGTATACGGACAAAAGTATTAATATTCACATTGCGTATGTACGGGGGGAACAAATAATTCTCCTTCATATTTTAGAATATAACTTGCGAAAGTGTTTTTTCCTAAAATAATTAAATAAGCGCCATCTAGGAAAGAACAAATTATGTTTCTTTTAAGTATACGCTTAATAAGTAGGTACTCCAATATTGTGCTAACATTTTACTGAAATCGTTTCTAATCACCAAAAAAATTATTGATAATTGTAAACTTTTTTAACTGTTTTACCGCCTTTTATTTGATCGTGTATAATCTAAAAAATTTTTGAATATAATTTCAAGTTAATAATCACCTCAAAATATTCAAATAATTACTTTTACATAAATCTTTCAAATTGATTGAATCTTTCAAATACTACCAGTGAAAATATTAAGCGATAGAAATGTTTGGGACTGTGTTTGTGCGCCCGAAGTAAGCTTACCTTACTTTTATGAAAATCGTTAAACATTTTCACATATAAAAATTCTAAACTTCTAGATAATCGTCGAAAGCTCTTCATAGATATAATTTTTATTAGATTACATTTCTATGAATTTTCACCTACAGGTTTGCCTGTGTTACAAGAGACGTTTGAATTTAAAGTTTTTTGAACTAGTTACGCCACAAATGACCAAAGATCTGTGGACGTAGCGACGTTTATCAATTGCGTTCAAATTTAGATTCGCGATTCAATTCAACATTTTATTTTTTATTTATTAAATTTTTTTATGTTTATTTTTTGGTTGATTCTTCAGCTTCCTTACAAAAACAAAATTATTATTAATAACTATTAACTATTTAGGTATTTACCTAATTTAATACTTGTTTCAAGTGATATCTTATCTTCAATCATTGCAATATTGTATTAATTACAGGACCTCATTGTTTGCTAAGTTATTTAAACATATTAATAACTTATATTTACTATAATTTGCTATTTTACACGCTTATAAGGGCTGTTTATTACGTATGCAATTCTAATATCTCATGTCATAGTTTATGTCCTTTCCTATTCGTTATTTATTTATTTATATATACGCCTAAAAAGGCTTTTACATAAATGTGAGACATGATGCAGTGTAAATAGGTGAATATCTGTATTATACAGGAGATACTGACAGTAAATAGATGTAATCCATTGTAAAGTAGGTACAAAATACACAATTGTAAAATTGTAATTACAAGTATAATGAGAAAATGTTAAGAAATAATTTTAAAAAAAAGGAAACTAAATTTTTTTAAATCTAAATATGAAGTAATATTAGGAAAACGTAAGAGTAACATAAAGTAAAAAAGAAATTACAACAACACTACATATAAGACAAAACATTAAAACTAATTTACCAACGCTACTCTAATTTGTAGGATTCGCAAAGTGTTGGTATAGATTATGCTTAATTCTATAAATGGAGTCAAATTTGTGACACTGGTATTAATTTAATATTATTAAATGTATATTCATGTAAGATATTATAACGAGTTTTGGAAAATCGTATTACTTGACATTTCTGTATGTTCAAAAATAAAGCATTTTGTTCACACCATTGATGAAGCTGTTCTAAGTTAGTCTGTAAAATTTGACAATCGTATACATTTCATATTCATTTATATATTTTGAAGTCGTCAGCAAATAGCAGAACTTCTAAATCATTAAAGTGGTCAACAATATCTTTGATGAATAATAAGAAAAATATTGGGTTGAGGTGGGACCCTCGAGGAACCCCACTTGTGGCCTCGAATATATAAGATTGTACAGAATTAATTTTTACTGTAAGTTATATTATATAAAAGCCAAAATTTAAAAGATAAAAATAAATAAATTTCTGATCTTCTAATATTTGTAGTTCTCTCCCTAATTTTAGAAGTACCCAATAAAATTGGAGGTAAATCTTCACATGCCTAAATTCATCTAAAAATTTCCCAAAGCTCGGGAACATTTCCCAAAGTCCCCAGCAGACTTCCCTTCATTATCTTATCTTTATCTTTCCCATAAAGCTTCGTCGATAATTTGGGACATTACGAGGCCTTCGATTCTCGATTCACGTTAACTGAGAACCACGGATCGGGCGGTTAAATACTACTTGAAACTTTTCACGACTATGTAATAACAATAGATTAGAATGCCTTCCAGATAACACGAATAATGTTTATTTATAAGTGCTCTTAACGATGCGAAACTATTAAACCCATTTTGT
The DNA here is from genome assembly GCA_026573805.1 of Hesperophylax magnus. Lineage (NCBI taxonomy): Eukaryota > Metazoa > Arthropoda > Insecta > Trichoptera > Limnephilidae > Hesperophylax > Hesperophylax magnus. The sequence continues at coordinate 3,536,642 of JAIUSX010000091.1, read as the reverse complement.
AATGTCCAACATAATGGACTAAATTGACGATAAAGCAGATGTTTGTTTGTCGAACTCTGGAACGGTTAGCTCTGGCGATATGAAATTTACCTAGATTTATGCATCTTGAATGTCTGGATCAGTAAAGCCTTTTAAAGCAAGATCTTTTCCATCATGAGCTATGGAGTTATGAAATATTTTTTTAACTTTTTTATTGTGTTTTTTTTTTTCTTTGTTCGGATGTAGAACGAAACAATACTAATAATTCGACGTTCACCTGTTCACCTGGAACATTGTGGACAAAAACAAATCAATACTCAGTGCTTGTCTCAATAGAAAATAACAGTGTCGATTTATTAATTTGTTCTACATTAAAAAATATATGAAATTTTGTGGCGTTTTGTGGAATACAAAATAACGCAATAAAATCAAAACGGCGTATAAAAAATGTGTTATGTGATATTAGCTGACGTTTACCCAGCGTTGCTCGGGGTTATGAATGGTTTGGAGCAAAGATATTGTTCTTCTAATATCTTTGGTTTGGAGTAAATTTTTGTGGTTGTGAATTCTAGTGTAACTGAAAACTGGGTCTATTTTTTATGTGGAAATAATATTATTCTAAAGAATTGAAAAAGTTTACTTTTAATAAGTTTTTGTTTGACTTGATCATACCATGTTTTTCTAGGGCTTACTATATACCACATTGTTACTATTAAAAAACCTACATTTTATCGACATTTATTAGACTCCGTATCTCGTATTTCAGTGCAGAGATAGTGGATTAAGTCTTTCTCGAGCTTCCTCGACTTCTATCATTCAAACACTCCTGACACAAATAAGAACGGACTTTAAAAATTTCAATGAAATCGGTCCAGTATTCTTTGAATCTATAGGGATAAAGAAAGAAACATTATGTTTATATGTATATAGTTATTTATGAGATAATGATATCATAGCAATCGCGTAAACATATCAACAATTAATGTTCGTGTCCCGCTATTTATTAAAATCGTCTTTTTCGCTTCTCTGAATTATTCACACAATCAGTTACAAATTAGAAATTGGCACGTAAAATCAAAGCAAATTTGAGTACATTGAACCAGAGTTACGCAGGACGTACAGACAACCAAAATTAATATTTTGTATTAGGTTAGGGCAGTGGTCGGCAAAGTGCGGCTCCGGAGCCGCATGCGGCTCTTTGGCTCCTTGAATGCGGCTCTGGTACAAATGCTAAGGTCGCTCTGCTGTTTTTAAACTCCTGAAATAATTCCTCCATTGACAAACACCATTTCAAAATAACAATTTTAAATATGAGCAGATTAGCATTCGTCAAAAATCCTCTCATTGACATTGGTAACTTTGAAATACAATTGCAGGATTTAAAAAAAAACAAGGAAATATGGAGCTCTAAATTTGAAAATATTGGAGAAGAACAAGTGTGATCTTGGTTCACAACACAAGTGGTCTGTTTTGAAATACCTGGAGAAGGAAGACATGATCATTTTCAACGTCTGGAATAGTATTCCTGACTCTTACGATCAGCTGAAAAAACTCGAGTTTGTTGTTTTTTCCCTTTTTGATTCTACATATTCATGCAAACAATCTTTTTCAAGCATGGACTTTATCAACAGTAAACTGAGAAGTCGTCTTATTGATGAAAACCTGGAATCATGCTTAAAATTAAAAACAACAACATAAAAACCTGACTTACTGACATTTTCCAAGAAAATGCAAGGACATTGTTCGCATTAAGTGTTTGTCAGTCATTGACATGATTTAAATTTATGGATAGGTACCTTACTTTCATATTATTGTCTATCAACGGATAAATTTTTATTAAGGGTGAAATCACGTTTTATTCAGTATACCCGTAATTTAATGAAGGTCTAAAATTATAACAAAGGTTTACTAAATTAAAAAACAGATTCGGCTCTCAGAATTTTTTTGAATCGGTGTTGTACATGTACATATTTGGCTCTTTGGCCAATAAGTTTGCCGACCACTGGGTTAGGGTATTTACATGTTTAGTGAATGTTCACAAAACTGTTCTATTTAAACAAATTTTATTAAATATGGTCAATGCATGTTACCTATATACTAGCATTCAATATTTTATTCAGCAAATTCTATAAACGCTCAGGTGAAAATGTCGATATCGGGACTAGGGTCATTAATAATAAAATCATGTTTCCGTGAGGCATTAATAACGGAAGATTAGTTCTGCATCTCGGAACAGTCAAAGGTCTGTGCCCAAGGACCCTGTTCCCCAGCATAGTCAATTTCTACCAATTTATAATAAGTTTCTCGTCAACTCTTTAAGCTTTAAAGTTCAAAAAATATATATATGTTATTTTTGAAGATAACGTTGTTTAATGTGAAATGAAAAATGAAAAAATTCACTGTGTATTTTTTTTTTCACTGTACATAAATCATGTTTTTTCTCATAAAATTCAACCTCACTAGGACTAAGGGGTAAAATTCGGTTTATGGGAGTCACTCGAATAACCGAAATTGAACTTGATTTAGACTAATTAAGGGCTGGGGAATCCGAATCTGTTAAAATAGTTATTAATTTCATTTTCTTATGTCATAATTGATAAATAAAACATGGTTTCTATGTATCGCGTACGAAATTTCAAAACCCTATAACTCAGTTAATAGTGCCGACCCCCACCTAATTCTTACAGATTCGGATTCCCCAGCCCTAAATTAGTCTAAATCAAGTTCAATTTCGGTTATTCGAGTGACTCCCATAAACCTAATTTTTTCCGGGCTAAGCCTGAATCTAGGTTAACAATTTACATTTGAGTGAAGCAAACATAGAGTAATCACAAACGTAAGTAATACTAAATACAAACACAAAATATTTCAAAAATAATAATAATAAAATATGTATTAGATGAGTTACCAGATATTTGACAGTATATTGTAACAATATTTGAACCATAACTAATCATAAGCCATTATTCCCAAGAAGAAACAAAGTAGATAATAAAGACAGCTAGGGTGACATTCAGTTTTAGGAAATTGGACTTATATAAAATCTTGTTATTTGAAAGGACAAGGATAAAAAAATTACTAAGAAAATCGTCTGTCAATACAAACATCTTAACTAACTTTGTAAATTAAACTTAGAAATTGGTAGAATATTTAAACATAAGTGGTGCCTGATATAAATAGTTTCTTTAACCAAAAGAAGTTTTATGTACCGCCACAAAGTTCAATGTAGTTGCACGGGTTTGTTTTGTTCTGTTTTAATGGTTCAGCAGACCTCTAATATATTATTACTAACCCTTTCAGCTCCAGTGTTAATTCAAATTAACCCGAACTTTGTAATTTTTTTTACCGTAACGGTAGTGATTTAGAAAAGCCATGTTTTTGTTTTCTTATAGCTTGTAATATTTTCTGTGGCGTCTATTTTTTCCGCTCGGTTGAAATAAACAAACAATAAATCATCGAATTTCTGCCGTCATTGATTACTTCATTTAAGGTGAGATATCAATATTTTCCACTCGAATTACAAAATATTTTAACGCATAAAGATGTGTTCTATAATAATAACATCAGTTCAATTCACTGTTCACAGTCGTTTGCCAAAATATTGCAAATTATTATCCTAGATTATTTCTTTATTTGTGAATGGATTGTAGTTAAAATATTATTTGTTTGTACCTTGGAGATTATCACTACATTGTAAATGTGCATTTTTGACATGAAACAGTTATTTGTATTACTTTTGTGTTATGTTATTTTTTTAATGTTAAGCCAAATTAACATAGAATAATTTCAAAAAAATAAAAAATTAAATACCAAAAATTTTTAAATATTTTTCTGAGGTATTATCAAGCATTACATATTTTATATATGTGGAAACAATCATGCGGTGTGAAGTGGTTAACTGTAGCCTGTAGGTAACTGGCAACAAACGAGAGACTTTTGCTCTATTTCAAACGCGCCGTGTTTTATTAAATATTTTCAACATTTTCGCTTAATTATTATCATTTTTTTAATATTAGCGCGCTCCCTCTAACATTTATATTTACATATCTCCCTTTCAAACCAAATTTGAATGCTTACTACGGGGCTTTAGGTAATTTGTATGTAATATTTCTGGTTTACCGATGTGTCCGAAACGTAATTATGGAGCTTTAGGGGGCTATTGCTTGAAATGTTCTCACCGAAAAGTATTAGTCAATTAAGATACATAAGTACCTTTTTTACGTTTATTCAAAATTTATCACCAAATAAAGACAAATTGTTTTTTTTTGTTCTAAATATAATATTTGGGTTTTGGTAGAAAGTAGTAACTTTTGGTTTGACATAATAATAAAATAAAAATTAAGTATTAACTTTGTATATAACCACCAATTTGTCATTTATTATTACCGCCCGGTTTTGTTTTGCACAAGCATCATGAGGGTACAAATTAAACTGAAATTTAAATTAAATGGAAAAGTTTAATGTTGTAACCTGATGATGCTTGAGTTAAACGAAACCGGTCGGTCATAATAAATTTAATAAATTCGTGGATGTACAAACTCCTCCGTGGCAGAGCGATAAGTTGCTGAGAGATCGCGGGATCAATTGCCGACATGAGAAAATTAAAAAAGTTCAATTGTCGCCCTTGTAAGAGACCACAAATCAGAATAGAAATACTGCTTGTAATATTTGTTGCTTTAGCTATGTTTAGTGACCAGATATGGATACCAGGTACTTCCCAAACATTTCACTTCTCTTTGTTCTTCTCCTTCATCTTTCCTGCTTCGTTCAATCTTTCAACTTTCCCCAAATGATACCTTAGTCCCACGAATATCTAGATGTTTTTTGACACATCACATAAAAATATGCGGAAAAACATAAATACAGGACTACTTTGAATTTTACGTGGAAGTATTAATATCGTTTATATTAGTGTTTGAGCTCACCCATAGATGGCACTAGATTAGTCTTTTAGGTTGCCCATAGATGGCGGTTAGCAGTTGATTATTGTAGAGATCGAGTGTATGATAAATATGGTGGGCACCTCAAGGTGGGTGTCCAGATTATTCCAACTGTCTGCTTATCAAAATATCAGAGCTCATTGTCAATCAATCACATTAAAATTCCAACTGTTTTGTTGAAGCTGGAGTGTTATTTAATAAGAGATTTTTTTGAGAAATCCCGGAGACACAACAGAAACTTTGCGTAAATGAGGATTAATGAATAAAGGTGCCTAAAATATGATTTATCAAATTATATCAGTATGCGGTATCCAATGAGACAATAAACAAAGAGTGATTGAAAGTCCTCTCATAAAAGTTACTTGACATAATAAAACAAACTAAATAATAGGGTTCCATGCTAACTCAGCACAGTGACTATTCAACACACCTTTAAAAAGTGATATAAAGTCATTAAAAGGGATGAAAAAAAAATTTAACTTAACCTAACTTACTTAACCCAGTTAATAAAGTTTTTGTTTCATCACTTTCCATGACTTTATATAACTTTTTAAAGATGTGATGAATTATCATTTTGATGATTTATCCTGTCACCAAATAATAGACACACTTAAACCAACAGAAAAGATGTTCGTACATCGTAATATTATCTTTCAAATTTTAATAACTATCCACTCGTAGCTTTAAAAAATACATTTTAGTTAAAAATGTTCAGTTTATGAAGTCGGTTTAAGTAGTATTAGATTGAGACGGGAATAGAATATTTTTAATGTACAGTAGTGCGTTCCCACTCACCCTCTTTCCTACCCCGATCTCAGACGTTAGTTTGCAATACTATTTGTTACCTTAAATCGTGCTATCATTAAATTAAGATTCACAGAGGTATCATTTATTCATTAACCTATCTCTAACCCCGGTTTACGGCGTGTCAGATTATGCAGCTACAACCACAACCAGTTACAGGCAACCGAGCTATACCAAATAAGATTATTCATGTTTCAATCCTCACAAAATTATTAAAATGTTAAAAACCAATGACCCAAAGATCAAATCCATCGCTCACCACCGGAACAACCGCCAGTAAAACTTTATCCATCACAAAATTGCTAACCGCTTCAATAACTGTGGAGCTGTTACGAGTAAAACTGGCTGACGTGGCCTCGCGTCCTAATTATTATTGTTCTTGATTTTCCGCTCCAATAGTACTGGGAACCATTTGATCAAGTGCAATAATATATTTCGGTCGACTGCAAATAATGAAGCCATTTCTCTCGACGTCGCTCGCATTGTTTATTTCCAGTTGTGCTTTTGAAGCTGGTTTCAGCGTGGAACTGTTACTGAAACTGGGACTATTCTTTTCGGAGCGTAAAATTTTAAACTGTTGTTCTTGTAGCGTTGCAGTTGCAGTGGTTATTTGTTGCATTTCAGTTGGCGCTATTGTTCAACATTTATGAACATTCTGACATACAGGGGGATGCAGTTTTTTTGTTTGATATCGCGATTTTATACTGAAAATGGTATAATTCCCTGAATAAAGGAATTTATATAAACTGCTTGAGGTTTGTTTTTGAAAACTAGAAAATTGAACGAAAATTTTGAGTATTTTAACGATATCTTCTGATGATGAACTCTCTGTTTCTGTTATCACCCGCTATTCCTAGGCTATGAAAATAAAATCACATTAATATTTATAGCGAACTTTATTATAGCGAGATTTATTTCGAGGTTTTTCGATTTGATTGATTTGAAAATGTTTTTAGTTATCACTAGCTGAAATCCCCGGCGTTTCCCGGCTTTCGGTATACTTTTTCAAAATCAGATGAAGATAGTTATTTTAAATGTTGAGTGTGCAAAATTTCATCACGTAGTATCACAATTCTACTTTGACGGGTGGACAATGAAGTGTGGGTGGTTTATCCAAATTTCTTATAATCAGCGACCTTCTTCTTGTGTTGAACCTCAAGTGTTCAAAATTTCATAAATCTCTGAACAAAACTGTGTATAAAAATCAAATACACACCGCCCGCCCGCCACACACATTCTTTTCTACAAAAATAGATTTTATATGAGTAAATGGATCGATTTAAGATTTTTAAGTTTACTTCAGTAGTAGAGTGCCTCGCTCTTTTTAAACTTGCAAGGATATTGAATGATGTCACACATTTTGATTTTTTAATTTAGTAGTCGTAAATTTCTTTGAATCTCTGCCATTCTTTATTTAAAATATGAAATATAAGCGGGACACCTTTCCTGTGTTTGTTCGTTTTAGCAAGCACATAGTTGGAAGCGTTGGATGTAATGAATAATATTTTATTTTTGTTATTTGCAGAGAGAACGAGGTTTGAAGCGATCCTAAAACTAGCTGAGAAGCCAAAACAGCCAGTTTCAGCAGAGTCACAAAGACAAGTAAGTTATAATAAATAACAGTGTATTAAAAAAAAAAAATTACTTCATAGTTGAATAGGTTTGGTAAATTAGTTCTCAGCCTCTTTATAAAATTTAAAATATGAAAAAAATTAGCATTTTTCACGACTGGCTACCAACAATTTGGCTTTTTCGCTTTTACGCCTGAGCAAATCTTGTGGTTTATAGATAAATTTTGAAGTGGCAGATTCTTTATTATTGGAAGAGGAATTGAAGCGTGAGTGAAAATATTTAAAATTTCTATTTTTGAAATTGACAATTCATGGTGGAATTCCATTATAATATATATGTTTATATGCATAACATATGGGGGAGGGAAAGGGGTGGTCTACAAGGGTTTTGATCAATTATATTAATTACATTTGTTACCAAGTCGTTTTAGACTATGGAATTTCTAGTTATTTTGATAATTCCAGTAGGATAATTACCTTGGGTTTGTTGGTCACTGCAATATTTTCAGAGAAAAACCTTAAAAGTAATATGAATTATTAATGACCTAATTTTATTGTCAAATTGTTATTATATTTATTATGTATGGGATATTTTTACTGTTTTTTGAAGGGATACATGTTTACAGTGGAGTGGGAATGGTCATTATATAAACTAAATACATATTTTAATTTCTAAATTATTATGAAAACTACAATGTATACAAAACCGGAGACTCGGGAATTGATTCTAATTGCTTATTCATTACAAATTTAGGGTCTACTTTTTTAGTTAAGCGGGTAATTTTTAAAGATTCTAGTCTATCTAGTTTATGACCTTTATTACAAGTATGGAGAATTTTAACGTCTCTTTCTTTATCAAACTAGTGTTTGTTTTCTAACAAGTGTGAGGCATGATGAATCACACTTATTATTTAAAATGTGATGAGCGATATAGAAGAATAAGGTGGATGTGAAATAAACTCACAAATATGCAACTTTGATGTGCAATATTTGTACCTAACTTTAACAGTCCAATGGCATTAATGTCAACATAACAAGCGGCTTCGCATGTATTAACTCTTCGATTCAACTTGAAAAAAGTATATGTCAAAACGGTTCCTTATTTTACATGAATCTCTCAATTTCTACGTCCTCCAATTAACTCCACATCACTGATGTCTTAAAAACCAAAACGCTTCGTTCCTAAATATCTACCCACTAACTTTGTGAAGCCTTTTCCGGTCTTAAAAACTTGCTACAACCTACTATGTTCATAATACTGTAAATACAAGATTTCATGAATTTACGGTCGTAAACCTTGGGTATAATATTTCTCTTAGAAGACCATTTTATTTGCAGATCATTTACAGAGACTACGCCTCTTATTTTATGTAACCCGAGATACTTGTATTTCTGTACCTGAACAGTTTTGCTATGTGATAATGTAGATTGAGGCTAGCGTGATTAAAAGTCGTTCATTAAGTTGCTTAAAAAAATTTGTAGTTTTGTTATATGTACCAATCGAGCTTTATCATCCCCAATTGCAGGTTTTTGTGAAGTGAAAGGAATAAAGTTACGATGTTTTGTTGTCAATGCGGTTAAACGTACGTTGTTTGTTACGATGTTTTGTTGTCAATGTGGTTAAACGTACGTTGTTTGTTACGATGTTTTGTTGTCAATGCTGTTAAACAAACGTACGTTGTTTGTTACGATGTTTTGTTGTCAATGCGGTTAAACGCACGTTGTTTGTTAAAATTTTATTTTGTCAATGCGGTTAAACATGCATTGTTTGTTAGGATGTTTTGTAGTCAATGCGGTTAAAATTTCAATAAAATAAAGAGCAATGCTTTGATGTTCAAACGTACTTGTTTCGTAAAATAAAAGTAAAATAGTTAATAATAGTATTGTGGTTTGTAATAATTCTGAAGAATACCAAATACATTTTGCAAGACTCTTTTTAAATGACTACAGGGGCGCACCCACAAACAAAAATTCGGGGTGGGGTGTTTGTACACAACATAAAATTTATGCTGTATCCATACCAAATTTATATGTTTATATACTCGTGTACAGAACACAAAACCCAACTTCAAAATAATTTTTATTTAAATACCAAATATACTTAAATAAAATTCAAAACTTTTAAGAAAGACCATAATCTCTTTTACAAAACAGAATAGAGACGAGATTTTTTTGATATTTTATTTAACCCGGTGGATCGTACGAAAATGTTCAAAAAGGGCGCATCTCCACTTATTTAAATCATTTTTGTAGAACGAAATCAATTTTTTAAAGTTTTTCAATCAAATGTTTCATCCGTTAGTATGTTGGAATCTCTTGGTTTTAGACTTTTGAATCCAACCATGATGGATGTGTGCTTCGAAAATCTTTTGTTCTAATTATTTATAGAATTATCTAAACGTAAATCCTTAGAACTTGCAACATTAACATTGCATATAGGTATGTGTTGGATTGCTTATAGTTCGTGACTTATTCATAGTGAAATTAATTTATTCTGATTTTTCGTTGGCTTTATTTTGCATAATATGAATTATGAAGTTTTTTTTTTTTAAATACGTTTATTGAATCTCCAGGGAGGGGGCTTGACACCGATATTGTGGCGAGGGTTTTAACCCCCGAAAACTCTCCCGTGGGTGCGCCACTGAGTGACACACATTCAAATTTTTTTTTCTATTAGAAAAGTGATTTAAAAATATTAATTAAAATATAACGTTAGCATTAAAGAATATTTTTTTGGAAATAACTCAAACAATTCCGACTCGGAGTAGGTACAACTATGAAGGTCTCTCGACATTTTATGGTAATATAAATTTGCTGAACACTCCTTATTGTTTCAGATGACGAACTTTTTGAAGGGTTTAAACATCACAATGGACATTGAAGTAACCAACGTAAGGTAAGAAAATAGAAAATTAGTTTGAAAACAAAATTTAACTTTTCTTTTTGTGTTTTCACTATTTTAAAGTCTACAAAGGGAGAGAACCATTTTCTAATTTAAAAACCAAACACATTCTTTAACAGAGGCTTATGAGGCCCACCATCCTGTTTCTTACTCTCCTCACCAAAACGAAAGAGTCCATCCATACCGACCAACTATAGACCCGTAGACTATCTCTATAGACCGAATCGTTTTCTGTCTTTTCTGACTCGTATTTCTCGTTTGAGAATGGTTAATATTGTCTTCAATGCTTAAATATTAGTTTATTTTATTATTATTTTTTAATTTAATTAAAATCAAATTTAATAATACAATTATTAAGTTCGGCAAGAATTTTTTGGTTTTTTTTATTGATACAGCTGTTTCGGCTTTCAAGGCCATTTTCAAACTGTGGTTTTAACCACGTTTAGACGACTTATTTATATGATTCTATTTTACCCCGTTCTAATTTAAAATGATTTATTACCGGTTAATAAAATAATTGTGACAATAGAATTCATGTTCTGTGAAAATATTAGAATTTGTGGTTTTACTCAATTAGTTGATCCACTATAAAAATATTGAATTTAAGTTTTCTTTATTACTATTGCTCGTGTACTGTACTTTTATATTGGATAACAAAGGAGAAGTATCAGCATAGTGTCTAATATGATTGTTCGAAGATTTTGAAACGAAGAAACATTCTTCAATGCATTTTTTACTAGCCTATACACGTGTGAGACAGTCACTACTGAACTTGTTAGATGGAACGACTCCGAATCCAATGCAATAACGCCTGTAGAATAATATTTGGATACAGAAGATACATCAGTGCATCGACAATGTTTACGGAACTAGGACTGAATGAATTCACCGGCTTGATGAATCACAGGGTCACTGGAGCCAGGATGCGGCTAATGGTTTCCGAAAACACGGCGATGACCGCAGCCTACCAGCGCTAAGCGCCACTCCTGTAATCTGTATCCTTTTGTATCCTTCTATGTATTGTATTGGTGTATAACTGTTTTATGGAGACCATGATAAATACAGAAATAAATAAAACTTTTTGTTTCCCTTTAGTTCTGATGGGTCAGTCTGGGTGCAGGCCTTCGGGCCGGATATCACAGGGACTATGCTCCAGACCGCTTTGTCCCGTCTCACGCGCCTGGCAACTCTTCGTCTCCACACTCCGACTGCCATGAAGATTCACAGTGAGCCTGCACTGTTCCTTCAGGTAACATCCTTTAAAAAATTCTCTGCTATTTAAGAACTAAGCCTGAATGTCGATGCTTTGTGTTCTTTCTCGACTGCGTCGCTAAACCTACATAGCATATCCTTACCTAATCCAAACCAAGCTCGACCTTGTCTAATTTCTCTTATCCATTTATTTTTAGGAGCATAAACAGAATAAAAAATTTTGGTTCTCCGTGTGATGTAAATTTACCAGTTACCTGCTTGTACTACATTAGTAGTGTATGACGGGGACGATATGCTGAAATAGTTCAAGCCATGATGCATATAGCATCATGTGTCTCCCCCCCTAACATCATCATTGTTACGTACTGGGGCAATCCGACATGTAAAATGGTCAGAATTATCAGGACATGAAATCTCAAGGAAAAAACTAAAATTACTAAAAGTTTATCAAAATAATTTTAAAAGGTTCTTAATATATTAGCGATACTCATTTATCTGCGTGCAAAGTGTACTCGCCACTCAAATCAAAGGCTCGCGGTCAGTGGACTATAGCAACCCCGATTGGTGTATGTTATGAGACTGAAGGGAGTAGGGAGGAGAAGAAGAAGAGAAAGAGGGTGGTTGGGATGTACCAGGCCATTCAAATCTGATCACTACACATGGCTCATGCTATTTAAAACAACAGCTCTGCTCAAAACCTTAAGATCAACATCAATCCCGTATTTACAGAAACATGGAACAATATTTTTTTTATTTTTTTTTATTAGCCTTATCGCTAGCGCAGTCTTTATACATGCATATATGACAGTGATCAGAGTATTTAAAATACCAGACCAATATAAAAAGAAAGAGACACTAGACAACAGGAAGATTTTAAAAATGGTAAAATTTTGCTAGCCTCGGCTCAAAACCGAAAGATCAACACCAATACATTTTAATAATACAGTATTGGTGTAATACTTATCCAAGTAATATGGTGGTACATAACTTAAGATGAGACATAAAATAAAGTAGGAACCTTAAAGACGTAATTGAAGAAGCCATGCATAAATATATGCGACGCGCGGCTCTTTGTATTGGACAGACCTACGGTTGAATTTGCCCTGGCAAATATCTAAAATAAAGTGGGAATCTTAACAACATGAGTGATGAAGTCGTGTAAAAACAATATCTGGTTTAATGGACGGACCTACGGTGGAATTTGCCCTAGCAAGCTTAGAAAAATCATCTTTTCATGTGGTTTATTTGAATTGTTTCTGATTAACGTATTTTTTTGTAATTTCTAATGTTTCTAGAGGAATCCCTCTGGAAGTTACTAATTATTCATATAGAAAAATAAAATCTGTTCCTTACCTCTACTTTAATACAGGGTTTTCCAATAAGAGGTGTTATTTTGATATTCAATCGTATAAGATCAATGGTTTCGTTGCTTGTGTGGCACGTAGCGCCATCTTGTTGAAAGTAAACGTTGTCCAGATCAATACCATCCAATTCCGGCCATAAAAAATCATAAATCATCTCTCGATAGCGCAATCCATTCACCATAACTGTTGTTCCAGCCTCATTTTCGAAAAAGTAAGGTCTAATGACTCCGCCGGACCATAAACCGCACCAAACAGTCACACGTTGAGGATAGAGAGGCTTTTCAACAATAACTATTGGGTTTTACGAGGACCAGGGGCGACAATTTTGCTTGTTAACGAAGCCACCGAGGTGGAAATGGGCCTCATCACTCAAGATGATTTGCATTTGATTCACTCAAGTGAATTTTAATAATTTCAATGCGTTGTTGAAGCATGTATCGTTCCATTTTTATTAATGGCGTAGTTCTACTTGTCAAACTCAAAAAATGACAGCTTCAAAAGTAACACCTACCGAAATAGCGGGCTATTCAAAATAACACCTCTTATTGTAAATAAATAATTAAATAAATAATAAACAATATTTTTATGCTTCCGATTTTTTTGTCCGGGTTAAATCTTCCCCATAGGAAAAACTAAACCCTTCCACTCACTTTTCCACAAATGATCATCTAGTCAATCCACACTATGCAAGTGCATTATATAAGCAAAATAAATACAAAACAATACAAGAACAACACGTCAACTCACCAGAGATCAAATGGGAAAATAATTCACCGACTCCAGATATTTTCATATCAGAGGGTTCGGCTCGGTAGAACTTCTAACAGGGCCTATAAATCCTACTGATCCCTCAACATAAATATTTAAAAAATCTTTCGTTATCCTACATGTATTCAAAATGACCGACTTTTGCATCTTTATATATAAATTTTTTGATAGATCTAATACGTCTAAATTTTTAATGAGAGAGCTAGGTATAATGCCAGTAGCCGAAATAACGAATGGTAATATTTTTATAGTCTGAAAATGCCAAATTCTTTTTATTTCATTTCCTAAATCTGTGTATTTTCTTATTTTTTCATTAACAGATTTTTGAATATTACAAGAATTTGGAATAGCGACATCAATGATATAAGTTATTTTTTTAATTTTGTCATGTAAAACTATATCGGGTCTATTATGCTATAATCGTTCGGTTTGTTAGTATAGTTCTATCATAATATATTTTATAAAATTCGTTTTCTAAAGATGAATTTGTTTCATATTCATAATATGTTATTATATTACGGCAGTCAATCAAGTTATGTTTAATTACCAAACTTTGGTGAATTATTTTTAAAACTTGATTGTGCCTAAATGTATACTCGGACGGTGCTAATATAGAACATCCCGATATAATATGTTCTATAGTTTCCGGAAAAGCCAAACATTTTCTACATAAATCATCTATTTGAATTGTATCTTTGATTATATGCTTCCTATAATTTTTAGTATTAATGACCCTATCCAGAATGGCAAGCATAAATCCTTCTATTTCTGCTGATTTTAATTATTATTCTCTGTACGACTCCTATTGGGAGAAGGCTAGTTTTATACGCCGAACCCAACTATTATTGTAAAGTTGATTAGACTAAGACGCAGTATATTAAATATAGTTTTTTACAACTTAGCATACCTATATGGTTTTTCCATTTCAGATTTTTATCAATAATTACTCTTAGATATTTGATTGTGTTTGTTGTTTTTAATGTTATGCAGTTTGATATGCAATCATTTTGATTGTGACTTTTGGAAAAAACAGTTCACAATTCAACTGAAAGATTCAACAGAAGCTTATATCGGTCACTGTACTTATTATTACCATATACGAAACTCGAACACATTTATCAAATGAAATGCTTGAAACGTGTTCTAATTAAGTCACAAGGATAAAATAATATAACTAGTCCATACCCTTTAATATCACCTCTTTGACTTGGTTACACGTTTTAATTCGATGGCACTCCTGGGACCTGGGTAAACGGATGAGAAATGTGGATTCTGACTTCCAGGAATAGGGTCACTGCAAGGCGGGCATGTTGATTTCAAATTAACGATGTCCTCTCGTGTAGGTACTCGTCGGTGGACAACGTGAGCATTGAGAATGGCTTGAAATCACAAGCTTTGATCCAACATTCTTGTTTCTCTAGCGGTGACAGAATAATGAGCCAGCCAAAAAAAATTATTTTTTTTTTTGTTCATAGAATCGATTATGTCCTGTAAGCTTCAATACGAAAATAAGCCTAACACACAATATTAGCGAATCCATATAAAAAAATCTAATTGAAAAATTTAAAGGAAAAAAAATTTATTTAAGCGCGTAAGCGTGTTCGGAATTTAGATAAATTTGCGAATCTATGTACATGAGATGAGAATCCAAACAGAAAAAAACAATTGCAGTTCTAATTTTTTTATAAATATATTTTTTATTTTTTTGCTAGTTTAAAAAAAATGATGGAACCGGGTGACGCTTCATAGCATTTTAAACGACAATAAACAGTTGATGGTGGCGACCGATTCGAATTTCAAATATGACGTACAAAATTCCAACTTCGACCTCGAACGAAAGCTCAAACCTCAAAAAAGTTATGCAACAAAATCGAATCCAAAATATAACTTGTATCGCTAGTTTCGGGACACCACGTTTAGACAGAGCTTTACTAACGCATGGCGTCTGGAAAATCATGGTTAAATGTAGAGTATAAAATTTCTGTAAAATCTGGACAGTAAAGCAAGTTTAATTCTTTCTTCGATCGATTATTTTTATTCAAGTTCAGTTTTTATTTTTATTATTTTAAATTAAATGAAATAAAATATGCATGTGTTTTTTCTCAATTATTTAAAAAAATAAGTGACATTTCAGATGATAATAATAATAATAATTGGATAATTTGTACAGAGCTGGGGAGCTGTACAATTTGTTTACCATTGCGGGTAAGCGCAGCTGACCGGCAATCAGAAGGCTGCGGGTTCAATTCCCATCGGCGGCATTTTTTTTTTCAAAGATTTTTTCTCTTTGTATGGTTGTTTCTGACTCTAATAATTAGTGATTATATTAATTGTACTTCTCACCAAAGTGCTCATATCTCTGCCAGCTTTACCGCGTAATTGTATGTAGGTGCGAGATGCATCCGCCTAGTAGCTGACATCCAAAGCGGAGATTTCTTGGAAAATAAAAGTTGTGCTTAATTAATCTATTTCCATCTGTTATAGAATAAGTTTTATAATCTCACATACCACGTAACACCCATAAATATCATGAAACGAATTAAAGCCAATTTGATATGTATTTGTCCACACATGAGGCCCTGAGAGAACTTTTTTCCATGTCATCTTTGGGGATTCTGTGTGGGGGGTCTTTATTATAGGGAAAGAAGGAGAAGAACTTTGGTAAGGAAAAATGCTCTTTTTACATTGGCTCCGCACTGGAGGCTCAAAAAAATCCTTAGGGCCTATGTCATCTTTTGGGGAAGCTGTGTGGGATGTATTTTTAGGGAAACGAAGGAAAGAAAGATCTGTGAAGGAAAAAGGTAAGAGGGGTAGGTAGGAATCTCGGGTCAATGTGTCCAAGAATGACGGACTTATGAATCCATCGAAGTAGGTGAGCAAACGCATTCGCCGCCAAGACCTAGACAAACCTCACACATGAACCCGGGCAACCCTGCCAAGTAACCAAATGTAGCGAACCACTCGGGAAAACGTATGGCAAGGGTATAGGTTATCCAATAAATGGTTCCCGGGGCGGTAGTATCCATACTCACCTCCCATATTGAGGTATGAGGAGTGGGTAGTAATCTGGGGGTCAAGGTGTCCAGGAATGAATCCATCCCTCCCACTGTAGTGCAGGGCAATGGGTCAAGAGATAGTCCGTCTGGAGAGGTCAAAAGGTGTCCCCCAACCAATCTGTCCCGATCCAGCCAAGACCTAGACAAACCCCACCCCAGTTTATCATGCAAATCTAAACCTATTGGCAGCCTAAATGCAGGTTTCGTTTATTTTATAGGCAATACGTTGTTATTGATTTAGTAAGTAGTTTTTTTGTACATATGTATTTTTTAAATTACGTTATTTTTCACCTAGTTTTTAAAATGTCCTGAGGTTTCATCAATGGCTAAATAAAATACCGAAAACTGTCGGTTCTATTTCAAAGCTCATCAAAAAATGGCCTCATTATTTTTTCGATATTTCAAACATATTAATTTCACAGTATTTTCTAGAAATAAAATAAAAAATCCAACTATAAAATTGCAAGCAGCTCATATGATTGTGAATAGCTTCTTCCTCTGCAGATTCAAAAGCTTATATTCGGATATTACTTTTCCTTTTTTCATCTTCGCCTTCCTGCGACACTCTCCTCATAAATCTCTCTTTTCCCGTCGGTTACCATATTCATAAATACGAGTATGTAAGTGATTCAGTTATCCACGCTGCTATTTTAAGGCATGCATTATTTATAAAGCAATTTATATGGTGTATGCGTACAGGAAATGCTAATAGGCCTTCGCCTTTTTAATCTTGTTTGTTCTGTATGAACCGTCTTCATCACTTCACGTTTGCTTTTAGAGAGATTTACTTCGATGATGTGTAGTATTGAGTTATGTTGATTGTATTTCGGGGTTATGTGCATTATGGACGTGCATTATGATATATTGGATTTAGCAGTGGATTCCATGATCACATTTGCAATATTGGAAATATAGTAAATTTTGTATTGCATCACTCACCCACCTACTACATCCTGCTAGATGTAGTAGTGGATTCGATGATCATATTTGTGATACTGGAAATATGACAGATTTGGTATTGCATCACTCACACAGTCCTGCTGAATGTAGTAGTGGATTCCATGATCATATTTGTGATACTGGAAATATGACAGATTTGGTATTGCATCACTCACCCAGTCCTGCTGAATGTAGTAGTGGATTCCATGATCATATTTTGAATATTGGAAATATGGCAGATTTAATATTGCATCACCCACCCAGTACTACTGCATATAGTAGTGGATTCCATGATCATATGTGCAATATTGGAAATACGGCAGATTGGGTATTACATCGCTCACCCGGTCCTGCTGAAACAAAATCTTAAATCAATAAATTTAAATTGTTTTTTTTTGGTTATTTTCTAAGTTCTCTTTCATCGAAATAGACAGAATTTTCTCTTTTAAAATTTCAACGAATCCATAATATGCACAGATTTTATTGTACCTGTACAGTCGTTAATTTGTGGACTTCCGTTAGACTGATATGATTTTAGATTTTCACGGCCAAAAGAATTATCGTGATTTATTTTTGGGTTTTTGCCGTGTTGCGCTTCTTCCTTTTTTTAGCCAACGCTTCGGACAGCGTTACAGTGTTCATCATCTGCCCTGATTTTGGCCACTCTAACGCTCTCCGAAACATTAAGAAGGAAGCGCAACATAATAACCCAAAAATAAATCAGGAGAATTCCCCTGGACCTCGTCTTTGAAATGTAAGCATTTGGTCACTTTTCCAATATTGCAAGCGTTTTTTTTCGGCTAACCCCTTTACAAACATGTTTTAAATTTTAAACAATTGATAAACAACCATTTATCATGCAATAATGGTATCAGTTATGTAAAATTTTATATACGTTTATTTGTAAGGCCTTAAAAGTCTAGCTAGTTAGTTCTCTCTACATAAATAGTTTCTTTAAATGAAAAGTTTTAGATAAATCTTTTATCAACTTGCTCTATATCTAAAGCATTACATTTACTTTTTGTGTGGTAACTTTTTTTTCGATCTTAAAATCGTTGCAATAACTATGACTCACTCTTATCCAAAGTTTTTACTGTGATGAGAAATTGCAGTGGTAATGCGTCTTTGCCTGCACTCAACACTTACCCAACATTATACAACATTAGCAGTCAAGACTGGCCACAATGCACTTCCTGGTTGTCAATGATTAATGTTCCCAACTGCAACGCACTGAATGCTACTAAATCTTGAAGGTCGGATAAATGGGGTATTATAAAAGCATTATTTAATTTAATTATTGAAGGCAATATTAGCGATTTCTAAAAGAAAAGTTGGTAGAGCAGAGTCCCGGCAAGCCAAGTGTCTCGGGTTCATGTCTTAGATGTGACCGTATTTTTTTTCTGATTTTTCTGTTTCAAATTTTCGTTTAGTAATCGCTAATATTGTCTTCAATAATTAAATATTATAATTTGAGGTTTTACTCATTAAATTATTCCAAAAATAAAAGAAAGCATTATTTTGTATTTCAAACCAGACATTTCATTGCTATTCTACTTGTTTGAAAATGTGTTTCGTCTGAAGTTTGCTCAGCATTTTCCCTGTTTGCAATACGTTTATTTTAAATATCCATTTAGCATTTTACTGCTAAAGGTAAGGCAAATGACCGCATTGTAAGTAATCAATTATTTCAAAAAGAAAAAAATATATGTTTATAGTGAAAATCTGAATTTACAAGTTTCCATAGATTTAATGGAAAATTGAAGCTGAGTAGTTGTTGACGCAATTACATGCATCCCTCTCTAACATACGTTCCTGCATTCCCCCACCCAACTTTTTACCCAATTACTTGTCCCTGTCTGACAGTATGGCGTACCTACATCGGTGACACTTGCAACAATTTATTGTACATCGTTAGTCTGTTAAAAATCCTGTGCACTGGGCACGTTAAGTGTTCTCTCAGTGCGTTTAATTAGAATCTATTACAGAAGCTTGTGCAGTGATGACCATGCAGTATCCCTCATATCCATAATATCTTTTGACAAGACCAAGGGTAAGTCAGAATTCTTTCCAATTCTAACTGTTAACCTCGGCTACCCCAAAAGTTGTGTCAAGCATTGATTACAGTCTACGACAAAACCACAAACTGATTCGCATACAATCTTGTGACTACAGTATTAATTACTAAGAACGCGTTGTTTGGCTGAATTTTATCAATTCATCAAAGTTTATGTTCTTTTTTTCAAGCTCTGTGAAACTTCTATTCAAGACTTGTTTTTATTTTGGTGCTGTGAAGCAATTTGGCCATATTAAATTAATAACAGAACTTGAATAGAACATTCACAGAGACATTCTCAGTATTTTTTTTATTCAAATTGTAAAGTCGTTGTTATTTCATTCAAATATTCTTTATTTTACTCAATTTTATTTACACATCTTCTTCGGCTTTTGAAGGTGGCAATGAAACTCAAATTATTCTGACGTTTGGCTGTTTTATTGGTGCTTACTCCTTCATAAATATTCCTTTATGATTCATGAATAAATAGTATGATGTCTACGAGAAATTCCTATTGTCATTAGATTTACGATATAATTTAGAATAATGTCTATGTGTATTTAACATCGGAATCAAATACCAAATATATAAATTATTACTAAAGCAATGTCTTCCTTGGTAGAATTCATAAGGTGGTGCGCTACGTTTAGTGACTAAGCAGGGGTGCCCAGGTTCATCGTGTGAGGTGTTTTATGGATGTGCCTGCCCACCAGCTGCGTGGCGTGTTAAATCGGGAGAGGCGATTTGAAACTGCTCATTATTTAACATTTATTCCTGAAGTCTTGGGAAGATCCAAAACTCATTGAACATTCCTAATTACGGAGGTAATTGAAATCCACATAAATCTATTGATAGGTATTAATAGAGACGACGCAACGGCGATAAGCTTAATGGTTCTCGGTATCTGATACTTGACGGCTACACCAAAACTAAACCCCGAAAAAGACATAAATTCAACTAATTATTGTATTGAAATACCGGCCCTAAGAGGATTAACGCGCACAACACGGTGTCTAGAATCTCTAAATACAGGATTTTCCAATAAGAGGTGTTTATTTATTTATTTATTTAAGGAGAAAACACAGATACAGACAGTAATTAAAAGATAATTTTGTAAAACAATAACTTGAGAATTCGCCTGCATCCTAACTATTTCTCACTGATTGACTGGTAGATAACAATTTTAAATATTTTTTTACATGTAAATAAGGTAAAATTATTTTGTATATGGATAATGCTCAGTATCAAATAAAAGTGTACAAATATTTTTTATACAAGTTTAGAGATAAATCATAAAAAAGTACTTAAAGAGTATAGTGAATGAAATAAGTACACACTTTCTTTTTTTTTTATAGTAAAACAGACTTCAATTTCCTACCAAAAGTACTATATGTATCAAAAAATATATCGGAATCCTTCAGGTTTTGGTTTTTATTATACAATTCGCACATTCTTCTGATCGTCCGGCCAATATGGAATAAGTCGTTAAGCCTCGTCGTTCTGAGTGGTATTTTAAAGTTTATTAGATTGAGTAAGCCAGGACAGTCGATAAAGTTGTTACAGATTTTGTACAAGGTCATTAGGTCAAGGTAAGTTCGCCGGTTAGTAAGATTGGAGACGTTATATTTCGAGAGCATATTTGTGTACCCCCGTTTAGGTGCGCTCATTCTGTGGTTGAGGTAACGCAGAAATTTCTTCTGGATACTTTCAATATTTTCTTTATAGATATCGTAAAGTGGAGTCCATATGGAGGTGCAGTATTCAAGTTGAGAACGGACCAGCGTATAGTAAAGCAGAAGGTAGGTTTCAGGCTTTCGAAATTCGCGGCTGTTTCTGATAACAAAGCCTAGCATGCAGTAAGCTTTATTCACAATGTTTTTAATGTGCGCATCGAAATGAAGTTTGGAATCAAAAAGTACGCCAAGATCTCTTATACAGTATACACCATCTAGTGAATAGTTGCCTATATAATAATTGTGTATAATAGCGTTACGATTTTTAGTGAAGCTTATTTGTTTACATTTGTTGTAACTTAGGTAAATTTTGTTTTCATTGCAAAACGCTTCGAACCTTACTCAGTCTCGTTGGATGAGCAGACAATCATTTAAATTCCTAACAATGGCAAATATTTTTTATGTCATCGGCGTACAAGAGAAATAAACAATGCATGAAACATTCGGAAACTGTATTAATAAAAAGTATAAATAAAAGCGGTCCTAGGATTGATCCCTGTGGTACGTCAGAAGTAACTGATTCCCATACGGAAGTATGTCCTCGTAACGATACAGCTTGCTGTCTTTTTGTTAAATATGAGATGAACCAACGTAATAAGTTTCCCCTAATTCCGTTATACATAATTTTTTTAATAAGAATAAGGTGATCAACCTTGTCAAAAGCCTTTTTGAAATCCCAGTAAATTGCATCTACCTGATGGCCTCGATCCATGCTAGTAAACAAAAAATAGAGTAAATAAGTAAATTACTCACGGTAGATTTGCCTTTGACAAACCCGTGTTGTTGGTCTGTAATTTTGGCAGCAAGCTGGGGATATATATTAGTATGGACAAGTCTTTCCAAAAGTTTAGGGATCGCCGAGAGAATGGATATTGGCCTGTAGTTTTCCACTCGTTGACGCGAATCACCCTTGTGGACTGGTATGATGTAGGCCAGCTTCCACCTGCCAGGGAAAACCCCATCACTCAGACATTTATTGAATATTATGGTAAGCGGCACACACAGTGACGACGCAGCAGATCTAAGGAAAAACGCCGGAATTCCATCGTGACCCGTACCTTTGTTTATGTCTAGCGACTTTAAACTTGATTTCACTTCTTGTTTCGTTAGTTTAATCGTGTGAATATGCGCAAGTCCTGAGTCGTGAACTGATTCAAGTTGATCAATGTCTATTGTGTCATTGACGGAGGAGAGTTCAAATGGTGTTATTTTGAATAGCCCGCTATTTCGGTAGATGTTACTTTTGAAACTGTCATTTTTTGACATTTGACAAGTAGAAACTACGTCATTAATAAAAATGAAAAGATACACGCTTCAACAACGTATTGAAATTATTAAAATTCACTTGAGTGAATCAAATGCAAATCATCTCGAGTGATGAGGCCCATTTCCACCTCGGTGGTTTCGTCAACAAGCAAAATTGTCGCATCTAGAGCTCGGAAAACCCTAGAGTTATTGTTGAAAAGCCTCTCTATCTTCAACGTGTGACTGTTTGGTGCGGTTTATGGTCCGGCGGAGTCATTGGACCTTACTTTTTCGAAAATGAGGCTAGAGCAACAGTTACGGTGAATAGATTGCGCTATCGAGAAATGATTAATGAATTTTTATGACTGGAATTGAATGGTATTGATCTGGACAACGTTTACTTTTAACAAGACGGCGCTACGTGCCACACAAGTAACGAAACCATTGATCTTTTACGATTGAATATCAAAATAACACCTCTTATTGGAAAACTCTGTATTATAAAACAAAGTCGCTATCCACGTCTGTCTGTTTGTGCGCTTAGTTCTTCTAAACTACACAACGGATTTTGATAGGGTTTTCACTATCATTTATAGAATTTCTTCCGGAAGGTTTAAATACATGCATATTATATCCATAGAAAGTAGAGAAAAGTCTCCGAGCAACTCCTGGTACACGTCAGCTAGTTACTTCTATAACGTTGGCTAAAGAAAGAGGAAACGCAATACGGCATAGTATCCCAAAAAATAATCACGATGATCTGAACAAGGTCATGTTGTGCTCTCTAGGATTCTAGGACTAGATTCTTACCCTCTAGAGACCCTATCTCTAATTTCGTCCCACGATCACAGTGGTATCGCTAATAAGGGTGCTGAAGGCTTCTCCAACAAGATAAAGGGTCTGACCATCGCCATTGGCAAGTTAGTCTTGCAGACAGGGACAAAAGTATTATTTTGCCGGTGCTTATGTGTTACTTAAGGCGATGCACTACGTCGTGTAATATTTTAAATCAAGCCGCTATCAATAACACCCCTTACCTAGATGGCGGTAATGTTTAAATTCCCGCTTAACACCATCCGCCTGTTTTGATTTATGCAAAAAAAAACACTCAAATTTTGTGATCAAAACAAGTTTAGTTTCTATAACTATAGTAATTAGTTTCTATAGTATTTTTATAACTGTCCTGATGATGGTACGGAGGTACCGAAACCGGTAGACGTTAAAAATTTCAATAAAGTGACTGTAAACAAAGTGTTTCCCTTTTTATTATTTAAAATGTCAAGTCACAATGTGTTTGCTTCTTTTGAAAAATTAAGTTTAGTTTCATTGAAGTTTTTCTAAATTAATGCAATGCATCACACGTGCATTCATATTATCCACTATCGTGTGTGGTCAGAGTCAGTTTCAGAGAATTATTACTAAAAGTTCCTTGGGGATTCCGCAAAGTGAGATTGCTAATTGCTGGTACACCCCATTGTTCCCAGTTCTCCCCAGACTGGGTAACTAATATTAATGTTGAAATTACCACATCCATCTGACAGTTACATTTGTATGATATATATATTTTGAATGCATATTTTAATAGATATTAACTCATTCTAAAAAAGGCTGCGTTTTACACGATGCGTTTTTTTGTCCAGTTATCTTTTCGTATAGATTCGAGATTTAAAAAAGGACGTGTTCTATTTTGGAAACAATTTATAGTTGATGGTGGACATTATTTGACATATCTCGTCTGTCATTGTTTTACGTAACTATATTATTGAGAGATGTTGTTTATTTTCATTTTATATTTAAAATATATTTGTTTTTTTTATGTGAAACCGCACAAAAGCCCCAATTGCTCTGGAGCCAGCGAGACTATGGCATTCCCAATCGGGGTATGTTGTGAGGCTAAAAGTAGTGGAGAGTAAACGAGATGGGGAATAGGACGGTGGAGAAATATCTGGCTACTTACAAGCTCTAGTCACAAAACACAGCCAAAGTCATTTCAAGCAACGTTTCAATCAGGGTGATACGGAGAGATCTTTCACTCTGGAACGCAAATATACTATGTATTATTTTAAATGAATATTTTTTTTACTGTCCCCACAAGAGTCCCAACTGCTCAGAACCGTCTGGAGCCAGCGAGACTATGGCATTCCCAATTGGGGTAAGTTGTGAGGCTGAAGATAATGGGGAGGATAAGAAGATGGGAAAGAGGTCGGTGGGGAAGTACCTGGCTAATCAGGTCTGGTTACCAAACACGGCCAAAGCCATTTCAAGCAACGTTACGATTCTGAATGTTAGTCTTATACCAGGTGGATACTGAGAGTATATTCCACTCTGAAATATACTATATATCATTTTAAATGAGTAAATTGTGAATTAACACAAATCAATCAAATGAAATTTATTTGAACCTGCGACCGCTGGCTTGCTAGTCGAAAGCCCTACCCATCTACCACGGAGGCGGTATATGTTTATTTTCTATTTAAAAAATACTGTAATGTGCGTTTATTACTGATTGTGAACGTCTGTGTCCGTTGGGTATTATTTTTATTTTTTTTTTTTTTTAATATTTACTCCACACAGGAGGCCCTGAAGAAAATAATTTCCCTCAGGGCCTATGTCATCTTTGTGGAGGGTCTTTTTGTGGAGAGGAAGGAGTGAACATGGGTCTTGAAGAGTCCCATGTTGTAGGAGGGAGGAAACACAGAGGCCGGCAGTTCGTTCCACAGCCGAGCTGTTGAACTTAAGAACGAATCGTAGAAGCGACCCGTTCTCATGTGACAAGTGTCAACTGTGTACAAATGTTGGGCGCGCGTTTGGCGTGTATCCCGACTACGCACCGGCGCCGAAGGGATCAATGACGCTAGTTCCTCAGAGCATCTTCCATTGTAATACCGATAGAACAAGGACAGCATACCTACCCGACGTCTGTGCTCTAAAGATTGCAGTCCGTTTGTTAAGATTGGGGAATCTATCAAACGGACCGCCCGTTTCTGCACAGAGTCAAGGGTTTTTTTCAGGTATTTTGGGGCTCCAGACCAGAGATGGCTGCCAAATTCGACAGTAGGGCGCACTTGCGATTTGTACAGGGTGAGCAGTTGTGTACTATTAAAGTATCTGCGGGCCCTGTACAGTACGCCCAGCTTCTGAGAGGCCAACTTTACTCTGGCTTCGATGGAGCCCCCGTACCTGAGCTGGTCACTTATAGTTACACCAAGCATATCAATGGAAGGCCTGTTCGGAAGATTGCTTCCGTTGAAGGAGACTAGATTATCATTTGGATCCCTTTTAGACGTAATCAGACAGGATTGGGTCTTTGAAACATTAAATTCGACGAGATTATTTTTACCCCAGGAGGAAATACTCTCGAGATAACCGTCCATTCTCTGCTTCAAAGCCCTCCGAGCCGTTGGAGTTTGTGTGCCCTTTGGGGGCTTGTCAAACAAAAAGCTATCATGAACTGTACTGTCATCCGCGTAACAATGAATCGGTGCACATGTCAAAAGGTCATTGATGTGCAACAAAAACAAAGTCGGAGACAGAACCGATCCCTGTGGGACGCCAGCATTTATGGAGTGCGAGGAAGAGGTGAAACCGTCAGCAACCGCCTGAATCGACCTATCCCTTAAAAAGTCAGCAATCCACGTACACAGGGATGCGGGAAGTCCGTAAGAATGCAATTTGTTGACAAGTCCTCGGTGCCAGACCCGGTCAAAGGCCTTGGATATGTCTAGTGCGACCGTTTGGGTCTCACCGTGACGTTCCAGGCACCGCCCCCAAACATGCGTCACATACGCGAGAAGATCACCGCACGAGCGGTTCCGCCGGAATCCGTATTGACGATTTATGATTTATTTACGATTTATGATTTATTATCCGTATTATGAATCTCGTGTGTATTTTTAATGGTTCGTTGACGGCAACAGAAAAGATAAATGACGGATTCTTCCATGTAATCTATGATTATTTTCAAGGTGTTACCGTTTTTGGCGATTTAGTACCATCCCAAAATATAATTTCTTCTGTAATGGCAACTTTAAGTATGAAAATAATAATCGTGAAAATCAAAGATTTTTCATATGGGTCCCGATATAGATTCCATATGGGATCGTTATGAAAAAAAAATGCATCGCATAAAACACTCATAAATCATTACTAGCTTTAAGTATCGATCTCGGTTCGTCCAACTGCAAGTCGAACGTCCGACCTACCAGTTATTTGTGCATTGTATGCTACTTGGAGAACTAATGCCTCATTCACAAAAGTAAATTTTGAGGCGATGATTTTTTTGCCATCTTGTTTTTGTGTGGAATCTGACTCGAGTGAAGTGTACACAGGGGAATCGTACCAGCGACTTTATAAGAGCGGTTTTTCCGTCATTAAAAACTCGAGCGCTTTCAACTCCCACTTTGATTTGATCAACAGTTGATACATTCAAAATACGTACGTTTGAAATGAATCTCTAATTTATTTCTTTTTTTTATATTATTTATTTATTTATTTATTACACGCCCTAATGGGCTTTTACACACTACAAAGTTTAATAGTTGAGTATCACAGTTATTATAAATTCTACAAAATTAAAACAATAAAGGAAACATAATACAACGAAAAAAAAAAAAAAAATTAATGTTACAACAAAAGCATTAAATAAAATAAGATACATTAGTAAAAATGATAAGAAGTCTCACATAAATAGATATTCAAAATAAAAAATAAAAATATATATTGCGGAAATTATAGATGTCTATTTGTGTCTCGATATACATATAAAAGAATTGAAATAAACAATATTTATACTGATTATTTTGATGTAATATATCTCCCAGATCAGAATATTTATTTCCGAGACTGTGAAGTCTTGGAATCGGGGAATTTTGATAAGACAGTGTCCTGGTGTTGTAAAAATAAAAGGGTAGTAAATTTCGGCAAGATCTTTTGGGTATGTGGATGCTGATTAATTGGAGTAACTCAGGACAGTCAATTTTGTAATGAAGTATTTTTTGTAATACTACTAAATCTGTGTTTATTCTTCTTTCAGAAAGTTTTAATAGGGACAATTTATCTAGTAAGTAGTTATAATCAATGTTTTCTACAGGAATATGCAATTTATAGTTTATATACTTCAGGAACTTATGTTGAATCTTTTCAATGTTATCGGAATGAATATTGTAAAAGGGAGACCATAACGTAGAGTTATACTCTAGTTGGCATCTAACAAGGGTTTTGTACAACATGATAAATGTGCCTAAATTATTGAAGTCTTTTGAAACTCTCAAAACAATTCCAAGAGTCTTAAGAGCCTTATTGATAATGTTATTAATATGATACACAAAAGTTAGTTTGCTATCGAACAATATACCTAGGTCAATAATTTCACTGACGCAATCAAAGTTTTTATCATTTAATGTATATTGAAAATACGCCCTTACAAGCTTTGACAAATATGTAATATACATAAAAATTTAGTGGAACAGTAATCATGAAGTAATATTTGCTTTTTTTTTCTCAGACATGATATTGTTGTTGCAATTAAAAATAATTTTCAATCGAGAAGTGCTGGAATGTAATTAGGCTGAGTAAATCAGGGCTGTCTATAACGCCATTAGCAATTTCAAAAATAAAATTCAATCTGAGAATTTTAATCATTTTAATTCTTTCATCGAGTGGTTGTAATTAGTAGTCTCTATACGTAGACCGAGTTTTATGTCATAGAAATTTATGCTAATTTTTTTAATGGAATCGTAGTGGATTTTAAATTAAGGAGATTAGACAGAAGAATTATATTCGACTTGGCTTCGAACTAAAGAAGAATGTAAGGACGGGTTGTTTCGGAGAATCTGAACAATTCATCAAATTTCAACGTTCATTTTCAAGTTCTGTGAAAGATTTTTTCAAGTTCTGTTTTTATTTCAGTTTTGTCAAGCAACTAGCCTACAATGATATAAAAACAGAACTTGAATAAGTCTTTCACAGAACCCGAAAATGAACGTTGAAATTTGATGAATTGTTCAAATTCTCCGAAACAACCCGTCCTAAGACTTTTAATGTTGAAATACGTTTAAAGTCTCTGCCAAATTTGTGGAATGAGAAAGAAAGAAATTGAGTGGAAGAAAGTGAGGTAAGGTATTGAGATAAGAATAGTGTTAAGTGTCTGGCTATTCAAATCTACTTTCAAAAATATAGCTACAGCCACTTCAAGGATTCCAAGTGCAGGTTTAATTTATTTTATTGGATTTTACGCCCAGCTGGGCTTCTACACAGATCATTTGAACAGAGTATAATATTTTGCAGAAAGAACTATCGAAAATTATTTTTAAAAGGTTTTATGGCATACATTAATGTAAAACTGATAAACTCAATATGTTAAAAATATTTTTAATGTTTATTTCAAATATAATTTTCATACAAAAAAGAGATTAACATTATTAGAAGTTACCATAAGTAATTATCAACGATTTGGTTATATACAAAGAAAAAAATAAAATAAAACGAAAATGCAAGACATATAAGCTGTTAATTTAATTAACGCCTGCCTAACTGAGAATAACGTGTTTAGGGAGGGAAACATTAAATTAAAATAGAAAAACAAACATAATTGTAACAGAAATCACTATGACTATTTACCTACTACTATAATGTGTACGATTCAGAAAAGTACAATAGAGTCAAATAAATCAATAGAATCTACCCCCAAACCTGTCCGGATTCCAGATCATGCATCTAATAGGTTAGTGAGTGTGTCCGATAGTTGGTTGTGTACGTGTTGCAGAAATATGTTACACTTTGTCTTGTGTCCATATTCGGTACATTGAATTTAGTAGTAGCGACAATGGCAGGGTGAATACGTAACAACCAGGTGTAAAATAACTCTCCCGGGTAGACAGACAGCGTAATTAAATGCAATATTGTTCGTTAAACTTACGTAATTAATTTTTTCAATTAGAAATTTGAGCTTACAATTTATTTAGGTAGAAGTTTGTGATAAACCCGTTCTATATTGTTAAAGTGTACTTTATACAAAGGGGACCAAATAGCTGAATAATTCTACTCCTCTTGACTTCTAATTAATGAAATGCAGAGCCGTTATCTTACAAGTAAGGGACTTAAAAACATTTAAAGTTCTGCAAAGGAAGCCAAGCATGTATGAAGTCTTGTTAATTGCAATGAATTTCAAGTTTTCGTCGAATATTGCACCAAAGTCATATGTTGATGCTAATCTGTGGTCAAATCATAATACAACAGCAAAATAAAATATACCAGATTTTGACGCATACCTATTAATTTAAGATTTTATATAATATGAAAGTTCAATTATTTTGAGGTTGAGTTGCGATCATGTTTTGAACTAAACACGTGTTCGTTTCATCAGTGATTCAAAAATATGCTATAGAAATGATAAATTTTAATCCAGTAGTGCTAAAGTGGACGCTAAATC
This sequence comes from Hesperophylax magnus, assembly GCA_026573805.1. Lineage (NCBI taxonomy): Eukaryota > Metazoa > Arthropoda > Insecta > Trichoptera > Limnephilidae > Hesperophylax > Hesperophylax magnus. The sequence goes on along the minus strand of JAIUSX010000091.1, from coordinate 3,506,647 downwards.
TATCATCATGATGCATTATGTCTTGATATCTGATTTAAACCATCAACACCTACAAGTGCGGAATACTACGTATTCGTACATATATATCTATATCACGCCAAAAAAAAACAATGTGACAATTCAATTAAAAATACCTTGGAGCATTTTTTTTAATTCATCAATGTTTTTAAATTTCACCTCAAAATCTTATTGAAAATTTAAACGGAATACTATAACATAATTCAAGATAGGGTAAAAGTAATATCATAATATGAATGTGCCATAATTTTTGCAAATTGCGTCAAATGCCATTGTGCTCTGACATTTGTTGTAGACAGACAGAAATTTAGTTGACAACAAGCAATGGAGCGATACACTCGTGAAGAATGCGAATTTGTTGTTACTGCTTATTTGACAAATTTCCGGTCTATTGTTTTAACGCAGAGTGAATTTCGTCGTTGTTTTCCTCGTCATCCTGCACCATGTGCGCGAACAATTAAGCGTTTGGCTGAGCGTCTCGTGCAAACTTTCAAATAAACTTTCTGTGAAAACAGAGCCCATTTTTTTTCTAACAATATGGCAACCAATTCATACTATGACATTACTTTTGCCCCACCTGCGGCATACGCGGTTTTCATTTGTCACATGAGAACGGGTCGTTTCTGCGACTCGTTCTTGAGTTCAACTGCTCGACTGTGGAACAATCTAAGATTTGTGTTAACTTCTTCAATTTATTTATTGTTTTTGTGTTTAATTCGTAGAACTCCATTTATTTTTTTTATAAATTTAATTTAGATTAAATTTGATAATATTATTATTAAGTTCTGCAAGTGTTTTAGTTTTTTATTATTGTGACAGCTGTTTCGGCTTACAAGGCCATTTTCAAAATTTACATTTGAAATAGCATAAATACGTCGTCTCAATGTGGACTAACCACAGTTTGAAAATGGCCTTGTAAGCCGAAACAGCTGTCACAATAATAAAAAACTAAAACACTTGCAGAACTTAATAATAACTTCTTCAAGACCGATGTTCACTCTTTCATCTCTTCAATAAGACCCTCCACACAGCATCCCCAAAGATGAGATAGGCCCTAAGGGAAATTACTTTCCTTTGTGGAGTTGATGTAAAAAAAACAATAATATATTAATGCATCTCCCACACACACAACTTCAGCTTACTTATCGGGTAAATCTTCTATATTATCTATGTAAATAAAAATGCAAAAGTTCGTTTGTTCAAAATCTTAAATCTCCGAAAGCTCTTCACCAATTGCTTTCAAATTTTGCCACAACGTCGAAATTCGATTAGACCTATAGAAGACACCTGTGACAGGTAAAACGCGTGCTTTTTTTGTAAAAAAAAAACAGCGCCATCTGTTGGACGTAAAAGCAACAAGCGCTATTGTTTCTCTATCTGCACAGACAGACTGAGCCATAGCAACACGTGGCGGGGTACAGCTAGTATTACATAAAATTATTATTACATTTTAACTTTATTTATTACATAACCGACGAGACATGAACTTTCAATTATAATTGCATAGTCATCATGGGAGAGTTATTGCTCCACTGATTGTTTACTTAATCTGTAAAAAGATGTATTATTTTAATTATCTTTAAAAACACACTTTTCTAATTTGTGTACCTATGTTAATATTATGTTTGTATTTATATCATAAGTTTTTGATTATTGTTTAAAAAATCATTAGAACTAAAGGTAAATACTCCTCCCATAAACACGAGCTCCTGGAGCTCAACTTATGGAGTAGTAGAATAATAATATGTAATAAAAAAAAATGTAATAAATAATTTATTTTTTTAAATATATATATTTACAAAAAAAATGTCTCATAAACAACTCGCAAGTTATTTTTTATTTATTAAAAAATACCTTCTTCGCAAATGGATGCACATTTATTTTGCGAAAATGTGACAACATAAGATATTCAAAAACCTAAATGATTTTTTTTTTTTAATTTAATTTTTTAAATAATGTAGAGTATTGCAAAAACATGAAATCCAGCAATTAAAGAAAAGATATACCTTCATAATATTATAAAATAAACTTTAGTACAGAAATACAAATTCGATTCTATTTTTAAACTTGTTTTTTTTCCCAGGCAGTGGCCGTCAACCAGCGGCCGGTGGTTTGGGAGGGCGCAGAATTCATCATAAGCTGCGAAGCTCGCGGGGCCCCGCACATGACCTTCAGCTGGCTCAAGGATGGAGTCACCGTCAACGTCTCCAGGGCCACCAGGTAGGAACCACATCCCGCACTTAGAACTTGATACGGTTATTGTTGCAGTTGGCCAAAGGAGGAAAGAACGAACCAAAATTCACAAAGTCTATAGAATCTACACCACCTACTAAGTTACAAAGTTAACGGTGTCTATTCAGATTGTCTAGATTTACAACCATTTACAACTCTTTTTATAATAAGCTGAGATGGTTTACGCATAGTTCCCGTGAGCACTCAGGCCATGGGCCATTTTGTATACTCCCATTATACCTCATTCCTTCAGTCCCCGGTCCTTTTGATAAAGTTCACCAGGATTGTCATCGTTTAAGGGGCTATTTCTCTGGGTTCCACAATGTGTCTTCCCATGTATCTGAGCCTTTTTCCAACAAAGCGGAGATTGACACTGTAGGTGAATTAGAATCTCTTCATCCTCTTCACAATTCTTCCATCTGTTGGTGTTTTCCACTCCAAACAACTGTATTTGCCTCCTGAGATGGCATTGCCCCGTTAGTAGTCCTACAAGTTCCCTCAATGAATTCTGGTCCATAGTGAGTAGTTGCCTGGTTCGTCTAGGGTCTGGAGGGCGATTCTCGTTCTTTTAGCCTAAAGCTAAATGATAGCATTCGTCAACGACTGCTATCGTTTGCGAAAGATAGCTGTCCGTCGCTTGTAACATCTTTTCTTAACTATTAAGCGATTCTCGTTCTTCTGATAGCCTTACAAGATCGATTTTTGAGAGACCTAGTAAAAAATCCTAAAGAAGCGTGGTTAAGAGCATCTACGATATTGTTAAGAGATTATTGAAAACACAAATTGGTGAAATATAATTAAGTGACGCAAGGTTTCTAACTAAAACTTAAAAAAACAAATACTTTGTATTATAATGCATTTTAATAACTGCTTATTTTATTTATGAATGACATAAATAAGCCATTTATCGAAGATTTACGTTTTGTGAAAAGGTACTTACCTCGCTGGATAGTAATGACTTTGCTACAGATTCACCACTTCTAAAGTGACGTTTGCTGTCAAACTAACGCTGCCGAATGGCGCTAACTGTCACCCAAGTTGATTTAAGAATGAAAGGGATTCTTATTTCGTTGTGGTTAACTTCAAAACCCACAATTTCGAGCGCCAGCTATTCTGCAGCCATTTTATCTGAAACTTATTATTATTTATGTAGAAATCCTCAATGGTATGTGTAGTTTATTGTAAATTAAATCACTTATCTGGCTTTCGACATGTTACGTACTTTACAAACATCGCAATTACCTGATTCAATTCATTTAATAGCATTATTGTGCCACAAACAAGTCACTAATCATGTTTACAGTCAATACTTACGATAATATTAAGTTTTCTCTTGTTAAAACTACGCAAATAATGCTAATTGTCAAAACGTCACAATTAAATGAAGCAAATTCTCCGCGAACGCTAGCGTTCGGCCGCCGAAAGACAGGTCTAGGGGTACCCTTCGCGTAAGGCTAAAAATTTTGGCGCGCAATCGAAAATCTAAGGATTCCATCTGTCAACGAGAGAACCGGAATCGCTTCATACGAATAAACCGAGAAAAATCGTTAATTTGAATGTAAGGACGATTTTAGTGTCGTTAAGTAGAACGAGAATCGCCCTCCTGGTCTGTTTGTGGGTATTTTGTGTTACCTCATTCCGGGTGCCAGCTGACTTGTACCCGGTATTTCTTAAAGTTTTATATAGAACCAGCTGACGTGTACCCTGTATTGGTTAAAGTTTTATATAGAACCAGCTGACGTGTACCCGCTATTACTTAAAGTTTTATATAGAACCAGCTGACGTGTACCCGGTACTGCAAAGTTTTAAATAGAACCAACTGACGTGTACCCGCTATTACTTAAAGTTTTATATAGAACCAGCTGACGTGTCCCCTGTATTGGTTAAAGTTTTATATAGAACCAGCTGACGTGTACCCGCTATTACTTAAAGTTTTATATAGAACCAGCTGACGTGTACCCGGTACTGGAAAGTTTTAAATAGAACCAACTGACGTGTACCCGCTATTACTTAAAGTTTTATATAGAACCAGCTGACGTGTACCCGCTATTACTTAAAGTTTTATACAGAACCAGCTGACGTGTACCCGCTATTACTTAAAGTTTTATATAGAACCAGCTGACGTGTACCCGGTATTGCTTAAAGTTTTATATAGAACCAGCTGACGTGTACCCGGTACTGCTTAAAGTTTTAAATAGAACCAGCTGACGTGTACCCGCTATTACTTAAAGTTTTATATAGAACCAGCTGACGTGTACCCGCTATTACTTAAAGTTTTATATAGAACCAGCTGACGTGTACCCGGTATTGCTTAAAGTTTTTTATAAAACCAGCTGACGTGTACCCGGTATTGCTTAAAGTTTTATATAGAACCAGCTGACGTGTACCCGCTATTACTTAAAGTTTTATATAGAACCAGCTGACGTGTACCCGCTATTACTTAAAGTTTTATATAGAACCAGCTGACGTGTACCCGGTATTGCTTAAAGTTTTTTATAAAACCAGCTGACGTGTACCCGATATTGCTTAAAGTTTTATATAGAACCAGCTGACGTGTACCCGGTACTGCTTAAAGTTTTGAGGTTGTGAATTCTAGCTAACCTGAAAACTGTGTCTATTTTTTAGGTGGAAATACTATTATTCTAAATAATTTAAAAAGTTTACTTTTCATAAGTTTTGTTTCACTAGATCGTGCAAAGGCTCCCTCGGCTTGCCAGACTTCCACCATTAATTACTGTATACTAAACTGTTACTAACCACGCCTGACGCCTCAAGCGTCCTTGACTTTTTCTACGGTTCACTACTTTATACCACATTGTTACTGATAAATAAAACTCTATTATATCGACTTTTATTCTATTCCGTATATCATTCTAGTACAAAGATAATGCGTTTTCCTCGGGCATCTCCGACTTCTTTTACAATTCAAACCACTCTCTTAATACTCCTGACACTAATAAGAAAAAACTTTGAAATTTTCAAAGAAATCGGTCCAGTTTTTTCGAGTGTATGGGATAAGCAAAGAAACATTCATTTTTAAATATATGGATAGGACTAATTGAAGTTGATTGACGTTGATAGACTGTTGAAGTTGATTCAATATTGGATTTCTATTTCTATCGGGCGTTCGATGGTATAGAAAGTTCTCACTGATTTATTTCATAGATTCTATGATCATAAAATATTTGAGGTGGGAACGCGCCGTTAATTGCGATCGTAGGGTATAACTTTTCCCGACACTCGAGATCTCTGTACTTGTTGTAATAATGTGATTTAAATTTGTGCAAGATTTGGCACAACAACAGGAAATATGAAAGCTCATGATTATTATTTGCCTTATTTATCAAAGTAAATGAATTTCGTAATATGATATGAATAGCAGTGCTGGCATCAAGCGGGGGTTGATATAAGACGTTACCCGACCGATCTATCATGGCATAGAACATGAAACCCCTACTGCGGTGTATATACGAGATGGTACGTTATGGGGTAGAATAACGTAACTGCGAACCACTGGAACTTCTAGTAGATCAGGGCTTCCCAACTTCTATCGGGTCGAGACCCCATTTTACGATAGTCAAGTGACCGCGACCCCAACGGAGGGAAAATATAACGTACGCAAAATTTATTTTTAATTTAAAAATATATAGTTAAGTTATCGTTAATGATAACTTTATGTCATTCTCGACAATCGAGTTTCTTGTTTTAGATTGCAAATTAAGAGGAAACTACAAGCCAAAAGTATGTATATTCTTGGTATACCTTATATTGTAGGTAATAGACATTAAAATCGCTTGTCAAACGGAGTCCAGAAACGTTCGATTTCAAGCACAAAACTGGTTTTTATTTATTTTGTTAATAATTTTATTAGAAAGCAAAAAAGTGAAACTGTCACAGATAATCTTAGCTATTATTATTACTGTATTTTTTAAAAGTTGTTTCCTTTACGCGTTCATACATTTCTATTGAAAAAATATATTTTTTTGTAGTTCACATTTATATTTTTTGTTGAGTAATTTATTTTTTATTTGTATTCTTCTACTCAAGCGAAACGATGGAAAAAACTCCAAAGGCAGCATGCTAAATTTGTGATATTGCTGATATGTAGCGCACCAGAATTGAGTCAGTCTTATCCAATAATAAAAAAGCATATAAAACGAATTGAAAAACAGTATAGACGAACGAAGATAATGGTAGGTACCTGGCTACAAAAAGCAATGACAGATTGCACAAAAACATACAACAGTAATATTCTGATTTTTGAACATGGTTTTGATTACAGTGTTTTCCAACCCTGATGAACGCGAGGCTATATACAGAAGTAGTTGTATATTAATCTTTTTATATTTTCAATCCAAAGTAATTTATTTTTAATATCGTGCATAGTACTTTTCATTTTATTTTAATTGTGTGCAAGTGATATTATGTCTTGTCAGGTCGATATTAGTTCCTAGCTAGGCAGATTGCCTGTTGTAAGGAACCAAATGATGGTGAAAATTCGAAATGCTGTTTTCATTAAAACTAACTCCTAAGTTTTTACTAGGTGTGTCATATATAGTTTTAAGTGATGATATTTAACAGTGTTTCAGACTCCTCTATACCCAAGCTAATCAACCATTTGGTCATTATGGGACCGATGTAGGACATAATATGTACAACTTCATTTTTAAGGCAACATAAGACTCTAATAACGGGGGTTTGCTCGATGCTTTAATTATTTCTGAAGAACGTATTACTAGAATCTCAAATGTTTCTAGAGGGATCCCTACTGATGGAAGTTATTTATATTTAATATAAATAAAAACAGGACCTTACCATCAAAATATTTTATGTAAAACGTTTTAATTTTTATAAAACGTTTTTCAACTATAAAATTAGCGGTAAGCATCAGATTTTATTTTTCTAGACGATGAATTAGTGCCTTCCCGAGAGATCCCTTTAGAAACATTTTTGATTTTAGTAATACGTTCACCATAAATAATAATTCAAGTAAACACCACGGAAAGATCGTTTTTCTAGGCCTGCTAGGCCTAAGTCGACCTTAGGTCCGTCCGTTACACCGGGCGCGCAGCGAATATTGATTTTACACGACTTCATATCTTATATCGTCAAGATTCCCATTTTATTTTAGAGATTTGATACGACGTATTCAACCGCAGGTCTGTCCATTACACCATGTGCTTACGTCGTTAAGATTCTGGCTTTATTTTAGGTTATTGACTCATCTTAATTTAATTGTTTTAATGTTTCGGGCGGTGACCCCACAGAAAACCTTCGTGACCCCATTTGCGGTCGCGACCCATTAGTTGGGAACATTTGATATAGATGATCTTAGTTAATAGATATCTCGTTAATGTAGAAGGTATATTTGGTGTGTTGTGGTGGCGTAGCAGAGTCTGACAAAACATCATCACATTACTGCATATAATTTTTTAATTATTCCCTTAGCAACTTCTTTTCAAAAGCATCTTGCGTGTTCCCCGATAATGATGAAGTTATTATATGCCATTAATAAATTATTTTGGTGGAGAAACAGTAGTTACCAGTGGCGACACGTGTCAGTTGTTTATCTTCAACTTGTCGAGTTAAACTTGGGGTCTCCGGTCATAACCGGTACATTCTTATCGAGTCCAATTTAATTTTTTAGCGATCAAACTTTTTTATTGTGAGTATCTCACAAGACTCCCGACTGCTTCCAACCGTCTGTAACCAGTGAGACTATGGTCTCTCTAATCGGGGTGTGTTGTGAAGCGGAATGTAGTACAAACAAATGTATGGACAGACGAAATTCAAAACGGTTCGGTTAAAACAGGACTTCGCTACGGTCAGTAGATATGGCGCCACGGCTCACACGGCACGAACGCCAATGACTCTTGCGCGAACACTTCGCCGAACGTCTCATCTCTTTGAGAAGCGATCTAGCGCGCTGCGACTATTTTTTATGAGGATATCTTAATTTCTCGGTGTATAACAATCGTCCAAAGATTCTGAGTGAGCAGAAGAACAATATTCGTGCTGCTATTGCCAACATAGACACAGTCATGCTGTACAAGGTGGACCGAAACTTCTGATTTCAACTTTACAAATGTACGACACAACAGAACGGAGGCCTCCTTCAGGATATTATTTTCAAGAAGTAATTTTAAAAAACTTTAACCTCTATGTAAAGGAAAAAGAAAAAAATTATATCTCCAATAATTTTTGTTTTATGATTTTTTTTAAATAATAAAGTTTAAGTTTAAGCTTGGACCAGATATAAAGTACTGTGTGTTTTTTTGTTAGTCCAGAGATTAGGATCTATTCAGGAAAAGGCTTTCTTGGTAAAAGCATCCGAGCACTTGAGACTTCAGTACTTTCCAAAGAACACCTAAGTAGAATTATTCAGCGCAGTTACTACTGTTCTTACTTATATATCAGAGGCAGGCTGTGTCGGGCTTTGAGTGTTTTATGTTTTAAGCTCGAAGCTTCTCCACTTTTACTGAGATACCGTAACTTTTTCCATCAAAATGATACTGATGTCTTAATCGTGTGCTTTTAAATGCTTTTCAGGCAAATGAAAGTATTTTTATAAAATAAATTTGAGGTTTTCGAGTTCTTTTATATTCCATCAGCAACGTAATTGATTCTAGCTAGTTCAATACTTCTCAGATCGCTTCGATTCCAAATGGAATGCTCTGAAAGTATCCAAGAGTCCGGAGCCTGTAGAACTATGCCGTACCCGTTTTGTGGAATGTTGTGAAGCTGATTGAAGTTGGGGGAGGATGATTGAAGTTGGGGGAGGATGATTGAAGTTGGGGGAGGATGATTGAAGTTGGGGGAGGATGATTGAAGTTGGGGGAGGATGATTGAAGTTAGGGGAGGATGATTGAAGTTGGGGGAGGGCGATTGAAGTTGGGGGAGGATGATTGAAGTTGGGGGAGGACGATTGAGGTTGGGGGAGGATGATTAGGAAAGACGAAAATAAAAATATTTTAAAAAGCCTTGATTTTCAGAAGTGACATGTGACAGTGTTATGATTTTCATTTTTGAAACGTCTTTAATAGCTGCACTGAGCAAAATAAAATATAGCTGATTTATTGAAATCGTGTTAAAAACGTGATAGCATTCCTAGCAAACTATTAGTTGTTTCATAATATATCGAAATACATGTTCATACAGCTACGCTTATCCTGTTATTGTGTAATGACGAAAATGTTACAATTTTATGAACACGTATTCCGAATTCCGACATCCTCATAACACATACGTATTTTACTGATATTATATATAATTGAGGAAATCTGTCAATTCATTCGTTAAAGGCCCGCAGTCCCGTTTTTAATAGTAATACGAATAGTTTGACCAAGTTTTTAATAAATTGGCAATATTTTGTAGCAGTAAGTTTTCTCCTTGTTGCTTTTCTGCTACGTTTTATTTAGTACACATGCACGTTATATGATTGCATTAAAAATTATATTTTTAATTTTACACACAATAAAATTGTCGCCAGCAATGTCGTGTTATTCTGTTTAAAAAATCTAATATCGTATGTGTATAGACGTCGAATGTTTATTGAACCTCTAATTCTGGCTTCAGGCAATTTGATATCTAAGCCATGATTAGAGTTCAATGGGGTGAGAGGGTAGTTATTCAAGCCACTGGGCGTCACGTAGCAACTAGCAAACCTACATACATACATTTCTTCATCCCTCCGGAGAGGACGATTCATTCGGTGGCATTTGTGGAACCATGTGGCTTTTTGTAAGAGTTCTCGTCATCGAACGGTTGTAATTTTTATAATTGAATTCCTGTTCGGTGATGTTCTCATCAACTTCAGATAATTTGCTGCCTCAGATACTAACACGAAGCAGCTCATTAAAACACAACAAATAATAATAAAAATAATCCTTAAAAAAACCTTTCAATATTTTTATTTATTTATTTTTCATGGTCTCCAAATAATAATAATAATAATAATAATAATAATAAGTGTTTTATTTTCTTTTTTTTTGTGTAACAAATAGATATAATGATATCCTCACTGGGATCTCCCGTGCTGAGGATTTCATTTACATATTATGTATAATTTAATTATAAGAAAATTAATATTACATCAAAGTTACAAATAAATTTAATTATGAACAAATATCATGCAATATATATATATATATATATATTTTTATAATTTTAAAATAAGTAAGATGTTTTTTGATATATATATATGAAGTGTTTTTTGGTATAGTTATATATATGAAATGTTTTTTGGTATAGTTCAGTTGATTCTGTTTTAGTCTGTGTTTGATTTCAGTAAATTTTCTATTTCAGATCTTCCTATGTTAAGTATCCAGCTTTTTATTTCAGATTTAAATGTTAAAGTGTTGAGGTTTTTGAGTGTGAGTGGTATTTTGTTGTAGAGTTTAATACTATGATATAAGAAGCTTTTTTGCCCAAAAGTTGTATTAGTAATTATTTGTTGGATAAGTTTTTGATCATGAGATCTAGTGTTTCTATTGTACGTGTTTGTTATTTCTTGTGTTTTGTGCTTATGAATGTAAATGAGTATAGTTTTAGAATATAGTTGTTTTATTGACATGATGTTAAGATTGGTGAAGATTTCGTTAGTGCTAGTTCTTACAGGAACTTTAAGGATAATTTTCATTATGGCTTTTTGAGATTTAATAAGTGGATTTAGTATGTTTTTATTTGCACTACCCCATCCGATAATACCGTATTCTAACAGTGATTGGCAGAGAGCCATGTAGATTTTGATTAAGTCTTTTTTAATGAGCACATTCCTGATAGTTTTGAAAAAATAACTTAGTTTTTTAATTTTATTATCTAAATAGCTAATGTGATTGGTCCATTTTAAATTTCCATCTATTTTTAGACCTAGATACGTTATATGGTCAACGTTTTCTAATGAGGGACAATTACAATGCTCATTTAAGTGATGCGGGCTATGAATTTTCAAGTTAATAAGTTTATCGAATATATATATATATCGTGCAGAGAACAATTATTAAAATCATATTAAAAAACCTTCGGACTACCCAACAGACCGCTTATTCGAAGACCTCCTTTAAGATCTGTACATTAAAAATTAATTAATTCAAATCATAATAGAAAAACAAAAGCACCAATTTCTAACTGAAAACCGCACTCGACTTAAATACATTTTTCCATGTCCAAAATTAAACAGATTCTTTGCACAAAATTACTATACATACCAAGGAAGAACCTTTTTCAATCAACTCCCTGAGGATATCAGAATCGTAAACGACAAAAGCCAAGCGTTGAACATTTTGAAAAAATATTTTAAAGATAAATTATAAAAAAAATGAATAGTAAATATTATATTTATTTTTCGGAATAACTTTGTTGAGTAAAACTTCAAATTGTAATATTTAATTATTGAAGACAATATTAGAAGATCGAAGTATGATACAGTTAAAAGTGACCGAGGGGGATAGGGTACCATTAGCTCAGTGGTAGAGCGGTGCCCCGGCAAGGCAAGGGTCCTAGGTTCGAGTCCTAGATGTGACCGTATCCTTTTCTGATTTTTCTGTTTCAGATTTTCGTTTAGAAATCGCTAATATTGTCTTCAATAAGTAAATATTATACTTAAGAAGCAACTTCTTCTCCAAATAAAGTATACATATTAATAAAAAAAATAATAATAATAATGGTCTTTATCCCAAAAACTAATAACGTCATGTTTTTATTTATATATTATAGCTACTAGTAGTACATTTTACTTACAATATTTTTTTTTCCTATTTCTCTTGATTCTATATGTATATCTACAATAATATAATGTACACTCCTCTTCCAACCACAAGCTAATGCTTCTCTTATTACTTATATGTAAAATAAGTTTATTTAAAAAAAAAAAAAAATTTAAATATATGTTAGGGAGAGGATTACGAGTTTTAGATACACATACGAATAAAAAGGACATTGAGGCAGTTTTACTAGTTTGTGACTGTATCAAAGATAGTTTCTAAACAAAATCTTTAAGCAGTTGAGTCACTCTGTTGATCAGCGCAATGTGATAGGCAGAAGTCCTCGTTTTCGTGGCATAAAAAAGTGCATAGGATTTCCCACGAGTATATTTTTAGGCATATATAAGTTGACCTCTTTCAACATAGGTGTACTAAGTGTGGTTCCACAATTATTAAACCCTTTTCGAAAAATACTTCACTCAACTTTAAAGGGGAAAAATAGTATCTTACTGACCAACTCACCTACACTTTAAGAACAAAAACCTCAAATCTACTTATTATATACTACCCTTCCAAATGAAATTTAAAAATGCCATGAAGAAAATAAAATCATTATTAAAATAAAATTTAGACAATTAGCACATAAGTACACTGTGGATGGAAAAATAAACTCTTAAGAGAGCCGAGGCTGACATCAATGCTTTACGTACATTTTCGAAAACATAGCATTGTTTTGTCATTATTTAAGGATGTCGCTTTAAATGGCCATGCCACCATGCGGAAAATCTTTAATAATCACCCCAAGACTTTAGAAGATTTAAGAAAAAAAAATTTTTCTTAAATATGTTCTATTAAAATGTTACATAGATTGAAAGCGCAAAAAAATAAAACAAATAAAGGGGATCCTTGAATATTATCGAAATATATTATTTTTCTCTTAAAATGCGATTGTTATGTTGATCAGACAGCACGCTTCTATTCTATTATGTGTATGAACAAACGTGATTTTGGGGTGAGAATCCAATTTTTAACACCTTAGGCCTCTGGCATATTCTGTCAAAATTTGTAAGAATTTCCGTTTTGCAATAAAATCCAAATTTTTTTTTAAGTACCCTAAAACTAAAAACTGTTCGTGAAAGGTGGTGAAATGGGCATTAAAAATTTATTATTAGAAATAAACATGTAACTTTAAAAATATTACAATTAGGTACAATACAAAAACATAAAAACGTTTTTTAAATGGCTCACCTCACGTTTTTCGTGTAAACAGTGAACTAAAATTAATGATAACGAAGAAAAACATAAACATTTTATTAGATAAATGTATTTTTGTTACCTCATTTTTTTGACATGTCATATACAAATAATGAATTGAATATTAAAAAGTTTCATAAACCTCTAGTTTCAGACATTTTAATTTTTCTGTAGGTTTTCTCTTCCTAGCACCGTTTGGATCATATTTCTCACCATTACAGTAAGGAAGACACTTTAATTGCTGTGAGACCATATGAGCCCAAAAGCGAACAAATTAGCCTGAGGATTTAAATAAGGCTTAAATCTTTCCAAATTGAACCTACTTTAAATGATTACAATATTTAATGATTAAAATAGCATTTCTCGACGTATTTGTTGCAAGCATTTTTTACCCAGTTCTCATACGTTACCGCGTTTCAAAGTGGCTACGAGAAACAGTAAACGTATTTACAATATCAAACATCACACACTTTGAAAATGACCTTGAAAGCCGGACCAGCTGTAACAATAACAAAAACCAAAAAATACTTACAGAACTTAATAATAAATTTTATTTTAATTAAATAAAAAAAATTAATGCTGTTCTACGAATCAAACACAAAAACAATAAATATATCAAACATCGTTCAGATTATTTAAGTCTTGCAAAAATTACGACTCATCGCTAAATTCCTAGTAAGTAGTCGCCTCGGGACTTTAAAATCTACTCCTCTCCCTTGGCTCCCCGTACTTGCAAACATAACCCCGCCAAATATCAGGCGAGAAATTGCAACACTGAAGAAATACAAGAAGGCGCTGCAAAAAAGTGCAATACTTTTGCACGAAGATGTCTCCCACCCGGCATGCCGCTTGAAGTCCCGAAAGCCCTTCTGGGCGGAAGGAGAGAGGCTCCTCCGATAACCTCTCACCCCAGAAGATAGGTGGAAACTTGAGTGACAAACGGCCAACGTGGGAAATGCCCATCTCATACAGGACCCCACCAAGAGACAGACTGGGTTCTCATTTCCTCGCAAAACCTGGTCCGCTATCAATAGGTTAAGGTGCTCTCATAGCCGCTGTGCCCACATGATGCATAGTGGGGCCTTAAAGAGTCAGCGATGTGTGAATGTGGTGCGGTGCAGACAACCAAAAATGTGGTCAACGAATGCCCGCTCCATTCATTCCCCGGCGGGATTGATGAGGTCCACTTGGCGATGCCTGAGGCCCTAGACTGGCTCGTTCCCCTCTTACCCCCCCACCATACGAAAGAAGAAGTAGTCGCCTCTTTAGACAAGTTATCATAGTGTTACAGAGGTTACTGTATCGAATCAACCCCAAAACCAGCTCTAGGATCTTAATATTCCACTCGTTAACCCCTCGGGTTCTCAAAATAATTTATAATAGATATTTGATAAAAAAAACCCCAGCTTATGTCTATCTCCTGCAAATCGGAGAGTAATGTTTCATGTTGAAGTTTTTGCCACTCTTTTTACATAGAAAGCCGAGTGCGTTAAAATCTTTTCCTTGTAACGAGTTTCGATGGCTCTTGATAATGTGGAATAAAAGTTTGCGGCGGGAATAAAATAATATTTTTAGACCTCTTAGAATCGACGCATATTGTGTAAAGCATTTATTTTTCTTACGAAAGGGTATTCAATACGTTTTCAGTTATTATCTATGCATAAAACATTGTATAGTTTGCTTGAAATAAAAATAATAATTTTTACATTAACTCTAAATTAAAACTCTAAAAAAATTATCTTAGAGCCAATGTCATCTTTGGGGATGCTTTGTGGAGGGTATTTTTAGGAAAAAGCAGGAGAGGAAATTCTGGGAAGGAAAAGGGTATATGGGGTGGGTAGGAATCTGGGGTGTGTCCAGGAGTGACTGACGTATGAAACCATCCCTCCCACTGCAGTGCAAGGCGATGAGTCGAGAGAATCCGGCTGGAGAAGTCGACAGGTCTCCCTCAACCAGTCTCTTCCGATCCGACCCGCCACGCAGTAGGTGGGCAGGTGCATCCGCAGCCCAAATCTAGACACACCTCACCCCATGAATCCGGGCACCCCTGCTAAGTCACCAACCTAGTAAACCAATTGGGATAACCTACGGTAGGGGTGTTGGTTATCTAATAAATAGTTCCCGGGGTGGCGGTACCCATACCGCCTGACAAATTGTAAGAATGCCAAAATTCGGAAAAAGTCAGATAACAAATAGAATATTACGAAAATTGTATAGAAATGGTCACCTTTTAATGTGGCCCCAAGGTCCCAATGGTCGAGTGGATAAAGACGTTGTCCCGGTAAGAGAGAGATCCTGGGTTGGATTCCCAGTTGGTGTTTCGAGATTTCGTTTCGTTTAGATTGGTTAGTATTATCTAGTAGACATACTAAATAAAGAAAAATACAAAACATTACAGAATGCATCACGAGTAAATTAACGATAATGCTTGCCAGTGTATTTTACAGGCGCGCCGGTCATTGATAATTATAGTCCATTGTCCATTGTCCAGTGCGTTATGAAGTTATTATATTTTTTAATTGAATTTGTCATACGGCTAAATTTGTCGCGTAAGTTAGTCTAGACTGTTATAAGTTCTTCGGCCAATTTTCACAGCTCAATTGAAGCAATTGGCTTCATGAAACTGTTTTACTACTTTATTAGATTCAATTAATCTATGATTTACGATAATATTTTTTTATTGGCCTTAATTTTGGATTGTGGTATTGCTAAGTTACAACCATTCATTTATATAATAGTTACTCCAAGTTTTTACTCTATTTTCTATCGATGGAATCAGTTTTTCTATCAGGGGGAATACTGTGTTTGTTATATGGGTACTTTAATAGAAGGTGCTCCGAAGAACTAGCCTCTTCGATCCAGTGTGCCCCGAGAGATAGGCAAACGCGTGCACAGCATTTATACGCTAGGGTGTATCGAAAAAAAATTTTTAGGAAAATTCAAAATTTCAGGTTGATAAAAAATTGTCTCTATGGACCCACAACCAAATGTACCACAATAAATTGAAACAACTTAGTTGTCCCGAACTAAAATTTATAATTTTCTTAAAAAAAAATTTAATTCATTACAAAAATAGGTAGGTATGTGAAAAACAGTATAGTTTGTCACTTTCTGATCTGTTAGACTTCTCGTTCCCAGCACCACTGATACTATTTTATGAAATTAATTTAAGTTTAAACATACATTAGAGCAATTTGTTGTATATAGATACTTTTATTTCACAAAATTTTGTTTAAATTTTTCAACTTGGAAAAAAAATTTTTTTTAAGAAAATTATGTACTTAGATCTCTTGTGGGATACCTAAATGTTTTTCAATTGGTTCATTAATTGTGGTTTATCTGGGTTTAAGGAGACAACTTTTATCAACTTTTTTGATGCACCCTATTCTATTGGGAATGTACAGTTTTTGTGCTCAACACCTCGGTCGTGGAATCATTTTCGGGTTATCGTGTTTACTCCTCCTGCTGTACTAGGAGCCTCTTGAAGAAATAAGTCTACTTCCTTTCAAAAAGACTCTCCACTTTTGTTAAAAAAATAGATCGACAAAAATTGTACCTAATATTTTTTAAACTTAAGCGTATTTGAAATGCCCCATAACTCACGGTGAAAATATTTTCCTTGTAAGTACTAAAAATTTCTTACAAACTGTTCAAATTTTAAGAAGCCAGAGTTCACCGTTTGAAAGTTATTGCTTAGACAAAAACCGATTTTATATTTTATTTAAACTCTGACAATTTTTTCGGTTTCACTGTCCATATTTAAAAGGAGCATCATATCAATAATATAAACTTCAATTCATACTCACACATACAAAAGCGTATACACCACACACGTCGTCTGGTAATTACTAAATATAAATCCCACATATAAGACATTACAAGGAAACATATCACGGGTACCTGTGATATCCTGTGATGTGAAATATTAAATATATTTCATAACTGTAACCAATGTACTGTTTATATCTATAGTTTAAAAAATAAAGACCTATCACTTTTCCAAAATTACAGACGCTTTACCGTTTTCAGTTTCAAATTCTGAGCAGAAGAGACAAATAACAGATTTCTGCTTTATAGTTGGGATTATTCATCGGGGGCTATAAATAACAGTAGTTTGAATCGGTACCTACCTAGTGAACAAAGTTTGATAAATTACAGCACGTGGCATATCACGTATTGAAACGTGGTGGGAATTACGATGGAAAATTATCGATTTGAAATGCTTTTTCTCTTCTGTCTTCTGACTTGTGTCTTTATCAAAATAAAACGAATTACAAAGTTATGAAAAAGGCACGAAATCAAATATTACGTTGATTTTTTCAATATACTTTTAAATGGATATTACAAAGCTCCATAGCTCATTGGTGTGTAATTATGTATCGAATCACCGTTTGATAAAGAATGTAGTGTATGAAGAAAACCACTGACAAGATTTTTTATGCATAGCACAAAGGGTAACAATTATTTTACAAGCAATAATTATTCGCCTGAAACACTCATCCACATTGAAAAATCTCCTGATAAAAGATACATGACGCCAACGGGACTCGAACCCGTGTCCCTTCGAATAACGAATAAGTATTGCTTGTAAAATAATTGTTACCCTTTGTGCTATGCATAAAAAATCTTGTCTTAAACATTAGTTTACCAAAAACGAAGACAGTAAAATGAAAAATACACGAGTAGACAAAGGTACATGAAAGCAAAGACATATGGCAGATATAATATAATAAAATAAAGTGACAAGTCGAATCAAGTCAAGGCTACGCCGTGGATCAGGACCACAGGACACTTATAATATTCCGTCACTTGTTTAGCGACTGGCAAAAATCATTCAAATCATCCCAAAAAAGTTAAGGTTTTGACTTGAGTTGACCAGTCTACACATTCTGGACAATGGTGAATAATATCCATAATTTGTCGAATGATGGTTGAGGAAGAGCAGTTCATTATTTCTGAGTCTTATTTTTGCGAGGGGATATTGAAGGGAATGAGTTGCAGTAGAGTAGGTGAATCAATAATACCATTTATAATTATGAAGAAGCAAATGAGGTCATTTCTTTCCCGACGGACTTCCAAAGGAGAGAGGTTTAGAGTTAGTTCAATTTCATCAAATGAGTATTTGCTTCTTTCTAATCCTAGCCTCATAATATATTAATCTATGCAAATTTCAAGACGTCAGAGCTCACCGTTCGAGAATTTTTACTACTTTAGTAATAAGATAATAATTTCTTTTCATTGTAATGCTAAATGTACCTACTTAATATTGTAACAGTTTGGTTTAATTAGATATTGACTGTTTAAAATTCATTTGAACAATGCTCTCGTATTAAATTTCCACGTAAATTCCCATGAATTAATTACATTGTCCGTGCTTTATCCATGTCGGTCCAATTGACTGGCAAAATCTTTTATCTGTCTCTGGGTAGTTTTGCCTTTGGTCCCGAGAGGAACGGAAAACCTTTCTGAAAATAGCTTTGAATAGAAATGTGGACCTGTACCTAGCCGATACCATTAGCCAGTGCTTTTTTGTAGAAAAAATGAGCCGGAACTCACACAGTACCAGAGTAGAATCTTAACGTTAGTGGGTTTTGTAGTGGGTGAGAATAATTGCGAATGACAACGCCTATCAGGATACATATTACAGGGTTTTCCAATAAGAGGTATTATTTTGATATTCAATCGAAAAAGATCAATGGTTTCGTTGATTTTGTGGCACGTAGCGCCGTCTTGTTGAAAGTAAACGTTGTCCAGATCAATACCATCCAATTCCGGCCATAAAAAATCATTAATCATTTCTCGATAGCACAATCCTTTCACTGTAACTGTTGCTCCAGCCTCATTTAAAAAAAAGTAAGGTCCAATGACTCTGTCGGATCATAAAACGCACGAAACAGTAACACGTTGAGGATAAAAAGGCTTTTCGACAATAACTTTTGGGTTTTCCGAGCCTCAGATGCGACAATTTTGCTTGTTGACGAAGCCACCGAGGTGGAAATGGGCCTCATCACTCAAGATGATTTGCATTTGATTCACTCAATTGAATTTTAATAATTTCAATGCGTTGTTGAAGCGTGTATCGTTCCATTTTTATTAATGGCGTAGTTCTACTTGTCAAATGTTAAAAAATGACAACTTCAAAAGTAAAATCTACCGAAATAGCGGGCTATTTAAAATAACACCTCTTATTGGAAAATCCTATATTATACTCTGCTTCATAAATCACATTCTATGACGAAAATAAGTGCTATCTTTTATATGAGTTAGGCCAGTGGTCGGCAAACCTATTGGCCAAAGAGCCAAATATGTACATTACAACGATTAAAAAAATTCTGAGAGCCAAATCTGTTTTTTAATTTAGTAAACCTTTATTATAATTTTAGACCTTCATTAAATTACGGGTACACTGAATTAAACTTGATTTCATACTTAATAAAGATTTATACGTTGATAAACAATAATATGAAAGTAAGGTAACCATAAATTTAAATCATGACAATGACTGACAAACACTTAATGGGAACGTCTGAGTTCAAAAACTGGAGAAAAACCCGGAAAACTCCGGGGATTTCAGCTAGTAATTAATTTATTTTTAATAAAAGCTTTAAGCAAAGTTGAACAAACCCTTGAAATATATGGCGGAACGTCGTTCCTGTGCGTTACCCCCACATAAAAAGCACTGTCAATACCTACATAACTTCTTATTAATCTCAAATAAATACCCTTGTCAAAATCAGTCTCCAACCGATATAATATTGGATTTTTATTATGTAGGTACCGTAACATAAACGCCCAGTTTGCGGCTCCAATAAGGGTATCAAAAAAAAGATACATTGAATTCTTTTTCTTTACTAGAAACAAAAAATATCAAATTGGATTGCCTCTTTTGGAAAACAATTTACTAAATTACTAGAAGGTTGAAGGTCGGGTGGGTGTATCAAACAATGCCTAGTCATTACTTGCTCATATTATCAGAAAAATAAAATTCGTTACATATTTCTTACTTTACCCACGCATTAATCAAATCACATTATTATCAATGGCGTGCGGATATTTTTTAGATGTTCTAAAAATATATATTTCTTTATTAGAGAAAGACTAGGTATGTATTATCATGGCGGTACACGGAGAAAACTTACTGATAAAAATATTTCTAATTTATTAAGAATCTCTTCAAATTATTCTTTATCCGGTTAAAAACGGAATTGCAGGCACTTAACGAATGAATTGATTGGTTTCTTGAAACTCTTTTGGTAAAAAACCAATGAATTGTCATGATGCGGAACACGTGTTCATAAAATTTTTCGCATTTCGTCGTTATATATTATTAAGACAAACGCAGGTGCATGAACACGTGTTATTACTGATATTATTAAGAATTTACTAAAAGTTTATCAGGTAATGGCCTGCAGTCCCATTTTTAATCGGATTACCAATAATTTGAAGAGTTTTTTAATAAATCGGCCAATCTCATTTTTCTTATAGGTATCGGGATAAAGTCTGATATCCTCAATGTCGCGCGAGTGAAAGACCGCCATTCAAATCGAAACTTTGTTGTGATGGCTTTAGCCGTTTTTGGTGACCAGTATTTCACAACCTTCCTCTACTCCATCTCCTTCCCTTCCCCACTCCCTTCAGCCTGACTCGAAGCTAATGGTTCATTTTAATTTTATGGGATCCATTTTATAGCGTAGGTCCAAAGATTTTCTAAGTATCTTGTATGAAAATACTGCTAATTTGGTTTCTTATTTTAGGGTTAAGCACCACGTAGCTTAATCGTAGATTCTTAAGTTCTCCTATTTAGTGAAGTTAATATTTTTTATTAAATTATCGAAATTTTTCGGTAGGTGAAATTCTAAAAAATGCATCGCACGCCCCTGTTGCCAACCAGCCTGTGGTTATTTGAGCGAACACATTTTTTTATAAATAATTATACTATAGCCACGATTGAGTAAACAGTGATGATGGATTGAGAATCCATCATGATAAACCTACAATATTTAACACAATAATGGTTCGACTGACTTGCGGTCGCTTTCACCAATTTAACTGAATGGTTATTAAGTTGAAATGTAACTCAAACACACAACTTCAAGTCGTGGTGACAAATAAAAAAGAATGTCTTTTGTTTGTGCAAACCTAACCTAACCTAACCTTTAATAGACTAGACTGTGCTATCATAATGCATTTTCCAATCTCATTAATAAAACAAAATCTATGAACTACAATGGCATAGGCTTTGTAAATGTTTGCACACAAACAAAAGCTAATATATTACAGTCATCACCGTGACTGAAATGATACACATAGGCTTTGTAAATGTCTTTACACAAACAAATGCTAATCTATTAAAGTCATCACCGTGATTGAAATGTTACCCATAGGCTTTGTAAATGTCTTTACACAAACAAAAGCTAATCTATTATAGTCATTACCGTGACTAAAATGGTACCTATGGGCTTTGTAAATGATTTTGCACAAACCAAAGCTACTATATTACAGTCGTCACAGTGACTGAAAAGGTATACACTTTGTAAATGAATGGTTTTACACAAACAAAAGCCACCCTATTACAGTTGTCACCGTGACTGAACTGGTACAGACTTAGAGGAATGTATATATATTTACTCCAAGGGCATAATTAATAGTTTTACACCAACAAAAGCTACTCTATTACAGTCATCGCTGTGATGCTTCCCAGTGTCTAGGGCAAGGCTGCCCAACCCCAGGCCCGCGGGCCACAATGTGGCCCGCGAACGAATTATAAGTGGCCCGCGTGAAACATTTTCAAAAAACCCGCCAATCCGCCAATTTGAAAAAGTGTCGCGGGTCCGCGGTAAAACAAACAATGCAGCTTGCGCGCGGTCACCAGTGTTGCCAACGAAAGCGATTTATCGCTATTTAGGCTACTCAGAACGAGAATAAGCGACGAAAAAATCTAACCTGTTGAACTTACTTTTGAAACAAAAATACACCGGTTTTCGACATAATATTTTTTGCGTCCAAATGGAATCCTGCAGCCACCCCCCCCCCCTATGGAATTCGAAAAATTGCTGTGGGGTATCACAAATGATGTTCGGAATTTTTTCTCAGCGAAGTTCCGTAACAACCCCCCCCCCCCCCCCATGGATTTCAAATATTTTGTGGGGAATAATGTTTTATAGAAATTCTCTAACAACCCCCCCCCCCCCACCATGGAAATAGGAACCGTCAGGTATTCAGTGGCCCGCCAGTGATTCAAAATCGTCAATTTGGCCCAACTGCTAAAAAGGTTGGGCAGCCTTGGTCTAGGGGTTCCAGACCTGAGGTGGCAACGAAACTGTAGAACGCAATTGCAATTTTGGTGGTGTACTATTGTACAATCAAAGACTCTGTGCTTTACGACTAGCTTCAGCGAGACTAACTTAACTTAAGTAATGAGTCACCTTGAACATAATAAATGTTAAAAAGTTCCTAACTTATTATAAATACATTCTCAATGGAATATTTATGAAGCCCTAACGTCGTATTAAAATAATTTATAAATAAAACAAACCCTTGAGAAGTTTAAAAAAAAATCGTAGAAACTCTTTGACTTCCCACGTAGACTCTCATCGTTATAATTGCTACGATTTGTTCAATCAAAAACATTGTAATGTCACTGCTATTATAAAATTTCCCTGGTTTTTCAGCTTCATTGTGCGAGGAATTTTCCTGATAAAATATTATCGACAATTGACTCGATGATTTTGGGCGTCACCTCGCAAATTAATTTGATAATGTAGTTTTAGTAAATAAATACATTTTTAGAATTCCGTGCAATTATGTCGTCAGTCAAGTTTTATGTTCGGAAAGTTTGATATTCGTTCGAAGTCGTGTAGGCCGAAACAATAATGAATTAATTGAATTAAATTCAATCGATTGAACAAACTTTGAAGGATTAAGTATATATAATTTTATGTATTTTATTTTACTAACGCAGACCCTTGAAAAATCACGGAATATTATAATTGCAGCTGTGATTTGTGAAGCAAAAAGAATGTTTTAAAATATTTGCATTTAAAAAAAAATGATATGGTCAAATTTTTTTTTAAGATAATCATTCTTTAGTTGATAAATTATTAAAGAGACGATCATAAATTAATCTTTTGATTAAACACTGTTAGTAAAAATCACTAAATCTGTCAAAAATTTAAACATTAATATGTAGATACGAAATTCGAATATAGAATTATTGTTAAAATTATATTTTCTGTTTTTATTCTGAATTAATATTCACACAATCAGTTCATATTTTGTAAATAATACTTAAATTCAAAGCTAATTTTAATCAATTTATTGAACGTGAACGATTTGACGAAATGGCGATGTTTTAGTTTTAGGTAGTGCGTGCGTAATATATATTTATAATAATAATAATATATATTTATATTACACCTTTTTTGAAATACAACAGAAAAATGGTATCCAACATTTTTTGGAGAAGAAAATTTGGAAAAAAAATATATAAAAAGCGAAGTTTGGTGAAATTTTTTTCTATTTGTTATACGTTGATTAGCTTTTGGATTCTACTACATTTATTTCAGTGTAGACATTATGGGACTAACTACCATATATATTCCTCTCTGTCCAGAATACTAATGATGGGAAATAATTATACCTAGTCAGTGGACATTTAAAATTTATCACTAAAAAATACAATGTTTTGCCACTGAGGCAGTGTTTAATAACCATGTATGTTGTAAAAACCCCTAAAAAGGGCGTTAATAAATAAATACTCTATTTTCATTTCATTGTATTGTTGAACTGATTTCAAATTTTCCCAAAAATGTAGCCCTTTTTTATTTTATTAATTTTCATAAACAGAAAGATAAACATTCCCGGGTTACGAATAACCGGGCAATATTTGAAAAACTTCTACATAAATAATTGTAAGCGGAAGATGTAGCTTGCGCAGTGATAGAGGATTAGCTAGGAGATGAATTGAACCCACGACGCCTGGGTGGGTTGTCAACTGAGCCACTAACCGATCGAATTTTGTTCCAGAAACACGTGGATGCGTCTCGTAGGAAACGAGGGTGGCGTGGGCGCGCGCTGGACGGCACTGTTAGGCGTGGCGCGTGCTGCGCGTGCTGACACTGGCGTGTTCAGTTGCCAGGCTGCCGTCAGGGGCCGCCAGCAGTGCCGAGAGCTGCGGCTTCACGTGTTGGCCCCCGAGGTCCGGCTGGCACCCATGAGCGTCACGGCGCATAAGGTAACTAACACCCTACCGACCGAACCTAACCTCACTTAACTAATGTTAATAATCTAACATAACCGAACCAAGCCTCTCCTAGCAGATTAATTGCTGCGTCGTTGCTGAGCGGTTACTAAATGATCATTGAAGTTGAAGATAATATTAATAAACCTAAACGAAACAGAACAAGACACAGAAAATAAAAAAGGTATCCGTCGCAACTGGGATATTATTAGTAATTCTCAGTTAAGGTATGAGGTCAACAAAAATTACGTGAAATAATCAGGTATCATGGCGGAGTGGTTAGAGGCGTTGTCCCGGTAAGACAGAAATCCTGGGTTCGATTTATTTTCTGTGTCTTGTTCTGTTTCATATTTCGTTTAAATTTATTAATAATATCTTCCTCTACAACGATTAAATATTACATTGGTTGGTATAACAAATTATCTATTATGTTCCATTTTATTTATCATTTAGGGTGAGAACGTTTCCCTGACCTGCCTGTCAGCCAACAGCGGCGGGCTGCACGGGAAGCTCGGGTACAGCTGGACAAGGAACAGAGCATTGTTCCCCCTCACCCCCGGGGCTGAGGTCTGGGAGGACCTTGCTCCGGCAGGGAGCATTCTACATCTGTACAATATTCAAGTAAGAAATCATATTATAAGCTTGAATCAGCCATCACCTTTGAATTCCAAACTACGACAAACCACAAATATTACTAACCTACTTGCATACATGTATATTATTTGTTTGACTGATTCGTTGTTTTAAATTTATACGTTCATTTTCGGGTTCTGTGAAGGTCTTATTCAAGTTCTGTTAGTACATCATTATAGGCTAGTTGCTTGACAGAACTGAAATAATAACAGAACTTGAAATCTTTCACAGAACTTGATTTAAATTAACTTTGAAGTTTGAAGAATTATTCAAATTCTCTGAAACAACCCGTCCTCAGTTTCCTCATTGGTCGTGATAGCCACTTTTGAAAGATGTATTTCAGGATTACCTCAGGGTTCAAATTTGGGTCAACTCCAAGTTAGGTATATTTATTATTTTAAAAACTATGTCATTAAGTTGCAGACTTAAAAGGTTTTTCTTCTTTTGGCAAAATACACCTTTAATTATTCATTATGGATACCTCAGGGTTTAAATGTTGGTCCGCTTTAAATCATGTACTTCTGCGCTAATTTTTATCCACATTTTTTTGAAAAACTAGACTGTTTTTAACTGGAATACTTGAAACTTCTTTGATCAATTTAGTCATTTTCACAAGGAGTTTTTTAAATTTTTTTTTATTTAATACTCGGTTTTGTTTTTAACAAAAATGAAACTAAAAACATCAGGTTACTTTATTTTTTATAAAGAGTTAACATAATTTAAAATTGACCAGTTAAAAAAAAAAACAAAATAGAAGCAATAAAAAAAGTTAACCATATTCAAAAAAATAAAACAAGACTGACTATAATAAAAAAAAAACAATAAAAAAATCTGGCGAGCGTCAGTAGGCGCCTAGGTAGGCGATTACTGTAATCAACAATATTCTTATGTTTTTATGAAAAATTATCCCAATGGCAATGTGTTGGGACTGTAAGGTATTATCAGTGCCTTAGCAATTCGGCGCCCGAAACCAACTGCTCCAATTGAGCCCGCATAAGGCCGGCCCTGAGTTCACAGCAAAAATAACAATACTTTAGCATTTGTACCAATCAGTATTGTACCATTTGAAATACATAGTTACTTTGTTATAGTTACTTTAGTTATACAGGTTTTAATATCGTTGATGTTTGATCTGTCTTGGCTGATGATCCAAGTCTTAGGACAGGTTGTTTAGGAGAATTTGAACAATTATTCTTTAAATTTCAAAGTTCATTTTCAAGTTCTGTGAAAGATTTTTCAAGTTCTGTTATTATTTCAGTTCTGTCAAGCAACTAGCCTATAATGATAAAGTAAAAGAACTTGAATAGGACTTTCATAGAACCCGAAAATGAACGTTGAAATTTGATGAATTGTTCAAATTTTCGAAACAACCCGTTCTAAGTATTTAATTTATATTTAGAATAATTTTGTTCATTCGTGTTCCGTCTATTTTATTTTTAAGGTATTTCGAAATTCAGGGAAGAAAAAAATAAGTTATTCAGGATTCGAATTTGGGTCCACCTTATCACATTTATTTCCAGAGTGTATTGACAACCAAAAATTAGTACTATCAATCATTCATTACACAGTTCTGGATGACAATCTTGTCCAGTTTCTTCCATGTTTTTATTTGGAACCTCTTTGTAATACCAAAATCAGAAATTGTAGTGGTATAACGTATTGGTAGTGGTGGTCGGTATAATATAATCTGTATTTTCAGAAATCGGCCGAGTACAGTTGCCACGTCAGCAGCGCCGTTTCCGCCAGGGTGCGCTCCGTCTACGTCAGGGCGGTGGAAGGCATGACCCCTAAGGTGCAAGACCTCCTGGAGAGCTCCGCCCCGGTGTCCGAGGGATTCGCAAGTCGCGGCGGCGGGCTGTGCCCAGCGGGTGGCGCCTGGGGGCTCCGCTGGCCCCAAGCAGCACCCGCAGATCACCTGATTGAATGTCCCCAGGGTTTTACGGGGCATGTAACAAGGTAATTACATACCTTCGTGAAAGAATTTGGTTAAGCACCACAATACACATTTCATTTATTGTCGTTTTAGTTAGTTTAAAATTACAAAATATTTTTAATTACTTCAAAGATTGTATATTATGCCTCTGTGTATTCGAAGAGCACTAAAATGTTTAGTATTTCTTGAAATGCACATCAGATGGCATTGAAGTATCCCTTTGGAGGAAGAAAATCATATAATTATTAATGCCCCTTGTACGTAGGTACATTTTGGCCCAAATTTGTGATCTCGAGGAGTCCATGGTAATCCGTAGTACGTGCAGAGCCGGGCGTAGGTAAGTAAGTCCGTGTGGTGGCGCGGTGTAGTAACTACGGGGCGCGACGCGGGGGTCGGACGCCTTAGTTCTACCTCTGTAAAACTGCTAATTAATGACTGACTGAGTACATCTCAATGCGTCAGTTTTATAGCGCCCAGTGCGTCGAGAATATTCAGACTTGTAGATAAGTGTGCGCCGAATGCTGGCATCGTATCTAGAGAGTTCTAGCATTGGCGAACGTTCCCGAATATTCCAGTAGCATCGCTACAGCGCCAACGATTATTGTCGGTTTTCTTATAGTTTTCGGGCACACAACAAAGGACCTTGTCATTGAGCCAACGTGTACTAGGGGCATAATACAATGTATTTTTGAATTCAAAAACCTGTTGCTCATTGTAAAATTGATTTCCAACGGGTCTAGTTAGAGATCCGAATAAATTGCTTTCAAAGACATAATAATTGTGAAAGGGGCCTAATTTTTCTGATGATTTGATCTTCGAACTACGGGGAATTAGCAGAGCCTTACTATTCCAGGAAGGCATCGCTTTTTATCTTTCAATAAAAATTTTATCACAATCTTTGAGGTACAAAACATAATTATTTTTATTATTTACACACTCAAACAAGATTTAAAACAAGGTTGATTGCTGTATGGAGATGTTTCGAAGAAAATGTTAATGATATTATTTATTTTTCAGCCAGCGTAATACTTTCCACCCACATCTCTTAACCTGTTTTTTCAAATTATAAAAAAAAAATACCTTACTGTTTACGGTATAAAAATATAAATTTATTTACGTACACGCCTACAATTTTTCTACTAAGAAAGTGTACACAAAGTATACAAATATTTATTTTTCAGGGTTTGTGAGATGAGAAACGCTCCCTTTGAATCGGAATGGAACATGCCGGACTTCAGCAACTGTTTGGCAGATGGCCTCAACGATATCTTCACCGAGGTTTGTATTTAACTGCTTCCAAATAGATTGCTGTTAATAAAACACAATAGATTAGACATTACAATTAAATTACTTAACCCCTCCAGCGTTTAAAGGTCATATATGACCGGGCATCCATATTTTATAAAAGGATTTTTATCTTTTTTGCATATTTTTTTGACGTAAAAAAAATCCATTTTGCCTCAAATATTTATACTGGATGCCATTAATAAAATCCTAAAAATAACCAAAATGAATAATTCATATTTCGCGTCGCTATTGTAAATATCAGTTTAACTTTAAAAAATATTTTTTTTATTATATGAATGAGATAAAAGTCAAGTTCCAATTTTCTTACCCAAACTAGTTCTCTCAATTTTTCTATTGGAGTAAAACATTGAGTAAAAAATATGTTTAGTGTTTTTGACAACATTTTTCACGTTTGATATTAAAGTTTTATTATTTTGAAATGGAAATTTTTGTTTTAAATACGTACGCTGGAAAGATAATTTTATCTAGTTTCTAAAACAGTGTTCGTTTTTGCGGAATATTTAAAAATAAGTAAATATTGCATTTGAAATACACAGAAAACATTGCAAATTGAACAAAAGTGTTAAAAGTACTGAAGGGTTAATAAATTGTGCGCTAATATAATAAAGACTGAAAGTGGTAAAAGAAGCATAGGCCATGATATGTACATATTTACAATCTCCTTCCCGGTAGCCTGAAACCGGAGAATGGATAATGGATATAGTATAATAAAAGTGTGATTTGTGTCAGGATCGTTGCCTTTTAAAAGGAAAAATTTACCTTTGTAATGTTACATATTTATGAAAAATTACGATACATATCTGTCAAACATTAAAACAAAGAAATACGTAATTCAAATAAAGAATTATTAATTAACTCGCTGTACTGCGCCACGCGTTGCTGTGGATCAGTATGTCTGTGCAAATAGAAAACAATAGCGTTTGTTGCTTTTTCCTCCAACTGCGCTGTTTAAAAAAAAAGCATTTTTGTCCGACAGATGGCGCTGTTTAAAAAAAAATATATTTTTTTCCTGTCACAGGTGACACCTAAATGATATAAACACTCGCGCGTATTTGAATGCAACGTTGTGTCAAAATTTCGAAAAAAGAAGAACTTTCAGAGATTTAAGATTTTGAACAAACAAACATTTTTATTTATATAGATAGAGTAAATAATTTTTGTACCTGGTTTATTGTCTGATGTGATTTATACTTATCAGTTCCAATTTTTTAAATTAAAAGTTCGTTGAACTTGAATAATTTATGTATAATGCAGGAATACGCGTCACCTCACTCATGCAACGACAACCAAAATTAGTATGTTTAGACATTGACACTTACTTCAGTTTCTTCTCCTTGTTCACAGCTGAAAATTTTTAGTAAGATGCAAAAAATGTCTTCTCGATTGTCATTGAAATATTTTAGAAAATTTGGTGAAAGCCGCCCAGCAATTTTAATGTGCATTTTTATTTATTTTCAGTCCGAGATTCCCAATATGAACAGGACATGGCAGTTTCTTTCGTTCCTCTCTATTAACTATTTAATTTTATTTCTCTAGTTTCAGAGGATAACCTTCGGTTACGGAAACACAACAGGTGTGGAGGTCCTACGCCGCTACCTCGCATACATCCGCGGGCGGGCCTGGCTGTATCCTGGGGAGGGCGGGGCCATCCTGAAGAAGGCCAAGGCGGCCATGGACTATCTGGCCTTCCTCAACTCCTCCACAGAGAAAGAAGAAGCTGTGGAGCCGTTCTTCAGCATCCTGAACCAACTGCTGAAGTCGGAGTATGCCGCATTAGATCAGCAGGTTTGTTAATTTGAAATATTTATTAGTTATTGACTAAGCCTGAAGTTTTGTTTTAACTCGACTATTTTGCATTTCGTCTGTAAAAAAAATGTACATCCATTTCTGTTTCAATGTGGTGGTTCCGTAATGACTCTTTTTTAAATGAAATCGTCGTATTTATTTAGATTTCGTTATTTGCATTTTTTTATACTACGGTACTTAACTGCCAGAAGAAAGTTTGAAAAAACAAATGTCATTGAGTGACATTTCTTTGGACAAACTATATAATACCTTATTTGAAATTTGAAAAATGTAACATGGATTGTATATGGTTCATAAATGATTTGTAATTAAGTAGGTAGGTATTAGTATCTACTTACAAATCATATGATTTCAGAGGAAGTTTGATTGTGATTTATTAAATAGAAGAAAATTAGTGACATACTTTATCGGGTGCGAGGTCTACTGTTCTCAGAACTACTAGTTATTTATGGCATGAAGCTGTACAACAATGACTAGTCAATTATCTCATGTTTTTGCAATCTATTCACCCTGACTATTGCATCGGAGTGACATTTATGATTTCCTAATGTATACGTATCCCTATACGCTGTCATTGGATTGATTTGGACTCTTCCCAAATGTTTTCCACCGTCTCCAGTCCTGGTCCAGTGTTTAACAATATATTGAGTGAATTTTTCACACTGTCCAGGGTGTCCAAGAGCTGCAGCAGGCGGTGGTGATGGGGGCAGCATTCGGTGGGGGGCCATCACTCCGCCTCAGTGAACTGTCGGTACATTGCGATGCCATTCGGCCTGGTACTGCCACATACCACACGGAGTTTCCTTTCTGCAACACCAGGTAACATCACAATTTATGTAATATAACAACCAAACCTAGCCTCCCCAAACCAAACTGACCTAACCTAACCTAAACTTCACTCAATACAATTAATAAGTACCTACCATTAGAAGATGAACAGGTGGATTTTAATAAAATTAGGAGCTTTACAGTGGAAATTAACACACAATTTTTTTTTTATTTATACGGTGCAACAGCGAAAAACTAGTGAATCTATATCACATAGATAACCCAAAAAAAATACATCTAATTTTTTCTACTTTTTTCCAATTTAAAGGGTAAAAAAAAGCTTTTTGAGCTGGGTCTACGTAATAAACAGTTAATAGTAATTTTTTAAGGGTTTTTGTAAGTAAACTCGGTTTACTCGAAAACGAAAGCTCATGTCTAAAAAAAAGTTATTCAACAAAATCATTTCCGAATGTAATGTAGATTCACCAGTTTTAATTCATGTGCCACTAGTTTCTAGACACCATGTAGATAATTATGTAAGTTTGAATGTAGATAGGTATCACTTTATAATTGGCCAACTAGTTTTGAACGCCACCACGAATGCACACTTGTTGCCAAAAGTTTTTGTGCTTTAAATCCAATCAATTATTACTCATATTATGTTGATTCTTTAGGCTTATTATGGTTGTTGATTTAAATTTTCGTTCCTTGTTTTGTAGCCACGACCGGTGGGACAAGGAGAGTATAGATCTGTACCTGGCCCCAGTTGAGGGACCCAAACCGGCCCCAGATAAATATATCCTGATGTTCATCAATTACAAGAACCTCACCAAATTCTTCACTACTCTGTACTACTCCACCGAAGTCAAGTGAGTTTCATTTCATTGCTCGAAGCTGTGTAGAAGGTCTTTCTAAGAAAATGAAGAACAGGAAGTTTTGGGAAGGAAAAGGGTATGAGAGGTGCATCCCAAGGTGATGAGTTCGTAGGGTCTCCCTCAACCAGCCTCTCAGTGGTGCAGTCAGCGGGCAAACGCATCCTTCACCAAGACCTGGACGAACCTGACCCCATAAACCCATCACCCGAACCAGTCACCAAATTTAGCGAACCACTTGAGGTGACCTATGGTTTTTCAACGAATGGTTCCCGGGGGCGTCGGTGCCCATACCCGCCTTCCATATTATTTTCAGCTGGCAACAAGATTTCCACCATGAGCTAAGTAGCTTTAAAGCACCTTTTCAAGGTGCAATACATTGAGACGAAAGAGTCCGGCCGGAGAGGTCGAAGGGTCTCCCTCAAACAGCCTCTCCCGATCCGTCCCGCCACGCAGTTGCTGCAAATAAATGAGGATATCTAATTTTGAATAGCAGCATTGTTAATTTCTTTTACCTCAAAACGTGAATATTAAAATGAATTTCGGTTTTGTCTATAGGGACCTCAATGGACTGGAGTACTGGGTGGCTTCGCATATTGTGACAGTTCGAGTGGCAAATGGGGAAGGACAGATCCTCTCTCTCCACCCAGGAGCTATCTCCTTTCAAATCAAACTCTTCCACTCACCACCAATGCCTAGACCCAAAAGTAAGTAAATCAACCCAACAAAATTTAGTTTAGTATTATAATATAGTACTTACTTTACTATATATATATCAAGGCTGCCCAACCTTTTTAACAGTTAGGCGAAATTGACGATTTAAAAATCACTGGCGGGCCACTGAATACTGACGGTTCCTATTTTTCCATGGGGGGGGGGGTTGTTACAGAACTTCGCTGAAAAAAATTCCGCACACCCAAAAACATCATATGTGATTCCCCACAACAATTTTTCGAATTATATGGGGGTGGGGGTGGCTACAAGATTCCATTTCGGACGCAAAAAATATTATATCAAAAACCGGTGTATTTTTGTTTAAAAAGTAAGTTCGAGAGGTTTCTGTTGTGTTTTTTTTTTATTATTATTATTTGTGATTTGGCTGATTTAAATAACTTGTCTCTGAAGTAGCCTAATAGGATTTTAGATTTTATAGATTTTTTCATCGCTGATTCTCATTCTGAGTAGCCTAAATAGCGATAAATCGCCTTCGTTGGCAACACTGGTGACCGCGCGCAAGCTGCATTGTTTGTTTTACCGCGGGCCCGCGACACTTTTTCAAATTGGCGGGTTTTTTGAAAATGGTTCACGCGGGCCACTTATAATTCGTTCACGGGCCACAATGTGGCCCGCGGGCCTGGGGTTGGGCAGCCTTGCTATATATCATCACATTTCTGAAATAAGATGATAGAAAATCAGAAATCTAAATCGTTTGATTAAAGTTTTAATTAATATTAATATCCTGCTCGAAGGACCAAGGAAATAGAGTCGCGAAACTGCGGCTCCACCGCATAAATGGCGTTTGAGTGTGCTGCTTGGATAAAACATTTGCAACTCCAAACTCTAAAGACCAATCCCAAAATTGTGTCATTAATATCTAAAATAATTTGGAACAAACAAATATGCATCCGCTAAACCCGATGGACAGTATTCCTCAATGTGAATCTGGGCCTCTGGAACATAAGATAAGCGTAAATTGGATTAAAGATAAAGATGATAGAACTCACTCGTTGCAGCTGTGGTCCTGAAAAGATTCCAGCATTTTTTTTTTTTTTTTTTTTTTTATAAGCTGATCTTTATTGAATGAATTTTTTTACATTTTTTTTTTTTAGACAATGTATAGATAGTCCCACGAAGCTGCCACATGGCTGCTTGTCTGCAGGTTCTATCTCAGTATACAGTTATAATACAATAAATAAAATAAATAACAGACTCTTACATATAATCGTCCCAAGTACACTAACACTTTGAATGACAATACGATACATACATTCAAAAATACAAGACAATATAGCACATAGATAACACACATTCAAAGTAAGACATATACGATAACACAATGTAATAGAATTAACATAACACAAATAAAAAGCTTGCTAGTGAACAAAAAAAAAAATACATTCATTTATATTAGAATTTAAGCTTTCAATTAATGTCTTTCCTTTTCTTATTTGTTTGCTCTATTTTTTATAGATATACAGATTTTTCATTTATAAGCCACATCTTTACAGTTTTCATGCTTAAACTCTTATTTTCTGAAAAAACAAATTTATTTTTGAGCTTATTAAAAATCACTGGTACACAGTACTCCAGCGTTCGGCTTCCATACTTATTTGTTATTTTAGGTATTTTCAGCCCTTTGTTTTCTGTAAGACGTGTGCTGTGACTATGTACCAGTGGTTTTTTATAAGTACTATCGCCCCAGTTATCTTTAATGGTAAGGAACCAAAATAAACCTTTTATTGGGAGCAGGCCCTCAGCACAATATAAGAGTTGCACATTGTGTCTTTGTCTATACATATTATGGTGATACAATTTTTTTAATGATAGAGGTTTGCAAATTTTGTACATACTTAATATATGTCATGCTTGTATTTCCCCAGCTTCTAATTCCATATCTAAGAATAGATTCTACTAATGAGAAATATACTAGTTTGAGTGTGCTATGAGGCAATACAAATTTTAATTTATAGAAACTGTTTGCTAGAGCTCTTAGCTGGTTACATATTTTAGTAACTTGCTTATCCCATTTAAATGTGTTATCTACTTTTAATCCCAGATAAGTATACTCGTTGACAAAATCAATTTTCTCACATTGGCAGTTGGATATTATTTTTCTATGGATGCATTCAAAGTTATGTGCGGTTAGTTTGGGGATATTCCACATTTTCAAACTTGGTGATCTGATATACATGCATTTTGTTTTCTTTACATTTATAACCAATCCTACATCGTGTGCCCATTTTAGCAGTTCATCAAAGTCGGTTTGCAATTCTTGAATCGCTATTTGAGGATTTTCATGAGATACTACAAGTGCGGTGTCATCTGCGAAAATGAATCTGCGCGCCTTTCTAAATAGTTTCGACATAGCTATAACATATATAATATATAATTTTGGGCCCAAAATTGACCCCTGTGGGACACCAGACCTAACAAATTTAGATTTACTCATCTCATTCAATATTTTTACCCTCATTTTTCTATTTGATAAGTAGTTATTAAAAAAAGTTAGCAGTTTACCACGGATTCCAATAATTTGTAGAAATTTTATTATTTGTTTATGGCATAGTGTATCAAAGGCTTTAGAGAAATCAATAAAGAGTACAAGTACATGTTTTTGAGAGTTGAGCTGGGTGTTTATGAAATTAGAAAAATTATTAAGTAGTGCGTCACAGCTTTTTTTTTTCTGGAACCCGTACTGACATTTGTCAATGATACCAAATTTATTTAAATATCCATCTAGGTATATTGCTATATATTTTTCGAGAATTTTTTCCAAGGCAGGTAATAGGGAAATAGGTCTGTAATTATTTATAATTGAATGATCACCGCCTTTAAAAATAGGTCTAACAATACTAGTTTTTAATTCTTCAGGTATTTGGCAAGTATCAATTATTGTGTTTATAAAATGAGTAATTACTGGGCTCAGTATTTTTACATGTTTTTTTATATCATACATACGTATTTGGTCCAATCCTGGTGTTTTTGAGTTTTTCAATATTCCGATAATAGATTCGATTTGTTTTACGCTAGCTCTGGGTAGGTACATAGAATGCGGTAAATCGTCTAGCTGGCACGGAGACGCACGGACATCACATTTGTGTAGTAACTCATTTACTCCCTCATCAAAGAAGTTAGCAAAATTTTCTGCAACTTCATCCGTCGGTTTGGTCTTCAAGAAGAATTTAGATATAACTGCGTCACAACTGGATTTGTTTTTTCTTCCTAATATTTTGTTTATTTCGTTCCACGTTTTTTTTATATCCTTAAAACAATTATTGAATTTGTTATTGAAGTACGTTTTTTTTGCATCTAATATTTGCTTATTTAGATTATTTCTGTATTTTTTGTAGTCTTTTTCATAATTCTTGTTTGTTGGCATGTTTTTCCATTTTCTCCATAATTTATCCCTCGTTTGTATATTTTCTATGAGAATATCGTTCATCCAACTTTTTTGATTATGGCGATACGTATTTTTTACTAATTTTGTGATACTGCTTTTTTCGTAGATTTTTTTAAAGTGTGATTTAATGTCTTGATATATGATATCCGGATCAGTGTGAATTTTAATTGAGTTCCAATCAGTTTTTGTAATCATTTCTCCAACTTTTTTTTCAGATAGTACAGTGTTGTATTCATGGTGCGATATTTTGCTTTTGTCCTTAGTGTAAAGGTATACTACAGACACGGCAGTTATATAATGATCTGCTATCCTTGTTTCGCATACGCATGAGTTAATTTCACACTTTTCTTTTTCTCTAATATATATGTGATCCAGACACGTCGCAGTTGTGTAGGTATTTACCACCGCTTCTCTCGTAATGTCATATATACATTTCACTAGACCGTAATTAGCCATTAAATTTTCGTATTGCAGAATTATTGAGTCGTGTTTATTTAATAGGTTTAAATTAATGTCTCCAAGTATCAAGATGGTTTCCTTAATATCAATGTTTCGTATTATATTTTCGAGCTGTTGTAGGAAGGTTTTTTTGTTCGTGTTCGGGGGTCGATATAATGCAAATAGATGTATACGTTTGTGTTTGTTTACGGAGAAGGTTCCATAGACGCACTCGAATGTAGTAGCTATTATATCTTTTTTTTCGAATGTATGGTTTTCTTTAATATAAATCATAATCCCGCCTCCCGATCTTTTTGTTCGGCAATAATAGAACGAGTTAAATCCTGATATTTTGTATAGATTTACACTGTTTTCGTCTATCGAGGTTTCACAGAGTATTATAATATCAATTTTATTTAGTTGACTATAAATACTTAGTAGGAATGTATTCCAGTACTTGGAGATAGACCTAATGTTCAAATTAACGACATTTATTGCTTTATCGCCTGTTTCATGTTTGAATTGGGTCCAGTTTTCGAACTTTTGAATCCGTTCGTATTCTATATCTGAGGTCTCAAAATCAATATTAGACGCCATAGTCAATTTTAGCTAAGTCCTTTTGAAGGGCTGCCTTGTAAGCCGGACAGTCCCTATCTCCGGACGGGTGGTTTGCGGGCTTGTGAAATCTCGTGCATGTCGCGCAGACTGGCTCCGTAGTAGCAGAAGGGCATGTCTCACGGGTATGTCCTTCCCGGGCACAGTGCCCACATCTCGTCGTCTCCTTGCAGAACTTGTAGGAATGTCCTATCATCTGACACTTTGAGCACACAGTTAATCCAATAAAATCACGAACACCGCAAACTGTCCAATCAACAAATACGCGTCCTTGCTTGACCAGTGCATGTCTCAGGTATGTGGGGACCACGTAGATTCTATGGCATGCAGGTAATAACATTGAGATGATTCACTGGTGGGTAACGAGTAATGATAAGTAACTTCACAAAATAAGATCAGTGGTCTACTGTATTTCACACATCCGTCTATTTACACTGGTTTAGAAGGTAGTTCCATGATACCTTCTTTTTCAGGTAACATTTCTTCCCATAGTGCTGACATTCCTCGGATGAGTACATTGGGTTAGTAGTAGTTAGTAGATTCTATCCATCGAAGACTTTATTTTATTTATTTACTTATTTAACGCCCAGAGGGCTTTTACGTTCAGGTGGTACAATTTTGATGACAGACAATTTTGAAACATAAGAAAGAAATAATAAAAATAAAATTACATTGAAAAATACAGGCGAGAAAGAAAAATAAAAAAACAAGAACAAAAATTAAAAAATACAGCGATTTGACTGGTTTACAAAAATACAACTTCTATTTAGGAATAGTGTTGGAATAAATCTTTTACGTGATCCACAAAATTTGCAAAGTTAATATTAAATATATCGACATCACCTAAGTATTGGTTTCCCATAGTGTGAAACCGTTGTATTGGGGAGTTTGCAATGTAATTGCGCTTATGTGTGCTGCAGTGGAATAGTGTATTTTGTCTTTTTTTATTTAAGTTTTATTTTTTATTTTAGTTGCAGAAGTTCGCAACAGTCGAATTTAGAATTTGGAATAAAAAAGTTAAGTCGTTTATTTTACGCCTGTCTTCCAATGTGTGTATTTTTAGAGTATTTTATTTTAGAAATGATATAAGATAAGTCTTCTAGTGTGATATTTAATTTAAAATATTTTACATATATTATGTAATGTCAGTGAATTTTGTAAGAGGGAGACTAAACTACTGAGTTGTATTCAATTATGCTTCTAACTACCTACCTACTTCCATAGATACTGCGCAAACAGAGGTCCTCAATTTATACGGTTTAAAAGTGTTGTTTATAACAAAAGTAAGTAATTGAAATGAATAACTAATTAAAACTTACTATATGTTTCCAGGTTCTGGAACAATCGTATGTGGAAGATACGAAAATGGGATGTGGTCGGATGGCGCCTGTAAGACCCTGAGAGTGTCCTCTGAGATGACTCAGTGCGCCTGCGACGACCAGGGGATGTATGCCCTACTGCTTGCAAGGGAGACCACTCAGGTGGGTTTACTTAGATCCCTAAAAATACAGAACAGTGACAAGACGGAACATTGAAGAAAAATTAAGGGAAAAAAACGAACCTGACCTAACTAATTCTTTTATCATGTTCTGTTTCGTCCCTGATTTGTTTTATCCAAATATCGGTTTACTAATATATTATACAAGATATAATCTGGTTCACAGACGGACCCAGTCAATATCAGTAAAGGAATCTCTTTATAGGCTGGTTTACATTCTACGACTTATAATCAAAACAGCAAAACGTATGTCTTATAGAATCAGAACAAAATCCAAGGCAGATCGGAGAAATGACAGGAGGCATTATTTTAAAGGAACTGATATGACAAAAGAAGAGTGTGCCAAGACCGAGTTGTTTGGCGGGCCGTCCTCTCTGCCTACCCCTGCGGAAAGGTGTATTGGTTAGTTAGTAAGTTAGTTAGATATGACAAAATGTAGCATGTAAACACATTTCACTATATGCATTACATGTATTTTTGGCTCAGTTCGCATCAAACTCAACCGGATGTGCTACCGTTCGTTCGGGTTCATTTATTATTTTTTGTTTGTCAAATCATCGGACTTGCGGCAATGCTCCTGTGAATTCCTCGTACATTCAATGAATGTACCCTGTTTGTGGCAAGTGAAAAATAAAGAGTACAGTGAATAAAAAGAATCTCTATGATAAGAATAACTATAGTGTTTCCCCCATGTTGGACACTAAACATAAATTTCGGAAAATATAATAGTCAAATGTGTACAGGTGCCCACACCACAACGCAGAAGTTGGAACTAAGAACGAAGGAAAAGACATTACGGTGTGAATACTTCACAAAACGTATGTTTTAGCATGTAAAATCGTACTGATTAAACCACTGATCTTAGAAATGATCATCCTTTCTTCCAGAACGGTGCCATGGATCTGGGCAGCAGCCAGCAGGCCGTGTGGGCGCTCCTGGGGGCCTCAGCTCTGGCTCTCCTGGGCTCGGGGCTGCTCCTGCTCCCTGCCTGGTTGCGAAGACGGTGCTGCCTGCTCTACCTGAAGCTGCATTACTGCTTCACCACCTCGCTGGCCCTTGGGCTGATGCTGTACTGCTTGATGTCTGATGTAAGGATTTCAATATAAGATAATTATCTAGTCTTCTTCTTCGTATGGTTGCAGAGTTGATAGTGGCTCTGTACGGATACCGAGATTCTGCATCTGTCAACATGCTGCATGGTTTAAACCTATCTCCGTGTATTATATGCGCACAGCGGCTATGATTACACCAGCAGTTTAATAGTGTCCACGCTTTCCAAGAGAGGAAGAACCTAACAACTTAATTGTGGTATAGTGAAAATAATAAAACAAGAACTATCAGCTAAGCATGAGCCCAGGGGCGCCCGGCCTGGGGGAGCTTAGTGCCGACTTGCCAAGGCCTGTATGTCGACTTGACAAGGCGCCAAGAAGCCAATGCGATATTCTGGAGAAATTTTTCTATCTGAAATATTCTAGGAACCCCTCCTCCCTCCCAGGAAACGAAAATGAGGAGCCCCCTCAAGGCTTAAGACGGCCCTGATCATCATTATATGGGCATATGTGTAGATTGTATTGTGTTTTTATGTATGTAGAATTGATACTGTCTTGCAAGTGTCAATCCTCTTGATTATGGAGGCAAAAATAAAAATAAAATTATATCCACAAAAACCCCGTTAATATCAGTAGGGACTTTGGGGCTAAGCTTATTAGATACTTGGAACCCAATACTTGACAGTTACATCACAACTAAATGCCGAAAACCACATCAACTTCACTAATTATTATACAGAAATACCGGCCCTAAGAAGACTGGCGCTTGCAATTTGGTATCACTGCTACATACATAAATAAACATCGCCACAATCTATACATCGATGGACACTGTAATGCTGTCCAAAATGTTGGCTGTAGGAGGAAGTATAATGTATTATTCCCAGTGAATTTACGAAACTCATTTCGGGAAAGACAACATTATATTAAAAACAAGACAACATAGATACATTAAAATAAATAAACGCAGAATTTATTTTGGAGTTCCAAAGAAAGAATGTATCAGTCATTAATAAAACTGCTGAGGAAATAGCTTTTAAGAGCTTTTGCCAATGTTTTTTTGTTCGTTGCCGGAAGTTTTAGAATATAATGCGTTATATTGCTTATGTGCAATATATTGTAAGGAGTTAATTCCAAATTTAGTCGTGTAAATAGATGAAGATAAGTGTATTTGATTTTGTGCTGGTGTATGTCGGTATTAAAGACTGGTTTAGTGTTGGTGTGTGAGGAGAGTTGAATTATTTGTAGAATGGCAGTTGATTATGTTATTTTAAAATCTAATCCCGAACTTTATATTTCAGTGGTGTGGTAACATGTCAGGGGGCTGGTTAGAGCTGTTACTATTGGGCGGTGGGGCTGCGCTTGTAGCTCAACTCCTCTTACTCCATGCTGAGCTGGCCTGGCCTGCCCCACCCCCTCCCAACCTGCCTAGGACCATCCTCATGCTGATGACAGGTTAGACAAGCAGTCATTTTTATCATTAGGTCAGCAGACCTAATTTCTTTAAAGTGTTCTTTATCATTTTTCACTACTGCAAAAAATTGAGATAGGTAGGTAGGTAGGTAGCTTTCATAATATTTGAATCTGTTCCATATTTAAAAGGTAGAATGTATCGCCTTAGATGAATTAAAAGGGAAGATAGGTTACTACTCTGCTCACTCATTTGTGTGTCGAGGAAAAGCGGCCTACTCACAGGCAGAGCGGTCGGGGCATAACGTCACGTGATTTATCCGGCGGACGTTCATACAAAAATGCTGATCGCTCGCCTGTGACGTCATGCTTGTCGCGGACACGCTCGCCTGTCAGTGGCGAAACGAGGGGCATTCATAATAATATAGCTGTTTAACCCAAACACATATTCTTTGATATCTCTTTCCATTTAGCTATGAATGATGTTATTTGTAGCCATCTCATTCATCCACGCGTCTTTATATTTATGTCAATGCATATAGCTGGGTTCCTACCCCATCTATCCTATAATCTTTTTCTCCAGTAAAATATTCATTTTATTTAAGTACATAAAACAGGCAGAAGCACAAAATTTACATAGGTAACAGCAAATATGATAATGATAACAAA
Organism: Hesperophylax magnus; assembly: GCA_026573805.1. Lineage (NCBI taxonomy): Eukaryota > Metazoa > Arthropoda > Insecta > Trichoptera > Limnephilidae > Hesperophylax > Hesperophylax magnus. The sequence continues at coordinate 3,465,084 of JAIUSX010000091.1, read as the reverse complement.
AATAATTAGCTTAATATGCAATAGTAAATGACGAACAAGAATGGGTAAAAGGTAGAATACAAATATTACTGTATATTGTATATTAAATATTTAAATATACTGGACCTTTTTTGGACACATTTTGGCCAATTTGCAAGCCCCCGCGAGCTCTCACTGGCCAAAATGTGGGCAATATGAAGAGAAGTTTTAAAATATTTATTGGAATTATTTCGTAAGCTCCGTCACGTTGGAATCTTCGATTAATCATAAAGCTAACTTAGTAGTTTCACACTTTAACAAAAGTTATTTTGCATCTCTTCTGACTTATTATTCTGTTATTGACATTCCAAATATGGCGGGAAATTTTCAAACCAAATACATACTTAATAATTTCCACTTTATCGCAACATCAGCTTGATATGATTAATGATAAAAGATTTTTTTAAGTGTTTTAATTGGTCATTCCACTTAATACTGTTTTTATTAACAAAAATAAAACTAAAACATCAGGTTATTTAATTTTTTATGAGTTAACATAATTTAAAATTGACCAGTTCAAAAAAAAAACAAAACAGAAGCAATAAAAAATGTAAAAAAACTTGACCATATTCAAAAAAATAAAACAAGACTAACTATAATAAAAAATAAAAACAATAAAAAAATCTAACCATAATAATTAAAAAATAGAATAATAATAACTATAGTACTATATAATAATAAAAAGTAATAAAATTAAAAATTTGATTTTGTGTGGTATATTTTGAAACACGGCTTCAAAAGAGACCAACTTCACAATTTGCACACTAATAACGACTCTCCCTTCGGATTCCTGAGTTATCTCGCTTTGAACAGCAGACCACACATCTTTTTGTAGGTCTAATCGTAAATATATTAAGAATATTCAACAATAGTAAAAGTTGTAAAAAACGCAATACGAAAATTGTAATCAATGTAAATATACAGGGTGTCCGGGGGTAAAGTGCAGTAACTTCGTGGGGGGATTCTACATGATCGTAGGAGTAAAAAAGATAAATAACTTTTTCCGAAATTCCAATTTTTTCTTTTTCATACAAATAGACATACCTGCTAAAATGCCATAGTGTAGGTGCAAACTTACCCGATAAATTCGCAAGTGTGAACGTGGCAACGTTGCATATTGTGAGTGGCGCGTATCCATGGAAACCGCATGTGAATTGTAAACAATAACAACACAGAGTTCGCCGTATGTTTTGATATTTTACCAAATTCAAAAGAGAACTGCACTAAGATCACGTTACACTTTTTATTATAAAAAATATTAATAACTCATTGAACACTTAACTAATTTCATCTCTTTTTACTAATTTAAAATATTTTCAAAATGTCCACCTTCTGCTTGTAACGTACAGTAATATTATTTATAATTCGTACATTGTGGCGTATTTCATCTGCGGCTTCGTGAATACGTAACCGGAGATCTTCGACGTTATTTACTTCTTTGGCGTAAACTTTATCCTTCATCGCACCCCAAAAGAAAAAATCTAACGGTGTCAAGTCTGGAGAACGCGCCGGCCATGGCGAAGTACTCCCTCGTCCAATCCAACGATCTGGGAATTGTTCGTCTAGGTAGCGACGAACGGCAAGTCCGAAATGTGGTGGAGCTCCATCCTGTTGAAACCACATTTCACGTCTTCTATTTAAATCAACTTCTTCCAAAAGAACGGGAAGGTCATTCTTCAAGAAATCCAGGTAATTTATTGAATTAAGCCTAGGTGGCAACACATGCGGTCCTATAATTTGATTGTTAATAATTCCAGCCCAAACGTTAACGGAGAATTGAACTTGATGGTGCAACTGCCTTACGGAGCGCGGGTTTTCTTCCGCCCATTCATGCAAGTTATGCAGGTTTATCACACCAGTTCTGTTGAACTGGGCCTCGTCCGTCCAAAGGATGTTCCCAATGAAGTTCGGGTTATTAAGTTGCTTACGAAGTAGCCACTGACAATATGCAATCCTTGATACGGGGTCACGTTCCAGAAGGCCTTGCACGCACCGATAATGGAACGGGTGCATTCCGTACGTCTTGAAGAGATCCCAGATAGAACTCTTAGGAACACCAGTCATTGCGGAAATTCTACGAAGCGACAATGTAGGATCATTTACAATTGTAGCCATGATGAAGTCTTCATCCGCTATTGGTAAATTAATAGCATTGTTGTTTCGGGGTCTTCGGCCAATTCCTTGTTCGCGAATAAGTGCATGCGTTTGAACAAAAACACGAGCGTTGGGCACATTACGATTCGGAAAACGACGTGCATATTCCCGGCGCGCCGCTTCGGAATTTCCACCATGTAGTCCATAAAAATAATGAATATCTGCCCGTTCTTCGTTGGTAAAGCGAGGCATTGTCACAATAATTCTGTATTAAAATTACGCACAAAAGAAACACATTTTTAACAGTTAGGTTACTCTTAAACTAAATAAAACTCGATGTTTAAGGAAAACACGCACCGAATAAAGATGTACTTTTTAGTAAGACTTAAACACTAGATAAAGACACTAAATTAACAAGTTTTTATTTAAATGAGACTTTTAACACTAGATAAATTAAATTTTCAAAGTTGTTTACTCCGCGCGTCAAATACATTACATTCAAAGCACAGACGTTTGCTTACTGAAGGGGCGCGGGATGTAGATTTGGCAACGACGAAAAAAAGAATGCCGTCTAGGCACGTCGGAGAAATTTTTCGTTATTAGCTTAAAAGTACATCTAAAAGTTGGAATTTCAGAAAAAGTTATGTATCTTTTTTACTCCTACGATCACGTAGAATCACCTCCCGAAGTTACTGCACTTTACCACCGGACACCCTGTATAAATAATAGTAAGAGTCGTAAATAATGCAATGAATCAGTAATTATTGAAATATAATACCTACTTACAAAATATTTTTGTGAAGTTTTCAATAAGTTGAAACAGAAGAAAAGATTTGCGTAAACCTCTAGGTACGAGCGTCAAGTGGCGACTGGCGAGCGCAGTTCGTATGTTTATCTTGTATAACGCCAACAAGTCAAAACACGCGAGCAGTGTTCGGGTTGTCGCGGTACGATACACGCGCCGTCCGCGAACACCACTCTTTCAAAAGCATTAAGTGGTTAAAAATGTTAATTTCATCCTCCTTGTCTTGACGGTGTGTTGATGTCAATTTTGGAATAAATTGTTTGGTGTATCAATTGATGCATGTATAATTTTATGTAGAAGCAATAAATCAGAATGTTTATGTCTAACTGATGGAGAGAGTGTAGTTCGTAGTGGAAAATTCAGTCATTATACCTTTCAAATTGATCAGATAATCCTTCACGATAAGCGATTACACGGGATAATTTTCTTTGTATAGATTCGATCCTATAATTATGCATCTCATAATTGGGAAACCAAATGGTGGATGCGTATATTCAATATTGATAGTATTTACTTGTATTGGCTGGCAATTGTGTCCGCTAGAGACACTAGTATAGTATGGCACATCATGCAAATAAGAATGAAAGTAAACCAAGCCTCACAACTCATGTCACTAAGAGAAGCTAATATAGCATACTGCCATCAGAATGTATGAGAAATGTCAAAAGTTTTATAACTTTTCTGCAGTATTTCATTTCAGAGTCCATGAAATAGATTAAAACGCTCAACTCCAGTAAAATATTGGCAGTATTTACCCAATTCTGGCCGCTAGAGGCACTAGTGAAGCATGTTGACATTCCTTCCAGACAATGGTGGTAAATAATTAAATTTTTAATCTAGTTGGTTCCCGGTTAAGAATTAAATTAATATATACGAAATCCTAATAAAATGGTTATTTATTTATTTAACCGATTTTCCCAGGTGTCTGTGTCCTGGCAGCCCTGTGCTCCCGCGCAGCCGGGGGCTACGACTGGGGACTGCGGGCCCCCTCCACCCCCTTGGCCGTGTTTGGGGCCGCATCAGCTCTACTGGCCGCACTACACTTCCTGCTGTGTGTATGCGTAGCGTCCAGACTGAGGCTGCTGAGATCCAAGCTACCGGACAGGCATCACTATATAGAGAAGAGGCAAGTTTTAACAGCAAAACAGCTAAATATTTACTTCACCAGTTCACAGTCAACTGCCAACTCCTGCTAAATCCTTTTTCAGTGTGATATTGGTTTGCTTGATGATGGCCTCCGTGGAGGGGTAAGGCTCTCGACTAGCAATCCAGAGGTCGCAGGTTCAAATCAAGTAAATTTAATTTTTTTGATTTGTGTTATTTCTTCACAATTTGATGATTTAAAATAATATTAGGCATATTTACAGCGCATTCCAGAGTGGAAGGTACTCTCAGTATCACCCTGGTGTAAGAACACCATTCACTATTGAAATGGCTTTAGCCGTGTTTAGTGACCAGATCTCAGTGACCACAGTCTCACTGGCTTCAAACAGTTTGGAGCAGTTATGACTATTGTACAGTATTCGCATAAACAGAAATTTATTAAAATAATAATAATTTAATAACCGAACTAAGACTACTCACTGCAGTAAAAGCTACCTGTCAGGCGTTTTATATCGAGAAGAGGTGGAAATTAATACAATATTAGCTTACTATGTATATACTCAACTTTACAAAAGGAGAATCCAGCCCGGCTCGTCATCTCAGTGTTAAATAAAGTGTTGGACTTGTGTAATAAAATAAGCATACTTTTAATGATAACCTGTTAATATTCCCAGGGTTGGCCTGATGAGACGGAGTGCTGCCATCTTCTTGTGCAGTAAAGCATTTGAGATTGCCAGCATCTTTCACTACAACATGCCTGGACCCATCTCCAGTAACATCCTGGCTGCCACGGCTGCCCTGCTGGTAATTAAAAACCAAACCTTACATATATTATACCTTGTCTTCTTCATAAACTTTCCGTCATTCATCTTTGAACATCGACTCTTACTCATCTGAAACTGATGGTTCTCTTTTTTTCTTGTAATTATTTATAACTTCCAATACTTAAAAGTAAAAGGTTCAAAACAAACTCCATAACTATTATGTAGGTACGCAAAAACAACCTACACATTCTAGATTAAAATACCTGGGCCTACATATTGACAAACATCTGACCGCATATAGAAAAACTGAAAGTAATCCACTAATTGGTGTATTTGATAGAATCGCTCATCTTCTACCGACAGAAGTAAAGAGAAGCATTTATACTTTAGCTTAATCCAGTCCCACCTAAATTATCAGATAGAAATATGGGGAAACACACAAATTACAAGAACTGAACTTATTGAAAATTAGAAAATTGTATGAATATAACATAAGCCTTACAACTTACTTACAAAATACAAAACGGACTTACACACACGAATACAACATTTATAAAATGTCACAAGTACACAAAAACTATACAAGACGACATAACAAATTGTGCACTATTATATTCAAGACTGACATGAGGGTTTAATTTAAACATTTACAATCCCCCTTCCCTATAGCCTCAAAACGGAGAATCGAATGAGTAAATTTTAGAAAAAACTATTTGACCTAAAGATAAGTGGACAGAATGTAGAGTAATTGTTAAGATGAGATGTTGTGTACTATTGTTATACATATTGTGTAAAATTATTATTTTTATATGTTAACATTATGCACCTAATAACTTACTTATTAAATTTCTATTTTCTTTTCAGGGTATTGTAGTGTTGGGATGTTACGTCATTAGAGACGAGACCTCGGGTGGCCTGCGAAGGTTATTGAGGCCAAAGGAAACAGACTGGGACTGCAGTTCTGACTATGCCAACACATCACTCAGCTGTAAGTTTTAAAATATAATCGTGCTGCATACCTCAGCTTCAAAAGACAGCTGTTAGGAGTAAGAAAACATCAATAGCCAGGGAAAATGCAACGAGTATGAAGAAAAACACATATGTATTCATCTTGGCACCAAAGTTATGTTTTGATGAGAAGATGGCTTACATAGGTAACTAAAGAGTCACATTTTGCAATCAGGACACATCGTCAAAAATCCAATAACAACCCTGGGTGGGAGATTCCGTTTCTACGTAACTTTATAACGGCTCCACAAATGGATAATGACTTTTACGTTAACTGCAATTCCAGCTCTCTCGGATAACAGGATAATTGTCCGTAATCTTAAATTTAACAACTTTTTTGTTAATTGTGATTTAATTTCTTTTGGATTAATGCGAAAAAATGTTAATTTTAAGATTAAGGACAATTCCTTATCCCATAATCACCCTCCTGGTGAACTTCAAAAGAGACTGGTCAAGGGAATACGGTGAAACATGAGAGCTGTGAAGACCATTTTCTAATAAGTATATTATTTAAGCAAAATTTGGCAGGATTCTCTCTTTGTGAAATAAATAATTAACCTTATCATTCCTTTGCAGTTTTCATAAAGCAGGGGTGTGACGCAGAGTCCCGCAGTGCTCCGGGGGGTGGTGAATGTTCCATGCCCCTAGCGCAGCAGCCTCCTTCCCTCTGGAGAACCCCTCCCTCCATGGGGCATCACAGTATGGAGCACAGAGACAGGTAAGCCTATTTTAATTACTTATGTTTCTATTGCTGTTTTAATTTTGTTAGAGACTTGATGTAATAAGTGTTGTTTTGTTTGTGGTTTCTGAACCAAACATTTATTTATTTTTGAAATATGTAATTGGCTTAAGAACTTTTTTTTCATTCCAGGTCAATGGGAAAACAAGCTGATATCGTCAAAAGTGTGGAGTTCAAGAACATCCCTCCGATGATGGATAGTCCCCAGCGCTCCGCCTCCAGTTCCCTGGGAGGCCCCGTGTCCAGCGTGTGCGACCTCGTCCCTTCCTGCGCCTCCTCCCAGCCCCAGCAGGAACCCCAACACCAGCCCCAGGAGTACGTCACCAGAGTGTGCGTGGAACTGGGGATCCTCAACCGAAACCCTCCACCACCTTCTGAGCCCCCCATACTCCTGTGCGCTGTGGACTTTGAACAATACCCCGAATGCAAATACAACATCAATTCCATGGACACGGCGGATAACTGCGTACTATGTGTCAACTCCAAACAAGAAGTCGTTGAACCTCCACCACCAAATCAGCTACCTATCAAAAGCTGTTTGAAAAACAAAGAAGCACACCCAATTTATCGATCAGACGTTATTCTTAAAGAATCCCCTTCGACGGAATCCGAAGATGAAAGCCAAGCTGTTTCCGATCAGGAAACTAACGCCGCTGAAGATCTAGCGCAAGACGAAGATCCAAACATGGATGGAATGTTGGATCTTATCTCTCACGATTTGGATTATCTCCTGAATAGGAATAATGTAGCGGGCGGACCGAGCGGGGGAAAGGTGCAAGTTCAGGCTAACGGGGAGACAAAACCATTCATCTTAGACAAAATACAAGAAGAAAGCTTATAAACCAAAATTAATTCTACCGATAACTTAATTTATTGTTCATATTTTTACATATTCCTCTCGTTCAACAAACTGGCCATTGCATTTATAGTATAAACTTGAACGGAATTTTATTGAACTTGGTAAATTCTCTCATCATGAACAATATTTTTTAAATTTCTCTTTTATAGATGATCCTTCTGTAAAAACTTCCTTCACAAATCTATTCAATGTAAAACTTATCTTACATTTAAATAACATTGTATAAAAACAGCCATAGTGTTAAGAATCTTACAGTCGGTTATTTAGTTATTGTATTTAATTAAGTAATATTAATATTGTTTGGTTTGTTGATTAAAGATCTCATATCCTTTAATTGGTAAAAACATTAAAATTACCCAAAGAAAGTTATATAAAATTATTCTAAAAAATTTAAGGCTTTTAAATAATGCGTATTTTGTTTTTTTTTATATCACTGTAAGTTTATAACCTTCGAAGTAAGTAAAAAATGATTGAATAAGTTAATTAATGTAAAATAACTATGGGTGTATTAAGTACTTATAATATTTGAAGAGGTTTTTTGACAGAAATCCTGGACCATTTAAAGCGTATCATCGCCTCATATTACAGGATTTACACTTTACAACGTTTTTGTATTATTATATAGTCCAGTATTATCAGTCCAGTGCTTGGATTCGACAGTTTGACCAACCGGAAATGCATCATTTGAACAGATATATGTGAAGATTTATACCCAAATTCTAAACACATTTACACTGAACATAGGAGAAACACCAAGGATGTGTGATCTCTAGGGCCGGCCCTGTGCACATGCAATTGGAGCAGTCCGCTCCAGGAGCTGACTTGCCAATGCTCCAAGGAGCAAGGCTCTGATAATATATAACACCTAACAAAGCTCCCTTGAGGTTTTTGTTAGCGCCAGGCGCCGTTTGACTCGAGGCCGGCCCTGGTGCTCTCACCAATGTTATTTAATATAATATCTTCTCTGTTCCAACTCGGTTTAGTAGACAATTTTTTACAGAACAGAGGCGGTAATAAATATTCTAGTGGTTCTGTGAAAACCCGTGGACTTTGCTAATTTTGTGAGACAATAACAACTCTAGATGTATTGTAACATCGCATTAAAATATCACTTTTGGAAAAATTGTCAACATTCGCAGTATCGCATGCTGAACTACGACATAAAAAATTGCAGACATTTCACGATTTTGTTTTTTTAGATTTGTGATTTTGGAAACAACAGGGCACAAGAACAAGAGTTTTCAACTTCTTTACCAAAGAGATATCTTTAAATATTTCGCATACGGGAAAACAAATATTTCGCATACGAGAAACCAATATTTCGCATACGAGAAACCAATATCTCGCATACGAGAAACCAATATTTCGCATACGAGAAACCAAAACGGCATTCCGGTTTGAACCCAAGCGCTGAGTCATTTATCATAAAGTTATAGTTAAGCCGTCCAAACGAACCATTTTAAAACTCATTTATATGCACAAGAAACAAATTTTTATTATAATTCTTACGATAGTATAAAATTTATTACTCTGTTAATTTCCTGTAGATGGAGAATAAATAAAATAACCCTTAATTCTTCTTTGTGGTCTGTCTTCTAGTATGCAGTGTAAAAAAAATTATTACTGCAGTTGATTTCTTGATATATTTAGAGTTCCTACTTTTGCGCAAACAAACCTCAGTTTAGGAATGAAAAACAGTTTTTTTTTATTTATTTAAGTTTGTCTGTAACATATATGTATTGATAAATTGTAAAATGTATTAACTTGATGTTAGTTTTTTTTACCATAATATTTACCATAACTTACTAAAAGTCATGGCTAGTCAGCATAATAATATTAAACCATAGATAATGTCTAGTATCTTATAGTTGGAGTAAATGACATACGAATTAAATTTAATTTAAATGTTATCTGTGATATGAAGATATTTTTTGTAAAAAACCATGTTCAAAGGGTATTTATCACTAGCTCATTTTGTTTTATTAAGTATTAGGGTTATTTTTAATTTTGTGACAAGGAGGAATCACTTACAATGAACATTAAAAAGATTTTAAAATTTGAATTGTTTCATTGTTTTAATATTACAAGATAAACTATTGTTATTATAATCGTTTTTAAACTAAACTATTTGTACTGTGCCACCACCTCTGATATGGAGCCCTGAAGGTGTCTAAACCATGGATACAGCTCTTGACTGTGCAAAAATTAGTAGTTTGTTTAATATACTCCTTCATCTTAATGGACAGATTGCAGTCCTTAAAGCGTGTGAGAATGCTGTGTTTATTCAACTGGTAGTTCCATGGAAGATACTCTGAAGTAATAGCATCATTGATCTCTTCGGCGCAGATGCACGGCACAACGCTAATAATACAGGGGGTATGTCAAATGCATTCCCAGATTTGTACACGGTTGACATTATATCTATTTTCTTCCTCCACTGAGATGTTCAGTCTTTATCTACTTTAAAAACTCTCCATACAGCATTCCCGGAGATGACAGGCGCTGAGGAAAAATAAAAAATTGATGATCTGTCGGGGGAAATGTGGCATATAAATGGCATCCCCATTCGGGGTATATTGTAAGACTGAAATTAGTAGAAGGGAGGGTAAGGAGATGGGGAAGAGGAAGGTGGGGAAGTACCTGGCTATTCAGATCTAGTCACCAAACTATTTCAAGTTACATTTCAATTAGAATGGTGGACTTATACCAAGGTGATATTGAGAGCATCTGCCACTCTGAGTTGAATTCATTACCAATAAGTAATGAATTCTGTGTGCTTTCGGCAAATACATGGTTTTACAACAAAACTTTATAAATATCTTTATTAACAGCCTTAGCACGGGAACTTTATAGTTCCCGATGAACATTGTAAAAATGTAATAAAATCATTTTTGTAAAAGCTGTCACATTTCACGCACAGAGCCTGAGAAGACGGCTTTCAAAATTCGAACCCAATCCTTGCATTTATGCCCTTAAGAATAATGATTTTTTGTACAAATTCTACTTTTAGTAGGTATGTTCCTAGATTTCACACAGTCAGAAATTGCTTAAAATATCTTAAAACCTTATAGGCGCACAAACCCCGTAGATGCACTTACCCCACTGATCTTAATGGGATGAATATACGCCAACATGAATTAGGAATACACAAACAAATAAACTGACGAGATCCACCTGCATGCATTCGGTAGTCAAATTACTAAATCATTAAACACTAAACCAGTGTTGAAGTAAATGAATGGAGTTGTAACACAAAGTGATTATTATGTATTATCAGTTTGGAAGATTCAAACTGAAAATGTGATAACACCGACAGTTAATCGACATAATAATATGATTGAGGTATGATTGCTATCTGTCAAATCGCAATGTAATTATGGCGAGTACAAAATAGAGTTTGAGTCACATCTATCATTCCAGATAAGAATATGGCTTACCCATAAATAAACCACTCACGGCTTACCTTACCAGCTTATTAATTATTTAGGGTGACCATTAATTATTATTTTAAATCAGGATTATCCCGATTTCATAGATGGGCTCATGTATACTTACTAAAATAAATGTCAAACAACATTAGACCCACCTGCCTTAATGCTTATTATATTAAGTAGTCGTAAAAAACAAAACCCAACCTGAGAGATTAGATGAGTGCTGTTATATTAGCACTCAACTATTCTTACTAGAACGGTGAACTCTGGGATTATGAAATATCAACTAGCAACATTTTATTTCTGTAATAATAATAAACTCTCCACACAGCATCCCCAAAGATGCCTTTTTTTATTTTATATATGAGACGGTTGACGTAAGGTTCCCGTGAGCACTTGAGCTATCTTCCATTTTACCTCATTCCTTTAACAGTAATCCGGTCCCTTTAATAAAGTTCACCAGGGTTGTCATTGGATATGTGGCTATGTCTTCTGGTTCTACAATGTGTCTTCCCAGGTATCTGAGCCTTGTTCCCAACAGAACGGGACATTGGCACCAAAGGTGAATTAGAGTCTCTTCATCCTCTTCACATTTCCTGCATCTATTGGTGTTATCCACTCCCAACAACTGCATATGTCTCCTGAGATGGCAGTGCTCCTTTAGTAGTCCTACCAGTTCCCTCAGTTAGTTTCTCTCCATATTGAGTAGTTGTCTGGTTCGCCTTGGGTCTGGTCTGTTTATGAGTACTTTGGATTGCCTCATTCCGGGTGCCCTTTTCCATTCCTCCCAGTGCTGGAATTGACCCACCTTTTAATATGTATTTTGCCGGCTCGGTCCCGCAAGTGGTACTTTCACCCCTTTCCTTGCTAGTCCATCAGCCCGCTCATTGCCCTCAATTCCTTTATGTCCTGGTACATAAAGGAATTATATATTTATCATCAGGGTTATTACATTGGTGGTAACAAGTTCTTCAAGAATGAAGTTCTTCATCACCATTCTGGAGTCGCATCGGTTACTTTTCAGTTGCCATTAGGGCTGCCTGGCTATGAGAGCTAATGCCTTTGTTCTTATTCCTGTACCCGATACATATGTTCTCCTTTGCACAAACTAAGATGGCCTCCATCTCAGCTCGAAATACAGTGCGATGTGTTCGTAGAGGTATACTTAGTTCCCTCTTGGAACCCTGTAAACAGACTACGGCCCCTGTTCCCAAATCCCTGAAGGATTTTTGTTTCCTCAGGGCCTCCTGTGGAGCTAATGTAAAAAAAATATATATAAATAACTATTATTTTTACAAACATATAAATATGTTATCTGGTAAGACAGTGAATTTCACAAAAATATAATTTTGCAAAACAGGTAAATTATTACGAATACAGCAGGCGCACGGTGATAATTTATCGTCAGCGATCAAGAAGTTAAAGATTTTTTAAATACCTGCCAAATTTTTTTTCAATAATTATTTTTTATGGAAATAATATACTTTATTATAGAAATACTTATGGATACCCTATTTTTAAACTCGTATTTTATCTACCAATAAAATCGTGGTAATAAATACGAATTGATAATTGAATAGACAATAAAAGCAGATGAATTCTAATTAATAATAATAATAATAAATTATCAAAGTGAATGAAAACATGTAACATGTGTTCAGCGTGTCTGATAAGAACATTGAACTGTGCGTCCCAATTTTTTCCGTCCTGTCTTTGGCAATCAATACAATCTTGTAGTTGTAATCAAACATGTAGAGATTTTGCTTTGATTGTGTACAACTTAAGGACAATCACCTTTTATCTATTCAACCTGATTGAGTTGTTATGCCAAGAATTTTCATATAAACAATGGCAATAAATTTTAGTTTTAATCGTAAATTTTTACCACATTTATTATTTTTTTTTAAAAAAAGACAAACATTCCCGGGTTACGAATAACCTGACAACATTTGAAAATCATTCACAAAAATTTTATTTTATTTTGAAAACTGCACAAAAGTTCCAACTGCTCCCGACTGTTCATCCAGTGGGACTATGGCATCCCCGATTGGGTATGTTGTGAGGTTGAAGGCAGTGAAGAGGGCAAGGAGACGGGAAATAAGGTGGGGCAGTACCTAATTATTCAAATCTGTTCACGGCTAAAGACATTTCAAGCAACGTTTCTATTCTGAAAGTTCTCAGGGCCATACTGAAAGTATATACCACACTGGAACGAGCTGCAAATATACTATATATTGTAACAAACCATCTTAGTAATATGCATTTTTCAAATACTTTCTCATTCCGGAGTGGCTTCGTCTCTTACTAATTAGAGCGAAGGATACTATTGGCAAGTTTTCAGTTCGCCGCTCAGGCTTACAGATGTATGTAATCCCTGGAAGGGGTGTCACAGCAAGACGTGAAGACCTAAAAGAAGTCATTTTACCGGTGTCTACCGCAATACTTCAGCGGCGGGTCTGAACCCAAGAGACGCTTCGTTAACCGTCTGCTTCGGAGTTCAGCTAACCCAGAGAGAGAATATACCCGTTGAAAACCTTTTGGTAAACCAAAGGGTGGAAGGAACCTATAACTGGGTAATAAATTTGGAACCTGGTTCTCATTGAAGCCACAAAGTGATTGTTAAAGTTTATTACACTGTCTTACTTATTGTTGAACCTGTAAACCTTTTTCTAAAGTTTGGTATCAAAATCTTTATTAGTCAATTGTCATCGTTAATATTGTGTATTTATTTAATAATCCTGTTACTTTATTAAATTGTGAAATAACTCAAATTAATTAAATAACATTTACTTGCACGCGCCGGGATTTAAACCCGCGATCTCCGGATTTGTAGCCAATGATCGTAACCACTCAGACACAGAGACTGTGAAGACACGACACGATCAAGTGAGTTTAATATTTGGATCAGATTGTATTGCAGAATAACAGGTGAATAAGGAGTGTGTGCTAAGACATTGTGACATTCTGTTATTTCTGTCCGCCCTCAAAACAAAGAATACTTTTATTTATTTACTGTGCAAGTTCCTTTAAATATAGAATAAAATGATTTTTACAAAAAAGGATAACAAACAATTATAAAAATAAAATAATAACAATTGTAAACATACTAACAATATGATAAACTAAATCTTACAAGTAGATGGTTAGTTAGTTAGTCAAATATACCACAACTAGATAGTTAGTTATTAAGTCATATTAACAAGAACTAATCTATTTATAAAAGATTGCGATATTCACAATATCATAATCAAAAAGGTTTTTACAATGTCCCTTCCAAAGAAAAAAATTTGAATACCGCATAAGAGTCCAGACTGCTCTCAACCGTCTAGAGCCAGTGAGACTATGGCATCCTCATTTGGGATATGTTATGAGGCTGAAGGTAGTGAGGAGGGGAAGGAGATGGGGTTCAGGAAGGTGGGGGAGTACCTGGCTATTCAGATCTGGTCACCAAACACAGCTAAAGCAATGTTTCCATTGTAAATGGTGGTATAACACCAGGGCAATCATGGGAGTATCTTCCACTCTGCAACTATATACTACATATTATTTACAATTAATAAATTGTGAAATAAGACCAATTCATTAAATAAAATTTACTTACTATCGTCGGCAATTGAACCCTTCGTATCGCTAGTCGAGAGCCTTACCCGTCGACCACGGAGGCCTTCAAAATCCTGCTTCTAAAAAATAATCCACAAAATTGGGTCAGTTAAATACGAAACCACTTAATTCTAAGCTTACTTTTAATCCCGAAATAATAAACTTTTAGATTACAGATTCAAAGTTGGAACAACAACACAAAAAAAACAGAAATCTTCACTTAATGAAATTTATTATTGCTTCCCAGTAATAATTTGAAGTTAGCAGTAATATTAAATAGATAACTAATCTATTATTAATTCTTATCTTCGACTTAGCCTAATATAACTTGCTAATAACCCGTTTAACCAGTCAGGATTATCTTTTTGATTTGATTATTTTCATTATAACGTAGAAGATAAGCGAAATTTAAGTTTTAAATACATCCGGTAATGCTTTTATGAGCGTAGCTGTAATCCTTATCAGTAAAATTTGACGTTTTATTAGGGAATACTGTCAAATAGTCGATAAAATCCAAATTCATCAGTAACAGTCACCTCTATGTTTTTGTTGGGCAACCAGCATTCTGAAATCCTCCTTGTCATATAGGTTACATTTCTGCCGCCCTGTTGAGATGTTTTTTGGACAATCCTAACCATCTGAAGCTAGTAAAATAATCATTATGCAAGTCCTGCATGTACCATCTACCTTTTTATTTTCAAAATAATTTCTGTCAGGGCCTATGTCACCTTGGGGATGCTGTGGAGAGGAAAGAGTGAACATTGGTCTTGAAGAGATCCATATTGTAGGAGGGAGGAAACACAGAAGTCGACAGTCACAGCCGACCTATTGAACTCAAGAACGAGAGTAGTACAAGAACTGTTTGAAACAAGAGAGTCAAGAGTTTTTTGAAACACCTCAACTCCAGCCGGTTTCCTGCTGTATCCCTCCAGTTCCTTATGCCTAAGAAGGTGGTGTTGATCTCTACACCATCTAGCCACCTAAATTTAGGACTCCCAACACTCTTTCGTCCTGCAAGCTTATTCTATAATCCAGGGCTTCCCAAACTTTTTTCAA
Organism: Hesperophylax magnus; assembly: GCA_026573805.1. Classification (NCBI taxonomy): domain Eukaryota; kingdom Metazoa; phylum Arthropoda; class Insecta; order Trichoptera; family Limnephilidae; genus Hesperophylax; species Hesperophylax magnus. The sequence continues at coordinate 3,449,606 of JAIUSX010000091.1, read as the reverse complement.
CTGTGACGCCCTTGGGAAGTTGCCATATTTTTGCGACGCCCCCCCCCCCGGTGACTAAATATCTAAGCCCCCCGCCGCTCATTTGTACCAAGCGTAGTATTTTGAAGCCCCCCCCCCCCTGAACGGGTCACGTAGTATGGGTACGTCACCTAATAATAATTTGTCAGAAAAACTCCAAATAGTATCTAATTTTCTTATTAGAAAATAAAGAACACAACATAAAAACAAAAATGGAAGCAAACAAAAAAGATAAAAAAGCATTTTTTTTCTTTGGTATTAATGAGAAGGATGTGCTTGCTTTTCTGAGCATAGTTTCTCAAAAGGAGGTTGAAGTTTCGAAATCGCCACTCTCGTCTCTGTCTCTAAATTTATTTTTGATCTGTACTTATTCTTAATGACTGCTACTGCAGAGAAACCTGTCTCACACAAGTATGATGTCGCAAACGGTAATAAAACCCTTAACGCTGCAGTGCTGATGGAACGATATTCTCGCTATAAAGATTGCCTCACGACGCCCCTGGGATGATCCCGCGGCGCCCCGGGGCGTCGCGACTCACAGTTAGGGAAGCCCTGCTATAATCTATAGAAGCATCTTTAGCGATAGGTTACCTTCCATTCACGCTACATGTCCTGGCCAGAGGTGCTGTTCCAGTTCGATAAATCTTGTTACGACAACTCTTCAAACAAGTTGTTCAGTTCATAACTGAACTTCATTCAAGAGAAACCATGATGAAGTCTCTTTAATTCGCTTACTTCTTAATATGCAAAAATTATTTAAATAACTATTAAATTAAATTATATATGTCGGGGGATAGAGTAAAGTTCCATTTTTTTTCGAAGTTCAAAATTTCCCTTGTCAAAATATGTTTTGGCACCATGTTGGATTTTGTAAATATGAAGTGACGTTTTCCTACCTAAATATGCATTAATTCTTTAAATAATCCAAACTGAAAACTTAAAAACCTATTTTGTGCTTGAAACTACCCTGACGCAAATGGTAGTTTCTTGTACTAATTAAAGCCTGTGACAAAACACGCTAAAAGCGCGCTTGGCCTATTTCAGTGTATCGCTCGCCATACATTCGCATTGGTAGTATATGACGAGAGATATAATAATACCTAAACTGTAATGATGTGTTACTTCAATAATGTGGGCGTATTTAGCTGTGAATGGAGTAACTTTACTGAAACCATTTTCTTTTACCTATGGGTAGAAAGATTTGTATTTCTCAGAAATAGCCAACACCCCGTTAAACTAACACATCACCCTCAATGTCACTATTTTTCACTTACTTCCCCTCCCCAATTCCTTCAGCTGCATAAAATCTGGTAGTTCCGGCAAGTGGGACTTTTGTGTTATTTTCAACTAAAAACGGAATACCGTTTAACTTGACATATTGGCGCAAGCAATCTTTTAGTCATTGGACTGATTCGGGTTTCGATGTATACAATATGCTAGTCCACTCTTGTAATCCAAAGGCAGAGTGACTCACCAATAAATACATTAATAATGTAAGACCAGCATTAAGAATCGAAACATTACTTGACATGTTTAGTTGTGTTTAGTGACCAGATCTGAATAACCTTGTAATTCCTATTTCCCCTCTCCTTTCCCTCCCATTCAGTCTGACAACATACCTGAATTGGGGGTGCCATAGTCTGGCTTTTGACACATGGTCATGGCGGTACTCAAAAAAAAAAATTGTACTTGTATAATTTATAAGTGCAATTCTTTTTAAATATCATATTGTCTGCTGTCATGTGTCTGCAATTACAAATCAAAGACAGAGTTCAAAACAACAACCGGTAAATTTTTGATATCTCTTTTACTTTGTCGCTATCTTTCAAAAAAAAATTACACTCGCGTGTGCATTGTGTGCAATGGCATACAATTTCCGTAGAAACAGGTTTCCAAAAAACAATCTTCGAATACAAACTATTCCGTAAAAAAACCATGTTGACTGTACCAACAAAACAATGCAAGATGTGAAAATGGTCACTTTGCATTAGATCTCTTTAAAGTTGCCAAAATATCAACTGCAAGTATAATAAACTAGGTTAGATTAGGATAGTTTCGGAGAGCATCAAAACAGTCTAGGCAGATATAAAACCAATGAGTACTGCCAAATGAATTCTGTCAGAGACCCTTTTTCATAAAGTCAGGTTTGTAACAACGTTTAACTAAGCCATTGATTTCCGGGAAATGTTTATATTTTTCAAAGAACGCCACATTCCAAGAATTTATTATCCTAGCAATTAGCTAACCAATGAATGAAAAGTTTAATATGTTTAACATGATAGTAATAATGTGTCATAGAACTGAATAGAACAAATAAAATCATTAAGTTTAGGTTTTGAAATGTTCCATGTTTTATGTATTTAATGTCAAAATATATTTTTAATTACCTCTTTCAGTATACTATAATATTGAAAGAGGTAATAAACAAACTGTCGGCAGGAAGAGTAGTTTTAAGGGTAGGTCATAAATAAACCATTCTCAGGGTAGGTGCTGTAAAGGCATTGCCGTCCAATGATTCTTTATTTTATTCATATTGTATACCAATCTTTTTGTCAGGGTCCCAACTATAAATATGTATATGTAACAATGTGTTAGTCTCCCATTTTCTTATCTTCTTGTCTCTTGTGTAGAAGAATATTTAATCAAAAGGAAACTATATATATTTTTTTTTTGGCTTATAATTTATTTATTTTATGCTTAAAACAGAGTGTTATTCTTTCGAAAGCTTATAATTTTTTTTATTAATACCCCAAACTAGGCAAATGCCCGTATTTTGGTGGTAACATAAATAAGAAAATATAAAAACAATTAAACCTGTAGAATGGGTAGTAAATCCTTGCACTTATGGCACTGGAGATGCAGAAATCCTATTTTTTTTAATGATTTGTCAGATAGTGAAAACCAAATTTTTTTATAATGTAATAAAATAAGTTCAGTTTTTACACATCAATAAATGGCCCAAAACTGACATTCTTCGGTTTATGGTACTTCAGTTGTATTTCAAAGTAGGCTTTAATTTCAGACAGTACTTTTAAAGTTGGGGTGTGGTGTACTGTACTACAGATGTGGTGATCTACTACGTAAAAAAAATCATTAATATACAGGGTGTCCGCGTTTTAAGGTAGTTTTTAGGTAAAAAAGTTGAAATTGTTTGTATGGGAAAATAAATATTCTTCTATGGAAAAATATTTTCGTATGGGAAAAAAAAGTTATTTTTCTTTATTACTTCTACCATCATGTAGAATCACCTACCGAAGTTAGTGCACTTTACCCCCGGACACCCTGTATATGTATTATTTTCAAAGATATAGCGGTTTAAAGCGAAATCCATTTCTTCAAACGAGACCCTATTTTCGCCAGCTAGAAGTGTGTTAAGTTATATTTACGATTATAACATTATAATTTAAATAATCCACTATACATAAATAAGATTTTATCTAATTCTAGGAATTCCTGATAGATAAGCACTTTTAAATGCGAAAATTGATAATCTACGTGATATTACGTACTAAAATTTTTATTTTTTTATTTATTTATTACTTGTAAATTATTTAACATTACAAATGATAACAATATGCAGACTTATATATATTTTTTTCGTTATTATTCTACTACTCCATAAGTTAAGCTCCAGTAGCTCGTGTTTATGGGAGGAGTATTTATCTTTAGTAAAAATAATGTTCTAATGATTTTTTTAAACAATAATCAGAAACTTATGATATAAATACAAACATAATCTTAACATAGGTACACAAATTAGAAAGATGTTTTTTTAAAGGCAATTAAAATTATATATCTTTTTACAGATTAAGTAAACGTAAGGAAATTAAGGGTACAATATATCAGGTACACAAATAATGAAAATAGTTTTTTAAAGACAATTAAAATATATATTTTTACAGATTACAGATAGCGTAAGAAAATTAGGGGTACAATATATAATTATCCAATTTTCGGGACTTAATTAACTTTTTGAACTGTTCATAATTCACAGTTTCGGTTACACTCATTTTATTTTTGGACAATAATATATTGTACCATCTCACACCTAAATACGAATAGTGGTGCTGAGCTGTGGTCGTTCTAAGCATAGGAATGGCTATTAAGCCATTTGTTTTGAATCTATTGCTTATGCTATCTGAGGGGTGAATTTTATATATAAAATATTCTTTATAAATTTGATAAGGTGATTGTCTTATACAATTCTGTGATAGGTGGTACATTAAATTCCCGAAATATCTCTAATGTAGGGAAGTCATATGCTTTCCTAAGGATAATTTTTATAATTATTCTTTGAATTGTAATTATGGGCTGTAACGAAGCCTTAAAAGCCCCTCCCCACCCAATAATCCCATACTGCAATATGGACTGAATTGATGCATAATAGACAATTTTGATAGTTTTCTTATTTAAAATTTTTCGTATATTATAGAAAATATAGATAAGTTTTCTTATTCTTTCAACAGTGAGATTAATATGGTCTTTCCATTTAACATTTTTATCTATTAAGATTCCAAGATATTTTATATTAGATTTATGATTTAGTTTCGCGCAGTCCGGAATTACATGTACCGTCATTTAGACAATTTTTAGAATGAATTGTTATGTTAATTAGGTTATTTGGCACATCTTCTTGTAGAGTGAAAGGAATACAATATGTTTTTTTCTGTGTTCAGTGATAATAAATTGCCATCGAACCAATTTTTTATAACCTTCATATCTTGATTGGCTGCATTGATAATTTCGTTTCATGTCTTTTTTTCGATAATTATTGCAGTGTCGTCAGCAAAGGATATAAGTTTACCATTAAGTGATAATTTAAACATATGGTTAACGTAAATTATAAATAAAATTGGTCCAATAACAGTCCCTTGGGGAATTCCAAATTCTAAAGTTTCATCCACACTTAGTGAGTTATTTAATTTTACTTTTTGGTTTCTTTGAGTTAGATAGCTTTGTATCCAATACCTAACCTTACCAATAATACCGATATCATTTAATTTATTAATTAGTTTTGTATGGGAGATACTATCAAAAGCCTTACGTAAATCAATGAAAATGCCATGGCACTTGTTTTTTTTATCTAATGCACGGTATATAGTGGAAGTTAGTTCTGCAATGGCATCGTGAGTGCCTAGTTTCTCTCTAAATCCAAATTGGCTAGGACTAATTATTTTATTATTTTCAATATAGTACAAGAGTTGCTTTTTTACAATCTTTTCGAAAATTTTTGCAATGTTTGAGACAAGAGATATAGGTCGATAATTTGATATTTCTTCAGGGCTGCCAGATTTAAAAAAGGGTGTTACAATAGATTTTTTATAAACGGAGGGGAATATTCCACTATACAAACTAATATTTATAATGTGTGTAATTGGAATGCTTAATAATTCATTGTAACTTTTCAATATTTCTACTGTGACTCCATCAAACCCTGGTACAGATCCACCTTTTAATTCACTAATAATATTTTTTATGTCATCTGTTGTTACCGGTTGGAAAACTGACAGATTATTTTGTTTAAGACAGTCCTTTTCGAAATTATCTATTTTATAATTTTCATCGATCAGTGTAGCTAAATTTTGATCGACGTTAGAGAAATATTTATTGAAGGCATTAGCACATTTTGTCGGTTCCATTATGGCATCAATAGAATTTTTTCCGATATTAATTTTTTTAATTTGAGTTTTTTTGTTTTTTCTACTATTTATTTCATTTATTGTTTTCCATATATGTTTTACATTTTGTTTAGCCACATCAATTTCATTATTGTAAAAAAAAAAAAAAATTTAACAACTAAAGAAAACTCTTTAGTTGTTTTTAGTAAACAGGTTAATTTGTTCCTAAATTTTTTATAATATGCGTATATTTTTTTATCTAATGGAAATTTCTTTGTCAAGTGATATAACTCTTCTTTTTTTCTAATAGACACCACTAAGCCATGTGAAATGCATGGTTTTATTTTTTTGAATTTACTTTAATTTTTATAGTTTTAACATCTGTTGATGCTGTAATATAATTGCATAGAATATTATCAAAAATATTTGCGCATGTTTCAGCACATGTTGATTCTAATACAGGACGCCATGTTTCTGTACTTATTTTTAGGCTTAATTTATGATGGTTTAGTGACTTTTTTGTAAAAGTATTGCATTTTGAATTAATATGATTATTAATATTAAGTTGTTGTATATAGATGCAAGTGTGGTGATCAGTAATATTATTTTTTAATATTATCGTGTGTAATTTGTCGGTATCTTTATTGTTACTCCATATGTGATCAATACAAGATGGACGTTGACCCGTAATTTCTCTAGTATATTTTTTTATACACAATATAAAATTCATTTCCGACATAAAATTGATAAATTCAGTTTGTATTTTGTTACTATTTTCGTTTAAAACATCTATGTTGAAATCGCCAAAGTATGTAATCATATGTATTACAAGCAAACAATTTTCAAGGGAATGTACTATGAAAATATTCTATATCATTAGTTATTTATACACGGTCTCTGGAAACTAGTGGTACAAGCTGGAATCTGGGAAATCTACATCACACAAAGAACCCAAAACAATTTTTTTTTAATTTCTTTCGTTTATTTTTTTTCTGAAACTATAAGGGTAACAAAACTATTGGAGCCGGTTCTACTCTTCTACGCAATTTAAAAGACAATTTCAATTGTGATCTTAATAATTATACCACCACTAGTTTCCGAACACCGTGTATATCAGGCTTGATTTTTTTAAATGTGATACCGCACTAAAGTCCCAACTGCTCCCAACCGTATGGCATCCCCAATTGGGGTATGTTATGAGGCTGAAGGTAGTGGGGAAGGAAAAGAAATGGGGAAGAGGAAGGTGGGGAAGTACCTGGCTGTTTAGATCTGATCACCAAACACAGCCGAAGCCATTTCAAGCAATTTTTCAATTCTGAATGGTGGTCTTACACCAGGGTGTTACTGAGAGTATCTTCCACTCTGGAGTGTGACACAAATATACTATATATTATTTTATACGAGTACATTGTGAAATAACACAAATTAATCAAATAAAATTGACTTGCGCTCGCCGGGATTTTAAGTCGTCACCTCTGGCTTACGAGTCGAAAGCCTTACCCCTCGACCTCGGAGGCCTTCAAATAACTTTCTAACTAACTTTCGTCGATAACTAACTTACTGTAGGAGAGGGCTTAAGAAGGTTTTTTAATTAAAACACCTCACAAGAATCCCAACTGCCGGGAGCCAGTGGCACTATGGTATCCCCAATTTTTGGATACGTAGGGAGGTTGAAGGAAGTAGAGATGAAAAGAGTAAGCCTGAAGTGGACCTGGCTATCAGATCTGGTCATAAACAGTTAACGTAAGAACCTGAATGGTGATCTTTTATCAGGGTATTACTGAGAGTATCTACCACTCTGATGACAGATACATCTGCAAATGGTAAAATTAAAAACATTGATTATTTATAAAAACAATTTTAATTTATGGTTTAAAATATACACTATTTCAATACAACACTGTTTTTTTTAATATACATAACATTAACATTATAATGTTAAATGTATAACTTACAGTTATAAATATATACACTTATACATCTCTGTGTTATATTACACTTTCCTAGTATTGAATAACATTATTAATAATATAAGTTGGGTATATTAACATAAGGTATTGAAATATCTTAAAATAATTAAATGTTGGGTTAAAGAAATATAAGAGCTGTCCAAGTACCACTAAATTAAAATGTAATATTTGAATTCTGAATACATTTTTAAATCTCTAGTGATGTGAGGCTTTGATTTTAGTTAAATGCAAATAAAATATTGAAACAAAATTAAAGTACCTATGTAGGTACTTAATTCTTAGATTTAGTTTCACATTTGAATGTGTTCCATTTTTTAATACTATATAAGTGGTTGTTTTGACAGATGGATTAGTGGAGGGAAAACAGAAATTGGAGGATAAACAATTATTATTGCGACCTTTTCAAATAAGACTAAAAAATTAAAAATAGCAGCAATGATAGCCTTTTGCCAAAACACAATTATTTTGACAATACTAAAAAAATTACGATGTTTTGTCAGTCCATCAATATGTAGTCCCATGTTGAAGGAGGGAAGAAACAGAAAAAGATTGTTTGGGGGTTAAAGTAATATACTATGTTGTGAAAGTGAGGGAATATGTGAATTATTATTTTTATTATTCTAAAGGCCTCCCAAACATTTTTATGATATTTACATCACACAAGTCAAAATTATAGAACATTTATTTAGCAATTCAACACAAATTAGGCCAATTACCCTCCTAGAGAGGAACTAGAGTCGGAACTACGCCACGAGGACTTTATTATAGATTTGGTTATTTTCGAGATTTTGTGACAGTTATTTGTTAGGTTAAAATTTACTTATGATGATAAAGCTAAATAAATAAATCTCAACTACTCCATGTAGCTATCACAATAAAATATAAAATAATTATTAATAATATAAAGAAACTATACAATTTAAATAATACATCTTCGAGGGGACTGCCGGGTTGTGTATATCCAAAAATAATGCAAGTATGTGGGTGATAATGTCAACAGAAGACTTCAATGGCTGATACAGATAACATGGGGAGATAAGAACTAACGGAAATAAAAATAATGACTTGTTATCACACAGCTACAATGTTTATGTTTCAAGTTGTATAGCTTCAGACTGCCAAAGAATTATCATAAAAACACTCATACTGTGGGTATAGCAGCCCTAATTGACGCGAACACACTACTCACACAGATGCATTGCCTGCATACACCATGTTTCAAACTCGTTATTCGACTTCAGAAAAGATAATTTCAGTGAAATTGAATAAAACTTAATTTAATAAAACAATCACACTGCCAAACTATTTCAATATTCAAATTCGAACAACGTATTCACTTGTTGTCTCTTTTCACTAAAAACAATAAGGGAGCAAAAAAGGCTGTTTCTCAGTGATGTTTGTAAGGATACCACTGCCGGAAGTGTATACGTATGCGCCAATACAAACAATCCTTTGTGTGTTTTTCAATGGTCAATACTAATTGTGCGACGTATTTACTAAATCCAAAAAATATAATTTTATCTGTCCTGTGAAAATTAACTGTACACTTATATATTAAACTTGCATGCATGTTCGAATATGAAAAAATATTGCAATTTTGGACGATTGATAAATTTTTAAATTTTATCAGGCTCCACACATAGAGCCTAGGCAAAAAAACAAATCATTGAGCAATTATTTTCAGACATCAAAATTTTCAAACAGGGAAATTAAATTTAATTTAGAAGCTGAAATGGTATAATGTGTATTTTAAGCCACATTAGACCACAGTAAAAAAGCAGACATATTCTTTTTCGAGCTTCACTTAAATGGCGACCTTTTTTACCAGTAGTTGTCATTGGGTAGAAAAATACTTCAAGCCAACAATATAAATGGGTAGCTTTATAATAATAGAGATTAAATTGAAATGTTTTACTAATGATAAAATAGCAAGGCTGATATAGTATAACATTAGAAGGATGTTTACAAATTGCGGTAATATCAAGTATCTAGTGGCAAGTTTAATATACCTAAACTTTTTATTAAAACGAATATTATTTGATGCTTAAACAACTGGGTAGCATAATTTTTTTTACATTTATTTTCCATAATAATTATACTGTGATTACAATGGACAACAATCTACGTTTTAGTTTATAAAATAAAATTTTAATGAAAAATAATCAATGACTAAATTGATGTGCAAGTTTGCTATATTAGATAATATCAATTTAAATTATAAATGTGAGGTGTAATTTAATAATCTTTATTTAGCAGTGCATAATTGGCTTGGTTAATTTAATGTTTAAAAGCAAATTGTTTACCAGGGGTAATAGCACACAAAACTACAAGAATTTATATCAATTCAGGTACTGTGACAGTGACCAATTGTTTGTATTCCTTTTTTAAATAAATAATATTGATTGAACTTCAGTAATTAAATTGCCCACGGCTAATTGCTTCTCCGTGAATAAGATTGTTAACATACACATAATTCAATTTTACAGTCAATATTTTATGCATACAAAGGTGCATAATTAAGGAAAATTAATTTACATGGACGTTCTCCCTGTTAATCTTACCTTTACATTCGCTCCATGAAGACGCATTTCAAAATCATGTTTACTATGATATGTCATCTACGGACAAAATGATTTAACACTTTGAAACACAAAAGACAGATTATACTTTTTATGTATAAATTTAAATTGATTTTACGAGTTAAACAAAAAATAAACATCTCATCCATTATTCAACACTAACATTGCATAAGGTGCAATCATGTATTGCTGTATTATGAGCGAATTCATTTGATTTACACATTAAACGTTAATGTTTTTTTACAGACGGTGAACTATGGGCGATTTATGCGACAAAGGGAAAAATAAAACGAGACGAACTTACAAGTCTCAAGTGTTAACAGGTTCGCTGCCACAAAATTTTGAAGACGTAAACGAACATAACCCAGACGTCCCAGGATCGCATACGGTGTCAGCGAAACAGTTTTTCATAAAGATTTTTCAACCACTATAGACATCCAAATTGGTAGACTTGCCCTAACATGAAATCTGGATATCATTTCATCGGGCTGGAGGCAAACCACGTGACCATATTTTTGGCAACAGGAGTGTTCGAGATTGCTCTGCGCAATTCGGTTTGTTCCTTTTCCCTGATTGGCTGGTCTATCAATTTGAATGTCTATGGGAACCCCTTGAAAATAAAATTTTATAAGCCGATATTTATGACCAAAAGCTCTAGGTATATATTTTTTTAATTGTATACTATTTACACATTGTACACTGTACAAAAATTATCAATGGCTGGCTTTTTTCCTGTCCAAAAGACATCCCTAGCAAACAATTTGTGCTATGGCTTTAGAATAGTTTCCCGGAGAAGATTTATACAAGAAATTTAAACAATGTCATTATCAAACAATGTTATCTAATAATGTAAATATTATTTCATCTTGTAAAAAATTTGTCGGAACCTTTAAGTCTGGCAATGAAACATGCGGATTAGAGGTGTGACTAATATAACAGTAACACATACTAACAACATAACATCTTCAAATATTAGTTATACCTGTTCCATGCCACGATGCTACATAACATAATATCAAATCATTGTTTACAATGCGCAACAAATGACGGAACGATGTTGTTAAAAAAAAAATAGGAAGGTATTGAATACTGTTACCAATTACCTTACAAAGAACAGTTGGAACTTGGAATTTAGACTAGGAATATTATGTTACTAAATACATAACAGGTATGATACTATGTTACTGGGTTGAGGTGTTATTCGTCGTAGTTATCGGTAAAGAAAGGTCAATCACATCTCTAGTGCAGATGCAAAAATAATAAGCAAAGTATTTAATAAAAGAATATACAGTAAAAAAGATACTGATTCATCTTACAAAATTGACTAAAAACAGTTAGCAAATCAAAGATAAAACATTTCCATTCCCCTGTAAAATTAGACAATCTGTATTATATTTATCAAATTGGTAGGGTAGTAATGAAATATATGGCAAATTTTATCTCGAGCAAATTACATTGTTGTTTAAAGTATAACAAAAACCTTAATATTTATCTGTCATATTATTATTATTGACTATACTGTGATTAAGTTAGGCAATATATATTGTTCAATTGATTTATAGACTTGTTTGATTATAATAACTGTATTGATAATAATTTGAAATGTACTAATTTTGTATAGTTTTGTGAGGAGTTTTTTTAGCAAAATTGACTTTCGAGATTTACGATGGTGCATCAGGTGTTTCGTTTTTCGCAATGCATTTATAATTAAATGCATTTTATGACACTTTTAATGAGCTTAAAAATGGATTAAAAATACATAATCCAAACAAATGAAGAATATGTGAAAAATTATTTATTAAATACATTTTTTTGGATCTGTGATATTTCATCAAAATGACAATTAAACACAACTTTAAAAAGTGATATAGAGTCATTAAAAGTGATGAAACAAGTGATGTTACCTATGTAACCTATTTAACCTAGTTTTTGTTTCATCACTTTATATCACTTTTTGTAGGTGTCTGTCTGTAACTGTCATTTTGATGAGATACCCGGTCACCATTTTTTTTGTAGTGTAAAATCACATCATAATTTGTAATAAGTAATAAAAATTACATTTCTCAAGAGTACAGTTTTCAATATTATCCCGTAAATTGAAACATGATTTTATATCAAACGAAAGAGACACAAACCTCAACGCAGGCTTGTCCTGGCGAGGTTAAAAATTCTAATGTAAAAAAAGATACAATACAAAGAAACAATAAACAACAATATTGAAATGAAATACATACTTATTACAAATTAAAATTTTACACTTATCATTGATCTAAGATCAGAGAATAAATAATTGTTCAATTGGCCCATTCTCAAAGCACATCAATTCTTACTATAGGCTTACCGCTGATAATTCAGTTGTAACCTCCACGTCTTTCCCATAAGCAATGCATGTAAACAGAAAGAGAGGTTATAACAAAGCTCTCAGCAGCAAGACTTGCATTGCATTTTCTATTTGTTAACAATAAATTATATTTATAATACTGTGAATTTAAAGGCATAAATAAAATTCACGACTTACGTATTTTGAAAACGGCATAAGATAAAGTTTAAAACAGTGAAATACGCACGGAAATAATTGCAACAAAACTTCCAACGGACACGGTCAAGAAATGTTAATAATCACAAAATAATTACCGAGACCTGCTCAATGAATGACATAAACAAATCTTTCAAGCGAAACAAACAAAGCATTCTTCCGCACAATCCACTAATCATCTATCTACCAATAATATTATACTATGTTATATTTTATACATCAAGAATAAAACGTTTTATTAATTTTTAGACCATTCTTTGGTGAGAACAATGCTTGATTCATACCAAAATTTACTCATATTACTTACATACTTTCTTTTCTACATTATACAGGACTTTTTTTAACTTTTTGCACATTCATACATCATATAATATACAGTTGTCAGTTATTAAGGCTTCTGATGACGGATTTATTAAAAAATCATACAACGTTTGATCATGCCACTGAGGTTCATTAAAAAACACTTTCCTTAGAGACCAGTCTCGATACATAAACCCTGTTTTTCCCAAGTTACCCCTAGTAGTATTTTTATAACAGGGAATATAATTTATAAAAAATGGGCCTAGAAAGTGCTCAAGAATCCCATTTGCGCAGAGTCAGCGAGACTCTGGAATCTTAAATTTGGAGAATGTTGTGCAGAGAAAGCTTAGCTATTCAACGGTCAATAAAACTGGTTACTAAATATAGCTAAAGCCATTTTAAGCATCAGGGTGACACTGGGAGTATCGTCTACAATTAATACCTTGAGCAATATGCAAACAAACTGCATAATATATTATGTAAATTACTTAAATGCTGGGCCTTAAAATTGAAAACACCTTGTGAGTTTAACAAGTTTTAATTTTTTTAATATTAGTCTATAATTTCTGGCAAAAAACAGTGTTTCTATAAAAAGACTGTCCATTTAATTTCTTACCATTCGCTTCCATCATTGTTTCTCTCACAATACATCACTTTCTTCAAATATCATGGCATTCAGATTGTGTTCCCTTCGTTTGGTCACACACTTTTCTTTGGTGCAATCCAAACGAAAACAGTAGATAAATATTTTTCAAAAATACATAACACTTAAATTTAGATAATGATATTAGTAATAGAATTAGATAAATTATCAAGTCATAAGTCTCATTCACGTTTGATCGCAGAGCTCCATAGAATCAATCTCTCTTTAAAGAATAACGCAAACATTCAAATTATACCGTTTACAGTATTTAGTAATTTCCCATAATTAGTATACTGTAGTACCTAGCTACATATATGTATGTATATCCAAATGTTAGAAATTAGATAATTACACTTGAATAAATATTAAATTAAAACCGTACCTGATACGCTTTAAAGCATCGTTTCAAACTGTTTCACACAAATTACAATATACGTACAGACGTAGAGACTAACACCATCACATTTTTAATTCCAGGATTAAAAATAAAAAAATTAACAGCTTTTTTTATAATCGGGGAAAAAACTGTTATAATTTTGGAATTCACAATCACTAAACGATTCTCATTATAACTAGATTACACAAATTCAGGAGAAACAGGAAATGTTTTACTGCATTTATCACTTTATTGCTAATGCAGAAAACATCAAAGTATTAGGTGTGTTTTAGAATGTTGCTACATTTTCTCCAAAGTGCCGATTAGATTTTTAGTTGCAATAACAATATGTCCCCGCTACGCTCTAGGGGGCTATAGTGCAGCTATTAGTGTTAGTTTATAGAACTTTCTTTTAACCGAACTCCAATGATCGATTTCTGCTGAATTTTAAATGAAATTCAACTATGTCATCCATCGTCTTCAAGCAACTTGTCCACTTTCAAATATTTGAATAATGCTAGATGCTACGTTATGTTCTGTTGAGTAATTTTTTCTAAGTATCTTTCATAAAGATTACTGTTTCAAATGTTTTCTTCTTATCTGTGTATTTTTTGGTGTATTCCAGAAATGGCTATCAAATCTCATGGACTGTTCGTGCATCATTTGACTATGTTCATAAAATTAGGAACAATCGTATTATTGCAATCACTATCTAGTTTTCAGGTCAGGCGAGCGTAAGACCTCCTTCTCTTGCGCTACAACTGGAACCAGTCATCCTGGGTTCTCTGCAGCCGCTGAAGGGAGGAGCGAACATGGCGGCCTTGCGCTAGGACCACCGTCTCTCCCACGGGACCCTGGAAGCCCGGGGGCGACTGGTAGCCCTGCGCCACTTGGTAGCCCTGCGGGGGCGCTTGCTGCTGATAGCTCGGGGGGGCCTGCTGGTAGCCGTGCTGATAGCTCTGGTCGGAGGAGCCCACCCCGCCTACGGAGGCAGATTGACGCAGGCGGGAGGTGGGCCTTCGTCGCGTGTAGATTTCATCGAGGTCCCGGCCGAATCTGAAAAAAATTATCGATTGGATTATACAATTTTATTGGAATAACTTTTTAATTCTAGACTTGTAGAAAAAGTCAATAGGTGTCCGATATAAATAAAAATCGGATATGTTTATCTGAGGCAATACCTTGGTTACAAATAACATCGTTAGAACTTTGAAATCATTCAAGAAGAATAATGTTATTAATTTTAAATTTGAAATATAAGATCGACAAAAATTACTTTTAAAAAATAGGTCACAATGGCTGAGTTGATTGAGGCATTGTCCCAGTAAGACATAGAGTACAAAGGGTATAACTTATAGGTACATCCTATTTCTTCCAGCTAACCCTAGGTTTGAATACTAGTTGCTGTCGATACCTTTTTATTTTCTGAGTTTGTTTTGTTTCATGTTTTATTTGTATTTATTAGTATTATCTTCTTCTTCAATGATTTTATTACATTATAGTTTATCAAAGATGGCCGAGTAAAAGCTCAAGCTCATGGCCACTGGCAAAGCGGAAAATACGGCAAGCAGAGGAAGATAGCTGACATTGGACTGTTCAAGTGCCACAAGCGTCCGGAACGTCAGTGTCTGAGGTTCTCCATTCACGGTACAGGGCTAGACAGCAAGGAGCGAAGTAACCTGATTCATTAGGCAATTGGAGAAGGGGTCAAATTCTCCAGCAATGAAGGAGTGGATAAAGAAGAAAGAGAAAAGCGTAGAAATAAATCTTTGATGGAATTTTACTGAAAATTGATTTATGCAATTTAATGTTATAATTATTATTACTAAATGCTATTTCTTTGATAGGATGGCAAAACAAATATTTAGTTTCGGTTTTAAACGCGATTGGTTGGTGACATGTATTTACAAATACTTCAGTGGATAAGAGTGGCCAATGACATCAGCAAAATTTAGTACTTCCTTACAGCACAAATGAACACAGTAAAGACATGTAAATTTTTCTTTGAAGTGAACACTTAGCATCATAATAAAGCGAATTAAAAAGTGACATCACAATATGCGACATGAAATTTTTTTTATTTAAAATCAAAAATAAAACCCAATCGAACTTATAATGGAAATCTTCTCTAAATAGTATAAAATAAAGTCGCTATCCGCGTCTGTTTGTTTGTGCGCTTAGTTCTTCTAAACTACGTAAGGGATTTTGATAGGATTTTACTATAATTTTAAGAATTTCTTCCGGAAGTTTTACATATATAATACATGCAAATCATACTTATATAAAGTGGACAAAAGTAGATGTTTTGTAATCAAGTCGTAAAAAAAATACTTTTGGGCGCTTTTATTGGTAACTCTGGCTAAAACTTATGAGATACATCAAAATAATGATCTATGGAATTGCATATTTTGAAAAGGCCTACAGAAAAGTCGGGCATGGTATATGTCTATCTCCTAAGGATAACCCCCAAGTCAGCAAGTTATATATAAAAATTCAACCTGCGTATATTTGTGCTCGCAAAACTCAAAAAGTAGTCAACCGATATTGCTGAAAATTTCAAAGTTTGTTCTTATTAGTGGCAGGAGTGTTTAAAGATGAATGTTAGAAGTCAGGGACGCCCGAGGAATACTTAGCGCAATATCTCTTTACCGGAACGAAATATGGAATCGAATTAGACTCGATGTAATGTAGTTTTTTAACAGTAACATTGTACTATACAGTGGTGAATGGTGGAAAAAGTCGCTGATGCCTGAGAAAGATGTTAGCAATACCGAAGCATTGCAGGGGTCCACGAGTAAATTAATAGAAGTCAATTTATTATTTTTGTGTTTAATTCGGAGAATTCCATTTAATTTTTTTTTTTTTAATTTAATTGAAATCAAATTTAATAATATCATTATTAAGTTCTGCAAGTATTTTTTGTTATTGTTACAGCTGTTTCGGCTTTCAAGGCAGTTTGAAAATTAACTTAATAATAATATTATTAAATTTGATTTACATTAAATTTAATAAATAAATAAAATAATAGAAGTCTGCCTAACAATCTCACTAAGGGACAAAGAATAAAAAAATTAATTTTAACTGTACTGTAATTTTTGTTGACAAGCATAAATAACTGCAGTTAAATTATAGTAAGAGATTAAGTACTATAGTCACTAAATTACTTGAGTCATTGAGTACTGAATTATTTATTACTAACCTTGAATGCCCATTTGCTTTGTGAAAAGCAATAATTGCAATAATTCTGTCGCCTACAAAAAGTAAGGTAAATATGTATACAGAAAATGGGGACATGCTTAATACATACTTTAAATAAAACACTTTGTAGTAGTTAGATAATAATGAGAAGTAAATATTTCAGTTTTCGGAAATGAGAAATAATGCATTTCAATAGTTATTTCGTTAAAATTAAAATTGATTGTTTATTTGACGGCCATTGTTATTGATGTGAAAGTTTTGAGGTTAGTTTTTTTTCTTCGCTATTATAATATAAATATTAAACTATGATCATAAAATAGGTTTTTAGGTTCTTAGTTTGGGTTTAATTTAAAAATAAACTATTTTAATATTATTATGTCAAAACATGGCATGAAGAAAAGACATCAAATTATTCGTTTGTGTTTCTATTTTCTGTATATATTTACCCTGTAATCATCTACAAAAAATAATATAAGTACAGTAATCTGCAGAAATCTACTTTTACAAATTCAAAGAAGAAAGAATAAATTACCGTATATTATGAAAGTATAAAGTTTCCCATTAGATATTTTTAATTACACATTTGTATATATTTTATGCAGTTTTTTTTTGTGTGAATAACCTTGTTATTGTAACCTATTTGAAGAAAGACTTACTGGATTCAAAAATAATACATTTAAAACTAGATTAATTATCAAGATAAGGTTTCAAACAAAGCAAACTGACATTTAATAACATTGACGACAGCATCAGTCACTGCGAATATAATAAGGTTACAATATCACGTTTCTTTCAAATGTAAAATGACATTGTGGTTTTCTTACAGCTTATTTGTTCCATACATTTAAATGACATAATACATATTAATTATAATAACTCTTATCATATTCCTTAAGTAATTTTTATACATGTAAAATAAGTTTTCTTCTCAACTTTACCGGCAAGGCAAATCATCAAATATTTAAAACGGACTTAATATATGAATATAAAAAAATAATATATGAATGCAGATGAAGCAAACACCGTCATTAGTTAAAACAGATTATAAGTTATCCTTCCGAAATGCAGCTTTTTTTTGCACAAAGCTATACAATTAGAGGCGCTATTGTGTACTAAAATTTCGTTTGAAACGTGTTCCACTAGCGATTATATAACTTTTGTAGTTTACGGTCAATCGGCTTTAGAGAGTTGGAGGCCAAATCGTACAGATCTACGTACAAAAGTGAAACCTATTTTCACTTTATATCTCATCTAAACATTACATAAATGTTATTTGGAAATTTATTAGTAATCATATTCATTTTAACACTTCTGAAATTTAAATAATATAATAATGAATGATAATGAAAAATATAAAGTTCGATAATCAGAAACACATTTGGTTTTCCATTCCACCCATGTCAAATATATATTATTAAGTCCATGTTATAAATAGTGCTTTCACAATGAAGCAAATACGAAATCATCGGTGTCATATTACAAATCATTCATGGCATACACAGGCATTCGATGTGCAAAAAAATTTCTCTTGACAAACATGACTTTCAATCTTACGAATACATTGTGTA
Organism: Hesperophylax magnus; assembly: GCA_026573805.1. NCBI lineage: Eukaryota > Metazoa > Arthropoda > Insecta > Trichoptera > Limnephilidae > Hesperophylax > Hesperophylax magnus. The sequence goes on along the minus strand of JAIUSX010000091.1, from coordinate 3,430,800 downwards.
CACACAAAATGACTTACTGCCAGAGAACTCAAACATAAAACAACTTTTTTTTAGATATAAATGGGGCATTAAGGCGATACACTACGTAGTAATTCAAAATCATGTGTTTTTGCTTTAATTAAATACTGCGAGTAGAATACATCTTGGCCTCTGAAATAATCGAGTAATTTTTAGATAAGTCTTTTCATAAGCCCAGTAAAAAATAATGTATAAGGCCTATGAAAACTGCTTTAAAGTTAAAAATCTCCTACTTACGAACCCATTTTCGGTTATGGTTTTATTGTATAATGTGGCAAATTAAGTTATTTATAAAATGATCGAAAAAAATTTAATATTTATGCCTGAACTTCCACAAAATAAAATAAAAGGCACTTTTTGGCCATGTTTTTTTCTTGCATAAATCAAAACAAGCGGATGGTGTTAAGCGGGAATTTAAACCTTATCGCCATCTACGTAAGGGGTGTTATTGATAGCGGCTCGATTTAAAATATTACACGACGTAGTGCATAAAAAGATAATTTTTAAAAAATGATTTGGAAAAATATGGTGATGACTTTATGCTACTGGAAGTGTACATCATTGTAAAAAAAGAGGACATAATACTAACATATTTTTATATGTAAATACTGCATAAGAGTTCCAACTGCCCGGAGTCAGTGGGACTGCAGCATCACCAACTGGATTACCTGGATACTCTACCCTGGTTACTAGCAAACTATTATAATTGTGATTCACTAAAATGTGACAGTATTTGATGTGTGTGATCGAGGGTAAGGTTCTCGATTAACAAGCTGGAGGTCGCAGGTTCAAATCCCGGTGTGTGCAAGTAAATTTTATTTGATTAACTTTAAATAACATGTGGTATGTTTGCGGCACATTCCAGAGTGGAAGATACTCTCAGTATCGCCCTGGTGCAAGACCACCATTCAGATTTGAAATGTTGATTAAAATGGCTTTGGCAGTGTTTGGTGACCAGATCTGATTAGCCAGCAAGGTACTTCCCCACCATCGTCTTCTCCATCTCCTTCCCCTTCCCCCTACCGTCAGCCTCACAACATAGCCCAATTGGGGATTCACATAATCTCACTGGCTCCAGATGGATGAGAGCAGTTGGGACAGCCACCAGCGACCGTAGGAGAGCGACCATGGAGGCCGTCATAAATAATATAAAATGTTCACAGTGTCATAAAAACATATTATATTAAATTAGCTGCAATAAATGATGGCAAGAGTTAGTTAATTCTTAATTAGATTTTATCCATCAACAATTGATAATAAACAATGTTTTATGACTGCTCTTGTAATTGTTATAAATCTTCATACTTCTATATTTAATTCGATAGACGGTTTGAACCCCAAATGAACCAGCTACCTCAATAATAATAAATATTTTACTATCTTTCTTTTTTTGGATCAAATAGAGATAATGATATCATTACTGGGATCTCCCGTGCTGAGGATTCCATTTACATATTATTAATAAATGATTATAAAGATGTAGTGTTTTTTCTGAAATAATTATAAATATATTAACATGGTGTTTTTTAGTGCAGTTGAGTGGTTTCGATTTATTAAGGGGTGGGTAAGAATCTAGGGACCAGTGTATCCAGGAGTGACGGACTTATGAATCTATGCCTTTGCAAGGCGATCAGTCAAGAGACAACCAGTCGGAGAGGTCAAAGGGTCTCCCCAAACCAGCTTCTCCTGATCTGGCATTCCATGCAGCTGGTGGGCGGGCGCATCATGAACACGAATCGCCCAATTAACCCGGGCACCCCTGCTAAATCGTCAAACGTAGCGAACCACTTGGGGTGACATAGAGGTGTTGGTTATCCAATAAACGGTTCCCGGGACGGCGGTGTCTGAAACCACCTCCCAAATTTTCTATTTCTGATCTCCCTATTTTTTTAAATCCAGCTTTTTAATTGAGATTTGAATGTTTTAATATTGTTGTGATTTTTGAATGAGAGTGTGATTTTGCTGTGGAGTTTAGTACCATAGTTTAGGAAGCATTTTTGCCTAAATGTTGTATTTGTACTTGCTTGTTAAATATGTTTTTGAATCCGAAATCTAGTGTTTCTAATGCGAGAGCTTATAGGACTATTTGCGGTAGATCTCCTCAAGAGACACACAGAGCTGTTGGTAGAGAAAAGCACCAACAGTAGTGTAAGAAATGTGAAGAAAGACTGATTCATCCACGGTGCTAATATCCCACCTTGATAATAAAAGGCTCAGAAACCTACAATAACAACCATGGTGAACTTCATAAAGGGACTGGGCTGTGTCAATGGAATAACTCGGAGACAGCATAATGCAGACTGTCTTCGCATCAACAACTATAACAACATATTATCTAGTGGTTGTTTTCAATGTAAACTACAAAGGATCAAAGGTCGGAATAAAAAAGATATTATTAATTACCAAGCGTTATTTTGAATCAGAAAATACAAAAATGCAGAACGTTATAAAAAAAATTGCATTGTTAGAACTTTTCTATTTGCAAGTTTTTAGTGGGACAGAAAAAATACAACTAGGAATAATTCAGAAGCATATCGCCATCAAACGGTGGGCCGTAAATTAGTGTTAAACATCTTAAAAACATGTGCGATAAGGAAATGACCTTTTAACATATATATGTAATATGTTTATATGTAAGGTTGACATATTTGAAGAACATGATATTTAACTCATTGGCAGCTTGCTTTAGATAAACAGAAATACAGAAGTAAACAAACATGGCATCACAAAATTATTTCAGAGATTAAATCCAAGCACAAAATCAAATAACAAACCAAAAACAATTTCACAAGAATGATAATTTTTTAAAATAAAATTTTCGAAATGGAGTATTTCATAGAGTTATTGATTTTCATTTGGCAAGTCGCACGGTCAAATCCCAGTGGAGCATAAAATGGTTAAAGACAGAATTCGTACACTAATTGACCATGAATTTGGATTAGAGTTGGAAGGTTGAAGGGTCTATATTCCTTGTGTAAAACTATATTTAGAAGTTATCTTGATTTATTTTAGGGGTATTATGCCGTGTTGCACTTCCTCCTTCTTTACGCAATGCTTCAGACAGGGTTACAGTGTTCATCATATCATCACATCTTCCCTGATGATGCGATTTCGCACTGCGTTACAGTCCATCATCAGGGCAAATGTGATGATATAATGAACACTGTAATGCTGTCCGAATTGGTTAAAGAAGGAGGAAGCGTAACAAGGCATAATACACACAAAATAAATCACTATAACACTTTTGACCACAAAAATCTGTTATCATATATATTAACCCCTCCAGCGTTTGAGGGTCATATATGACCGGTCGTCCATATTTTACAAAAGTATTTTTATCTTTTTTTCTATCATGCGGAAATACGTATTTTTTTGACGTTAGTAAGAGAAATAATAATTCTTTTTGTGTCAAATATTTATACTGGATGCCATTAATAAAAACCTAAAAATAGCTAAAATGAATAATTCATATTTCGCTTTGCCATCGTAACTATCGGTTTATTATTTTATATAATATGAAAGAGATAAAAGTGAAGTTACAATTTTCTTATAAATTCCCCAAACAAAAAACGAATGTGTTTTCGAAATATTGAGTTCTCTCCATTTTTCTACGATTGGAGTAAAAAATTAACTAAAAATGTGGTTAGCGTTTTTGACAACATTTTTCACGTTTGATATTATTATTTTATTATTTAGAAATAGTAATGTTTATTTTAAATACATACACCGGAAAGATAATTTTATCTAGTTTCTAAAACAGTATTTTTTTTTATGGAAAATTAAAAAATAAGACATATATAGCGCATTTAAATATAGCGGCTAAATAAATCACACCTTGTCTCACACATACTCTTCTGTTATTCTGATTATTGACATGGCCCGACTGAAGTATTTCATTCACTTGACAGCGCCATGTCTTCCTTAGGTATCCCCAACTTCTTCTACCATTCACTTACACGGCATATTAAATGAGAGCCGAAAAAATAATTTTTTGCCCAAATTTGAGACTATAGAGATTGGCAACAAATCAAATGTTAACACATCAGGAGCTTAAAATTGAAAATCTCCCGGCCAAGAAAGGCTTAACAATATATCTGGTGTGTTCAGACTATGGATAAACGAAATAAACACAGAAGTAAAGGGATATGGCATGGAAGCGTGCCGACTATTGCAGGGCTACGACCAAACAGCACATACTATACTCAAATGCGGCGTAGCAAATGAAAAGGGCATTTTGTGTTTAGGTAGAAATAAAGGAGGGACGCCGCTGTGAGTAGTTGCAATTTGCAATAAAATGTGTGGATGTTGAACACTTGTGTGCTCAGTTCATGGCCCATCTCCCTTTTTACTATCTATGATTCAGACAGTGTCACCCTGCAAAAATTTCCACCAGACAAAAGATAATTGAAACGAAAACAAAAATTTTCTCATAACATTGTCGTTAAAATTTTAGAATAATTTTATCTTTTTTAATAATTTATTGGTTCATGGCGTTATATTTAAAAATTGGTTTGCTTAATGAGAAGTATTAGCAAACAGAATAATCAGGGTGCCTAAAGATATTGTAGATTATTAACGTGGAATGATTGCACATACAATTCATATTCGGACGACTCCCGGTAAACCGCACAACAGCACAATTGAACGGTTACTCTTCTTTATCAGGATATTTTCAAAAATAGTACCATTAAAATTATCCAAGTATTAATTGTTATTACATACTCAGAGACGTGAACGGCATCTGACTGTCCAACATCTGGACTTTGACATATATATCTACACCTACTAACTACCTAGCATCTTATTTTTCTCGTGGTATGAGGCGGAGTATCGGTACCAAGACTTGTACAATCATTCATACTCTGCAAGCTGAGAGCTGGGAGCTGGAGCCGTACAGGGAGAGCTGCACCGGGGGAACCGTATTGAGCGAGTTGTGCCGGGCGAGCACAGTATTCTCAATGCTCATACGCTCTCGTTCAATTGAGCCGTCGTTTAATTGAGTCGTACGATAATACTGAGCTGGTACCGTGACTCCTGCTCTTAATAAAATGCCACCCATCGCTAATGTGTACAATAAGACAAAAATAGTCTTTTTTGTTGAAATACAAATAAAATACTGCAGTAAAAATTTATTCAGAGCAGGAGACTGGAAAAATACCCTATATTTTCCTGAATTTGAAAAAGAGCATCAAAAAATGATTTCACCTGAGTGGCTGTTATTTAAGCTGACAGAAACAGATATTTCAAAACTCCATAACCTACATTTTAAATGCTACTGCAAGCTGAAAATTCATTGACCTCAAAATCCAGAAAAAAAATGCAAATTCCATAATTTTACTAGTGATAGTTTTGATAGATAATTAGAAATTTCAAAGCTGTTACTCATGATGGAAACGACGTGAAAATAGTTGCGCTGACCTTGAAAGTAGACAGAAGAGCTGTGCAAATTTCAAGATTCCAGTGCTCACTGTTCAAGAGTTTTTACTGCTTCATCTGCAGATTTGCTTTGCAGTTAGGATACTAAACATTGTGACCCCACTTCTGAGAAGAACTTACATAGTCACAAAAAGAACATCAGTTTTAAAAACCGATTTAAAATGCTAAATCCCATATTTAAAAACATTAAACCCTCAGTAATAACAATGTAAGACGTGAGAATTGAACAAACAACGTCAGTTAATTATATTTACCCGCACCAGTTTGCACGCAATCGTGATTGGTGCACACTTATCAAAAAGGTAATAAAATAGAATATTGCTTTGGCTAACTTCATAGATACCGCACTCGGCAATCTATTAATACCTTTGCAATGCACTGATTGCAAACTTAAACTCACTTTATGAAAAACATTCAAATGGTAAAATTAATGGTTAAAACATCAAAGCAACAAGGAAACAAATTCAATATTTTCATTAAAAAAATTACCTGGACACCAATATAAATAGGTGCACCAAATAATAATTGCCTATTAACTGCAAACGGGAGTTTCCACACACTGGGTTCAAAAAACTAAGTACTTATAAGAAGCAATGACAATGATGACCTTTGGAAAAGGTCTCTAAAGACTTAAAATGAACTGCAAATCATTATATATGTCCAAAAAGTGGGCTGTGGAAAGAATTTCAGATGACAAGACTCGTGACCAAGTGCGAGCGATGCAGCAGGGCCGGCCCTGAGCCAAACGGCGCCAGTAAAAACCTCAAGGGCACAAGCTTATTATCGGCGCCTTGGCTCCTTGGCAAGTCGGCGCCCGGAACGCACTGCCCAAACTGCGCCTACACAAGGCCGACCGTGCGACCCAGATGCAGATCGAAGAAGAGATGAAAAGTCCTGTGAGACTAAGACATCAATTAACCAAAAATAGGTTGTGGGTTTAATTTTTGTTAAAATGAAATAAAGACAGAAAATAATGTATTTTGTTCAAATTATAGTGCCACTCAAACCCCCCAGGCTATTTTTTTCCGTTTTGCAAACAAACAGCTATTACCTGCAGAATTTTTTCGCTTTTGGCAACAGTATATATATGGTATCATAGAAATCGTTGTCTCCCTACTACTGTCAAGGTGAGAAATATGATCGAAACGTTATTAGAAAGAGAAAATACAATACTTTATTTTTAAATCTAGAAGTTAACCACAGAAGAATTAAAATGTACACCTCCATGAAACCAAAGGTTCTGACCGTAATTTGAAAAAAATTTATGAAACTATGTGAATTTTTTATTGATTATTTTTATATGAAATGACAAAAAAAGTGAGGTGACAATAATGTTTATAGTACGTTTGTCTAATAAAACTTTCGTTTTTTTATTTCATTATCAGTAATCTTAGTTAAATGTTTAGATTAAATCTAAGGTGAAAAACCGTTTATAACTTTTTTATGTGTGCATTAAAAATTTTAACATTTCACAAATTTGTATGTTTATTTGTAATAATAAAATTTGAAAGTGTATTTCTTCACTTTTCAAAAACAGTTTTTATTTTTCTGATACTTTCAGAAACATTCCATTTATTTGGATTTTATTGAAAAGCGGAAATACACACAAATTCTCCGACATCGTACTTTATAGTTTTTTTAAGATAGCAACTATAAAAAAATTAAAGAATATTAACTATTTAATCTAATCAATAATACAAATAAAATAATGGTAGGTAGGTACAGATCCATGACTAATCTTAAGTGATATAAAGTCATTAAAAGTGACAAAAAAAAACTAACCCAAAAATTATACCTAACCTATCCTAGATGATGACTTTAAATAACTTTTCAAAAAATTTCTGTTTTGTCACTGTTTTATATTGTCCGGTTACCGTAGGTACCTACCCACCTGCACATTTTAAAATAATAATTTCGGAAATATATGTAATTATCTGCATGATTATTCATAAAAAAATGGAAAATTTTTACTTAAGTTTTTAATACGAATTTTAAAAAACCCTTGATTCAACTTAGTGACAATAAAAAAAATCTTTTTGCATTTACGATTTTGGAAAATAGTGCAATTTAATAGCTATTTCCTTCAATTCAAAATAAATATTTTGCGACTTTAGTATGGCAGCCAACTGTCATGTTGATAGAACTATAACCTATAATTAGTAACGAAATACTTTTTTTTCTTTCTTTTATCTTTTATCCAAACTAAGAATCTATTTTGCAAAAAAAGGTTTTTATGTTCTTAGTTTGGTTCTCTTAAAAAGTAATATTGTTTTTAGTAACTATGCATATAATGTGTGGTAGTCTTAACCCTTCAGGCCTCTGCCATATTGTCTGTTATGTTTCTTAACGACACTGTCAAATGGCACGGTAATTTGTGTGTATTTCCGCATTGCAATAAAATCCAAATAAATTAAAAACATTTCTGAATGTATCCAAAAACTGTTTTTGAAAGGTGATGAAATACGCTTTCAAATTGTATTATTTGAAGTAAATATACTATTTTTGAAATATTAAAATTTTTAATGCCAACATAAAAAAGTATTAAAAATGGCTCTCCTTACGTTTTGTCCAACAAAACTAAACGAAAAAAATTATTTAATAGCCAAATGTATTATAAACATTATTATCACGTCACTTTTTTAATCATTTTATAAAAAAATAATTCATAAAAAATTCACAAAGTTTCATAAATTTATCTCAAATTGCAGTCAGAACCTTTAGTTTCATATAGGTGTACATTCTAATTATTCTGGTGTTAACTTCTATATTCAAATATGTAGTGTGGTGTATTTACTTTCTAAAACTGTTTAGACCATATTTTTAACCATGATAGAAAGGGAGATACAACGATTACCATGACACCATATGAACTGTTAAAATAAGCAAACAAATAGACTCTAAGGGTTAAGAAAAAATTTACAATTTTTTTTTTTTTAATTTTTAGCAATAAAGTTTCCTACTATTTTGAAACATGTTAAAAATATAATTATTTATCACTATCAGGTTTGCATTTCTTCCTTGTCTTTGGTTTTAAGAGTGTGACTGACTGTTTATCAATTCTGAGAGTGAAATAAATTAGTATTTAAAATCAGTGACAAAATTAATTCAAAGTAAAGTAATGTTGCTAAAATTAATAGATTGTGATTAGTGAATTAAAAATATTAGTAAATTAGACGAAATTTGTAGTAATTAATATGACAAAAAACAAATCGCTTCTCACAAACATTATTGTTGTATTTTCGGATATATTCCGATAAGCTTTAAATTTTACAGAATAAAAAAAATGCTAAATTTAATAACATCACGACTGCATAATTTTACAAATGATCAGACAGAGGAATAATATTTAACTTAATTTTGGTTTATGTTAATGTAGTGTAACGAAGAAAACGTTGTTGAGTCCATGCAAATATCACATTCAATGGTAACTTTTTGAGTCAACAACAAAATACTGTATGCGTTTATTTTGTACTGCTTTCCGTGTTAGATTATCTCTTGATTCATAAGTAAAACGGTTTTTTGTTTATAAGGCGTAAATTTGAGGGTACACCATCGTAAAAGCAACATGCAAATAAGATCACGAAAAGATATATTTTTGAAAAAAAAATTGGGTGACAATTTATTTTATGTGTGGCTTTGGTTGTATTGTTTATAACTGGAAAAACGCATGATAAATTGTCAAATTCGGTGAAACGTGAAATATGAAAATTAATAGCACTTGGTTTCAACTTAATTACTTATAAGAAACAATAATTTATGCCGGGGGAGATAGCAAAAGATGCACTGAAGTTTCATTTTTTCTCAAAGTTAAGTTTGAAGGTTAGGAAATACGAAAAAAATATTAAAAAAACTCAAACTAACAACCCAAAAACCACCTTTTTGCATGTTTACATCTCCCACGACTTAATTAGTTGTTTCCATTCTAATTCTTTAATTTTATTGCGTGCGTGAGGTGGAATTTGGCAACTTTACCAAACGCATAACATAAACTTTGAACTGCAGATTAGTTGTATGTAAGCACAAAATTTCTAAAATGCGCCGTAAAGACCAGTTGTAGCCATGTACATATTGACCCTTTACATACAAAGAGTCACACTTGGTTTTCCTATGAACCCAATCATTAGGTAGGTACTTGGCTACAAGTGATATCATTTCACGGAGCGTTTTTGGCGTTATGTGATCACAGATATCTTTGATTCACTTTCTTCTCCTTCATGAGCCTGCGTTATGGATAGCTTTTCAGGGATCAGGGACTGATCGGAAGAGGGACACTGCAAAGCTGTGAGAAATGTAGTCTCAAGAAGGAGGGCGAAGTGCAACGAGGTAAACATCTCAAAAAACTTCCAACACAAACTCTTTTAATCTAACGCGGGTTTAATTCTCAGAATGGGCGTGGGAAAGTTTTAGTTCAACCGGCACAAAAATAGTTTCACAGCTGCTGTAAAGGTCATTGCTACATAATTTAGATTAACAACCGATAAGTACATACAGCTGGTCGGTAATATTTTATTACAAACAATAAAACTACTTCACACCTGTTGTTACTGAATAGATTTATGAATGAATTTGATACTAAAGCTAATTGGACTGGCATGTTATTAAATGTAGAATTATTAAATTTAAGTTATATTGCACTCACTCGCTTTGTTCACTAGTTCTCTTGACATCCTTCTTAATGATAGCCAAGGAGGAGTCAACTCTACTGAGGAAGTCATCGAAGGTGGCCTTCTCATCAGGACTTCCTACGGTCATACTGGACCCGCTAGGAAGTCCCCCGATAGATGCTCTGTGGTTTATAGTCCCCGAACTCTCCGGACTACAGTCTGGAGTGTAGAACGAGGAGTCTTTCGGAATCGGTATCATCAAAAACTCACGTAAAAACAGACTGTCTGATGCAAACAATCTATTCGCTCTTCTAATCTTTTCTGTCTGTAAACAAAACAAAAAAGAACGCTTTAGCATTGCATTAACGTTCCCCTAGAAATTAAAATGTTTCCGGAAACGTCATGAGATATTTATAAGGAAAAGCAGTACGAAAGTTATGAAATTAACAATATGTCAAAAGTCACTTACTGTCACTCCGTACTTTAAGGCTATTCCTTGCAGCGTCTCACCTTTAAGCACTATGTGTTTTATCAACTCTTCTTGCCGTTTTACGTGGTTTGACGTGCTGCCGTACCGTTTTAATTGTCTACCCGAATCTCTGATAGATTTTCTCTCGTCAAACAGCCGCTCATCCTCCATGTTTAGTCACAAAATCACAAATGAAAACATCAGTGAATAAGTGAATCGCAAATCGCAATTCGTACGAACTTCACACTAAAACTTGTTTCATGCGGCTCAAATATGTACAAATTGGTTGGAAATTTTAACCCATCAGCGGCGCCAAATATTAAGTGTTATTTTAAAATATTAATATTTTTTTTATCCTTAACATTTTTTCTTGCTGTAATATAATTTTGATTCTTTTCCTCAAAATTGGTACGGTGAAGATAATTTTCTATTAAATCAAAAATATGAAAAGGTTTTTTTACGTTGATTAATTAATTAATATGTTTCAGAAGTGTAGAAGATTACAGTACCAAACATTTCAAAGTGATTACTAAATAATAAATTAAGTCTATAAAAAGCTTGGTTTAGTGCTCGTCGCTCGTTTTAATATTTAAAAAAAATGGTGCTAGCATGTGTAGTGACAGGTTGCAGGAACAAGACGGGAAATGCCGAACACGGAGTATCATACCACATGTTTGTACAACATTTTTGACAAAATATTATAATATGTATTAATTTGAAAAAAATTATTAAAAAAACGTTATTTATTTATTTACTTAGTTTTCCAAAAGATGAAACACGTCGGAAACAATGGATTGAGGCTTTGGCCTTATATAACTGGACACCAGTTAAAAAATCCGTCGTGTGTTCGAAGCATTTCCTGGACACGCAATTCATCAATGATGCTTCAAGAAACCGCAAACTCATACGCTCAGCAGTACCCTGTGTTTTTCGAAAATTGGATTTTGATATGCGAGTAAATATAATTTTGAATATTAATCAATTTATGTAATACTCTTCATAAAAATATGTATTAAGATGATTCATAAATATATATCATTTTTTGTACCGAGTAAACCCCTTTTCTCACAGGATGAAACGCAAATTCGCGAATTGGAAAATGCTTTACAAGCATTGAGCCGGAAAGCAGATTTTGTAAGTTAATCGTTTTTTATGATTTATTTGGTATTTGATTTTCTTTTTTATTTTAATTCTTACCGTGAAAAGATACAGCTGAAAAATCGTTTTTTTTAGGTAAACGGATTGATGGCAGAGCGGAAAATTTTGAAGTGCTTACCTAGGGCACCTGCAGCTCAGTATGCGAATCACGTTAGTATTGCTGAGTCATAACCATAAAACACGATTAAAATAACAACCCTTCTGTGGATGAGTTCAAAAAATATAGTTTTTGTTATCAAAATTATAACTCCGCCACCGAAACTGAAGGATTGAAATATCACTTTTTAATATTTTGCAGTAATTTGCAGCTCATTTGTAGTAAAAATACAATGTTAATTTCCGTAAAATAATTCAAATAAGTAAATAACTATTTTAAATAGTATATGCTTTTTATAGTCAATATTATGCGTGATAACTATTTGACCTTCCGACTGCATTATCAAACTGCGGTAATGTCACTAACAAGCAATTTATTTAATTTAGATAACAAGACAAAAGAGATAATTTTTTTTAAATGTACATTTTTTTACAGTACAACAGTTCTTAATATGTACTTGAAGTCTGGGGCAATCAATTTGGAGAATTTCTCGTTTCGTAATTAATTTAAATGTGGTTATAAAAACACACATGCCATCATAAAGTGATATTATTGTATAAACGAAATGGAGCCTAATTGATCAATTTTTTTAGGTAAACTCATTAATGGCAGAGCGGAAGATACTGCACTCAGAAACGAAGCCACCCGGTGACCAATGCACGAATACCGTAAGTATATTTCATTCATAATCATTAATTTACAAATTAATGATTACAAAAAAACTTTAAATTATAACAGCACTTCTCTACTTTTTAGAGTCCCAGCGACTTAGATTGTTTTATCGAAATTAGAACTGCACAACCAAAATTTAATGTTCTTGCATTTTCTTTTTTAATTATTTTCAAATTAATTTTGTGGCACCCCTTAATAATGCTTAGTTTATTAGTGGTTAGTTCATTTATTTTTACATACAATATACAATCCGTAACCATTATCATGTGGACAAAGATGACCTCAAGTATTATTTTTTTAGATTAACGTAGTAAAGACAAAGCGAAAGAAATTGAAGTCAAAAGTTACTGAGGTACCTGCTGCACAATGCGTGAATCACGTGAGTAGCGCTCATAATCGTAAGACATGAATATAATAACAATGACCTTTTTTCATATGAAGCCAATACTTTGTGATATAACATTATAGTTATAAATAAAACAATAATTTAGTTAACACCATTTTTATTTTTTATACTGAAATGCGATCAGATTTCGCTACAACCGTAGCTTTTCCATGGCAGTATAATACTCTACTAAAATCTATAAGCAACATTTGTTGTAAATCCTCCACTTATCCCTACTCCTACCACCCACACTGGAGCTCACTCCATTTTTTACAACACGCTGTCAAAGTGTAATGTATTTATAAAACATGTTAGTTGTAGATTTCAAATTTTAGTAGAGTATTATACTGCCCTGAAGAAGCTACGGTTAGAGTGAAACCTGGTCATCACTAAGTTTAAAAAATATGAGTGTTATTTACTGAATTATTGCATTATTTTCAATAAATTTTAGTTCAAATAACCTTTCTGTACATGATTGAGTCCCAGCAAAATAGATTGCAAATAATGCATTATGTATCGAAATATGAACACTGCAGTCAAAATGCTGGTATTTCGTGTGAATTTTCTGTGATATCAATTTATTGTACAACAGAATAAAAATATATTTTCTAATTAGGTCAGCGTAAAACCTGCTCCGCAGAAACCTTCATCAGTGAATCAAGAGCCCATAAATCCATCACCGAATCTTGTAAGTTTGAAAGATTCATTTCCATTAGCACACTCATATGATTGTAACATAACATGATCATAACACAAATTGAAGATGTATGCGAGGTTCGCTAGATCTGGCCTGTTTGACGGGTAGGCGTTACGCCGAGCAAATGGAAATTCTTAATCAGTTTCAAATTATAATTATTTTACATTCGAGGAAAAATTTATATTCCAGCCAAATTATTAATTTGTTTATGTCATGAAATTGAAAAAAGTACTTTTTTCTAAAGCTAATCACTAACTTTTATTTCTTTTCAAACATACTAACAATGTGATACTCAGTTTGAACAGATGCCAGCATCTCTCACGGACCCTCCTTCTTATCGACTCTTGTATTCTGTAAGTTCGCTTTTCTTTAATAAATACACCATTTTAAATGGAGTAATGCTATGCATCGCAAAACATCAACTATATATATTATATTATTTTATTCACCAGGTAACTGGAAATCACATTAGCTACCAGACATTCAGAGTGCGAATGCCAGCTCCTTGGTCTCAGGCTGCGACATATGTAAGAAAACACTTGTTAAATACCTAATTCTTTAAAACCTACATTTTATTTTCAAGACGAAACACTTGAAATATTTGTTATAATTAATTATACACAATAATGACATGTACGTTATCGAAGTATTACTTGTATTTTATATCTTTTTTCCAGGAAGACAGTGGTTATAATTTTAACATTCCAAGAAAGCCAGGAAGCTTTATTTGGCCTTTGGCGCAGCCCACATGTATTGTAAGTTTGTTTTTTTCATTCACCAAATACGATATAAAATGCGTTTCCTTACCTTTTTATACAGTTCATATTTAGTGAGAACGCAAATTTAACGTGTTAAAAATACTGCATCTCTGAATAACATAATTTTACAAGGGATTGTAAGATCAAATTTTAGTTTTCTGGATACAATACTTTAAAAAGATTTATATTCGCTTAAATGCAAGTATTTTAAATTTTTCGAAGAAAATTTCACTTTGTGATGACATTATTTATTATATTAAAACACAAATTACTTTGTTTACAACACTTTAATGTATTTAACCTCTACACGTTTCATGAACAAAGTTCACCTCATCAGGAGTAAGTATATACCAAAGTCAAAAATTTAATATAGATTACAATTGAACAGTGGAAAGAGTGGGAGGGGTAAGGGTGGGCGGAGTTTTTCAGAATTAGGAATTACAATATTGTTAGACGGGAAAGACCAGTTTAGTGGGAAAATATTTAAAGAGGGTTTATAATTTTTTTGCTTATTAATTAAGTTTATATTTAGCGTTTATATTAGTATGTTTTCTAATTTCTAAATTATTTATTTGCGTAGCTTTATATCCTATGTGCAGTATTTTAAGACCTGAGTTTTTATCAAAAGTGTGATCGTTATTCAAAAGATGAACTGCAAACTCAGATTCACTATTTCCATTTAGAGCTCTAAGATGTTCTTTTGTTCTGACTTTTTTAGTTCTGAAGTCAGAACTAAAGAAGTCAAAATATAACAAGTATTTTTAAGCTAACGTACAAGATAACAAACCCACTAATGATTGTAGCATTCGAATAATGTGTGTTTTTTTAATTATTTAGCTTCGTGAATTGAACCCTATGCAAAACCTAGCAGCGCAAACCGACCTTCCCGATCCTCGAGTGGTTTCATCTGATAAACCATCGCCTAATAAAGATGTTACCAATACACCGTTGAGAGATGCCAATGCAGCGCAAGCCGATCATTGTGTTCTTCAGGTGGTGCCGTTTGAAAAAACACTATCATCGCCAAATATTTACAATACAGTAACAACTAGGAGTGATGACGATGCAAAGCAAGTCGATTTTCCAGACATCAAATTGTTTCCAATTGAAAAAACATTATCAGTAACAACTAGGAGCGATGACGATGCCACGCAAGCCGATTTTCCAGACATCAAGTTGTTTCCAATTGAAAAAACATTATCAGTAACAACTAGGAACGATGACGATGCAACGCAAGCCGATTTTCCAGACATCAATTTGTTTCCAATTGAAAAAATATTATCAGTAACAACTAGGAGCGATGACGATGCAACGCAAGCTGACTCTCCAGACATTAAGTTTTTTCCAATTGAAAAAACATTATCAGTAACAACTAGGAGCGATGACGATGCAACGCAAGCTGACTCTCCAGACATCAAGTTTTTTCCAATTGAAAAAACATTATCAGTAACAACTAGGAGCGATGACGATGCAACGCAAGCTGACTCTCCAGACATAAAGTTTTTTCCAATTGAAAAAACATTATTAGTAACAACTAGGAGCGATGACGATGCCACGCAAGCCGATTTTCCAGACATCAAGTTGTTTCCAATTGAAAAAACATTATCAGTAACAACTAGGAGCGATGACGATGCAACGCAAGCTGATTCACCAGACATCAAGTTGTTTCCAATTGAAAAAAAAATATCAGTAACAACTAGAAGCGATGACGATGCAACGCTAGTCGATTCTCCAGACATCCAGTTGTTTCCAAATGAAAACACATTATTATCAAATAAGAGCGACGATCCAAAAACAATTCATGAGGATGCAGCGCAAGTTGATATTCCAGATTTTCAGGCGGTTTCGTATGAAAAAACATTTAAAACATCATCTAAGAACGAGAATCTGAAAATATTGTTTAACCGCTCAGCGAAAACCAATACTTCTGTTCCTCGGGCGGTTTTACATGAAAAAAGACTTTCATCGCCTAAGAGCGAAGATCTAAAAATATTTTTCAATGATGCAGCGCAAGTTAATACTACTTATGTTCCTCAGGTGGTTCCATACAAAAAAAGACTACCGTGGAATAAGAGCGAAAGTCTGAAAATATGTTTCAACGACGCAGCGCAGATCAAAACTACTTGTGTTCCTCAGACGTTTCCTAATGAAAAAACACTACCATCGACTAAGAACGTAGGTTTGAAGATATTTTTTAACGACGCAGCGCATGTCAGTACTACTTATGTTCCTCATATGGTTCCGTATGAAAAAGGGCTATCATCGACTAAGGGCGAAGATCTGAAAATATGTTTTAACGACGCAACGCAAATCAATACTACTTTTGTTCCTCAGGCGGTTCCACGTAAAAAAAGACTATCATCAACTAAGAGCGAAGATCTGAATATATTTTTTAATGACGCAGCGCAAATCAAAACTACTTACATTCCCCAGACGGTTCCATATGAAAAAAGAAGATCATTAACCAAGAGCGAAGATTTGAATATATATTTTAATGACGCAGCCCAAATCAATGCTACTTATATTCCTCAGGTTGTTCCAAATGAAAAAAAACTATCGTCAACTAAGAGCGAAGATCTGAATAAAAATTTTAATGACGCAGCGCAAATCAATAAAACGCGTGTTTCCCAGACGGTTAGGTTTGAAGAAGACTCACCGCGAAAGGTTTTATTAAAGCAAGAAATTTCCTCTTTAAAGGAAAAAAATAAACTTTTAGAGAAAATTGTTGAGTTATTAGAAGTTTGTAAACGTCTAGATAAAAAACACATTGCTTATTTAAAAGAAACTATTAGATTTAGCAAGGCTGAAAAACAAACATTTTTTCCTCAAGAAGATACAGATTTTTGTCCATCACCAGAGTTACCTGAAAACGATTACTTTTATTTAGGTTTATGAGTTTTAATAAATCTCTTTTGGAGTAGGTATTTAAATAATTTAATTAAATGATAGTGACACGGTGCAATAGAAAAATCACGTCATTTTTTTTAAATAAAAGACGTAGTATTTTACTACGGTTTGAAAGTTTTCAGGAGTTTGAAAATTCATTACAAAGTTTATTGACGAATTTCATAAATGATACAAATAATATTACGGTTTTCTGCTTTAAATTTCTGCTGCTATATATTTTAAAATATTACTTTTCCCAAATGTCAAACTAAATTTTATTTACGAAAGTATTTTTAAATATTATGTACGTTTGTTTAACCGTTTTGACAATAAAGATTTTTTTCTATTACTACAATTCTATTTTTTATTGTTTTTAAGATTCTGTTTTTATTTTTTAATAAAAAATGTCATTAATTGAAATGTTTTTCAAATTTAGCCGACAATTTTAATAATAAATATTATTTTATTTATGACAGTTGAAAGAGTTAACAGGGAACAAAGTTGATCCGTCTGAAAGGATACTATTTATTGCTGGCAACATATTCATTTACGCGCATGCCCATTGGGTGAATTTTGCGGAACCCGTAGCCGAAAAGAATATTTCTCATCTATTTTGTTGCTGGCAACACAGGCCAGTGGCACCGAGATCAGTCGATTTATTAGTACCGCAGCGGCGGTTCGTGGGTACTTTTAGTGAGCGTCCACCAAACATCTGTCAGTTCTGTAATGTTTTTGTGTGTGTACAATTGTGTGAAGTTAAGTTTCAAGTTATTTAGTGCACAGAATGGGATTATAGTGTGAAATTAACTGTTGTTTTATTTATACGGCCTAAGAATGGTCACCCTCAGCACCGGGAAGAGGGGTAAGTTTTTTGCTTTGCGAATTTTGAATGAGGATTTTTAAACAATAATTTTATTTGTTTCTATGATTCCCTTTGCATTTAAACTGAGCTGAATCAAAGAAATAAGCATGTTTAAGTTAGTCTATTCCATTTTGTTCTCTAAAAAGCATGCGCTATATATTTCGCACACACCCACCCGTCTGTCCCATTTCGGTGAAATTGGGGATGCGAAAACAAACTTTGCCATTTGCAATAGGACAAGCTAAAGCCATTAAATCCTCCCGTTTTATGAGCTCCAGGCTCGAATATTTTATTACCAAATTATGTACACTTATCGATTGTTAAAGCAATATCTGGATTTGGTAGGGTTTTCCAGGATTATAATGCCCGCCCATCCCTCCCGACCCTCGATGCTTTCTGGGAATAAAGCTGTTATTTGCGATTTATTTTTTCAATGTACTCCTTTTATGTTTAATGACCATAATGATCACTGTGCGGAATAAATAACAAAAAATATTTTCTGACAGATTCAAGTGTACGACTTGCGTGTTTTTATCATTATTATCTATCAATGATCGTACAATAGCAATAATTTGCATTTTTTATGAAAGACAAACATTCCCACGTTACGAATAACCTGACAACATTTGAAAATCTCCTACTACCATCACAGTAAGCGGAATATGTTGCTTGTGTCGTGATGGAGGACTTGGCCAGTCGAGGAATTGAACACACGACGCCTGGGTGAAACCCAGACGCGATGCCAATTCAGCTACTGACAGGTCTAAACATTGTACCTGTATCGTGATTTGTGGCGTCTCTGGTTCGTTTCCCAGTGAACCTCAAAAATATTTGGTATAAAACCATAATGTTCTAATAATAGCGATTCCAAGTCTGGGTGTTGTGATGCAGGTCCATAAATTTGACGTGCCTTCTGTCTAGATGGCTTTCACAGCTGTCGTAAGTTATACCAAATGTTATGTAAGATAGCAAAGTAAAAGCAGAATTTAATGTTGATAACATAAGTTTAAAAATAAATAATATTTTTTTGGAAAAGCCTGACAGACATTTTTCCTGACCTTTTTCGTAATATTCAATTATTGGTAAAAGTAAAAAAAATCTCTTGGTATAAATGTAAACTCACAATAATTTTAATAATTTCATATTAGTTTTGAGAGTCGACCAGTTTGATTTAATTTAATTAATATTTTTTGCAGCGTTCGCATTAATTAGCCTTTTTCCATTTTTTGTAATACAAATACATAAATGGTATATACATAACCCAAAAGAAAAAAAAATTGTCACTTCATTACTTTTTTCCACAATGATTTTAACGGGAATTACAGGTGGGCAAAGTTCTTTCACAAACATTCGTACTCATTGATGTTGTATTTAGTCTATGTTCGTACTACAAATAATATACCATACGCAAAAAAACATAACAAAAGAATTTTCCTACAAGCCTCTTCGAGTCAAGTTGCTCTTTTCAACGTCCCACAACCCGAACAAAAAAAATGCATTGCGGTAGGTAGGTACCTAATTTAAAAATTCTGCTGCTGCTGTTATTATTATAATTTTGTTGTTTAGGTAGGTACACACTTTTGATAAATCTAAGATTAAAATTTATTTTTTCCTACATGACAAGAAACGGGGTATTTTATTTAGTCATTGGGAAATAGTGTGATTATAACTTAAGCATTGTTTTCTATATTTTTCAAATATTTTTTTGGTTGGGTAGGTACCTACTTTCTTAAGATTTTTTAAAGATATTTTGAAGGCTATGGTTTGACTTTTGAAGTTTATTACTCCCTCTTTTTACTTGAGTCAACTTTTCGTACACGTTTGCAGTGTACATCATAAATCATAAGGGCAGATGTGATCTTTATTATTTTTAATTGAATTCAAAACCGTTTTTTTACTTCGGCAAAATTAAAAATTGCAACATTTGACCGCCATTATTATAGTAAATATTATTTTCGTATTTCGGTAGGTACTTGCCGACTTCTTTGGCCGGCCGGTAGGTAGGTAGGTACTTTAAAGTTAACAGCTGCTGCGTCTCCGTTGCTGCACTTTTGCTTGCACCTGTCGCCGCTAGCTGTGCAGGTGTTAAGATTCGAAATTT
The DNA here is from genome assembly GCA_026573805.1 of Hesperophylax magnus. Lineage (NCBI taxonomy): Eukaryota > Metazoa > Arthropoda > Insecta > Trichoptera > Limnephilidae > Hesperophylax > Hesperophylax magnus. The sequence goes on along the minus strand of JAIUSX010000091.1, from coordinate 3,410,657 downwards.
GAATAATAATTTTGGTTCGACGGGGCCGATTGTTTCTTTCGTCCACCCCAAACCCTAAAGCGGTAAATTCACTTGGACCAAAAATTACCTACCTAAGTTCTTGCACATAGCAACACAATATAATTTTTTATATACTTGAGATGTAAGTGGTTTATTTATGCTTGAGACCTACTACAGTTTGCGGGGTAAACTGTTATTTAGCACCGAAAACATAAGAAAGTAGGGAACACGAAAGAGGTAAGTATGAAAATAAAAACAACCTTCTAAATTTTGTTTATATCAACCGCAGAAGAATTTCAGTTTAAATGGGCCAGTGGAACTATGGCATCCTTATCATTATGAATGTTATAAGGCTGAAGGTAATGGAGCGGGTGAAGGTTGGATTGTAAGATTCTTACAATCTGGCGAATGTTATCATGATCATGACAGTATTCAAAAGATGTTCCAGTTTTTCTAGATCATTACCATAACATTATCCACTCGAGCGATTTTTGGCAAATTGTGCCAAAAGTTTCCAAAAACGTTTAGGGCAATCGCTTGCCATAATGTGCCATATTTATATAACCTAAAATATGGGATATACGCTGAAATTTATGTGCTTTAAACAGTTTCGTATGTTTCCATATTAATATTTTGAAGAATGGTATTAAATAAATAATATGGTACAGATATACATATATATATACATATATACACCAATCGATCGAGTGGTCAGGTCCATCACGGTTAAGAAAATAAAGGCCTATTTATATCTAAAGACCGTTCATTAAAAATTCTAACATTGCTTTGTCAACTTTTTAATGAAAAGGGGAAGTGGACCCCACCTGCATATTTTTAAATGTGTAATTTGTACGTAGTGTTGTTTATAAAAGTTCGCGCTATTAGATTTGACCCAAACACATTAATTGATTTGTGTGTATTTATTTATTTATTAATTGACGGACTTACGTCCGATATGTTACAAAGCGACACGAGATTTGGGACAATGTACAATGTAAGAGTAAAGGATGGTATATAAAAGCAGAGACAAACAGGGAAAACATAAGAAAATAGAAGTGTCAAGTCAAGTCAAGACCTTGCTAAAACTAAAGTCATACAAAATATCCTCAATTGCATAGTGATCGAAAAAAAAAATTATGACATATACCAAAAAAATCAAGGTCTTGACGTGAGTTGACCATTCTACATATTCTGGACAATGGTTAATTATAAGCATAATTAGTCGAGTGTTGATTGAGGAAGAGCGGTTCTTTATTTCTAGTCTACGAGAAGGTATAACATAAGAAAATAGAAGTGTCAAGTCAAGTCAAGACCTTGCTAAAACTAAAGTCATACAAAATATCCTCAATTGCATAGTGATCGAAAAAAAAAATTATGACATATACCAAAAAAAACAAGGTCTTGACGTGAGTTGACCATTCTACATATTCTGGACAATGGTTAATTATAAGCATAATTAGTCGAGTGTTGATTGAGGAAGAGCGGTTCTTTATTTCTAGTCTACGAGAAGGTAGAAGGTAGAAGGTAGCCTTTATTTTCTTAATGAGATGAGTTCTAGTAATGTAGGTGAGTCAATAAAATTGTTGATGATTTTAAAGAAACAGTAATAATTTGTACCCCGAAGATGCTTGAGTAAAGCGAAACCGGTCGGTTCTAAAAATTATTAAAAACTCGTGGTTTTAAAATAAAAAGTATTTTATTTTATTAAATAAGTCAAACCACAAAGTGATTGCTTTCTACAATAATTTTAAAGAATAAATGAGATCAGATTTTTTCCGACGCTCTTCTAAAGGAGAAAGGTTTAGAATTTGTTCAATTTCATAATACGAGTAATTGCCTCGTATTGGATTAATCGTAACGTATATATATACACTTACAACATTAAATGTCGTTGCCAACGGTCACTGAGGCAGTTTGGAGTTTTTTTTACATACATCTATTTGAAATCAATTCTAATGGAGTTTCTTTCCATTCGAATGTACTCAAAAATCACTTATTATTTCAATAAATAATACAATTATTTACAATGCTTTTCGAATAAAATAAAGAGAGACAGCGAGCGCAGAAACACATAAGAGTAAGAAGGACAACATAGTGACAGTACGTCGTATTACCTAATTATCGTATCGTACAACTAACAGATTCGTACTTACCTAATTTACAAATTAATCGATTTCCTATGCTTTTTGTCGTCAAACCATTTCGTCATTCGACTATAATTTATTCTTCATATATTTTAAGGATGCTTTCTGTAATTTAAGATAAAGTTTAATAATTCCGTTATGATTTTTATGAAAAAAACTTTACTTAGATTCGATCATGAATCCTGAAAAACAACGACGAAAACGTTCTGACAATAATATCGAAATCGTCGAGCGATTAAAACGATTATTTCTTAAGAAATCTAAAACTTATTAATTTGACTGAATATCAATTCATTACCTTAGCATTCAAAATACGTATGATTATGGTTACAATGAATAGTCTTTAAAAAAAAAAAAAAAATATTTAGTAAAAGATTATACATTTATATACATTATTTAAGAAATGTTTTGACTGCCCAACTAGGAGGATTCCCGTTTTAGGACAGCCAAATTAGGATGAGTATTAACATTTGTTGTTTGATAAGTATAGTATTAAAATAATAGGTATTTGTACTTTTAACTGGTGCCTAAGCCTACTAACATATTTTGTATAAATATGAATAACAAAGAGAAGAAATACAATAAAATAAAATATCTAATTAAACATAAGATTAACTGCTGCTTGGGTAGCATTCTAATTTAAAAGTACTAGGTAGGTACATATATACACATAATGATAAAGATTAGAACATAAATTCGATTAATTATTTCGAATTTATATCTCGATAAGGCTCAACACTAATTTAATTTTTGATTACTTAATCGTTTGACGGATAAACATAAAATCATTTGCCTTAAACATTTTTAAAATGTCTCCTTTTCGTGAAGCCTTTCCGCATTCTGTTTAAATATCATTTTATAATTGTGCATTTATTCCTACCTCTGTTTTGTGCGGTTTCGTAATCTGTAAATGTTTTTGTGGATATGATAATTATTGTTGTGTAGAATGTAAATTGTTTTAAAACGAAATTCTGTAATGATAATATATCCTTGTGACATTTTTAAAATTGGAACTAACGGATGTGTTATTAATTATTCATATTATAAAAATAATCTTTTCAAGTTCGAAAATGCCATAGAAAGTACCCATGCGATTATTTTTATTCTAAATTTGAAATGTGTGAAGAAACAAAATTTCTCAGTTTTTGTCTTAGCAAGTTAAGTTACATTGCCGTGATTTTCACGGGTAATATCAACTAGTTTTTATGAAAATTATAAATATTTTTATTAATATTTTAAGTATTTAAAAAAAAGATTGGTTTGAATGAGGATTGAACTTTCTTCCTCCCTCTTAACTGCCGTCTTTTAAAACGTTTTTTTGTTTAACTGAGGATTGAGCCTTCCTCCCCGGGGACTGGAGTCAACCGCGCTAACAAATGACCGAATCCCAATTAGGTAGGACCGGCATTTATTTAGTATATTAACTGCTGTAATGGCATTCAATTTCAGAGAAATGTGTATATATCGGCGTGTGTACGCGTGTCTGCCACTAGAAATAATGCATTGTCATTGACAACGAGTCTATTTGCCGTGTTTCAGCTCGATCGGATGTTTGGAAGTGGGTTATTTTGCACTACCAAGATTCCACTTGGTCGAGGGGTGAGGCTCTCCACTAGCAAGCTGGAAGTCGCGGGCTAAAATCTAGGCATATGCGCAAGTAAATTTTATTAAATTATTTTTTTAAAATTTTCCCCTTAATGAGTTTGATGACTCATGGGAGTGCAACATCGTTTGTTGTATGTTTTAAAAAAAAAAAAATATTTTGATTAATTTGTGTTATTTCACAAATTACTATTTAAAAATAATTAATTAATTTTTGCGGCTCGTTCCGGAGTGGAAGATACTCTCAGTATCGCCCTGGTGTAAGGACCTCCGTTTAGAATTGAAACGTTGTTTGAATTGGTTTTTGCCGTGTTGCTGTGTTTGCTACTGCGATATCTTTGATCGACTGGTCGGTACGTAGATTCTGTCCAGGGCTGGATTAAGCATTCGGCACAATAAGCCCGTGCACTTAGTTTGGGGCATCAGGGGAATAAATTAGTGTTCCACTATCGTTCCACAACATTGATAATTTAAATAACATTCAAACAGTTTGTTTTCATAGCGGTTTCCAATATGAAAAACGTATTGCTGTGCTCCGTAGTTATTTCGAAATGGTTTTTAAATTTTAAATACATCTAATAATATGAATGCGAATCTTATAAAAAAATGTGACTACTTACTTTTTACTTACTTGCTAATGTTATAGCTATGTATAGATATGTTATGCTAATATATAATATTCGGTAAATCTGGCCCTGTATATAATATTTTTATTGATAATTTGGCGGTAAATCATTTAGCGGTGCACCGGGCACAAAATGGCGACCGCAGACCGCAAGAATATTTCAATAAATCTTTCTCCAATTATGCATTTTTTTTTATTCCCGCTTTAGGTAGGCGCTCATTATCGCGAGCCGGATGTGGAAGCGGCAGAATTCTTATCGCCACCTATATTCTAAAAAAAAAATGTCACATAATAATTATTGTTAAATTAAATCATTGATGTATTATATTATTATTTAGATAAGACAAGAAGCAAAAAAAAAAAATTTCCCTTTTTCTTTTAATTTTTTCATTGATCTAACTAAAACTACTGAATCCGATCTACGCGCACCACTTACCGCGTTCAGATAGTGGGAAACGTTTCTATGAGATTTTAGTACGCAATAGCGCCTCTAATTGTATAGCTCTATGTATTAGATAGATTTTTTCCTAATTTCGCAATACTCTCAATTTTGACCTGATGTTTGACCAATGTTTTGTATCGGTATTGCTAGAAAAGACTTTAACCAAGTTTGGTGACCACATCTGAATAGGCAGGGACTTCACAATCCTCCTCTTCCTCATATCCTTCTAATACTCACCCCTTTCAGCCTCGCAATCGGGGACAAAAACCCCACTGGCTCCAGGCAGTTGGAATTGTGCGTTTATTTAAAAAAGAATTGCGTCTCATTTTGATTCAAATCTTAATTCCTGCCGCTAATGGCTTCGTTTTAACTCTATCTTTCTGTTACGTACATGCGTCGTTTTTATGCGAGTACCCCTCAAGAGTCCTAACTACCCGGTACAAATAGGACTATGGCATGCCGAATGGGGGTATGTTGTCCGGGAAGGAGATGGAAAAGAGGGAGGCTGGTGAAAACTGGCTGTTCAGATCCGAGGTGCCATAAAAGCCAATAACTTTGACCCACGGTAATCTTATTAAACTAAAAAAAATATATATCTGACGTATGCTGTAATGCATTTTCTTTGTCGTCGCTGCTACAATATTTATCGGGATATGGAATTTTAAGAGCAGTAATTAGTTCTGAAGGATTGGTCCTATGAGGCAATTCTGACTCATGGGTTATGGTCAACATCTCTCTGTTGTTATGATACTATAGAACAGTTGTAGATAATTTCAGTACCCTTGTGATGGATCACAATTCAGAAGCGAAAAGTTGCTGGAATTGACTTTTTCCGTTTTTATTTTTTATAACTAGCGGTCAATAAGACCATTTACAAAACACAATAGTTATATTTTATAACATAACAGTTCCATGAAAACTCACGACGGTGGCAATTGTGATAAAGTGATATTAAGTCATTAAAAGTGATGACAAAAATGCAAAAAAATGTCCTATGAACGTAACCTATTTAACCTAATTTTTTTTTATCACTTTTCATGACTTTATATCACTTTTCAAGGGTGCGTTGAATTGCCACTGCCCTGAGTTGCCCGGTTACCGAACATAACATATCTAAGTGTACACAAACCATTAGTTAATGATCATAAATAATAAGAAATTATAAAAGTGCAATAATCGGGTACTTCCCACCCTTCCTCCTCCATATCTTCATATGCTGCTATGGTGCTTTGAAATTTCCATCACTTTTAAACAAAAAAACAGATAGATATCTAATAAAAACCGGGGGTGTTATATCTCGGGGCAGTTACTAGGAGTTAATAGTGTAAGGGTCTACGCATTGATTTTGAATCGGGGGGTGCGTGTTCGGTTCCCGCCCCAGCGTCGACTTAAATTTTCATATTTTACGAGCCCTGCCAGTCTGGGTATTGTGATGCTAATTGGATTTACAGCTGTCCTGATAAATATCGATATAAATATGATTCTGATTCACGACTTAGTTTGTCACATTGAGCCTTACCGCAGTCCTATGCGTACATTACAGTAAATTGAATTATGGTAAAGATCCATTTATGATGGTTAATATGTAATATACAGGGTGTCCCAAAAGGACCAGAATATAATTATCTGACTAAAATGTCGTTAGTTTTCGAAATATTGGCACTTTTATGATTTTTTTTTAAATCGACACATTATATTAGTTTTTCGAGTACCACAGCCACAAATTCCAAATTTTAAGATTCTATTTTTTACTACGCAACCTGAATAGCTCTGCTATCAATTACAGTATAAAATAAACCTAACTTTGGAAAATAAAAACATTATTAGTATTTTTTTTAATTCGTTGATTTGACTCCTCATACTGTTAAAAAAAATTCCCACACTAACATGGCAAGTCATTTAAAAAAAAGCTTATTTAGTATGGTTTTTTTCATGGCAAAATATTTGCTGTGTTTACTTCAGAAAAAAAGAAATTGCCATTCAAGTAAGAACATGTTTATAAATATGAATAAAAATAAATACAAAACAAGAGTGTATCACAAGAGAATAAATACACAATGCTCTTCAAGCCTCTGACATATTGGGCGCTATATTTTTAAGGACGCTGTCAGAAAGTCAAGAATTTTTGTATAGAATATTTCTGTGCTTAAACTACAAACTACATTTGAAGGGTGATGAAATATGTTTTCAAAGCTTATTATTAGAAATAAACATTTAACTTTGAATGCAGACGTAAATAAGTTTTCAAAATGGCTCACCTTACGTTTTTTCGATTAAACACTAAACTAAAATACTGATAACGAAAAAAAACATGTTTTATTAGACAAGTGTATTATTATAAACATCACTGTCACCTCATTTTTTTGACGTTTCAAAAAAAAATATTTTAAAAAAATTTCCAAAAATTGCGGTTGGAACCTTTGGTTTCATAGAGGTGTACATTTTAATTCTTCTGTGGTTTACTTCTGCATTTGAATACAAAGCGTGGTATTTTCTCTTTCTAACACCGTTTAGTTGATAATTCTAACTAAGGGAGACACAACGGTTTCTATTAGACCACATGTGCTGTTCCCAAAAGCGAACAAATTGACTCTGCGGGTAATAACTTTCAGGTTGTTCGCAAAACCGAACAATTAAGCCCGAGGGGTTGATATAAATATACATTTTTAAACGTTTATAGCTGACTTGTATGCGTTATTATCGGATACAAGATTGTAGGGGATAATCCATTATATTAACTTTACATAGATGATATAGAACGTATCCAAAACAAATTTATAAAATATTTTACCTCCAAATTCAACAATAACTTTGAATGTACATTGTAGCAAAGGCGAGCAGTAGCTGACAATTAACATTTATTCATAGAATTTTATACAACAACATCTACTGTGCCGAATTTCTGTCCCTTATTAATTTTAACATACCTTTGAGACGTCCACGACATACAGTGCTATTCCACACGCCAATTAACCGAGCTCTTCATACTCTAAATAATAGTTGTCTAAACTCAAACATTGACATTTTTTCTAATTCACTGCCCAAATTTAAAAGTGGCATCAAGTCAATAATATAAACTGTTCAATGCGCATACGTATACACACACACTCACACACCCACATAGACGCACACAATTATATACTACACACGTCACCTGTTAATTTAGTAATATATACATACCAATACCCAGACATTACAACGAAACATAGCATAGGTACCCCAACATAAATTTAATTATAATTTCTGTAAATTGTTTCATCATTGCAACTCATGTACTGTTTGTTTCTATAATATCAAATAGTAAAAATATCTTTCTCCAATGTTCTTCGATACTCCATTCTGAAGTTCAGGGGAGGTTTTACACTTTTCGTGAGTTTTGAAGTGAGTATTGAAAAGTACGACATTATTGATGTTGCATCTCAAATTTTCTTTTTTAATATGAATTTTTCAGCTATAACATTAATAATGTCGTATTTTTCAATCTTAGCACACTAGCTCACTGAAAAGTCACGGACCGCCACTACTGAAGTCAGACGTGATTTGGTGGTAACGACATTTCGGGAGTTGTAGATCCTTTACCTCATTCCTGCCACCCTGGATCTGATTTGAGTTCGCAATCCAGAAGCTTGCCTTTCCGTGAAAAACGAGGAGGCACTGCAGTGTAATAATGCAGCAATGCAGTATTTAAGCAAATATTGTCATGGATTGTTTTGATAAAAACAAGCAGATTTAAGACTAAGACAATACCCTAAAATAAAGCCAGAATCTTAACGACGTAAGTGAAGCAGCCGTGCACAAAACTATGAGACGCGCGGCCCTGGTGTATTGCACAGACCTGCGGTTGAAATTGCCCTATCAAATCTCTAAAATAGAGTGGGAATCTTAACGACATAAGTGATGACGTCGTGTAAAAACAATATTCGGCGTAATGGACGGACATACGGTCGAATTTGTCCTGGCAATCCTAGAAAATTGATCTTTCCGTGAGGTTTATATTAATTATTTCTAATGTCCGTATTAATAAAATCTCAGATGTTTCTAGAGGAATCCCCTTTAAACCGTTTTACATAAAATATTTTAATCGTAAGGTACTGTTTTTATTAATCTAAAAATTTAAATAACTCACTTCCGTAGGGATTTCTCTAGAAACATTTGAGAATTTAGTAATACGTTTATTAGAAATAATTAAAATGTGAGCTTTGAGCAAACCCGCATTGTTATAGTCTTATGTCGCCTTAAGTAGAATAATTAATTGTCATTTCAGAAAATACTTCGTTTATACCTATTTTATAATACACGATAGCGAAATAAATTACCTAGTTATTGGGAAAATAGATTATCTGTTATTTTATGCTACTGGTACCTGTATCAATAAAAAGGACGGTATCTATACGTATATTAAGTAGTATAATAAATAGTGTGACAACTTTCATGTGAAATTACCCTTTATTTACCGACCTATAATGAATTTGTAGTCGATAGATTTAGTGTTGATTACATCGAAGTCAATTCCCCCTCATTGGTTGTATTTATTCGAATAATACGATTCATTATTAACACTACCGTTTCGAAGGTGGGTAATATACTCGTAATATAATGGAACATGTTTCGATTGTTCCCATCACTAATGCCTCATTATGGGCATGAATGCAACGCGTAGTTATGATTTATACCGTTTCTAGACATGCTAATCAGTGCCTACCGCCACCGGCAAAAGACTTGCTATCCGCTAATTAACACTTGACGTGCGGTTGTCGCGTGCTCAACCAGCTCTAAACCTCAGCCCGGTAGGTACCCAAGGTTTAAGTTCTGCCATTAGAGAGTCAAGGTACATAAAGTGTATTCCGCCATTAAAGAGTCAAGGTACCTAATACGCCGCCATTATAGAGTCAAGTGCGGCAAAGGGCAGCGTCAACAACCTAGGAGGATAAGAACCTATGTAATGATGGGTAAGTCCCTTGCTATCGGTGATTAGGTATGGTATACCGGGGTAATTTGTGACACTTTGATCTTCGTTAAAACTTAAAACGTATCCTTCGACTTTGTAAAGGACTGGTATCCAACTAAGTACCTACTTGTGTACCGCTGGTTGCTCCGTCGTACCTCTCCCCTTTTCTAATAAACGGTATATGTAACAGAAAGAGAGATTGCCATCGTGCTTATGTATAAGGTGTGAGAAAAACAAATCACGATGAGAAGGATTTGACGTGGGTCATGTCAATAGTCAGAATATAAAATGACCCAAATCCTCGGCAAACCGTGGAAGCTTGGAAATATATCTATTATTATCCAATTTATATTATGGTACACAACTCTGTACCCAATTTGTTCAATCTATCAAATGAGGAATTTGTCCTTGTTTATACAATTTTAAGGATGTGATTATTTTTTATGGAAAGTAAGACCTAATGTTATAAGTGGAATGAATACAGTACACGAAGAAAAATGAGTATTGCTAATGTATTAAGAATCTCAAATTATTTGTAATGCGGTTAAAAACGGGATTGCAGACCCTTAACTAATGAATTAATAGGTTGCCTATTAAACTTTTAATGAAATACGAATACGTTATATACGTCAAGATGTCGGAACACGTGTTCATAAAAATCGTAATACTTTAGAATTTCGTTATTATATATTATCAAGGCAAATGCAGGTGCATAAACATATATCAGGAATTTACTGAAAGTTTATCAAGAAACGACCTGCAATCCCGTTTTTAACCGTATTACCAATAATTTGAAGAGATTCTTAATAAATTAGCATTATTCATTCTTCTCCGTGTGGGTGGGTACCTCCTTTAATAAACCATAATACAAACCCTTTTCGGCATTCTAAATTCTAACGACCAACATCCACAACAACTCTTTCCTCCAATAAAACCCCCAACATCCATACCCTTTCCCATAACAGCCATACACCTTGCTATCATCAAATCGCAAACATACACACAGTTTCCTACAAATAAATCATATCATTTCTTTCTACTAATGTCCACACAATAGACAAGAAACATCGGTTAGTTAAGAAATATATCAAGACATAATTTAAAAAAAAATTATTTAGGAAAAAAACAGTAATTTATATATTTAGCATAAACAGCAATTATTTACATGTTATAGACCAATAAAGTTCCATTAATTCTAGTCGTTGATTCAATATTTGCAACTATACAATACATCTATAAATATACATGATAAGGAATTACAAAATGTTAATACAGTTTTCGCATGATTATACTAAAAACAATAAAATAAACTAAGATAATAGAATTATTTCACAAAATAAAATAATTTTGTTATCAGTTTAGTAAGTTGCATTTTATATGTTTTAAAGTTACACTTGAAAATGTGTACTTCTCTAGAGGCATTGTGAGTTTTACAGATACGTCCTTTATTTACAGAGTTTTTTTCCATTTTTAAAGAGTTTTGCGCATATTTGGCTTTACAGTGTGGTGTTCTAAATAAGTCGTTAGATCTGGTGTTGTATTCAGGGCAATGAAATGCAATATTTTCTAGCAGATATGATGAATCAACAATATTGTTCACGATTTTGTAAAAGAATAGGGCATCAGAAAATTTTCTGCGTTTATACAAAGCGGTAGGGTCAAACCGATGATAACTAAAGCGATACGATAGGTGTTTAAAAAAATTGGATAGGATATTTTCAATACGATCAATGTATGTTTGATATAGAGCATTCCAAATGACTGAGGCAAACTCGAGTTGTGACCTTACATTATGACATATATAGCAGAATTAGTGTGTGTGCTACAGTGAAAGGCTTTGTAATGCGTATAATAAATCCCAATTGTTTATAAGCTTTTTCTAAAATATGTTCAATATGGTCCTTAAATAACATTTTAGAATCAAGCAGTACTCCAAGTTCATTGATTGACTTTACTCGTTGTAGGGGTACATGGTTTAATTTGTAAGTATAATTAATCGGCTGTTTTTTACGTGTAAATGTAATAACATTACACTTGTCTGTATTTAGATAAAGTTGATTGTTATTGCAATATCGTTTAATTTTGCTAACGTCTTCTTGTAACAGGTTACAGTCATCTGTGGAGTCAATAAGTTTATATAATTTCATGTCATCTGCGTAAATAATCTACAGTTAAATTATGCTTGTAAAAAATAATAAGGTTTGAAAGTGAATTTCAACATGGTTCACTTCAATAGTGGAACCTTAGTGACCCATGGTTCTAATTCAGTTAATTTCCAAACGCCATCTGTTTTGCGGCCAGTAATGAATACGAATGCCTACCTAATTATCGGAAGTACCTACGTAAATTCCATTTCTCATTTTAGTGGTTTCATTAATTTAACGATGTGTGAATGGGCTAGAAATAATATGAATTATCATTTGTTTCAGTTATTTATTTGTTTAGTACTCATCGTTTTAAATTTTATGCAGATGGCGTTTCATACGATATGTATCAACATACTTTAATGTTTATTTATTTTTAGGTTGACGATGTTAAACTTAACTGAAAAAAGAAACTTGGTTATTAATACACACATAATTACATTCAAAGTACACAACTGCTGACCATGTACAAATCGTAAATGCGCCCCACTGTTGAATTTTGCGGCAACCTCTAGTCTGGAGCCCCAAAATACCTGAAAAAACCTCTGACACAGAAACCGGCGGTCCGTTTGATAGATTCCCTAATCTTAACAGGCGGATTGCAATTTTTAGAGCACAGGCGTCAGGTAGATATACTGTCCTTGTTCTACCGGTATTACAATGGAACATGCCCGAGGAACTAGCGTCATTAATCCCTTCGGCACCGGTGAATAATCCGAAGACAACGCGCCCAACATTTGTACACGGTTGACATTTGTCACAACCGGTCGCTTCTACGACTCGTTCTTGAGTTCAACACCTCGGCTGTGGAAAGATTTGCCGGCCTCTGTCTTTCCTCCCTCCCACAACATAGGTCTCTTTAAGACCCATGTTCAAGTCCCAGGGGAGGAAGATTCGATCCTCAATCAAACCATTTTTTTAAGCTTTAAAAGACATTTTAAAAGAAGTTAAGGCGATGCCATACGTAGTAATGCAAAATCATGTGTTTTTGGTTTGAAAATTTGGTCGCCTAAAAATGTTTCAGATGCTTTAATTAAAAACTGCGAGTAGAATACATCTTGGCCTTTGAAATAATCGAGTATTTTTTAGATAAGTCTTTTCATAAGCCAAGAAAAAAATAATGTAAAGGCCTATGAAAACTGCTTTAAAGTTCAAAATCTCCTACTTACGAACCCATTTTCGGTTATGATTTTATTGTATAATGTGGCAAATTAAGTTATTTATAAAATGATCGAAAAAAAATTTAATATTTATGCCTGAACATCAACAAAATAAAATAAAAGGCACTTTTTGGCCATGTTTTTTTCTTGCATAAATCAAAACAGGCAGGTGGTGTTAAGCGGGAATTTAAACCTTATCGCCATCTACGTAAGGGTTGTTATTGATAGCGACCTAATTTAGAATATTACACGACGTAGTGCATCGCCTTAAGAGTCATTCCTGTGGAGGAAGGTTCGATCCTCAGTCAAACCAAAAAAAGTGTATGTATATATTTTTAAATAAAAAATATATAATAAAAAAACATTGTTTCTTAGGGGTTGATTTTTATAAACACTCTAATTATGCATCCCGAGTAGAGCGCCCTGCTGAATGACATTACCTATTTTCCGCGGTGGAAACTCATGCATAACACGTAAGCAATTTCCTCGATGTCCCTCCTAAGACATAATCTACCGCACATCAAGTGCAGCGATGCACCTGCTGCATTTTTTATGCACAATTAATATTCTTACTGCAGTTATGAACCACATTCTAGATTATCTCTTCTCTTCTGTATTATCTCTAACTACAGGGTTTTCCAATAAGAGGTGTTATTTTGAATAGCCCGCTATTTCGGTAGATGTTACTTTTGAAGCTGTCATTTTTTGAAATTTGACAAGTAGAAACTACCCATTAATAAAAATGGAACGATACACGCTTCAACAACGCATTGAAATTATTAAAATTCACTTGAGTGAATCAAATGCAAATCATCTTGAGTGATGAGGCCCATTTCCACCTCGGTGGCTTCGTCAACAAGCAAAATTGTCGCATCTGGGGCTCGGAAAACCCAAGAGTTATTGTTGAAAAGCCTCTCTATCCTCAACGTGTAACTGTTTGTTGCGGTTTATGGTCCGGCGGAGTCATTGGACCTTACTTTTTCGAAAATGAGGCTGGAGCAACAGTTACGGTGAATGGATTGCGCTATCGAGAGATGATTAATGATTTTTTATGGCCGGAATTGGATGGTATTGATCTGGACAACGTTTACTTTCAACAAGACGGCGATACGTGCCACACAAGCAACGAAACCATTGATCTTTTACGATTAAATATCAAAATAACACCTCTTATTGGAAAACCCTGTAGTATAAAACAAAGTCACTATCCGCGTCTGTCTGTTTGTGCGCTTAGTTCTTCTAAACTATGTAACGGAAATTGATAGGGTTTTTACTATCATTTAGATAATTTCTCCTGAAGGTTTATATATATACATATATAATACATGGATATTATGTTTATTGAAAGTGTAAAAAAGTCGAGCAAGCAACGCCGGGTACACGTCAGCTAGTACTAAAATAAAGTCACTATCCACGTCTGTCTGTTTGTGCGCTTAGTTCTTCTAAACTACGCAACGGATTTTGATAGGGTATTCACTATCATTCAGAGAATTTCTTCCGGAAGGTTTATATACATATAATACATGCATATGCAGGGTACAGGTCAGTTAGTGACTACTAATCTATTGACACACTACCTATACTATTTGCAGACACATTTTTATCAGTTAGTTCACGATTATATTGTCACGTTTAAATCAATTTATTTATAGTTACTATTTATTAGCAACTAGCTATACCCCGCCACCCATTGCTGTGGCTCAGTCTCTTTGTGCAGATAGAGAAACAATAGCTTTTACGTCCAATAGATGGCGCTGTTTAAAAAAACTTTTTTTTCCTTTAACAAGTGACATCAACATAATATAGGTATATAAAAACACACGCGTATTCGAATGCTACCTTGTGTCAACATTATCACGAAGAGTAAGTCATTAATGTAACATATTACATATGTGTCATACTACTTGTATACAAATGTAGGAGTTTGAAACGTGATTCATATTTTACGTAATTATCTTTAATGCCAAGGTTTTTGATGCATGGAAATAATTATGGCCCATTTCTGAAAATGGACATTTTATTTAATAAATTGTGCAGAAATCTTATTATCTAAAGTTTTTTGGTATTTTCTTTTAATCTTTAATATTACTCTGTTAAACCCTCGGAGAGCAAGTTGAAGGTTAAAAGCAAGTTGAAGGTTAGGCTGTTAAAAAACTATTATATTTATTCAACCTTGTATCTCATATCGTTGCTGAGATAATGCGTAAAAATGAGACGTACATATACAATAACATCAATTTTTATTTTTATGTATATGTACAATTAAACTTTTTATATAAATTAAATATAAATAATGAATGAATTAAATAATAACTGAATTAAATATAAAAACTTGTAATATTTCCTACATAGGCCCAATAATAACTAAATGGTTGATTGGACTGGGTAGAGGAGAATCTGAAAAAATGTTAAAAAACGTCACATAATAAATAGACATAGACTAATCACACACTATATATATCTTCCATTATTCTAATTATTGGTCATACACAACAGCTCAAGTTCGACTCTATCATAAGATTGTAACGATTAAACATCACAAATTAAAACATTAATGAGATATATTATAGACATAGACAAATCACTCACTTACTTTCACATATTTTTGGTTCCTTGGAACGGGCAATTTGCCTAGTTAGGAATCAATAATTCCGACCTGATAAGGTACAATAATCTATAATCACTAAAAATATTTTAATTATATCTTGTATCATATTGTACTGTGTGTAAATCTAAAGGAATAAATAAATAAAAATAAATCTTCAAAAAATATTATTTTATCAACATAATCTAAATCCTCCTCTTATGACGTAATTTTTACCGTCCTGGAGGTCTACGGCACCTACGATCGATAAAGCCCTATGTCAATACGATATTGACTAAATTCGTCAGCTATGGTCAGTTAGCGATATTTGCGAGCATAAGAAATGTTCCGACGGCCGATGGACAAATTTTATCCGATAATCTTTTCGATATAATCTCGGTTAACTGTCGATATACACATATTTTTTAATAATGTTGTTCGTCGTGCAAAATTACTGGCAACGAAGCTCTTAGAGTTGAAAGAAGTCGCATACCCGGCGAGTTGAATCCGTCCGGGCCAATGACGCTACATTGGTTCGACTCAACTTGTGAATAAAAACCTCCTTGACTAATTTACTACCTTTTTAGTGTCGGAAAGTAAATGCGGACTGCCAATGCTTATTTAGTTTCGTATTTCTATTCAACATTGTCAATTTATTAATATTTTTAAGTACTGTACGACATTTGACGTTTCGGAATGTCAATTCATAGATGATACCTCCAGTTTTGCCAGAGTATGCCGATTTCGTATTTATTGCTTTATCAATATCGGTCTGGCAACAGCGTGACCGTGCTCGGGATATCTGTGCAAAATCATCAGTAGTTACGCCTATAGATTTGATTTCATTCAACGTGAATAACATGATATCATTTTTGAAAGTAAAAAGTTCAAATTAAGTCATTGTTTACTGAATAAATAATTAATGTCGCAGTAGTGTGACATTATTCCATACAATTTTAAATACAAGATGTAAGCAAATACGCACATGTGGCTACGTATGCACACGCGAGCCGAACCACGAATTATGTAATCACGTATATAACGAAGCAAACGCAAGCGACGCGCGGCGTTTCGCGCCTTTCCCATAATTCGTGATTCGGCTCGGGCTTCGTTCCGTTCGCAAATATACACGCAGCATAATATTGTCCGTAGTTTTAACTTAACTCGTATAAACCTATTGTTTTACCAAAATCGCATGTCAATAAACAGCATTCCAACCAGAGAAATATTCAAACAAAAATCATTTGTACGAAGTACCATTCCGTGTTGGTATGTATTCTTCTCATATCTTCCGTGCCGTACGTATTTTACGGCAGTTTAACCGCCGACGATGTGTGTAGTAATTAAGCCATGGCGGTCTCACATCGCGTGTAATTAACTGAAAGATAATGGCTAATGAAATGTCTATATTGATATTGTCGCCCATCATAAAAGGTTGACTCTCGAAATCAAAAGGATCGATCAATCAAACAACTGGGCCGACTCTCTCTTATTCACTGCAGCATCATCGCCCACTTTTATAAAAAAATCTATGAACTTTGAGCAAAAGCTTTGTAATTTTCTTTGGAACTGTTCTTCCGATTTTCATATATGATGGAGGATAGTTGGGGAAGGTCATAATGGGTTGTTCAGCCAACGGGAGTCACTTGAATTAGCACATAACCCAATAAATAAAGCACGAGACTCCATACTGCATTCCATGTAGTTGCTTCTCGCACTAATTTTTAGAGAGATTGCGAGTTGGTGGAGGTCATAGTGCTCAGCCAGTCGAAGGCGTTGGGAGTCACTGCACATAACCCAAAATATAAAACACGAGACTCAATGCCGCATTTCATGTAGTTGCTTCTAGCACTAATTTTGAGAGAGATTGCGTCGTATGGGAGTGTAAGGAATGAAACTTGCTGTCGACATATTTCATTTTAATAGCATTAATAGCATGCAGGTACGCAATAATCCTTCACTGCATGAGTTTGTTATTATGATTATAAGATTATTATTACTAATTATTTAATATGTATGTAAAAGCCCAATGGGTGTCTAAATAAATAAATAATATGTGCCTTCGGGAAAAGGGTAGAGTGGATATTCTTCTATGATACCTTCTGCAGTTTGTGCTTCTCCACATTCACATAACTTTGATCTGATATTTTGTAGTATTTATGTAATCCAAATAATTGTTTGGAGATTAACGGTGAGATGCTTGGAAGTGAAAAAATTGTAAGAGAAAAATAAGTATTACGATAACAGTAAAAATCTTATAATATTGAAAATGAAAAATAAGCTTTAAGCATTAGTTTGAATACAATGCAGTAAATATGAACTTTTGACGGTGTCCAAACCCCATTGAGGAAAGTTGGGAGGATGAAGGAAGTGAGAGAGGGAAAGAAGAAGGTTGGGATGTTCGAGGATAATCACATCTAGTTAACTTAAGATAGCTAAAGCCATTTCACTTAATGCTTTGATTCTGAAGGTGATTCTCATTATTGAAAAACATGAATATAGGGGAATCTCGGCGTATTTGAAGGTTGCCACGACAGTTAAGTTGCTAGAGCAGTCCACCAATGAAAGATTCCTGTCGCAAAAATTACCCTTTTTGGTCATGTGGTTTGCTCTGTCGTTTATACAGGCTGGGGCAAAAGTAATCACCCGATGTTCTTTTGCTGTAATTTTTTAATAATTTCTTTAATTATAATGGAAACAATTATTCCGCGTTCTTGCGGAGTAAACCGATTTATGTCTTGTCGATTTGTATTCTGCGTTTGTTCACTTCACAAATGTCAACCGAATTGACATAAGCGCCATTTGCAAAAGTTATAGCGTTTTCCAATAGGGTGATTACTTTTGCCCCACTCTGCACTAATATTGTCTTAATTATTTATTTATTTCATGCTCCTTAGGATTGTTGTCAGTTAACCCGACTTATTACACATTAGCCGGTCGCGCACAAAAGCTGGTGTCAGGGATCCAATCAGAAGAATGTGTGAATTGTTTAATCAAAATCAAAACCTGAAGGATTATTGGAAAATTGACATACTTCCTTCATGCATTATGTACATTCTCACTTTTCTGTTTAATAACATTTTCGAATTAATTGACTTTACCCTCTATTCTCTATCCTTCCAAACACTTGTTAATAGATATTGTGCAAATATTGTGTAAAAAAACGCCGAAATTTATCTTTTTTGCTATCTTCGTTTTTACACCCTTTAGGTAGGTACTTTGAAAAACATTTTTGTTTCAACGACTTTCCCGTTAGTGCAACATGAAACACGAAGACGAGCTTTTGTTTTCCCCCACTGTGTCGCCGCTGTCGCTGTGCTCTCTAAGGGTTGTTGCGTCCCCTCGCTCTCGGCGCCCTCCGGCCACTCTCGGATTCTTGAGAGAATGGGGACTACGAGTACAGAGAGACGATGTTAGTATATATCTGAGAGTAACTATAGAATAGTGGTGTGTAGTTATCAGCCCCAAGCTAACTACAGTCAGTTTTATTCAACGTAACCAACACATTATGTTCAAAGAAAATTCATCCAAATAAAGATCAATTCAAACTTATGGACGTTTTACACGATGCTTTTTTCATAACGATCCCCATATGGAAACTATATCGGGACCCTTATGTAAAATATTTGCTTTTTTTATTTGTTTTTGGAGGCGGGTTTGGGTAGCGCCGCCCCGGGAACCATTTATTGGATAACCAACACATCTGCAGTAGGTCATCCCAAGTGGTTCGCTGCCTTTGGTGATTTAGCAAGGGTGCCCGGGTCCATCGGGTGAGTTGTGTTCAGGATGCGCCTGCCCCCCAGCTGCGTGACCAGATCGGGAGAGGCTGGTTTCGGTAGACCCCTACTGGTCTTTGGACCCATCGCTTTGCGCTGCAGCGGGAGGGATAGATCACGAAATTATTTTCCTAAGAACCTCCTACGTGACGTTAATGTAAAAAAATATACTAACGATTTCACGCAGACTGTTGCCATTAGAGGAGAAATAATATTTTGGGACGGTGCAAAATCATCGAAAATTGGCAACACTTTGAACATAACCATAATTCAAATGGAAGCATCATCTGTCATTTTCCGTCAAGAAATCCCCAAAGAGACTAAATTAATAATGCTGAACTGTAATACACGTTCACAATCAGCAATGCACATATATTGTAGTATTTAAAAAAAAATCAATATTTTAAATATAAAAACCAAACAAACAAGCAACATTTTCAAATATAATAGTTACTGTAATATGCTTGATATAAGTAAGAGCTCACCCGTAGATGGCACTCATAGTAGTCTATTAGATTACCCATAGATTGCGTTAGCTGTCGAGTATTGTAGTGATCGAGGGGATAATAAATAAGGGGGAAGCATCATCAATGTCGGGTTCCATATTATTCCAACGCCTGCGAATTAAGATATTTAGGGATATTGGGGTTCTAGATTATTGTTATAATAAATGTAGAGACGTTTAACCAAAAAAAAGTCCTTTTGAGAGCCCTGAAGGATCTGTTACTTATACCAGAGCGGGTAAGCGGTGGATAACCTCCAGTGCTAATTAAGATATTAGAGCCCATTGTAAATCTATCACATTTAAAGTTCAAGTGCTTTGTTTAAGCCAGAGGTTTATTTAATCAAAGAGTTTGTTAGAAACCCGGAACCTTCGTAAAACAATGGCGGAACCATGATTTAATATTTTTCGTTATTGAGTGTTCAGCCAACAATAAAGCTGTCTGTCCTCCCTCCAGTGTCGCTAATGGCGAGGATTATGGCATCTCCAGAATTCCTTTTGTCATTTCGTATCTGCTCCCAGCTCTAGCCGGGAAAACTAAATACATGTTTCTTCCTTTCTCTACGCTGCTCGTGTGTCACATACATCCTCTAACTTGTTGAACGCCCATAAATAATGATCCTTTCATATGAGCTGGTAGGGATGGGGCATTATCGAAACATTTCTTCAACCGGATATATTTAAATCATCGAGTTTCTCTCGGATACTGCCGATAACAACACAAGATAAACATAAAACGTGATTTACACACATCTCTAAATAGTGAGAGCTTCTTTGTGCGATAATAAGGGATTATCTTTTTGGTCAAAGCTTTATCATGAAATACATCTCTTTATGTTTATTTGTTGATGGTGTATCATAATAGTACACGAATTTATCCTTTATTATTATTGACTTAAATTTTCATCACAAACTGCCCCAATCTTGCCACATATGACCCCTCGGAAGGGGCGGGTTGTAACAAATCCCAAATTTCAAACTTTTCAATTCATTAGATATTTTTCTACAATACTCAGTGTTTCCTACCAACGATTGGTACTTGTAATGGACTGTATTTTAACGAGAAGAAAATATCAAGCAATCGGGTTTATTTATCACAAGGAATATTAGGACTTAGGAAAAGGAGGATTCTTTTGGACTCCTGTTGGTTTCTGGTAGATTCAGTAGGTGTCTTATGGTTCATAGATGTACATCTTATAAGCATCGTTATTGTTATGCTACGCATACATACGCGAGCCGAACTGCCGAGCTGAACCTCGTCAAAAGCGGCGTATCTCGCCATTTGCGGTTGCTTCGTTCATTTCCCGTAATTCGTTGCTCGCAAATAAATACGTAACATTAGAGTTTTCACAATACGAACTCTTACAATAATAACATGACCATATTTAATGTAAATTTGGGTAGGAATTAGGATTTGGAATGATAATAAAACTGTTTCAATATCAAACACTCATTTGTGTCAAAACCTCCCCTACCTAACCTTAAATGCTTTGTTTTTGAGAGATGTGAAGAGATTACAACGTAAAACGGAGCTATCAGTGGTAAGTATGCAACTTACAAAACTATCTTCCAAAGTGGACATCATTACAATAGACACAAAACATTGTACACGCAAATAATCCCATCGAATCGCTAAAGTTTTTACTAAATTAATGTGTCGTAATGAACACCAACCTATCTCACCGAAAACTGAGATTACATCAAATTAGCAGACTTACAGTTTTGTGTCGCTTTTGAGGTTATTGTGCATTTTTATTTACGGTGAGTTCTATTTATTTTACTAGATTAACACAAATCTAATTCATTGCTATAGTAATTATCTATGTTAGTTGTTATACATGGGATAATATTCCATAGGAATATGACGAAATATTTCTTTAAAAAAACTATTCTTATATCAACGATAATTTCGATTATGCTCATCGCCAGTAACCGGAAGTCATACAAACTATTTGATAAAATGGTCCATAGAAAAAAAATGACCATCCGGTTAGTGATATCCGTATTATAGGGTTATGAAATAATAGCTGGCGCCAAAAAATCGCTTCATCTCGCTCACAAATGTTATGTAAAGTTGAGACAATACCCTAAAATAAAGTCGGAAAGACGTAAGTGAAGAAACTGTGCAAGAAAATATACGACGGGCGGCCCTGGTGTATTGGACAGATATGCGGTTGAATTTGCCCTGGCAAATCTCTAAAATAAAGTGGGAATCTTAACGACATAAGTGATGAAGTCGTATGCAAACAATATTCGGCGCGCGGCCCAGCGTAACGGACGAAACTATGGTCGAACTTGCCCTAGTTGACCTAGAATGTTGATCTTTCCGTGGGTTTATTTTAATTATTTCTGATGAACGTATTACTAAAATCTGTGATGTTTGTAGAGGAATCCCTCGGGAGGTTACTAATTACTAATTACTGATACGGAAGGAAAAATAAAATCCGGTGCTTACCGCTAATATTGTTGAAAACGGTTTTATAAAAATTTTACCGTTTTACATTAAATATTTTATTCGTAAGGTACTGTTTTTATTAATCTTAAATATAAATAACTTACATCCGTAGGAATCGCTTTAAAAATATATCTACTAATTATCGTTACGAATTCGCCAGAATTAATTAAAATGTGAGTCTTGTGTTGCGCGGCTTCGCTCACGTGGTATTAGAGAGAAATTACTAAAAAGATTTTTCCCATAGGAATTAAAATGTTTTTCCTGGATGAAAAGTATCCTTTGTCACTTCCCAGTCCTCCAACTATCCCTATAAACTCGAATCGTTGTCCTTCATTCACGCCACTCCGGTGCGACGTGATAGAAAGACGAAACACACTTCAACTATAATATTAGTTAGGTAGAAGATTTATAGGTTTGAAATGGCTTTACCCGTGTTTGGTCAACAGAGCTGAATATCCAGGTCTTCTCTTTAGCCACTTCCTTCCACTCTTCATTACCGGCAGCATCACAACACGCTCCAATAACATTATTGATGCCTTAATCCCCCTGGCTGCGTGCGGAGTGTTAAGAGCAGTTGAGAAAATTTCGTGATATAAATTAATATTTTTTAGAACGTAAATAGGGTAGTTCGGATTTACTAGTATGGGTAATATAGGCGCTAATAGTTGACTTGCTCTGGCCAGGCTTCCACCGCGCCCGGACAAATAATGACTAATAACCATAGACTAAACATCAATGCTAATAACACAGATTAAATTAGTATTTCTCACTATTCACACAGTGATAAACAGACATGCGCCTCTTTATCACACCATTATTGCATTTTTGCTAGTTTCCTCTGCTGCATTTCCGCCTAACAACATTCATCCTGATAAGGGAAGAATCATGGCCACGTCATGAAATGGATGTCAACAACCAACGACTTGTGAGTTAGAATAATTACTTTTTTTTTGCATCAAGAGTTTTAAGGTCCAGGGTAGCTAGCACGAACTATCGATAAAGGTTTTATCGATATTGTCGGTAATTTACACATAAATTATTTTTTTTATTTACATTCAATAATAATATTATCATAAACACCTCATACCTCAATTTATGTCAGGTCTTATACAATCCGTATTCATTCAACTATTAATACACTAGTAGATATTTCTTTTAATTATGTATTGTCTCACTTCACTTCTATTAACAACTGTATCACTTGCAATAATATTTTTGTGTACACATTACTTGTTCTGTAATTTATTACTAATATTCTCCTGTGTATCACTGTATGCTTATAATCCGATGTATCATTCTATTGTAAAAGCCATTTTATGGCGTTTAAATAAATGAATATACAAAATTACCTAAGATAAAATACATATGTACCTTTAATATGACATTTTAAGAAAATAATATTTTAATTATCATTTTTAATAACGACCAAAAAGTTCCTACCTACAATATAATATTTTTAACTTTAAAATTATTTTTATTCTTTACTTTAAATTAGCTTAAGTTACCCGAGCATTACACAGAGTTTTTAGAAATCATACCTCTTGTTTTGAAGGTCAAGTGTGAAAATGTCATTACTTTTGGAATAAAACTGTCGATTTGATTAAAAATCAAACAAACGCCGCTTCCCCGGCGCCTTCCACAGACATTCTCCTTTATATAAGTAGATGTGTATTTCTTGTTTAAATTTCTTAAGGTTAATTTTTCAATGGTCTGTGCATATGATAATTTTAATTATCAATCCTACAATTATTATAATGTCACGTGATTTTCAGGCGTCTGCGCTAGTTAAAATAAATAGCCTAGCGGAGCGGATTTTATTTAACCACACGGACTGTTCGCTTTTGGGAACAGCTCATGTGTCTCATCTCAAATCGTTTTCCCTTACTGTCATGATGAGAAATATGATCTAAACTATTCCAAAAGGTGTTAGAAAGAGAAAACACCACGCTTTGTATGTAGAAGTATAACAATACCCCCATGATACCAAATTTAAACCGAGCGCAATTAGAAAAAAATATATGAAACGTATTTTCCATTAATAATTTTTATACTAGCAGACGTGTACCTGGCATTCCTGGCATTGCATCAAGGTTATCCTTAGGAGATAGACATATATCATCAAATACTTTTCTGTAGGCCTTTTTAAGATATACAATTCTCTAGTACATCATTTTGATTTATCTCATATGGTTTAGCCAGCGTTAGCAATGCAAGCTCCCAAAAATATTTTTCTACGACTTGATTGCAAAGCATCGACTTTTCTCTACTTTTTATAAATATAATATGCATGTTTTATACATACGGAAGAAATTCTCTAAACTATACTGAAAATCAAAATCCGTTGCGTAGTTTAGAAGAACTAAGCGCACAGACAGACGCGGGTAGCGACTTTGTTTTATACTATTTATTAGAGATTCAAATGTATAGTAAATAATATAAGGTGACAAAAATGTATGTACTTATTAATTACATTTGTCTAATAAAATTTGTGTGTTTTTTGTTCTTCAGTAATTTTAGTTACAAAAAATGTAATGTGAGCTATTTTTAAAACTTTGTTAGGTTTGCATTCAAAATTTTATGTTTATTTGTAATAATACAATTTTAAACCGTATTTCATTACATTTCAAAAATAGGTTTTAGTTTTCGGATACTTTTCGAAATATTACATTTATTTGGATTTTATTATAAAGTCTGACAGAATATGCCAGAGGCCGGAGGGATTAAATTATTTTGTGTAGTATGTATAGAGATTTATATAAAAGACCTCTGTAAAGTAGCGCAGTACCTTTCGTCTGTTCGTACTGGCATGTCGTCTGAACGTTCTCTCCGTTTGGTTATCGCTTAGTTTATTTTCTCCACAAATCGACAACGCAAACCAAACATTTTATATTTTTTGCTTTCTATGGAGCGTTCAGACAGACCTGTGAATAAGTCTGGAGTTTAATCCTGCACAGAGAAAAGTGAATATCGATAATTTATTAAGAATCTCTTCAAATTATTCGTAATCCGGTTAAAAACCGAATTGCTGGCCCTTAACGAAAAATAAAAAAATATATTTTTGTAATAAGAGCTGAAATTGTTATACATATTTAATTATTGAAGACAATATTAGCGATTCTAAAAATAAAAATTTTCTGCTTTTTCATTTTCAAATTTTCGTTTAAGAATCGCTAATATGGTCTTCAATAATTAAATTTAAAACATATAGTTCATTTTGCCCCTTGCTTGAAGCTCTTCCGTTAGTTTTTTCAAAAAGTTTTTAAATTATGGATATTGACAATTATTATTATTTTAATTCTTTTATTATCAAGAGTCGAATCAACAATACAACAAAGCAGAAAACATATTTGTATGTGTAATCCTTTTGGATGAGTGAACGTGAGTTCTGGCATATTGAAATTTTCACAGATTTAAGGAATATCTAGCTAAATTAATAAACTATTTTCATCTCACAAAATGATTTCCGTAATGATTTCTGGTGTTTACTTAACTGTAAAAATGAAGACAACACGCATTATCTTTATTCTTTATTTTTGAATTGTTCGATTAGAAAACATAGTGTCGGAAATACTCGTGCGAAGCCGGGTAGTAAAACTAGTGATCCTTAAGTTCTTGAAGGATCATCTTGATGCTTCCAATCCTAATATTCCTGTAAAGCTAATCGCCCGTGGGAAAGGTGTCCTGCTAATAGCTCCATTATAATTAATTATATAATATACATAATGTATCGTTGTTCAAAATGTATTATGAAGTATTTAAAACTTCCCCTTCTTCTCATAAAGCATTTAACAAAACTGGAAGTTATAACAGAGTTGCAGAAACATTTCTGAATTCCAGAAAAATTCACACATCTGTGTGGTTACCTCCAGCGCACAGTGGTTGTAATGCACCGTCTAGCCAGCATAAAGCGTAGTCGGATGGGTTCATCGTCGCGAAAACCAGACAGAACGGGCTTTCATTATTGTCTATGGTCGTTCTGCACAGGAAGAAAAGGAAATTTTTGAAGAAGGGTTTGTTTTTGGTCTTGCAATGTGCAGGACTCTAGATTGGAAACGGAAATGCTTGAAAATGGGGGAAAGAGAATATTGAAACTGAAGCTAAAAATCTGCGCTTTATGATGTTAATTTAAAAAAAACTACGAATAATTAAAATTAAATTGAAAAAAAATGTGTGAATGAAGAGACTGGGCAGAGGAAGGAGGAAGGGAAGGAAGCCTATTCAGATTTGGTTATTCAACACGGCTAAATCCATTTCAAACAATGTTTCGATTTTGAATTGGTCAAAAATACTATTAGGTAGGCTAATTATCTAAACATGGCAACCTCAAAAATCTATTTTTAAATTATATTTTGGTTTAGTTGTTAGTTACAGATTTTTACTAATAATTATTTCCACGTCGTTCTAATGCACGACATATTTTTACTGGATTTTTAATATAAGTGGGATAAAGGTTCTGGCAAAGGATATGTGTTATGATGTGTTATCATATTTCTGAAAATCTTTAAAACGTGTATTTTTTTTTCAGCTCAGCTGTGTGTACAGAAGGTCATATTTTATCTAGGTTCGGAAAAACCCAAATTACCAGGAATTTTGTTTTTATCTACTGTAATGTTTTAGTTCGTATAAACGCTTTAGGTACCTACTGACATTTCACTCTATGTATTTTATAAAACAGAAAATCTACGTCCTGAAGCAGCAAAAACTCTGGAACGGTGAGCTCTGTCGTAATGAATTCTGCACTTATTTTATATCTTGACTTCCTAGCTAATTCTTTTTCAATATGAGCTATGGAGCCTTAAAATGCCATTTACTGCCATATGCAAGATAATAAATCATAATATTACAATATACTAACGCAGACACGTAGAAAATCACGGGATAGTCATAGAGGGATTGGGTATTAATATCTCTTCGAAACTTGTTCTACGATTATCACGCGAGTAGCAGTGCGCACGGACCTGATTCGGTAGTTTCCGGACGTTCGGCGTTAGAGCGTTGGAGGTAAAAAAGTGGTACCACTTTTTTCGTTTCGTGTGTCATCTAAATATAATACATCAATCGGTATGGTCTGAATATAGTTCTAATTTCGATAATGGCAATTGAAATAATTTTCTTTAAAAAATTTTATATTATAGGTAGGTACTTTATCGCTTATTTGGATTCTCCTAACATACATTTCCAATTTTGAAAATGTAGCTTGAATTTAAAGCAAGAATTCTAGAGTTCATTGAGCCGGAGTTACAGACAAGAGACCCAACCGAAATGAGTATTTTTTTATGTATTAACCCCGTGTACAATTTTGTGAGATATTCTTCACAAATAACAAACACCCGTAAAGTATTTTTGGGAAATATATCCCTATATGTTACGCCCAATCTGCTTTCTGATAGCTCTAAGAGAAGTACATTGCAAAATGTCACTGGCTTATAGAGTTGACACTCGTACATATTGTTATGAAATATTATTTCATAAACTCAAGTAGGCTCAGGTAGGCTAATTTCGAAAGGGTAATAAATTAATTATGATTCTTGACAGGCAACACAGAGATGAGCGGTCAGGAGAAAGGGGGGGGGGCCGTTTCCTCACTCTTGTTATAGATCCGGCGGGACCCCGGTTCGGTAACGACAGTCGCAGAAATTATTAATTTAAAAACCGGATTACGGAATGTAATACAGTCAATCGTGAATCGATAGATTTTTACCCTTATGGGTTTGTTATTTTAAATATCCAACATGATATTGGAGTTATCGAGAAAGTGCGTGATTCACATTTTAAAACCATAACGGCGACATTTTGATCAGCATGTCGGTAGATTGAAATCGACAATTAATCGGAGCCATCTCTGGGTTGACCGTGGTCGCGGATATAAATTCATCATCCTGGGCCTTGTACACGCATGTTATTAATATTCTGGGCCGAGCCTTAGTTAATCTCGCCGAGCAAATCTTTGGGCGGATGTCGATTGGTGCCTAACACACGAGAGGGCCAGCGCGCAGCAGCAGAATATTCCGGAGGAGGGATGAGAGGCATCCGACTTGCCTCGGATCGCACCGATGCATTCCTCACCGTCATGGATTTCCCATCTTCAAGAATACCTAGCCAAGTTTAGATAGTCAGAGTAGCTCATAACACGGTCGATCTCGGGTGAGTGTCTTAATTAAAATATTGGTATGATCAGACATTTAAATATATAATCAGTTTGCAATTTAAACAATTAAACTGTTTTATTTAATCATCACATCACCCTGTGACACAATGGCATGACAGCGGTGCCCACCGCCCGAGAGGTAAGTCTTTCATGATCCGAAAGGAGCGGCGACGCGTCGGACAGACATAGCATGATAGAAATATCATGCTTTGGCGCTCTATTCATTAGAAAAGTTTGTCCGACGTGTCATTAACTTTAAACCAACATAATAATATAAAAATGTCTATGGCTTATGGAGTTCATACTTGTACATATAAAAATGTCAATGACTTATGGAGTTCACACTCGTACATATAAAAATGTCTTTGGCTTATGGAGTTCATACTTGTACATATAAAAATGTCAATGACGTATGACAATGTCGTACTTATAAAAAATGTGTTGTAATCTCTGGCGAAGCAAAGTAATAACTGTTAATGTATAATGAGAATGAACAATAATCATGTAATCCTGTTTTCTATTAAAACACGAACCGTATTACGAGTAAATATAAAGTATACTAAAAATATAAGTAAATTATAACCCAGGAAAGGTGTTTTCCGATGTTTATATTCCCTTATACCGCCTACCGACATTGCCCGTATTGGCGGCCCACGGCCCACGCAGGCACTGCCACTATTGCAAAGGTTGAAAAGGTACTCACATCGATCCGCCCACGTCACAAAAAAGGCTGTAAACAAAGGGATAAAAGTTTATTTTTCCAGCGATTTTCAAACATTCGTTATTTTTTAACGAATGTTAATTACTGCAGAAATCCATGTGAATCGAATTCACCGATTCAACGGCTTGTTATTTTTAATGTATCAAATACTTTCTTGGGCATGTACAGGAAATGGAGGGAGACAGCAGGATACCGGCGTTTGTTTTTTTTGTTAAATTTCATGATACCACGATTCACCGTTGTCCAAGTTCTTGCTACTTCAGACAATTATCAGTCTGCTTTATAATTAATATTTGAAGAAAAAATAAACTGTCAATTTTATTTGAATTTTTATTGGTACTTTTCTTTATCTTTTGAAGGTTATACCCATCACACTAACTAAATAACGCTACACATCTAAACGAAACATAAAAACGAACAAGACACAGAAAATAAAATTAGTTTGAAGGTAATATTGTTATTTCTGAATTAGACATATGAGATCGGCAAACATGAAGTATAATAATTAATATTTTTTTAATGATAAACTAATGATTATAAGACAAGATTTTTACGCATAGCACAAAGGATAGTAAATTATTATAAGCAATAATTAGTCGCCTGTAATATCAATACAAATTGAAAATATCTCCCGAGTAAAAATAATTCCTGTCGGCGGGATTATTGCTTATAATGATTTATAATAATTAGGTTCCAATGGTCGAGTGGATAAAGACGTTGTCCATCTAAGACAGAGATCATGGGTTCGATTCCCAGTTGAGACCTTTTATTTTCGGTGTCCTGTTCTGTTTCATATTGCGGTTGGATTTGTTAGTTGTAATTTTTTTCTCGACAAAATTAAGCAAATCTAGTCGACGTGTACTGTTTTTTGTTCGAAGGCGGTCTGCAGTCGTGCCCGGGACAGGTGACAAGTTACCGACATTATCGATAAAACCTTTATCGGTATGCTCATGCTAGGAGGACAGATCAATCGTATAATAAAATGGATGTGTTAATATGGCTAAATGGACGCAAGCCAATTATTATCATTCCCGTGTAAAGAATCTGTCAATATTCAGTACCTTAAATAAATACGGCTATTTTTAGCTGAAGTAGTAACTGTAGTAAATTTCAACCAACAAAACGACTACTCCACACTGTGGAGTATCCACAGATAACAAATAATTCGCTCATAAAATATCTGGTTTTCTGTAAAGGGGTTGCACGCTAAATAGGTTCCTAGGCGGGAGACAAACAGATTTAGATGAAAATTTATTCGCCAGCCCCCTAATTTATTGCCCCTAGTTTCCCTCCAGCGGAATTTTCCAGGAATAGGAAAGCATCGATTTGTCAAAGTCTCGTGACTAATGAGGTAGGTTTTCATGGGATTTTCCGAGAGTTCACTATTTAACTACTAATGTGAATGTAAAAAATGCTAAAGATTAGCCTGACAAAGACGTTAGAAACAAAAAGTTACTTTTATTTTGTATTTCAAAGGTAATTGACCTACACGAGTTCTCTCTTTCCGTCGCAGCGTAAATATAATAATATTACAGTGGGTGATCAAATTATTAGAGCCACTGTGCAAAATTTGCATATTTTATGTTTATAGTGACATTAAAACAAAGATTCTCTCCCAGGCACCCAGAAGTGGTTTCCGGATAGGGACTACACATTTATGCACGACTCAGAACCTTGCGACAGAACGAAAATCGTGATGAAATTGCTCCAGGACAAGTGAATGTTTTTAACTGCCCTGGCAATTCGCCAGACATCAAACCAGTAAGGACCTATGGAAGCTGATGAAAAGGGAAATTTCTGATATTATGATCACAAACACGCGCCATGATAGAATAATAATATAAATAAATTAAAAATATAATGCTTGGCGTAGAAGCGAACAAAATAAAAGACAACTGTCCAAAATGCGTAGAATGCATGCTAAGAGGAATTCGAGGCTCTCATAATAATAATAACATGGCATATATATAGCGCATTTTAGTGTCATTTCACTTCAAGTGCACTTTACTATAACAAACATAAAAACGGTAATTTAGTATTAGTGGTCAGTTGCACCTACTTTACAAAGATAATATAAAAAAGAACTTACCCCCTTTTAACCTTTTTAAGGTTTTTTGTTGTTTGTTTTTGGGGTGTTATGCCGTGTTGCGCTAACTCCTTCTTTAGCCGACGTTTCGGACAGCGTTGCAGTGTCCATCATCAGGGCAGATCCGGTAGATCCGAAGATGTGTGCAACGCTGTCCGAAACGTCGGCTAAAGAAGGAGTTAGCGCAACACGGCATAACACCCCAAAAACAAACAACAAAAATGCTTTTGGCCGTGAGAATCTAAAAACTTTTTAAGGTTCATTAAAATTTTGTTTGCCAAAACCAACGTACCTACATGCAATAATAATGTCTTAATTTTACTATGAACTCAATAAATTTTTTTTTTAAAAACTCCTTGAAAAATGCTCCAATGCATTATCTAAACCGCTTACAGTACTATTCAACCGCCTCTTGTTCCTCGGATATTTTCCAAGCCGCTAAAATGTAATGTAGGAGTAAGAGATAACATGCTAAAATGGTTTATTATCAAATCGTAAACTATTTGTTAAAATAAAATCTTTGGTATCGAAAGCAAGGTAGTCACCTTGGTTCGGTTTTGTTTCTCATTTTCATTGACGATATAACAAATTGCTTCGAAGATGTCGAAGATGCTCTTTGGTGATGACATCAAGCTATACAAAAAAATAACTGATGTAAATCATTGCCAAATACTACAGTCAAATATTAATAAGTTTAAAGATTGGTGCGTACAAAATAATCTGTTTTTAAATGTAAACAAATGCAAAACTCTGACTTTCTGCAGAAATAAAAATCCTGTTTTATTTGAATATTCCATTGACAATACAGCTTTAGAAAGAGTCACGGAAATGAGAGATCTCGAAATTATTTTGGATGAAAAACTAAGTTTCGCCAATAATATCCACCAAATTGTAAACAAAGGCATGAAAACACTAGGTCTCCCTCTTACAAAATTCACAATAACATTGAGCGAATACAAAAAAATTCTACGTTTTATAAATTTTAAATTAATATCCCACTAGAAGACTTACAATATCATTTCTTATTAAATACTCTAAAAATACACACATTGGAAGACAGGCATAAAATAAACGACTTAACTTTTTTATTCAAGATTCTAAACTCTAAATTCGACTGTTGTGAACTTCTGCAACTCATAAACTTACGAATATCTACAATAACAACACGACAAAATACACTATTCCACTACAACACACATAAGCGCAATTACATTGCGAACTCCCCAATACAACGGTTTCACACTATGAGAAACCAATACTTAGGTGATGTCGATATATTTAATATTAACTTTGCGAATTTTGTGGATTACGTAAAAGACTTATTTCAACACTATTCCTAAATGGAAGTTATATTTTTGTAAACCAGTCAAATCGCTGTATTTTTTAATTTATGTTCTTGTTATTTTTAATTTTATTTCTTGCATATATTATTTTTTAATGTAATTTTATTTTTATTATTTCTTTCTCGTGTTTCAAAACTGTCTGTCATTAAAATTGTACCACCTACATGTAAAAGCCCTCTGGGCGTTAAATAAATAAATAATAAAATTTAAAAGCGGCCCTAATGGTAATATTGATATTTTAATATACGGGCGGGATTTTATACATACACCACTTAAGTATTTGAACTACACTCGGCGTCATAAAAAAAAAATAAAGTAAGTTTCCCCACCCAATACATTTAACCCAAACAATATTTATATCTATTGAAAGTAAAATTAAAGACCTCTTATATTTTCATTTCATAAACGATAGAAGTTTTCAGAGTAAGGGAAGTTAAAAAAATGGTGCGCGCATGTTCTTTACAGGTGCCACAACTTGTGAAATCTTCCTGGGTTATAAAAGGAGCAGTTAAAAATAAAGGTCATTCACTATCTGAACGTTGAAGAGGACACACGCTAGAAAACAACCCCTTAAAATGGACACCACTGCTGATGAAGCCGCTCAAGTGGTGGCACTACTGCAATCAGGGATGCGACAGTGTGATGTTTGCCCGGCAACTAAACGCCGTTTGACGGGTTTTCGAACGGTAACTTCATCCGGTGGCGCGGAACAGTGCGCCGACGCTGCGCATCCGAAAGCGACTATCGCTTTATTGTCTCGTAAGATTTTGCGATAGGTGCGATTTTTTTGACGCCGAGTGTAGTTTCGGACATAATCGGGCCTTCGTCAGGGCAGCACACAACCAATGTCGGAATGTTAAGAAACGTAGGTTACAAGGGAATTATCAGTGGCAGGATAATATTCACTTTAAGGATTTAAAACGGCAACACTGTCGGACCGTAACTATTAACTTTGGCCAATGATCCCAATGTCCAAAGACAATGACCGATAGCTGAATGCAGGGAAGTTGGCAATCATAGTGATTGGTATCGCAGCTTCCTGGTGAAAATTGTCTCGGCGTCTCTAAGATCGTTTGCAAGTCATTGATCATCCACGCATGCAAATAATTTAATAGCATTTTGAGTAGTTGTTACTTACGGTATCCATAGAAGCCACAAACGGCGAGCCAGTTTTCCGCTCCAATAACGATTTAAATAGTGAACGAAATTCAAGTAATGATTAGTGATGTACACGCAGGAATATTCCCTGATCTAATATAAATTCCCTAAAGTTGGAAATTTATTTATTTTATTTAGAAAGTCATTCTGAATGAGGATGTCTTTTTTGAGGAAAATATATAATATTTAAAAAGTTTTTTTAATTTGGTTTTCGATATCTCCAAAAATGACGTAGTTATTATTTTTCATGAGCCCAGTGAACTCTGATAAAACTTATGCAATCGCGTTTCGTGACGTCACTTGAGACACAATTACATTATTGCTTATATCTTCGGTATTTTCCAAAAACGCTGTTCCCATCATGGTACATTGTAAATAACATGACCTTTCGTTTTAGGAGACAACTTCATGGGGATTTCACCATTTAGATGAAAATTCCAGCAATATTTCCCTGTCACGGGAATATTCACCAAAAATAATTTACCGGGAATTTATCTATCAATAGTAGTGATGGTGATCAAGACTTTTTGAGTCTTGTTCATGAAGTCAATTTGGTTAATTAACATGCTTCCGGGATGCACATCCTAATTTAAACAGGTGATTTTGGATAATTAGCGCCGCAGTCCGATATTTTGGGTTTGCTTCGCCTAGTTAAAAAATAAATAAATGAACTAATCGAAGTGGAAATTAACCCACTTCCCCACATCTGATCGAGCTGAAACTCCGCAGATTTTAGTCAGAAACATACATAGACTGTATAATACATCAATGGAAACAAAGCATCAACTTTTGGTGGCTCGCATGTACACAAACGCGCGCACACACGTATTTTTCTAATATTGAATGACATTACATTAAAGTTAATATACGAAATAAATTTCGGTATTATCCAATTAGGATTTGACTTAGGTGTTAGCGGTGTTGACTCCAGTCCATGGGAAGGAAAGTTCAATCCTCAAATATACCAATTTGATTTATTTTTAGTTTTAAAAGACATTTTAAAAGTTCACATCAGTTTAAGAGGCAGTCCCCGGAGAGGAAGGTTCAATCCTCAGATCGAAAACTGGAAATAGATGTTTGGCTGGAGCAGATCCCCGACGAGGCTCAGTTCCTGGTTTCAATTCTTAGATTACTAGCTTGTAACCTTTTTGTTTTGTCAGTTGTTTTAATCTACGTGTGACTTGATTTCAAAATGGCTTCTACTGGTAACCGTTTAGTTAAAAGAAAGTTTGACCTTAGCCCCTTTGTTTGCGATGAGAAGTTACCTATCATCATTTTACTTGACTATTTTTATTATTTATTTTTTTCTCGTTACCAAGGCGAACCTTTTCTGACTCACTGAGTGCCCATCGGTTGGTCTTGTCACGTTGGACGCTTTGTGAACCAAATACCGCTTGAAAAAATACACTCATCGATTTTTAATATCAAATCAAGCTTATGGACGCTGTACCGTTCTTTGACAATGGATAGGAATTTTTCTCAAAGGTTACAAAGTTTTTTTTAATAAGGTTACAGTCCTAACCATAATATTTTCATAATATTCCTTCAATATCCCCTCGCAAAGACTCAGAAATAATGAACTGCTCTTCCTCAACCATCATTCGACAAATTATGGATATTATTCACCATTGTCCAGAATGTGTAGAATGGTCAACTCAAGTCAAAACCTAACTTTTTTGGGATGATTTGAATGATTTTTGCCAGTCGCTAAACAAGTGACGGAATATTATAAGTGTCCCGTGGTCCTGACCCACGGCGTATTCTTGACTTGATTCGACTTGTCACTTTATTTTCTTATATTATATCTACCATATGTCTTTGCTTTCATGTACCTTTGTCTACTCCTGTATTTTTCATTTTACTTTATTCGTGTTATTATTTTGTAATTTGGACGATGTCCGTTAATAAATAAATAAATAAATTATGTACCTAGCTCAAGTGCATCGGTAATTATTATTAATAATTAATAATTAAGTGCGTCGATTTTATCGACGATGTCGGTTATTTGTCAACGTTCTCGAGCATGACTGCAGATCGCCAACGAATTAAAAACAGTTTACGTTGATAGGCGTAATTGTTTTTTTTTTTATGTTTATTATTAAATACAAATTTCACATTACCATTCCTTATTTGGGCTACATGGAGAGCAATTATCTTGTTAAAAAAGTGCATGGCAATTTCCTGATAATATTTTAGTCATTCCGAATATATCGGGAACACGTGTTCTTTTCATAGTAAATTTCATGACGGAATGCGACAATATCAGTATGTCAATATCAATACTTGTATGAACACGTGTACAGCCGTCCTCATAAAATATTAGCTTTTAACTATTTGACTACCATAATACGGACATGTGTCTAGTGTGGTAGTCGAAAAGCATGTAAAAAACTGTATACAAATATATTTTACGAATAAAGGAAAAAAAAAACTGATATTTTGTTAGGAACTCTTTAAATTCATTCATTAAAGGCCTGCAGTCCCGTTTTTAACAGGAAAACTAAAAATTAGACGTATTTTTAGTAAATTAACAAAATTTTATATCGGTGAGTTTTCTCCGATAGCAATATAAATGAAGCAATATTTAACAAACCAAAAACAAATATAAACATAAATTAAAAATCGAAGCAAAAATAAACTGAATTACGGAAATGGACATTTCAAAGAAGATAGAAATTAAAAATACTCAAATAATGTTAATACACGCAACAGTATACATATTATATGCCTTCACTTTGAAAGAAGTCAAAATTACAACACTCATTACAACTGTATAGACGTGAATCTTAAATTTGTTGTTTGTTCGTACTCGGGAATGTTGACAATTAATCGACATTGTCAATAATATCTTATTGATGTGCTTGTGTTTGGGGATCTGATGCATTTACTTTCCGATTCCGACTTGATCAGTTTGATCATCACATATTAATCGCAGTTGACATATTATCGATGATGATGATGATAAATGATAAAGCGGTGAAATGGGAGATCTCACCCTTGGCTATAACCTCCTACAGAGAGATCCGTTGCAGGCTTCTCTTTCTGTAACACGATTTATTCGTGAGAAAGAGAGATAGGTTAGTACGAATCTATCAGCGGTGGGTGTGTCATTAGCCATCGTTATTAAATTAATTGACTGTTCTAGGCAGTGAAGATTGTCTGCGGCGGTTTGTACGTAACATTGTTTGGCCGTCTTGCGGTCGGGGGAAAGTCACGGCCAAATCAGGTGTGACACGAATGTGACGCATGACTAAGCTTTAAAATACTTTTTAAAAAATCTTCACACTTCAGTTAGCCCACTGGCAGATTGATGGTTCTGTAAAGGTTAACTACTGCTGATAGATCCGTTGAAACCCCTTCTTTTTAAACGAGACGTAATATAACAAAAAGTACTCTCAGTATCGCGCTGGTGTAAGAATGTAAGCGTTGGCATTGCTTGAAATGGCTTTTGGCTAAAGTGTTTTGTGACCAGCTCTGAATAGCTCTTCCCAACCTTCCTTTCCCCATCTCCTTGCATTCCCCACTCCCCTCAGTCCAAAATATCTTAATTAGGGATGCCGTAGTACCTCTGCTCCGACAGTTGGGGCTCTTTATGCTGTATTCACATTTCTGTTTTATTTTCTACTAAATAAATTTAAGTTTACTGAATAAAGTGAAATCCAAGAATTTTCATGTAATTTAACATTATATATGTTTTTAGTATACTATATAGAAATGCTTTGTAGGCGTGTTCTGTGAAAGTCCTATTCAAGTTCTGTTAATATATAATTATAGGCCAGTTTCTTGACAGAACTGAAATAATAACAAAACTTGAAAAGAACTTTCACAGAACGTGACAATTAAGCACGGGTTGTTTCATAGAATTTAAACAATTCATTAAATTTCAATGTTGATTTTCACGTTCTGTGAAGGTTCTATTCAAGATCTGTTATTATTTTAGTTTTGTGTAACAACTGGCCAATAATGATATAATAACAGAACTTGAGTAGAACCTTCAAAGAACTTGAAAATCATATTTGAAATTTGTCTGTAAGGGAGACAGAGCGCTGGCCTGTTGGGCTAAATGGAACATTTGTTTCCATTCAAATTTAAATGGAAGGCAATTCTAGTTTTCGTCTTTATTATCTGTATTTTGTTCTTCTTTATTCTTCAATTTAGGAGTACGGTATGGGTACCGCCGCCCCGGGAAACATTTATTGGATAACCGACACCCCTGCCATAGGTCACTAGTAGTTTGCTACGTTTGGTGACTTAGCAGGGGCGCCTGGGTTTATGGGTTGAGGTTTGTCTAGGTCTTGTCACCTACTGCGTGGTGGGTCGGATCGGGAGAGACTGGTTGAGGGAGATCTTTTGACCTCTCCAGCCGGACTCACTCTCTCGACCCATCGCCTTGTAACGCAGTGGGAGGGATGGATTGATACACAGACCCCAGATTTCTACCCAACCCCTCACAATTTTTTCCTCTCCTCCCTTTCCCTTAGAAGACTCCCCTTAGAAGTATTATATGTATATTCAAATTTTTGAATTCTGACGTAAAGTAAATCAATTTCCATAGCCATTGATGGAAATGAGGTAGAGACCTAAAGGATGTTATGCTAGCCTCTTAAATTCCTGACAGTATTAATGTGTGTATTACCATGACAGTTTGACATCTTTCACTGATTCAAACAAACAGATTTCTGCTTTACGACAATGATTTTTTCTTGTATAAACATTCTTATTCATAATAATTATTTAACTTGAGTCACAAACCAGAAGAACATTTCCGGGAAATTTGTGTTTTACTTACTCTTTTTGTCATCTCACAACAGTGCTGCTCTCCCAAGCAGTAAAATGAATTCTATGAATGAACGGGCATGACGCGCTGTGTTTGTAAATAACAAAAGTACCTAGTCACTTGGTCGTTAATGCGAAATTAATCAGATAATCAGTAAATTTGTGCGAATGAATCAAGCGAATGAATGAATAAGTGAACGTTGACTCAGGTGAAGTAAGTAGATACCGGATTTAAAAAAAAAACTCAGGTGAAAGGTGTTTAGAAGGTCACGGTTTGTAGTATTTATGTCAAGTATTGCATAAACATAATGTATAACAGTTTGAGTCGTTGCCAATATATAAAATGACAAAGTGTAAAGGTAGGCATTTGCGAACCGAGCAAGGAATTTCAGGAAAGTAACGAAACAACTGCGAGCGACGTTTCGCGCTATTTACGGTTGCTTTGTTCGTTTAGTTGAGATTCAGCTCGGCAGTTCGGCTCGCGTATTTACACGCAGCATAATATTTCATCCAGTATCAGCTACTAGAATTTAATGGATTTTCCCCTGTTTAGATTTGGGAACAATATAATGGGGTTATTGATTTATAGCACTTCTTCGAACATGATTTAATAATGTTAAG
Source organism: Hesperophylax magnus (assembly GCA_026573805.1). Lineage (NCBI taxonomy): Eukaryota > Metazoa > Arthropoda > Insecta > Trichoptera > Limnephilidae > Hesperophylax > Hesperophylax magnus. Next base: position 3,371,422 of record JAIUSX010000091.1, on the reverse strand, counting down.
GTGCTAGCGAAAGAAATGAGATTTTTTTCATACGTTTTTATATAACGGCGCTTGCTAAAACTTTTAGGGTGTGAAACATCGCCTTGCTTCCATAAAAGAGTTATATTTTGAAAAAATAACGCAAAAAAATGAACTTATCTAATAAAAAAATCATGCAGCGAGCAAAGATGTCACACAGTAGTTGCGAAGGCCTAGTTATTTAATACGTGGTAAAGCTAAAGTTACGGTTAAAAATCTACGGTAAAACAGTTAAACTTCATGTATTAACTCGGTTATATTACTAGAATTATTATGCTAATGTTACGCGCCCCTAACGTTGGAATATTTAAAACTTTAAATTATGCTTAATCCATCGATAATTAACATACCAAAAATTTGATCTGCGCTTCAAATTTTAAGTTACAAGCCATGGATAGTCACTTTTGATGAAACAACCGGGCCCAAGTTCTTACCTACAAATGCTTCATTAAAAACTTAAGCCGGTCATACACCTTTAAGTGCCATTTGTGCAGAAACTTGCGCAAGTATACTTGAGCGTGTGTAGGACGAATATTGCACAAGTTTAATCAAGTTTCCTGACTTGCGCAAGTCTTTTATAAAGTTAGAATTTTCAAACGTTCGAACGGAGAAGCTTTAATTTCAAAGGCTTCAGGAGGTTTTTAATGCAATTAGTACTAATGACTGTAACTCAAAATAAGATTGTTCGTTCATACGCAAACAATTGTGCCAGTCTTTGGGAGCTAATTTCAATTCACTGATTAAAATTATATTATTTCAATATCATTTCATTCAACCAGTGAAACAGTACATGTTTTCTGCCCTTCTGCCTTTTTCTTAAATACATCTACAGGGTTTTCCAATAAGAGGTGTTATTTTGAATAGCCCGCTATTTGGGTAGATGTTACTTTTGAAGCTGTCATTTTTTGACATTTGACAAGTAGAAACTACGTTATTAATAAAAATGGAACGATACACGCTTCAACAACGCATTGAAATTATTAAAATTCACTTGAGTGAATCAAATGCAAATCATCTTGAGTGATGAGGCCCATTTCCACCTCGGTGGCTTCGTCAAAAAGCAAAATTGTCGCATCTGGGGCTCGGAAAACCCAAGAGTTATTGTTGAAAAGCCTCTCTATCCTCAACGTGTGACTGTTTGGTGCGGTTTATGGTCCGGCTGAGTCATTGGACCTTACTTTTTCGAAAATGAGGCTGGAGCAACAGTTACGGTGAATGGATTGCGCTATCGAGAGATGATTAATGATTTTTTATGGCCGGAATTGGATGGTATTGATCTGGACAATGTTTATTTTCAACAAGATGGCGCTACGTGCCACACAAGCAACGAAACCATTGATCTTTTACGATTGAATATCAAAATAACGCCTCTTATTGGAAATCCCTGTACGTGACATTCACTTTTGTTTTCGGGAATGAATGAATGCAAATCTTGGAAGCGGAAATTAACCAACTTCTCGATACCCGATTGAGCTGAAAATCGGCAGATTGACTCATTGTCAATGCATTCTATCTACTTTTGGCGGCAATCAAGTACACACATACACGCGCAGACTTACAGGCATATCTCTGAAATCAGATGACATTGCAGCAGTTAATATAAATGTCGGTCCTATCCGATTCGCATTTGTTGAGGTTGGTAGAGATGTCGACTCCAGTTCCTGGGTAGGATGGTTCAATCCTCGGTCAAACAATTAAAAGAAGAAAATTTTTCTAATGACAGCCAAAGCGTCGTCAGTGGAAGCCATGAACAATATTAGTGGTATCGCAAAGCACAGCACAGCACGATCACCTTTCGCCAGAATTGATACCGCACAAGTATTGAAGGTGTGTGGTCGTAAGGCCGATCAAGTGTACTTGCGCAAGTCTTCAGCTTAAGACGGTACAATACCCTAAAATAAAGTCGGAATCTTAACAACGTAAGTGAAGAAGCTATGCACAAAATATGCGACACGCGGCCTTGGTGTATTAGACAGACCTACGGTTGAATTTGAAAACTTAACAACGTAAGTGAAGAGGTCGTGTAAAAAAATATTCGGTGCACGGCCCGGTGTAATGGACGGACCTACGGTCTAATTTACCCTAGCACACCTTGAAATTGATCTTTCCGTGGGGTTTATTTTAATTATTTCTGACTAACTTATTACTAAAATCTCAGATGTTTCTAGAGGAATTCCTTGGGAAGTTACTAATTCATCGTCTAGAAAAATAAAATCTGGTACTTACCGCTAATTTTATAATTAAAAAACCCTTTTTAAGGTACTGTTTTTATTAATCTTAAATATAAATAACATCCGTAGGTATCGGACAAAAAAAATATCGTTACGAATTAATTAAAATGTGAGCAAACCCCCGTTATTAGAGTCTTTTGTCGCCTTAGGTATACTTTACAAGTACAAGTTACTATAAGGTGTTTGGCCTTAGGTCGGATTTGTCATCTATATTTAACGATCAGTACCTATGTTAATACGTACTTATCTTGTAGTGGAAACACCCCGCCTCATCTGTCAAAGAATGCCTCGTATTGAAATAACTCGATCGAGGAATTCCATGTATATATATTATTATTTATAGAGAAGGAAATTTCATTATTCATCTCGGAATTCCTTTGTTGCTCCGTGACTCGAGTAAGTAAGAATGCGAAGATGTAGATAAACTATCTTACGATATTTTTTATTCATAACTATGTTGGTACGAGAGGCGGTCCCTTACAGTGACTTTTCAGTGAGCTACAGTGGTAAGATTGTAAAATACGACACTAAGGCGATGCGCTACGTCGTGTAATATTTTAAATTAAGCCGCTATCAATAACAACCCTTACGTAGATGGCGATAAGGTTTAAATTCCCGCTTAAAACCATCCGCCTGTTTTGATTTATGCAAGAAAAAAACATGGCCAAAAAGTGCCTTTTATTTTATTTTGTGGATGTTCAGGCATAAATATTTTTTTTTTATTCCATCATTTTATAAATAACTTAATTTGCCACATTATACAATAAAATCATCACCGAAAATGGGTTCGTAAGTAGGAGATTTTGAACTTTAAAGCCGTTTTCATAGGCCTTTACATTATTTTTTTCTGGGCTTATAAAAAGACTTATCTAAAAAATACTCGATTATTTCAAAAGCCAGGATGTATTCTACTCGCAGTATTTAAAAATTTGCACCTGAAAAATTTCTAGGCGATCAAATTTTCAAACCAAAAACACATGATTTTGCATTACTACGTATGGCATCGCCTTAATGATGTTCTTCTAGCTGATTTTTTTTTAAATTCATTACAAAGAACTCTGAAAATCTTCCTAAAAATTTTGAAATTTAAAACTTCTTTTTTTTCAGCAACAACATTAATGTCGTATTTTCAATCTTACCACTCTAGTTCACTGAAAAGTCACGTACCACTACGAATGTTCTGGTACCCACTTTTAATTTAAGCTTGGTAGTTTTTTATTGTGTACCAGTAGGGTGCATCACTGGATATCGCGTAAAAATGCCTGTATTACAATTAATTTGTCTCTTTTTGTATTTGTTGTATTGCGTATAACGTTAATTCATTTTATTCCTATCTTATTTTTTATATTCTTTTGACGCTATTATAATATTATTATTATGTTAATTTGAAAGCACTACGTTATGTAATTAAGTTATACTTAAAAATTAATAAAATACTTCGTTTTAACCACTTTTATTGTTTATTACCAACATGTTTCATGAGCAACGCTCACTTCTTCAGGGTTTTTTGATATACTTGTTTAATGTAAAACCCGACGGGCGTAAATTAATAAATAAAAATCTCAGTACTCAGTAAGTTTCCGGTTACTTAGAGCAACGCTGAGATTTGGTTGTTGACCAAATATAATCTATCGGTATATTTAGACGATAGATGATTGTGGTGATTGTTGTATGTTGTGATGCTGAGGAGTTTGGGGGAGGGGGGGGAGTAAGATTTGGTCACTAAATATAGTTAGAGCTATTTTAAGAAACGTTTTGATTCTGAGTGGTGGTATTTAACCAGGGCGATATGAAACGGATCTATAAGTGATATTCCTATTGGAGATAATAGACAATAATTCATAAAATGGCCTAAGGAAATTATATGTTGAGGTGTTACACTACGCTATAATCTTCCTCGGGAGAGGGGGTCAGACCAATTGGGAAACTGCCGCGGAATATCATTTCTTTGTATGGGAACTGTCACTTTGACAGATGACAGCCGCGTGACTACGGCGCCATAATGCATAAAAAGATCTTATTTTTATGGACAAATTTTATTTATTGATGATCTTTCTGGATGTTATTTTTCGTTCGTAAATCATTCAAGCTCGATTCGAAGTTAAGAGTACCGGCTGCGACATAATTTATAATTTTATATATTGACGGTAAAGTAGTTGAATTCCGCATAGAATTCATTATTAAGAAATTGAATTCATTAAGAAAACAACGCTTGATGTTAACTTAAATATCTAACGGAGACAACTATTTAAGTTGGGGGTTTAAGTAAACAATCACATAATAAGTTTTTTGGTTGTTAGTTTGGGTTATTTCAATAATTTATCCGTATTTCCTAACTTTAGAACTTGACATTGATTGAGAAAATATGGAACTTTAATGCATCTTTACATAATAATTTGCTATAACTAATCTCTCACGTCAGTAGTATAGTAATTATAATTCATTAATTAATAACCCTTCGATTAATCTTATTATGATTGATGCCTTCAAATTATATCGTAATGTTTTCCGATCGTTAGTAAGCATTAAAAATGAATCACATATTTATAAAACACTTACTTGCTTGGGTTTTCAATAATTACATTATTGACAGTGACATTTTTCTGGTAAAATTAATGTTTTCATTTGATTCTAGATTTATTTTCAAAATAACTCGATTGCTTATTATTTTTCGGTCGTGTGTTTTTTTAAACTTTCAATATTCGAGCGTGTGTGTTTGATTTTTTGCTTGAACAATTAAATGTAATATTAATAAAGCAAAGAGTGTGGTAATCTATTTTCTCCAGTGGCGGATCATGACTTTTAAGTGTACTGGAGTGCTAAAATATATTTTTAATTAGGATTATTGGCATTTAATGTTTTTCTGGCCGAAAACTTTTTTTTTTCGTCAATCGTTTTTTTGTAAGAAGATTCAATCGAAATCGATCAAATTGAAACTTTCCAAAAATCTTCATACAAAAAACCGAATTTTCTAAAAAAAAAAAAAAATATCGTTTCCAACTAAACAAAATTCAAAAAAATATTTACTGCACAAAAAGAGTACAAAGGGTATAGCTTATAGGTTACATTTTATTTCTTCCACCCAAAATCAATAATGTTGAATTTTTCAAACTTAGCAATATATCATACTCTCTGCCTATCCCTGTGGGGAAACGACATGTTGGTTAGTTAGTTTTAGTTACGACCAACTGAAAATGGCAACTTAATATTCTTAAAAATATATATATTGAAGTATGAAATACTCTCAGTAATACTCTCGTATAGTATAAAGGCAATAATACAGAATCGATGTGTGGCTTGAAATGGCTTTAACCAAGCTTTGTGACCAGATCTGAACAGTTTGGTACTTCCCAAATTTCCTTTCCCCATCTCCATCCATGGTTTGGGCATCCAAAGTCCCACTGGTCCCGAATAGTCTTAGTCGGGAGCAATTTTTTTTTTTTTTTTTTTTTTTTTTTTTTTAGGAGAAAAAACAGATACAGATATCAATTGACAAAAATATACAAAACATCAACTAGAGAATTCACCTGCATCCAAACTATTTCTCACGAATTGACTTAAACAGCAGTTAAAAACATTTACAAATATTTTGACTTATAAATAGGGGAAAAATATATACATTAGAATATTATTTTACAAAGAGATATATGAAATAAATGCGCAATATCCTTATAAGAAATCCTTATACAAATTATTTTTCAAAAAATTTAGAGGGTAAAACAAAAAAATATATATATATATAAATAAATAAACATAAATTTAAAAAATATATATATTTAAACGAAGTAAGTCTAAGTTGTTTACTTTTAACTTTGTAGGAAAACAGTCTTCAAGTGATTCGCACATTCTTCTGATTGGATCCCTGACACCAGCATTTGTACGCATCCTGCTAATGTGGAATAAGTCGTTAAGCCTCGTTACTCTGGGTGGTACTTTGAAGTTTATTAATTTCAGTAAGTCGGGACAGTCAATAACGTTGTTACAGATTTTATACAGAGTCATGAGATCAAGGTATGTTCGCCGGTTAGATAGAGTGGAGACGTTATAACTCGAGAGCATATTTATGTACCCGCGTTTGGGTGCACTCATTCTGTAATTGAGGCATCGCAGAAATTTCTTTTGAATACTTTCAATATTTTCTTTATAGATATCGTAAAGTGGATTCCATATGGAGGTGCAGTATTCAAGTTGAGAACGGACCAGAGTGTAGTAAAGAAGAAGATTTGTTTCAGGTTTTCGAAATTCACGGGTGTTTCTGATGACAAATCCTAGCATGCTGTAAGCTTTATTCACAATATTATCAATGTGCGCATCGAAGTGGAGTTTGGATTCAAAAAGTACGCCTAGATCTCTTATACAGTAAACGCGCGTTGAGATTGAGAGCAGAGAAAAGTTGAGATTGAGAGCAGTTGCGTAGGTAATTGTCTTAAATGAGAAAAGTTGAGATTGAGAGCAGTTGCGTAGGTAATTGTCTTAAATGGGGGTATCAAATACTGAGTTGTTAAATATATAGTTGGGTCATTTTTTACGTCACAGAATCCCATCATCATCATCAAAAATACTAATTTTGGTTGTCTGTGCATCCTGCGTAACTCTGTTTCAATGAACTCAATTTTGTTTCAAATGTATAATTTTCAAAATAAATACTGTTTTTGTGGAAGAATTCAGACAAGCTATTAAAAAAATTCTCCCATAAATATCACATTTATAACAGTTTTTTTTTGATTTGCTATCCGCGTGATTTATCTTGGATCTGCGCTAGTCTCATATAATTTGTATCGTACTACCTTTGCTTTTACCTGAATGTCAAATTAATAACCTTATATAAGAAAATACCCGCCGATTTGATTAAATCAGCCAACTTATTTTTCTCTTTTGTAAACAAGTTACGAGGGGAGAGATTGTTTGATCGACCTTTTTTGACATTTCATCCCTCCACTTCTCAAATTTTATTCGTTTTTGTGTTGGGGGAATGAATTGAAGTCTGTGGCAACCGGTTGCTTTTTCAGCGTAGGATTTTCAATGGTTGTTTTGTAGAAACATACATTTTACCTTTTATTGTTCTGCGAATGGCAATTCAAAGGGAATGTAATAATTTTATATCGTCGGGTTTTCATGAGGATTTCAACTAGGGTGTATAATTTGGAATTAATTCGGTTTTTCAAAGTAGTGTGTTAAAATATCAGTCCCTTCTCTGAAAGAAAACTTATGAGTTGTTTTTGTATTCTGTATAATTTAATAATATGTTTCGGTGAAGGTACAAAAACTTTCCAACGGTTACGTCTAGCGTCAACAGATATTTTGTCACAGGTAAAAACAAAAAACATGTTTTTACCTGTCGCAGGTGACATCTATATAACATAGGTATACTAAAACATACGCTTATTCGAATGCAACGTTCTGTCAAAATTTTAAAGCAATCGGTGAAGAACTTTCGGAGATTTAAGATTTTTAACAAACGAACATTGTTATTTATATAGGTAGAAGTTAGATAATATTCTGCTATAAAACAGAATTAATTGGGTGTCTTAACTTTTATTAGACAAGGGCGAAAACTTACTGATTTAGAGCATTGATAATTTATTGAAAATCTACAATAAAAGATATAAATTTGTTTTAGACCACTTTAATTTTAATTACACTCTACCGGCTTCGGAAGCACCCTTCCTTCGTCAGGAGAATATTAAAACTTGTAGAGGTGGAAAGAGGTGAATTAAAATTAAAGTGGTCTAAAACAAATTTATATCTTTTATTGTAAATTATGACGAGCCACAAAGTAAATGCTTATTACAAATATGTATTTATAATCTCTTCAAATCATTCGTAATCTGTTAAAGACGGAACTGTAGTCCCTTTACGAATGAATCGATAGGTTTCATGTTAAACTTTAAGTAAAAAGGAATGTATTACCGCGACATCGGAATACGTGTTCATAAACATCTTTAAATTTTCGCATTTCGTCATTATGTATTTTTTTTTTTTTTTTTTTTTTTTAACCATAGAATTTTGTACTGATTGTAGGTAGTTAATATACGAAATGTCAATGTAATTCCTATACGATCGGCATCTGGCAAGTTCGATATCGCGGTTGACTCCACTTCTCTGGGAAAGAATGTTCAATCCTCAGCCATTTAGGATTTTGACTTTACAATGTTAATTAAAAACCCTTCCCCAGTCGTCAAAAAAACAAGTGCGCTTTTGTCAATTTGAATTGCGCTTTTCTCGTTGTGTTGTGCGATTCCATTTTCACTGCCGCTGAAACAGGAACTGGGGTGTGCCGAGTGGCTTACGTCATAGGGCAACAATGGCTTAATTGGTTGCTGGGACAAAAAATTTTTAAATTTTTTTTTCGTGATTAATAAGAACAAACAACTTATATGATTCAAGTAATATAGAAATTGATTATTACATTTGATTCGATTTCATAACATAGATATATAAAACAGTTTGCAATACTATCATTTAATAACTCCAGATGAAAATATAGTTAAGAGCTGATAATAGTTGCACAGTCGTAGAAATTTCAGTCAGAAACAAACGTGCATATTTCATAACGCCGGAGCAAGGTGTTCGATAATTTTGATACTCCAGCGTACCGGTCCTCCGATATCTCCCTACCGTCCCGTACTGAGCAAACACAGTCACTGCGAAAGTAATAATAATCCAAGTAACAACTGCGCGATACGAGAGTGAAAAAGACACTTCTCGCGAGAGTGGAACAAACATATTTGACTGATCGTACCCCATGTCCTATTTTATCTCGATCGTTTTGCATTTTGTCTCTCTGTAAATGTATTTTATGCCGTTTCAGTTTCAAGATGGTAGCCACTTTGATAGTTAGTTCAGTGAAGATTATATTTGAGAATGTGAAATCGTCGTATTTATTTTCTTTCTCATTTGCGTTTTTCAATATTACCTACCTGATTAAAGAAATTTAAAAAAAAATAATTGTCATTGAGATAGTGAAGTTGCTTTGGACAAATTGTGTAATTACTTATTTAAACAAAATCATTAAATATATGGTTTATTATAATTTAAGTACCTCAATTTAAGAGAAAATTAGAAACATTCTTTTGTGGACACAAGGTCAGCTATCTGTTCACAGAACTTGTAGTATATTGTAAACGTAATTTATGTTATTATCAGTCATCAATGTCATCACCAAAGATTTTATAAAAATATCTCAATTATTACGAGAACAGACCGTCGTTCGCAACAAACATGAATAATTCCGTGTTCCGATAACAACAACATTTCTCTGAATCCAGGTAGGAACTCGATAGAGCGTGAATGAAGGCAGTTACACACCTGAGCAGATAGCCCGAACATTTCGAAGACGTTAGTCATCGACATTTTCTCTTTTTTTGGAGAAGTCATCGCCGCCAAGTCTGAACGAGCTCTGTTCATTTTGAATAGTTTCATTGTCATGGAAGAAAAATGAAGGATGTACTCGTATACTATAATTTTTAATAATTATATTCGTTATGTCCTGTTCGACTTACTGATGATCTTTTCGATTCGTTTCATTGTAACGATTTTTAAAAATTATTTTAATCAGCGGAACAGAATGCTCTGCCTGCCATGTAAGGAAAAATAATGCAATATAAGAAAAATATTTTTAAAAAATGACACCTCAAAAAACAAAGTTTAAAAATATGTATTATACCTACATCTATTTTCAAATGTCTTTTAAAACTTAAAACAGTGGTTTAAGACGCCTGTCCCGGTAAGACGAGAGAACCTGGGTTCGAATCCTAGTTGCGACTTTTTATTTTTCTGTGTCTTGTTCTGTTACATGTTTCGTTTAGATTTATTAGTATTATCTTCTTCTTCAATGATATTGATTGGTATAATCTTCAGAATAAGTTAACAAGCAAAAGTTGTTCCTGAATATTCATTTAGACTTTTAAAAAGTCAAGGTATCTCTTATAAATAAAATTAGGATATGTTTATCCGATACACTATCTAGGTTATAAACCAATTTTATTAGATACTATTTGTTTACATTTTAATAGGTAGATGCCAAAAAATATGGGAAAAATTAGTTGAAGATGATATTGTTGATCGTGAATTTGAAATATGAGATCGACAAATATGACGCTTAATAAATAGGTCCCTATTGTAGTTTATTGACAAACAAAAAAAGGTTAACATTGTTGCCATGGCAGTTTTCTTACCAAATAATAAAGCTATCAGAAAGGGTTAAAGTGCGTATGACAACGCTGGAGAAATATATCTAAGTATTTATCAAACGCAACAGAGAAAATGAAATCGAACAAAAAATCGGGAAAAATCATTAATATTGGGTTTGTCTACATGCGTTGATAACTTGCCGAATAGTGCGGTAATGAGCCAGAGGGGTACGGGGTTTCGTTCACCGTGCGTTAACCGATAAGGTTTAAATTCCCGATTAACACCATCCGCCTATTTTGATTTATGCAAGAAAAAAACATGGCCAAAAAGTGTTCCCATCATTTTATAAAAATTAACTTAATTTGCCACATTATACAATAGAATCATAACCGAAAATGGGTTCGTAAGTAGGAGATTTTGAACTTTAAAGCGGTTTTTATAGGCCTTATACATTATTTTTTTCTGGGCTTATAAAAAGACTTATCTAAAAAATACTCGATAATTTCAAAGGCCAAGATGTATTCTACTCGCAGAATTTAATTAAAGCATCTGAAACATTTCTAGGCGACCAAATTTTCAAACCAAAAACACATGATTTTGAATTACTACGTAGTGCATCGCCTGTATTTAAAACTAACCCCTATTGTTTTGCTTTCAGGCTCGCAGGGGAAAGATGGCGCGGAGCCCCCGGGAGTCCCGGACATGACGCTCATGTCGGACATCACGGAACACTCCATCAATGACAACCTGCGCAGAAGATATGATTACGACCGCATATACGTATCCTTTTCAATACCAACCAACGTACGAAGTCTCTTCAAAATGTAAGTTCCGACCTGTATTTTTCTTCGTAAAGAGTGAAGCACGGGAGGTATCTATCTACCCATTAGAAAAAGGAATTTTATTTGTATTGCGGATATTGGTATTACCTACGCGAAGGTAGAACTATTCTCACGTAAGAATTCAATTGCCTTAGTATAACTATTCTCACGTAAGGATTCAATTGCCTTAGTATAACTATTCTCACGTAAGGATTCAATTGCCTTAGTAGAACTATTCTCACGTAAGGATTCAATTGCCTTAGTAGAACTATTCTCACGTAAGGATTTAATTGCCTTAGTATAACTATTCTCACGTAAGGATTCAATTGCCTTAGTAGAACTATTCTCACGTAAGGATTCAATTGCCTTAGTATAAGTATTCTCACGTAAGGATTCAATTGCCTTAGTAGAACCATTCTCACGTAAGGATTCAATTGCCTTAGTAGAACTATTCTCACGTAAGGATTCAATTGCCTTAGTATAACTATTCTCACGTAAGGATTCAATTGCCTTAGTATAACTATTCTCACGTAAGGATTCAATTGCCTTAGTAGAACTATTCTCACGTAAGGATTCAATTGCCTTAGTAGAACTATTCTCACGTAAGGATTTAATTGCCTTAGTATAACTATTCTCACGTAAGGATTCAATTGCCTTAGTAGAACTATTCTCACGTAAGGATTCAATTGCCTTAGTATAAGTATTCTCACGTAAGGATTCAATTGCCTTAGTAGAACCATTCTCACGTAAGGATTCAATTGCCTTAGTAGAACTATTCTCACGTAAGGATTCAATTGCCTTAGTATAACTATTCTCACGTAAGGATTCAATTGCCTTAGTGTGAGTGATATGAAGATTCAAATGATTGTAATACATTTTAGGAATACATATGTATCATTAGTGTTTGGAATGTGCTGATTCAGCGGCAGCTGGCCGGCTGTCGCCTCAGCAATCTTCACAATAAAAATGACAACACCTCATAGACATATGAATATTAGTAGACCTGCCCTAAGTGATTAAAAGCGTATTATTCCCCACTCCCCATACCGGTTCCATTAGAGCCGGCTGTGCTCGCGTATGGCCTCAAGTAAATTTAGAAAACGTGACGTCATCATTCTTGTACGAACTAGCGTCGAGCTATGGTCGAGGCATCATCGGTTCATTTTACGAAATAACACGGCAAAATGGTGGCTTGTGCTATGAAAACTTGTAAAAATAGATGTGAAAAAGAGAATAAACCCAATTGTCGTATTACATTCCATATATAAGCATTATTTTAAGCATATTCACATCGTATAATATGGATCAGTTGTAGAAACATATACTATCACATCGAGATACGTCTGGACGCGAAACACAAAGCTAGTTGGTTGCTGGGAAGTAAATTATGAACATTTATAAAAGTGTCTTAACTAAATACGTAAACGAAATATTCGACTCTGAAAATAGAAGAAATTTATTTTGCCGAATTTGGACTTCGCAAATTTGTTCATAACGTGGCGAGTAATTTGCGCTCAAATGTAAAAATGTCTATGCATTCAAAAGCAGATTTTACTTTTAAGAACTAAATGGTGATATTATAATGCGAGATGCCTATTTACTGTCAGATTGATTTATTGACGAATCACAGTCAGCTTTCCTCTCTGCGTCCCGCAACTCTTGTTTTAACCCCTCTTCCTTAACTTCTCGTCTATTAATATTCATATGTCTGTGCAACACCTCTATTTCGTGAAAAGTTCGTTTTTTTAAACTTTTGGTTAGTTTCTAGTGTATGTTTACATGGTGTTAAGATACGTACCTAACTTACTAATCAGCGTTTCCTGCGGTTATATGGAGAAATATGTAGATAGTATTGTGGTATCCAGTGACTTTTCAACTAAAAAGAGTCGAAGTTACCAGTGACAAAAAGAATAACATTTTTGACTCCAGATAATGATAAGAATCAATGGTTGAAATAATTCAGACCCTTTTCATACAAAACTTTAATTTGGATTTGAGTCCAAAATACTCAACCAATATGAAAATATTTTTTTAATCAAAAGGTGTAACAAATATCTACTAAGGATATTGATATTGTTTATTTTACTGTGGCAACTGATATTGTTTCTCTATCTGCACAGACAGACTGAGTCACAGCAACGCGTGGCGGGGTACAGCTAGCTTAAAATACAAATAAATAAAAGAGCACATATTATAAAATAGAAATACATATATTTTGTATTTCATTGTTTTCTTTTTAAATTTTGTATTGTGTAGGTATAAAAACTAAATCAATAATTTTACTTAATGGAACTTTATTGGTCTAGAACACTCTTTTTCAACTAACTAACTAACTAACCATCACGCCGTTTCTCCGCAGGGGTAGGCAGAGTGGACGGACCGCCAAACTACTCGGTCTTGGCATACACTTCTTGTCTCATTCACATTCATACATCGTCCCATACATATATATTGTGTATTTCTTTGTTTTCTTTTTAAATTTTGTAATGTGTAGGTACAAAAACTAAATCAATAATTTTACTTAATGGAACTTTATTGGTCTAGAACAGTGTTTTTCAATCTTTTTGATTACGCGACCCCTTTACAGGTTGAAAAAATCTGGCGACCCCCTTTGGCCATAGATACAGAAAAAAGCTAGTAATTTAAATAGGTTGATTATTTTCTCTATTTTGGTGCCTATATTCATTATTACGGCCTTAAGTAAGTACGAGGTAAGTTGGTAAGGCTGCGTTTATTTTTGAAAAATAAACAAGCCCATCCTTCTCACTGAAACAGTGTTTTTATTGTGGTTAGAACCTCGCCTTTTTCCTTTTGCCGGCGACCCCCCGAGTAAGGCTTCGCGACCTCCCTAGGGGTCGTGACCCACAGATTGGAAAACGCTGGTCTAGAACATACGAATGTTTGTTTCTTAAATAAATAAATTCAAAACATATTCGTGCTATGCCTTTTGATTAAAAAAATCATTTTTGATTTTGGTTGGCTATTTTGGCCACAAATCCAGGCTGCGCAGTCGTTCCTGTATAGTTTAGAGAATATTACAATGTTGTCACATAACCGCGAAAATTGTTTAGTCGTATTAGAGGATAGGCGGTGATTGTGTTTAGCATACATACTCGTAGGTAGGTACTGTTAAGCCCCCGTATTCCCAATTTGTACCGATTTATAACAAGTTTTTCGTTAACTATTTAATTTTTTAATTTCCAAAAAAACGTTATTGTTGAAGATAATGTCTATACATTTGTTTTGCCGAAAATTTAATTATATGAAATTACCTCGATAGAAAAAAATCGTTTTTCTCTGTTTTTTTTCAGCGATGTTGGTAGACTTCTTTGCAAGTTTTGCGAGCGCAAACATACTCAGGCTGAATTTTTGTATACAAAGATATTTCTAAATGCCTACAGGGCTTTTACATTGTACGCATCTTTTAAAATTAAAGTAATTACAAAGTAACGAAAAATATTTATGTTTGAAACTTTTAATTCGTGGCAGAATTCGTTGTTATATTATAATCTGATTTGTTTAACTTGCTCCACTTAATTCTTTTAAAACAGGACAGTCTAAAATAATTAAGTATGTTAATTTACGTTTGGTGAGTTAGCAGGGGTACCCGGGTTTCATGCATCTACCCATCTACTGTGTAGCAGGCCGGATTTGTAGAGACTGGTTGAGGGAGATCTTTTTACCTCTCTGGCAGGACTCTCGACTCTCGCCTCCCACCGTAGTGGGAGGGATTAATTTAAACGTCTGTCACCCTTCCTACTCACCCCTCGTACCCTTTTTTATCCCAGATATTTCCTTAAAAAAACTTCCATACAGCATCTTCAAAGATGAGCCCTGAATGCAATTATTTTCCTCAGAGCCTCCTGTGTGTATTCATAACTACATAACGCTCTTGCCAGATTCTATTCATAAACAGCATAGCAAAAATGGATTCGTGCTAAAACCTCATTTTGTGAATAGTGCCATCCAATGCAGTATTTAGTTGGTAATAAAACGTCCCCTGTAACGGTGTCTGAGCACGTCCCGTTTATTTGGTTTTAAACTCGCTCTTCTGTCACCTATAAATTGTCAATAAAACGTCTCCTGTGGGTGGCGGTAAATTTTATGACACGACACTATTTCGAAAGTGGCTTACAAATAAACGATTCGTAAAGATGGATTAAAATGAACTTCCCGTCGTTTTGGACACATCTGATTGTACGCCTTCTACCCACGATACGAGGGTTATCAGAATAATACGTATTTTTATGGTGCACTTCCTTACACTATTTTATAGAATTTCATTATGAAATCGTTGTTGGACATTTCTCGATGCCACCAACGTTCGTTGTTAGGAATGCGTGAAAAATGCATGCCACAGTTCTGGTGTCTTTCTTTACTTACTCAGCCTTCGTGATTTCATTGAAATTTGTGTCAACACTTGCACACAATAAGCCATCATCTCTCTGAAGCCACAGTTGGACAGATTCGAGATTGGGATCTGGTTTGTACGGCGGCTCATTGTGTCCGACAGAAAGTTGGAGATAAGCCGTTTCGATAATTCCGGAATGGTGTGACAGTCACGCAATTCAGTCAAGCTGTCCATTGTGCATGGGAAATTAGCCCTTGTGGAAAATTGATTCTTTACTAATCAGTAGTGACTTGCTTTAAATTACCTATCAAACGGTGGGAAACGTGAAACGTTCGTCTATTTTTTTCATTTAAAAGAGGTAGAGTACTTTTACTACTAATAGAATCCCGAAAGCGTGTCTGGTAAGCCCTTTCACACCCTACACAATTATAGCGCTACGATTATGTCAACGTTGATGATTCCTGAAGTAGTCTGATATTAGGATTAATCGCATGAAAATACTTAGCGGTAAAGAAACACAAGAACTCAACTTTTTTCTTATATTTCTTTTACTCCACTGCAATGTTTCCTCATTAATTCAAATGTCACACGAGTGAGAAGGTATGTAGATGGGTAGCTACCACAATGTTTGATCAATCATCTAACTACAATAGCCTTTGATTTCATCCCCTTTGTAATTAATTTAGTCGTTTATTTAATAGCGGAATTAGTCTTTGTCTTGCCTTAAATAATGTAAAATTAGAATATTTAATTATCCATCCTGTTCCCAGTGTCCGTGGTTGGTTCCGCATATCGCCACGGACTTGACTGTGTCCACTTTTGATTCTGCCTAAGAAAACAAAGACATTGTCACCATGAATCAAGACGTGATGAATCAATATTCATGACTTCCTTTTAAGATTCCCGTTACATAAATGAAAATTTCCAGCCCTGCTCAGTTAATTAGTAATACTATTATAGTTTTTAAATATTTCTACTTTATTATTCCCGGCGCAATCAAGGTCTTTACAAAATTATCGAATATTTCAAAAATTATCGAAAATGTTTGAAAATTATGTTGTATTGATTATGTCCATGGCTACTTCAGATGTAAAAAACAATATTTCAATTTATTGTAGATTCATGAATTCTTATTTTTATGTTTCTTTAACCCTTTCACACCCGCATGTAATGCTTGATTATTGCTTGATCATGTTACTCAGAAAATTATTTGAAAAATTTTAATATATAATGTATTTTTTTTTTTTTAATTTTTTACGTTAATTTGGCTTAACATTGGAAGGTATTTTTTAAATAGAAAGGTAAAATAAACATTACACAAAAGTAATACAAATAACTGTTTCATGTCAAAAATGTACATTTACAATGTACTGATAATCTCCGAGGTTTGAAATAAATAACATTTAAACTAAAATTCATTCAGAAACAAAGAAATAATCTAAGATCTTTAAAAATTCGCCATTCTAGTCGAAAATATATCTGACGCTACCAGTGTTAATTTGAATGAACATTGAAATTCATTTACGATATTCTGGCAAATGACTGTGAACAGTGAATTGAACTGATGTTATTATTATAGAACACATCTTCATGCGTTAAAATATTTGTAATTCGAATAGAAAATATTGATATCTCACCTTAAATGAAGTAATCAATGACGGCAGAAATTCGATGAAACTCACAATCAGCAGATGTCAAAATATTTATCATTTTTGTGGCGAGAATAAGGATTTCAACAGAGCGGAAAAAATAGACGCCACAGAGAAGATTACAAGCTGTAAGAAACCAAAAACATGGCTTTTCTAAATCGCTACCGTTACGGTAAAAAAATCACAAAGTTCGGGTTAATTTGAATTAACACTTAGGCTGAAAGGGTTAAGCCTTTAGGCATGACTGATGTAAATATTACAGGTATTGATTACATTATAATATAAAGGTAAAATATCTATATAATATTGTGAAGGGTATCTTGGGGAAATATGCCAAATCTGGCCTTGATACCTTTGTTCGGAGCTAAGGGGGAAAATGAGATAACTGTGTTAATATTTATATCAACACAATAATAGCACAAAGGGTGAGTTGCGTGCCAGAATATTTAGAATTCCTGACAAAAAGTACAGCGTATTGCTTAGTAACCAAACTACGTCTTCCTTTTTTTATCTTCCCAAATTTCCTTTCGCATCATATTAAGGTTATTATAGTCTCACTGCCTCTACAAACTACAACAAGTACTTTGAAGCTCTCTTGTCTGGCTATTCTCAGGATGATCGATAAATTCCAGAATGTTCTGTTTCATTCCCGACAAGCCTTCGACCCATTTTATCTTTCGTCGTTGTTTTCCTCTCTTTAACCCTTCAGTACTTTCATCACATTGGTTCAGTTTGTAATGTTTTCTGTGTAATTCAAATACGCTATATATATCTTATTTTTTAATTTTCCGTAAAAACAAATACTGTTTTAGAAAATAGATAAAATTATCTTCCCGGTGTGTGCATTTAAAATAAACATTTACTATTTATAAATAATAAAATTTTAATATCAAAGTGAAAAATGTTGTCAAAAACGCTAATCACATTTTATTTAATTTTTTTACTCCAATCATAGATAAATTGAGAGAACTCGATATTTCGTTTTTTTGGTAATTCGTAGGAAAACTGTACCATCACTTTTTTGGAGGCTTCTGAATTATCGCTAATTTAAATGGATTGTTGGCTGGATGATTCTGTGGTTCTCCAATCTGCAGAACCCAAGGTTGCGTGGTTACTCTCGATGTGTAAAATCAGAATTCGAATATTTTAAATTTAGTTTTATTTTAAAAAACTCACGTTACAATAATTTTATGAACAAAAGTAGATCGCGTACGTTAGAGTGGATTTAGGGCTAAACCGGCGGCTGAGACCACTGGAGAAAGAATGAAATATCTGCCGCGTGAGGTATCGCGCGCGAGTTTACAATGACACCAGTCTGACATAAATGTAGGGAAAAGAAAGCGTTGTTATTATTTTCTGGAGATGTAAACTCCCTATAATTTTTCCCTACACTTTTATCTCGTTCATATAATAAAATAAAGAAATAATTTTTAAAGTTAAACCGATTTTTGCAATAGCGGAGCGAAATATGAATAATTCACTTTGGCTATTTTTAGGATTTTATTCATAGAATTCAGTAAAAATATTTGAGGCAAACTGGAAAGAATTATTATTTCTCTTTCTAACGTCAGAAAAATAGTTTATTTCCGCATGATAGAAAAAAAGATAAAAATACCTTTATTAAATATGGGTTCCAGAAAGTACCTCACATTTGATAAATGTTCAGAGCACCAGACGAAGGAATTTTCGATACGTGGGTGAGGCACCGATAAGGTTAATTCTTCCACCCACGCCATATATAATTATTATATTACTATACGAATGTGTACAAATACATTATTATAGGCCCTACCCTTTACCCTTGCTGGTCATCATTCACGTTTACGAAACATTATGTTATCCTCTAGGGATTTTACACTAAAAGGTACAAATGATAAGGAACAGAATAAAAACACAGTAAAGTCATCTTACCTTGAATAGGCCTCAATATAATATAATTTATGTCGGTAAGTTTTCATCCGCAGATGTTTTGTATCCATTTGCCGCTTATTCTTCAAATAACATCCACACACAACCATTCATTAGTATGCCAGTCAGGTGCGGGATTGTTCTGTTAGTAAGGTGCGAGAACTTAAGACTATTGTGGTCTAAGTTTTAAGCCTTTCGGTACTCCACAGAAATTTCAAGTTACAAAGCAAACTTATTTATGGGTCTTAAAGCGGTAGACTTAAGAAGTCAAATCTCGTCCGTTTTTCGTGACTGCTTTACAAGTTTGAATTGATTATTTTATCTGTTTATTTGTCTATTTAAATTTTAATCTTATGGCGTGTGACAATTTTAAGAGATTTATAAATGTTTCGAGTCCTGCATACAAAATTATTATGTTTTTAAAACTTCTGTGATCATTATGTAAATATGTATTAAGGAACTTGACATGGAAACCTTGACACTAAATTTAAACCAAACATTGACACGTTGGATAGAAGTTTTTTAAATTAGTATATGTAGGCACATCTTCAAAATAACCCTTACAGTTAGCGTGTCTAAATTAGGTGTTTATCATTGATACCCAAAAAGTGCGATTTTGTATTAGGTTAAAAAATATATTTGACATTTGAAAATCTTATATGACAAATATAAGATTACCCGACTGATCCACGGAAGAATTGACGGAAGACGTAGTAGAAGAAATCATACACCTCGTGGCTTCGAAATTCACCTGACTGTTGCAATTCAATTTGTCCTTGATTATCCCGGGCTACAGTCATAAGAATGTTTTAATGATAACCAACATCTGATAGGACTTAACTTGCAAAGAAACAAAATAAATAAACGGTATAAAATATGTCTGGTATGATATATGATGTAAGATGTTCACGCTTAATGCTAGTTGTTTTTTGTATCGTTTATTGTGTCGTGTTTTGCTGCCTTCTCTGTAGTGATTCAGCGGTAACATTTGAAACAGATTAGCGTTGTGCATCACAAAGGGCAGATCCACATATGATATGATCCCGAGATGTGCAAAATGGGTACCCAAAACCATTTGAAATGCAAAATACCTATTTTCAAAATGCATTGAAAATGCAAAATGGTTTCTCAGGTCAAACAATTAAAATAATTATAGAATTTTTAAACAATTTTTTTCATTTAATAATGGACATCAATGTAGAACAAACATTATACATGATGGTAAATTCAAAAACACCACGACTACAGATTATGAAACCACAAAAAATTTACGCGGGACTAATGTTGCCAACATAAAAACATAGAAACTGCTATCTTACATTTAATATTACAGCGTCATGGCCCCATATTCAGTATTTGAATCAGTATTTTTTGTAATGGTATCACTCAATAGCCAGGGCTCCTACCAGGGAGCAACTTGACAAATGTAAATTATCTCTCATAGCGAGGTTGAGGACCGACTGATATTTGGGGCTTATGAAAAAAAGATGAGTGGAGATAGTAGGAAGAATGTTGCAAAAAAGCATTTAAAATGGAAAATGCATTGAGAAAAGCATTTAAAATGCAAAATGGAAAATACCCATTTTTCATTTTGCATTTCCATTTCAAATGGATTTATTTGAAATAAAGCACATCTCTGATATGATCACAAAGGTATTCGCCATTCTAATATCATAAAACTTTAGTGAACGCACGGCCTGTTCGATATCTATGAGCTTTTTGACTGCAGTTCACATGCTAACATAAAGTTCTTTATTTCGGAGAATTCCAAAGTGCATTTAATGCATCTGCTAGTAATAATTTTATTCACTGTCCTTGCAATATAACATGTACTACGTTGGCATTCTTTGTAAGCATTCATTAATAATACGCACTTCTACTGCATTACGAAGCTCTGCCAATAGTAGCTTGATGATGGCTCTTCTTTATTGATAAAATACAATAAGAACTCTTCACACCTCATCTTCATTCCCTTGTCCCTTTCGGGTCCCACGTTATGTCCAATAACACTTGATTTGAAACATGAATTCTATGGATTGTTCAGAGATTGTTTTATTATTTTTTAATAATTTTATTTTAGTTTTATTATTTCTGAATGGTGGTTCCTCGCGAGGGCGTTATTCAAAGAATTTTCCGCTCTCAAATTACGTAATTACAACATATAAGCTAGCATTTTTTATTTTTTTTTATTTTACAGGGTTTTTGTCCGGGGGTAAAGTGCACAAACTTCGGGAGGAAGTAAAAAAAGATGGTAGAAGTAAAAAAGAAGAATAACTTATTTCGTTATTCCGTTGTTTTTTCCCATTCAAAAATATTTTTCAAAAGAAGATTACAAACAATTCAACTTTTGTACCTGAAAACTATCTTAAAACGTTGAAATTTTGTGCGCTTTACCACGGGACACCCCGTATTACATTTAAAAACGGGTTTCCGGAAATGTTTTCTTTTGAAAAAGAGATTTCTGGAAACCTGTTTATTATTATAGTAATGATTAGAGACACCCATTCATAGCATTAACGATATTTTCGCAAATTAAAGAGATAAATCGTGTTTTTAGCGATAGTAAAAAAGATTTTTAGTCGCTATAATCTTGTATTGACAGATCGTAGAACGAACATGACACACTCTACTGTAGAAACATGTGCCATGTTGAGTTTCAATCAATAATACAATAAACATGTTTCAAGTAATTTTGCTAATTTAATTGTTTTTCCCCTCTTGCCGACTCCCATTCTATGACGTTTTCCTATTTAGCTATAAAACGCAAAATTAAAGCTATAAAAGCTATTTTTTCAATAATTGATGCTATATTTCTTAAAAATTAAATCTATGAATAGGTGTCTCTAGTAATGATACTTATTAGTCTTACTAATGATACAAATAGCATAAGTATACAATTTAACTTTTTTTGTACATAACCTAATAATTAAATTACAGTGTGTTATTTTGTATATTATTTGTATACAAATCTCTTGTTGGCAGAAGTACTTATCGTACCTACTGCTTGCGTCCGTGTTCAGTTCTAGCCGCATACCAATATACATTTACATTGTATTATTATTATCCTTTGTCGCTCATTAAAAGTTCACCGTTTGGTCGTCTTCCTTCGGAGCTTCCGGTGGCGTCACGCGACTTCCATCCGCATGCTAATGCCATAATTACAAAACCACCCTCATCATTAGTGTTTAACGCTCATACCTCGAAACTTCAATGGTTTGCTTAGATTTTTTACGATACTCTATGAAATAATTCCTAACTTGCTAATGGATGGCCCGCGTACAATTCTGTCTTGGCATACGCTACTTGCTTTATTAGCTTAACGCTTAACCCAACCCTCTAAAGCCTGTGAGTCTATGGCCTCCCCAATCGGGATATATTGTGAGACTGAAGGTAGCGGGGAGGGATAGGAGTTGGGATAGAGGAAGGTGGTTATTCAGATGTGGTCACCAAACACTGTTAAAGCCATGTTTAAAATATAATTATTACCTCTAGGACTCTAGGATCATTTGAGGTCACCCCTTTGCCGACTTCGGTCAGCTCCAGATTTATTGGTATTTTTGTAGGCTTTTATATTGGCCTCATTAATTAAGTTTACGTTGTATTTTTCACTTTAATACATTCTATGTACTAAATATGATCTAAAGGTGATCTTTAGTACATTCTCTCAACCTAATCCATGTTAAATTCCACGCCATTTCCGCTCATGTACGGAGAACCCAAACATATAAATGATGTATATATTATGTTGGTCATAATTTGTATAATAAATGCATACATTTATTTTGTTTGCGATCTTTTATTCATTCTTGAATAATCACATTAAATATTTGAATGAAAAATTATTGATGAAAATGCTGTCGTGCTCAACGTTTTTTTTTATTTATTATTATTTTTTATGTGACACCTCACAAGAGCGCCCTGTCTGTACAGTGTAAATATAGGGGAACTATGTCGCCACCAGGTTCGGCAGCGATGTGAGGCTGGTTAAGGCAGGGGCTGTAGGAAGTGATTTATTAATGCTGTTCTTGAGGAGGCCCGGATTATATATAAGAAGGAAGAAAAACAGATGCCGGTAGCTCGTTCCACATACGACTTATACAAAAACGAGTCGAAGAACGACCCGTTCTCATGAAACCAACGTTAACTGTGAACGGGTGTTCCCCATCTTCCTCTTACCCATCTCCTTCACCTCCCCTCTACTTTCAGCCTCGCAACATATCCCAACTGAGATGCAATAGTCTAACTGGCTCTAGAAGTTGGGAGCAGTTAGAAGTTGTATATATATATGAAGAAAAAAACAACTGCCTCCAAACTTGGTTTGGATTGTATAGCCAACCGACATATTTTTAATAGCATTTTAAAATTATTTTATAAAAAAGTTTGGGATGATTTTTGACAGCATTTATCCACCTTTTTAGTTCTGACTTCGGATTTATCATGATATGTGGCACTATGTTAAATTAGATTCCTCGAAATCTCACAATTTCCCCTTGTTTCTCCTTTGGAACCTCTAATTCTGATCTTTCCATAGATATTTTTGAGTGAAGAGGGTTTTCTTCGAGTTCAACGATGAGATAATATGTTTGTCATCGGTTCTCGGACCCAAAATGTAATCCAAGGCTACAAATCACAATTTTTATTTTTATTTTCCGTGAACGTGAATCTCTGTAAGCTTTTTTCGGAAATTTTATTTATATGTGTGTTGTAAGTCAGGCTTGTGTTTTGGGACTCTTCCTACTTTGTTTGCCTCGTGCCTGGACGATTGTTGTCGATATCCTTTGCCAGGCAAAATTACAGACTCAAAACATAATGTGACGGCACAAACATAAGGAAAAATTTTATTTCACTCTTTCCAAACATTATCTGAGGTTTGCTGTTTGAATTCACTCGCAGACTCTTTGGCCAATAATACTTAACAAAATCTATCACTCACACACGCGATGTTGGTATTACGAAGCCTGCTGAGAGGATTTTTCACTAAGCGGTACACTAATTTGACTCCACCATCCAGAATTGAAACATTGTTTAAAATGACTTTTTCCATGTTTGGTGACCAAGTCTGAAGAGCCAGGTACTTCTCCACCTTCGCCTCTCCACCTCCTTCCTCTCCACGCTACCTTCAGTCTCACAATATACCCCAATTTGGGATGCCATAGTTTCACTGGCTCCAGACTGTTGAGAGCAGTTGGGACTCTCTGTGCGGTATTTAAGTTTAAAAATATATAATAGAAAAGAAAAAATTACACATTTATGATTTTGTTTTGTAATTCGTGTCGAAGTTTGCATAAGCAATCATTATTGCTTTGGGTAGGTACTATGTATCTGCTTCGCCCATCTACTTGGCCACACTTCGTATTCAAATTGGACACCTCCATTGCGAAATTAAATGACGAATCGCCCGACGTGTCGCATGGTGGTCGAAATCATCATTCCAACATACACAAACATAGATAGGTGTGGTCCTGCTGTTAAGAGCTCCGTTGTGACCGTTCTCTCTTTCCCATAAACGATGCATGTAGCAGAGGGAGGTGTAACATCATTTTGCGTAGTTACGTTTAAAAAAATACACAATTGTTTCTCACGTGAATGCTAATTAAGATGTTTGATAAGGTGGTATTGTTGGAATCGAAATGATTTTTTGATCACACGTAAAAATGGGTTTTTAGAGCTGGAACACAGACAATATTGACTATTTACGGTAATAGGTAAAATGGTCGTAAACAAAATGATCTTATACGAAATGATCGTAAATCTCAAATGATCGTAGGCAAATAATAAGCAAATAATAGTGTCTGTGTCGTGTCAATAAAAAGATTGGATATAATTTACGTGTAATCATTTATTTTATGATATAATGTACAGTTTACGATCAAATGATAATTACGATTTTTTTACGTACGTTCTTTAGCATGCGATCTTTTTGCTTACGATCATTTGATTACAATCAAAACGTCGGTCACGACTGTTTAGGTCCTAGGTAGGTACTAAATATTTTTATTGTCAACTACCATATTTATCATGGGTTGGTATTTCAGTAATTTATAGTAATCGTATCAGTCGGCCTGTCTTGTCAGGGTTTTTACCAGAGAGCAACATGATGAACGTAAATATTGAATAGCTTGACTGAAATTGAAATAAACTGAAAATGAACTGAAATTCCGGGCCTGTGTTTTTTTTACGAAATTGATATTGTCGCTAAACACCTTGATTTAGATCTTTATTAAAATTTTATTAAATGTCAACATTCGTTATCGTGTCATCGGTCGTCTGTTGTCTGTCGCATGTCACATCTAGTAATACAAATATTCTAGCCGGTTACATTTTTTCATCACCTTCTTATTGCCCTCGCCGCCTCCTTACTGCCCTTTAAGGCGATGCAATACGTGGTAATGTAAAATCATGTGTTTTTGGTTTGAAAATTTGGTCGCCTAGATATGTTTCAGATGCTTTAAATAAATACCGCGAGTATGATACATCCTGGCCTTAGAAATAATCGAGTATTTTTTGCGATAAGTCTTTTTATAAGTCCAGAAAAAAATAATTTATAAGGCCTATGAAAACTGCTTTAAAGTTCAAAATTGCCTACTTACGAACCCATTTTCGGTTATGGTTTTATTGTATAATGTGGCAAATTAAGTTATTTATAAAATGATCGGAAAACATTTTAATATTTATGCCTGAACATCCACAAAATAAAATAAAAGGCTCTTTTTTGCCATGTTTTTTTCTTGCCTAAATCAAAACAGCTGGATGGTGTTAAGCGGGAATTTAAGCCTTATCGCCATCTACATAAGGAGTGTTATTGATGGCGGCTGGATTCGACTAGACTATTCGGCTGGACTAGATTATCAGATTTTCGTCGGATCAGTGATTAAAATGTTACGCCAATCCTTACGCCTACCGAGGTCGTAATATTTTTACTACCCCCATAAACTCATCGTAAAAAATTTACGTAGAAGGTAAAGCCACAAATTATTCAAATAAATGTGGTAAAACCATTCTTTCATCCATGGGTAAAACACACCTTGAAAGTAGGTACGTTCTCAAACATGGCTATGTAAAACAACAAGACGCCAAGTTACTTGGCATTTTCATTGTTATTGTTTCGGCGGCGTCTGGATTTTGACAGTTTGAAGTTAGTTTATGGCCTGTTTTTGTTAGTCGGGAAATCCTAGCCCAATAACATTTGTTTAGGTTATGTTTAATTTTATGATAAAATTCGACGGGAATTCTTGAATGTTTTCACTGAATAATAATATATTACTCACTCATAATGTTATTAAAATTTTAACATTTCAATATATTTGTTTGTTTATTTAAATGCCCTTTGGGCTTTTACATACGTACATATGTAAAAAAAGAAGAATATAAAGTTATAATAAGCCAGATTATTGTTATTAAAATTAAATATGCTGACGATGCAATATCTGTGAAGAGGTTAGGTTAGTGCGAGAAGCAACTACATTAAATGGAACATGTAGTCCAGTGTTGTATTTGTTGGGTACGCGATACATTCACCAGGTCAGGGCTGGATCGTAATGGTCGGAACTGTGTACTTATTTATTTTATTCTAATTTTATTTTATTCATTTTACGCCCGTAGGTCTTTTACATAAGTATATGTGGTATAATTTTGGTATGACGCATAATTTTGAACATGAGAAAGAAATAATAAAAATAAGATTTGAATAAACAAAAAATACATGCATACATGAAACAGAATTTTTAATAGATAAAGTGATCAGTTAGGTTAATAGAGAGACAACCAAAGGTTCAAGAATAGGGTTGGAATAGGTTTTCAATATGATTCACAAAATTCACCAAGTTAACATCAAACATCAATATCACCTGAGTATTGCTTTCCCACATTGTGAAACCTCTGTATCGGACAAGTAGCAATGTAGTTGCGCTTCTGCACACTGCGGTGGAGTATTGTGTCGTGTTCTTGTGGGTATGTTTAAGTTTATAAGTTGCTGTTCGAGCTTTTAGACTTGTCCATGTCTTACTTTCCTAATGTTGTTCATTAAGTTCGTTGCTTATTCTTCCGGCGTTACGATGGAAGAAGCTACGAGGAACTAGAGTCATTGATCCATTTGGTACCGGTGCATGGTCGGGAAACATGCCAAACGCGCGCTAAATATTTTTATACGGTTGACGTTTGTCACATGAGAACGGGTCATTTCTACGACTCGTTCTTGAGCTCAACAGCTCAGCTTTGGAACTATTTGCCGGCCTCTGTATTTCCCCCCTTTCTACAACATAGGTCTCTTCAAGACCCATGTTCACTCCTTCCTCTCCTCAAAAAGGCCACCCACACAGCGACCCCATAGATGATAAAGGCCCTGAGGGAAAAATTTTTCCCCAAGGCCTCCTGCGTGAAGTTAATGTAAAAAAATCTTTTTTTTTCTTTTCGGATCTCCTCATTAGTAATTTATATGGTTTTGCCAACGAGTTTTATGCCTCATTGTCCATCTAAATCTGTATTAGTATAAGAATCCTATTGTGGTCTGCTCAGCTAGCCTCGGTTCTTTTGACGACCTTTATTAGAAACTATTGATTTCAGTATCTGCCAATGTCCTTATCAGCCTTCATGAACACATTTATGAAGTATCACTCCAAAGATTCACCGGTCAAACTATACTTCACTTCTGTTTTGGTATCCTCTCTTTCAAACACTATGGCTATGGATCCCCCTTTCTGTTCGTATTATGTCCTCCCTTTAACTAGAGGTAGAGTGATGGTACCTTTATTGTTCCTGACATCTTGCGGACATCCACAAAGCGGGCAACAAATCATCCTGTCCTTCACCGTCACGGTCTGGCAGTCTTCGTGATATTCTCCCACGAACATTTACGTATCTACATTGTACTGCACACGGCTACCTACTTCCAACTGCCTTCCGAATTAAGCTTCGTTCAAATTTGAGTTCTTTTAGTGCAATGCAAAATTTGTCTTTCTATGATGATTCACAATGGAAGCTGCCGACCCGCGTATCTGCTTAGCAGTTTTAGCAACCGTTGAATAAAAGCAGTCGTTGCTGATGTTAGGTGCAGTCATTGTTCAGACTTTATATATTCTGAACTTTTTATTTGCAGGTTGTCTCAGCAGGGCAATCGTATCCCTGCAGGTTGCAGCCCGGGACAACTTCACTCTTATCAGTCACAAAGATTTCGAAGCCTGACATTACTACGTCTTCCTTCAATCTTCTCCAGATACTCAACGGTTAATGTTTTAAAGCAGTTATAGACGAGGTATATAATATAAAAATATATTTGGGCGTAGCATATCTCACGATATCTCTCGCTATACAGTCGTCACAGAGAGTAATATAACATATAATACGTGTGGGCGTGGCCTAAATTATATTCCTTGGTCTGCTAGCTGAGCAATGTTGTGATTTCTCACCGCCTCGCGCGTTCAACCGTAAAGCTTCCGTGGGTAGCGTGAACATAGTGTAATCTATGCATTATATTCACAAACTTTATCATAATTCGCGACTCGGTTATGACCGATTTGACTGTTGACTGGGGCACGGTCGTGGTATGCTCCGCTTATATTGGCAGACTCCTTAAATATTATGATACAACAAACTTTCAAATATTGATTCTTAAATTGTGTTTTCACAAAAAAATCGATAAATTCATGACTCGCGTCTCACGTTTACCAACTGCAAATGTTAATCCGATAAATGGCAGTTGCTCGCATGTATATACCTACTTGTCCAGTAGCAAAGAAGCTCCCAGTCGAGCGTTAACTCCGTTTGCTGAAGCTGGCACTCTTTTGACCCCCAATGAGAACAAAGCTTTGGTCTGATGTTTGCCCGGCGCGCTTCGGTCAAGGTTGGTCGCATCGCCTAACTGCGCATACAACCTTTGTGGGTTCTACAATCTTTAAAGCGGGTTCAACTTCACAATTACGAGTATGATTGCTTTACCTCGCGCCCGTTCAACCTGCGTCGTTGTGAAATTTGTAATTAGCATGGTTTTCAACAGGTTATTATATTATTGAGTACCACAAAATGTTATCTCCGTCGTTGGGGTAGGTTGTAATTTTGATTTTGTACCATCTATTTTCCTTTTTTATGTACCTACCTGTTACAGTTTTATTCATACCTTATTACGATAAACAACAATATAATATGTAACAATTTACATAACTTTAACATACATACAGTGCCTAATGTGACTCTTGAAACCTTAAAGCCCAATGTTGAAAATGCCAAGAGACCAATAAATGGTTAAACGGAAAAAATGAGTATTGCTGATTTATAAAATATCTCTTCAAATTATTCGTAATTCGGCTTAGTTCAATTCCGTAAGCGGCGCTTGCGGTTGCTTTGTTCCTTTCCCATAATTCGCGGCTCGGCTCGCGGAAATTTTGTATTGTGTATACGGACCCTTAGGTTCTAAAAAACGTTAAAAAATATTATTTTATAGCGCTAAATTTCCATTTGGCATTTAAAAAGTTCTAAACTGCTCTCAACTCTCCTTAGGCTGTGGGACTAAGACATCAATTATATTGTTGGAGCAGGTTTTAATGCTACAGGGAGTGAGGAGTGTAAGGAGACAGGCAATAGGAAGACCTGGTGACCAAACACGCCTGAAGCCATGTTAAGGGGAAGCTACAAGCCAAAAATGTGTATATTCTTGGTATACTTTATATTGTAGGTAATAGGCATTAAAATCGCTTGACAAACGGAGTCCAGAAACGTTCGATATCAAGCACAAAACTGTTTTCTTATTTATTTTGTAAATATTTTTGTTATTTGTTTTTGGGGTGTTATGCCGTGTTGCGCTCCTTATTTAGCCAACGTTTCGGACAGCATTGCAGTGTCCATCATCAGGGCAGATGTGTTATTTATTATTTTGTAAATAATTTTATGAGAAATCAAAAAAGTCAATCGAGTGAAACTGTCACAGATAATTTTTGCTATAATAATGTATTTTTTTAAAGTTGTTTCCTTTACGCGTTCATACATTTCTATTGAAAACAAATATTTTTTAGTAGTTTACATTTATATTTTTATTGAGTAATTTATGTTTGTATTCTACTCAAGCGAAACGATAGGAAAACTTTCAGTTTATCCAAAGCATATATTTTTTGGAATTCATAATGTACACCAATTTGTTTTAAAGATTAATCAAAATAGTGATTTAGCATTAAGCTTCGCCTTTAGCAACTCTTCGATTCTGAATGGTCGTCTTCACCAGGACTCTCGCTAATTATTATTTTTACCGTCCAAGACTGAACGTAATAAGATTCGCAAACAGAACATTCGACACATGTCATGTCGCCCAGTGGGGCATATAAGCAGATTGCAACAAATTACAGACATGACGGCATGGCACATGGCACGATGGTGTGGGGCATGTTATGGTGAGGACATATCCACAGCCACATAGCAGCTGCGCGGGAGTGCGGAACAGTAGCCAATAGCCAGTAGACTGGACTATATGGATAAAAGCATACCGCGGATAGCTTCTTTGTAATCTCTCCCTCTTTCTCATAAGCGACTCGTTTAACAGATGGAGAGGTTGCCACGGAGTTTTCGGTGGTAGGACCGTATTGGAGTTAGTCCAAGGCATCTAAAACCGAACCGAGTTAAATTAATTAGTTCTGGGTCGTAAATCGTAACTCACTTTATTGTTTTAGTGAGGTCTTATTGGTTTTCTATGAGCTTTATTTGTTTTTGGTAGTTATCCCCGGCTTGGTCCGAGTTTCAATATACTTTTTTTCGTACTAAACTTAAATATGCCTTGTCTTATTTTGTTGGCTGTTTAACGGATAGTTGTAAACTTTATAACAAATGATTATAAGCAATAATTAGTCGCCTGAAATATCAATACAAACTGGTCAATAAAAATTGGTTTCAGAGCACCTGACCGGACATCAGAAGGAACGGGTTCAATTCCCGTTGGCGGCATTTATTTTTACTCGGGAGATATTTTCAAAAAGTTATTATTAAATATATATATATTTATAGGTCAGGCAGACCTCTTGCCTTTATGCGATTAATATTCCCCAGATCCTAGACTGATCGGTCTATCCATAATCTAGACAAAAAATCGGCATTTTGATGAGCTGAAAGTAGAAAGAAACTCAAAGTACGAGTAGATAGATAAGGTCGGAAACGAAACAATAACATTGATGAATGATGGTGAATAAACCCCGGGCAATAAAAGGCCAAAAGCTCCGGGAGGAGAGGGGAGAAGGGGGCGCCATGTGGCCCATCGCTCAGTCCAGAGTAGTGGATTCGTGTTGTTTTTATACGTTTTACGTACCCACTGAGCGGACTGTCCTCTTTATTCGATGGTTATAACACGTTGCGCTTATGGCTATCGGTAGGTACTGTCGTAATAAACGCAAATGGGGTATCTGTCTACATGGTATCTTATCATCTTATCATCTAAATAAGAGTGTCTGTGGCGAGGCTTTGTTTTTTTATACAAATCTACAGTTTTATTCCGAAATTGATAAAATTTTGCGCACTTGACTTTTAAAAGAAGAGGAAGGTCACTTGATATTTTTAAAAGTCATCCCTATCCCCTTTTCCCATACCTTAAAGCAGAATTTTGACATTTGATTTTGTACACTTGACGTTCAAGATAAGAAGAAAATTACTTTAAAACTCTGCTTAAATCCCGGGCAACCCTGGGGACTTCAGCTAGTCTATACATCTATTTGCATAAACAAATGTGTTTATGGCTCGCCGCGTAGCCTTTAGTACGAGAGCCCACGACCAAATTTTTTGTCTCATAGCAATACGGCCAAAACCGCATCAAATCGATAGATACGATTATCCTGAACTCGAAAATACCAATATCAGACATTTTCCGCGTAGCGTTTGATCTGACCGAATTTTCAAAATTGTCAAAGAATTTTACCGAACTGCATCATAGCAATATGTCTGATTTGCAGACTGTAGTTGAATGATAGTTCTGAGATACCGGAAACATATTTTTCAGACGTTAGTGGTGTAGCGCAAACCCGTAAAATCACTTAAAAAAATTAAAAATGAGACAAAAAAAATGTCTCATAGCAATACGTCTGAAAATCTTTTTTATTAGTAAATTTTGGTTATTTGATGCGAACAAAACAATTTTCAGACGGAAATGTGAACGCATTAAATTTTGAGACCGTTTTGAAAATGTTAACAAATTTTACCGATCGGTATCATAGCAATATGTCTGAAAATTGTTGGACATGATAAAATAAGTTGTCCACATGTGCAAAAAATTTATATCAGACAAATTAAGTGTAGCACCTTCTCTATCAGACAACTTTTCGATGCTCAGATATCATTTAAAAATCGTATTGAGGCATCTTGAATTTTCTGTTACAAACCAATGAATACGTTGCGACCCTGAATTTATTAGATGATAATTAACAAAGAATTTACCCGAAACCGTAAAGTGTCAGCTACACTACTCGCTTCGACGCTTCGACGAAATCCTCGACGAAGTTAGCCGAAGTTCGAAGTGCGTGCCCGCACACTCGTGCAACTTCGCGAGTAACTCAGTCCAACCAGTCAGTGATTGGTTTATTTATGCCGTGACGCTTCGAGTCCTTTGACTCGGGCGCATTTACCGACAACAATCGGAAGTCGGGCGAAGCGAAGCGAAGTTGCCCGAAGCAAAGCGAAGTTCGTGCCCACACTATCGTATTCGGTCAACTTCGATCAACTTCGCGAGTAGTGTAGCTGGGCTATAACATTGAAGTTGAACAGAGGCGTCGGCCAGGCGACTCCGAAACGTTATTTTCGTTTTTGGGAGTATATGCTACACTTAAAGTGTCTGAAAACAGGTTTTTAGTAATCATGGCAGCAATACGAAAAGTTGAAAAAAAAAATTATCCGTATTGCTATGATACAGGTCGGCTAAATTTGTTGACATTTTCAAAAATGCGCTCAGGCTATATGCTACGCGCAAAATGTCTGAAAACAAACTTTTTCGTAATACAATTATAAAATCTATGTACATTTTCACTATCAGACGTATTGCTATAATACCGACTGTCTTTTTTTTTGACACAGCAGAAATGGCCTCCCACGCAGTTGCTACACTTTCGACCGTTACTACACACCTAGTCGGGTTCAGAATCATACAATCTAACGATTTTATAGGGTTTTTGCCGTATTGCTATGAGACATGGTTTTGGTCGTGGGCTCTCGTACTACTTGTTTTTTTTATAAAAATTGACAGTTTTATTCCAAGATTGATGAAATTTGGCACACTTACCTTAAAAAAAAAAAAAATTTACATTCATAAACTATCCCCACCCCCTTTTCCTACCCCTTAAAGCAGAATTTTATACTTCTTGATGAAATATCGCACGCTTGACGTTCAAAATAAGCGGAAAATCACGGTATGTTTTATGAAACACAGATTTATTTTTATTTTTTACCTTTTGGATGTACCTACCTTAGTGTCAACCTGATTATTTAAAGACGACCATACAACATTAAACGTTGCTTTAAATTATCTACAAACATCTCAACAATACATTCAGAAGAATCCCAACTGTCCTGTGCCAGATGGACTAATAATATACTGTTGTATATTATTATATGCTAGTAGTCGAATTTCCTAAATGTTCTAGAGAAGTACCAAGTTTTGGCTAAATATGTATATTTTTGGCTAAACCTCGGGATTAAACAACAGTGGCGGATCCGTGGAACTTGGGTGTAATAAAATTCTAATAATAAATGTATATAGAGATAATGACATCCTCACTATGATCTCCCGTGCTGAGGATTTTATTTACATAATAAAATTATTTGGATAGTAATTAAGTTGTTGAAAGTTAGATTGAGAAAAACGATTTTTGTTTTATTGAGTTTTATTTTCCAATGTACATTTGTTACATTTAAACAAAATTTAAATAACAAATGTACATTGGAAAATAAAACTCAATAAAACAAAAATGTCTAGAAATTGTTACATATTTAATGCCCAAGAAATACAAAAAAAATTGAGAAAAACTAATTTTATATGCCTGGGTAATTAGATCAATTTGGTTTTGTTCAGTTTTTTGTCTTGAGATTTCCAGAAATTTTAACATTCTGGGAAATAACCACCATTAATGCAGCCATAGAATGAAGAAGGACACAAGAAATGCCTTGTGGGCGTGTTTTGTGATCTAGAAGTTTCTACGACTCATTCTTGAGTTCTACAGCTCGACCGTGGAACGATTTGCCGGCCTCACGGTTTTCTCCCTCCTACAACACGGGTCTCTTCAAGATCCATGTTCACTCCTTCCTCTCTTAAAAAAGACCATCCACACAACGTCCCCACAGATGACAAAGGCCCTGAGAGAAAGTATTTTCCTCGTGCCCCCTGTGTGGAGTTGATGTAAAAAAAAAAAATTGTATGGAAGGCGCTTCTAGAGTACCTACTTATTTATTATATGACTGCAGCCATGAAAAATACCATCTACACATCTACATATTTCTCAAAAATTCCTTCCGAGGTACGTACCCCATCTGTGCTTAGTAAGGCAGTTAGAAGTAATAGTACCTAGTCTACTGACGACCGTTATAAAAAATGTTTTTTTTTGTTGTTAGTTTTGTGCTACTGTTCGTTTCTCTTCTGGATGAAGTATTTATTCACAAATCACGAATTGAAACGATTTAAGATTTAATTAGATTTTTTTGCTGTTTTTATTTCGACCTTAACTCTCGTATCCACTTGTTCTTATTGATTTATCAGCTTACTTAAGTGCGCTGTCAATTTACTGTAATTATTTACATTTTGATTTTATGAATATCGTGAGCAGATAAAACAGTACATAGTAATTGATATATGAAGTTTTTCTCAAGAGTAGATCTTTCAATTTTAAGAATGCAAAAATGCTTTCCAGAAATATCAAAGGTTTATATTTTGTTCTGGTGGAAAAACCTAATATCACTGGTAAAGTGGTTAGCAGAGAGGATGGGAGCCACAAGCCTCGATCCTGGATCAAGCTCATTGCTTCATCTATTTATATAAATGTACAATAGTTTTCTCGTATTTCGACTTTTGACATGATCCGGCTGAAGTTATTAGTGCTGTACTACTAATGTTAAGCTATGTTCTGTATAATACCCAGTCTTTCATTACAAAGGGTTGCTAAATTCTAACATGCTTAACAATAAACATTTCTTATTTATTTGACTAACATCATCATTGTTATTAAATATTGTTCCGCTACTACTTTCATAGTTCCTAAAGTACCTATCTTGTACTCTTTATTATTATATTTACTTTATTTCTTTTTTCCTTCTTTATGTCCGGGTTAAATCTTCCCCACAGGAAAAACTAAACCCTTCCACACAATTTTCCACAAATGATCATCTAGTAAATCCACATTATGCAAGTGCATTATATAAGCATAATAAATACAAAATAATACAAGAACAACACGTCAAATCACCAGAGATCAAATGGGAAAATAATTCACTGACTCCAGATAATTATATTATAGAATTAGTATTGTACCTGCTTATATTGTCCATACTCGGCCAATTATGCTATATAATATTCACACATTATTGTACTCCTGATCAGCTTACCTTAAACATTGTATACGTGTAAAAGCCTCAATGGCGTGAATAAATAAGTAAGTATTCGATTTACTTGATCATGCTGTCTTATATTGTTGCCATTGCTGCTAAAAAGCTATTTACTAGACAGATAGACTGAAATATACATTCCACATGTACATTTTACAAATCCTTAATTATGTATGTGCAACCCTCATTATACTGAATGTTACATCATCTCTTAAAAATAATAAATACATTCGGCCATTTTGATAGATTTTAATAAATCGACCAAATTTCACAGTAAAAATCACCCAGACTGGCATTGCCCATAAAATATGAAATGATAGAATCCATATCCATGTCTGCATAAAAATAATAACTTATTTATTGTAGTGTCGGCATTGCATTATGTTTTCATCGGGTTTTCCTGCCTCATCTTTCATTGTGTTATTTATAACCAGAGTAACCAGACGCAAGTATCTAAATTTATCCTTCCACAAGATTCCACACAATATGATTCCAGTCAATGCGTTTTCACTGTATTCAGTCTCCTATAATAGTACTTAACGATGAATCACCTCTGCAATAACGATGAAATGGTTCAAATCAAGGCTCTATTTCTGTGCAATATTTCCCATGACAATTGCTATGTTTTATCGGGATGATGCATAAGTTATCCACTCGAATGATATTTGGTATATTATGGCAAATTTGCAAAACGCCTTGAGCGATCGCTTGCCATAATGCGCCTAAACCTAAAAATATGGTATAAACCAGAGGTTCCCAACTTTTTTGCCCCGTAGACCACTTGCCAATTTTTTTTTCAGTAGACCCCCTGCTGCCGAATATTGAATTTTCCTAAAACTATTAACGTCCCATATGATAATCATTTATTTTTTTCGTAAAAAGATTCCCTTCCCTTGCCTGCCCTACAACCGGGTGGCGATATATTTCCTCTGTTTTTGCATTGTGCAGACAGGGGCGCCCTTGTGAGGTATTACACCAAATGAAAATGGAGCAGGATAAACAGGTAGCTGGCCCTACAGAACTGCCCCTTAAGTTCTTTGTCAGTGCTTATTCCGGTCAGTTCTTCTTGTCACATGATATCCGAGTCTTCAACATTCCATTTCCATAGTCATAATGTCCTCAAACTTAGTTTTGAAGTCTGTGTGAAGTACATCTAAATGTTGAACGTCATTATTACCCTGGACGTTTTTCAAAAACAAGTTGGGGAACTAGGAAAATTCGCGGCTTCCAGTGTGTAATGTTTTGGATCAATATATTAATTCTGACGAGAAAAGGAACGTAGACTCTATTTATATACCTCAATAAACAACTCTACTATATATAAACATACAAATATCAAATAAGTAATTTCTCAGTCTATTATTATTATTACGTAAACTGTGTTATTTATGTAAGGTGTATTGTGTCATTTACGGAACTCCTAAATATTGAGTTAAGGTTAATGGGGGTCCGCTCGTATGTGTACCCCCATTTGAATCTCGTGGACCTCCAAATTTTTTTCTCGCTGTCATAGACCCCCAGCAAGCCGATATCGACCCCTAGGGGTCCATATAGACCACTTTGGGAACCTCTTGTATAAAAGGTGAAATCTAGGTGGATTATTTGGCTTTAAACCAGTTAGCAGTTCATATATGTTTCCATATTAATATTTTGAAGAATGTTTATTAATTAAATCGAATGGCCAATTCGAAAATTAAACAGAGTGATTGTGTGAATAAACAAAATACACAAAGTAATCAATAATATTATTTTCTTACGACTGTTTTTAGTATCCACGCTTGAAGAAATATATACCTACCGTAAATTGAAGGCGAAGAAATTATTAAACCATATTTGAAGATCTGATGGAGTAGGATCAGTAGAAAATAACCTCAAAACCCTACGCTTTGAGACCCCGCCTTCCTAATTTCTACCGAAGTATAACATACTTCCCTTAAAAAACTCTTTTTTTAGACTCTTAAAAATATATATTATATTATTTTTAAATGTAATCTCATGAATAGTTCATTAGCCTAGTTGAAAAGTAATCATATGAAAATCCCTCGATAGAAAAAAAGCAAAGTATGCTCAGAACATTATAAACACCTGATATTTAACACGTTACAGGCATGAAAGAAATATCAGTGTTTCTTTAAATGAACAGTCATTTGTCGCGAGAATTTTGCTCTATTTTAAATAAGTCGCGCTTATTAAATATTTTACTTACACCTATTAATCATAATCTTTTTATATTAGCGTGCTTCTCTAGCATTCGTATATATATTCATATATTCGTATATCAGACCATCAGAACTTTCAAACCATGTTCTTATTTTTTAACGCTTACTATGGTGCCGTTTTGTAATGTTAGCAGTCCGGTGATGCCCTCCCTGTAAACAACACAAATTATAATTGTTTTGGCGACCTTTTGATGCATCAAATTTTAAATTCAAATCAAAGAATTTGGAAGCACTTACCTTAGAAATAACAAAACGTTTCAAATCAATCAATCCATTATTATGCTCTGCAGCAGGAATTGTTGAACCCGTAACCTCTGACTCAAATTCAAGTGTTTTTTTTGGTACAATATTTCACTGGGTGGCTTACCCGTGCTGAGGCCTGCATTTTAGAGCACAAAAAAGATTCATAATACATTTATAGAAAATATTTTTAATGTTGATGAAGAAAAAAAAATATATTAAGATAAATTTAAATTAAAAATTTATATTTCAAATTAAAGTAAAATAAAGTAAAAAATCGGTATATTTATAATATATGTTGTGTGTTTGTGAGTGATGTGTGTTTTATATTGGTTTTGTGTGTTACGTGTAGGTTTTATAATTTTATGTTATGAAATTTTGGTAATATTGTCTTTTTTGTTCTTTAATCCATTTTGTATTTTTGTGTCTGAATTTATTTTTTTTTCTCAATGTATGTTGAAAACTTTTATAGCATGGTATTGATAGTGTCTTTGTCCAAAGTTTGTATTTACCGTCGGAGTTTCTATGTTTTCTTTGTACGCTTGTTTAACTTAGCTGTGAGTGATATTACACCATTACCATTACTCTACGAAGGCCGTCAAACAAACAACGATCATTCTAAAAATTGTTGAATTTCATACTGGTTCATTGAGATTCTCATTGCTTTGTTAAGATAAAACTCACAATAGTAATGTTATAATAATTATTGTAGATGTCTCCATTGTTACGTAAATGGGATCAGCATTAAGATGAAAGTGATAAGTTACAAATGATAGCTTAATGAAAGCAATTTATTCAGCGTTATTTTATGGAATTAATTCACAGTGCTATCTCCAGCTTGTTATCGCGAAATAGCTCCCATTCCGGATTCAAAAGGTTTCCCATTGTTATTGTATTATTTTTCTCACACAATTTCACTTTTTGCAGTGAGATCAATTTATGAATGTGTATTATGGAGATTATTATGTAGAATACTTGTGATGCAACAAATTTTACCATGCAACGTAACCACAGGCGGCTCTTCTTGATAATCGTAATTTCCGATTAGGTACGTATTATGTATTAATTTTTCGAACGATTATAGATTTGTAGAGGTAAGAACTGGCAAGAACTGGCAAATAACTTCAAATGATAATTTTTATATGGAAACATATTTTTATGGATCGCCACCCGAAAACGGAGCTCTCGGCAGTTCTAGCCGACGGCAGCCATTCCTGTTTCTCACGTCCGTCTTGGCAGTTGACAGTTCTTAGCTCTTCATAAAAACCCTTCTGATAAAATTCGTGTTGTAACTAATAGTGTACCGAACTTTCAATAAATATTAACGTGATTATTCTACTTCATATTTTACATTATCACAACCCTTTACACTCAACACACATTTAATGGACAGCGCTATAAAAGGTAAGACAATATAGCACCCCATAGATTATACTAGCTGAAGTCCCCGGCGTTACCCGAGCTTTACACAATATTTTTAAGATATAATGTAGACTGTTATCTTCATCTTGTTTTGAAGGTTATGTGTGCCAAATTTAATCTGTCTCATAATAAAATGCAGTCACAGACACTCTTCTTTAGTATGGACTAACTGAAGTACCCGGCTTTGCTCGGGCTTTAAAAGTTTTCCTTATATCAGATGTATTCGGTAATTTTCTTCTTATTTTGAACGTCAAGTGTGCAAAATTTCATCAACAAGTATCAAAATTCGTTTTTAAATGGTTGGAAAAGGGGTAGGGGTGATTTTTATAAATCACGTGTAAACAGTGACCTTCCTCTTGTTTTGAAGGTCAGTTATGTAAAATGTCATAAATCTTGCAATAAAACGAAAACCAAACACTTTTTTCGAACAGCAACAGACCAAATATGCATGGTTTTATAACCACCCCGTGCTGCAACACCACCACAGCCCAACAATTTTATAAATATAGTGGCGTGAAATGATTTAACCAATTACCTCCAGATGTAAGATTACAAAAAAATTCAAAAACACCATTAATTATATAATTCAGTAGAATTTCTTCAATTATTACAATTTTAAAATAATATCACAATTCTCTAAAACAATATTAGATATCCTTTTTTCTGCTTTCTTCTTTTCTTCTTTTTTCTCTCCTCCTCTTTTCTATTAATTTTTCACAACAATTGTTTGTAAATTTAATTTTTCTAATGTAATAATATTGTTAAAACGTTTCTCCACCTTTTTAACACGAGCGTTTGCTAATAAAAAGGGTGTGTTACGATACTGTTTTCGATATTAAAAAAAACTTTTAATATGTATAAATTATAATTGTACATCTTTAAACCAATAAAGAAATAAAAAATAAATAAAAATAGACATTCTTCTTTATATGAAATAGAAGATTGAATTTAAAATTGTTTTTTTTCTTAAGTTTTCTTTTCTTTATTGGTTTTCACCTTTGGGCATCAAATATCTTCAGTTTTGCCGACTCTAGACATACCCGTACCTTAATTCTTCATTACCCATTCAAAACCAGCAGGTTTCATTTTCCCAACCGATGATATTGAAATTCCAATGGTCATCTGAAATTCGTGCTTAGTTCCCCTCATAGTCCCACTTGAGCAAAGAGATTGTGACGGTAATATCTGCTACCCTTTTATTGCCGCTAATCCATTAATATAAAACTGTTACTTCAGAAATTACTTTTTTAACACCTTTTTTGGTGATGGTCCACGTACAGCGCAAAAAATAGTATTGTTCTTGATAAATTCATTAAAAATCAATGATCACTATACACAATTGTACATATCTTCCATCCATGTAAAATAAATAATAAAATATATATATTTTTATTTTTTTTTTTATTTTTTTTTTATTGTGTTTATTTCTTGCTACAGCAATCCCGATGAGTTACAGAACTCATTTTAGGACAGGAGGAACTTACAATTCATATGTAGGAGGTAGTAGGTACATTTTTACAACGGTATTTTGATATCAAATATAAGTTTCACATTCAATACAGCATAAAAATTGAAAATTAAAATAATGACACGTTAAGTAGAAAAAACAACAATAGAAAACAAGGGTAAGATAATGATGGATAAGATATAACGGATATGATAAGATACAACAAGAAATGACAACACAGTTACATATTTTCATTTTTAAATGTAGTTAAAAAATATTCTTTTAAAGCATTGCTTTGCAATTTTTTGTTATGGTGGATGTGTTTGTACATATCTGGAAGCGAATTATATAGTGTATAGGCAATATAGTTCAGTGATTTTAACCCATATTTTGTAGTGTGTGTTTGAGGAATGCGGATTTTATTGTTATTTCGAGTATTGTGGCTGTGGATGTCTTGATTGTAAAGTGGCTTGATGTTGGTGTGAGTTGATTTTTGGGTAATTTGTAGGATGGTGCTTGTGATTTCATATTTAGGAAGGATTGTCATTGGAAGGATACCAGAAACTGAATAGATGTCCCTAACATGAGTGTCCCATGGAAGTTCAAACACATTTCTGAGAGCTCGGTTTTGAACCACCTGCAGGTCAGCTATCAATTTCTTTGAGGCAAAACCCCAGATACAGCAGAGATAGGAAAGGTGTGAATGTACCATGGCATAGTATACTGAAGTTAGTAAAGGAATGGGTAGTAATCCTTGAAGCCTATATAGTACACCAGTTATAGGGGTAATTTTCTCTTTTATATGATTTATATGGAGATCCCACGAGAGTTGGGAATCTACGATCAGACCCAAATATTTTGTGTTCATTTTCTTTTCGAGGCAGTTGTCTCCAATTTTAATATCGAGGCTGAAATTTTTCTTGTTACCGAAAAGTATAAAATGGGTTTTTTTTACGTTAAGAGTTAGTTTGTTTATTCTCAACCAGTTTGTGAGATGGGAAATATCAGCATTCATCTCCGTTTCAAGCTCCGCTAGGTTCAGTTTATTGTAAAAAATTACCGTATCGTCAGCATAAAGTTGTATAGTTCCTTTAATACCCCACTTTGTTATGTCATTCACGTAGATTAGGAATAGCAACGGTCCAAGAATTGATCCCTGTGGTACTCCACATGTTATTTTACCTAATTCACTCATTTCTCCTCCAAATTCTACTGCCGAAAAGCGATTTGATAAATAAGATCGGAAAAGCTCCAGAGGTGTACCAACAATACCCAAATGCTTCAGTTTTTCGATCAATACGTTATGATCCACCGTGTCAAACGCCTTCTTTAGATCAATAAATATTGCCGCCGTAAAATCACCGTCATCTATATGCTTCTGCAGATTTGATATAAAATCGAAGGCTGCACATTTAGTGTTAGATCGTCGTCTGAAACCATATTGTTTTGACGTGAGAATTTTGTTGTGTTCGAGATATTTCAATAGTCTTTCTTTAATGACACATTCAAAAATTTTAGAGATAGCTGGAAGTATAGAGATTGGACGATAATTTTGGACATTTTTTTTACATTCATCTTTATGTACAGGAATAATTTTTGCAATTTTTAGTTTATCTGGAAATATACCCTTTGATAGAGAGAGATTTATTAAGTAAACGAGGTCATCCACCAGTTCACCCTTGCAGTTTTTGAGAAGGAGAGAGGTTACACCATCGGAACCAGCTGCTGCTTTAGACTTAAGGTTAGATATGATCCGTAAGATTTCCTTTTTATTTGTCCTGATCATGTTAAAAGATTGTTTTGCTTGAGGTTCCGTGTAGATCGTATTTACATCAGTTTTTGAGGTTTTTATGACTGATGCTAAACTTTCCCCAACTGAGAGAAAAAATGTGTTAAATGCAGTTGCAATCTCTTTTGGTCCCTTTACTTCTTTGTCATTTATGACTAGAGATTTACAAGCTATTGTTGGGTTTCGCGAGCTATTTGATAGAATGGAATTGATTGTTTTCCATGTTCGTTGTGGCTTATTAATGTTTTCATTAATCAATTTCGTATAATATTTAGATTTAATGTATCTTCTATAGTTGGTGACAGTATTACGAGCTTTATTTTTTTCTATTGTCAAAGGAATACTTTCTTGGTTTTGTTTCCAAAGTTTAAATATACTATTTCGTTTTTTAATAAGTGTATCAAGTTCAGCATCAAACCATGGAGTATTGTTCAGTCTTTTGTCCCCTGTATTTGTTTTTAATTTTGTTTTGCTTGAATTTATAGCATTCTGGAGATAGTCAGCGAAATTATTATAATTTTTGTTTACATCATCAGACGAATGATCAAATTTACAAGTTTTAAGTGAAGTATTTAATTTTTGATAATTTATTTTGTAAGCATTTGT
Source organism: Hesperophylax magnus (assembly GCA_026573805.1). NCBI lineage: Eukaryota > Metazoa > Arthropoda > Insecta > Trichoptera > Limnephilidae > Hesperophylax > Hesperophylax magnus. The sequence continues at coordinate 3,328,040 of JAIUSX010000091.1, read as the reverse complement.
GAGGTTTATTGCGGATCTGTTATTGGGAAGGTTTTTCAAGGAATTTTCATAATCCAATATAAGTATATTGTGGTCACTAAGGGGATCATCAATATTTGAAATTGTGCCGGAAACATTTGTCCTACTTGTAATGATGTGATCTATCAGCGAGCTGGTGTTATTAGTTACCCTTGTGGGAAACATTGTGTTACATAAATAAAAGTTATATGATTTCAAGGTGTGAATATATCTTCGTGTAGTATCAGTGTCTTTTGAGATATCGATATTGAAATCTCCAAAAAGTAATGTGTCTTGTTTGTTATTGTTTAATATTATTTCGAAAGATTCAAAGAAATCTGTTATATTTGAGTTCGGCCTACGGTAAAAAACATACAAATTTAGAGGTTTAATACTTTTTGACGTGACTGTAATTCCTAGAAAGGTATTTTCGCTGCAGCATTTTTCGATCTTCTTACTGTTGAGTGTATTATGCATGTAGATGGCGACCCCTCCTCCTCGGTCCATCTCGCGGGAAGCAAAGATTCCAGAATAGTCAGCAATATTGAAAAAAGTTTCCTCTCCTTTACGTAGCCAGGTTTCCGTAATCACGAGAATATGTACTGTTTGTGTAATATTTTTGAGGGTTTCTTCGATTTCGTCTATTTTGTTTCTGATGCTTCTAGCGTTCATGTACATAATACGCATACAGGAATTTATAGTAGTGTATTCTTGTATACTGAAACATTTTTTTTCCTTTATGTTGCCTTTAACAGTGGCCCACGTAGTCTACCCTTTCTCTGAAGCGCTCATCCATTAGCTTCCAGAGTGGGCACTCTGGATTTGTTGCCCGGTGGTTTCTCGTACCTCCACTGCAATTTGAACATGTTGGTTCTTTCGCCTTGTTGGGACATATGTCATATTTATGACATTCGCCACAGTGAAAACAAGTTAGCTTCTCTGTACAGAAGCGTTGGGTGTGACCAAAACCTAGGCACTGATAGCATTGCATCAGCGGTGATTGGTCTTCGACCACAAGCCGTTGGTATCCGACGTTTATTCGTCCAGCGTTTACCAAGGATTTCCAGTTTGTAGGGGACGCTTCTAGGACAACGTTACACAGAAGTTTGTTTCTATGGTTTTTTTTATATTTGATTCTTAAATTTTGTGTGAAATCTATTTCACACCCTTTATTTTGATTTTGAAGTGACTTGAGTAAGTCTTCGTCGGAGGCACCTTTTATCAGTCCTTTTATTATAATAAGCGGATCGAGTTGCTTACCGTCCGTCACTGTTATCTGTCCATGGAGTCCTTTGCTCAACTCCGCTTTGAAATCATTTTTATCTTGTAGTGAGGCCATCTTAAAAATTAGTTTGTCGTTATTTGTTTTTCGCATACCCGATACACCAATTCCAAGGGATCGAACATCGATGTGCTTCTTAATTAGCTGGTCCAAGTCATCAGAATTTTTTCCCGGGTCATCTGAGCTAATTACTACAGCGTGACTCTGTTGCGTAGTTCTCGGCCTGGCTGTGACATTCGCGTACGTAATATTGTTGTTCAGTTTAGCCTTAATTTCGTTAATGTTAGTGGAGAGCGATTTGATGGATTCGAAAACCATTTCCAATGGTTTCGGTGAAGAAGTACATATTTGCACCGTAGCCTCCAGGTGATCCATAATGCCACTGACATAGTTCATGAGGGATGTCCGCTTTTCTTTGCTTAAAATATTGATGGTTAGCATATTCTTTATTTTTTCTTGGAGAGCCCGAGCCTCATTTAAACGGTCGGTATATATATATTTAAGACAACCTATTTCTTTGATTATTACATATCCATTATACACGGAGAAAATGAGTATCCTGTCAAAAACGTGATGGCAAGCCAATTCCTAATACAATATTAGTGCATTCAAAATATAACGGAACACGTGTTCATGCAGCAGCGCTTTTCCTGTTAAATATAATGACGAAATGCGAAAATATTAGAATTTTTATGAACACCGGTCTCGTCATAACACATTCGTGTTTACTGATGGTTTGTTATAAAATATGTCAATTCAGTCCCGTTTTTAAATACGAATATTTTTTCCAGATTAAAAAAAAAATAGTTAAATTTTATATCGGTAAGTTTTCTCCGTGTAGTGTTGTATTTTCTAATAATTTGCGTGCTAGATACAACGACTCGTGAGATGTAAACTTCCTTCAAAGCCATTAATAATAAATATATTATAAATCATTATTGTCATGTTCGTGACAAGGGGTCATCGCCTGTCCATGTCCATTGTCAACAGGTCAGGAAGATACTGGTACTTTCTATCCACGTCTAATGTTGCAGAATAATCACTGACGACATGAACTAGAAAACACATTTAAATGCTTTCATTCCATTGCATGAGTTCCAGTTAAAACCATAACAAAAGCCTCCGCTATAATTAAAATATTACATAATATTGGCATAAATTTTATTTCCTGTTTCAAAATTAGAGTTTTTTTTAATTTGTTCATTGTATTATATTTGTAACTAGCTGTACACCGCCACATGCTGTGGCTTAGTCTGTCTGTGCAGATAGGGAAAAATATCGTGTGTTGCTTTTACGTCCAACAGATGACGCTGTTTAAAAAATAATAATTGAAAACTAATCTGTCACAGGTGAAATCTATATTAACATACTAATAAACACATGCGTATTCGAATGCAACGTTTTGTCAAAATTTCCAAGCAATCGGTGAAGAAATTTCGGAGATTTAAGATTTTGAACAAACGAACATTTAAATTTTTATTTAAATAACATTTGCCTTGGGGTTAATGACTTAAGCTATACATTTACCTTTTGAAACATGAAAATTTGCGATATCTTTCAAACATTTCAACAACAGTAATAAACATTTTAAATAAAGAATTATTAATTAATAAAATGATTTTGGTACCTACTTTATAGCTTGTCTGATTTGATTTATACTTGCCAGTTACTAACAACCATAATAATATGTACTTAACATTGCACACAATACTAATGAAGGGAAATAATAAAACTACACCAGTTCACTGGACATCGTAAATTTAGCATTAAAATTTTTTAAAAGATTTTTCCTGGGGTAATCCAGTTATGTATAAAAGAAAGAAAAACCTTCATACTTATACTATTTCTATTTAAATACCACTAAAAATGGCGTTATTAATTAAATAAAAGAAATCCTTTCATCCCATATATTTGTTTATTCTCCACACTCACTAATCTCTCATTCTCATCACTATCTTCGTATGTTTGTTCTATTGTTGTCTTACGAATTTCGTTCCCTTTCTTCATAATATCATCTTTTCATCTTTCAGCTTTCATCTTATCTTTATCATTTCTCCCTCATCAAACAAATCAATTCCTTATCTTTCTTCCCACATTAAAATAAAAATAGTATTCCATCGTCTTTCGTAGCCTTTTGACGTCATAAATTCTCTCTGACGTTTGTTTGTGGATTTAAAAATACATTTCGAATTCGATTTAACTTTTTCTCATCTCTGAAACATTTCACTCTGTTATTTGTTCCCCATTATTATCGCATTTTTATAATTCAATTTCTCTTGTTCCTCTTCTCGCTGCAGAAGCTTTGAATTCTCGTTAATCCTTTACCAGCTAGTTCCCTCAATGCAGGGCTAAGTTTTACAAACAGATTTTATCATTGAAGAAAATAATTATAATAAATCTAAGCGAAACCTAAAACAGAATCAACTGAGAATCGAACCCATGATCTCTGTCTTACCGGGACAACGCCTCAACCAACTCGGCAAATGGGATCAAATTATTTTACGTCATATTTGTCGATCTTCAAATTCAGAATTAACGATATTATTTTCAACTAATTTTGAAATTTATACTTGGTGATAATCTGGCTTGTAAGTAGCACAGACCATCGGGGAATATTTTAATTCCCTATGAAAAAATGGATTGATTATTGAATTCACTCTGCAGGAGAAGCATCAACTTATTAACCAGCCACCAAAATACATATAAACAGAAAGACTCACCAGAGAATACCACTCGCAATTGAGTTCCGCTCCTTGATCTCCAGATTCGGCAGCAGACGGCAAATCAGCACAATAATTTATTTGCATTCGCACTATGAGATTATAATATGTCAGCCAGCTCTCAAGAGAGTAGAATTTTTAATAATTATGAATTAGCACATTGTAATTCCAAACGTACTGCCATATTATTGTAACAAATTTTTTTAATCATTTAAGTCTTAAATCGACCTCTTTTGACAAACGATACAATCCGGATGAATCCATCTGATCAATGCAAAGATGACTGTAATTTCCTATCACTCACCTGCAGAGCAAAATCTATCCAAAACTGACCAGAGATGTCTCTTTCGTCCATTATTTTCAATTTATATTTTAAAAATTAATTCACACTAATTTTAAATCGACTGCTTCTCCAATACTCAAGAATCGGCGTTCAAGGGTAAATGTAACGTACGTTATTATCTAAGCGTTGATGGTTTTAATTTAATTATTTTATTAAAATATGCTTTTTGCAAGCTGTGCTGTAAAATTTTAATACGGATTATTTGTTTGCGCCCGTACATACGCAATATGAAAATGAATAAATAGTTTTGCCCATGTAAAAACACAATTCTTTCAAGAAAGGCATACAAATACAATATTGGATTGAATAAATGATTTATGAAAACCGATATAAAGGAGCACGCGGTCAAAGTAGGAACTAAAGAACTATCGAACTTTTTTTTTAATCCAAAGGTTATTTTGGTTCAACAGAATCTACACTAGCAACGTCACCGACTCTAGTTAGATGTTTTGTAACTGTCGCGGCGACTAATGGTGACACTTTTTTAAGCCAATGACTGTCTTAAAAAATACTCGGGTACATTTTTGACACCCGGCTTAAACTGCGTTCAAAATTTTTTTGTATGTATCTAGGTACAACCGGACTAGGCATTTTGTTGTCTAAGAGCCTGTACTGGAAGATACTCAGTATCGCTCTGGTGTAATACCACCATTCAGAATTGAAACGTTGCTTGAAATGGCTTTGGCCGTGTTTGGTGACCAGATCTGAATAGCCAGCCTGGTACTTCCCCACTTTCCTCTTCTCCATCTCCTTCCCCTCCCAACTACCTCGAGTCTCACAACACACCCCAATTGGGATGCCATAGTCTCACTCTCACCTGACGGTTGTGAGCAGTTGTGAGTCTTGTGCGGTTTCACATAAAAAAGACTTCTAAGCTACTTATAAAAACTTATTTAATAAATAAAATTCGGTGTTACCAAAGATGAATGTGTCCAAAGTAGAATCCTAATATTTCTGTTTTGTTATCGTAATAATCTAGGCCAACTCAATAAAAACTCTATTACACGAGGGGTCAGACAGACTAAAAGGGAGTACCTAGTCATCCCTTAATTATAACGTTTCGCCTCTATCCCCCTGGGCTGACTTTTATATTATAATTAAAAATGATATGATCACACCATGCTATCATAACACAATCATTATAACGGATTGATTAGTTGCATATTATGCAGCATTAAATTCGTATCTCATTAATACTAATTTATTGATATCGCACCTTTGTAATGCTTTATTAAAATTGCTGCCCTCTTAATCAACTATGTATGTATATAATTTTGGCTATTTGTGATATCTGAATTTCACAGCTGCATAGCTCATGCTGTAAATTTCATTGCTAGCTTATAATGGATGGAATTTATGGATATTGCCTTAGAATTTTAAAACAGAAAAATCTGTGAGAACTTTCGTAAACTTTTGTCTTGAGTCATTTTTTTGTTGTTTTATTTTGTATTAAACTTAGCTAATGTTATATTCTGTCTTATTTTTATAAAACGATATCTTGTATTAAGGCCCCGTAGTACGCGTTCAAAGATGGTTTGAAAGGGAGATATGTAAATACGAATGTTAGAGGGAGTCCGCTTATATTAAAAAAAAAACAATAACAATTAATTGAAAATTTTAACTCGTTTGAAATAGAGCAAAAAAACTCTCGACAAATGCTTTAGTTGCTTTTAACTGTGAATTTTTTCATGCCTATAACATATTAAATAACATAAAAAAACGTTTTTTTAATAATTTTCAGAGCTTAAATTAACAAACTTAAAGAGTTAAAGAGAAACTTGTTATAAATCGGTAGAAATTAGGAATGCCGAGGCTTAAATGATATCTTCAATTAGAACAATTATAAGCCGATAAAATGAACATGTTTTTTACTTTTTATTAGCGATTATTTATTTTATGTAATTTCTTATAAATTTAATTATTTTTATTATACATAGGTAAAGTCACAAGGAGGAAATCCATAACTATTATTATATATTTTACTACACACGCACAAACGATGTTGTGTATACTGTCGATTTCCAGAAAATGAATAAATAAATGACCAATGCCAGATCTTACCATTCGAGAGTTTTTGCTGTTACTGAAATCATGCAAACAAAGATACTTCAACAAAATTTGTGAACCAGAAATGTGTTAAATACGTGTATATAACTAAGGACGGGTTGTTTCGGAGAATCTGAACAATTCATCAAATTTCAACGTTCATTTTCAAGTTCTGTGAAAGTTTTTTTCAAGTTCTGTTTTTATTTCAGTTTTTTCAAGCAACTAGCCTACAATGATATAAAAACAGAACTTGAATAAGTCTTTCACAGAACCCGAAAATGAACGTTGAAATTTGATGAATTGTTCAAATTCTCCGAAACAACCCGTCCTAACTAAACTAAGTTTAAATATGATTTATTCCAATTGTGGCATCATTGAATTTCCCAGATCAGATTACGTCACATGGCTATCTGCTAAATCGGTTTCAGATGACGTCAGAACCGAGTAGAAGCGTTTTTTAGAGAGAAAAGCAATAAATAATGTATGTATTTATATAAATGAAAGTGTCTGTGGCGGGCGGCCGGTGTAGATTTGATTTTTATATAAAAAAGATTCCGAGATTGATGAAATTTTGCACACTTGGCCTTCAAAACAAGAGGAATGTCACCGTCTACATGAGATTTTGAAAAATCTCTGCCTAAAGCCCTGGTAACGTCGGGGACTTCAGACTAGTTAATTACATAAATTCTATTATTATTATGAATATCGTAACTTGGCTTGAAAAACCAACCAGTTTATCCCAACTGAATGGGCTCCCTTGACTCTTGATTGGTAATGTAATTTGGTGTAACTAACTAACAGCCACTGAAGAGAAACTGCAGCGATAAAGCAATTAAAATTAATTTAATATTCCCTTCCATCCATCACAATCATCATAGAAATCTCCTCCCTGCTCCCACTTGAGCCTCCAGAGCAGTGCGGTTAGTGTTTAATTATAGTCAATTTGTCGGATTAGTAGATTAAAATGAGGAATTAGTTTTTCCCAATATTTACCTAATATATTCACGTTTTCATAGTAAAACTAATTTTCAAATATTGGTTTTTATTGATAATAACGGGCTCAGAGTTAAATGACGTCACATCGTTGGCGAAAACGTCTCGATTTAAGAGGAAGCTACAAGCTAAAATTATGTATATTGTTGGTATACCTTAAATTGTAGGTAATAGGCATTAAAATCGCTTGACAAACGGAGTCTAGAAACGTTCGATTGATTTTAAGCACAAAACTGGTTTTTATTTATTTTGTAAATAATTTTACAAGAAAACCAAAAAGTTAATGAAGTGAAACTGTCAAAGATAATCTTAGCTACGATACTGTATTTTTAAAAAGTTGTTTCCTTTACGCGTTCATACATTTCTATTAAAAGAATATATTTTTTAGTAGTTTACATTTATATTTTTTATTGGTTAATTTATTATTTTACTTGTATTCTACTCAAGCGAAACGATAGGAAAACCTTCAATTTATCTGGAACATATTTTTTGGTATTCATAATGTACACCAATTCGTTATAAAGATTAATCAAAATAGTGATTTAGCATTAAGCTTCTCCTTAACGACGTCAGAGCAGATTAGGAACGATTAATTTTAATAATAAATTTACTCTTTGTACGAATAGTAATATTCAAGCTAGGTAACTTATAAGATATATGTATACGCAGACTATTGATTTTTGCTATATTTGACGGCATTCGTGGTCGAGGGGTAAGGCCCTCGACTAGCAATCCGAAGGTCGTGGGTTCAAATCCCGGCGTGCGCAAGTAAATTTTATTTGATGAATTTGTGTTATTTCACAATTTATTCAATAAAAATAATATATAGTATACTTGCGGCACTTTCCAAAGTGGAAGATACTCTTAGTATCGCCCTGGTGCAAGACCACCATTCAAAATTTGAAATTGCTTGAAATGGCTTTAGATCTTAATAGATAGGTAACCCCCACCTTCCTCTACTCCATCTCTTTCCCCTCCCCACTACCTTCAGCCTCACAATACACCCCAATTGGGGATGCCATAGTCTCACTGGCTCCAGACGTTTGGGAACAGTTAGCACTCTTGTGCGGAATTCACATAATATTGTTTTAGAGTCATTATAATTTTAGGTTAGATATTTTTTGACTTGAATATACGGGTCAAACTTGATGTGTTCGGTGGCGCCATATGATTTTGCGTCCGATTACGTCACACCGTTGCCAATCTCTCCGTTATGTCACCCTGGGAGGTAGGTATAAATTATTAAATCTTTTTACTAAAAACAACGTATGTAACATACACAAAAAGGTACATTTCGACGTTTGTTTTTCTATGTCCTTGGAATATGTTTTTCACTTTGATTCCCTATTAAAAATAATTTAATACTTCCGTCCATCCATCACAATCTCTTGTATCGACCTCCTCCATCTTCTGTACTCCTGACTCCTGCCCTCAGCAGTAGTTAATGTCTACTTAGAAGGGATTAGACGGCTTGAAATATTCAAAATGTATTATTTAACTTTGAATAGTTTCGAAAGTTGTCTTAGTCCTGAGCTCGCTTAGATATAATTTCAATTTACATAATATTTCATCCTACGATTAAAGTTTGTAGAAGGAGTTAAGCAGATTACTAAAGTGCGAATAATATGATACTGCCGCTGAAAGATCCGTTGTAAGCTCTCTTTCCGCTAAGTATCTACCTACATGCATCGTTTATTTGTATTCGAGAAAGTGGAAAATATCGCATCTCTTTATTTTGGGGATTGCTCTAAATTCTGCATCACTAATTAGCCTAATTTTTCGAATTTGCGAACAAACAGCTTTTACCCGTAGAGTCAATTTGTTCGTTTTTGGGAACAGCTAATATGGTCACCATGTGAGCTGTTCTCAAAAGTGGATAAATCGTTGCGATTCCCTTACTGTCTCAGTCTAAACAATATTAGAAACAGAAAACACCACACTTTATATTCAGCTCTAGAAGTTAACCACAGAATAATTCAAATTTACACCTCTTTAAAACCAAAGGTTCCGACCGAAATTTAAGAAAAATTTATGAAACATTGTGAATTTTTATATGAAAAGACAAAAAAGTGAGATGGAAATAATGAATTTGAGAAAAATGTATGAAACATTGTGAATTTTTATATGAAAAGACAAAAAAGTGAGATGGAAATAATGAATTTCAGAAAAATGTATGAAACATTGTGAATTTTTATATGAAAAGACAAAAAAGTGAGATGGCAATAATGAAAATTGCGAAAATTTATGAATTTTTATATGAAAAGTAAAAAAAGTGAGATGGCAAAAATGAAATTGGAGAAAAATTTATGAAACATTGTGAATTTTTATATGAAAAGACAAAAAAGTGAGATGGCAATAATGAAAATTGCGAAAATTTATGAAACTTTGTGAATTTTTAGATGAAAAGACAAAAAAGTGAGATGGCAATAATTTTCTAATGTCTAATAAAGCGTGTTTTTTTCGTTATCAGTAATTTTTTTGTCTAGTGTTTAAACGAGAAGCGTAAGGTTAGCCATTTTTAACGTTGATTTTTGTTTGCATTAAACATTTTAATGTTTCACAAGTTTATTTCTAATAATAAAATGTAAGTTTATTTCATCACGTTTCAAAAAGTATTTATTTTTCGAATACGTTCAGAAATATTCCATTTATTTGGATTTTATTACAATGTGAAAAACACAAAACTTTTCGAACCTTCTGACAGCGTCTTAAAGAAATACTAATATACTATTAAAGAGGCCTGGGTTAATGGTATACTTGCAATGATATATTATTTTGATCGTTTATATAGCATCGCTTTTGCGCAAAATTATCAAAAGGACGCTTCACAATAATTAGTCTAGTGGCCCAAATAAACGTTAATTCTTAACCCGCGAGAAGGCGCCCTACGAGCAGTTAGCTCATTCAAAAATTGATTGTGATATTTTTCTATGTTAGCAAAACCATAGCTCCTCAAAGGTCTAGGTACCTTGCTAACTATTTACCCCCTCTCCCCTGGCGCAACTCATGCCCCGCTCAGCGCCGTGGTGAAGTTCTTGTGAGGGCCGTGTACTATCGCGCGGCATATTGCTCATCGCGCTGTCCTCTAATGCTCTACGCTCTAAAAATCGTATACTTTCTTCAAGATATCGATCCTTTTTTCATACTAAATAAATGTTATTTTATTTATATCAATATAATATTTATTTATTTATGTCTATTCTTTAATACACATTTTACAAATGGTTTATATTGTAGTACAGAGAAAAAAGTACAGAAAAAAGGTATAAAAAATAAAGAACATAGGTTGATATAGGTAAAACTGTGTGTGGGTGATATTGTATGTTACGTGAACACCTCACTAGGAGAACCTGTGCTGAGGTGTTAACGTGTTTGTGATTAAGTGTGACAGGTATTTATGTGTTGTAGTAAAAAGTTTTTTTTTTTTTTCACAGACATATATTGAAACATGAAAACACACATTTATATGTGAGTGTATGTATTTTTGGATAATTCTTGAAGAACGTGTATAATATTTAATTTTACTTATCATATTTTGGTTATGTTTGGTTTGGAATTATAATCTTTTGAATAAAGTGAATATCTTGATTTTTTATCCAGGCTACGATATGTTTTTTGAGAAAGTTTGTAGATGTATTTGTTTCAAAGTAATGGGCACACTGTTAAAAAGTTTGGTTGCGTATACGTAGTACAATTAGGAAACACATTTATTTTAAATAGCGTGAGCATTTTGCTCGCGCTCGCCTTCCCCTGGATTTTTAGGCGCGCCTCCTCACGGGTTAAGATATTAAACCCGAACTTAATCTTTCTTACAACATATATTGTAGCTAACCAATAACTAAAACTCCCGCTTAAACATATGTTCAGAAAATTGTAACCTTTAACCTTATTATTCATCAAGTCAATATGTTTAAATAATAGGTGTGAATTTTTATACCTGATAAATAACTTGTAAGTACCTTATTATTTCTGAATTATCAATGCCCTCGTAAGTGAGTCCCGTGATTCTTGTGTAGTTTGAAGCTCACGAAGCTTACTTTACCTCGTTTAAGAATAATGCTTAATCAAATTACACCACCAAGGTTTCCAATTTCTCACTGCTCTAGTAGCTGTAATCCATCGACTCTTTGTTATTTAAACACAGAGCTTAGAGGTGAGCAGGGCTTTGTGTTTTCTTTACATGAGAAAACCTCAGGAGCTATGTTTAAATCAAATTACACCACGAAGCTTAGCCATTTCTCATTGCCCAATTATTTCATGCCCATACCATGAACATGGAGCTAACAGGTTATCAGTATGCTCTACTTCGCCCCCTTCTGAGTGGGAGTAATAGGGAGTTGCTCTACATTCCGCTATGTGGTGGTATGTATTTGGTATTTTCCCCCGTTTCGAGAAATAGGTCATCCATAAACCCTGAAGTCTCGAGATGTGAGATTCCTTCCTAATATAGTAAACTTTTGTTTAGTTTCAGTTTGGTGAGAGTTTTTGATGTTTTTGTGGATGTCGTCAATATACTTAATGATTTATAAACATACTTATGAAGTCTAATTCTCGTAAAAAGAATACGATACTGTGTTCGAGCCAAGCCAAAATAATATTTATTTCAAAAGGACTTTTTGATCTCTCAACAAATATAAAAGACGATAAGAGCTTTGCAATGTGTACAGCTTCACGTCTTAATGTAATTTCGTATACGTCTTTTCGTTGTGCTTGAAAGATTAAGCTCGGTTTTTTTATGGTGGAACTCATGAGAGTGCCAAATTGTGCCAATTCATAAATAGAATAACTCTTTTATTGATTTAAAAATAAATTACTTTTCATAACGTACAGGTATATCGTTTTGAAGATAACGTGTTTGAATGTATTTGTGCCCACCGATAGTAACGAAAATTTCCATATTAGAACACATTCTTATTATATTAGATTATTTCTTTCCATATTAGAGCTATCGTAAAAGATTACCATTTTTAAATACATCTAATTCAATTTAGATTTTGTTTTCTCGATTGAATGAATGATATGGAATCTTGGAAGTGGAAATTAACCCACTATCTGTTATCCGATCCGATGGAATATAGGCTCGTTGTCGGTAACAATGCATTCTACCAACTTTTGGTGGAACTCGCTCACACATACGTATTTCTCTGAAATTGGATGACATTATAAAAATTTGCAGAAGTTACGATATAAATCTCCGAACCATCCAATTAGGATTTGGCTCAAGTGATGCACGGTTCAATCATTTTAGTCAGTCCCTGGGGAGGAAGGTTCATATATTTTTTGATAAATCTGTTAATAAAGATAGATTTATTGTATTAAAAAACTTTGTTTTTGCGGGTTGATTCTGATCCATCAAGTACACCAGTTACGGTATTTTCTGTCTTTTTTGTTTTCGTGTGAGAATTTATTATGAAAGAATTTAGCGTTCGTGGATATTGTAAAAAACTGGATTGATTAATTGAAGGTAACAGAAAACGTTTCTAAGTTCTGTTGTAATAATGAAATTAAATGTTTTTCTTTTAACCGAGTAATATGTATTTGAATAATATTGAGCCATGTCCATTGTTTTCCATGTATGTATTCCTTAACTATACATCTTCACAGACATACACGGGGTCTATTCTGGTGGCTGTGAACCCTTACAAGGAGCTGGAGTGTTACAATGCGGTAAGTGCCCACCTAAATCTGTTATTAGTATAGTTGCAACATCATTCAGAACTGATTTTTATTGTATATTATTATAGTGTGTTGTTTGCTTAGGTTTTATTTATGCCAATGCTTGTTTGCGTGTTTCTATTGCCGATGAATGGTTTCCTTAATAATTACTCTATACTTTTGGTTCATCACAACTAATAACTATATAAGCTTTTGGTGACGAATTATTAGTTACTTTCTCATTCCTTATGTTGTCCATGCCTTTTGGTGCGATGCAATAACTTGGTAGAATCTCCCAGTGTCGCCATCTATGTATGTGTCTTCGTTTTATTTATCTTCTAGCTTTGTACTCGTTGCTCCCTTGAGGTGATGTGTCACAAAAGTGGCACTGTAAAAATATGTTAATTATTTTTCTAGTAGTTTTGTGAATAATGTAAACCTGGCGCCCAAAAAAGTATGTTTCTAATATAAAAAACAAAATTTCCTCTCAAAATCATGAGATTTGTAAGTGGGTACAATATCCACCTACCTAATTAATAATAAAAAATATATTTTAGGTAACATTTTTTACTATCATCTCAATGATAATTCTTTTTTCAAACATTCTTCAGGCAGGTAAGAACTATAAATTTTTAAAAAATGCTAATAAAAATGTCCAAAAAATATAATACGAATTCAATTTTGGAAATGTTATCTTTACTGAACCATTAAAACGGCCACCATCTTGAGCCGGAAACGGAACGTATAAATAAAGTGTCAGACTGGTGAAATGCAAAACGGTCGAGTTATAACAGGATTTCGCTTAGCTCAGTCAATTGTATTCAGTAATCATATTCAATAATCAATTATCAATACAATATATCAAAATGTATATTTCTTTTAAGATCTTGCTTGTTATAAATATGCAGTTGCGGCTCGTGATTTTCGGGTGTTTTGGAGTGCTAATATTACAAAAAATGGCATAATTGGCCGTTAGCCGCACGGATTTCAGAAGATTTTCAGGCCAAACTGAAATTTTCTGAAAATGTTCGTACAAAAATCGAATATTCGAAAAAAAAAACTTTTTCATCTACAACATCAATAATGCCATTTTTGTAATATTAGCACTCTAGAAAACACTCCTAACATTCACGAGCCGCCACTGTATATATGTAATATATATTTGTTCTTATAAAACATGGTTTCCAAGCATTTAGAGCTTAGTATAAACTTCTAAAATACACTTTATATGTGATTTTTTGCTTGAAAAAGTATTTCACAATCGTGATTACTACAGAAATCTGCCAAAATCCGCAAAAACTCGGTTGAATTCCCAGGCCACTGTGATTTGTTCTGGGATTTAGTTTGACCATGAATTCACCTCCAAATAAATGAAGCCAGTCAACTGATTTTTTCCCTCGTATACACACTGAAGAAATTTGATAAATATCTTTCATTAACTGGACTGCTAGACCGAGTGGTGATCTTTATATTTTCTTTTTCAATGCTTTTTCGACAATCGCAAACTTGATACAAATCGTACCAATTCTTCATTCCATCTCTCACTGAAATCAAAACCTCCTAGATCACAAGGCCGGGACACTGAATCATTTCAGCCTCCTAACTTGTATGGGAACCTTCGAAAAATGTTTTTTTTTTTTTAAAATTAACTAAAACATTCTAAGATGTTTTGATAAATAAGAAAAAATTGAAAAAAAAATTAAAAGGAAATTTTTTGTAAAATTCCATTCAAGTTAGGAGGCTACTTTGGAGGTTTTGCTGAAATCAGGTTCAACCAATGTTTAGTGTGGATGTATACTGAGTTAGCGATGGGTTTTGACTCATTTTTTTAAGAGAGGGAGCCACGGTACCAACTCAATATTTTCATACGTCTGAAAGAGTCGACTCAATTGAACGGGAGCCGTAAGCTCAAAGCGTATGAGCAATGAAAATACTGTGCTCGCACGATACGACTCCCCCGCTACGGCTCCCCCAATACTGTTCCCAGCGTATGAATGATCGTACGACTCTTGATACCGGTGAACCGCCTCATAACACGAGTTAAATAAGACGCTTCGTATTTAATCGGTGTACATATTATGTCCAAGTTCAGATATCGGACTGTCTGACGACGTTCACGTATCTGAGTATGCAATAACAATTAATTATTTGATAATTTTAAAGGCGCTATTTTAAAATTTCTCCTGATAAAAAGGGTTAACCGCTCAATTGAGCCGTGGTACGATTTTAAAAGAGCTAGCTCTTGAACGACTCATCGCTATACTGAGTTAAAAGCATGGACCTAAAAAGCCCTGGACGGAGCAATTCGAAAACAATTTGAAGCCGCGGGGTGAGGGGGGAGGTGTATTAAAAATGCCAAAACGTACTAAAAGAATTTAATGACGTTCCCCATTCCTTGTCTCATCAAATACCCCAAAATATCATTAGCAGTTATAACTGCGTTAACCACACAACAAATAATATAATAATAGTTCATTATGTACCACTTTGCATACAAATCAGTTCAAAAGTTAGTCAAGCAAGATGGCTGCCACTCACCCTAGATTTGGCTTCAATGCCACTCATACAAAATCGCACTAATGCTCTGTCCAGGGCTTTTTAGGTCCATGGTTAAAAGTTAGAAGACATATGCCAAACGGTGACCGGATAACTCATCAAAATGATAATTCATCATATCTTTAAAAAGTTATATAAAGTCATAGAAAGCGATGAAACAAAAACTTTATTAACTGGGTTAAGTAGGTTAGGTTAGGTTAGCTTTAATTTTTTTTTCATCGTTTCTAATGACTTTATAGCACTTTTTAAAAGTGGGTTGAATTGTCACTGTGTTGGGTTATCATGGAACCATGCCAAACATACGAAAGAGTGACTCATCACAAATACTGCTATATACTATAAGCTCTCCTAAAGATTAATTTAGCCAAAGCACCGTCTTGTTTGGAAAGCTCGTACCTCCATAAGTGCCTTGATATAAAGTGATGCGTTGTTGATTAATCATTTCATACCCGAGCTGTTGACGACTGTAGGAACTAACCGTCTTCGAATGTTGTACAAGCATTTGGTGGGTTTTCTGACTGTGTAACATTCGATTTTATACCTTTTAATTATGTTGAATGCAAATTAGTAAAAAAATAATGTCAAGCCTGCATTAAATTTGCTCGTAGACAACCAGAAATAAATATACCCGTAGGTTTACTTTTACATTCCGACCCTTTTAGTGAAATGAGAGAGTTTTCAGTCGTAAAATTATTTATACATATTTCCATTGAAGTCACGCGTTTTCTTTAAAAGTGATAAATGAACGTCTTAGAGACCTACCCTCGTGACATCCATCAGACGAACCATTAATTCCTTCACGAATTCCATAACTTCCTGCCGTAACCCTTCGCTTTACGTCTGACGGTAGGTTGACATAATCATATCAGTATCATTTTACAGTATTATTCGAAAATCGTATCGTATCACCGTATCGTGTCAAGCCTCTTGTCACGTTGTGAACACCACTACCGTCGTACCTGCATTTTTATTACCGCGTATCAAATGATAAATATAAAGAAGCGAAGTTAGCAATCCACAATGGAGTGCTGGTACCTACCCTGATATATGGAACTGGCAAAGAAATGATGAAAGTAGATTGAATGCTGTTGAAATGAGATCCGTGAGGCGTATGTGTGGTAAAACCATGTATGATCGTGTGAGGAATGTGGAGATCCGCGAAGAGTGCAAAGCGGATGTGAGCGTAATGAGTATGATTAAGAAAGGGACGCTTAGATGGTTTGGGCATATAGAGCGAATGAGCGAAGAAAGGAGTGTAAGGAGGATATTTGATGCAAATGGTAGCAGAAGTCGGGGACGCCTGAGGAAGACATGGCACGATCAAGAGAGTTAGAAACTCGAGTCGGGCCATGTCAAGAGTCAGAATAATAGAAGAGTATGTATGAGACGATGTATAAATGTGAATGAGGCAAGGAGCGTGTACCAAGACCGAGTTGTTTGGCGGTCCGTCCTCTCTGCATACCCCTGCGGGGAAACGGCGTGATGGTTAGTTGGTTATTTAGTTAGTTTAGTATCAAATGCTTTAATAAATCCGTAGCTTCATTGATGATCGGGCAAAAATCGTCATATCAGAGCGTCGTATCATGACATATCGTGACTGCGTATGCGTTCACACCCATCCACGCTAGCGATCATAAATATATCATAAAATTATTAGTTTCATTATTATTTGTATTGTATAAGTTTGTATAGGTATTATTCTTTGTACTATAAATATATTTGTATTGTATAAGCTGTTTGTTTCTTATACATAAATAAATAAAATAATACGCTTGGTGATATGGTGGTCTGATACGGTAAAATGATATTTAATATGTGGAACCGGCTTTAGAAACGTTAACTTTTACGGTTTACCTACAAAGCCTTATTTCTGCTTTCCACCTTCAAGAGAGCCATCAATCACGGCGGAAGTTACCTTTCCCCTTATAAGCTTTAAGGGCGCACCTTCCCTTAATACGGTTCCTCTGAAAGCTCCGTTGTAAGCTCTCACTCTTTCTCGTAAAAGACACGTGTCACGGAATGAAAGATTGAAACTAGTCTCTCAGCGGTAGGACCGTCCACTATTATCTTAGCTTGGGCTTGCTCCGTTGTAACCTCTTTCTCATAAACGGTGCATATAACAGAAAGAGACGTTACGAGTGAATGCGTAGTTTTCATTGTGTTTCGTGCGTCGTTTATGGGAAAGAGGGAGAGGTTACAATGGACCTAATGGCGGTATGTCTGGTCAAATCAATAAACGATTTCGCGTGTGATAAAACAACAAAGCTGTCAGATCAGGAGGATTAATTGCATCCGCGAGTTATGTCCATTTTTTAAAGCCGCACTTTAGTCTACTTGGCCAAAATCAGTAATCTATTACAGTCTTCGTTTAATATTTTTTTTTAAATTTAATTAAATAAATAACGTTAAATTTATTAAAATTTGAATTTGATATTTTTTTCTTGAATGAATAAATAATGTATCTATTGAAATGGAAACTTGGAAGTAGAACTTAACCCACTTAAACTAAATCCGATCGAGATGAAACTCGGCAGATAGGCTCGTTGTCTATGACAATGCATCCTATCAACTGACTGGTGGCACTCACGTACACATACGCGCACACACGCGCATTTCTATGAAATTGGATGAAATTATAAAAAATTACATTTAAGCAGTTAACATACGAAATAAATCTCGTACTATCAAATTAGAATATGGCCAAAGGGATAACGCGGTTCTCTCCAGTTGAGAGGCAGTTACTGGGGAGGAAAGTCTAATCCTCAGTCAAATACTATAATACATCTATTAAAAAACCTTTATTTCGGGTTGACTTTTTGGTTAGTTTTGAAAATATCACACATAAACACGTATAGGATCTTCCAATTGGCAAGTATTTATCCCCTTGCCCAGTAAAGGTCACATAAAATTCATTAGTCTCATACTAAAAGTCAAAATTAAAGCCATCAACTGTTCATAATTTGGTAATACACAAAAAAAAATTTATTTAAATTGTTCTGAAAGCAGAGCTCAAAATTTTTAGAAATTTGTAGTTACCAGACTTTTTGGAGGGATTCTAAGCAATTCAATATAATCGAAGTAGAAAAATTATATAACATGAACTACTTTACCCACCTGACAGCTGTAACTTTAAAAAGTGCACAATAAACACTTCTGACTGTGCTTTGGCATATACAATATATTCTCTGTCCCAATTTAAAAAAATATGGGATGTCCAGAAGCAGTTTTAAATGCTGGCGTCCCACAGGGATCGGTTCTGTCTCCGACTTTGTTTTTGTTTCACATCAGTGAGCTTTTGTCGTGTGCACCAATTCGTTGTTTCGCGGATGACATACATTCCATGATAGCTTTTTGTTTGACAAGCCCCCAAAGGATACACAAACTCGAACAGCTTGGAAGGCTTTCAAGAAGATAATGGACGGTTACCTCGAGAGGATTTTCTATTGGGTAACGCCCAATCATATATTATTATATGGCGGCATTTATTTTATCTCGGTATAGGTGTTTTAGGCTAATAATGATTGCTTATAATAATTTGATATCCGATTACGTCTAAAAGAGATCGAAATGACAATATCCTTCATCGGAAGGCTGCATCGAAGACAGAGTGATGTTAGCCTCTCAGAAGCTGGGCGTACGGTACATGCCCCCCATATATTTAATAGTATACGCACGCCCCACTGTTGAATTTGGCCTCCACCTCTGGTCTGGAGACCCAAAATACATGAATAAAACCCTTGACTGTGCAGAAATGGGCGGTCCGTTTGATATAATCCACTACCTGAAGCGGTTTGCAATCTTTAAAGCAGATGCGTCAGGTAAGTATGCTGTCATTCTTCTACTGGTATTACATAAAAAAACACTACTAAACTATATTATTGACAAAAAAACAAACATCAAATATCATAAATAGACCAATTAGACAAGCGTACAAAAAAATAACAAGCTTCAACGGTAAACACAAGCTTTGGACTAAGACACCACAAATACCAGGCAATAAAAGCATTCAACAATCTTCCACTCTATATAAAAAGCGAGAGAAACAAAAAACATTTCAGAGACAAATCAAAAAGAGGGATTAAAGAACAAAAAAGGAAAAATATTATAACGTAAAATAATAAAACATATATGTAAGTAATACTCAACACCATTACAAAACACACATCATTATGTACAACCGCACCTCATAGAAAGTACGAAAATCACAGATTTTTTTTCTTTTAAATTTTCTTCACTATCACCTTGATTATTTTATTGTATTGTATTTCAGGTTAGTTTTGTCTTATTTTATTTTCAATTTATTATTTATTATTATCCCTTTATGAAATATTATCAAATTATAAAATGGAGTCCGCAGCACGGGTAAAGCACCCAGTGAGGCCCACATTATCAAATAATGTTCTGAATAACATAAATAAAAAAAAATTACATAAAAAAACAATGGAAGATGCTCCGAGGAACTAATGTCATTGAACCCTTCGGCACCGTTGCACAGTCGGGTAACACGCCGAACGTGCGCCTAACATAATATGTACACGGTTGACATTTGTCACGTGATAACAGGTCGCTTCTACGACTTGTTCAACAGCTCGGCTGTGGAACGATTTGCCGGCCTCTGTGTGTTTCCTCCCCCTGCAATATGGGTATCATCAAGACCCATGTCACTCTTTCTTCTCCTCAAAAAGAACTTCCACGCAGCATCTCCAAAGATGACGTAGGCCCCGAGGGAAATTGTTTTCCTCAGAGCCTCCTGTGTGGAATTAATCTTATGAAAAGTTGCCCTTTAGAATTTGTAAAATTTCAGATGGAAAGCATATACCACGGTGCCTGACTAAGAGTATGAGAAAGAAGTTAAAATTCGGGCGAAGCCTGGTAGTACGTAGGTACAGTAGCTTTTTAATACTACAGATTAATCATGAATAGTTTAGTCTTCGTAACCCAACCTTGTGCTTCATTAGAACGGCATAATATTATAAACTAAGTAGGTAGGTATAATCATATTTAGATTACTTGGTTTACTTTACTTTTCAAGCTTGGTTACAAGCAATAATAATTGGATAGTTTGTATAGCGCCGTAAGATTTAGGCAGGTCACCTTAGATAAACACACTTTTATTGAAGAGTTTACGACTTTGCACGCATAGTACTACACTATAGTAAAAACACTGGACTTTGATTTTAAATTTGTTATTTTACCTCCATTACTATTGATATTGCATTTATTAGTGGAAATAAGAAGAGTTGATATTTATTTTAAAAGACTGGAGAATTTATGACTCTTTAGGACTGCAGAATGTTTCTAAGGATGGGTTGTTTCATATAATTTAAAAAATTCATCAAATTTCAAAGCTAATTTTCATTTTCTGTGGGAGTTTTTAATTCAGTTCTGTGAAGCAATAGTCAGCAAACAGAACTTGAAAATGATTTTCAAAATTTGATGAATTGTTCAAATTGTGTGAAATAATCCTCCTTAGTCTACATTTTTAGTTAGTTGCGAATTATGCAGATGAAAAGTTTCTCACAAAAAGATGACTTTAAGTTTAACTCTGTAATCTGTCACGTCTGTGATCATTCTTAAGGCGAAGCTTAATGCTAAATCACTATTTTGATTAATCTTTAAAACGAATTGGTGTACATTATAAATACCAAAAAATATGCTTTAGATAAATTAAAGGTTATACTATAGCTTCGCTTGAGTAGAATACAAATAACAAAATAAATTACTCAATAAAAAATACAAATGTAAACTACTAAAAAAACATTTTTTCAATTGAAATGTATGAAGCGTAAAGGAAACATTTTTAAAAAAATACAGTATTGTAGCTAAGATTATTTGTGACAGTTTCATTTGATTAACTTTTTTGCTTTCTTATAAAATTATTTACAAAATAAATAAAAACAAGTTTTTGGCTTGAAATCGAACGTTTCTAGACTCCGTTTGTCAAACGATTTTAATGCCTATTACCTACAATATAAGGTATACCAAGAATTTACATATTTTTGGCTTGTAGCTTCCTCTTAGATGATATGGCAGTAGTGGCAGTCCATTCCAAGCTTTTACCTTGTCGGCATCTAAAATGTCAATAGCGGGTTAACAATTTACTGGATTCCATTTACGGTGCTATGTTAGATTGGGAATCGACTTGTATTTTTAGAAAGCTCATTTGAAGCCCAATTGCTTATTATCGCATCGTGTTGTTTTATTGGTCCATTAGAGTATGTGAAATGATACATCTGGTGGGTCTTGTGTCTTGTTTCTTCATAACGGGTGGCTTTAAGTGCTTCCGTGACTATTTTAAAAGCTTTAAAGCTCGTGGATGTTGAAATCCTGTGGTCAATACATTGCTCTAAATGAGAAAGTGAAAAAAGACTGTTTATCTTTTAAATTGGTATTGGTTTTGGAACACAATCATTGCACTCATTTTATGAGATGTATACTCGGTTAAAGCTTTCTAGCCGCTTTCAAAAACTAAGCTTGGTTTTACAAAAGTATTAAGGGTTATGTGGTAATCATTATTTTTGCGTGGATCCGCTAAAATGTCAAAGTGGCATAATTTATTTATTTATTTACTAACGGACATCGTCCAAATTACAAAATAATAACACTAATACAGTAAAATGAAAAATACAGGAGTAGACAAAGGTACATGAAAGCAAAGACATATGGCAGTTATAATATAAGAAAATAAAGTGACTAGTCGAATCAAGTCAAGACTACGCCGTGGGTCAGGACCACATGACACTTATAATATTCCGTCACTTGTTTAGCGACTGGCAAAAATCATTCAGACTTATCCCAAAATAGTTAAGGTTTTGACTTGAGTTGACCAGTCCACACATTCTGGACAATGTTGAATAATATCCATAATTTGTCGAATGATGGTTGAGGAAGAGCAGTTCATTATTTCCGAGTCTGTGCGAGGGGATATTGAAGGGAATGAGTTGCAGTAGAGTAGGTGAATCAATAATACCATTTATAATTTTGAAGAAGCAAATGATGTCATTTCTTTCCCGACGGACTTCCAAAGGAGAGAGGTTTAGAGTTAGTTCAATTTCATCATATGAGTATTTGCCTTTTTCTAATCCTAGCCTCCTAGCAATCCCTCTTAAGAACCGATGTTGAACAAATTCAATGCTATAGATTCAATGCAATATTATGTACATGCAATAAAAAGTTTTATAATATTGGTTTACGTATTTTATTTTCTGATAGTGTTTACTGGTGACTATCTACGATTTTTCCAAAGTATCATGTAGTGCACGCTCAATCAAAAATGTTGAATCATTATAAATTTGCTATAAAAAGTGTTTTCACCGCAGTTAGACAATGCACTCGGTGGGAGAAACAGCTGTCACAAACGAAAACGCATAAATTTAAAATAATAACACAGGTATCAATATTTTTAGTTGGAAGTTTTTCGAAATATAAATACATCAAATAATATTGAATTTTATCCACTTCGTTTCCGCTGAGGCCAAATTTTTTACCAAACTCGTCCTTCACGCATTTTTGTTGGTTGATGATGATGTTGATGGTTTTTTTTAAGGAGAGGAAGCTCGGGGACGGAAAAATGGTACGAGAGATGGGTAAGAATATAGGGGTTAGTTTATCCAGGAGTGACGAACATGTGAATCCATCCCTCCCGATGCAGTGCAAGTAGATGGATCGAGAGAGACCAATTCAAGAGGTCCAAAGGTCTTCCTAAACCGGCCTCTCCCGATCTGGGGTCTAGCACAGTGAAATCGATAACTATAATATCGGATGGATTGGCGTGACTACCAATGATTTTATAGAAACTTTTGTTTCTCCAGGCTGGAATGGAATCAACTCATCGCGTCTTACATGAATTAATTATGTTATTAAGGATCGTACATACGATTTCTTTCAATTCCAAGAGCTTAGTTAGTTCACCTCCATTCTTCAATAAGCCAGTTATCTTGCATAACGAACAATATTCTCCCAAAAGTGACAGCTTATCCGACAACTTGGAGGCCGCGCTAAAAGCAGCCGACGAGTCTACCGACTGTCTTAATCATATTCTGACCGTGCTCGCAAATATCGCTAATTGACCATAATATGACGAATTTCGTCAATATCGTATTGACATTGGGATTTATCGATCCCCACGTAGCTGATGAGCAAGCGTATCCGCCGGCACGATCCGATGAACCCGGGCACCCCTGGTGAGTCACCAAAAGTAGCGACCACTTGGGTTAACCTATGGTTGAAGAGTTGGTTGTCCAATTAATAGTTCCGGGGCGGCGGTACCAATAATTAATTTGTACTTTTTTTTAACATTCCGGATTGCAGTCTAGATCGTTATAAATGTGCCACTTATGCAATGTATTTGCAGTGACAAAAACCTTGTAAGTGCGTTGTAGGAAATGAAAAACATATCGATATTTTGATCAACTACATTTAGGAAGCACGGGGCTCTCCCCACGGGTGAGTTCATGAACAAATTGGTGCGGCTCGCTCTACAATAAAGGAGGTTCATAGTGACGTCCTTGAGAGTGATACTCTGGTACAAATAAATTTATCTGAGCCAGAATCTCATTGTTAGATATGTAGCCGTTTATTAAGAGATAAAAATATTTAATCAGAGCAATACCTCCACGAGTCTACAAGGAGTGGTAATTGGTCATGCCCAGGATATAAGCAGGTGGGTATAGCCAGGGGTAATTCGTAGAGAACCAAAAATAATATTTTTTTAATTCTTTTGAACTCTCAATGCACAAAATGTACGTTATTTCGTGTGGGGCCCAAATGATTGAATTTGACTCCAATACACTTAAGACTGTATTGCATAATAGCCTCAGCGTTTATGCGTTGCGAAACGAATACGAATTTCTAATTACGAAGCCGAGAAGCTTGAATGCTCTCCTAACTAAATGGTTGATCTGTTGGTAAAAAGTTAGTTTACTTTCATAAATAACCCCAAATTTTTTATTTGGTTTAAGCGTTGGAAAATAATTTCATAATCAAAAACATACGGACTCTTTGATCTTGTATACGAGAAGATATTTCACTTGTACTGCAGCTTGGGCCGTTTATTTTGGCCCAATTTGAGACGCTGTCGATATCACATTGAAGAATAACACAGTCATGAAGGTTTTTAATTGAACGATACAGTTTCAGGTGAAATTGTTGAAATAGATTATAGAAACAGTGAAAAAAAATGAAGATGCTTACCTAACTTATATATAATATTGTAAACATGAAAGTAATTTCCACGATGTTATGAATTACTTTACCTACTTCATATGAACTAAACCTATCAATTTGATTGCCCTGAAACGGGAAACCTTCCCAGTTGGACAGCTCTCATCTGTTTAAATCAGAGGTTCCCAAACCCTTTTGCCCCCCATGACCACTTGCCAAACAAACGTCCCATGTGATAATCATTTATTTTTTTAGTAAAAATATTCCCTTCCCTTGCCTGCCCAACAACCGGGTGGCGGTACAGTTGCTCTGTCTTTACATTGTGCAGACAGGGGCACCCTTGTGGGGTATTACACGAAATGAAAATGAAGCAGGATAAGCAAAGGTAATTTCTTTCTGTAGCTAGCCCTACAGAACTGCCCCTTAAGTTCTTTGTCAGTGCTTATTCCGGTCAGTTCTTCTTGTCACATGATATCCGATTCTTCAACGTTGCATTTTCATAGTCAAAATGTCCTCAAACTTAGTTTTGAAGTCTGTGTGAAGTGCATTTAAATGTTGAACGTCACTATTACCCTGGACGTTTTCCAAAAACAAGTTGGGGAACTAGGAAAATTCGCGGCTTCCAATGTGCAATGCTTTGCTTGTATATATTAATTCTGACGAGAAAAGGAACGTAGACTCTATTTATATACCTCAATTAACAACTTAACGAAATATAAAAATATCAAATAAGTAATTTCTCAGTCTATTATATTTGTATTAGGTCTATTGTGTCATTTACGGAATTCCTAAATGTTGACATGAGGTAAATGGGTGTCCGCTCGTATGTACCCCCATTTGAATCTCGTGGACCCCCAAATTTTGTTCTCGCTGACATAGACCCTCAGCATGCCGATATCGACCCCTGGGGGTCCATATAGACCACTTTGGGAACCTCTGGTGTAAATTATAATTGAAAAAGCGGATGGCACATTTCAGAGTTTGGCATGTGTACTATACTGTGTGTACATTGGGTACACTGCATCATAATATAGGTATATATAATGTTGTGTTATCTATCTCGTCAAATAATGTAAGGGGTAGCGGCGGGGTATTTGTGTTGCTTAAAGCCTGGTATTTGTGTTTAGATAAGGAATTTACGTTTAAATATTCATACTGTACTTACAACATGACCTTCATATATGCGTATATCTCACCATATATAGGCGCGGCTGAATTTTGCGTCAAAGTATTATGTATAGGCGGTAAAGCCTTTTGATGTAATCCCGTCAATTGAATTTTTTATTTTACTTTCTATTTGACGGAGCGTAGCTAAGTTCTGTTTCAACTCGACCGTTTTACATTTTGTCTCTCTGTAAATTTGTTTGTACGTTCCGTTTCTAGTTAAAGATGGTGGTCGTGTTAATGGTTCAGTAAAGATTATTTTTTCAGACGTGAAATCGTCGCGTTTTTTGGACTTTCTAATTGGCATTTTTTTTTCAGTATTATGTTACCTGCATGAAGAAAGTTTGAAAAAGAATTTTCATTGAGTCATTATCGTGGCTTTGGACAAATTGTATAATTCCTCATTTGAAATAAATAAAAATGTTACATAAAATTGTATGGTTTATAAAAGTATGTAGGTGTTGAAGTACGTAATTTTTGTTTTAATTTATTAAATAAGGGAAAATTAGGAAATAATTTAAGGGCCAAAATCTGTTCATGGAACTACTCGTTAAATCGATTCTATTGGTCAATAATGTGCACCAATAATATTGACTCTGTATCGAGGAAATAGAGACAAGAAAACATATAATATGTTTAGCTAAAAAAAATTAACATAAATTTTAACACAAAATAAATTCGTTGTTGACAATTTTTTGGTTGATTAAGAATAGCCCTGTGATCGGCGCTATTTCCGTACTGGGTCCTCGAACTCGAGGGACATTCCTCTGAGGAACAGGACTCCTCGCCCCTCCACTTCTTCCCGGGCTAATTATACATATTAAAGGGACGGCACTGACTTTAACTTTCCAGACGTCCCGAAGGAATCATCGGGAAGAATTAGAGAGAAATAATGCATAATCATTTGAAGTACACGCAAGGGAATGTAAGATAATACCTGCGAGTGTTATAATAAGATGACAGCCTTCGTGGCAGGGTTGAAGAGCTTTGACTTTCCGACTCAAAGCTCTTTTCTGTGCCTTTTTCCTTGATACAGATATACTTGTGATATAGGTGTGAATGATGAAAACTAGGAGCAGGTGGATGATTTTGTATATTTAGGAAGAATATATTTGTAATATAGTTGGGAATTATGAATATTTGGAGCAGGTGGATGGATGAGTTTGTCTATTTGCGAAGTATGTTTACGAGAAATGGGAATGCTGATATTGAAAGAAGGGTAAAAGCAGATAACTCCATTAATGGAGGACTAAACGCGGTTGGCGCTAGTAAATAAATGTCCAAAGAAGCGAAGCTAGCAGTCCACAACGGAGTGATGGTACCTACCCTGATGTACAGCATTGAGGCATGGAACTGGCAGACGAAGGATGAAAGTAGACTGAATGCTGTAGAAATGAGATCCGTGAGGCGTATGTGTGGTAAAACCATGTATGATCGTGTGAGAAATGTGGAGATCGGCAAAGGCTGCAAGGCTGATATAAGTGTAATGAGTAAGATTAAGAAAGGGACGCTCAGATGGTTTGGGCATGTACAGCGAATGAACGAAGAAAGAAGTGTAAGGAGAATATGTGACGCAAATGTGAATGGTAGAAGAAGTCGGGGACGAGGAAGTCATAGCACGATCAAATGAATCAGATACTCGAGTCGGTCCATGTTAGGAGTCAAAATAACAGAAGAGTATTATGAGACAATGTATGAATGTTAATGAGGCAAGAAGTGTGTGCGCCAAAACAGAGTTGTTTGGTGGCCGGTCCTCTCTGCCTACACCTGCGGGGAAACGGCGTGATGGTTAGTTAGTTAACTTCGCGCCACGATTATATTTTAAAATATCGATCTGATAATAAAATAATATTAAAAATTGACTGAAAATAAAATTGGACTATGGGTTTCCTAGGATACTTTTAATATCTCATTTTCCCAAGTCTTGACATTGAGTGTGTGATATTGTGTAGTAAATATAGTCCTTCGACACATGATAGCAATACGCTTGTCGCACAGGAAACTCCATGTTAATGAACACCGTTCTGACTTGTTCTATTCTTGTTCTTCGTCAGGATATCATCCATTATCCTTCCACCCGAGTAAGTACCTAAATGTATCCACCTGCTTACTCGTTTTGTCTTTATTTTATCCAAGATCATCTCTGTACTGTCTTACATCATTTGATGAACGAGTTAACTCGGTTATTTCAACTTTCGCGACGAATTCGATTCCCGTTCTTTATTTCCCATCCTTAGCTTAGGAATATACCTACCCCCCTCATGTTAGCTTTGGCATAAACTTGAGCGAGCGATCGCCACGCGGCTATCACACTCGCTTTAGTTTATGCCTAAGCTGAAGGTATATTCCTAAGCTAAGGCTAAAGAACGGGAATTCGCCTCCAATCGTAGGTATTATCGATTCTCCAATCCAGGCCGCTCGCAATCGCCGTCTAAAGTACATACATTGGTCGAAGTTCTTATTTTTGAGTCTTGTCGAAGGAACATACTTACCTACGCCAAACGTTACAAGTCAACCTACGCGAATAGTGAGTGGGTCGAACCATTCGTTGTTCGAGTGGAATGACTTCGTCGAGAATAGAGGCCCTGGGCTCTATTCCTGAATCGAGGGCGCTCGTAATCGCCGTCGAAAGTACGTACGTTGGTCGTCGTTGCTATTCCCGAAATTGGTCGAAGGTACATACTTCGACGCCAAACGTCAAAAGTCATTCCACACAGCAACTACTGGGTATAACCAGTAGAAACAGGGCAGCGAGTGGTAGGTTGTTGGCGTTTCTATGGAATTGGCTGTCAAAATCTAGTCTAGCTGTCAATTTTTGTTTTACCGCGCGGATTCCGCAAATGTAAAAGTGGGTGAAAATTTTCCACTTACTAAGTCTTTATCGGAGCTTACAAGCTCAATTAAGAGTTGCTTTTGGCAATTTGCAATATGTCCCGCAGCCATTTCTGTTTTGAATAACGAATAACTGTCGTCTGTTTGACAGTCACACCATAGAAATCCCAAAAACATCAGGAACATAGACAATATTCACAGGGGTGTCAATATAATCATCTCTTCTACCAACTTCGACCGTTCGACGCTCAAGAATACGTAAAATTGAAACATTCGAAAAAGTTAGTCGCGACGACTAGTAGTTTTTCACTCGAAGACGGCGCATACGAAAACGATTGATCGTTTAACTCCAGAATCGCAGTCGTCTGTCGTCTCTTGCTGTTTCCTTCGAAATCAATATCTAAAATCTGGTTGTGGCCTCTACAGTATTCTCATAGGTTTATTGAATAAAAGCCTCATCCTGTCCAATGGAGTCCAAAGTGGCTTCATAAATCTTGAGTTTGGCGGCTCTTCAATTGGTGCTATTCTTCTTCTTCTTCGTATGGAGAGGTATACAGTTGGTGTAGGGCATTAAGATTTTTTGGGAGATTAATACCCTCCCATACCCGCATCAATTTGGGAGGCGGGTATGGCTATCGCCGCCCAGGGAACCATTCATTGGGTGACCAACCAACCATTCACCCCAAGTGGTTTGCGTCGTTTGGTGATTTAGCAGTGGTGCCCGGGTTCGCGGGGTGAGGTTTTTCCGGGTCGGCTACAGATGCGTCTGCCCACAGACTACGTGGCAGGCCGGATAGGGAGATGCCGGTTGAGAGAGGCCATCTTACCTCTCCAGCCGGACTCTCTCGCGACCCATCACCGACCTTGCACCGCAGTCGGAGGGATGATTTTTACGTCCGTCACCTCTTGACATCTCAGATTCCTACCCAATCCTCTCACCCTTTTCCTTCCGAGAACTTCCTCTCCTTCATTTACTTAAAAAGACCTCCACACAGCATCCCCAAAGATGACATATGGAGTTAATGTAAAAAAGCGAAAATCAAAGGTTATTCATCCAGTTAATGCCATCGTGAATCAATTTATTCAGCACAGATGTGCCTCTGGGAAATTGCATGTCCACATGATATGTGTAGTTCATATTCACACATATATATATACCGTGCAAGGCCCCATTTGTGCACCATAAATGCACAGCGTCTGTGACTACCCGGATGCGGTTTAGTCAGACTCTCGACTTCCGAGGGAAAGAGAACCCTGGCAGTTTTGATAGTTGTAGTTAGAACAGTTGGTATAGATATAGAACATCATAAAGTTTTGGCTAAACTACGGCTTAAGCTGTTCCACGGATGAAACAATCGGGCTTACGAAAGTCTATAGAAGTCATTGAGCGTAGCTTACGATAGTTTTATTCTCTAAGATTAGGCACGTGGAACTTTGTTGTCGTAATACTAATAAAAATAATCACCAGATGCGTGCCATCTATAAATGCACATAAGCACTGCCTACCCCTAATTTTATTTTTATTCTACTTAAGGGAAATGATGGGAAATTTTTTAATTTATCCAAAGCATATTTTTTGATGTAAAGATTAATCGAAAATGGTGATTTCATGTTAAACTCCGCCTTCCTAGAAATCCAAGATAGAAAAAAAGACGTGCAAATTTAATAGTGCCATAAGCTTATCACACGATTAGATGGACTGGCGGCTTTATTATTATGTAGACAGTGGAATCACAAATTTATTTATTTTACTTATCTTGTTATTTTAGGATGAGGTTATTGAGATTAGGCCCGTTTCTGGTGTACCCACCCGTGGCACGAGTATATGGTTTGATGTGGCACGTGGCCGTTACGTAAACACTAATAAAACAAGTGAACAAAATTAGGACCGAAGCCACAATTAAACAATGGAGCTGATTGGACCGAAAAAGACAAGCGTTATACAAATTTGAAATTAGGGTTTAAAATGAGGGAAAGCTTCTTATAATATAATGTAATTTGCACAAAGCCAAGGGTTTAATTTAATTTTAAAAATAATATAATCGAAACACAAAATTGTCTTTATCTCACTATTAATAAATACCCGAATTAATAATGGCATTTCCAATTATATGTGTTCCAATTACTCTGTGTGCAAACTGTTTCTAAATTTCTCGAATAAAAACAATAAACACTGTTAATCTCAGGTGATCTGCCTGTACAGTACGGAATATACATACATAATAATATATTTACATTCTAACGTAGCATCACTTTTATTGTACATCGGCCGTTGTTCCCAACTTTCGAACGATCAATCTCAGGCTTCGATCTGCGAAGTGATTTGTTCAGTAACGTTCGATTTCCATGTTTCCAAACATCTTTACCGTTGATTATCTCAAGTGGCCCCGCCCACTTTCATAGACAATAAAATGATATCAAAGTAAAAACTTTAAATGTTCAATTAATGTTGACGATTTAATTATTGTATTTATTATTAATGCATAAATATTTTTTAAATACATAAAACTATATTTTTATAAACAAACTTATGTAATATGTTAAAAATAAAGTGTTAGCTTGACTTTAATGTCACCGTGTCTTGGCTTCGCGAATATTTTTCACTCTTTCGACACTTTTTATAACTAGTCATTTATTGAGGCAAGTTTAATCTAGTAGTTTGGCTTCCTTAAATGAGTAGTGCCAAAATTTCGGCTCAACTGTTGGTCAGTAGATTGGGAACAACGGCCGATAGTTTTGTATTAGTGATCGACGAACCGGTGGATGCCACCTGTTAGCCATAAGTTGATAATAGACTGTCTAGTCCATAGTTAGTAATAAGATTGAGAGCATTGTAAACATATATTACATATTTGTACAGCGCCCTTAGGGTATTTTTAACAGAAACAGCGCCGTACAAATAATCCAAATATTATTATAATTTAAGGCTCACACTCAGGGTAAGCTGATACGTCACTTATTCCGATTGGATTTGACGAATTTTACAGTTTATTTATTTCGTAATTTGCACCGCATAATTAAAATTAAAACTTTGATAAATGCCGCGGTCATTGCTACGGTTCACCAATTTACGTTTGACCTGGATTTGCGGGTCACTGCTAAATAATAGCGATTCTGGCCTTATAAGATGCAATCTTTTACTTTATAGTTTATATATAGCCTAAATCAGATCATTACAAAATAATTCGTCGGCTTTCATGACCGTTGTAATGATTTGTTTACCACCGGCCATAGTTCCTGAACATGCGATAGTTGATCGACCGCTTGGCTATTGTTGAAGGTAAGATTCTTTTACTGCACATTTTCAGAGGGAAAGTTAAAAATGAAAAGTTATATTGTTTTGACTTTGTAGGGATTTTTAGAAGACAGGCTGAGAATGACAAATAATTATATATATTAGCCAAATTTACTATTTGCTTTATCACTATTCGGTTTACAACTGAAATCTCGTGAGTTTTCAGTATATAATTATAAGATATTCAAAGACTTCAAAGCGAGGAAATGTAAAATTGCATTTTTACAAAAATAAAAAAAATCCCCCCATTTATTTTTGATGCGCTTTCAACAAATAGAAGAAGAAAAATCTCAATATAATACCAACATACAAAGCTTACTTCCGCTGCCAAACAGAAACATCAAACCCCGGCGTTAACTAATAAAATTGTCATTAACTCAGCCATTTAATTAGAGCTATCATTAATCATCTCCATTTCCTTTTTATAGTACAAATGGCGACCGGGGTTGCCGGAAATTTAGACCTTAGCGCGCGCGGGAACGTCACCAAATCGACGCTCCCCAATAAGAAGGTTCCAACTGACACGGCAATGTTATGCGATAATGAACTCTAATATATCTTACTTTAGAACCCATTATTGCATTAAATTATTTGTCAAATGGAACCAAGGGGTGGAAAAGTCGTCAAGACAACGGCGGCGCTCTTCGAAATTTGAAAAGCGCGGCAAATTAAAAAGAAAATGGCCGAATTCCTGTCCGCCCGGCTCGTAACATTGGATTCTGGGTTATGGTGTTGCCAGGGAGGAAGAAAAGTTAATTAATAATAAAATTTATATGGTGTAAAGAACGAAGAGCCTGCAGTTGGTTGTGCGTAGCTACTGAAGTAACTTTGGGGACAAGCATGACTGTATTATATAGGTATCGCTACCAACGTTGTTTCATAGCAGTACTCACACAGATACGTTGAGTGCATACAGCGTGTTACAAACTTGTTATTCATAAAATAAATTCCCATCGAAAAAGAAAGCGAAATCGAAAAGTACATTTTTTTATGATTTATTTATTTATTTATTGTTTGAAACATTTACAGAGTGTTAACAATTATTACATTTATATTATTTGGGTGGGAATGTGTACAGATATTAACACCCCAATTAAAAATGTTCACAGCATGCGTAAACAAGGTTTAGTTGATATTAGGCGGAGATGCTAGTAGTGAAAGAAAAAAAAAATACATATATAATAATAATTAAAAAGAAATATAAAACATGAATATTAAATATAAAATATAGTAAATGTGCAGAGAAAGGATAAGAAAGAAAAGTAAAGAAAATAATAAAGTAATTATATCTCTTAACTGTTCTCCATAACATATCATGGTAGAAGATTGTTAATTTGTTTTTTAAAATATGCGAGACTGTTTGCGAATATATCTATAAGGTCGCATTCAACTGTATTGTACAGACGACACATTCTAGATAGTGGATTGAAATATGCAATATTGTTATTAAATGTTTCAATATGGAATATATTTTGGCTCCTTAAATTATGTCTATTAGGGACTTTAATATGAATATTGCTCAGACAATTAGTGGTAAGAAGTTTATCATGAATAATTTTATATAAACATATTAAGTCCGCAAATTGTCTTCTTTTTTCCAATGTTGTAAATTTGAAGTTTAGTAGTCGTTCTTCATAAGATTTGAGTGAGGCATTTAATCCAAGTTTAAATGATAACAGTCTTAGGAATTTTTTTTGCACAGATTCAACAGTTTTAGAATATTTTATATAATGTGGGTTCCAGATAACACTCCCATATTCCAATTTGCTTCTGACCAACGAGTTGTATAATGTTATAATGGATTGGGGGTATTTAAATGGTTTCGATATTCTATGAATGAATCCAATCATTTTCATTGATTTACTTATAATATCATTTATGTGTACATCGAACATAAACTTTGAATCAAGAGTGATTCCTAGATCTCTTATAGTGGTGACTGCATTTAATCGTACATTATTAATGGAATATTCAAAATCCTTTCGTTTTCTGTTACGAGTAAAAGTAATAATGTAGCATTTTTCAATATTTAAAAACATATCATTTTGAATGCACCAGCTATTTAGAGTGTAAAGGTCTTCTTGAAGCTTAACATGATCAGAATCAGTGGAAATTTTGCGGTAAATCTTGAGATCATCGGCAAATAGAACAAAATCACAGCGTAACATGGGGCCAAGGTCGTTAATAAAGATTAAGAAAAGCAGAGGGCCAAGATTGGACCCCTGGGGTACGCCTGATGTTACAATTATGGGAGGTGATTCGTACCCATTAATAAGTACTAATTGTGTTCTATTTTCTAAGTAAGACTTCAGCCATCTAAAAAGATCACCGTGAATACCTATTCGATCAAGCTTCTGTAGTAGAATAGAATGGTTAACTTTATCAAATGCCTTTCGAAAATCTGTGTAAATGGCATCTACTTGAGTTCTTTCATTAAAAGCATTACAAACATAATCACAAAAGTCAAGAAGATTTGAATTTATAGATCTGTTGGGAACAAACCCATGTTGATTAATGCATAATTGGGGTTTAAAGTGTGAAAATACAGAAATATAAATTATAGATTCAAAGACTTTCGCAAAACAAGATAAAATGCTGATTGGTCGGTAATTTTTCACAAAAGATTTATCACCAGATTTATGTATTGGAACAATATGTGCATTTTTCCACAAATCTGGGAAAGTTCCTGAAGATAATGATTAATTATATATTAAAAGAAGTGGGTTAATCAACGCGCTGGAACAACATCTTACAAACAAGGGAGGTATTTTATCAGGTCCTGGGCCTTTGGATGTATCGATTTTTTCTAAACAAGATTTAATGGTTTCCTTGCTAACATTGATTTTTCCAAGATTAAATTGGTTATTTTGTGAAACTTTTGGTATGGCAGTATATAACAAGGGATTAGATTGAGTATAAACGGATGCGAAATAATTAGAGAAAAGATTGGCAATGTGTTTTCCATTATCTGCAGATATAGAATCCAGGTGCATTAATTTAGGAATGCAATTGGTAGTACGCAACGATTTTGAGTATGCCCAGAAAGCTTTTACATTTACTTTTATGCCTTGTTCAACAGAATTTATATATGATAAATAGCATTCTTTTTGCATTTTTTTCGATCTTTTTCTTAGAATACCAAACTCAGCATAGTCTAGTGGGTTTTTATATTTATTGGCCCGCAGTCTTACTTTATTTTTTTCTTTGAGGAGCTTAATAAGAGACTGACTAAACCATTTGGGGTAGTGATTTCTTATTTGTGTTTTTTTTTTCGGAATATATTTATCAATAATATCCCACAAAGTATCGTAGAATAATTGTACCTTATTGTTGACATTCGAGTTACTGAAAAGTGAGATCCAATTAACATTTGACAAATCTAGACGACAAGCTTCATAATTTCCTTTCTTAAAATTGTATTTAATAGGGCAATGATTATCTTTTATGTATTTCAGTTTTTCAAGTTTTAAAATCATTTCGAAAGGGGGATGATGATTGTCGACTTTTGATAACCCTGTTGTTCTAGACCAAGGCTGCCCAACCTTTTTAGCAGTTGGGCCAAATTGACGATTTTGAATCACTGGCGGGCCACTGAGTACCTGACGGTTCCTATTTCCATGTGGGGGGGGGGGGTTGTTAGAGAATTTCTATAAAACATAATTCCCCACAAAAGAAATCTAAATAAGTGCTCCCCACAAAATATTTGAAATCCATGGGGGGGGGGGTTGTTAGAGAATTTCTATAAAACATAATTCCCCACAAAAGAAATCTAAATACGTGCTCCCCACAAAATATTTGAAATCCATGGGGGGGGGGGGGGGGGTTGTTAGAGAATTTCTATAAAACATAATTCCCCACAAAAGAAATCTAAATAAGTGCTCCCCACAAAATATTTGAAATCCATGGGGGGGGGGGGGGTGGCTACAGAATTCCATTTCGACGCAAAGAATATTATGTCGAAAACCGGTGTATTTTTGTTTCAAAAGTAAGTTCGACAGGTTAAATTTTTTCGTCGCTGATTCTCGTTCTGAGTAGCCTAAATAGCAATAAATCGCCGTCGTTGGCAACACTGGTGACCGCGCGCAAGCTGCATTGTTTGTTTTACCGCAGGCCCGCGACACTTTTTCAAATTGGCGGAGATTGGCGGGTTTTTTGAAAATGTTTCAGGCGGGCCACTTATAATTCGTTCGCGGGCCACATTGTGGCCCGCGGGCCTGGGGTTGGGCAGCCTTGTTCTAGACAGATTAATATTAGTTTCATCACAAAAAAGTAGGTCAAGAATATTAGAATTTCCATTAAGAATATAATTGAATTGGTGAAGGTTACACATTGAGGCCAAGTTGACAACACAGTGAGCTTTATGACTAGTGTAGTTGGACGGAGCTAGTGTTTTGTTGTTATATGCTATGTCAGGTGTCCATTTAATCTCTGGTAAATTAAAGTCGCCGATAATTATAAATTTAGATTTCGGATTACTATGTTGTAGATAAATATCCTGAATATTCTTGATTCTATTACAGTAATCATCAACAGATAAATTGGGAGGAATATATAATACACAAATGTAGATAAGTGAGTTAGAATATTCGTGCGTTTTTATCGATAACCATAAATCTTCACCATCACTTTCCCAAGATGATTTGCTTGTTGTTATTAATTTTTTATCGACTGCTGCTAAAACTCCACCGCCTTCTCTGGATGTTGAACTAGTGGATTCGCGATCTCTTCGAAAAACTAGGTAACGCTCGTCAAACAATTCATTACTAAATATTGATGAATTTAACCATGTTTCAGTGAAGCAGATTATATCGTAATTGTTGATTGAAATTTCATTTTTTATATCATTTGTTTTAGTTTTGACTCCTCTAACGTTTTGATAAAAAAATTTCAGTTCCATTTTGTTTTGTTAAGATTTTGACAGATTATACATTCTACAGATAAATTAAATTGAGAAATTTAGGTGAGAGAAACCAAGGAGTCATGATCGCGGATCAACAGTACGTGAGCAGAGTTTTCATTTTTTCGTACAAAGATCCGTCCATTTCGGATCCATACGAATTTATGATGAGTTTCTTTGGCTTTCATCCTAGTAGCTGCATACAGGGCCTTATTTGCGGGAGAGAGATGTTCACTGATGTAAATTGGTGATTTAGTGCCATCGATGCCTATGTGTGTAGAATTTAGTTTGTTCGTCTTGTTATTTTTATTGAAGTTGGCAACTGCAGCCAGCACTTCATTCTTTACCATCACGCTTGGCAGCTTCACTATTATTGACTTGGGTCGGCTGGATTCAGGATGGACCTTGGGGACCCGGTGTAAGTGAAGTATTTCAGATTCAGCAATGGGACGGGAAATTACGCTTCCAAGTTGTTTGATGATGGATACTAAGTTCTCAGATCTATTTTCAGGAACACACTGAATCTCTACATTGGTTTCTCTGGCCATCTGTTCCAATTGGGACACGCGCGTGTTAAGATTACGCATTTCTGTGTTAAGCCTCGTATTTTCGGCTTGTAAGCTTTTGATGGTGGCTAGTGATTCCGAGAGAATTTTTTTTAGGTCTTCATATTCAGCGGAGATGAAGTTGACGGACTTTTTTAACTCCGGTAGAATGTTAAGTTTGTCGTGAAAAGATTCGAACTCCGATGAAATACATCGTCGAACTATCAACATTATCTGCTCGACATCCGGGTTCTGAGGCGACTTCATACCGCACGCAGGAGAAGCAGTAGACACTCTGTTACCGCTCGAAGATTGGTTGACTTTCAGATCATCTTTGCAGTCAATACAGGTCCAGGTATCACGCTTAGCACCCATCTTCCTAAAGTTTGTTTCTTTCATGTTCACACAGAAGAAATGGTAGTTAAGCAGACATGTAGAGCATTTAATGCCATCACCGGAGAGTATTTCACTCTTACAATGTTTACAAGACATATTTATATAAAATAATTTATTGACCCGGGATGTTTAATTTTTTAGCGCCTGTTGGTTGGCAAACTCCGCAGCACCTTTGATAACTGATACCGACGCCTGTTGGCAGGCAAGCTGATGGTGTAAGTTTATTTTTAAAAAAAATAATTCGCCGGTGTAAGGATCGAACCCCGAGCGCTGGCGAGTACAGTATCGGCAATGGTGCATTAACCCACGTTGCTATGTGACTCTTATACGGAGTGGCGAATTTCGCTTTTATATTCTTCGGTGTTGGTTTTAGCGAACTTGTAATTATTACGCTATTTCAAAATAAATTATTGTGGCATTTGTAAATATATATTTTTATAACACAATATTGCACTTAAATAATGTTATTTATACACCGTTAAAACGGTAAGAGCGGATAGGATGGTTTAGTTCTTTTACACTGCACAAAATAGTGTTTTTTTTAAATATAATAGTGTACAAGATAGCGTTTGACGTTTGACGTGCGTGATTCACTTGTGACACTTTTTAAATTGTTTTTTTTTATAGCTTGTCGGTAGAGAACCGGAAAAAAATATTATGGGGCGGAAGCCCTCGCAAAACACTATCCGCGAACTTAACTTTCCGTACTTAACTTGTAATAAAAATGTATAAACAAACTGAAATATGCAGAGTTAGAAATAACGCAGCCTATGTATCAACTGACGAACTATGAAAAAAATTATATAAATAAAAAGAACGCATTGGAATAACTGCAAAAATAATATTATAAAATATGATTTTTTTCGATTTCAGCGGAATTTTCTTTAATGAATAAAAAGTTTAATTCAAACAACTTATTCAGTTCAGTATTTTTAGTAAAACGAATGTCAGAAGTATATTATTATTACCAGCGCAGACACGTGAAAAATCACTGGAAATGTTGTGAAAATTGAAAAAAATAATGGTCTAGTTAGTCTAGTTTGTTGGAAAAAAAGGAAAAATCACGACATCTGACTTTACTTGTTAAGATTAACCCTAAGATATTTAAACAAAAGAAATACACATTTCAAATTTTGTTTTACAATAATTTTCTTGAAAAAATATTATAATTATAGTAAGGTGAATTCTTTACACAATCATTTTCAATTTTGAAAATGACAGATAAATTCAAAACTTTTTAAGTTGGACGACTAGTAATGTTGTACTAGTAAATAAATGGTTTTATAGGAACTCATATGTAATGGTACGTATACATTTGCGAACTTAAACGCGAACCGAGCCACGAATTTCCGGAATCAACCGCAAATGGCGCTAAACGCCCCTTGCAGTTGCTTTGTTCCTTTCCCATAAGTTGAGGTTAAGTTCGGCGTATTATACATGTTTCTATTACTGTGCCATTATACATGTTTCTATAACTGTGCCATTATACCTGTTTCTTTTACTGTGCCATCATACATGTTTCTTTTACTGTGCCATTCTACATATTTATACTACTGTGCCATTACACAAGTTTCTATTACTGGTCTTATATATCTAATATTAGTATGTATTTTTATATACCTGTTATTTATTTGATGATAAATATTAGAACAAATCCGAATTAATTGAACCAGAGTAACCACTTAATAATTATTTACATAATTTATCTGCTATTATGTTCTTAATTTACCTGTTGTTATTTACTTGATACCTGTTATTACCTAATTAATTTACGTAATATTATTATTTACACAATTTATTTGATTATATTTATTTACTTACTATTATTACTAACCTGTTTGTATTTACTTATTTAATTTTTTAAATTTATTGTTATTTTTTTCATGCTATTATTATATTCACTCTATCCCTCTTGTCATTGTCGCCATGGTCACCCTATGATTGTGGCTGATAAGCCAACATAGTTACTTTGTAATACTTATTT
Source organism: Hesperophylax magnus (assembly GCA_026573805.1). Classification (NCBI taxonomy): domain Eukaryota; kingdom Metazoa; phylum Arthropoda; class Insecta; order Trichoptera; family Limnephilidae; genus Hesperophylax; species Hesperophylax magnus. The sequence goes on along the minus strand of JAIUSX010000091.1, from coordinate 3,288,173 downwards.
AGTTTGTAGAATATTATTGGTGCCAACTTTAAACGGATGTATATTTCTAGGTTTATATTTTCAATGTTATATTATGTTCGTATTTTTTTATTATTTACTAAAATTGTGTTGCTGCACATCTCGACAAAGGAATTCCCTAAGCTTATGATTTTACAGTAATATACTATTTTTGAACAAAAAAAAAAATAAAGCCGCTATCCGCGTCTGTCTGTTTGTGCGCTTAGTTCTTCTAAACTACTCAACGGATTTTGATAGGGTTTTAACTATCATTTAGAGAATTTCTTCCGGAAGGTTTATATATATAAAACATGCATTTTATATTTATAGAAAGTAGAGAAAAGTCGATGTTTATCATAGAATTCAAAACCTCAAAATATTACAGCAAATCATTCACAACCCCCACCAACGCCGGGTAACATATAAATAAATGTAAAATTTTAATTGACTCACGTCAAAATTACATAAATATGCACGAGTATGAATATGAATAAATCAACAGGGTGTGCCAGAAAGTGTTGTGTGAAGTTCGTGGTAGTTTATCAGTTGCTGCTGGTTTTGCTTTTTCTGTGCCATTAGTATTTCAGTGAACCCATTATTTTCATTCTCGAGGTAAGAGATGGCGACCTTTGGAACCAAAAAATGTCCCGACCTGTGGGCCGCATAATGCCTTTTCACCTCATTATTTTCGACCCATTTACTCCGGGACAGCGGGTCGCCAAAGCCGAAATGGGACATCTCCCTAAAAATTGGGACGGCAAGTAACCCACCCTAGTGTACATAAAGTGTCGCGGGGTGACAAAACGAAAAACTCCTTTGCATATTAAATAATATTTTCATTACATTTGCACACGGGGACTGTTATTAATTATTTTTTTACTTGAACTGGTTAGTTCTATCATTGGGTTTGTAATTCGATTCCGTATTGTTTAGTATGCAGAACTTTGGTAGAGGCTTGATCATTTAATTTATTTCATTACTACACGAAGAAAACTGACTATTGCTAATTTATTTAGAATATCTTCAAATTATTGGTGATTCCGGTTAGAAACAGGATTTCAGGCCTTACGAATGAATTGACAGATTTCCTGATAAACATTTAGTAAATTACGAATATATTTTCATGAAATGCAGAATATTTTTGGATTACAGCAAAAATTCTTTGTGTCGTCATATTTACTGTCGGCAAATCGATACAACATTCTTAAATGTATGGTTTTAAGGTTCTGCTTAAAGATAAGGAATTGTCCTAAACCTTAAAATTAAAAACTTTTTCTTTAACTGCGATTCGGGTTCTCTCGGATGACACCGAAAAGATGGTTAATTTTGAGGTTAAGGACAATTCCTTATCCTTAAACAGAACCGGAATTGCCTCTCCGGTTAGCTCTGTCATTGGGTTTATAATTCATATTCATTTCGTTTAGTATGCAGATCTTTGGTAAAGGCTTGATTATTCAATTTATCAAAAAATGCAGCTCTGGTTCAATGAACTCTAGAATTCGGTTTACTTTGAATTTTAGTTAAAAATTTACCATACCTAAATTTAATATACCTACCCATAATAATATAATATTTTTTTCAGAAAATTATTATAATTGTTGTTGTTCACGGGTATTTTTTTTTCAATATTGTTCCTTCAATGTCTACCTCACTGAGATTTCTCGTGATGGAGGATCGATTATTATTTACGTATTTATTTGTTTTATTGTACAATTCGTACTTACAAAATATACTCTCAGTATCTTCCTGGTGATGGACCACCTTTTAGAATTGATACGTTCCTCCGATTGGCAATAGCCGTATTTAGTGACCAGATGTGAATAGCCAGGTACTTCCTAGCCTTCCTCTACCTCATAACCATCCCCTCCCTACTCGCTTCGGTCTTATAACGTACCCAAATTATTGGGGATTCCATAGTCTCACTGACTCATACCCGATTGGAGTATGTTGTGAGGCTAAAGGTTCTGGGGAGAGGAAAGAGATTGAAAAGAGGAAGGTGGGGGAGTACCTGGCTATTCAGATCTGGTCACCAAACACGGCTAAAGCCATTTCAAGCAACGTTTCAATTCTGAACCGTGGTCCCACACCACAGCAATATATTATTTTAAATTAATACATTGTGAAATAACACAAATTAATCAAATAAAATTTACTTGCGCACGTCGGGATTTGAACCCGCGACTTTCGGCTTGCTAGTTGAGAGCTTTACCCCTCGACCACGGAGGCCGTATTCTTGTGCGGTATTCGCACCAAAAAAATGATATTTTGACTGAAAGCTAACTCTGTTAGTATCTCAGTTTTATTTTAATTATATGTTTTTTGTTAGGCTACGTCCATGTATTAAAAAAAAACTTGTTTTTCTTAGTTTACTTTTGTCTGTAAATTATTGTTTTGTGTTCGTTTGTTGAATTAACGTCGTTAAAACTTGTTTTTTTTAAAATGTAAAGCTCTTTTTACTTGTAAAAACGATTATTAACTCGACTCGAAGTAAGTTATAAAATTGGATTAAAAATTCGCTCAGTGAGAGATGCCTTTGACAAGCTCAAGGAAGAAGAGTCCAAATGGGTTCACGCGCAGGACAAATGGATGGATTTAGAATCCCATAACTGGTACTGAATTAGACAGGACTTAAGAATGAAATTGGAAGTGCAATTACCAACCCTGCATAACTTTTTACACAAGTATGTGATCACAATATATGTACGAAAAACTCAATTCTTACAAATGCATAAATAAAGAAGTTCACAAGAAATGCGATGTGGGCGTGTTTCGTGATCCAAAAGTCTGACTAAACCACTCCACATAGTTCTATATCTCTCATCAAAAGACACGTCCCCGTAAATCTCATTCTATCTTCTTTTGTCTTACGTTCAGACATGATATAAGTAGATTTAGAAAGAGAACCAAACTTAATTTTGCATTTGAAAGTTTACAATAGACATTCCCGTAATATTTGAAAAAAAAACTGTAAGATGAAAAACCGGCAGATACTATACCCGGTCAAGGTTTGCCATTTTTTTTAATGAAATAATAGTTTTCAATATACAATTTCGTATATTTAAAAAAATATATAAAACGAGTGGTAATAATCTACGTTTTCTAAATAAATGTGTTTTTAGTTTCGGGGTAAATACAGTTTACAAAAAGCCTATATTAAAAACATAAGCTATGTTTGTTTGCCTTCAATTTTTTTTATATTTTAATTGCGTAATATGCACGGACATCCGTTTGTAAAACTTTTCTGAATGGGCTATAACCACAAGATACTGAGTCAGCGTCGACATCGGTTTCCATTGAAATCTACACAGAAGGCATCTCTAGTGTGTATTAGCTATGTGTTGGTGGAATAGTATAAAAGAGACAACAGTGTATTGGATGTACATGGAGGATTACGAAAGAATCCGTAAGTTTAAAAAAAGGAAATCTCAGCAAAAAATCGCTTCCTGGCTATTAGCGCTACTAAAGAAGCGGCTTGGAACTAAATCTCTTAATATCATTAGTGTCATCGATATAAATTGGTCGGTGTACAGTATAGTGTATGGCTTTTTATCTTTTTTCACAACTTAACATTTATCTAGTAAGCACACGGAGATAACTTCCTATAAAAATATTGCTATTTTATTTAGAATCTCTTGAAATGATTCGCATTTTTGTTAAAAACGGGTTTGTAGGCCACTAACGAATGAATTGATAGGCATCCTGATAAACTTTAAGTAAAATACCAATGTTTTAACACGTTTTCCGAACACGTGTTCATAAAAATCCTAGCATTTTTGCATTTCGTCATGATGTACTATTATTAAGGCCAACGCAGGTGTACGAACACGTGTTTCGATGTTATTACGAAATTACTAACACTTTATCAGGAAGTTGCTTGCAGTCCGTTTTTAACAGAATTACCAATAATTTGAAGAGATTTTTAATAAATAGCATTACTCATATTTCTCCGTGCGGTATGCCCAAAAAGTAATACGAAGTTTTTGTAATTTTTTAAAAATTATTTTTTTTAGTTACATAGGAACTTAAATTAAATTTAAAGAAAATATAAAAAAAAGTGCAAAAAAATAAATCACACAAAGGCAAAGCTTGTTCTTGAGTATTGCAATAATTTTTAACACATTTCTATACTATTATTATTCTATACATATTTTATTCATGGTTTGATATTTTTTTATAAGAGTTAATGTTTTTACGTAACATTATCTCTTCAAAGGTTTTAAGTAGTGAATTGTACACTTTAGGGGCAATAAAATTAATCTTTGAGCTAATCTGATTTTGCAATGCACACACACAAGTGCCATGTCTTTGGCTAGAACGGTTTGATTTTTTTGTGAAATTGTTTGGTCGCGTGTAAATAAATTTTAGACATTGAATGCTAAAGGTTTGTGCTAGTTACAAAATAACACTTTATTGGAATAATTTTTTGGAGGGGTACGTACTCTTGATAATTTTGTGCTATTTCCAGGGGTCTTATGTGACTATCGTCGGTTTCACTCCAACAATATTATCATTTTTATTCCTGCAACTCAAACACAAAAATAAAAATAAAAACCAAACATTTAAGGCAGGTACATTTTTAGGCAGCATCACGCTCATTGGTTAAATGCATTGTACTCGCATACATATTATCATTTTTAATTATTGATTCATGAACTGGTGGATGCAACCTGTAAGTCATTGTTCTCACATACATATTATCATTTTTAATTATTGATTCATGAACTGGTGGATGCAACCTGTAAGCCATAAGTTGTTATTATAGATAGATATATTCTCTATACTCTATACAGTATAGTAAGTTGTACCTACCTATGTATGCTAAATATGGATATTCTTTCGATGTGACTGTTACAATTGTACTTGTCTGATATATAACCCTTATACTGCAACTATATTTTTATTTGTTCTATTCTGTTATATTAACTTAACCGTGTCATTGTATGAAGTGTTGTCCGTATTTACCTGCTGACAACCTGAAAAAGCAGTTTATCAGGTTTAAATTGTAAAAAAAATAAATAAAAAAATAATAATAATATTTTGATGAAAAAATAATAATAATTAATTTTTTGTGAAAAATAACCCAAAGGGCGCTAACTTCGTTAACACGTGTTCAAATATATTCTGAATGATACGAATATTTTACTAGTAAATGGTCATGCAGTCACATTTTTAACAGTATCTTGATAAAAAAGCTGTACTCATTTTACTCCGTGTAGCAACGAACTATGTACAGTGACAAGTAGAGCATTTTAAACAATATGCGAACAGCGCCCTTTAGACAATTTTATTATTTTTATTATCATCGACGAAATAACAAATATTTAATCGCAATTACGAATGTTTGAACTATTTCACTGGATAGTAAATTTTGATCGCTTTATTCGTGAAGCACAGACGTTGTAATCATGAACGATTCTAAACAAATACCTTCGCGTTAATTAAATAATGAAAAACAAAATATAGGGTTTTCCAATAAGAAGTGTTATTTTGAATAGCCCGCTATTTCGGTAGATGTTACTTTTGAAGCTGTCATTTTTTGACATTTGACAAGTAGAAACTACGCCACTAATAAAAATAGAACGATACACGCTTCAACAACGCATTGAAATAATTAAAATTCACTTGAGTGAATCAAATGCAAATCATCTTGAGTGATGAGGCCCATTTCCACCTCGGTGGCTTCGTCAACAAGCAAAATTGTCGCATCTGGGGCTCGGAAAACCCAAGAGTTATTGTTGAAAAGCCTCGATATCCTCAACGTGCGACTGTTTGGTGCGGTTTATGGTCAGGCGGAGTCATTGGACCTTACTTTTTCGAAAATGAGGCTGGAGCAACAGTTACGGTGAATGGATTGTGCTATCGAGAGATGATTAATGATTTTTTATGGCCGGAATTGGATGGTATTGATCTGGACAACGTTTAATTTCAACAAGACGGCGCTACGTGCCACACAAGCAACGAAACCATTAATCTTTTACGATTGTATATCAAAATAACACCTCTTAATGGAAAACCTGTAGTTACAGCCGTGGTCTCTTTATAAGCGGGCTCACTATAACAAGGTTCCACTGTACGAGTATATAATTATTATTAAACGACATGACATTCAACTAGTTGTCATTATCTTGTACAATGCACACACCTTAATAATTATGAACACATCCCTGTGATGTATAAATGTTATTGTCATCGCACAATTTCGTAATTTTATTATTACCAAAAGCCGGAGTATTTCCAAGATTCAGTTTTTATTTGGCGGAGTGCTTTGGATAGAATAATATTTTCACATACGGGGTCTTTTGACGAAATAATTGTCGTGAAAGGCCGGGGCTGGTCCACTTCCGGCTCGGTCCTCATTTCCGGTGGTTTTCCCGCCAATTTAAACAACAATGGCCCGCCCTTACGTCGAAAGGCGTTCAAAATATTAAAATACATATTTGTATTATTTGTGAAAATCGTATAAATTCACTACGGAATTATACCACCGAACAGAAAACAGTTAGAAGTGAGTTTATTCTTACCGATGTGAAAGAAAACTGATGTCGCCAATTTACTTTAGAGCTTTCGACTCCTCTAGGAGGGAGTTGAACGAGGGGTAAAGCCTCGACTACGAATCCGGAGATGGCGGGTTCGAGTCCCGGCGTGAATAAAATTAAATTTGATTTGTATGGTATACTTGCGGCCCGTTCCAGAGTGGAAGAGACTATCAGTATCGCCCTGGTGGAAGATCACCGCTCAGAATTGAAGCGTTGCTTTAAATGTCTTAAGCCGTGTTTGTCGACCAAATCTGAATAGCCAGGTACTTCCCCACCTTCCTCTACCCTCCACTCTTCCTCAGTCTCTCAATAAACCCCAATTAAGGGATGCAGTTGTGTAGGGTTGGGGTCTGTCAATATCTGCATCTGCCCTTAGGATGAACACCGCAAGGTTGTCCGAAACGTTGGCAGAAAACGCGGCCAAGAAGTGGGTGCACAGAATAAATAGACCGTTTTTTTCCAGTCTAATTTTTGTAGAAGACCACCCAATACGCACTTTATAATAAGCTAAATAAATAAATCAAAAGTCAGTTACAAGACAGTACCTACCATATTATTGTAGCAATTCTATATAAAGGTCCCAATATAACACTCCTATGCGACGGATTCAACAGCTAGGAAACAAATACTCCGATATTGTTGATATACAGGGTTTTCCAATAAGAGGTGTTATTTTGATATTCATTCGTAAAAGATCAATGGTTTCGTTGCTTGTGTGGCACGTAGCGCCGTCTTGTTGAAAGTAAACGTTGTCCAGATCAATACCATTCAATTCCGGCCATAAAAAATCATTAATCATCTCTCGATAGCGCAATCCATTCACCGTAACTGTTGCTCCAGCCTCATTTTCGAAAAAGTAAGGTCCAATGACTCCGCCGGACCATAAACCGCACCAAACAGTCACACGTTGAGGATAGAGAGGCTTTTCAACAATAACTCTTGGGTTTTCCGAGCCCCAGATGCGACAATTTTGCTCGTTGACTAAGCCACCGAAGTGGAAATGGGCCTCATCACTCAAGATGATTTGCATTTGATTCACTCAAGTGAATTTTAATAATTTCAATGCGTTGTTGAAGCGTGTATCGTTCCATTTTTATTAATGGCGTAGTTTCTACTTGTCAAATGTCAAAAAATGACAGCTTCAAACGTAACATCTACCGAAATATCGGGCTATTCAAAATAACACCTCTTATTGGAAAACCCATTTAGTACATCAGTTTCATTATATGTATAAGCATACCTTATTGAAGTTTTTTTTCATCAATTAGGGGAATATTTCGATAAAGCTATTTAAATTGACAGTATTACAGTATTTTGCACGTTAACAGTATTTTGTCGGCTGAAAGAAAAAAAATATTTTGGATTTTTTATTTTTATATTTTGTACCTACATACTGTGTGGATCAAATTCAACAATATTTTTTATTTATATATGTGTTATAAACAGCCTTAATATGCGTTAAATTAATAAATAAATAAAATGAATTTGAAATTATTCAAGCGTGGAAGATACTCTCAGTATCACCCCTGTGTAAGACCACCATTCAGAATTGAAACATTGATTGAAATGGCTTTTGTTATGGTTTGGTGACTAGATATGAGTAGCCAGGTACTTCCCCACCTTCGCCTTCCTCTTCCCAGTACCTTCAGCCTCAAAAACCCCAATTGGGGATGCCATAGTCTCACTGGCTCCAGACGGTTGTGAGCAGTTGTGACCCTTGTGAGGTTTCATATAAAAAAAAAATTGTATAATCTTGTATTTTTCTCTCCATAATGCGGCAAAGATATTTGAGTTTTCTTATTTTGTTTATATCAATACACTTTTGTATTAGCTGGTTTTAAATTAGTTTTAATACTTGCGGTGGGTTAGCTGTGATTTACACATATTAAGTTATTCAGCATCTGCATCCCTTCCCCTATGTACAGAAAATTCCACCCAACCAATGAAACCCAATTTTCGATTATAGCGGTGGCCGTCCCACGTTCCAAGTATTTAGGCCTTATCGAATTTCTCGGACAATGCACCACCTGTTATTAATCTTGTGCTTTGTTTTTAAAAACATATTGTGCCATTATAAAAGGCACTTCGTAACAAAGAAACGTAATATAAAACCTGCATGAAAGGCTCGATCTTTCAATAATCTATTTTAGATATTCGGTTTATAGCAATATCATAAACGTCAAGAAAACATTTATTTAGTTTTGTATACACTGTGGCCGGTAACTCGTAATAAAGGCTGTAAACTGGTAAATCTAAATCATATAAAGAAACCAACTTTTTTTTTCGGTAACTAGGGGTTAACAAACGTTTTTAGCCAGGTCTACGCTTCGAAGCATTTGATATTAACCCTCTATCACCTGTTTGTTTTCAAATTTAACCTAAAATATTTTTTTAAAGATAAACTAATGTTTAAAATACATGTTTCCTTTTTATGCATGGCACAAAGGATAAAAAATTATTATAAGCAATAATTACTCGCCTGAAATATCTAGTTAAAATATATTAGTTTATCATTAAAAAATAATAATATTTGACAAGTCAAAATATTTCTTCAACAAATGTAGATATAATATGTCTCGACGCCATCTAGTGGGAAATTCATCACTAACAAAGCCTTTCCTACAAAAATAGAGTTGGTTGTTTACAGGTGAAAAAATAAAATAATCAATAATTGTTGATTGAAATTCTAGTACATATTGAATTATTTGGCGGATTGTAAATAAGCTGACGTAGCTTAGTGGTTCAGAGCACCTGACCTGCAATCGGAAACCTAAAATAATTTAACCTTTGATAGTTCAGAATTGCTTGCATCGATTAACTTTCGGATATTCCACTACGTAATACTAGGAGTCGGGATTTATTTCAGTGTAAATATTCTGGTACTAACTACCATATGTATTACTCATTGCCCAGAAAACATAGAAAACGTGAGAAATAATTATACCGAGTCAGTGGACATCTTAATTTATCACTTAACAAATACGAAAGATTGTTACTGAGACAGTTTAGTCATGTATACTAAATATGCACTGTAATAATATATAATTTTAGTGTTCATATGTAAAAGCCCCTAAAAAAGGCGTTAATAAAGTAATCTATGTAAATGTTTCTTTGTTCAAAATCTTAAATCTCCGAAAGTTCTTGACCGATTGTATTGAAATTTTAGTACCTCAAAGTTACTGATTTACAGCGTTATAAAACGATTATTTTATGTTAATACTACTCATTCGTAGTATTTTTACAACAAGCAGCCAAACATGATGGTATTTTACATTTTACATTTGTTACTTAATTTGTATTTATTTTGCTACTGGTTTCCACACAATATTTTGCTACAAAATAATTACTATTCCGAGTTTGCTCATCATTTAATAGAGACAGGCTTATAAAGCATAGCTTCAACAAAGAAAAAACAAAATTTAAACATTCAAACGTTAATACATATTTCAATTTGTGAAACCTTAGAAATTAAGAAAAAAAAATAATAGCACCCTGTATCCACCTTTCTCGCCCCCCCCCACCACAAATCACCCGTTCCACTACCCACACCTAATAAAAACTAATCTTTCTGTACTTGTATAATTTCTAAGTTAGTTTGAAGATTGCTAGTGAATGACACGGTTATCTCGAAACCGGGTAGCAAAAATAAGTAATAATCAAGTAACAAATTTACATTGAAAAATAAATCTATTTAAAACAAAAATACAAAGAAATTGTTAAATAGTTAATGCCCAAGAAATACAAAAAATTCAAACGAAATTAATTAATACAAACAAATACATTGTTTGAACACCAAAATTCAGTGTTGACTTAAAAAGCCAGTTTTGGCTCCGATCTTAGAAAAATAAACTGATTTTCCAATTTAAAGTTACCATACTTTTTAAAAATATGTACCCATCCTTATTCCTTACACAATTAACCTAACCTAAAGAGCATTCCATCCCTTAAGGCTCTAAGCCATTTCCATCCGAAGGCATTCGAGCAAAACGATTCGGGATGCAGTTTCCCCATCTGAATGATTTCTCTGAGAATTGAGTTATCTCCCAACCACCCACCCTGGAAAGTGATGTGAAGTGGGTGGGAGGTGTGAAGAATCATCTACATAATAATTATATATTTATTTACATATAATAATTCAATATGGTGATATATTGGCCATGCTAATGCCTGCATAAACCACCCTTTGTTTCTCCAGGGGGTTAAATTGGAATCCAACCCAGTTACCGCGATATTTATTACGATCAGGCTACAGGGATTCAGCTTGGATTTGCACAGGGGTGGTTTTTAGTGGTGATGAAGTTAAATCATAAATTTCTTGTGATTTGGAAACATGTTGTTTGTTCTTAGGTTTGGTTTGTGACGTCGTAGGAATAATCAAGATAGGTATTTTAATGTCTTTATAACATTAATAATTATACATTGAATTTGGATGGCGAAATAATAGTCAAGAGACTAATTAACACAATGTATTAAGACGATGCACCTCGACGCGTAATATTCTGAATCTGCATATAGAAATTCCCGCTTAAAAACGACCGCCTGTTGAGAATTATGCATAAAAAAATTGCCAAAATAAATATTTTTATTTTTTATTTTGTGAACTTCAGAAACAAATATAAAAAAAATTCAACCGTAATCTAATGAACTTAATTTGCCACATTATAATATAAAACCATATCCGAAAAGGTGTTCGTAAGTAGGAAATTTTGCACTTCAAAGCATTCTTTTTGGGCCTGATACCTTTTTTTATTTTCTTGGCTTATAAAAAGACATTAAAAAATTCTAGATTATAGCAAAAGCCAAGATGTTTTCTACTGGCAGTATTTAATTAAAGCATCTGAAATATTTCTAAGCAATTAAAATTTCAACTCAAACACATGAAACTGATTTTGCATTAGTTCACATGTGCATCGCCTGGAACCGTTCATACTCTTTTATAAAACGGGCTATAGCCCGTTCTTATCTTATTATTCCCAAAATTGGGATACCGTAGTCCCACTAGATACTTCTCTTTCTCTTCTCTTCTCTTCTCTTCTCTTCCCCTTTCCCAATTAATTCAGCTTCGCATTATTCCCCAAATGGAGATAGCATAATTCCACTGGCTCCCAGCAGTTAGGTATTACGTAAAAAAGATTTACGATATTTATGCATACTATAGTCGTGTACCAAAAAAACGCCTGAATTTGTTTGTTTACTAAAAATCATAATTGCCACATCACACCACAGCAGCAGTAATAACATGAAATAATTGAGTTTACGCACTTAGAAGCAATTAGTACCTTAATGTGCGCAGGTGTGGGGTGTGGGAGAGTGGGGTGGTTGGGGGAGTTAGGGGGTGTTGTATAAACATTCCCCGGGCGCGCTACCCGCACAGTGTCGCGACCAGCCCGACCTCACCCACATTGCCCCTCTCTCCCCTGTCCTCTCACGGCACAACACTCACATCACTTACATCACCCACATCACTGCACACAGCCTGAAATCAAAAACTACCTCAATGGGTGTATAACTCAAATAATAATAAAATATGAATTATTGTTATTATTGTACAGTATAAAAGAGTCCAAAAATATGTGTTTAAAATATATCTATTTGAATTTCACTTTTTTTTCGGTAATGAATAAATGCAAATCTTGAAAGTAGAAATTAACCCATTTTCCGACATCCGATCGAGTTGAAACTCGACAGACATACCCGTTGTCGATGAAAATGCATTCTATCAACTTTTGGTGGCAATCATGTACACAGCTGCGGACACACATGCATTTCTCTGAGTTGGATAACGATGTCAAACTTATATTTTCGAATTATGTCATTATATATTATCAAGGCAAATGAAGGAGCATGAACACGTGTTTCGATATATTAGGAATTTACTAAAAGTTTATTAGGAAACAGCCTGCAATCCCGTTTTAAACCGGATTACCAATAATTTTAAAGATTTTTAATGGATTAGCAATACTCATTTTTCTCCGTGAACCACATATAAAAAACTGTACGAAAACAACAAAACCAATCAAAGTACATATCATACCAATACACCGACACATGGACGATTTAGCTTCATCTATACAGGGTGTATCGGCACGTACCCGACAAACTTTAACCAGCTATTCCTTAGCACATTTGGAGTAAAAAATGTTATGGGCACTTTGCTGTCCGGTAACATTTTTTTTTAATAAAAAATTTACTATTCATATTTTCACCACATGTCACCAATGTTTTATCCTTTGTCAAAGTTTGAAAACCCGTCTGGCAATATTTTGTTCGAGTTTCGTTGAATAATGTACGTACGTACCTACGTTGGCGCGCTTTTACAATCACAACGAAATGGCACAGCACCATTCGTCTCATTTTTAACTATTATTATTTAGTGTGTACGAAAGAGCGAGGACACTTTTTGACGCACTTGCTAATAACAGCTGTTGAACGCGAGAAACAAGGCAAATGACAGTGACGGAGTGTGGATTTTTTGTTTATATTTTGTTTTTAATGGAAAAAAATGTTACCGGACAGCAAAGCGCCCATAACATTTTTTACTCCAAATGTGCTGAGGAATAGCTGGTTAAAGTTTGTCGGGTACTTGCCGATACACCCTGTATTCTGCATCCCCTATTTCATCCCTTCCCTGTCTGGCCGCATACAGCCTGAAATCAAAAACTACCCTCTCCCTGGTCTCCCGGCTCCCCCCTTTAGTCCGGGCAGTCGGGCACATTGATGTAATATGGAGCGGCTGCGACCGAACTGGGTCACAAATAATAATCATCGTAATTAATCAAAGTTCTGCCGAATCACGCCGCATTGTCAGATTCTTATTTTTCTGCTGTCAACATGACTTTTCAAATGTTGAAAACATCTGAGATGTGCTCTTAACATTTTGCTTTCTATTTTTATTAGTATTATTATGAATTAAATACGTATATTATAATATGAAATAAATAATGCTATTTTAATAGGTTTTTTTAAATTTATTTGTCGTCATTAAGGCTATTTCCCTTTAAATGAATTGTCCGATTGTTACACAAAATAAACTAGAATAATCGATTTGACTTGGATACAAATCTACAGTTTTATTCCGAGATTTGTTAAATTTTGCACGCTTGACCAATAAAATCATGAGATTTTGAAAAGTTCTGCAACTCCGTGCAACACCGGGGGCTAGTAACTATATAAAGCAGAATATATGGTTGTATGATGTCTTAAGTAGCAAAACTCTTCAACGGCGAGCTCTGGCGTTAAGAAATGTGCACAGATTTTTCTGTCTTAAAATTATAGCGCTACGCAACTAGTTTAAGCTGGCGACGCCATTTCCGGAATAACCCGTAGAGCTTTGAAATATTGATTTTACTGTAAACAAAATAACACAAGATGCATTTTTTTCTTCTTTATTTTTCAATCCAATTCTTCGGCGAAACCGGATAGTAAACAAAACGATAAAATTGAAAATAAATTGTTGGAGTTGAAAATGTACCAACTTACTATAAAATAAAACATTTAAATTTGATATTTATATTTTGTTAGGAATATTTGAAGTTGGCAAGATGTTATACACAGGGTGTTCTGGGACGTATTTGACTTACTTCCAGTGATTCCTGACATTATTTTGCGTAAAAAATTTAAATAAAATTTACGATTCCTGTGACTTTTTTTTCAACCTTATACATTAATATCAGATTGGACAGTTAGGAACGGGGTGGGGGGGTTGGTCGATTACTAGGCTGAGTGACCAGTGACGTTATGTGGAATAAAAAAAATGGTTTTGAAAAATAATTTTAAAATAAAAAAGTCAGCGAATTCCAAAATTTCATTTACATTTTTTACTCCAAATATTGTCAGGAATCACTGGCTAAAGTAAGTCAAGTACGTCCCTTAACACAAGTATATTCTGTATATTAAACAATGCGATGTAATGAGGAAGTTTACCTTTACTTTGAACTCTGAACTTTTGAGAAGATATTTTTCAAAAATAATTGAATCTTGTGCCAGTTTTACGTCAATTTATTGATGAAACGTGAAACCAATATGGGAAATTGGAGAAGTTCAGAAGAACTACAAAATCATACTTTCTTTAAGTATGCTTTCTCATTTTAACTTCAGTCAACCAATATACATTGGAAATGCCCGGCGAAAAAAATTTGCCGCACAGGGTTTTCCAATAAGAGGTGTTATTTTGATATTCAATCGTAAAAGATCAATAGTTTCGTTGCTTGTGTGGCACGTAGCGCCGTCTTGTTGAAAGTAAACGTTGTCCAGATCAATACCATCAAATTCCGGCCATAAAAAAATCATCAATCATCTCTCGATAGCGCAATCCATTCACCGTAACTGTTGCTCCAGCCTCATTTTCGAAAAAGTAAGGTCCAATGACTCCGCCGGACCATAAACCGCACTAAACAGTCACACGTTGAGGATAGAGAGGCTTTTCAACAATAACTCTTGGGTTTTCCGAGCCCCAGATGCGACAATTTTGCTTGTTGACGAAGCCACCGAGGTGGAAATGGGCCTCATCACTCAAGATGATTTGCATTTGATTCACTCAAGTGAATTTTAATAATTTCAATGCGTTGTTGAAGCGTGTATCGTTCCATTTTTATTAATAGCGTAGTTTCTACTTGTCAAATGTCAAAAAATGACAGCTTCAAAAGTAACATCTACCGAAATAGCGGGCTATTCAAAATAACACCTCTTATTGGAAAATCCTGTAGAAGACTTAATTTATTTTTTAAAGAAAGACAATCATTCCGGGGTTACGAATAACCTGACAATATTTGAAAATCTCCTACTACCAACCACAGTAAGCGGAAAATGTTGCTTGTGTATTGATGAAGCATTTAGCCAGCCGAGGAATTGAACACAGTACGTATGGGTGGGACCCAAACGCGATTTCAACTCAGCCACCGACCGGTTGAATTAATGGAATTATAGACGGCCTTGATTTATTAAGTCTAATCACCTTCAACATACCAACTAGAACTACTCCATCGAAAATTCTTTTTAATTGGAACAATAATATCAGGACTGAGTCATATAGATACTCGCTTGTAGATGTGTACAATTGCACGGAATATAGTTACAAGAAGGCTATAATAGCATATCTCAGCAATGATCACAATGAAGGTTAGCATAATACTTTTCTTCTGAATGGGTTCTATATAATTTTAAAAGAAAATTTTACTTCTGATTACTGCTCCACTGAATTATAATGTACGTGTGGCGTATAATATATATAAATAAAATATCTTGTACCGTTTTGACGTGGTTTTGACCGAATGCGTATTATAAGTGTTGAGTTCCATTCAGTATTCAGTCGACATGACAAGAGATTTTCGTTCAAATTCGTCTAATGTCAAAGAACACCCGCGAAATTGTGACATTTGGCGCGAAAGCGGGTTAGGAAATTAGGTAGTTGTGCTAGGTCGCATATTCCACTGTGTAGCTTAAGGCGCGTCTCCTGCGGCAAAATGTTTTCAAAACATCCGACAAAAAATGGGATGGAAAACAAAAAAAACGCTGTGGCCCCGACGCAATGTTTTTGTTTTTTGTCGGATGTTATGAAAACATTTTGTCACACATCAGACCAGACTTTAGGTTAGGTCATCTTTATATAAAATAACACAGTTAAAAAGTGGAAAGATACTTGAATCGCTATTTTGAGGGATGCAGAGTGCAAATAAAACATTTTTTGTCACACATCAGACCCGATATTAGGTTAGATCATCTTTATATAAAATAACACAATTAGAAAGTGGCTAGATACATGAATAACTATTTTGAGGTATGCGGAGTGCAAATAAATCATTTTTTGTCACACATCAGACCCGACATTAGGTTAGATCATCTTTATATAAAATAACACAATTAGAAAGTGGCAAGGTACTTAAATCGCTATTTTGAGGGATGCAGAGTGCAAATAAAACATTTTTTGTCACACATCAGACCCGACATTAGGTTAGGTCATCTTTATATGTAATAACACAATTAGAAAGTGGCAAGATACTTGAATCGATATTTTGAGGGATGCAGAGTGAAAATAAAACATTTTTTGTCTCACATCAGACCCGACTTTAGGTTAGGTCATCTATATATAAAATAACACAATTAGAAAGTGGCAAGATACTTGAATCGCTATTTTGAGGGATGCTGAGTGCAAATAAAAATGTATCAAGTTGACTACGTTCAAAATAAGAGAATAATTAATGTCGATCCGAATTCGATTTCGCAAATCCCTGTTCAAGCCCGGGTAATGTCGAGACTATAATGATATTGAGATATTTCGATAGTTAGAGTGACAGATACTCTCAGTATCGAAATGAAAGACCACCATTAAAATTGAAACGTTGCTTGAAATGGCTTTAGCCGTGTTGGGTGACTAAAAATTATTTAAGGACGTTATAGTCATAATATGCCTTGGTGTTGTTGAGTGAGTAAAAATATGACTTCATAAATATAAAATAAACGGTACCGTGATATTGCCCATTCAAAATGGGTTCAAGATGACACTTTAGGTTAGTACTTGAATTGGGAGGGTGAGGGGGTGGTAATGTTAGCAGGTTGAGGGGGGAGGGTTGTTCAATTTCCTCGAGGGAAATTGCAGAGTTATCGAATGAGGGATAAGTCTAACAGGGTAGGTATCAAAAATACATTATGCGGAGTTTCCGGTTCGTTTCTTAATACTTTCCGGACGCGAAATGTCGCGAAAAGTATTTATTTCGACATGTTTTTTATTACGTGTTTAGTATAACTCATTTTTTTGTTATTTTAAACATCAATGCATTTCATGTTATTTCTGAGAGGAATTTATTTTGTTGTTTTTTTTTTAATATTTTTATTTATTTTAATGTTTAGATAACAAAATAATAAACATAAAAAAAAAAAGTTATACATGTTAGATATAAAGTTGCATTTTAATATGTATATAATATATAAGAAAAGAGAGAAAAAAGAATGAACCAAAAAATTAAAATTGCAGCTGCCATAAATAAAATAATATGGGTTCATAATTCATAATAAGAAAAACAAGCATGCAATGGTTCCTATGTGATGCTCAAAAATAATAACATTATTATGCTACATAAAAACATAATTCAGGTATTTCTTAAATACTAAACTAACTAACTAACCATCACGCCGTTTCTCCGCAGGGGTAGGCAGAGAGGACAGACCGCCAAACAACTCGGTCTTGGCACACACTCCTTGCCTCATTCACATTCATACATCGTCTCATGCATACTCATCTATTATTCTGACTCTTGACATGGCCCGACTCAAGTATCTGATTTACTTGATCGTGCCATGGCGTCCTCGACTTCTGCTACCATTCGCATGGTTTGCAGCCGAGTGGACAAATGCGTATTGGATTTAATTCTTCTATCATTGCAAAAGCAACGATATATACGGGTGTCCAGAAACTCGTAGTATATGCGGGATGTTGGTGAATCTACATCACATTTGTGATAGATTTTGTGGTATATTTTTTATTATTTGTACTTTAATTTTCCAGTTAGGGAGTAATAATAATAAGTAATAAGTCCGGAGTTAAGTTTTTTTAAACGGTCGCTAGGGGTTATTTATCAGCTGATTAACGTCATTTAAAATATTATCTCGTCCTCTCTGCCTGTCCCTGCGGAGAATCGGCGTGATGGTTAGTTAGTTAGCTAAAACCAATCTAATTTGTTGAGTATTATGTCTGATGGAACTTTAAAATAGGTTCACAGCTGTCGAGAGGAAGGTTGATAAATACCTTATAAAAACGGCCGGCGTAGTCCAGTGGTAACGCATTGGACTGCCATTCAGAAGGTCGCGGGTTCGAACCCGGCGTGCGCAAATAAATTTTATTTGATTAATTTGTGTTATTTCACAATTAATTAATTAAAATAATATATAGTATATTTGCGGCACGTTCCAGAGTGGAAGATACTACCAGTATCATTCAGAATTGAAACGTTGCTCCAAATGGCTTTAGCCGTGTTTAGTGACTAGATCTGAATAGCCAGGTACTTCTCCACCTTCCTCTTTCCCTTCCCCACTTACCTTCAGCCTCACAACATCCCCCAATTGGGGATGCCATAGTCTCACTGGCTCCAGACGGGAGCAGTTGGGACTCTTGTGAGGTATTCACTATAAAAAAGTGACAATGTAATATTTGATGGTTGATAGATGATTTATCATTGATGGCACTTAATAAAAATGTGTTTTTTTTATTTGTTTCAGGACTCGGAGAAGCATTACAGGGGGCACAAACTTGGGGCCCTGGAGCCCCACATCTTCGCTCTGGCTGAAGCTGCGTATTCTTCACTTCAGGTGATAAAGACACATCAATCTACCATTTTCTTACTGTTGTGTTCCCACAAACAGTTCTCCAACTCGTCGTGGAAGGAGGTTATGAAGAATAAGTTCTTTGTGTTAAATCAGGGATTTATTATATACTTAGCGTATTACAATGGTGACTCGATAGTCGACCTAACTAGGAGATGGCTAAATGAGATCTGAAAACACCAAGTTTGTCTGGGAGCATTTTAACTGGTCCTGGCGACTACTGCCTACTAGCTGCCATCTTGCGAACTTCCAAGCAAGCTCTATGCACTGCCCTCTATGAGTGCATCTGTGAAGCTCTTAGCTAACTTACTTTCCAACACTTACACAACCTCCTGAGTTCCTTGGCTCTGGGCCCAAAGCCAATTAACTTAGGAGGAGCCAGACTTGCTCGACGGACTGGTTTCTAGCTGCACTTTCTTCAAAGAATGTTGGCTACCATCCATTCCTGGAATTCAGACTACACGAATAGCTTTTGCAGAACTCTGAACACTATCCAATGATGAATATTGTTTAGGCTCAATATTCTCGGACAAAATAATACATTATTTAATCCAAGTTCTACATTTGAAAAAGTCAATCTTTGAACAGCCTCAACACTGAAAAAGTGTCTCGTGTGCGTGTCGGTGTGCCGGAATTAGTGATGTGGGTAATAAACAGAGATACGCCTCATTCAATACGCACAAATTATTTTTAAAAAACACTAAAATAGGTTCTTAGGCTAATTTTTTTCATATATATACCCAAACTAAGAACCTGCTTTATAAAATAAGTTCTTATGTTCTTAGTTAAAAAAAAAAACTAATATAAAAACCCACTTGTCATTTGCCAAATCGTAAGAAAATTACTTCAAAATTAAGATTCTCAGTGGACTGAAATAGTTGTTCTCCATTGTAAATAACTGATACAAATTGATTTTAAATATTTGAATCTCTATCTTGTTTACTTGAAAGAATGAATAAATAAATTAATAAATGAATAGTTTAATGAAACGGAAACTTGGAATTGGAAATAAACCAACTTCAGGAAGATAAACTCGCTCTCGATGACAATGCATTTTATCAACTTTTAGTGGCAATCACGTACACACGAGCACACTCACCCATTTATCTGAAATCGGATGACATTATAAAAATTTTACAGCAAATATTGTACGAAATAAATCTCGATTCCGTCCAATCAGGATTTGACTTAAGCGATAGCGCGGTTCTCTCGTTTTATTCTTTCCCTGAGGAGAAAGGTTCAATACGCAGTCAATTTAATTTTTTTAAATTTTTAAAGATATTTTAAAAGTTCACAGCAGTTAAGAGCCAGTCCCTGGTGAGGAAAGTTCAATCCTCAGTTACTTTGATCCATTTTTCTCAACTCAGTTAAATAAATTAAAAGAAAATTGTATTATGGTAGTTTTAATTTTTTTTTTTTTACATTAACTCCTCATGGGATTCCTTGAAGAAAATAATTTCAGTGAGGGGCTATGTCATCTTTTAAGATACTGTGTGGTAGGTCTTTTTTAAGGAAAAAAAGGAGGGGGAGATCTGAGAAACTAAATGGTATGAGATTGGGTAGGAATCTAAGGATCAGCGTGTCCAAGAGCGATGGATAAATTCAATTCAGTTTATTCATTTTAAAAACATTACAAAATTGTTCATTTTAATGTGTTTTTAAAATACATTTGGTCATAAAAATTCTTACATTAATATAATCAGTGGGTATATCAACTATACTAGTAATAATAGAGCTTGCCTTTTAAAGACAGCTTCATTGATGCTAAAAATGTCGATATCCGAATTGATTCTATTCAACTGCAAGATTTGCTCTCCCCACAGGCATGACCATTGATAAGTTAGTCCTGCAGGCCGGGAGATAGAATTGTCTGTCTGTATGTTGTCGGTGACGGAGATTACCACTGGGAACATAGCAATGAATGCTCTCCATGATGACTGAGTTTTCAAATCATCCACGAATCAGTCTGTAGAAATGTGTAGCAATGCCCCTCCAGACCCATAGATAGTTCATTCCGAGCATACCCAAAAGAAAGTCACTGGGATAGAGCCACGGGTAGTAGCCATGAAGAGAAATCTCAAGAATTTCTTCTGGACTCTCCCCAACATGAGAGAATACTTTACCTGGTGTGGACTCCAAATTACCAACCCACTTTTAGGTCTACTCCTTACTAAGGAATTAAATAAAACTATAAGAACCCGGGTATCTCTAAAATACCTTGGAGTGCGAATAAAAAAGCCCAGGATTCTCAGTGAAGTGCTACTGAACAAGCTTTTTTTTTTTTTTTTTTTTTTATATTTACTCCACACAGGAGGCCCTGAAGAAAATAATTTCCCTCAGGGCCTATGTCATCTTTGGGGATGCTGTGTGGAGGGTCTTTTTGTGGAGAGGAAGGAGTGAACATGGGTCTTGAAGAGTCCCATGTTGTAGGAGGGAGGAAACACAGAGGCCGGCAGTTCGTTCCACAGCCGAGCTGTTGAACTTAAGAACGAATCGTAGAAGCGACCCGTTCTCATGTGACAAGTGTCAACCGTGTACAAATGTTGGGCACGCGTTTGGCGTGTATCCCGACTACGCACCGGTGCCGAAGGGATCAATGACGCTAGTTCCTCAGAGCATCTTCCATTGTAATACCGATAGAACAAGGACAGCATACCTACCTGACGCCTGTGCTCTAAAGATTGCAGTCCGTTTGTTAAGATTGGGGAATCTATCAAACGGACCGCCCGTTTCTGCACAGAGTCAAGGGTTTTTTTCAGGTATTTAGGGGCTCCGGACCAGAGATGGCTGCCAAATTCGACAGTAGGGCGCACTTGCGATTTGTATAGGGTCAGCAGTTGTGTACTATTAAAGTATCTGCGGGCCCTGTACAGTACGCCCAGCTTCTGAGAGGCCAGCTTTACTCTGGCTTCGATGGAGCCCCCATACCTGAGCTGGTCACTTATAGTTACACCAAGCATATCAATGGAAGGCCTGTTCGGAAGATTGCTTCCGTTGAAGGAGACTAGATTCTCATTTGGATCCCTTTTAGACGTAATCAGACAGGATTGGGTCTTTGAAACATTAAATTCGACGACATTACTTTTACCCCAGGAGGAAATACTCTCGAGATAACCGTCCATTCTCTGCTTCAAAGCCCTCCGAGCCGTTGGAGTTTGTGTGCCCTTTGGGGGCTTGTCAAACAAAAAGCTATCATGAACTGTACTGTCATCCGCGTAACAATGAATTGGTGCACATGTCAAAAGGTCATTGATGTGCAACAAAAACAAAGTCGGAGACAGAACCGATCCCTGTGGGACGCCAGCATTTATGGAGTGTAAGGAAGAGGTGAAACCGTCAGCAACCGCCTGAATCGACCTATCCCTTAAAAAGTCAGCAATCCACGTACACAGGGATGCGGGAAGTCCGTAAGAAGGCAATTTGTTGACAAGTCCTCGGTGCCAGACCCGGTCAAAGGCCTTGGATATGTCTAGTGCGACCGTTTGGGTCTCACCGTGACGTTCAAGGCACCGCCCCCAAACATGCGTCACATACGCGAGAAGATCACCGCACGAGCGGTTCCGCCGGAATCCGTATTGACGGTCGTTGATAATTTTGTTCTTCTCGAGGTATGTGAGCAGTTTGTCGTTGATCACACGTTCCATCACTTTGGACAGAACTGATGTGATCGCTGATGATCGGTGAAGCTGTTTCAATATGAGGATGAAATATCAGCCTACTATCAAACATGATTCCAAGATCCGCCGCTTCTTCGACTTGTTTTTGTGTAAGATGGCTCGTATGTGGAACGAGTTACTGGCATCTGTTTTTCCTCCTTCATATAATCTGGGCCTCTTCAAGACCCCCATTATTAAATTTCTTCCTATAGCCCCTACTAAAACCCGCCCCACAAAGCTGCCCAACTGGGTGTCGACATAGCTCACTTGCCTTTACACTCTACAGACAAGGGCGCTCTTGTGAGGTGTCACATAAAAACAAAATTTAAAAATTATATAGCGCCGTTTTTGAGGAAAATCACCTCAGAGTTACCCCGGATTACCATAAGCTCATTCTAGTGATTTTATATCTTTTATTTGTTTCTTTCCAGAATGACATGAAAAACCAGTCGGTGGTGATATCGGGCGAGAGCGGCGCCGGCAAGACCGAGACTACCAAGTTCATCTTACAGTACCTGTGCTCTGTCACGGCGCATGGCACGGCGCACCCCGCCAGTCACCTCGACACATCGCTGGCCTCCGCCTGGGTGGAGCAGCAGATCCTCGAGGCCAACACAGTCCTTGAAGCTTTCGGTAAGCCCTTGTTTATTCATTCAGTACTCATTTCATGGAAGATCAATTTCATAAATTATTTCCATATTTGGTCCATATTCAACAGTAAAAAGATTAAAAATTATCACTTACCTTTGTAATTATAATTTGATTTTGACGTGTTGCACGAGCAAACGAAAATGTTACACAGTAAAGAATATCCTCAACAGAGCAGAGTTTCCTTTTCCAGGTAATGCTAAGACGGTCCGCAATGATAACTCGTCGCGCTTCGGCAAGTTCATGCAGGTCTGTCTGGACGGGCGGGGCGCCATCGCTGGCTGCGTGGTTCAGGACTACTTGCTGGAGCAGTC
This sequence comes from Hesperophylax magnus, assembly GCA_026573805.1. Classification (NCBI taxonomy): domain Eukaryota; kingdom Metazoa; phylum Arthropoda; class Insecta; order Trichoptera; family Limnephilidae; genus Hesperophylax; species Hesperophylax magnus. Next base: position 3,264,707 of record JAIUSX010000091.1, on the reverse strand, counting down.
CCGCATCACCTTTCAGGCCCCACAGGAGAGGAACTACCATGTCTTTTATTATCTCGCCGAGGGCGTTAAGGTGAGACAATTTAAATTTGTTATTATTAATTTGCATTGCATCTGAATGACACAATCCAAAATCCAAAGTAGTCAGTACAAATACCCAACGAACCAGGCAACTACCTTATATTGATGGAAACTCACTGAATACCGTACAAGAGTCCCAATTCATCCCAACCATCTGATGGCAGTGGGACTGGCATTCCCAAATGGGTATGTAGTGAGACTGAGGGAGTGGGTGGGGGAAAGAGACTGGAAAGAGGAAAGGGAAGGTTGGGATTGGGTAGAACTGTTATCAGGATACTGCTACCTCAGGAGACACGCAGCTGCTGGGAGTAGTAGAGAGCATCAATAGAGAGTAGTTGCCAGGCTCAGCTCAACAGTTTGATAATAAATAATTGTATCTTCAACTCATTTCAAAGAATCTTGCTTGGGTTCCTACCGTAATGACAAAAACGCAGTTTTCGTAATTTTGTACTTTTTTAAGAATACATTACCATTTCCATTGCAGAGTGATGCAGAACTGCAGGCGACCCTCCGTCTGAAAGAGGCCGCCCACTACAACTACCTGCGTCAGGGCTGCACGGGGGGCTCGGAGGCCCCAGGCCGCAGCGAGTCGGAGCGCCTGGAAGCCCTGCGCCTCGCCTTCACTGTGCTGCAGGTACCCCCTCACATGAGCGAGGGGCTCTTCAAAGTGCTGGCCGCCATTCTGTGGCTGGGGAATGTGGATTTTGAGGTAAATCTGTCAATCTATAAAATACAATTGACAGATGGGTAACTAATTATATGTATAGGTACTTCTTCAAATGGCCGTATTGCGATATTGTACTATGTTACATATATTAAAGAAGAAAAATACCCTTTCTTAGTCACATGGGAGTCTAATGCTGCGTTTTACGTTGCCAAAGGCGATTATTTCAAATGAGCACTTCCACTCAGAAGTAGTCTATGTGACAAATAATAAAACACTGCGAGTGTTGCATAGCAAAATGGAACTTCCGTGACGCTGTCTAGGTTTGAGTGAAGTGAGTGCGGCCATATTTATTTTTTTTTCTATCGCGTTTGCAGGGACTTCACCCACATAAAACGCAGCATTAAAGCTTCTTTCTCAATAACACCATCGAAATGTGTATCCAATGTTGCCACGGTAGTTTTTGTTGGCTCGTGATTTTTCACAAAAACGGCACTGTATTTATTTTTATTATTTTTCCCAATGTGAACATTTCAATAAGAGTACAGGTAAATCATTTTAAATAGACTCTTGCTTGTATAGTGGTGTACTGGATGGATAAAAAATAATTATTATTTACCTTTACGCTTGACAATAGGATGCACATCCAACAATTTTCAACTTATTTACGTGTAATTTGTTTAAGGACGTTGACGGAGAGAGGTGCGCCCTAGTGGGGGGGGAGGACGGAGAAGCGGTGGTGGCGGCCGCAGCGCTGCTGGGGCTCAGCGTCCAGCGCACCGCACAGGTCCTGCTGCAGAGGCAGATCAATGTCCGCGGAAACATCACCGAGATTCCACTGAGGCAGCAGGAGGTATTTATCATGTTAATGTGATTATTTTAAACGTCTCACTCAAAAACACATGAACGTAATATTGAACTATGAAACACAGATTAATAATAAACAAATTTAAATATGATTTGATATGTTAAACGTTGTGCCAAGTAGGTAACTACTTTAAATTATGTAATTTCATACGTATTCAGAATTCTACAGATTTAAACGCAAGAACCATAATGTTGACGAAACAATTATACCGCCTAAGTGAAATACAGTATAAAATTATTTTTTTTTATGAAATTCAATAGACATGCGGATTCCACCTATGTCTGTGTACTTGGTTCATTATACTACCTTTAGATATCGCTCACAGCGGCAAATAAGCAATACCAGTCAACTGACATCTGTTATATTTTTAATGAATTACCTCCTTTCCCCAATACTCCCGCCACAAAATATTTTTGATATGCCACGTAAAGTTGATACCCCTTAAAAGTTTTTTTTGTCACTCTTGCACCATTAGATTTTTTGCATTGGGGCGGTATTGTTTATTCGTCGACGATAAATAGGAATAAAATGCAATATCTGTGACTAAATGCTGAAATAATAAAAGCTAACCATGTTATAAAACAGCATTGTCCGGTCGGTGGCCGAGTTGACATCGCGTTTGGGTCCCACCTAGGCGTAGTGTGTTCAATTCCTCGGCTGGCTAAGTCCTCCATCACAACACAAGCAACATTTTCAGCTTACTGTGGTGTAGTAGGAGATTTTCAAATATTGTCAGGTTATTCGTAACCCGGAAATGTTTGTCTTTCTTTTTAAAAAAAAAAAAAAAATCCGTTATATCTATGAATGTGTATATACAGTATATTATCCTTTACCCTTTCAGTGCTGAATTAAAACTAGCGGTGGTATGTAGAACTTGTTTGAATTATTTGAAAGTTTTTTGTGGTTTTTTTTTTCTGTAACTGTTTCAATTATTGCTACTTTCATTTGAAAGAAAATTTGGTCTCAGAAGAGCGTGTTTCACATGAAAATTCAACACCGAAAAAATACCTCCAAAACATACATTTAACAAAAATTCCCTCGAGATTAAACACAAAAATTACATTTCACAATATAAAAATGGCTACCGCCTGTACTAGAGGTTAAAATTCAATTAAAAAAATGGCACGCAAAGCCTGCTGTGCCAGCAATTCGAAAACTAAAACTGCCAATTTTTATTCACTCTAGATAGTGAGAAAAAATTCTGAAATCTTATGTATTTTCAAACATGTACCCATGGTCCGAAAAGGTTAAAAACACACCCTTAGAATTTATTGCTGTGCTTCAATAATCCAGTTGTTGTGGTTCTGTCACTGAGAGCTTCTTTGTCACCCCCCTTTCGGATATATGTGTCCATTGAAAGGGTTGTGAGAAAGTAGGATAGGTTAGAATGAATTTACCAACTGTATATCCTTACTAATGAATTATTTTTTACCATTTTCAGGCCCGCGAGAACCGTCACGCCATGGCCAAGGCGCTGTATTCGCGCGTATTTGCATGGCTGGTGGCGCACATCAACCGCTGCACACGTCCGCCGCCCCCGGTGGCGGTGCGCGCACGCTTCCTTGGCGTGCTTGACATCTTTGGCTTTGAGAACTTTGCCGCTAATTCCTTCGAGCAGTTGTGCATCAATTACACCAACGAGAAGCTACACAAGTTTTTCAATCATTATGTTTTTGCGCTGGAGCAAGATATTGTAAGTTGTATTGTATTGTCTATTAAAAAATTAGAATGTTAAAATTTCCTTTTTGCAGATTGTTGCCTTTTATAGTAATTAAGATGTATCAAAAGGTTTTATTTAAAATTGTTGTGCTCATCGAATCCATCCTAACCTAACCTAGTTTATTATTAGTGACAGTTGTCCGTGCAGTTGAAAAATTCTGTGTTATCATTTATCATTATGGTAGACCGAAGCTTATGAGAATGTTTTGATTTTAAATTTTTAATAAAAATTAAAATTGAGGAAAATAAAAATAAATTCACACACAAAATTACAAAATGGATTAAAGAACAAAAAAGACAATATTACCAAAATGTCATAGCATAAAATAAAAACAAAACCTACACGTAACACACAAAACCAATATAAACACACATCACTCACAAACACACAAGATTATTTTCAATGTATTATTTTTTAATTTTAAATATATTATTATGTATTTTGTATTTTTAATTTTAAATGTATTATTTTCTCTTTAAATGTATTATGTAGATTATATTTTCATATTATAAAATGAAGGCCTCAGCACGGGCAAGCCACCCAGTGAGGCCTACATTACTGGAAACTTAAAATGTAATAAATATTGTACCAAAAAAAAAAAAAAATATATATGACAGATTCTGATGAAGTTTGTCCAACTTTTTAAAATGTCAAAATTTGCATTTATTACTGTGACTTCTTTTCAATCAATTATTAGTTCTTACTTGTGTATGTAATTAAGAATTTTTGAATCTTAAATATAATAAAATAAAATAAACTAATTTGGTTTCCATCTTTTGTTGTTTGCAGTACCGACAAGAGAGCATAGTTTTCTCCCACATCCAGTTTACTGACAACACATCCTGCTTGGAGCTGATAGAGAGGCCACCAAGAAGTCTATTGAAACTGCTGTCGGAGCAGTGCCATATGCCAAAGGTCAGTTCTGTCAAATCAAATTCTCTCATCTTTCCTCTTAGTTGTTCAATAGGTGACGATTTGGATAAAATAATATCTTCCTACATCAACCTACGTAAATCCCCCTACTCCGGCCCAACTACTGTATCTGCTTGTGAAAAACCCACTTCCAAGTGTTGGTCCCATTGTGCTATATCCCATGTTTCACCATATTTCTTTAACAGTAGCCCAGTCCTTTTAATAAAATTCATCAGGGTTGTCATTTAGTGTTTGGCCATGCCTCTTGGATCCACAACAATTCCCAGGTTCCTTTCTTGGAACATTGGCATCGTAGATGAATCAATGTTTCTTCGTCCTTTTCACATTTCCTTCAGCTAGTAGTGTTTTCCACTCCCAACAGATAAATAAGTCTCCCGAGGTGGCAGTGTCCTGTTAGTAGTCTTTCCGCTCCCAGCATCTGTCTCCTGAGGTGGCAGGATCCTGTTAATAGTCATTCCTCTCGCAACATGTGTCTTCTCTGCTGGCAGTCTCCTGTTAATACATAGTTTTTCCATTTTCAGCTTGTGGCTCCAGAAGTGGCAATGTTCTGTTAATAGTCTTTCCAGTCGCAACATGTGTCTCCTGAGATGGCAGTGTCCTGTTAATAGTTTTTCATTCCCAACAAGTGTGTCTCATGAGATGGTAGTATCCTGTTAATAGTCTTTCCACTCCCAACATGTGTCTCCTGAGATGGCAGTGACCTATTAATGGTCCTACTAGCTCCCTCAGTGACTTTCTAATTGAATAGCTACCAACCCCCTTTTATAGATGCTATGTCTAATTAAATTAATTTTTCCTTTTTCCAGGGTTCCGATGCCGCCTACCTAACCAACGTGCATGGCGAATTCTCGGATCATGGCTGTTTCGTGAAGGGCGAAGACCGGCGCCGCTGGGAGTCAGAGTTTGGCGTGAAGCACTACGCCGGCACTGTCACATACTGCGTAGCCGGCTTCGTCGACAAGAACCGCGATACGCAGCAGGATGTGTTCCTTGATCATCTGAGTCGCTCGGATAACACATTCGTTCAGGAACTTACCACTTATCAGGTAAATATGAAAATCTTTGAAGTTGGTGACTATCAGGGGCTGTAAAGCAGAGCATGCCCCAAAAAAGGAGAAGAAAAATAAATTGTTGTAGTTCTATGAACAAAATATGTGATTTTATAGAAAATTTACACAACGCTGTACAAATTATTCATATTTGATTTTAATTATAATCTATAGCTTTCTGTCAAATAAAGTACTATGTACATGCTACTCGAAGAAAAATAAATATTTAATCATCAAAAATAATAATTTCAGTTGTGCGTCTGTCCTCCGTAACTCTGGTTCAATGAACTCTTGATCTGATTTACTTTGAATTTAGGTGTCGTTTTCAAAATTGGAACTGACTCTGTGAAAAGTTCAGACGAGCGATAAAATACCAATCTATTCTGAAGTGATAATTCTGCAACAATAACTGTCCGTGTTCTGATGCATTCTGTACATAAACATTCAACTTCACAAATCCGATAATTAATTATAATATCTAGTAAATAATAGTTGTAACCTCTCTTTCTACTGCCTGTGTCATTTTGGATAATCATGTTTTAAAATAAATATCATGTATGTAATTATTATTTTCTTTTCCAGGAGAATGGCTATTCAATGGCCGGTTCCCCCCGCCCCACCAGCGGCGGTGCCTCCCCCCTGCCCCCACTGCCGCCGCCGCCGCCCAATACCCCCCCTGCGCTGGGCAACAGCACCCTGTCCTTGGCGCCCCAGAGCCAGAGAGGCACCTCCAAAGGCCGCCCCACCGTGTGCGACACCTTCAGGATGCAGCTGCAACAGTTGGTTGATGTGCTGCAGGCCACTAATCCATGGTAAAATGAGAATGATTCAATCACTTTGAGAAAGGAAGAAATGGACAACTCAAAATTAATAAGTATCCTCAAACATTGTCGTGTTTTCCAAAAACTTCTCTTGTATTTTATATTTTGACTCGTCTCATTATTCCTTGCAACAAATAACATATCATTCATAGTAGAAATCCCATTAAAAAAAAATGTTTCTAATTTTCTCATATTTATTAAATCAAAACCAAAATTTCCTCTGAAATCATAAGATCTGTAAGTTAGTACTTAAATACCTACCTACTTAATTATACACCATATGTTTTATGTTTTAACATTTTTTTTAAAATAAGGAATTGTACAATTTGTCCAAAGAAATGTCACTATCATAATGACAATTGGCAGGTAGGTACCATAATATTGAAGAAATGCTAGTAAAAAGTCAAAATAAACATGCTGATTTTACATTTGAATAAAAAAAATTTACTGAACCATTAAAATGGTCAACATTCAGGAATGGTAACGGAACGTACAAACAAATTTACAGACTGATGAATTGCAAAATGGTTGAGTTAAAACAGCACTACACTCAATTATGTATCTATGGGGTGACTTTTTATACATCTTGTACCTTTTACTTTTTCAAAGCTTTAGTTAACCACTCTGAACATTAGAACGTCAAAAGACGTAAATATGATAATAGCGGTCAAGACATTAGTACGTCTTTTCAAGTAAACGCGCGAGATTTTACAAAAATCGATTTATTTCCATCACTAGTATACGGATTGCCATGATTTAAAAAACAGAGTATCGATAATGAATAACGCTACGCGTCTGCATTCAAGAATATCTATGGAATTTAGAGGTGCATTATCTGAGTCGATTGAATCTGTCATCTTGTTCGTTCATAATTTATTGCGTTTTTAAATAATTTATTAAAAATATTTTAGTTTGGACGGTTAATATTTTGAGTTGACTAATAGTTTTTAATTATATTTCTTCAATATATAAAGTGTTATTTCTTTATGATACTCAGAAAAAAGTACATTTTTCACAGCTTTGAAATAATGGTCAGCGATTTTTACATATTTTTGACGTTTTCAGAAAATGTATATTTAGACACGCAAATATTTACGTGTAACAAAACAATACGATAGTGAATTTCATAATCTTTCCAAAACATTTTTTAGAATGAGGCTACGTTTCCCAAAACGTAAGTTATGAAGCTTTTAACAAAACTCGTGAAGAGTGGGTTATAGGGCATAATGGTGATTTGCTGGAAAACAGCTCCCTAAAACGGCTTAATACTACCTTTCGTATGTCATTCTCAGACTTCATATTTTTTTATACCAATTAATGGACTATTATTTTTCAGTCTGCCTATTTTTTTTTGTAGTTGTTGTAGGCATTCGACTATAAAAAATAAAAACATTGATACACCATACAACCCACTTTTAAAACTTGGATGTATGATTATGGCGTTAATAACGGCTTTACACTATATTTTTAATTTAAAATATGTATATAATACACACATCTGTAGAAGTACGGCCTCTTATTATCGTTATGCTATCTGTGGATATTAACAATTAAATAAATACTTCATCTTGCACCAAATTTTCAACGCATTTCACAGTTTTTTACTTATTCCGGGATGGAAGCCCCCGGTGATGGCGGTGGAGCTATAGGCTCCCTGTTTTACGGCGTATATATTTCGAAAATGCCATCAAAATGTTTCATTAATGGGTCTAAAAGTAGAATACTGACTCACTTAAAGAATTGCAATAATCTAATGAAGCTACAAAAACAGTAATTACTCACAAATTCTCTTTTTTCATGTAAATTTGACGTATTGTATTTTTTCAAGTGTCATATTTTAAAATACAACATTATAATGCGTTCCTTTTCCTAACGGTTAGCACTAACGTCATGTTGTTTACTGGCGGCATCTTTATGCAAGTGTGTGTGAGAGAATTCATTGTCTTTACGCGCTCTGACCAAGTGGGAGAGTGAATGTTTTTTCATAGGGCACGTTTGGTAATTGAACCAAAAATTACCAATATTATTTTTCTCTTTGTAGATCAATATTATGATTTATCCATGGCAGCCGGAAAAAATACTCCAAACAAGGTATGCTTCAAGTAACGAATAAATGAAAAAAGATTATTGTTTAGTTGTACTAAATAACACAGAATAATTTAACAAATATATAAATAAAATTTCTTATATTTCTCGAGGTCAATTTATTAATGATGTTATTAATATGTATAGATATTCTATCAAATATAAAATTAAGAAATTCACCAAATAAATCCACCTTCGATTTTCTCGAAAACGAAAGCTCAAATAAAAAAGTCATAACCCAAAATTGTCAATAAATGAAAGGTTATTCACAAGTTATCCCTTTACAGGACAACTTTTTTTAAACGATACGCCCGTAATGGTTTTATTTATGTATTCTATATTCATTTTGATGAACAGAAAAAAACTTTTTTTTGCTTAGCTTTTTTGAAATTTTCGATTTTCCAGCGGGTTTTTTTCTGACCGGTGTCCATTTAAAAAAAATGATATAAAATTATTGTTTTCATTACAAAACGACAGGTTGGTAAGGAAAATGTACTTTTATTTATTTGCGTTACAGGGGAATAACTGCTTTGATAATGTTATAGAGAAACTGACCAGGACGCGATTTTCGTAAATTTACTCAACATGTGCGAACTTCGGGCGGTTGGTTCGATTCAAGACCTCTGTGCGTTACCTCAGAATGATTACAACCCAAGGGCTTATAACTTGTAAACATAAAGAAATATAAACCTTAATGTTGCAGGTCTCAAAACTATCCGTTTTTAGCTTATGACCTATAAAGGGTTTTACCGTTTATACCACGAGTTTCCGAACACCGTGTAAAGCAAACTATATGTATCGGAAATGTTCCTCAACACTAATGACAACAGCAAGTGAATGATGAAACATTTATAAAAAATGTCAAATTAAATGCTTTACCAAAATAGTAGGTTATGCAAATAAGTCATACCTTTTTACTAAGTTGTTTGTTTTACTTAATATTTCACATTCATATTATACGATCATTGCTTTGCGACAAACGCACATGTGATGTTATATTTTAACATGTTCATTAATGTACAACTACCGCCCTCTAGTGACAAAAAAATGAAGACATTTTGACAGTTTGCGAAATTTCACTATCATATAACAAGCGCTTAATAACACAAAAAATTTCGCGTTTTGACAGTTCGCAAAGGAACACAAAGTAAATAAAAGTCCTTTTCTGAGAGGTTAAATAAGTCTGTAAGTGAAAATATAAGTTGAGTGATTGGTGTTCGAGTTGAAGATTTCACGCCCTCGTTTAAAAAAAAAAACATACCTCTGAATTTTAATACGGAGACAAATAAACTGATTATAGTGCTACATAGCCAATTAATTCATCTATATTTTACTGTCTATCCTATATTTTTAGGATTTATTAAAAAAAGAAAATCGTAAATGCGCTAATTCTGCGAGAAAAATGGCATATTATGGCGTGCGATCACTCAAGACGTTTTGTAAACTCGGCCATAATATTCACTCGAGTGGTTAAGTATCTCACTTCAATACAATACAGAACGGCAACTGCAATCTATCAAACATTCACTTTGCCATTTTTCTGCTATTTTACTTTATTGCTGTTACTGCACTATAATTTATCTGTTTAATTATTATTATTATGTGTGCAGGCAGCATTCTGTTGATGCGCTCATATCTGATTTCACAACAAGTTTGACAGTAATTGAGTTGTTTTAAGTTTGAACTAAGTCCTTTCTTCTCTCCAAATGTGAATCCAATAGAGCTTTGAATTGATTTATATTTGTTGCATCGATGACATGTTGTGGGAGTTTGTTCCAAGCATCTACTACTCTATTTGCAAGGAAGTGTTTTCTAGGATTAGATGCAAAAGGCGTTTTGGTAATTTTTTTTTGACTGTCCACGGAGATTTATATTTTTATTAGTAGTGAAGATTTCTCGGATGCTAGGGCAACTGTAATGTCCAGATAAAATTTAGAAAGTCTCGATCAAGTCACCCCTTTCTCTTTTTTCTTGTAAGGTTGGTAATCTTAGTTCCTTGAGTCTATCTTCGTATTGTAGATCTTTCAGAGCTCTTGGTATTTTAGTGAAACGTCTCTGTACTCTCTCTAACAGATTTATTTGTACTAATAAAAAATTACAACTCTTAATTTTCATTTTTCCAGGTACGTGAGGTGCATAAAGCCCAATTCGGACAAGGCTCCCGGGCAGTACGACTGCGAGCTGGTTCTGGCGCAGCTGCGCTACCTCGGCATGCTGGACATTGTAAGGATCCGGCGCGAGGGCTTCCCCGCCCACCTGCCTGCCGCCCTAGCTCTTCAGAAGTACCGCTGCCTGCTGGCCCCTGTGCCGCGTGCCCGCCTTAAGGACGTGGATGTTAATGAGGCTGTTAGGTTAGTTACCTTTTCATAATTGACGGGTTAGTGACTAAGTATCTGGTTCTTTTGAAATATTGCCAGGTTAGTTGTATCCTGGGAATATTTGTCCTTAAAATAAATAAAGAATGATAAATATTTTTGCAAATGCATAAACTTAACAATATCTAGAACACATCTCTTAAATGCAGTCTAAATGTGATGAATCTTGCAAAACATGAAATAATAATGGTCCCAACATTGATCCTTGAGAAACTCCAATAGTTGACTTAATTCACCTTGTTTGCTTACCAAAATCGACTCTCTGTCGAATTCATTGAATAAAAAATAACACACCAAAGTCAACTCTCTGTCGAATCCATTGAATAAAGAATAACACAAGTTCCAGTGGGCATGTTTCTTGATCCAAATATTTGCCTAATCGAGACGAGATAAATTTCCAGTACAAAACTGTGTTTACAAAATTCAAATGGGTTAGAGATCTACAATGTCACGCAAGTGTAAGTGAGATGGAGCGCTGTGCTATTGGGCCAAATGGAACATTTGTTTCCATTCAAATTTGTATGGAAGGCACTTCTGGTGTTATTATTTGTTCTATGGTAATATCTGACAAGCATCATAGTAATTTTAAAATATGTCTAGACTGTTGGTTCTGTGAAGTCCTCAAAATATAGTTATATATATATATATTCCTAGCATTTCTTTTAGTAGCTGAAGACAGTAATGCAACTAGCAAGCATGCAATAAAATGGGTATTCAAGCTCCAGATTATTCCTAAAAAATTCAGTACTCAATGGAAAAGTTAATGTGGTTCAAAATGAAATCCCTGAGGTAAACCTCATTTTACTAATATATCGTTTTCCTTCTCAATGTTTTACTTTGTCTCTTTTTGTGCTTACTTTGTAAACCTTTCAAAGTAGTATTATCCTGTTAATCATAGTGTATATGTTATGTAACTACGAAGCTTGTTACTAATTTTCCCCACAGTCAAGTCTTTATTAATCTATAATATGTATACATAAAAATGTAAATGTTCGTTTGTTCAAAATCTTAAATCTCCAAAAGTTCTTCACCGATTGCTTTGAAATTTTGATGCAACGTTGCATTCAACGCGTGTGTTTTTATATAACGATATTATATAGATGTCACCTGTGACAGGTAAAAACATGCTTTTTTTTTAAAAGCAGCGCAAATCTGTTGGACCTAAAAGCAACACGCGCTATTGTTTCTCTATCTGCACAAACAGACTGAGCTACAGCAACGTACAGTTAGTAAATTAATATTTAAACTCTCTTTCCAGATTGATAATGAAAGAAATGGGCGTGGAAGAGACACAATGGCAGCCCGGCAAGACCAAAATCTTCCTCCGTAGTGGAGCGCATGCAACCCTGGAGGAGAGCAGAGCGACACTGTTGTCTCAACAGGCGCTCAAGATTCAGACGGTAAATTCCCACTTATATAATTAACCTACGAGCCATTTAATTATTTTACTATCAATTAATGTATAATGGTAAGAATATATATTAAAATTCACAAAAGTGGTCCTGTTTGAGATCCCTGAGGTACTCCTAAAGTGTAATTTATTGTTGAGGTCAAAGGTTCACTATAAAATCAAAATTTTCAAAGTAGCATGATTGCTCTGAAGTCAGAAAGTAACTCTGGGAAAACCAAAATTGTTTGCTTTGTACAATTGGTGGAATAATTATGACTTACCACAGTTTACTAGTGACTTCAACCATGCTTCGTTTGAGTACTTACACATTTATTTTCTTATTGAACAAACTGTTCACAGTTATTATTATAATATATTATTGTTATTATATATTATTTTAATATGGAACAACCCATATAAAGTCTTGTCTTATTTTTGACAGTTCATTTGATATATCGAAGCTCCTTAACTTATGATAGAAATAAAGTTAATTAAAGAGATGACCTACTAATTCCAAATTGGAAAAAACAGTGTTTTTCTTGCCAGTTTGTGCTTATACTAAAGGAAATATTCAAGGTCCATCGATCTTCATGTTATACTTTAACTAAATCATTTATTGTTCCAGTGGTGGCGCACCTGTCTCCAGCGCCGCTGGTACCTTCGGCGCCGCAGTGCCGCCCTACGCTTGCAGGCCGCCCTGCGTGGCTGGCGCGCACGCGCCGCCTTCTTGCGCCTGCGCCGCGCTGCCCTCGTGCTTCAGTCGCACCTGCGTGGGGCTTTTGGCCGCGAAGTGGCCGCCGCGCTCCGGGAAATGCGAAGAGTGGATGAGGAAATGCGACGGAGGGAGGCAGAGGCACAAGCGGCGTGAGTAAAGATGCATTCATCCACATAAAATGAAGTGTATAATGTCAATATGTATGTTAGTAATAATAAATAGGACATTTAAAAAAAGCGCCAATAGTACATAGTAAAAAAGAGATGACTAGACGTGATAAAACCACATATTTGGTCAAACCATTTGCAACTCTTATTATGAAGCATAATGAATAAGATTAAGAAATGGCACATTTCAAATCGTTTTGAAATGTACAGTAGATGGGAATAGAGAGGTTCAGTAGGTGAAGAACTCGAAAAGGTCTCGAAAAAACATGACTCGATCAAGTGAATCAAATACATTAATCGGGTTATGTCAAGGGTTTGAATAACAGAAGAATACAATTTGTCAGGCGTTATAAGAATGCAGACGATGCTAGAAGTGTGTATCAATATATTTATTATTAAAGTCGAGACGGTATACGGGTAATTCCCGTGAGCACATTGTGACCGTGAGGCAATGACCCCATTGGGCCATCTCCAATTTACCTCATTCCTTTGACTGTGACCCAGTCCCTTTAATAAAACTCACCAGGGTTGTCATTGGATATTCGACTATGTCTCATGATTCCATGGTATCTGAGCCTCGTTCTCAACAGTCGGGATATTGGCACCATAGGTTAATTGAAACCTTTTCATCCTCTTTACATTTCTTGCATCTATTGGTGTTTTCCACTCCCAACAGCTGCAGAGGTGGCAGTTTTGCGTTAGTAGCCCTTAATGACTTTCTGTCCAAATTGAGTAGTAGGGTTCTATTTACTATCCTTTGCTAATTTACACGCTCATAAGGGCTCTTTATTACGTAGGCGATTCTAATTTTATGTTACAGTTTTTTTTACTCAACTGACCCATTCTATCATTGTCTCCAGTGCCGAAGCAGCCGCAGAAGCTGAGCTCCGCGCTAAGGAAGGCAAAGCCCTTGAGGAGTCAGAGATGCCCCCGCCCTCAGACGAGGCGGTTCCTCGCATCGGGAATTCGGTGGACCTAGACAACCTGTTTGCCTTTCTGGCCGACGTGTCCGGCAAGGGGACCGGCCCGTCCTCCGCACACCAGACCATCCAGGAGATCGGGGACCACATGGATCAGCTGGTGGGAGATTTGGATGAAGAGGTATGTTATTATACCACACAAATATGGTCATTTAAACAGCCGTACGAAAAAAGTTCTATATAAGAATGGACTGCAATTTGGTTAAATATGGAGTGCCCATAATGAAAATCTTTTAATGTTGCCAATATTAGGGATCTGTAAAACTCACAGTCTTCATAAATCTATAAATCAAGGGATTGACGGTTTTCACACTTTTGGGTTTTTGCACTTCTTTAATTTTTTTGTAAATTATCTTCTTTTCTTCCTCGAAATCGTCGATTTTTTTAGAAAAGAAATCTATTGCTTTTGTTATTTCTGTTAGTTTGGTCTTAAGTAGTTTTTTTTTACTTCAGTGCTCAGTTTCTCTATAAGGTTTCCATCCTGTTTTGAGTGTGAAACATAAAAGACTATGTATGTGACGATTTCGCCATGAGTGATTGCAATTCGGTACGAGTTAAGCCGCTACATGTTGTATGATAACATAGATTATACTTCGCACAGCGTAAATCTTATTGCTGTCACGAAATTTTTTTCCGGCAACTATCAAATCAGAACACTATTTGCTGACGTTTTTTAACAGTTTTCTAACTTGGAATTGCGTAAAACAATACATAGTGGTTAACACAGTTTTTTAGGCAGGATTTTTCACATTTTTAATTGAGTGCACTTTGATTATTTTATAACCAATAATTTGATTGTTTTACTGATAACAAAATGTACTCTGGGTATAAACCATAGATGATGGGGTTGAACCATAGGGTTCTCATACATTTTTTTAGGTGTTACCAGTTTTGATGTTAAGTTAAGTGTGACAAACCTTAAAAAATGGCATAACAGCTATTATGCGGAACATACAGGGTTTTCCAATAAGAGGTGTTATTTTGATATTCAATCGTAAAAGATCAATGGTTTCGTTGCTTGTGTGGCACGTAGCGCCGTCTTGTTGAAAGTAAACGTTGTCCAGATCAATACCATTGAATTCCGGCCATAAAAAAATCATTAATCATCTCTCGATAGCGCAATCCATTCACCGTAACTGTTGCTCCAGCCTCATTTTCGAAAAAGTAAGATCCAATGACTCCGCCGGATCATAAACCGCACCAAACAGTCACACGTTGAGGATAGAGAGGCTTTTCAACAATAACTCTTGGGTTTTCCGAGCCCCAGATGCGACAATTTTGCTTGTTGACGAAACCACTGAGGTGGAAATGCGCCTCATCACTCAAGATGATTTGCATTTGATTCACTCAAGTGAATTTTGATAATTTCAATGCGTTGTTGAAGCGTGTATCGTTCCATTTTTATTAATGGTGTAGTTTCTACTTGTCAAATGTCAAAAAATGGCAGCTTCAAAAGTAACATCTACCGAAATAGCGGGCTATTCAAAATAACACCTCTTATTGGAAAACCCTGTATAATGTGTACATTAAAAGTTAACAGCTTATATTGTCATATTATTTACAACAGCTAATTTAACTTCTTGATTGCCTATACAAAATTTTCGCACCAGCTGATTCTATTTTGGTAATTACTCACTTGTTTTTTGCAAAATCATGTTTTTGTAAATTGTACTGTCTTACCAGATAAAGTGTTTATATATTTATAAAATAATAGTAGTAATATTTAGTTTCTCCAGAATAGCTAATTATATTCAGAGAAGAATACGCTGGCATTCAAGAGGTTAAGGTAAATTTATTATAGAAAAACAATGTTTCGGCAGATGAAGAATAAATACATAATATATCATTCTTGTTAATCTTCTTATCGTCCGTTAAACTAACACATTCTTACCTGTGGTGCAAGCACTGCAAGCCATCAGTTGAACTTCAACAGAATATTTTTTACGTATTGTGTAACTAACTATCCGTCTTTTTTCTTCTAGTTGGAGAATGTGCTTCAAGCAGAAATCCGCTCCCTTGCACTACAACGTGCCGGTCTTCCTCCTGCCCCTCAGGAGGCCCCTCCTCCACCACCCCCCAACACACTTCCAATACCAGGTTTGTATCTTTACTCTCAACCAACTATTAAAACTATGAGTTCTGATAATATTGTTTATTAATTATTGTTTTAATAAAAAATGCTTACATAAAACTTGTGATTTGATGATTTATCATTATTTTTTTTTTAGAAGTAATTGTAATGAATGGCTGCTCTCCTCTGCCTCCCAAGCCTGTGGAGCCTATATACGAGGCCGTCCTGCCTCGCGTAGACCCCGACCTTCCCCCTCCTCCATCCCCTCCCCCACCCCCACTTCCGCTCCTCTCTCCATCACCGCCCCCACCCCCCCCACCCGTTACACCTCCCAACCCTGTGTCCAGTCACGCGCCTCCCCCAATGGCCAACCACGTGCAAACAACCACACATCACATTCAAACTACAGCCAATCACATTCAAATCACGACTCACCATGCTCCAGCTGTAGCCAATCATGCGCCACCGATGATCAACCATGTTCAAGCTCTGACGAATCACAACGAAGAAATGCCCAAGCGTGTCCAGCCGCCTAGTCATCAAATGCAAGCGATGAACAATCATGTTCAAGAACCCAGTCGTCAAATGCTAGCGATGAACAATCACGTCCAAGAACCGAGTCGTCAAATGCAAGCGATGAGCAATCATATTCAAGAACCTAGTCATCAAATGCAAGCTATTAACAATCGTGTCGAAGAAACAAATCGTCAGATGCAAGCAATGAACAATCATGTTCAAGAACCGGGTCGTCAAATGCAGGCTATGAACAATCATATCCAGGCACCGAGTCATCCGATCCAGATTCCGAATCAGATGCAAGCGATGAACAATCGTGTGCAGGCACCAATGCAGGCGATGAACAATTGTGTGCCGTCCCCTCCCAGTTCTTCTCCTCCATTACCGCCTCCTCCTTCTCAATATCAGAATGCAGTGGAGAAACCTGCTCCACAACAGATCTCACAACAACTACCTCCGTAAGTACTATTCTGTTGTTATTTCTTTCCTCATTATTCTTACTATTCGTCAACGCATTACATTGCAGTTGTAATACACAAACTTACAATTTTGTTAATTTCAGGCCTCCAGAACAACCAATGACGAATGGCCATGCAGAGCCCACAAGTATAGGTTCGCCAGAACCACTGGTAACTATTCCTATCTCTTTATTCTGTAAATGATTATATCTGTCCTCGATAACCTTCAATTGTAATCTGATATTTATTTTATTTTCAGCGCACCACGGCGAATGGTATTGTATGCGGCGAGCGAACTGCGCGCAGGAGGGGTCGAGTGGAGCGACGGTTGCAAGAAAGGAATGAGCCCGCTCCCGTCACTGCGCCGGATGATCTCCACCATGATATCCTGGAGTTCGCCGAACAACACTTCAACCAGCATCCACGGTCACCTGAAGGTGAGATTTTGTTTCTTTTTTGCTGGAAGCTAATAGGAGACCTCCTTTGTAATGTTACATGATAAAAATGCATTAAATATGCAAATGAGTTTCAACACTTTTCATAACATTATTATGTATTTAATAAAAAAAATATGGCGTGTTTTCACATTTTGACAGTTATGTATATGAATACTATTTCTAAGCTCCTTAGCTATTGATTGAAATGACATTTCTAACTAAACATAGTTGCATTATCACTTGAAAAGTGATAATAAAAACTAGGTTAAATAGGTTGCGTTAGGTTAGGTTTATAGGCCAATTTTTTTCTTATCACTTTTAATGACTTCATACCACTATCCTGAGTTGCATTGGGACCAAAATTGCAGACAGAATAAGCTAGAATTTTTCATGATCATTTGAGAAGACGAAAAAACAATTTTATTACTGTTATGAATTAATATTTCTTTGAAATTTCGTGGTGTCCCCTAGAGATGGCCAAAGGAAGACATTGATAATTGAAACTAACCCTTTAGAAATATTAAAGCCACTACATATTTTATTTTTATTAATGATTTTTTAACATTATTATTTAATGTTTTAAATTATTATTTCGATCGCTAATTAAATCGACTCCTGCACAATACTTGCAAAATGAATAGCCACGCTTTCATATACTCCCTTTCCTGTCCATATGAACACTTCGACGGACTCAGGTGTTCAAGAGGAGGAAGGGAAAAAAGGTTTGTTCTGTAGCACATATGACATGATAACTTTGTATGTTGTGTATGTATTAGAGTTGGTTGACTTCCCATTTACCACCTACTGCCTGTATTTTTCGTCCACGGCAAACCATCGCCATGTTTGTCATTCCGAATTGAAGAGCTTGGGATAAAAACCTCAATGGTCCACGTTTATCCAAGAAGTTTTTATTTCATTTTTTCAGTTGTTTGTCTATGGGTCCTTGCAACTGTTCACATATTTAAAAAAAAATCATATGTCAATAGGATAAAATTAGTGACGAGATTCTATCATTTTACCTAGCGTTCTTCGAGTTAAAAGCGAGTAATCTTAAGAATAAAAAATGTCTCGACTCCCATACAAAATACAGCACCTGTTGAAAAAAAAACATAGATTTTTTGAGACTGGTCATCGGTGACGTTACGGGCCACGTCCATAGATTCGATGCATTTTTTGGAGTCCTGAAAAATTAAAATTATTTTAACTATAACAATAAAAAATATACAGGTAATTAAGTTAGAATGTCATTATTGATTTAAAAAATGGACTGCAGTTTTTCATTGTCCACAAAATTTGTTTGAAAAGTGCAAGTTATTGTGCACATGCCCATCAATTTGCTTTTTACCACTGCGTGGCAATATTCTAACAATTTGACTCACTGTTTGACGTTTGTGAATTCCTACTTTTCATAGTAAATTCTCTATATTTTGGAGAAAAAACAACAAAGATCTAAATCTTTCGTAAAAACTGCAAATTTAACTATGAATTTTTAATTAATACTTTATTACACATAATTAATAATATTTACTCAACCTGTTCATAGCTTAAAAGGTGAATCTTTGATTTATTATTTTTTTTACATTAAAAAACATTAGTAGAACTATGGTATTCAGTTTAAATAATAATCCATATGCTTCATTTGAGATTTTTATCCCAAATTCTTCAATTGCTATTCGATAGCAGCAATAAACAAAAACATACGTTTCACCGTACATCTCAAATGTCTTTCGTTTTCGTAAAATGGCTGCCGGTTTTTTGTCTCTCCTGTAAAGCGCCCAAATATGGTTTACGCTGTGATGGATTACTGTCGTCGATATGTATGGGTACTTTTAAGGTAATGTCTCAGTGTAGTTACTAAACTTACCACCAGAGTACAGAATATATATCCATGGTGAGAGGAAAGGAACAATTTGTGAGGGACGAGGGGGTTTACAGACATTCATTGGTGGAAACATTTCATAATAGAGGCACATTCAAATAGTTGAACAGTATTTTTATTATCCGATTATGAAATCTCTAGTAAACAAGACTTACTTTTTTACAATGGTCTAAGAATTCTTCAGTATGGTCCTGCTGCTGAGAGCTCCGTTATAACTTTTCTTTCTATTACGTGCATAATTTATGAAAAATATATTGAAACTTGTCCTTCAACTTTGTTATAAAGTTAGACTTGTTTACTAAAGCACAATAATTTTTTTTATTAAAGTAATTAAAATTGACATTTTTCTAGTTCTTTCATAATTTTATTTTTTATAGTAGATTATAATAGTTCTGCATTTCCATTTGTAATGTAAAAGGATTAAAATTAATTAAATAATCACTTGCCTTTGGTATTAATGCCATAATTCATTTCTATTTTTGCACACTTGTGTAGGATACCATAATTATAAAAGTCAAAATAATTTTTAACAGCCATTTTATTCAAATACGTGATAGATCCACGTGCTACCAAAGAGAAGAATACTGTTTATGAATATGAATGAAGCACAGGAGAGTGTGCTTGCTATGACGGATTTGTTCAGTGTCCCACCTTTTTTGCTTAATTAACTAGGGGAGAAATGGCTTATTGGCATAGACTTGCGCTAACATTTTTTATTTCGTTATTTTAATATTACATTTAATTACTATAAAGACGTACATATTACCCATCTCACTAGGTGTGAAACGCCTGTGATGAGATGGCAATTTACAATTTGTTAGCTAGGTTTTTGTTTACACAATATTGTGAAAATGACAGATAAAATAAAATCACTATTTTATTTTTTTATTATACAATTTAAGTATGAATGTAGAAGATTAAGACGAAACGAGAATAATTTTAATTAGTTAAGTAATTAAATTTCAGTTTGACAAATTTGAAATTTTGAAATCTGGGTATCATTTCGAGGAACTGGAGGCAAACTATGTGACTATATTTTTGGCATGATAAACTGCAACATCAGTCATACGCTGACCGCCGAAGAACGAACATTGAAATAACGAGGCCCTGCACAGAAAAGTAAAGTTCACTGTATGCTGGACTTTAATGCGCAGGATTTTATTTTAAACCGAACTGCCTGGCATAGCGACACTAAAAATGAGTGAGGTGGCTAAGTTATAACCCATTTGTAAAAGTGTCTAACTAAATAGTGTAACAAAATATAAAATTTTGGAAACAAGCCCAAACTTTTGTTTAACCGATTTGGAATTTGAGTCTTTTACCCAGCCAGCAATTTTCGCGCTATTGTAAAAAGGACTGGTAATTCGTTAGCAAAGTTGTTTTCGCGGACTTAACAGTGATATTACAAAGCAAGTTGCCGGTAAAAAAATTGCAGATAGTGAAATGGTCACGCCGCCTCCCTGCTCCGCGCACTCGGTTTGTACCCCTTTTCCTGACGGGCTAGTGTATCAATTTGGATGTCTATGCTTGGTGGCTAGTTAGTTAGAGAATGTACAAAATGTAAAAATTTCAGAAATTAATCAGGTATCAATTATTATTAATTGTGATTAATTATTAATGATTTATTATTAGTGATTATTTATTAACCAAGCCTACCGGCTGCGCCAATATTATTAAAAGGATAGAGAGTAGGAGTTATCAAAATTCTGCTGTACTCGACAGAATCAATATAAAATGCGATAAAATCAACTCAAGAGATCACAAGCGCTAATGTCTAATCTAATGGAGGGCTGGGATGCAAGAGAGATAGAGTGAGCACACACTATCGAATATAAACCTTAGACTGTTGCTGTCGCACTCTAATACTGCTGAAGTCAAACTTACAATTTAATTATCCCACACAATGTTAGTTTTACAATGACACAATTTGTTGATTCTCAATTTTCCCAATATTTCTTCTTCAGCTTGTACATTTCTTTTATAAAACAGAGATATAGATGCTACAGTCATGTCTAGATATGTCTTTGTTCGTCAATGTGTTAAATAGTTGACTGTGTCCACCAAATAATGACTATTACAATGGTGTACTCTGAAATCAATCACCGCTTTGTGTGCTTATAATTGGTTGGTATAATTCCAGGCACGATAATGGCAACACTGACCCGCAAGAACCGCTCCAAGTCGCTAGAGATGATCCCCAAATACGAGATGGTGATGTACTACAAGGGCAACACCATCCCCACCTCGCACATCCATATGGAGGACCCCGACAATGTCACCATCGCATGCAATATCTTCAGGGTGAGTTTAAAAAAAATCGTAAATAATATCGAGTTGGTAGATAAATGGTCAAAAGCGTCGGGTTCCCACACGAAGATGTTCAATCCTCTGCTACTTAGTCCGCCATCATAGTACAAGCCACATTTTCCACTTATAATGATGGAAGTAATGAAGAATTCAAACATTGTTAGGTTATTCGTAACCTGGGAATGATTGTCTCCCTCTTCTCAAGATCTCCAACTTCTCTTGTGGGTATTAGACACAATGATGACAACAACTTTTCACATAATTTCCTAATTTAGTTATTTTTCCCTCCTTTTATTGTTATTGATTTATAAATTATTGTATTTTTTTGTTTTGTTTCCAGGAATTGTGCAAATACATGCGAGGAGAGATGAACGCAGACCGGGAGACGCAGGTCATACAGAACATTGTACGGCACGGTATAGACCGGGAGGAACTTAGGGATGAGATCATCGTCCAGTGTATGAGACAGGTGGGCTATAATATTACCATACACTCCTTCCACAATGTGATATAGGCTTTGACAAATACATGCGAGGAGAGATGAACGCAGACTGGGAGACACGCAGGTCTTACAGAACATTGTACAGCACGGTATAGAACGATGGGAACTGAGGGATGAAATCATCGTCCAGTGTATGAGACAGATCAGCTATAGTATTACCATACATTCCTTCATTACGTTTATGTTACAATTTTTCAAATTGTAATTTTTGTATTGGACAAGTTTTTAAGAACTGTTTTTGTTTTGAACAAAAGTTTTGTTTTTAAACAAATTTATTTCTTATAGGTTTCCAACTGTCCATCCACCGACTGGTGCGAGCGCGTTTGGCTCGTGCTATGCCTGGCCGCTGTGGCGTGGCAGCCGTCCCGCCAGCTGCATCGCTACTACGTGAGCTTCCTACGCGGGCAGTGCCTGGCGGCAGCACTAGCGGCTGCCGGCGGACCCCCGCCCGAAGCGCCACCCCGCCGCGCGCAACTTGCGCAGTGGTGCCTTGACAACTGCCGCCCTGCCGCTGCGCAGCCCAGGAAGCATCCACCCAGCACTGTGGAGATTGCGGTGAGCTTATCCACTTGCAATGATCATGATTTTATTTCTTTCTGACTCATAAAGAAGGTGGTTATTTCACTTCTGACTTGCAATTTAAGTAGTTGAAGACCTCCGTGGTCGAGTGGTTACGATCCTGGACTACGAATCCCTGTGCAAATAAATTTTGATTAATTAATTGGTTATTTCACAGTTAATTCCTACCACCATGTACCTCGTTTATTTGCGGCGTATTCCAGAGTGGTATATATTTTTAGTACTGCCACCATTCAGAATTGAAACGTTGCTTGAAATGGCGTTAGCCCTGTTTGGTCACCAGATCTAAATAGTCAGGTACTTCCCCAC
The DNA here is from genome assembly GCA_026573805.1 of Hesperophylax magnus. Lineage (NCBI taxonomy): Eukaryota > Metazoa > Arthropoda > Insecta > Trichoptera > Limnephilidae > Hesperophylax > Hesperophylax magnus. The sequence continues at coordinate 3,241,804 of JAIUSX010000091.1, read as the reverse complement.
CTTCCTCTTATCCATCTACTTCCCTCCCCACTACCTTCAGACTCACAGCATACCCCAATTGGGAATCTTACTGGCTCCGGACGATTGGAAGCAGATGGGACTAAAAAAGTACTTCTAGCGTGTCTAATTTATTTATTCATATTACCATTTTATTTTTCAGGCAATGCGTCGTCTGGGCACCATCGTCTGCCGCTTCTTCTTCCTGGACGGCCGCACCAAGGCCATAGACGTTCACCCGACGGACACGGCCGCGGCAGCCGGCGCCCGTCTTGCCGACAAGCTCGGTCTGCGCCAGCGCGATGGCTGGGCCGTATACCAGAGCCGTGGTGGGGCCGAGGAGCACGTCAAGGGACACCATTTCCTGTACGACGTCATCGCCAGCTGGGAGATGTAAGATTCATTAGCATTTTATAATCTTTGTTAATTGCACGTGAATTAAAATTAAAAAAGGAAACAAAATTATTTGTTGTTATTCCTTTAGATTTGAACAGCCCTCTTCTGGTGAAATTCAATATACTATAATTTTATCAAATATTTAAAAGGTAAATCATCATAAAATCTAGAATGAAAATCTGTCAAACTAACATAAATGCATTTTGTAAGTGATTTCTGTGTTCTAATTTATTTTTTCTAGGTACATTTTTTTCCAATTGTTTCTGGCTTTCACCCTTCACGGGTGTTCTAGGCCATCATTTCAAATTATGGAGACAGAGATGGTGAATTTATATATCTATTTTGTTTAAATGGTCAAATTTCAAAATTATATGGAAGATATGAGATGTTGAATGGAGAGGAGGCAATTTTTGATAAGGCTTTATAAAAGATAGGATATTTATTTAGAGAGGGACAGCCAAAAAATATTTGATCTAAAGTTCCCACTTCTAGACCATATAATGAACATTTTAATACTCGTAACAATGAAACAATATTACTTCTTTTAAACTATTATTTTTTTTATATTAACGCCGACCGTTTTTGAAACAACGGTTCCTTCCTCAGGGCAAAATATAGTTCTAACTTAACATGAATAATATCACAAAATTATAGGTGAACATACATGAGGTGTTTAAGTGTGGGTGGAGGCGTAACTAGGGATTAGTGAAGAGTGGGGAGGAAGAATGGACGGTAAATGGGAATATATCTAAAATTATGTTTTTCGTTTGTTAACCTGTTAACCGGGCGGGACGTATAAATACGTCAAACGTAAACAGTATCGGGTACGGGTAGGACATATGAATACGTCCTTGAAATATATGTCGCGCCCTGGAACGAGCGGGACGTATATTTCCAAGCATATCACACGGAAATTAAGTTTATAATTTTTACATATTTTAATTTTTTAAACTCAATGTTTCTCTTTTATCTGTGTGCTTTTGTTTATTTTTCTGTAATTATAACCTTTTTTATATTTTTTGTAATCTTTATAATTGTTTGTAAAGTTTCTATTTTTTTAATTCGATGTTTTCATTTTTATAATGCATAAATGAAAAAAAATAATAATTTGAAATTACGTCCTCCGGGCGTGATGTACTGATACATCCTAGTGAAGGAGTTCACGCCCGTTGTATGCTGTGTAATTCAAAACGGAATTCCCCGGTTAACAGGTTAATAATAGACTAATTATTATTAAGTGATATTAAATTTCTAAGTTATCTAAGAGTTTTCATTTATTATTAATATGGAGAATATTTATCCCTGTTTACAAAACTATGATTATTTGCAATAGTATGATTAGCGAAATTGGAAAAATTTGCTCTTTGATAATGTTGAAATTACAACTTGTTACCGCGATATCATCTTACCCAGGAAGATAAGACTAATTTATTTTTCCTTGAATGAATCAATTCTAAATGACATTTTTGTTGCAGGAGCCAATCCCTGGCCACCCAGGGGGGTTTCCCCACGGTAGCTCGTGGGGGCTCCAGCGGGGGCTCCGCGGAGAACAGGTTTGTGTTCAAGCGCCGCCTGTTCCGGGGTCCCCGTCAGCTATCACAGGACCCCGTGGAGGTGGCTCTACTATATGCACAGGCAGTTCACAGCGTTGTTAAGGTTGGTAGTTTTTATTTTAGGTTATGATGGTGCGGTAATCGTTTCATTGCGGCTAAATCACTTGTGATTGTCAAGTTAAATTTAAGCAGTCTTGTCGAAACCGCATAACCTATTTGGAAGTTTTGTGCTGTTAAGGTTATGGAAGTCATTTCAATAAGCCTACTTTTTGTGACATTTTTGTGAAATATCACCTCAGGGATGCTGTACATAGCGATTGCAATCCCGCAGCTCATTCAATCCCGTGAGATTGATATGCAGGATTACTCAATTCCGCGCGGGATCACGCATTTTTTTGTTTAAATCAAGGAATCGGGCCCAATCTCGGCTATTTGCATAAATTTAACCGTTATCGCACAAAACTCTTTCAAAAGTTTGTTGACGCATCTAAATTCAAAACTGGGAAGTTCTTCGCTTCCCCTGTAAAATTTTGTAAAACTCTCGATGCTAGTCTTGCAAGCGCAGCGATGATATGTATCTAAAATGGACGATTGACTATTCCGGTATTCAATATTTATATTAACAACCACATCCATTAACATTTTGTTTACATTTTTTCCAGTGTGATGAATTCCCCGTGAGTGAGAAGGTGGCGCTCCAGCTGGCGGGGCTTCAGGCGCAGGTGTCCCTGGGGGAGCCCTCCGCTGCCCCCTCGGGACCCCAGAACGCATCCTACTACGAGCCCCACCTCTACCTGCCTCCCCGGGTGGCCAAACTACGACCACACCCTCATTGGGTTGGTTGACTTTATTTTAGACTTATGAAACAGAATTTTGAAGAAAAATAACTACCATCAAACCTAGCATTTAACCTTAACCTTTCCTAACCTATTCTTTTATCATGTTCTGTTTGTGCATTATTCTGTTTTATCTGGTTACTGTTTTATTGACTGAGCGTAGCAAAATCCTATTTTAACTCAACCATTTGGTATTTCATGTGTTTATAAATTTGTTTGTTACATTCCGGTTCAAGATGGTGGCTTTGTTGGATACTACCTTTTTATCCCGCCAGAGTTTGCATGATCTTGGTTTTTAGTAAGAAATTTTGCAGTTATGCTTGCTGCAAAATTTTTCACAAAATTTTTATCTCCAGAATTAGTAAGTATACTCCATCGGGAGCACATAATCTATAAAATTGTTTCTGTAATAAAATAAAACTAATATGTTAATTCTTTCAGGTGAGCGTGATAGCTGCGGCACACCGCCAATACGGGGCCGGCCGCAGTGAGCTGACCGCCAAGGTGCTCTACCTTACCTGCGTCATGCAGTACCCGCTGTACGGCACCACGCTGTTCCCCGTCATCTACAGAACCCACTGGCAGCATGGTAACTTGTTTTATTGCGCCAACATATTATGAAATATTCAACACTCAAGCAAAAAGATCATACGATAAGTGTAAAATTTCAAAGCACTTTTCAGATGAGTAAATGAACTTAACCTATTAAAATAAAATCGTCAGAATGCCTTTGGGTGTCGTCAACTTAGAAAACGCGGAACTGCAGGAAAATGACCTTTAATGAGTTTTGCTGAAATTTTCAAATATTTATATTTTGGAACTTCTTTGAATGAAAGTGAATTTCGGAAGAACAATAAGATCCATAAATTAGTGATTTCGTCACTTTTCGCAGCTAGCCCACTCATTAATTATGGCTTTATTCTCAGGTCCCCATGTGCTGCTGGGAGTTAACGGCGACGGCCTGGTACTGGTGAGGCCCGAGGATAAGCAGGTGATGGCGGAGCACCGCTACCAGGACATAGAATCGCTCATGGTGGACCCCTCTGACTGCTTCCTCACCATCACCCTGAACCAAGCTGCCATGCACAATAACCAAAGGTAACATACATTGTTATCAAAGTTTGAGTACAAACAAAACAAACAGATTCTTATTTTGAGAGAAGAAAAGATCGACTTATGTTTATTTTTAATCAACTCAATTACTGTTATTAATTCTATGTTGCTACTACTCTCAATAACTTATTGTGAAATTAGATTGAGCGCATCAGCAGAATGCTGCTTGATCATTAAATAATGATAATAATCGTTTGTAAAGCAATCGGTACCTTTATCGCTGACTAATCACTCTTCCATCATAGTATATTAAATTACCTACTCAACCATCTCATTTCCAGATGTCTCGTCGTGGAGACCGAACAGAAGGTCGAAATTGCCGAGCTCATGGTATCCTACCGTGCCGGCCTCGGCGCCTGGCTCCGCGAGGATGAGGCCCCGCCGCCTGGGGGCAAGGGGGGCACCCCAGCGGCCGAGCGAGCGCGCCTGCACGCCGCCCTGTCCGCCGCACGAAGGCTGGCCGTCGACTCGGGCCTGCTGAGGCGACCTCATGATCCGGCCGCATCATTTTTGCGGAATACACTGAGGAGGTAATGCCTGGTTAAATTTGGATTTAATTATTACGCTCTATAATATTATGTATATTTGTGAATGGTTAGTCTTTGGAGCAAGTTTATGAGTGTGTGTAGCTGGATAGGATGTTATATTCAAGAAACGAGAATGCTGATAATATTACCCGAACATCGGACACTGGCAAAAAGATAAATGAACTGAATGTAGTTGTCAAAAGAAACAAAGCTATCCGTCCACAAAGGTGTTCTTATACCAAACTTTGATCTATGGGAGTGAGGCGTGGAACTGGCAGAGGAAGGACCATAGACATTCAAATATCATGACCAGCGTATCCGGAAAGGGAAATAAACCAATGTGCAAGTTTGTTTCCAAAATTGAATATTTTTTTACACTATTTAGTTAGGCACTTTTACAAATGTGTTATAATTTACCCTCTCACTCATTTTTAGCCTCGCTGCGCCAGACGGTTCGATTAAAAATGAAAGTTCAAATCGTGCGCAAAAAGTCCCACAATGAACTGTGCTACAAACCATTGCCTTACTTTAGTGAACTTTACTTTTCTGCGCAGGGTCTTGTTATTTCACTGTTCGCTCTTCGGCAGACAATTTACGACTGAAGTCATAGTTTATTCAAAGCACTCTCGAACCCTCCTGGCGCCAAAAATATAATCACGTGATTTGCCTCACTCGTCGAAATGATACCCAGATTTTATGTTAGGGCATGTTAGGGATGTCTGTGGGAAGAACGAAAGTAGACTGAATGCTTTAGATATGAGATCTCTGATCTTTATGATAAGATCATGTACAACCGTGTATTACAAAAAGGAGATCCGAAACAAATGCAAGGCGAAAAGATTAAAGAGATGCTCAGATGGATTCGACAGAGTGGATGGACGGAGGAGTGTGTGAATTGGTAGACAGGGCATGATCAAGAAAATCAAATATGCACTCGAGTCAGGTAATGTCGGAACAACAGAACAGATTGGACAATGTGAGAATGGGCTTAGAATTATAATGATTAATTTGTTAAACTTCTTTTTTTGAATTTTTTAAAATATGTGTTATTTTTTATAAACATTTTATCTTTCAGACTCAGCAAGCACCGCCTCGATAAGGGCAAATCCGACTCGAGCTCCATAAAATCGGAGGATTCGTGCGACTCAATCGGGGGCGCTGGCGAACTGTACAAGGGCTTCCCACCGGGCTGGTGGTCCTTCAGCCGGCAGCCAATCACGCACCCCCTGACGCGGCTACCCGAGGCCGAGGAACCTCAGGCGCTGGCCATGTTTGTCAGCGTGCTGGCGTGGGCCGGGCTGTGCACATCGCCCGTGGCCGATGCCAAGGGGGAGGCACAGCCCGGGGGCGCTGAGGAGCATGTGGCCATCGCGCAAGGGCTCATGGAGAAGTGTCTGAGGAGCGAATCTCTGCTGGCCGAGCTGTATATGCAGCTCATTAAACAGGTATGCTTTTTTTTTTGCTTTGTTTTAAATAAGCATTTCTTACTACAACCATTATGCAATCGTCAAGTACTAGCTGGAGTTTTTCAATGGTCACATTCTGATCCTACTTTTTATTCTATTAGGTTGATAAAAATGAAAGGTCTCGTATATCAGAATGTGACCATTGAAAATTCCCAGCTGCCTTTTTGCTGATGATTACAGTATTTTACTTTGAAGTAAAATTCTGTTTTTTGAAGACGCAAACTCTTAAACTGTCACTGTGAAATTTTGTATACATTTTCAGCTCGCAATGCAATTTTTATCATGTGCTTATGGAACTTTGAAATATCAATTTATCTTTAAAATATAAAATTAAAACACTGTATTGTTTATTACATACATATATTTTGAATTGTTTAATAATAACACCAAAAAAATCTGGAAAAGAATCCAGAAACTCGGAGAAACATAATAATTAATACACAATGAGTAGAAATTACACAAATAAATCATCTGATAGACATGCTTGGAAAAAAAAACTTGAATCAAAGGCTATGAAAACATGTAATAAACAAAAAGTCTCAAGCATACAAGTTGAAGAATTTTATCGAGACTAGAAAAGGCTAAAGTTTCGTCAAAGTTCTTCAACCTAAAACTCCACTACCTTCTATTTGTACAGTCACAATAAAATATAACATCCCAACTTAACCTAACCAAACATTCCAGACATCGGACCAGCCGGAAGTGGGAGGGCGCGCCGCTCTGAGGATGTGGGCGCTGGTCTGCGTGTGTTCCGCCGTGGCGCTGCCATCAGCACGGCCCCTGCGACGTCTGCTTCTCGCACACTTACGCGCAAGGGCTGCCGACCCTCACACACACCAGGCCAAATATGCAAGATTTGCCGAAAAGGTAATAATTGTATTATTGCATACACGTAAACTCTCGTAGTTGGCTAATTAGACCCACAGACTCTATTAGACATTAGAGATAGCAGAGAAACACCATGGGACATGGTCAATATGAATGCAGTTCTAGGCTGCAGTCTGCATAGTAAACGTATCCCTGATTATAGTCAACTTCTGATAGGAGAGGACACTTAACAAAGAACAAGAAAGACAGCAGTCTGTTATTCCAACTACAGACAATGAAATCACTAATTTCTTAATATAGTAGGCAGTGTACAGTAAAGTTGATCCCAAAAAGTGTGATCTGTACGTATTGTGATTAATTTTTGGGTTGTGCGTTAAACTTCTTCCCTATTTAGCCGCGTCTGCCCTGATGAAAGATACTGTAATGCTATCCGAAACTTTGGCTAAAGGAGGAAGCTCAACACAGCATAATAAACTAATAATTAATCATGATAATACTTTTGGCCGTGAAAATCTCATACCATTTGTGGTCTGTACTGATTTAAAAGAAAATTGTCAATGTCACCAACTTACATAAGACCTTTCGACTCCTAGGCTTCAGACAGACTAATAAAGTTGATTATTAATTATATTTGCTCATAGAGCCTACATTCATGAAATAAACAGTAGAATCTACAGTTACTGGTTCTAATTTAGTCCTCTATATGTTTTCAAAGTATAAAGGTTAAAAAGAATTCCAGCGTGGATGGTATTAGAGCTTGCACATTTGTACAAGCGCTGAGCACGGTCGTAAAAAAGGTTGCGCATGGTTGCTCGAAAAACAGTCAACTGGTTAACAAATATTTTTGTTATTTCAGGCGGTCCTGCGAACTGCCGCCGGCAGACGCCGTCAGTGGCCACCGTCCCGAGCAGAGGTCTTGTGCTCGGCGGCCCGCAGGCCTCTCCATGCCCGAGTCCACCTTCCTGATGGCCACTTCCACTCGCTACAGTTCCACCCTGCCGCCACAGCCAGGGACCTGGTGGCCATGCTGGCTGACAAGATAGGCCTGAGTCCCACTGCTACAGGTTTGTTGGAAATATTATGATAAGGAAAGAAAAATGGCATACCACAAGGCTCAGTGCCACTTCTAATTTTTCTTTCATCAAATGCATGCAATCTAATATCGGGCTGATAAGATAAACCTTTATCCCGCTGCTAAAATTGGTTTAAAATGCAGTGATTCATATTGTGCACAAAAACAGTATTCCACAAAGATCTGTGTTAGTAACACTTCTAATTTTTCTTTTGCCAAATGCAAGCAATCTAAAATCTTAGTGGTGAGATGGACCTGAGATCCTGTACTGCTTAAGTTTTATTAATAATTCATGGTGATTCATGTTGTATGTCATGCATATATAAAGATCTAGGAAAAAGGCAAATGTAATTCCACAAGGCTCAGTGTTAGGACCACTCTCACTTTTCATTTATCAAATACAAAGGATCTTGATTTGAGTTTAATATGAAGAGTCGAAGATATATTGCCCTTTCGAAAGCCCACAATTCAGTTTAACAAAACATCCCTAATATTGGTGGTTCCATGGTCACATAATACATTTTTTTAACAACTTTTGTCCACAACCAGTGCAAATTCATTCCCATGTCATAATGACCTCATCAACACTAATTATTATTATTGACTTGTCAACAACACTTGTGATTGGAACTAGTGATGTACAGTTCAAAACAATCAACCGTCTCCAACTGCAATCTATTGTCATGTACCTACTATGTTTCAGAATGTTGGCATTTTTAAAATTATTGGTCATTTAAAAATGAATATCTGTGTAATTGAAACTAATTCAAACATCCACTCTTCCAGGTTTCTCCCTGTATGAAGTGTGCGGAGGTGGTGAGCGATCGGTGCGGGGCGGAGAGCGCGCTGCCGATGTGCTGGCGCGCTGGGAGCGTGCCCCACGCCGCGCACCCCAGCTGCTGCTGCTGCGCAAGCATCTGTTCCTGCCTGCCCCGCTCGCCGCGCCGCCCTGCGCTGCCGAGCTACATCTGCTGCTCCATCAGCTGCTCCACCAACTGAGGGCAGACCGGCTGCCCGTGTCGCATAATGAAGCTGTGAGTTATTCATATAATTAGTTGTCAAAACATCCATAAAGAGTATAATAGTGTAACACCAACATCTGTTGTACACACTCGATTCACATGCCAGCTAGGAATGGAAGTGCTGGCATCTACAATATTCAAAGAGAACTGTTTAAGTTTTTAAATTACGTATAGCAAAAAAAATTAAAAACACAGTAAATCTAGCACTAGGTACAGGTCAGATGGTTAGTGAAAATGGACAAACTTTGGTTAGTGTTATTGATCGTGCAACTATTTTAATTACTAGTCGAGATCCTAGGATATGAAAATATTGTTACGCCTCATCTCGTTTGAGGTGGGACACCTCAACACATCATGTCAGTATTTGAGTACCTCATACAAACTCATTCTGATATCTCGTCCTACTCAACACTATCCAATACGGTGCGTACTCCGTTACAGACACGATAACTGGGCTCTAACGTGTACACTTATTATATACTCAGAAATAATACGATTTAATTCATCGTGGCGTAACCAATTAAGGCAACAAATAAATGGTAAAGTTTAGAGTAACTGGACATGCTTAATTAAAATATTTTTTTGGAAGAACACTTCAATTCAACTTAATTATTATAAAACACAAACATTTACATTGGGGATATGGAAAATTCTGCATTTTAACAGCTTCAAAATATTGGTAATATGTATTTTGTTCACGATATGTTATGATTATATCTTATAATAATATGAAAAAAGGTTTTCTTGGCTACTTAAATTTTTTTTTTTCAAATAAAACCCAAATTAAGAATCTAAGGATCTAGATAGATAGATAATAGATTTTTAAGTTCTTTGTTTGGGTTAAATAAAATAAGAAAAATACCAACCTTAAAACCGTCACTTCAAAAAATAATTGCCGCTAAGTGTACAAACAATTTTGAAATGAACAAAATAACTATTAAATTGCAATATTTTCCATTTAAAAGGTGTAAATATTTTTTAATTTATTTGACCGGCCGGCAGCTGAGTTGACATCGCGTTTGGGTCCGACCCAGGTGTAGTGTGTTCAATTCCTCGGCTGGCTAAGTCTTCCATCACAACACAAGCAACATTTTTTGCTTTTTGTGGGGGTAGTAGGAGATTTTCAAATATTGTCAGGTTATTCGTAACCGGGGAATTTTTGACTTTCGTTTGAAAACAAAAAAAAATAGTTGCTTTTAAATTCCTTTAATTACCTAGTAATTAAGTTGAAACAAGTGTTCTTTTTTTCCTTAACCCAATCGCTGCCATTTACGCGTATCGGCGTACGAACGATCCGTGCCACAACTGCCATCTACGCCGTATCACGTAAATCGCCAGTATGAATGTTTCGAAGATGATATTTCTAAGTTCTAACGGTAGATGGGGCTAAATATTATTTTGTAAAATATTATGAACTGTTTCTTTGCGACATCTCTGGTAAAATATGATAATTTTAATTGTTTATACTACGAAAAGCAACATCCAAAAAAGGTCAACAGATTTCTTGACGCAGTCGTTTGAATCTCCCGCCATCGCAGCGTCGTGTGTGTGGATGTCACGTGGTTCTTATTACGTTCTCTGTGGTGTGGTTCTAAAAGTTTTTTTTAATATTCGGCGGAAATGTGGACTTGAGTTTTTATTCCCGAATTGAGAATTTAGTTTGCGTATTTTTTTTTAAATTTAGTTCGATATTTCTTTTTGTGTGTACTTTTATACAATCATTTTTGAAACTTTATTTTTAATATCCCTAAATATGTCAAGACGCGATCTCAATGAAGAAGAGATAAGAGAATTCGTCCTCGATATTGACTCTGAAATTGAGGAAAGTGATGATGACTCAGATATTATAACGCAACTTAGTGACAATGAAGATGAGCCTATGGAGACTGAAGTTACCCAAAGAACTTCGTCAGGAAATTGGACTGTGAATTCCGGAAATTTTAAACCAATCATCCATCAATTTAATGATTTTCCATCTGGAATAATCGCGACCCCATTATTATCAGAAAATTCCCCGGAAATAAATTTTTTTGAACACTTTCTAAATACAAATATAATGGCGGAAATTGTCAAGGAGACAAACAAATATTATCAAGCGACTTGTACCGGACGTACCTCCACCGACCTAAAATTAATTTGCATAAATCTGAATTTACGCAGAGGCAGTTCCTTTACAAACCCACCTCTGCGTATATTCGAATTTATGCAACAAATTCTCTCTATAAACTGTAACTCTTGCTGATTAATAAATAAAACCACGGGGTCAAGCAGTCATCATTATAGACAAAAAACAAAGGCTTGACCCCCCGACACCGTCTTATAAATTAAATACCTATCATCTGTACAAAACATGGAAGATTTGCATGAAATTTGAAATTGTGCAGACGCGGTTTCCTTTACAAAACCTGCCGTTTGCACAAAATTGAATATTGTGCAAATCTTCCCTTTTAAATATATGTTTTCTCTCTTTAATATGTAAATTTGCACAAATTAAATATTGTGCAAAGCTGCCTTTTAACTCTGTAATATGTGCAAACTCACAAAATATATTTGAATAAAAATGACCCGGGCAAAGTGGATTGAAGGAACAGTCAGGGACCTAGTCAAAATCATCCCCTTCCAAGTTACGCAACAACGGCGCTCAGTCCTGTGACAAATTCCGGGAACCCAAAAATAATTCTCGGAATTTGTCGCTAACAAAGGGAGAGCTAAGCCCGTTGGTCCTTTAAAAGGCGGACAACTTGTGCAATTCGGCAGAGAGCCAGCACCCTTCGCTTCATCAACATCTCTCCTGGACTGCCCTTGACTGCCTTCTTCAAGCCTCTTCTGCCCTGGACCTTCACTGCAACTTGGCCTTCTTCTTTCTCCCGGCTCGCTGTTCATCAAGAAGAAACTTTCACAATAGTCGAAGCGTCCCTTGTCAGGGCGCAGGTTCCCCCCTACCTTCCTCCCCCTGCCTTATACCTTTCTCCCATAATCCCCATATTTTTCCCCACATTTTTTCCCCATATTTTTCCCCATATTTTTCCCCACATTTTTTCCCCACATTTTTCCCCATATTTTTCCCCATATTTATTCCCCATATTTTTCCCCACATTTTTCCCCACATTTTTCCCCATTTTTTCCCAATATCCTTCCAAGGCGTCGAAGCGGCCAGCCGGCCACTCCCGCTATATCGTCTGTGCGGCCGGCGACTACAGTGCCGTACCGTACACGACTATTAGAAATAAAGTTATTTTTGAACATTCACGGCGTCGCAGGTGGAAAGATACATCAGTTAATGAACTCTACATATTTATTGCAGTGACAATGCTAATGACCAGAAATAAGCACCACACGATAGAAGAGCACTGGTCGAAAGATCCCCTTCTGACAAGTAATATATTTGGCAAGACGATGGCAAGAAATCGTTACCAGATATTGCTGAGTATGCTGCATATGTCAGACCCTGATTCTCAAATTGCTGGTGACAAATTAAATAAAATTAAACTTCTGGTCAATCACACTCGAAAAATGTTCAAAGAAACAATGGTGACATACGAAAATCTTTGCATTGACGAGAGTATTATAGAGTTCAAAGGACGTCTTAAGTTTAAACAATATATTCCATCCAAACGCCATCGGTTTGGAATAAAAATGTTTATTTTGTGCGACTCGAAGACAGGTTATATTTTAGATATAATTATTTATTGTGGAGATGGGACGGATGTCACTGACAATCAATGTCTTGGGGCTTCAGGAGCTGTTGTCACCACTATGTTAAATGACTACCTCGGTAAAGGCCACAAATTATATGTAGATAATTGGTACACTAGTCCAATATTATTTAAATTTTTGCATGACCACCAAACTAACGCATGTGGAACAGTGCGAAAAAACCGTAAAAACATGCCAAAATTCAACAAATTGAAGAAAGGGGAAATTACTTCTCAGTATTCCGATTCACTGATGGCATTAAAATGGCAGGACAAAAGAGAAATTCACATGTTAACGACGCTTCATGATGATAAAGTTTCTCCAACTGGGAAAATAAATTTTAGAACTGGAGAAGTAGTTTCGAAGCCAAATTGTATTCAAGATTATAATAAAAACATGGGCTTAGTAGATAAAGCGGATATGATGATAACTAGTGTAAATTCGCTTAGAAAATCAATTAAGTGGTACAAAAAAGTTTTCTTTCATTTAATCGATTTATTTTTACTGAATTCGTACATTATGCACAAAACCGTTACTTCCAAAAACATTACTTTTCCTGATTTCCAATTATGTGTGATAAGACAATTATTAGAAAAATATCATACTACATCGCACCCTGAAGTTGGTCCATGTACGTCACAAGATGTGCCATTACGGTTATCTGCCAAAATGCTAGTAAAACATATGCCGATACCTAAGTACATGTGTGGCGAATGTAACGTACCGTTATGTGTTTGGCCATGCTCAACAATATTCCACGAGAAAAAAGAATATTAATTTTAAATCTTTAAAACATTGTGTAAATAAAATGTAGTACAATTTAGTGCAATATCAAATATAAAATGTGAAAAAAGTTGGAGAATCGTTGCCGACTCCATACAATCCATAATGACATGTGAGTGTTTATCTTATATCTCTTTGTTTATTTGTGTTAGTGAGTCAGCTCTATGGCCGGTTCACCGCACTCAATTATTCTGTCGGTGTTTATTATTTATGTCGAAAATACATTACGGGACACACTCGAGGATTCAAATATCTTATCAAGTATGTACCAAAGATATCAGTAATGAGCATCTAGTATAAACAAAGCCCTCAATGGCAATGGGAATGCCGTAAAGATTAATTTAATTGAGAACTTAAAAAAGGCTGAAATAGCTTGGCGTGTGGTAGTTGACAGAGTATATTGCTTGGGCAGGCATTGGGTTAAAAAGAAAAACAAACATTCCCTGACAATAACCTGACAATATTTGAAAATCTCCTCCTACCACCACTGTATGCGGAAAATGTTGCTTGTGTTGTGTGGAGCACTTAGCCAGCCAAGTAATTGAACACACTACGCCTGGGTGGGACCCAAACGCGATGCCAACTCAGCCACTGACAGGAAAAAAAATATTCATATTAAGCATATCAAGTTACTGTAAAACTTTACCAAACAATTTTGTTTATTTTTTTTTATTAACCCCACACAGGAGGCCCTGAGGAAAATAATTTCCCCCACGGCGTAAGTCATCTTTTGGGATGCTGTGTGGAGGGTATTTTTTAAGGAAAGGAAGGAGAGGAACTTCTGGGAAGGTAAAAGGTGTGGCTGTAATGTGTGTGTGTGTATTTGTAATTTACGGTGGTAGCCAGAACCGTAAATCGTGTTCAGGAGATGGGAGATTAAAAATTGAGTGTCCGCAATATTAATTAAATTTATTCGTGAGGTTGAATTTACAATTTTACAGAACGCGGAGACTGTGGTAGACAAAGTAAAGATAGTGGCAGTAGGATCGAAGGTTGAAACCGGAATGAAGATTTCTCTTCTGGTGCCCGCTTGCGCCTAACGGCGGATTAATTTAAGTTAGTGTTGCCACATGTGGGATGAAATAAAGTAGTCCCACAAAGGCATGGGGTTGGGTAGGAATCTAGGGATCAGTAAGTCCAGTAGAGTGACGAATAGGTCATAGGGTCTCCCCACGCAATTGGTGGGCAGGTGCATCTTGAACACACCTCACCCGATGAACCCCTGCTAAATAACCAAACATAGCAAACCCATGGCAGAGGTGTTGTTTTCCAATAAATGGTGCCCGTGGTGGCGGTACCCAAACCCGCCTCCCTAATTGAAAATGAAACGAACCAATTCCAGGTCATGATGGTGGCATTACAAGCGCAAGCCTCCGGCGGCGACGCTACTGAGCCCGAGGAGGATGCCCCCGCGCCGCCCGGATCCGCCCCTGCCCCCTGGGAGGCCGTGTACGAGGAGGTGGCAGCACGCACGCTGCCGGCCCGCCTGGCCGCGGGACTGCCCGCGCCCGCTGTGCGCCAACACCACCTGGCGCTGAGGGGCACGCCCCCCCACCACGCAGGGCAGAGCCTGCTCAACCTACTACAGTCTTGGCCGCTGCATGCCGCCACCATATTTGATGTTATGGTTAGTATTAGTTATTTCACTAACCCCTCGGATCAGAGTAGAGTATTCTTGTGTACAGCACAAACTGATATGAACTCATAAGTCTTTCTATTTCCTTTTTTATTACGGTGAGAAATATGATTTAAGCAGTGTTAGAGAGTGGCAACACCATGCTTTGTATTTGCATTTAACCTCTCAGACAAAGACATTTGTTTACTATGTGTTCCTTTGAGAACTGTCAAAACGTGATAATTTTTGTGTTATTTACGAGTTTTCCTAAAAGCTTCATAACTCACGTTTTGGGAAACGTAGCCTCATTCTAAAAAATGTTTTGGAAAGATTATGACATCCACTATCGCATTGTGTTGTTATACGTAAATATTTGCGTTTCTAAATATACATTTTATGAAAACGTCAAAAATATGTAAGAATCGCTTACCATTATTTCAAAGCCGTGAAAAATGTACTTTTTTCTGAGTATCATAAAGAAATAACACTTTATATATTGAAGAAATATAATTAAAAACTATTAGTCACCTCAAAATATTAACCGTCCAAACTAAAATATTTTTAATAAATTATTTAGAAACGCCATAAATTATGAACGAACAAGATGACAGATTCAATCGGCTTAGATAATGCACTTCTACGTTCCATAGATATTCTTGAATACAGACGCGTAGCATTATTCATTATCGATTCTCTGTTTTTTAAATCATGGCAATCCGTATACTAGTGATGGAAATAAATCGATTTTTGTAAAATCTCGCGCGTTTACGTGAAAAGACGTTCTAATGTCTTGACCGCTATTATCATATTTACGTCTTTTGACGTTCTAATGTTCTGAGTGGTTAAGTGTTTAGTTAAATACTTCCAAATAATAGTAATATATTCCAAAAAGTCATAGACCGTCATTGCTTGCATGTTTGTGAATTTTTTGTTAAAAATGATGTGCCAATAACACTTATGATACGTTTTTTAGTTTCGTATAAAGTGGTATTTTTAGTATAGTAGGAGTAAATATATTTCTAAGAGTTCTAAATGCCTAATTTAATAACGATTAAAACCTAATTTTTTGTTTGCAGCAATCCTTCACGTCCAACTGGCCACGCTCCCTGTGGCTAGCGGTTGGAGCGCGTGGTCTGCAGCTGCTGCGGCCGCGGGCGCGACTGCCGCTTTGCTGCTACGAGTACGACAGTCTGCTGTCTCACTCACCCGCGCCTGACTGCCTGCTGCTGGTCACCGCCGCTGGCTCCAAGCACAGCAAGGTCATACTGACAACACAGCAGGTGAGATTACAGACTACACAATGAAATTACACATTGGTTCGATGACAGAACAGAACATTGAAGAATAATGATGAAAAAAGTTAAGGAAAAAAAAATCATATTTTTTATCATGTTCTGTTTGGTCGTTGTTCTGTTTTATCCGGTTAACGATATTACCATGGTAAATATGGTGAAACTCTTTTAACCCTTGGAATGCCATCCTCCTGCGACCTAGCACTCCTTAGCATGTCAGGGGTTAAATGCTAATCGCCCACTATTTGACACTATTTTCGTAATAAATTACTTATTTTTCACAAAATTATGATTTTGAAAATTGTACCCTCTTATCAGATAATGTGTTTATATATTTATAAAAATTGAATATATCTATCCAATGCAGATTTCCCAGGAAGGATAGCTACTTATATTCAGAGAAATCTTTTTTTTTCTTCTTTTTATGTGATTATATAAAAAATATAGTAAATGAAGATATAAGCCGTCTTCATATTTAACAGTGTTAGTAATTTTTATATCATTGACCAATAAAATTAAAAATTTAAGAACAATATAAAAAGAAAAATACAGACCAATATGAACAGTTCTGATAAAGTGTATCTATAAAGCTACCAAAATGAAATTTTACAGCACTTGAAGTGCTTTTTCACAGACAAAATAAATAAATTTGCGAGTGATGAAATGACAAGGTAGAATAATATTAGGATACATTATTTCTTTGTCAACCGGATGAAGTATATTTTAGTAGAGCATTTTTTAAAGTTAAAAATACCATAAAATTGAGACAAATGCAATGAGCTATTTGTAAATTCACAGTGGGTACAAACGTGAGAAATACATTATGGATTTCTTGACACACTAGAGGTTAAGAATTGAAAACTTCTTTGGAGAATTTACATTCTAACCAAAGTGTCTTTTGAGAAATAAAATATTGGACCATAATATAACACAGGAACAAAATAAGTAAATTGGTTGGGATTTTATCTGGGTTTGAAAACTAACTTCTTATTATTTTATAACCTGCGAGAGGATTGGGAATCATCACTTTGATAATTGAATACATTTTATAGTAATTATGCTTCCAATGGCATCTAAATATGTAAACTTAATCTGTATTAATGTTTTTGTTACTCTGCAGGCTTTCCAGATATCCACCCTGATCCAGGAGTATGTGGAGGCGCTGAGCCCCCCTCCAGCCCCTGCGGCCGCGCGCCCCCTCAGCTCCCTGCAGCCCCCGCACCCTCCGGGCCACCCTCACCCCCACGGCCACCCCCTCCCAGCGTAGGCACCCCACCCCACATAACCTGAACAGCACGCTGCCAAATTGGCTGTAGATGCACTTCTTTAGTCGCTGCCTCATCGCTCAGGACCACGACCCTCGTATGGCTCCTCCACTCCTCGCTATCCTGCTCTGTGTGGAGAGCTGCAGCATCTATGTTCCGGACATAGGTGATATTTGATCACTGTAACACATCATAGAGAGAGGTGGTAGATTTACGACTACCGCCAACAATCCCACGACTGTCAGAGGATATGGTTTCATTTAACTCACTGCCAGTCTGACGGTTGTGATTTTGATTGTTAATATCTTACAAGTTTTACAGCTATCGAAAAATATATTCAAGCATATATATATTTAGATGGGAAACAATGTTAGCAAACTTATGAGAAAATGAAAGAATTTAAGTTATAAATTGCTATAACAGAATACAGTAGAACCCCGTTAATTCGAACCCCGATAATTCGAAAAAACGCGTAATTCGAAATTTTCGCCAAAAAAATATCCGCAGAAAATTTTTTTCATACAAAATGATTTTTAATTCGAAATTCGTTAATTCGTAATTCGAAATTTATTTTTGTCCGCACACGAAAATTTGTTTGTGTAATTCGAAAAACTTCGATTTTTGCGAAAATAAATCATAAAATTTCGTAAATCTGCATCTAAAAGACAGCCATAACGGTAAAATGCCGAAAAGCGTATTTTTTCGTGGTTATACATCGCCCTAATTAGTATTATTATTTTGAAAATCGGAATCGATTTACAATGGAATGTCGTATTTTTTCCAATTTATTCCGAATATCAGAGTTTGAAGGGCCGAGAAAATTCGTTTTACGCGGAAATATGCCGTAGTTTTATGAATTTACATTAGATATCTGAATTCAAAGGGTCGGCTGCGACGGAATTCGAACGCTAAATTTCAATTTACGCGGAAATACGACATACTTTTACGAATATACTTCAAATATCTGAATTTAAAAGGCCGGCCGCGACGATAATCTGCCGAGAAAATTCGATTTACGCGGAAATATATCGTATTTTTACGAATTTATTATAAATATCTGAATTCAAAGGGTCGGCTTCGACGGAATTCGAACGCTAAATTTCAATTTACGCGGAAATACGACATATTTTTACGAATATACTTCAAATATCTGAATTTAAAAGGCCGGCCGCGACGAAAATCTGCCGAGAAAATTCGATTTACGCGGAAATATATCGTATTTTTACGTATTTATTATAAATATCTGAATTTAAAGGGTCGGCCGCGACGGAAGTCGGCTGCGAAATTTCGATTTACGCGTAAATATATCGCATTTTTACGAGTTTATTTCAAATATCTGAATTTCAAAGATCTGGCGCGACGGAAATCGGCTCCGAAATTTAAATTTACGCGGAAATATATGGAATTTTTACGAATTTATTATAAATATCTAAATTTAAAGGGTCGGCCGCGAAATTTCGATTTACGCGTAAATATATCGCATTTTTACGAATTTATTTCAAATATCTGATTCCAAAAGATCCGTCGCGACGGAAATCGGCTCCGAAATTACAATTTACGTGGAAAATATCGTATTTTTTACTAAATTTACTTCGAATATCTGAGTTGAAAGATCCGGCGCTACGGAAATCGGCCCCAAAATTTCTATTCACGCGGAAATTTGACGATTTTTAAGAAATTTACTTCAAATTTTTGAATTTAAAGGATCGGCCACGAAATTTCGGTTTACACATACATATGTCGTATTTTTCGAATATCCGAGTTTAAAGGGCCGGCCGCGACGTTAATCGGCCGCGAAAATTTGATTTACGCGGAAATGTGTGGTATTTTTATGAATTTGCTTAGAATAACTGAACTTGAAGGGCCAATCGCGACGGAAATCGGCTTCAAAAACTTACCTTCAAAAATTCGATTTAAACGGGAATAATTGGTATTAATACGAGTTTACTCCAAAGATACCACCCGAATTTGAAGGGGCGGCCGAGGAACTCGATTTTCGCCGTTTTTTTTTTTTTTTTTTTTGTTCATAAAATTTCGAATTACGTGGGAATTCGTTAATTCGAAATTTGATTTTTGATGTCCGCTGGATTTCGAATTAACGAGGTTCTACTGTATTGTCGAAGAAAAGCCATGCTGCTGTAACCGCCACGTCTACGAGTATACTTTTTGTACTTCATTTCGTAGAAATCTTAACTTCTATCAATCTGAATTCGGTGATTCTATAAAGATTTTATCACCACTTATTTAAAATTCATTGAATTCAGATGAATTTTTCAACTCGAACTTAAATAGAACTTTTGGCAGTTTCAGAAGTATGTATTGCTTTCCTGTGACTGTGTAAAGAAATAAAACATAACTACAATTGAATTGAATTGTAATTTGTAATCAGTTAGATACCAAATCATTAAAAAAATTGTAACAACAATCAATTCAATGTATTCAGCAACATATCTTCGGATATTGTTGGTTGCCTATAGATCTGACTCTGATAAATAAATGATAGTAGTGAATATTTTATATATTGTTCAGGAATTTTATAAATTAAAAAGCAACTGAATATTTGATTCACGCCGAGGCGAAATCGCCAATAATATCAAAAAATCATCAATCTAAAGAGTTTAGATTACCATTTTTTTCCATTAAGGTTCATCCAATGTCATTGCGTCCTTAAATATTCAAAATTCCAACTAGAAAGTAATCGCATTCATTGCCAATCTACTCTGTAGTACCAAATCTATTTTATCTAAGGTAATATGTACATCCAAAATCATAATAGTCTCCGTGTAAAATTACATCTTTGATGTGACTAGGGCCAGATTTGGTATCTTCCAAAAACTTTTTCCACTGGATCCGACACAACAGGCCACTTGCATCACATTTTAAAATTTTGGGACGCTTGTGCGGTATTTACATTAAAAAAAGAAAGATATATCCACTTCATTTATTTTTCCAAGTCATTGTAAAATGTATGCAAGTGGCCTATTTTTTCAATGTTGTGTGTGGTTATTAATTATTGCTACGATGCACAGTGGACTGTCTAGAACAAGCCAGCTTGACAAAATTATTTTATTTTAATTTATGGCATATCAAATGGTCATTTATGAAGTGTCGTAATCAAAAAGCATTTACGCTAGTTTTTCAATGATATTATAGCGTTATTTTTGATTTTTTAAGGCTCTGAAATTTCAATTATTGCAGAGTACATTTTCTGAGTGCTTTTGGAATGGGAAATTATTATAATTATGTAATTGAAATGATTCCAATCTGTACATTAATCATCTAGATGATTGTATCTATATGAGTAGGCAGAGAATGATTTTGAAAAGAAAATTAAATAAATGCATAGTATTATTTAATTTAATAAATATTAAAATATCAAATTAAATAAATATATATGAAGTAACATGCATACGCATATTAACTTCATTTTTTTAAGGATATCCAACTGAAATATCCAATAATAATTTATTATTATTGCTTATATTCATTTATTGTTAGAGATCTTGGATTCGATTTCTAGTTGTGACCATTATATTTTTATTTTTCTGTGTCTTGTACTGTTTCATGTTTCATTTGGATTTGTTAGTATTATTATCTTCTTCAATGATATTATTATTGCTGTTATACATATATACATCTTATTTTTTAATTTTCCGTAAAAACAAATACTGTTTTACAAACAAGATAACATTATTATTTCTAAATAATAAAATTTTAATATCAAACGTGAAAAATGCCAGCAAAAACACTTCAAAAACACAAATTTTCGCTTAAATTTTTACTCCAATTATAGAAAAATTGAGAGAACACGATATTTTGAAAACACATTAGTTTTTTTTGGGGAATTTGTAAGAAAACTGTAACTTCACTTTTATCTTGTTCATATAATAAAAAATAAATAATTTTTAAAGTTAAACCTATTGTTACGATAGCCGTGCGAAATATGAATTATTCATTTTGGCTATTTTTAGGATTTTATTAATGGATTTATATAAATATTTGAGGCAAACTGAAAGAAATATTATTTATTTTTCTAACGTAATTTTTTTTAAATATTTCTGCATGATAGGTCATATATGACCCTAAAACGCTGGAGGGGTTAAAAACAATTTCATATTTTAAAGTATTTTGGCATTTCTTTATTCTTCATTTTATGAAAAAAAATTAACATATTACATAGCATTTTTTTTTATTAGAATCCAATTTAGGTCTTCTCTCATTTGAATACTTTTATAAAATATGGACGCGCGGTCATATATGACCCTCAAAAGCTGGAGGGGTTAAGATTTTGAATAAATATATTTTTTAAAGTTTCAATCCACAGCACCGCACAAAGCGATATATGTTGTCAATTGAAACACTAAATTCGAATTAAAAGTCGGAAATCGGAATATCTCTCAACTTTGCTGACTCGCCATTCTTCCCGGGTTGTGACTAATCATGTAATAAATAGAATTTTTTCTATCCAACCATCCCTTAACATGTTCCACTTATCGATTTTTTAATATTGTGTATGACTTTTCTCAAGCTGGCTTGTTCTACATGGTCTTCTGTGCAATGACCGGACTGGTGGCACCCTCGGTAGATTCGTACTATGTCACTACCGGCAGTCTCATTAATCTGTCATTGTACCTTCAAAAATTATTAAGCAACCCAAATTGTATTCTGTAATACTTATATGTAATAGATTAGAGTTTCGCTTTACGAAGTATTCCTTAATTATTGTAGGTTTGTTTTCAAGTATTTAAGTTGTAAACACTTCACAAACAATAATGACATTATTTGATTCAAGATTCTCCCAGCCAAACAGTATATATTGTGTTCTTTGACCTTATGGATATTTAGGCATTGTGTTTTCCTCCTTTTCCGCCTTGTGTCTGCTCTGGTGTTGGACACTGCGAGGCTATCCCATAAGTTAAATCAGGAAGGGGAAAGGCAAAACGATTCAATCAGTGGGGATTGGTGACTTTTTATCACACAAACATGGAAAATTATAAATTAACTGATTTTGGTATGGATTGGTAATATTTTGGTGAAATTGGTGAGCTAGACAGAATTAAGTAAGAAAATAATTTGGGGGAGAGGACTGTAATAAAGAATGATATCTGAATATGGAATCTCAAAGAAAACTTTTGAAACGGTGGTTTTAAGAAAATATATTTGAATCATATGTTTTTCCCACCCACTAAATAGGATTAATATAAGACGCTATGGATGTGTATTGCTAATTGCATAGCTATTATCTTAACCGTGTCATATCCACCGCATAGTAAACTAATTATATAGTCCAGCAATTATTATTTTATAGCAATACTTATTATTGTAGAAATTTAGTATTAATTTGTAACATTGTTTTTTTTAGTTTATTGACTCATTAATATAATGTTACTTTCTATTGCATTTATTAGTGACTGAAGCAGTATTTTCTTAAATAATGTGTGAAATGTGCGGGAAAATGTGTACAATTACTGTCATTATTAAAATTACCCCAAAATTTGCAATTTATTTTAGTTAGCCTCCATCTTGTAAAATCTGTCAAATGAGAAATAATTATCATTTTATTTTTGGAATAACTTAATGAGTAAAACCTCAAATTGTAATATTTAATTATTGAAGACAATATTAGCGATTCCTAAACGAAAATTTGAAACAAAAAAAGATACGGTTACAGCTAGGACTTGAACCTAGGACCCTTGCCTTACCGGGGCACCGCTCTACCACCTGAGCTAATGGGACCCTATCTCCTTCAATAATTAATAATTATCATATTAATCTTTACAAAGCTGGCCATTTTAACCCAATCTATCCCATCGCGGCACATTTTGACACAATATACGTGTTTTAGTGAAACTTTGTGGATCGCATATGCGACATTCGCGTAAATTAGTTTATTCTGTACGAATCCTGCATTGCGAGATTTAATTTTTTGCTCAAAGGCAGGATAATTTCCATTAAAAAAAAAATAGAAAATTTTATTGGTTGTGACGAGACATTGGGTATTTGTGTGACTGCTGAAGTAACAAATAAGTATGAAAATGCATTTCATGTATATTATTATAGCTAGGAACAAAATTCATGACGTTATAGAATATTAACAAATAGGATGCCTGTGACAAATTTCCATTATCTATATTATAACATGATAAATATACAAATCATTTATAATTTCATTTTCATTCTGTAAGAAAATTAATTCTACATACATACAATCTAAATATCAATTTATTGCTGTGTTTTTGGTAATAATTCACAATAAGTTATATCAAATTAGGACAGGAAATATTTCAGTTAAATGGTTTTGCAATCAATACAACATATAAGGTTAGGTAATGAAGTAAACTTAAGACATGTATTGCTGTTGATTATACAAATATTTACTAACTATAATATCAGTGTAAAATATTTATAAAAGTAGGAATATTATGAAGACATGGAATCGGGGATGATTTAGACTGACACAGATATTGAAAAGAGTAAACTAAGCATTAGAAGTGTTGGACAAATATTTAAAAATCCACACATAAATATTTTGTTGAGAAAATATTGAAAAATTAATCTACAAATTGGTTATAGGTTCAAACATTATTGTCCTGCCTAAACAACCAAAGAATATGAATTTAATGTTCCAGATTCAAGAACTATGTACAGATTGGTTTCGAAAAGTTTGACATCTGTAATGGATATTTTCATTTTGTTTACTAGTGGATGCTAGTGCTAAATAAATATAATATGAGAGTTAAAAAATCTATACTTAAGTAAGTCATGCATTAGGATGTAAAGAGTTATTTTAACAAAAATGAAATACTCCGTTTAATAATAAATATTTCAAATTTTTACACCAACAATAACCATTTGTCAAAAGATCATTTTTTTACTGACTTCAATAATAGTCCAATTATTGCAGCCAAAGAAATATTCTGATCAAGAGTAACGCTGCGACCAGAAGCCAAGAACAACAAATTTTTATAAATATCCCATGTTTTTTAGGAAACTTTTTTATAACACTTACAATGACATCACAAGTACCTATTTACATCACAATGTATCCCGTCACGTGGCATGTAGATCAGGTTAAGAAAATATCATCACACAATACTTCCTGCAATCGAATTCACTATCGAAGGATATTCGATAAACCAACAATATACTCTGAATTCCAAACTCCAACAATAAATAATCATTCTAATTTTAGTACAAACCTCATCATGGACAGAGCGGAAAAGAGTTTACCGAAACCTTATTTCTTTGATATGTTAACATTTTAATAGTATCCATTCGCCGCTAACCGCATCATTCGATGGCCAAAGTATCCGTGCCTCCAGCGCCTTGCGCATCAATTTACATATTAATTTTTTTAAATAATTACGATTGTCAAAAAGAGTTCTTCCACCCATTCACCCATTGACAAAAGAATAGATTAAGAAATACAGTGAAACCCATATAAGGTATTCCAAATCCAGTTCCTTGGACAAACCTTATAGGAGAGCTTCACTGTATTTGATTTTAAAGACTACAATAAACAATCTGACAAATATTATTTAATTAAAATAAGATTAGATTATTCTTATTCAATTTAACTTCAAATATTATTTATGAGAAACAGTAAGTGTGATTATAATGTATCTAGAAACATGTATAAAATATAAAATGAAACTACTACAAAATTTAAAATTTTTGGATTGCTGATATTATGCAAGTTATTTTGGGAATTTTTCTTGACATCAGTACATAATTTTGTACGAATCGCATCACATTTACAATAATTTATTTTTGGACATGCAAATTGCCGATGGTTCAGTCAAATAGTTAATAAATATGTGATATTTACCAAATTAAAGAAATCAGTTGCACTGCGTGGTTTTATTTTTAGTGCCTCCTAGTCAGAATGGCCATTATATTGAATTATTCCAGAATAAATATAATGATTTTGGCTAATAAATGACGATGTTAGTTTATAATGCTGTTGATTTAGTAATAATATTTATTCAAAGTATACATAGAATAATAATGCCAGTGCAAATCTATTGCAGATATATTATTATATTAGCTAGGCAAGATCAATGGACACCTCTAAACATCGGATTAATTTCAACCATTTTATTGTTATTGAGGTCATTATGTAATCATTTCCCCCTCCCTAACCTAACCTAACCAAACCTTGTAAACCAAAACTTTGAAAAAAAAGTGTATCAATTTTTAGCTTTTTTTTATTAAACATACATATTTTGCTTATTTCAGTATTTTTAGTGCGTATAATCCGATGTCTAGATTACAATAGAATAAGCTAAGTCTAGAATTGTGTATATTAATTAAATTTCTGAGTTTATTGGCTCCTGTACAACTAACTTTAGTAAAAAATTATTGTTTATAAAAAAATAATTATTCTTAATTTATAAAAAAATTGCATTGTTTTCATTTGAATTATTATATACAACCCGTATAAAAAACTGATTTTTTCAGTTTTTATAAGGGATTTTAAACAAGTAAAAACTTATAATTTGATGTTTTGAAATGTTAATATTTAATGATTTGACTGATTTCTGCATCGAAATGCTTTCAATTTAATCTGCCTTACGACTTCAAACTATATTAAGCTGCTTAATAAAATATGTAATCACTTGCTACAATATCCCAGAAAAAAAAACCCTCATAAGAAGTTTTTATGTTTTCGGTCCCTTGAAAACCTTATAATAGAGTTTCACTGTATCTGAAAAGGAATATTATTTCCAGTGCAAATTTAGCAGCGTAGAATATCAGCCAACCAAAGTTAGACTTTTCAAACAACTTTTCCAATAATCATGACAAAATTAGTTTTATGAATTTTGTACTTAATTTTTTTATGGATTTTACATTATTTTATGTAAATTGTAATATACATGTTGCTTTTTTTACTACTTCATGACTGGCTTCTCTGTATGAAAGATATTTTTCAAACATACTCGTATTAGGGTATATATATACGTAGACGATAAAATTTTAGGTAGACCTTTAATTTAATGTTTTTTTTTAATTGTATTTAGTGGTGATATTATGTCCAAATTTTTTTATTAGAATGATCGCAAGACATGTATTTGTTGATTTTTAAAATCATATTGCTAAATTCATTACCTAATATTTAATTTATCCCTCAGATATTAGTATCATTTGTAAAATTTTCCTTTTTTATATAAATAATGAAAATATTATGTAATTTGTATAATAAACTATGAATAACAATGTAAAATAAAATTATGCCAAATTAATTGACAATTTTATTTTTTTAGTGTTGTGTACTAACCCGTTTACTTTGTGATAATTTAACAAGTATTTCATACAGGCCTGTGTGGAGATCGTATAAAAAAACAACGATTAAGTAGGTACCTACCGATACATATTATTTTAGCAGACAATTATTTTTATTCTACATTTCAAAGGTGCATACATTATGTGATTGGTTTATTTATGTATTATGGCTTAACCTTTGAAACGCCAAGCTGCCGCGACCTATTACCTCCGTAGTGCGCCGGGGGTAAAGATATGCCGGCGCTCAACGGATATAAATTTTTCGTATCCAATGGGTACTTTTGGCACTTAAGAAAAAGAACCCATGAGAACAGGCTTTTCTATGGAATATAAACCCTAAGATGAATAGAGCTCAATATATAGTTCTATAAGTTGACAACTAGATTGATAGTATTAATAGATTCTTATAGAATAGATCACGTCTGAATGCAGCACTAAGCCGGGACCTCGTCTGATCTGACCTGAATCTATGAACTAGATCCGTCAGAACAGGCTTTTCTTTGGAATAGAAACCCAAAGTTGAATGAACTTTCATTCTATAAATTGACCGTGGAGACTAAGGATCTCGAGAACCGGGATCCCGGGAATCCTAGACCTATTTTGACACCGTAATCCCGGTGCTGCGCTTGTCTTAAGGCGTATTAACCAGTGGCCGAGAATTCGAATTTGGTCAAAAGACGGTCTCGCGATCGGACGTTTTTTTAGAACGAGACAGAAATACCATATTCATTCCACGGCGAGCCGTACACTCCGCGCGGCGGTCGAAACCTACAGCATGGTTCCGATGAAATAACAATTATTGTGTTTGAATTTTCGGTTGTAGCTTTCTTCCTAATAAGTAGTTACATACATATTTGTAAATTATACGTCGGAGTGCG
The DNA here is from genome assembly GCA_026573805.1 of Hesperophylax magnus. Taxonomy (NCBI): domain Eukaryota; kingdom Metazoa; phylum Arthropoda; class Insecta; order Trichoptera; family Limnephilidae; genus Hesperophylax; species Hesperophylax magnus. Next base: position 3,214,183 of record JAIUSX010000091.1, on the reverse strand, counting down.
TAAACATAAATAAATACAAATGCAGTGCGTTGACATAGTAGGTACAAAATAGGTAGGTATTTGAATAAACATTTATTTTTAATTTTTCAAATATTTTTATTCACTTGTTTTTTTTTTTAAATTTTATTTTACATAGGTTTTACAAAAGTGATTAACATTAAGTTTGATTGTAAAAAATCTCTCGTTTTACATATTTATCCGTTTGTACGATAGGTATTACCAGTAAGTTTTATTTCTAATACTTAAAGTAAATATGTCAAAATAACCTTGTTTTTTTCTCCTAAAACAAGAAGCTCAATTCACAATATGACATTATGAAACTGACAAAAAGTAACACTAAAAATATAAAATATGTTGAATTATACCAATGTAATAGGGAATTGGACAATAGAATAGAAATTATTAACATAAACATGATTTGAATCGCACATCACGAATCAAAACCGTTATTTTGACGGGAATCATATACGCATAGACTAAAATGCGGCATTGCCTGCTCTTTTGCTCGCGCAAAACGCCCAAAATACCCGGCGTTGCGCGAGCAACGCCGGGTATTTTGGGCGAGTAAATTATGGTTTATGATTATCGCGGTAATTACAGTTGAATCGGTCACCGTAATATATCATGCATTTCCCTAGACCATGTATACAAGGGTATGGTTTTGTGCGTGTAACTCGCGTAATGCCGGGAATTATTGATATTTTATAATTACCGCGATATTCACCGTTTCAGTCACCGTAATTTCACCACGAGTTTCCCGACACCGTGTACACGTGGTAATGTTGCATGCGCGTAAATAACGAATGGTAATATTTTTATAGTCTGTGAATGCCAAATTCTTTTTATTTCATTTCCTAAATCTGTGTATTTTCTTATTTTTTCATTAGCAGATTTTTGAATATTACAGGAATTTGGAATAGCGACATCAATGATATAAGTTATTTTTTTAATTTTGTCATGTAAAACTATATCGGGTCTATTATGACTAATCGTTCGGTCTGTTAGTATACTTTTATCATAATATATTTTATAAAATTCGTTTTCTAAAAATGAATTTGGTTCGTATTCATAATATGGTACTATATTACGGCAGTCAATCGAGTTATGTTTAATTACCAAACTTTGGTGAATTATTTTTAAAACTTGATTGTGCCTAAATGTATACTCGGACGGTGCTAATATAGAACATCCCGATATAATATGTTCTATAGTTTCCGGAAAAGCCAAACATTTTCTACATAAATCATCAATTTGATTTGTATCTTTGATTATATGCTTCCTATAATTTTTAGTATTAATGACTCTATCCTGAATGGCAAGCATAAATCCTTCTATTTCTGCGCTCAACTCTCCAATACTCAACCATTTGTTTGACGAAAATTTGTCAACATACGTTTGGTTGAGATAATTGAAGTGTTTTGCGTGTAAAATTTTATTTGACCAGGAATCTAATAATTCCTGGTTGGGATTTATAAAAATGTTGGCATTCTCATCGTATAAATTTAAAGGTGTAATATTTCTATCTGCCTTGCAAATTATTTTGTGCATTTCTGAGCTATAAGCTTTCCTATGGAAAGAAGTTCTTAGCATTTCTACCTGATTATGTTTCAAAGAAGTTATTTTGACTATACCTCTACCTCCTAAATTTAATATCTAAATCTGTATTAGACCATTTAATTATGCCAAATGAGTACGTTTATAGAGGTATTGCCCAAGTATTTATTGCTTTTACTAAATTTTTAGCAGATAGATGGCATTTTAAAATTTTCCTGATCCTAGTTTGAAATTTAATCCTAATATCATTTTTAATACTAGTATGGTCTAATCCATTTGATTGTGGGTATCCTAAATACTTATAAACCTCATCCCTTTTCATACTAGTAATTTGGAAATTTCTAAATATACTCTCGTCCCCATCTACAATTTTGCCTTTCTCTATATGGATCGTTCTACATTTATCTAAACCAAAAATCATTTTGATATCATCTGAAAAGTTTTTAACTACCTCGATCATTTTCTCTAAATTTTGTTCAGAATTCGAAAATAATTTTATATCATCCATATATAATAAATGCGAAATTGTACTACTCTCCCTTGTATTACCCTTAACTTTTATTCCAAACTTGCTTTTAATTAACATTTTAGATTCAATGCTAAGCAAAACCAAAGAGGACTCAATGAGTCTCCTTGAAAAATTCCTCTTTTAATTGAGATGCCCGGTATTACTATTTTCTTACCTTTTAAATTGATAAGTAAATTGGTATTCCAAACGGACATAATATTTTCCAAAAAGCTAATAATAATGGGGTTAATTTTATATATATATTTAATACTTTGATCAGCCACTATATTATAGTTTACTATAACTATATGATCTATCATCAGAAGATGATAATTTAATTCCTAACTTATTACAAACAGTAATAGCAGTAGCATATACTATTGTATGAAGATCTAAAAAACTAATTTCCTCAAATATGATTTTTGGTAAAATTATGTTATTTAATTCAAAAGTTAATTTAGATAATTTCTTTGACGTATGCAATTTTGGTCTAACTGTTGGCTCTACATCTTAATATGAAGTAATATGTTAATATGTTTATATTATTATGAAGTATGTTAGCTAATAGTTTGTGAGATAAACGCAAATAAAGATTGGAATGCTGATATGCCCAACTGTATTTCTTAAACGGCTGTATCATAAATAAACCACTCTTGGCTGTATGTACGAGACAAAGCTTTGTGTCATTAATAAATATGATTATGGAAATACCGAAACCATACTCAAAACACTTTTTGTAGCTAGGCCCCTGTGATCCTTAACCCCGACTTGCTCTCAAATAAATGATCTCATGTATCTTTTTGTTCCAGTTTTTGCAAAAAGGCAATCAAGATTGTGCAGAATTTATTTCAGACCCACTGTTAATTTTAGACGATAATCTCAACCGTTGTTGTCAAAATCAGTCGAAAAAAAGATGTCTTTCTTTGTGTGGGAATCAGACATTGAAATTGTAGAAGAAGTAGGTTTACATCTGTCTGAGAAATGCTCGAAGGAGCATCAATAGATGATGGACTTAATTCCGAAATCTCTCCAGTCAGAGATATATCAAAAATATCTCCACCATGATGAGTGCCACCGATGCACTATCATATATTAACAAGGCCAAGGAAGAAATCAGTGCATTATATAGTAATATTACTGATCCAGCACTAAAACTAACAAAAGATCAGATGACAAAACTTCTCAACAAACTTTCCAACCTCTCTGGCACCATGCTGGATGTTGGTGTCAAAGTTGGAATCCTCGAGGGACAGGTTAAGTCATATCAACACATGGTCTCCTCAAAATTGATAGAATCAACCTCACAACATGAATCATCATATTTACCAAATTTAACAATGTGCGAAGCTGCTGACGAGCTCGAGGAGGAAAAAACGTTCAATAAACATTATCATTTTCAACTTTTCTGAAAGCTTGGCCTGCTCTCAAATTGACAAAATTACCGATGATACCACAAGAATATCAAATACACTAACGGCCATAAACTCAACCATCACTAAAGCCAACACCACAACCTTTCGTCTGGGGATAAAAAAAACGGACAAACCCAGGAGGGCGATTCTCGTTCTACTTAACGACACTAAAATCGTCCTTACATTCAAATTAACGATTTTTCTCGGTTTATTCGTATGAAGCGATTCCGGTTCTCTCGATGACAGATGGAATCCTTAGATTTTCGATTGCGCGCCAAAACTTTTAGCCTTACGCGAAGGGTACCCCTAGACCTGTCTTTCGGCGGCCGAACGCTAGCGTTCGCGGAGAATTTGCTTCATTTAATTGTGACGTTTTGACAATTAGCAATATTTGCGTAGTTTTAACAAGAGAAAACTTAATATTATCGTAAGTATTGACTGTAAACATGATTAGTGACTTGTTTGTGGCACAATGATGCTATTAAATGAATTGAATCAGGAAATTGCGATGTTTGTAAATTACGTAACATGTCGAAAGCCAGATAAGTGATTTAATTTACAATAAACTACACATACCATTGAGGATTTCTACATAAATAATAATAAGTTTCAGATAAAATGGCTGCAGAATGGCTGGCGCTCGAAATTGTGGGTTTTGAAGTTAACCACAACGAAATAAGAATCCCTTTCATTCTTAAATCAACTTGGGTGACAGTTAGCGCCATTCGGCAGCGTTAGTTTGACAGCAAACGTCACTTTAGAAGTAGTGAATCTGTAACAAAGTCATTACTATCCAGCGAGGTAAGTACCTTTTCACAAAACGTAAATCTTCGATAAATGGCTTATTTATGTCATTCATAAATACAATAAGCAGTTATTAAAATGCATTATAATACAAAGTATTTGTTTTTTTAAGTTTTAGTTAGAAACCTTGCGTCACTTAATTATATTTCACCAATTTGTGTTTTCAATAATCGCTTAACAATTTCGTAGATGCTCTTAACCACGCTTCTTTAGGATTTTTTACTAGGTCTCTCCAAAATCGAACTTGTAAGGATATCAAAAGAACGAGAATCGCTTAATAGTTAAGAAAAGATGTTACAAGCGACGGACAGCTATCTTTCGCAAACGATAGCAGTCGTTGACGAATGCTATCATTTAGCTTAAGGCTAAAAGAACGAGAATCGCCCTCCAGACCTCTAAAAGTGATGCTTGACAATCCCACCCAAGCCATAGATATTTTGAGAAAAAAAAATAGCATAACAGAGTACCCTGGCATTAAAATTTATTCCGACCAAACTCCAGCCCAAAGAAACTATCTCGCCAATTTACGATTAACCCTAGACCAAAGAACCCAAGACGGTGAAATAGGTCTCACAATCAAATATAAGAACAATAAACCTGTTATTGTAAATACAAAAAACTCCCCACGAAACTAACATTTTACTACCAAAATGTTAGAGGTTTGCGCACCAAGCTCAACACCCTAAGGTGTAATATTCCAACGATAAATAACGATGTGTACTGCCTAACAGAAACCTGGCTTCATGAAAAAATATCTTCCCCTGAATTAGGCTTCACCAACTACGATGTTTACCAGCTGGATCGTGAAAATATTATTGGCGGCGGGGTTTTAATATCGATCAGAAAGATGTTCCATTCAAAACTATTAAAACTAAAAAATAAAAACATTGAACAAATAGCTATATTAGTGAAACTCAAAGCAACAAAAATAATTATTGTGTGTGTGTATATCCCCCCCCCCAAGTTAGTGCTGATGTGTATTGTAAACATTGTGATGAAATTGAATCTTTGAAATTGAAATATCCTGATGCAAAATTAATAATTTTTGGGGATTTCAATCTCCCAAATGTAAACTGGGTACAACCCACTGAGTCTTCAAATCCCATTTCTGCTAAAGCCCAATTAATCATTGATATCATCAACTTTCTCAACCTTAAACAATTAAATCATGTTAAAAATATAAATGAAAGAATTCTTGACCTTGTCATATCAAACATAAAAAATAGTAATGTCAGTGAATCGCGTGAACCAATAGTATCCATTGACTCTTATCATCCCCCTTTACAAGCGATCATTTATTTGGCACCCATTGAACTCCTCACTCCCCAACCTCCCGTTCACGAACTAAACTACAAGAAAGCCGATTATAATCAAGTGCGCTTATCTTCGCTCAATTGGTCCCGCATTTTTATGTCTGCAAACGTAGAAGAAGCAACAAATGTGTTCAACTCAAACCTTTATGATACTATTGAAAATTGCATACCAACTTCTATTGTAAAACGTAACGACTGTTACCCAAAATGGGTTAGTACTGAACTAAAAAAACTCATTCAATGTAAAAAAATTGCCCACATTAACTTTAAATCCAATAACTCCACTGAGTGCTATAAATTTTTTTCTGTTTTACGAAATAAATGTAAAAGTCTATCTAAAAAATGCTATTCAGATTATATTACAGATGTAGAGCAGACTATCAAGTCAAATCCAAAACATTTTTGGAATTATGTGAATTCTCTTAAAGACAACAACGGCTGTCCTAGATCAATGTATTCAGGGCGAAAACATGCTGACAGTGATCAAGAAATAGTTGACCTCTTTGCTGATCATTTCTCAAGTGTTTATGAACAGAAAAATGATAATGTAACTATACCTGAATTTAAATACACCAATGTAACTGACATATCAACATGCCACATTTCTCTGGATGATGTTAATACAAAGATCAAATCTCTAGATTATAATAAGGGGTCAGGTTCTGACAAAATTCCACCGGTATTCATAAAGGAATGCGCTCAGTTTATAGCAGCTCCACTTCAACACATATTCAATCTGTCACTTCAAACTGGAATATATCCTGATCCTTGGAAACTTAATCACTTGACACCTGTATATAAATCAGGTGATAAAAATTGTGTTTTAAATTATAGACCAATTTGCATACTGTCTACCATCCCGAAAATGTTTGAAAGTATTGTCTTAGATAAAATTGCTGTTAAGTTTAGGCATATTATTACTCCAGAACAGCATGGTTTTGTGACCGGTCGGTCTACTACAACCAATCTTCTATTGTATGAACACTATATCTGTGAAGCTTTCACATCTCATGCACAAGTAGATTCAATATATACCGACTTTTCAAAAGCCTTTGATAAAGTAAATATTAATATCCTTCTCGCGAAACTGCAAGCCCTTGGTATACATGGATCATTCCTAAAATGGTTGAATAGTTACCTCTGTAACCGCGAACTAATGGTAAAATTAAAAAATAAAGTCTCATATAAATTTAAAGTAACATCGGGAGTTCCTCAAGGGTCTCATCTGGGCCCACTTCTCTTCGTATTGTTTATAAATGATCTATGCTTCGAAAATGTCAAATTCATTCTATTTGCAGATGACCTAAAGCTTTTTAAGATTATAAAATGTTTAAATGATGCACTTATCCTTCAGCATAATATAGATAGACTTGCTAGCTGGTGTGAAATAAACAAATTATTCCTAAACGTAAAAAAGTGTTTCCACATGTGTTTTTACCGTTCACGGACTCCAATAACCATATCGTATTCAATTAACAATAATGAAATTGCATTAGTACCATTTATCAAAGACCTTGGTGTTATTTTTGACAGAAAACTTACCTTTGATCGTCACTGTGAAACAATTTCCAATAAGGCCATGCAAATTCTAGGTTTTGTAATGCGTAACACAAGGAGTTTTCAAAACATTGAGTCAATTAAATTACTCTACTGCTCTCTTGTGAGATCGCACCTAGAATATGCATCTCCTGTATGGTCTCCGATTTATACCTGTAACTTACACCGCTTGGAGAAAGTACAAAGAAAATTTCTTCGATACGTTCAATTCAAATTGAGACAGCCTGTAATTGATATCTGCTACAATACTTTAATGTCTGGTCTAAATCTACCACTTCTTTCTACCCGGCGAACTATTAATGACATTCTTATACTTTTTAAATTACTGAACAATCTCATAGACTGCCCTCAAATGTTAAGTGTTATAAATTTTCGTGTCCCTGTTAAATCAACTCGACTCCACCACCTTTTCCACAGTGACAATCATAGCACTAACTATTTGTATCGGAGTCCGATTCGAGCCGCGGTCAACAGTGGTTGTGTTACTATTGCTGAGTGCCGTTCGCCCGTTCCTGCGCTGCGTACAGATAAGAGATTATTGTTACATTTTATTTAATATTGTTTATCGTTTACCTATTTGTTTGCATTCCTGCTTACGGCTAATCCGTTTTTGTTTGTACAGTCAATGAAATAGACTGCGTATTATTTTTTCAGTTTAATTTTTAAAAGTTAAGTTTTTTTTTATATAATGGAGGAAGACGAAGATAGACCTCCCGACCCAGGGTCGATATTGGATTTTTCTGATTCGGAATCTAATACGAGCCAGGTTTCTATTACGCTCCCATCTCGTAAACGACGACCATCGCAAAGCCTTCACATTCCATCGAAAGTTAAATCTATACCGCCGGTTCAACAAACCTCGACCCCTAACGACCTTAACACCAATAGTAACATCCAGCCAAGTACTTTAACTAGCGATAATGCAAAAAGTACTGAATTACTTTATCCTGCTTCAGCTTCCGGTCCATTTACCGTTAATGTTCAGAGAACTGAACAGGGAAAACTTATTCATCCTTTAGATTTTGGAAAATTCGTATTTGACTCAAAAAATAATAACCTTGGTATTGTTAACGGTTCAATTAAACCGGAAGGGCGATATAAATTATCTATCGAGTTTAACACTGCCGCTTCCGCAAATGGATTTGTAAAAAAAATTGACTCGCTCTCAAATCATAAATATAAATCGTTCATCCCTACATTTAACCTTTCGAGAATGGGTCTTGTGCGAGGAATTCCCGCGGAAATCCCAGAGGCTGAAATTGTTGATGCTTTGAATAATTCTCACGGAACCCCAAAAGTATTAAAAGTACGTCGACTGAACTACAAGGATTCTACTGACGGAAACACGATCTGGAAACCTTCCCAGTCTGTTGTTGTTACATTTGAGGGACAATCCCTACCGTCTCGTGTGTTAATTTACTATACCTCGCTTCCCGTCGAAGTTTATAAATTTCCAACAATTCAATGTTTCAACTGCTGCCGGTTCGGACATTCGAAATCTGTATGCCGCTCCCCCCCACGTTGTTACTATTGCGGAGAAGCTCACCCATTTGATCAATGTCCGAAATCTTCCAATGATCCCATTTGCATTAACTGTTCGGGTGCACATACCGCGGTCAGTCTAGCCTGTCCGGAATTAACAAGACAGAAGAACATAAAACATAAAATGGCTACCGACAACATTTCGTACTTCCAGGCCTCAAAGTTAATCTCTCCTGCGAAAAAATCATTCGCAAAGATGACATCGTCCTCAGCTCCTTTCCAAACAACCACCTTTTTAAATTCAACATCATCTTCTCACAGAGAAACCATTCTCAAGCCAGTCAAACCCAACCCAAAATATACACCTTACCTTGATAAAAAACAATTGAATAATATTTTGGCCAGCCCGAATGGGAATGCCAAATCCCAGACGCCCAATGGGTGTGCCATTAATGGTAATTCTTCCCCTCCTGCTCTCCCCGAAATAATGAATAATAATTCTTTTATACACACTTTAATTACCCTTTTAATTTCTATCCTTACAAACAACAATACTGTACCGTCCAACGCTGCCGATTACATTAAATCTTTATTATCCTGCCTCCCCAATGGCTTCGAAACTGAACAAAATCCTTCAGTGGAACAGTAGAAGCCTCTTCGCTAACAAATCTGACCTAATTCAATTACTCGACGAACACGACGTTTCAGTAGCCGCCATTTCTGAAACGTGGTTAAAACCCTCCTTTCACTTAAGAATTCCAGGTTATTATTGTCTCAGACACGACAGACCGGATGGTAAAGGCGGCTCGGCTCTGATAATCCAAAATTCTATCCCTTTTAAAGAAATTAATATTCATACTCCCTCCGACGATATCCAGATAATAGCAGCTGTCTTATCTGATATCACAATATTGTCAATATATATTCCTCCCTCTACGACTTTTATTGAAATTGAATGGACACCAATCTTAAGCCAGATTTGTTCCCCTTATATGATCCTTGGAGATTTTAATGCACATTCCCCTTCTTGGGGTAGCGAAATAACAAATCGTTCTGGCCGCAATCTTTTAAATTTTATTGATACCCATAACCTATGTTTTTTAAATGACGGATCTCCAACCAGATTCACCCCCCCTCATCAACGGAAAAGTGCTGTTGATATATCTCTTTGTTCGTATTCGTTAGCATCTAAATGCTCTAGGGACATCCTAAACGATCCCCTCTCTAGTGATCATTTCCCAATTATAATCCGCTTTCACCATCAATTTAACACTTATTCCCCCCCAATTAAAAATAATCTCAAATTTAGAACGAAAGATGCGAATTGGAGCACTTTCTCTTCTGAACTAGATAACCTTATTAATTTAACAAAATCGTCCCCGGGAGACATCAGAATTCAATGTGAGACGTTTCCTTCTATGGTTATAAATGCAGCAGAAAAATCCATCCCGAAACGCAAGGCGAACATTAAAATAAAACACTCTACTCCGTGGTGGGACGAGGAATGCACTCGCTCCGTCAACTCTCGAAAAATAGCAATTTCCTCTTTTCGTAAGTGTATGTCACTAGAAAATTTTTTATCAGTTAAAAAAGCCCAGGCAGAAACCAAACGAATTTTGAAAAATAAGAAGCGCGCTGGATGGCGGAAGTTCTGTGAGAACCTGTCTCCGGAAACTCCCCAGTCTTCAGTTTGGTCTAGCTTAAAAAAAATGGATCATCGTATTCTCCGCCAAGAATCAAACATATATCAGAAGAAATTCTTATAGGATTTGCGGATAAAATAGGCCCCCCTTCAGTTGCCGGATGTGAAGAAATGCCTTCTATTAAGCCGTATCCATCTCACTCTAACTGGCTAGATGCTCCTTTCTCCATTGATGAGATGAAACGAGTGATAAGAGCCCTTTCTGACTCTGCTCCGGGTCCCGATGGAATATTTTATAGTTTCATTAAATCATTTTCTGATATGGCGGTTGAATATTTCTTATCTCTTATTAATAATATGTTTGAAACAGGACTAATTCCGGATGTTTGGAAAACTCAAAAAATCATTCCCATTTTAAAACCTGGAAAAAATCCATCTGAAATTTCGTCTTATCGGCCTATTGCTCTTTCATCGTGTTTGATGAAAGTAGCGGAGCGTTTGATAAAAAACAGACTAGAGTGGTTTGTTGAAAGTCAAGATATTATCTCACCAAATCAGTATGGTTTTCGAAAAAGAAATCTACAATGGATAATTTAAGTTTGTTCACAACTGATATCCGAGTTTCTCAATCCCTAAATTCTTATACATTGGCCACATTCCTTGACCTTTCATCAGCTTACGATGATGTTTTACTGAATGTTTTGAAAGAAAAGCTAATTAAAAAACAAATCCCCCCGAAACTAGTCCAATTTATTATTAATTTGCTCACAGATAGGTCCATTATTATTGAGTCTTCCTCTAAATGCTTAAGGCGCAAACTATGGAGAGGTTTACCCCAGGGTTCTGTTATCAGCCCTCTGTTGTTTAATATTTATATAAGCGACCTAGACTCAGTAATTCCTTTTTCTATCAAGCGACTTTACTTTGCGGATGATATCCTTATATATTTGTTACATAAAAATATTATTCTTGCAGCTAAGGAAATGAATTTGGCTTTACAATATATTAAAAGCTGGTTGTCAATAAATGGGATGAATCTGGCGGCATCTAAAACAAGGGTCGTAGCTTTCACGCGCAAAAGAAAAATTCCCCACTTCTCAATCTCTTTTGATAATGTGCCTCTACAAACCGCTACTCAAATCAAATTCCTTGGTCTTCTTTTGAACCATAAACTTTCCTGGCTTCCACACATTCAGATAATTTCTACAGAGTGTGAAAAGGGACTTAATATGATGCGAGCAGTTTCCAGAGTATGGTGGGGATCTCATCCTACCACTCTTAAATTAATGTATAATTCCCTAGTTCGGAGCCACTTGGATTACGGCACATTCCTTTTTGACCCCCTCCCTAAATATTTAGATAAGAAAATGGAAAGAATTCAATCAAAAGCCCTCAGAATGATTATTGGAGCTATGAAGTCTTCTCCAATTAATGCGCTTCAGGTGGAATGTGGGGAGCCTCCATTATATTTCAGAAGGCAATTCCTTGCCAATAAATATATTTTCAAGGCTTTATCGTTATCACATCATCCTATTAAACAAAGTCTAAATCTGCTAAGTGTTAATTTGAAGTCTAACAAAATATTGAGTGAAAAAAAATGTTTTCCTCTCCTAATTAAAAGTTTTCATCTCTATAATTCTCTGTCATCTTCCCTCCAATATCTTCAAGAAGTTCCCAATCTTCCTATATACAATATTCCATTTAAGGCAATCACTTTTATGCCGAACACAATAACATCAGACTTTCGGAAGAATATTTTATCTTCCCCAAATAAATTTCATAATGTGGATGACTGTTTTAAAAGCATTGTGGCTTCAAAATTCCCTGGATTTTCCATCCTTTACACTGATGGTTCCAAATTTGAAAATAAAAGATGTGGAGCATCGATATATAGTCCAGAATTCAACATCAATCTCACTTATAAATTACCGAAAGAAGTTTCCATATTTACAGCTGAATGCTTTGCAATTGAACAAGCGCTAAATCAAATCCAGGTTCTCAACATTCATCGAGCCTTACTATGTACTGATTCGCTAAGTGCTCTAACTAAAATTATGTCAAATATTCTATGTTATCCGGAAGACAATATTATATGTAAAATAAAAAATTTTCTCAATTCTCTAAGTGAATCTGGGTTTGAGACGATATTGGCCTGGGTCCCTGCCCATTTGGGTATAGAGGGTAATGAGATGGCCGATTCTCTCGCCAAATCTGGTTCAGATTCCGGAACTATCCCACTAAATTTTAGAATCCCTATCTCCAATGTCTTCCCGATTCTTAAATCCAACATGACTCGTGCCTGGGAAGAAAATTGGGCAGGCTCCAAAATAAGAACTGGATCTTTCTATGCTGGAATTCAAAACCATATCCCTGCTAAGCCATGGTTTCACAGTAAAAAAATGTCAAAGCGATTCATTTCATGTATTTCGAGAATGAGAATTGGTCACTGTTCAATTGCATCCCACTTGGCTAGAATTAGAGTTTTGGATGATCCGGTCTGCCAGTGCGGTGTGGAAGAGGAAACCCTCGACCACGTTTTCTTTAACTGTAAAAATCATTCATCTTTCAAGAACATATACCGCCGTCTTATTAAAATCACACACCAGTCCCCCCTTAACATTTCATACCTTTTATCTCTTAACAATTCTCGTGTTCATACAGCTTTATGTAAGTTTATTAACCTGAATGAATTCAACATTTAATTTGTTTTAGCGATCTAAATGAGTCCAATGATTAATTTGTTTTATTATTCTCCCAATAGATTAACCGAATTTTTTTATCCACTTTAACTGTTACCGACACAAAGCACTCTTTTCAGGGTGAAATGCCTAAAACCAAAAAAAAAAAACTATTTGTATCATTCACCGTTGGCGCGTTTTCACCGCACTGCCAACACATATACAGATCTTTTTGATATTTTCAAAACCTCACCGTCTTGCATCAAGGCAAAAATACTTGGTTGTGAATGTAACTGATTTGTTTGTGAAATGTTAAATGTCTGTTTGTACTGCATCATACTGACATGTTCTTCTTTATGTGTAACATATGTATGGTGTTCTTATACATATACATTCCACATATATACATATATGTGAAATGTATATGTATAGTCATATATACATTCCACATATATACATATGTGTGAAATGTATATGTATAGCATCGTATAGAATATAGAATGTATATATGACTATACATGTATATGTATAGTCATATATACATTCCACATACATACATATATGTGAAATGTATATGTATAGCATCTATATAAACTGCTTGCTTCAGATGTCTTATAGTGTTGGCTAACGGATGTATTATTTTAATAAAAAATGTTACTTTTAATTGTCAAGTCTCTGTCAGCCCTGAATTGTTGAAGCTACTTTGCCATAGTGCCATAGCCAAGTGAAGATAAATTTGATTGTAACAATAAACTCACTACTATTTGCGCTGTTATAATATTTAGCTAGATTATATCTGTTGGCAAGTCACCTTTTCTGTATATTTTATCCTGTTTAAATGAATTACTTTCTATTATTGTAGCATTCTATGCCTTAAGAAAATTTCAGCTGTATCACATTCAATGTCGTTTTGTATACATATTGTTGTGTTCTTAAATGTAATACTAATATTCGCTTATGTACCACTGTGTACTTATAATCTATGTATCACATTATTGTAAAAGCCTTTTATGGCGTTTAATAAATAAATAAATAAATAAAAAATTTCGAATTCGAAATGCAGCGTGTAGTAAATCTACGAAATTGCTAGGATTTAAAATCAATACCACCTAGCAGTGAGGAACTCCGATGACTTTTTTCGGGAGGGGGGGAAATAGCGACTAAATCATGAAACCTTTGACACATTGATCTAATTGAGGTGGCATTTTAAGTTTCCTGATATTAAATAAGTTTTTTTGATTTTTGTTCTTTTGTGCAGCTGCTTTTATATTATTGAATTTAGTTAATAATTAATGTTACCTAATCTGGGTTTATACCCAGAAAATAAAACATTTGTTACAACTCCTATTTTTTATAATAATTTAAATATTAAAATCCCAGGATTGAAAAATGCTAGCACTGTAATCTCGGTTCTGAAAAAAATTACCGGGATTGAAAGCCCCAGTAGAGGCTCATAGAATAGATCAGATGAGAATGAGCCATTAAGTCGGGATCACATCTCATCTATTGTATGATTAATTTCATGGAATCTATGGAGTAGATCACTGAAAAAAGACTTCCTTATTTTCTTCCACATTCATTATATAAATTGACCATAGATTCTTATAAAATAGATGAGGACTGAATGCAGAATTAAGCTGGGATCTCATCTGATCTATTTCATAGAACAAACCTTAATTTAATGGAAAGGTATTGTTGTCCATTCTAATTGCTCTATTCTAATTCATTCACATTATATTGTCGATTCTGTATAGAATCGAACGAATGTAGAAGTTGATTTATCTTTAAGAACATTGGGTTTCCATTTCTATTGGGTGTTCTATGGCATAGAAAGTCTGTTCTCACTGATCTATTTTATATATTCTATGACACAGATCTTATGAAATAGATCAGAGAGTAGATGAGGTGGGAATGCGCAAACTATGCAAGTCATAGAATAAAGAAGAAAATAATTTTGAAAGCAATAATTGAATGCACAGCGCCCCAGAGGTGATTTTCCACAAAAACGGCGCTATACAAATCATCCAAATATTATTATTATTAATTGAAAGGAATAAACTAATAAGCACATTTGTAAAGTATTGGAATATCAAACCCCGGTGATCGATACAATAACATCGATACACACTAAATATCAATACTACAGCTGATGAGAGCGAAATGTTTATATCGGTGAAATGTAGAAGAAAGAAAATAATAATTAGTTCTGTATACATACCAATGTTGATATGTCTGGGTAGAAAATGTATTTAACAATGTTAGCTCATCGTGGGGGTAGAGCGGTGATTGGCTAGAAAGTTGTGACATAGCTAATCTATTTTCCACAGGGAATTCGAATTCACTGTAATACAAGTGGCGTCAAGCAACTACGAATGCATTTGAAAATAAAAAAATAACTGTTATCATTGCATATTTGATCTCTGTTTTCATCACAGATTTCAATGGTGATTTCATCGCTGCTTTCATCAATAGTTACATTGCATGTTTCTTCGCATACTACATCTCTGTTTTTATCACATGTTTAATCACAGATTTCATCGCCGATTTCATCACTGTTTTCATCGCATGTTTCATTACGTGTTTCATTGCATGTTTTATCACTACTTTCATCGCATGTTTCATCAATTTTTCATTGTATGTTTATTCACTTATTTCATCATTTGTTTCATCGCTGATATATCCCAATTCCAATAAAATATTGGCAGTATTTACTTGTATTGGCTGACAACTCTGGCCTCTAGTATAGCATAGCAATTCATGCGCAAAATCCAATGTATGAAAGCAAACCAAGCCTAAAAACTCGTGCCACTAGGAGGTGCTAGTGTAATACTGCCATCAGAATATATTGGAAATGTCAGAAGTGGGAGGTAATATAACTATTCTACAGTATTTGACATCATGTATATATTTATCTTTGTATACAAAAAGTTGTTTGTTTCTTACAAATAAAAAAATAAATAATATTTCTGCCATAAATATAAATATGTATTAAAAAAATATATTTTATATGAAGTGTATTATTTATCTATCTATCTATTTATATAAAGAGTGCCTGTGGCGGCCACTGTCTAAATGCAATTTCAAAAATTCGCCCCCATCCCTTAAAGCAGAATTGATTGAATTTTGCACACATTCAAGATAAGAGAAAAATTACTGTCTACATCTAAAACTAGCTAACTAACTAACCATCACGCCATGCCGCAGGGGAGGCAGAGAGGACAGACCTCAATACACACTCCTTGCCTCATTCACATGGCCCGATTCAAGTATCAGATTCACTTGATCGTGCCATGTCTTCTCTTGACCGGGCAACACCGGGAATCTCAGCTAGTATTAAATAAAACACAAATTATCCAGTTTCAACATTTAATGAAAATATTTAGCGATGTAAAACAGATTTAACATTTAATTTTGTATAATATTTACACGAAGATCACACTTTAGCCAAATGACTGACTGGGTTCCAGTTCACATTGATAACAAAAACTTAGGTTTTATCAGAAAGATGTGTAAATTCATTTGGCTTTTTAAATTTCATGAACAAGAAGCATAAATAAAATAAACATAAATTTATTTTTCGACAAACTAATTTATTATGGCAACAAATTATCGAAGTAATGATTTGGAACCATTAAATATTTTTCTCCCTGGCTATGATTTTATCTAACATGGGAGTATTACAGTAGTGTAAACTATTATATACATATTGTAATATACTAAATTACAATTTAATTTTACCCTTACTTGTTAAGATTGACCAAATAGAATTTCAATTTAAATAAACAATTTTAAAGCAGATAAAAAATTAAATTAACTAAAAATTATTATAATAGTAGCCATTATTAATCATAATACTCTGCAAAAGCAAAATGAATTGCAGTCAAAATTAAATTAATTTTAAAAATTCTCAAACAGAAAGCGAAACAAACTTAAGAATTAATGGAATACTTATCTAACCAAGAACACAAATGGGCTTGTAAGTAGATATTTATGTTTGCAAAACATTTTACAAATTTTATAGTTATATAAAAGAAGTCTAATTTCCAATAAGCAAGCTTAGTAACATAGTCCTCCATTTTCATGGTACGCTCAGAATGGCATGGTTTTCCAATTAGTACACTCAGAATAACTTTGACGCCGGAAAGGCAAAAGGGCGTAAGCGACAATTTGGTCAAAAATTTGTTAAATATACAGTTTTGTTTAGACAAAAATTCTAATCAAAACTGTAGGATTAACTAATTTTTTAATAATTTGTCGCTTAAGCTCTTTGCCTTTGCAGTGTAGTACGCACAGAATTACATAGTTTCTCCAAATTAGTACACTGAGAGTAACACTTCTTTTTTTCAATTAGTACGCACAGAATTACATAGTTTCTCCAAATTAGTACACTGAAAGTAGAACTTCTTTTTTTCAATTAGTACGCTCAGAATGACAGTTTCTCCAATTGGTATACAATAAGAACATAGTTTTCCAATATCACTCAGAATGACATAGTTCTCTAATTAGTACACTCAGAGAAACACTTTTTTTCAATTAGTACGCTCAGAATGACAGTTTCTCCAATTGGTATACTATAATAACATAGTTTTCCAATATCACTCAGAATGACATACAGTAGAACCTCGTTAATTCGAAATCCACCAGACATCAAAATTCAAATTTCGAATTAACAAATTCCCACGTAATTCGAAATTTTATGAAAAAAAAAAAAAAAAAAATACGCTGAAAATCGATTTTCTCGGCCGCCTCTTCAAATCCGGGTGGTATTTTAGGAGTAAATTCGTATTAATACCAATTATTTCTTTATTTTTGCGGCCGGTCCATTAAATTCAGATATTCGCAATAAATTCGTAAAATGCTATATATTTACTCGTAAATCAAGATTTCGCGGCCGATTTCGCCGCGGCCGGCCCTTTATTTCGAATATCTGAATTTAAATTCGTAAAAATACGATATATTTCGGCGTAAATCGAGAATTCGCGGCCGTATTCCGTCGCGGCCGGCTCTTTAAATTCAGATATTCGAAATAAATTCGCAAAAAATACGATATATTTCTGTGTAAATCGAGAATGCGCAGCCGATTTCCGTCGCAACCGACCTTTTAAATACAGATATTTGATGTAAAATCGTAAAAATATGATATATTTCCGCGTAAATCGAATTTTATCGGCAGTTTTTCGTCGCGGCCGGCCTTTTAAGTTCAGATATTTGAAATAAATTCGTAAAAATATGTCATATTTCGGCGTGAATCGAAATTTTTCGGCCGATTTCCGTCGCGCCGTATTTTTTAACTCGGATATTCGAAGTAAAGTTAGTAAAAATACGATATATTTCCGCGTAAATTGAAATTTCGCGTCCGATTACCGTCGCGGCGGGCCCTTTAAAATTCAGATATTCGGAATAAATTCGTAAAAATACGATATATTTCCGCGTAAATCGAGATTTTGCGGCCGATTTCTGTCGCGGCGGGCCATTTGAAATTCAAATATTCTAATAAATTCGTAAATATACGATATATTTACGTGTAAATTGAAATTTCGCGGCAGAGTTTCATCGCGGCCGACCCTTTAAATTCAGATATTTGGTGTAAACTCGTAAAACTACGACATATATCCGCGTAAAACGTATTTTCTCGGCCCTTCAAACTCGGATATTCCAAATTAATTTGAAAAAATTCGACATTCCAGTGTAAATCGATTCAGATTTACAAAATAATAATACTAATTTGGACGATGTATAACCACGTAAAAATACATTTTTCGGCGTTTTACCGCCACGGCTGACTTTTAGATTCAGATTTACGAAATATTATGTATATTTTCGCAAATATCAAATTTTTTCGAATTACACGAACAAATTTTCGTGCGCGGACAAAAATAAATTTAATATTACGAATTTCGAATTTGGTGAAAATTTCGAATTAGGCGTTTTTTCGAATTATCGGGGTTCGAATTAACGGGGTTCTACTGTAGTTCTCTAATTAGTACATCCAGATAACATAGTTCTCCAATTATTAGTAAATCCAGAACAATTCCAATTACCGGATGGATATACAGTGGCATCTGATTAATTTATTTCATTAGTACATCATAATAAACAGGAGGGTTACTGTAAATGTTATATTATTACTATTAGTACACTGAGATGTTGTTTCCCTTTAAGTAAAATATATACATACAGTGAAACTCTTTCAAGAAGTTTTCATGCTTAACCTGTGGTGTCCCAGGAAATTCCAAGCTCAATTTCCAAAGGCTCAAATTCCAAAATCAAACGTGAAGTGTCCACTTAAATTTTTTTTGTGTCGCATTTTATAAGTATATGATAACAATTCTTCCAGATTTCGGTAGTTTATACAACTGTTGTTACTAATAATATTATTTTGTACAAGAAACCTGTAAATAAATAATGCTAAAAATATAATTATTCATTATGACGTAAAAATTTTGACATTTCTTACAAAGTTAATTTTCATCACTTTTCTTGGGTGAAATATTATAAAAATTACATCAAAATAATGTAGATAAAACTATCTTTCTGATGATACCTCAAATCTATTATTTCCACAATCAATTTATATCAAAAATAATGAAAGAAGACGCTATGACACTAAAAACGCG
The DNA here is from genome assembly GCA_026573805.1 of Hesperophylax magnus. Taxonomy (NCBI): domain Eukaryota; kingdom Metazoa; phylum Arthropoda; class Insecta; order Trichoptera; family Limnephilidae; genus Hesperophylax; species Hesperophylax magnus. Next base: position 3,194,616 of record JAIUSX010000091.1, on the reverse strand, counting down.
GCAAATATTTCGTTGGCATTCCACAGAAAAATTCTTTGTAAAAAATCTGAAAAGCTAGAAGTCATTCCGGTATTTGCTGCGTAAAGAACGAGAATAGCCCAAGCGATTGTGACCTTGTTCTTCATACAAATTCCTTATACATAAGGGTCAAAATCGCACATAATTTTTTTTTTTTTTTAAATTCGTAGATAATGTGCCGCACTCACATATGCGGTCCCGGGATATGACGGGTTAAGAAATTAGTTTTTTTCGGTCCCTTGAAGATTGAATTACAAAAATGGCCCAATTTTACCCCTATATAAGGTTTTTCCACTTAATAGTTTTTCCGGTCCCTTGAAAAACTTCTTAAGAGAGTTTCACGAATATGACTTGAGCGTGAAGAAATGTTACTCAAGAAAATATCAGATATTTATAGAAACGGTGCATTACAGATCAACGATCGTATTATTATAATTTTAAAATAATTTCTTGCATAAGTTTAAATAATTCAATATTTAATTAAAATGTATACTTTAATAACTTGGGGATAGTAATATATAATTATTATGAATAGAAGTAGTTGTGGCTAGCAGCCTTTACAATTTGATTGCAGAATTCATATTTTAAAACAAATGACTAGCTAGTACGGCAATTTTTTAATGTTTTTATTCATATAGAATACTGTCTTTCAAACATCAGGAAGGAGTTAGATTTGGTATCATTATATTTCACTTTCAAAGTTATTGCTAAATGTAGGTATTGATTACATTTTAATAAATTTGTATGTATAATAACATTCATAAAGGAAAAGCCACGAAAATAAAGTTAATTTAGTAATACATAAAATATGATTTAGTGTAACTTAATTAACAAATGACTGAAATTTAATCAGCAGTAGACTTTGTGGTTAAAGTTTTGCCAAATAGAACCAAAATTAAGCAGTTAGTTACGAAAAGGGAATATACTAACAAGGATGTATTAATTATCCTTGTAACCTACGTATATATATATATGTATTTCTAAGACAGTACACATCTATCCCATGCATTATGAGTATACAATCTATTAAGGTGCCTGTAAACGATCAAATTTGTTTGTCAAATTTACGTGTTTGTCAAATTATTTGAACGTCTGCGGCCTTGTTTGATGTGCTTGTCAAACAAACTACGTGTTTGACGTGTTTGTCAGAAATTCTGATTGACGGAAAGTTTGAACGATATTTGACAACATGTTTGAACGTTTGCGGGGGTGTTTATCAAACAAACGTCAGTTTCGTGTTGCCATCAAATGGAGGTGCTGGGTCATCGAATGTTATAAGTGAAAGAGACTTTTTATTACATTTTACTTTTATTTCATTTACCATAATCTTCTGGTTCTGTACGTAATATATCCCTAAGCAAATTTTCATGGGTATATTTAGCTCTTAATTTTAGCCATTCTCTAGACCAACACCTTCTTTTTTTCTTTTTAAGACACAGAGCTAATGTCAACGCAAGAAATGCTTTGTCCGCATCCGTCATTTTTAACATCACAAAATATTTCGCTATTCACCCCACTTCAGACCGGATACAATAAACGTCAAAAGACAATTCCCGGCGAAAGCTGTAAATAAATGAACTAATATTTGACAAACTTCATTTGAACGTTTGCGGCCTTGCCAGGCCTTGGTCATCAAACACGTGACGAGCAAACGTAAAATTTGACAAACAAATTTGATCGTTTACAGGCACCTTTAGAGAAGAAGAATCCGTATTTTTGTATTCAAATGGTATATTTTCAATATTGAATAAGACGAAATATAAATGAATATTGAAAAGTGTAGTATAACCCCCTTACTAATAAACTTGTTTTAATTTTTACACAGCTGACAAACCAACATTAATGGATGTTTATCAGTTGTGAAAAATTTAAAACACGTTTATTGGTAAGACCCTAATTCAATTTTATGGACTTGTGTATTTAATGCTTTTAGAAGAGAAACTACAAAAGTTAGATAATTTGGTAGGTTAATGATTTATATTTAATATTTAACTCGTTTAAAAACTAAAATTTACATTGGATGTTAAGAAATAAAAATAAAATAATAGTATGTACATCCGTTCATCGATAACTAAATATATATATATATTTATAACTATACAAAATATTGCAAAAGTGTCCACTGCACAGAGTAATTTAAACTCTATAGCAACAAATATACGGTGGCTCTCATCTGGGAATGAATAATTTCACCTCTACAAGGAAAATCTAGTGTTTGCCACCGAGTCTATTGCGCACCCTTTACGGTCGGAAGTGAAAACATCAACTAGATTACAGCAACAAACCCCGATTGTAGAGGAATAAGCGTTTGAACTACGTATATCTAATCAAAGCAACAATCACTGGCAATGAATTTATATTGATCCCACTACCAAAAACATACTTTTAATTCTGTGCGCAAATGGAAAAAAGGCCTGGCAAAATGAGTGAAGTCAACCATTGATCTTTGCCGATCAATTCAAGACACAAAGTTTAGAAAGCATCCCTTCTTCCCTTCGTACACAGAACATTTATTTTCAACAGGATTCGACATAACATTTGGAAAGGATAACTTAGCAAGTATTACACATATTATGCATAAGGAACTATGCAAATGATTAGAACAAATTTCCACCATCACATGATGAAAAAATGATTGGAACATGATATTATATTTGCAAGAGAAATAAATCACAATATGTTTCCCTTTCAACAGTCACACATTTGTATTTGTCTGTTTTTTTCTAATGCACACTTTTTAAATGATTAAACAAAGCTTTTCTATATTTTTGAATGGTTTTCTATGTATATTGACAATAGCGAAGCGCGAAACACGCTCAGTAAAGCGAATAAGGGTTATTTTAAAGATGAAGAAGAAGTAAGAAGACAGTATTAGAAATATACCTTGGCGCTACACCCTGGCAAAAAAAATCACTAACTGTTTTTCTCAGCATTCATACACAATTAATTTAAATGTAAGTGAATCACACCCTGAACTCTGAAGTTTTCACTTATAAAGTATAACGATATGGAAATACCAAGGTCAAAGAAAGTGTTGATATGGAAATTAATGTAGATTGATTAAAATAGTGAACAAATGCCAAAGACAGGTAAAATAAAACTGTGGAAAATTTGCCCAGCAGCGTGGAGTACGCGCAGTCAATTGACTATCTATCTATGCTTAGGAGTGGGCAGTTTGGCGAATCCATTAATTATGCCCTGTAGTGTGTGGAGTGCTGTCAATCGACCATCCATGCCCTGTACAGTGGGAAGTACGGCGTAGCCAATCGACTATCTATGCCTGGTAGTGTGGGGAGCGCAGCACAATCAATCGAATATCTATGCCCGGTAGTTTGGGAAGTACGGCACACTCAATCTATGCCCGGTAGTATGGGGAGTGCAGCACAATCAATCGTATATCTATGCCCGATAGTGTGGGAAGTACGGCACACACAATCGACTATCTATGCCCGGTAGTGTGGGGAGTGTTGTGCAGTAAAAATGAATCTACGTCCGGCGCAGATGTTCTCAGCTGTTGTTGGGGTGCAGGGAAGCGTAGGCGTTGGCCGTGGCACGGTCGGCCGCCTCCTTCACTCCCTTGAGGCCCGCGGCCAGGGGCAGGGCAGAGGGGTGGGAGGCGTGAGTGGGGGTGCCTGGGCGGGGGAACATGCCCAATAGCACGTGGTTGAAGCCTGTCACCTAGAAATCAAATTCATATTTTTTGACACAATTTTTTTTAAAGCTAACTACTAAAACAGGTTATTTTGAGTTGATACGAGGTTTTTAACTTGTGCATTTAAAATAGTAAATACACACAATTCTGTTTTTACACGGGAGATATGTTCAACGGTACACCGTGCAAAAAAATTGTGTTTAAAATGTTTCGTAGGTACATTTTTTTTTTAAAGAAAGACAAACATTCCCGGATTACGAATATACTGACAATATTTAAAAATCTCCTACTACCACCACAGTAAGCGGAAAATGTTGCTTGTGTTGTGATGCCACTTAGCCAGCCGAGGAATTGAACACACTACGTCTGGGTGGGACCCAAACGCGATGTCAACTCGGCCACTGACCAGTCATTATTATTATTCATTACTTATTATTATTATTTAATGAGTGGGTGTAGGTAGCATTCTGCTTGATGCGCTCGAATCTGATTTCACAATAACAATAACAGTTATAATTGAGTTTTTATAAATTTAAAAATAAGCTAGTCCTTTCTTCTCTACAAACAATAATTCCATCGAGTTTCAAATTGGTTTATATTAGTAGCAACGGTGAAATTTGGAAGTCTATTACGTACTGGAAAATGGGAGAATTCTAATAATAATGGATATTTTCATTATATTTTGTTGACCGTGCTATATCAAAACCGTGTAAAAACAGAATTGGCTGTACATAATAATAAATTTAAAAATAAAATTCTTGAAAAAATCACCTTAAGGTGGCTGATATGAATACAAGTATCCAATATGCCAATCTGTAGGAGTAGGCAGAGAGGATTGAATGCACCACAACACTGTGGTGCATTCAATCCTGTTGGTTGGTTCGCACAAACACACACCAGGGGTTCAATTCTTCATTAGCGACCTAGACTTATTTGTTATGAGCCATCAACGAATGATAAATTACCCGCCGTGTCGTCGAAATTTGTCCAACGTTTCATTTATATGTATTCTTAAACATTGAAGAGATAATTATATTGGCGGCCCTGTACATACTACATTTTGACGTTTCTATAGTGATATCGGTGATAGTTTGAAATGTCAAAAACCAAACGTCAGGAGCCTCTGGCGGAACGTTCTTGTTGGTCCTGAAGCAGCTGCTTCAGATTGCTCTACGTTATGTATGGCATCCAACATCACCGACAAATCAGCCATTATATGGGACCTTAAAACAACTTTGTAAAAACATACAATGGTTGTCCTTCGAAAAGCGCGTGGGAAACGATCTTAGGTTAGTTTACAATAGACTAGATTTTGATAGCCGTCGAAGACAAGCCGGTGTCGACTGGTTGGACACACTCGTTGTTTAACACGTCCAGTGCTGAGCCCGTAGCAGGTACGGGCGATACAAAGTTCGCGGGATGCGCTGCCCGTACAAGGTACGGGCATCTTATAACTTAGAGAAATGATAGTTAAAAAACGTTAGCACAAACGGATTGTGTATATAATACCCCCAGCATGTAGGATAACTTCAGTATACATCTATATGTTGCGTGGGTCGGTCGCTATTGTTTTTTTTCTACCGTAGTACCGTTGTGGCGAGTTTACACGCGACTTTTTCTATACTTTTCACATAATGAATTATATGTGTGTGCGATAATTGTGATTGTTATTGACTTTATACAAAGTGTCTCCTTGTTTATAAGTATTTTTTATTATACTTTTCGTTATTATTTTTTTTGTGTTCGGACTTTTGAATCAAAATATTATGTTTTAGACTACAAGTAATTTATATTGAATTCATTTACTATAAAGTGTTTTTATTATTATTTTTGTGTTGGACTTTTGATATTTTTTGTATTATACATACCTTGAAATATGGATCAGCCATCAACATCCAAAAGAGCTAGGCTAGATGACGACTTTAGCGACACCGATAGTGATTTCGACAATTCGGGAAGCTACTTAGAGATCTTCCCCGAATCGGATAAAGATGACTTGGAAGACATGGATAACGATGAATCGGATGAAGATGACATTATCCAGCCAGTACCGGCAGCATCACCACTGCCTCCAAACCAACCATCAATGTCCGAACCAAGACAGTGGTCAAATTCACCCAAACCATCACATCACATCCCATTTACCGGTGTATCTGGCATAAATTTTATGGAAGCTGGAAGAGAACCGATCAACTTTTTCAATGCCATCGCCAACGATGACTTGTGTGAGATGGTCAGCAAACAAACAAACGATTATGCGGTAGAGGTGATATCAAAGTCGAAAGGTGATAAAAGCCGAATCACAAGATGGAGGGACCTAACAATCGAGGAATTCAGGAAGTTTTTAGGGCTTATTTTCCATATGGAAACTATTAGGATGAATCAAAGATATTAGAAGAACGAGATATGCTATGTTGGCCGCCGGACCGTAGCCGAAGTACTACCTAATTAGGGTACTTTGAACGGTATCGGGACGTGTACGTATAGAAATCTGTTCTATGTATTAGTGCGGATACCTTAGCGTAAGCGAAGGTGTGCAGTAGTATTGGTGAACAAAACCGGCGACACTCGGTAAAACAATTCCACACAGTATGAACTGCTCATAGCACATCTCGTTCTTCTAATATCTTTGGGATGAATCGCCTAAACGACTATTGGAAGAAAAATCATTTATTCAACCTGCCGACATTTTCTCAATACACACCGAAGGAAGTTACTGAAAAAAAAATAAAAACCGGAGAGTCTACCAGCATGTATACAAATAAAGGGATATGCGTCACAAAATGGAAGTATCAACGTGAAATTGTGACGATATATTCCGAATTTGATGGGCAATTGACGAAAACTACCAATCGTCGAGGAAAGGAGGTTTGTAAGCCAAAAATGATTATTGAATACAACAAACACATGAGCGGCGTAGATTTTCACGACCAAATGCTTGCCTACTACCCATGTCGTCGAAAAACTTTGAGGTGGTATAAGAAACTGGGAATTCACATTTTCCAATCAATGCTAATAAATGCTTACTATTTGTACAATGCACAGAGTGAGCGTAAGAAAAGTCTATATGATTTTAGACTGGAAGTAATCCATAATTTACTTGGTCCTCCTCTTTCTGCCATTCCTCGTCCATTAGTGTCAAATATAAGACATTTGCCAGCCCTATGCGAAAGAAACGACAAAGAAAAAGTAAAAAAAGGCAATGCAAATATTGCTGGGAAAAAAATCAAAAACGGAACGATTCTAATTATTGCTGCAAGGAATGTCCACAGATGCCTGGATTTTGTATCGAACCCTGCTTTGGGAATTATCACGATGAAAATAATCTATAAAAACCCTGTTGTTTCATTTCAAACCGATAATTACCTGTTCACTGCTTTAGGAATTACCATGATGAAAATAATGTATAAAAACCCCATTACTTCATTTCAAATCGATAATTACCTGTTCACGATGGTTTTGCCTGCACTTTCTGTTTTTATAACAATACTATATAATTAACCTTTTTAGGCGGTCAAAAACAATTTGTTATAACTATACTATGTATGACAAACTGCATGAACGTGGTGAAAGCAAAGATTGTGTGTAAGGACAGGACAGTCTGGCTTTCTGTTTTCTCTGTTTACCCCCGTAGTAGTAGTAAAAAAATCAATCTTGAGTTTACTAATAATTTATAAAAATATAATTTCTTGATGAGTAGTACAGTAAATGTCTCGTGTAAACTTACCATTACGCAATGACGCCTACTATCTTGTCCTGCCAATTACATAACAACTGGAGAGTATGTAGCGCTGTCAGGCAGTGCGATTGGTAGGTGTGATCCTCAATAATATACCAAACATGCAAAAGTCCCAATTTTTTTCGGATTATGGAAGTAGTCCCGTTATGAAAATTTCGTATTTTATCAGCACAGTTGGTTTACGCCGTATTAAAATAACGCAGTGAAAGTGTTAAGTGGAATGACTTTTGACATTTGACGTCAAAGTTGGACGAGACTAACGGTACGAAATGCCGCTTGCGGTTGCTTTGTTCCTTTCCCATAATTTGTTGCTCTGTCACGGTATGCTCCGGTTATGTGTGCAGACTCTTTTAACCTTCAAATTTTTATAATTATATTTTTTGTGGAATAATCCACTTTTTACGCAATCAAGAACATTTATTTGCTAGGATTTAACAAACTCATATTATATTTCACCAACTAAGCTATCAACGTTTTTTGGCATCCTGAAAAACGACAGACGACGGGGAATACTTAACGCAGTATCTCTGCACCAGAATGAGATACGAAGTGGAATTAAAAGTCCATGTAATGTATTTTTTTAACAGTAACATTGTGTATACAGTAGTGAATGGTGGAAGAAGTCGGAGACGCCCGAGAAAGACATTAGCAAAAGCGAAGCATTCAAGCGGCGTCCACTAGTAATTATTTTTTGTTAAACCTTTAAAACTAAACAATGGATTTTCTTTGTTGTGCAAAAAATATTATGACTGTATTATACTCTTTTCTGCTATAATGCAGTCTACTACATCGAAAGTTAATCAGATATATTAATTTGTAGTTTTTTCTACAATTTAGATAAACATAAAAAATTGCATGTTCTCTATTTTCAAGCTTTCAAATTGCGATATTATGTAATCTCGATCAATCTGTTTGAAAGGCTGTTAGCCGCCTGAACGACATTATTGATGAAAACAGATTAGTGCTATTTATTCAGAGTGAACCTTTGAGCATTTTAATATATTTTATCACTTTGGCCTTGATAAGATTACTTGACTGAATTAATGAAGATTGGTGAGAAAATTATTACAAATATATAGTTTACTAATTACGCACTCTGTTATTATTTGTAGACTAGTATAAAGATGATTAAAGATAAAAATTACACTTTTTAGATGTTTGGAATTTTGATAATAGTTTTGTTAACTGCTGTATCCAACAGGTACAATAAAAAAAATCGTTTCTCAGAGCTATTCTGGTGAAACTACTTAAGGCAGATTCTACAACACATTATCTGATAAGATGGTACAATTTACAAAACCAAAATTTTGAAAAAAAAAAAAAAAAAGATTTTACAAAAATAGAATCAGCCAGAGAGAACGGTGAAAATTTAACGTCGGCACACCAAGAGTTAACCAATATTCTCCAGGAAATTTCAAAACATTCAGGTGAATAATGACAAAGTTTCAAAACATTCAGGTGAATAATGACAAATTTTCAAAACATTCAGGTGAATAATGACAAAGTTTCAAAACATTCAGGTGAATAATGACAAAGTTTCAAAACATTCAGGTGAATAATGACAAAGTTTCAAAACATTCAGGTGAATAATGACAAATTTTCAAAACATTCAGGTGAATAATGACAAATTTTCAAAACATTCAGGTGAATAATGACAAAGTTTCAAAACATGACAAAGTTTGTCTCGGGTTAATTATATAATTTGATTCCTCACCATCTGATTGCAGTTTTTGCGGAATCTGTCGATGCCGAAAGCCCTGATGGCCCGAGAGAAGCCGAGCACCTGGGAGTCCACCCAGGCGGAGCGCAGCGCCTCGCACTTGCCCCCCGCCGCCTCACGGTACACCACCCGCTCCACAACACTCTGCAAACATCACAGTTAAACTCATTTATTTTATTTAAAACATCGCAATAAAATTGCTGAACGCCATAAATTTAAGCTTATCTATGTAACTGTCACATATGTGATCCATCGGCTGCTATCCCCGTACAAGAATGTTGCATATGCGATCCATGAAATTTGACTAAAACACATTCACACATTTCGTCAAAACTAGGATAGATTCGTTCCATAAAAATATTCAGTTCACAGTAGAAATAGGTACTAATTACAGTTTAAATTTTCTAGACCTATCCCTTTCCATTATTAATAATAAATTCAATTTTAATATTTATAGAAAACCTACTTTTACCGATACAGTCATTCATAGTACTTCAAACCATCCCATTTCCCATAAACATTCTGCCTTCCATTCTATGGTCCACAGACTTGTCACTATTCCGCTATCTAAAGTTAACTTTAATATTGAACTCTCTATAATCAAATCTATCGCCATAAATAATGGATATACCCATACCTTAATTGATAAAATCCTTGCAAAAAAACAACGACTCATATTTTGTAATAAATTCCTGTACAATAGTATCCCCAACATCGCAGTAAATAAAAACCACGGCTGGCGTAGAATTTTATACATTAATAATTTCTCGTCCTCATGTGTTTTAAAATTTCCAACAGAAATTAAAGCCGCTTTTTATACCAATAATAACCTAGGTAAACTTTTAATTAACTCAAAAGATAAAGAAAATAATTTAAGCCATTCTGGCATCTATAAACTCAAATGTAATGATTGCGAAGCATTTTACATTGGTAAAACTGCAAGAAATGTTCAAACGCGGGTAGTTGAGCACTTGAGATGCTTAAACAACATAGGTTTTTCGGAATTTGCAACACATTTAATAGATAAAGATCACTCATTTGATAAGCTTCAGGTATAGAAGTATTACATAGAAACAGGATAGGTCTACGCCTCAACAATTTAGAAGCACTTGAGATAAAAAAATCCCTTAAAGTCAATAAAATCAATTTATTAAATAAACAATTAGATTTAACAAACAGCCCCATTTTAAATATATTTCCATTCCCTGCACCTATGTTTACCCCCTCTCTCCTACCTAAGTCTTCCACCCCCACCAAAGTTGATGTTCTCTCTCCCTCTTCCAGCTTAACTATAAGTACCCATACACCTCTGTAATTAATTTAATATGTTTTTATTAGCCCTGATGAAGGTTCGGGTTGAACTGAAACCGGTTGGTTATAAATATATACAATAAAGTGGTATTCAAACAAAGTTATTTTATTTTAATTATTATAGGATAGATTTTGTTGCAACTGCAAGCACTGTAAAGATAAAAGAGAGAAACAGTATTTCAGATAACAGGACACAAAGATCTATAACATACAGCGTGCAAATAAAATAAGCATTATATTTATATTAACACAATTTGTGTGTACTTCAAAGTGACAAAAGGAAAGCAAACTAAATAAATACATAAAAGAGAAAATAGACAGTTTTGGTGTGCTTACTCTTGAACTTATGCCAAGAGATAGTCATTGAACTGTGTAAAATCTAAATATATATATATATATATTATAAGAGAAGCAACTTCCTTGAGTAGCTGCATTGCCTTTATTGGATTATTTTTAGTTCTGGATTAAAACTCGCTAAAGTGTTTGCCAAAAAATATTTTCAACATGACTTATGCGGCTATCACATATGAAGGTTGCACGGCAAAAAAAGGATCACAGAATTTTTGTGATTTAAATGCCAATTTGTTCTACAGAAAATGTGCTGAGGGATGGTATCATTAAAACTAGCAAAATTTATTTAATTGCTTCATAAATAAAGGGAGAAGAAAGTGCAGGCAAGGCAAAAATCACGTCATTGTGTATAAAATTGTACATTTCATCAAAAACTTAACAAAAATGAGCTCAACACAAATTCATCACTATACCGTTCATACATTTTCCATGTCAGCAGTAAGCACTGACAATACAACATTCAAACTATCAGCGACACATTTCCTTTGTGCTTTTACGTTGCACATTTTACTTGCTCAGAACCCCAACGGTTCTCAATCTTCGAGTACACCAGATTCGTATTTCTTTGTTTATTAACTAACTAGATATGGAGGAAACAACTAAGAATAAAAAAGGTCAAAAAAGTTTTTTTCTGAAAATGGCCAAACATCTTAACACACATCTGTTCATTACTACCCTTTGAGGTACTAAATGGAAACAAAAAATAATTTTATCATTCTTTTCCTGGAAAATTTATGTTACCTGAGATGTCATACGAAGATTTACTTTCCGTTAACTAAAGAAAAGTTTAAAGATATTAAAGCATTTGCACAATTTTGTAGACCCCCAAGCAGCACACTATTTGAGAAGTATTCCACATCTCTAGACGGCCTCCATGGTCGAGGGGTAAGGCTCTTGACTGGCAAGCTGGAGGTCGCGGGTTAAAATCCCGGCGTGTGCAAGTAAATTTTATTTGATTAATTTGTGTTATTTCAAAAAGTTATTCATTTAAAATAATATATAGTATATATTATTTAGGCACGTTCCAGAGTGAAAGATACTCTCAATATCACCCTGGTGTAAGACCACCATTCAGTATAGAAACGTTGCTTGAAATGGCTTTAGCCCTGTTTGGTGCCTAGATCTGATTAGCTAGGTACTCCCCCACTTTCCTCTTCAACATCTCCTCCCCACTACCTTCTGCCTCACAACATACCCCAATTGGGTATGCCAGTCTCACTGGCTCCAGACGGTTGGGACTCTTATGTGGCATAATAAAAAATAAATCAGCTGGTTTTTGCATATTTAAGGATTTCAATTAGTATGATATGTTTTTGTAATTTTTTTCCCCTTTTATTAAATTAAAAATAAACGAGAAATCAATGCATAAATTCTTTCGCTTAATATAACCAATTTTCCAATCACGGACAATTTCATTCGTCTTTTACTCTCCTGCAAAACTATCATTTTGTCAATGAGCCTGTTTCTGCCGTGTACCGTGTACCCATCATATATGATTCATGCCACACTAAATCCCAACAGCAATATTCGCAGAGCAATACAAGAATCCGTTTAAAGGGTTTGTGACTAACAAATTTTCAATGTGATTTCTACTACATAAAAGATAAACACAATTGAAAGATTAAAAAAAAAACACAACCCTTACCATAAACACAATTGAAAGATTAAAAAAAAACACAATCCTTACCATAAACACAATTGAAAGATTAAAAAAAAACACAACACTTACCATAACTTTGGCGTAACCCAAGTTTCTTGTGTAGGTGATGAGAACTTTATTCTGTGGATCAACAATGCTTTCTTCCACAATCTTTACTGATTTAGCGTGAAAAAATCTGAAAGAAAATATGCCTTATTAATAAGTAAATTGAAAAGTTGCTAAATCGGGATTGAAGTATAATTTGTATAGTATTGGAAGCGACAAGCCAGAAGAGTATATTAACACACTTGAATATGCCATCAGATAAGATGAGCCGTCTATCTATCTATATAAATAAAGAAGAGTGTGGCGGAATCATGGGTGTATATAAAGGGCGGTTTAGGGGGTTCAAACCCCCCCCCCATCAGCCTTAGTATTGCGAAGGAAAAAAAGAATAGTACTCGTAGATTACATGTCTCTTTTAACAATATGACATAAATAATAAGTAGAGGTATCTAAAATGTTTCTAATAAATTTCCAATAATACAGAAATTACAATCTCTAAGTTAGAACCTACTTATAACGGGGCTATCGCTCTTTCCAAAATTACTTGGTGCCTACCTTTCTCCCCATTTGGGAACCCTGTTGGTTTTCGTAAGCAGCCTCTTTGTATGGAGTTTTCCTTCTTTCAGCTCTCGGCAGACGACATCTTCAGAGAGGACGTGCTGACTGGTAACACCAAGGAAAATGATTACCAAAATGTATATATTCATTATGTCACCAATCGGCAACACTAGTAAAAATGATTTAATTCATTCATAATGTTACTTGTACGACAGGTGTCGGCACCGCCATCTTTTATTAATACAGGCCGTGCTTAGAAAATGAACTGACAGTTAAAGATTTGCTTTCAGACTTTGGCACTGGGTTTAGCAGGGTTATTAACAGGTACTAATCCCTGCTACTAACCTTTACCAACTACACTAATATATATACTAACCCAGTGCAAAAGTCCGAAAACAGGTGTCTTCAACATGTATAAAAATAGACAATCAGGTGTGTTGAAAAAATAATTATATTGGTTATTATGAAACATACTGATTCAGCTGTCTGTGCTTGCGTTAATTCTGGTTCACAATGTGTCATTTTCAAATAAGTTGTGTGAAGAATTCAGGCAAGCGATAAAGTACCTACCTACAATATTAAAACATTTCAAAAATTGGAACTGATTTATCAAGACTTCAAGTTCAGTCTATCCCGTGATTTTTCATAGGTCTGCGCTAGTTATTATAGTAATAAGCAATAAGTGGAAAATATGTATTTTACTATTGGTCAACTGACCCAAATTAGAATCATTATTACATAATATTAGTGCCATTAGAACTTGACCCATTTTTTTTATGAACACGATTGTCTAGAACCTGTGAGGTTAAGACATTCCCAAGAGGTTGAAAGAGCATGGCTTTTAGAATTAGTCAGGTCTCTATTAATTATTTTTTGCATGTTTATATCTGTAGATGGAGACACTAACAGCTTTGCCCAGTGAAATAACAACTTTTATATTTTAAACCTTGGATGTTACAGTGGTCATTAACTGCATTTGGTAATTATTTACCTACGACTACCGTTTGAGAAAATATTCCGTACGAGACACTATTTTGACACACCGAGTTCTCGCATACTTCGCGTTTGTTTGTGTAGTGGCAGTGTAGGAAACATGAAAGGCATAATCGGCATAATAGACAATTTTTCGAGATTGCTAGACACGCACCCGTTAATTGTTAGGCGATCAACTTTGATACCAAACATCAGATGAATTTAGTTTCTTAATATTTAAAGGTTTACTACGATTTTTTTAAAATAAAACGTTTTCATTTTAGGTAAGGTTGGGTTATTATAGGTTATTACAGGTTAGATTAGGTTATGTTGGATTATTATATGTTAGATTAGGATAGATTAGGTTAGGTTAGGTTGGATTATTATAGGTTAGATTAGGATAGGTTAGGTTAGGTTAGGTTGGATTAATATATATGTTAGATTAGGATAGGTTAGGTTAGGTTAGGTTGGATTAATATATATGTTAGATTAGGATAGGTTAGGTTAGGTTAGGTTGGGTTATTATAGGATAGTTTAGGTTGGATTATTATAGGATAGGTTAGGTTGGATTAGGTTGGGTTATTATAGGATAGTTTAGGTTGGATTATTATAGGATAGGTTAGGTTAGGTTAGGTTGGATTAGGTAGAATTAAATCACAAACCAGTCTATTCAAACCTAGCGTAGCCCACAAACTACTTGAAAACTGGGATACAACTCTAAAGGGGACGCGAGCAGGCGTTATTAAAGGGGCATTTTTTTGTAACAGGAAATAACATGGAAAATAGGTATTAGAATTAAATCACAAACCAGTCTATACAAACCTAGCGTAGCCCACAAACTACTTGAAAACTGGGATATAACTCTAAAGGGGACGCGAGCAGGCGTTATTAAAGGTTTCCCAACATTTATAGTAACTTTTAGTAATAATTTAATAATATAACTAAATTCAAGTATTAATTCAAAGTAATCATTCCATATTTACCGTGAAGCGGAATTCGTAACCTTTACCAAAAAAACCTTTCCTTAATACGTTAATTTTAATAAATAATTTTTTATTTACAATATTTTTTTGTATAAATAACTTAACACATCATTTAAAAAAAATGTTTTTCATTGTCTATGATATAAAAAACCGTTTTGCCATATAAATTTTAACAACTATCCGATTGTGTTTTTTAATTGTTATGTTGGCAGTGCCCTACACTACGTAATAACAAACGCGAAGTATGCGAGAACTCGGTATGTCAAAATAGTGTCTCGTACGGAATATTTTCTCAAACGGTAGTCGTAGGTAAATATTTACCCTGCATTTTTGACAGTTCTTATTAGAACTTTAAAAAAAGTGAGGTTAATGGTCACAGTAAGACCAATGACTAAATAAAATACCATAAGAAAGTAAAACACATAATAACTCAATTAGTCCCCTGAACATTAAACATAGGTAAAGTCATTACAAAACCGAGAAGTGGGTTTTTACCAAGCAATACCGAAGGTATCTCAATAACATATTATATTTGGTTAAAGCGGTCACCTATCTAAACGCCGACTTTTCCATTATGTTTCCCAATCACATTATCACTTGGCAAGACCTATACCGGCCGTCAACGAGAAAAAATTAAAATTTGAGAGTGAGGAGAAATATTTAAAGAGTGACCCATTTAATAATAGAGTGTGCCATAAATAACAGGATTTTAGTTGAAGAAATACATTCGGATATTTGACACAAATGCATATTTCACTGTTTAGGTTTAGTCTCATAATTTCCAAGTACCTATTTATTTACAATATCATATTACTCACCTTGAACTCTGGCTTTGGTATTAGCATTGGCGAAATGCGATATTGATGTCACGAAAATAAAGTTATATTAATACTAGCTGACTTGTACCCGACGTTGCCCGACTACTTTCAATAAATATAATATCCATGTATAATATATATAAACCTTCCGGAAGAAATTCTCTAAATGAAAACCCTATCAAACTCCATTGCATAGTTTAGAAAAACTAAGCACAAACAGACAGACGCGGATAGTGAACTATTTAGAGATACCAATGCATTGTCACGCTTACAAATTTATTAAAAGTTTATCAGGAAACGGCCTGTAATCCCGTTTTTAGTTCATTATGATCTGGGATGTTCCCGAACGTTCCAGACTAATCCCGAACATTCTACAACATTCCAGGATGTTGTGGAATGCTCTCGAATGATCTTGAAATTTATAGAGGCTAAGCTTCCAGCCCTTATATCTTCAAGAGCACGCCCTTCAGGTTAAAACGGGAACCTTCTTCATGGATGGGGGACAACAGGGCTGCCACACCATATAACTCCCTTGATCGTACCAGACTCATTTCTGAGTTTTAGAAGCATGCACGTAAATAAAAGTACTTTTATAATATATATTGATTATGATGTAAATGAAGGTAGTGAGGGAAAACATACCTTTGAGGGTTAGGATATCTCTTCCAATATCCGCAAGCAACTTGATCCCAGCTGAAGTTAAATATCGTCGTATGTTCAAAATATCTGGCCATTGTTACTTTCAATACAGGTTTATTGATTAACAAAGCACCACAAACAATTTTGTTCGGAAATATTGACGTTAAGGTACACCATAACAATTTTGCAATTGGCCTGAAACAACAAATATTAATTTAAAATCACATGTCAACAAAATATCACCTTTTTGATAGATGGTGGACGTGCTTTTGGTGAGGTACAAAGTGTACGATGATAACAATGGAAAACAAAGGCGCACTTTCACGTAAATGTTGAAGAAAATCTACAAATAGCGGCACTCACAGTAATTCTAGTACATTATAGCCGAATTTTCACAAAGTTTATGGTTTTTTGCGAGATATAAAGCAAACACGGTCGCTCATTGACAGCATAATTTCATGGGCGAAAAGCAGCTAAAGCTGTTCTCCCACTCACCATAAAACCGTAAGAGCCTACAGGTTGTCAGGTAATATAAACCTTCAGTCACATATCCATAACACATAAACTTGCCGAGGCTGTAGAAGTTCCCATAACATGGCCTGCGATGGCCTGTCACTACGTCCACCAAACCCGGTTACCGCACAATTCGCATTAAGGATGTAACCACTTTAACGTCACCGTGAGGTGTAATCGATACTTTGGACAAAATCGATGTAATATAATAAAATTAGATATAGTAAGAACAATGAAATGGCTTTTGTGTTGGTATTTGAATTATATTTATAACTACCATATAATTGGGAAACACGCCGAACACGCGCACAACATGTGTACACGGTTGGCATTTGTCACATGAGAATGGGCCACTTCCACGACTCGTTCTGGAGTCCAACAGCTCAGCTGTGTAACGATTTGCCGGCCTCTGTGTTTTCTACTTTCTACAACATGGGTTTCTTCAAGACCCGTGTTCACTCCTTCCTCTCCTCAAAAAGACCCTTCACACAGCATTCCCAGAGATGACATAGGCTCTGAGAGAAATTATTTTCCACCGGGCCTCCTGTATGGAGTTAATGTAAAAACAGTGAACTAAGTACTTATATTTGTAACACCTGTTACTGAATTCAATAAACATAATGTAATTTTCATCGTATACTTTAAAATATTATAGAAAGTTTCGGGAACTTTCATCCCATAGTGCAAAAATGAATAAACACAAATATGTAAATTATAATATGGAATTAGTAGTAAAAATTTGAAAAAAAACAAACAAATTTTGTAAGTTAAAACGTCTAAAATCAATAATAGGTGAATTAAGAAGATTTTAAGCTAAAAAGCTTTCTTTTTTAAAGTTGATCAAATGATTGTTGAAAGAGGGTTCATGTTAGACTTGTCAATATGCTTTGAAGTGTAATTCAACAAAGAATTGATCAACTAAAACGTAAATATCTGAACGAGGTAATATCGAATATTGTCAACTGCAAATGGAATATTGTAAACTGAAACCCAAACTAATTTAT
Source organism: Hesperophylax magnus (assembly GCA_026573805.1). Lineage (NCBI taxonomy): Eukaryota > Metazoa > Arthropoda > Insecta > Trichoptera > Limnephilidae > Hesperophylax > Hesperophylax magnus. Next base: position 3,176,633 of record JAIUSX010000091.1, on the reverse strand, counting down.
CATATTTATTATTAAAATCAAGAAATTTGAACGTACCTACTGTCATTATAAATTTATATATTTGTTACATAAATAGTAGCTACTTCAAGAACATACGGCGATGCCGCTGGTAACACTGTTTTGATTACGGCGATTTCTCAAAATATGCCAAAAGAATCGAGTCTAACATCCGGTCAATCAATTTTTAAGAAAAATGGCAAAAACTTATGATTACTTGTTTAAACTATTGTTAATTGGAGATTCAGGAGTCGGCAAAACGTGCATATTATTTAGATTTTCAGAAGATGCTTTCAATACCACGTTTATATCGACTATCGGTGAGTCATTTTGAAAGTACATTCAAATGCATCTTGGTAAAGGTTAATTTACGTTTGACGAAATCATTGCATTAATCCTTACTTATCTTATAAACCCTTCGAGATTTTCTATTGATGGTATTCGTTCAGTTGTTTTTTCTAAGAAAATGACTAAACATGAAAATAATGTTTTGGGATGACAGATCATTGTATGTATACATTCCTCAACATGAAACGTCTACATGTTTTTAATAATTGATTTTAATTGGAATTAATGAGTACTGATTCACCCAAACCATGGCCAATTTTAAGCAATGGAATTTATTATGTTTTAACAAAATAAAAATGTATTTAGTGTTGTGTGTTTCTTTGTTGTTAATCTTACATACTACATAAGATTATCATAATTTATTGTAATTACGTCTTTGGTTTATTTCAGGCATAGATTTTAAAATTCGAACTATAGACCTTGACGGAAAAAAAATTAAATTACAAATATGGTGAGTACTTGGATTATTATTAATTTGCACATTTTTGACTTGTGTATGACAAAGCATAATTTTGCTTACTACTAACATACCTACATCAACATGTAATAATTTTGGCCAATACTCAAAATTTTTAAAATTAAGATGATAAGATTTATCTTTATGGCTTTATAATAACATTTAAACTTCCTGATACAGATAAGTGTCATATTGATGGAAGTAGTAATATTTTTGGATTACCGACACAGAAAAAATCCTTTTCCCGGATCATTTCTTCAATGAAAATCAACCTCTGTGTTAGTCATATTTCCGCTTTCTGAGATGGACAGATAGTCTGACAGCTATTTCACGCAAACAGATTGCTTTATAATATGGTTGTAGAGCCATTTCCATATTTTGGAACGGTCATGTTTTATTTCTACAAATGTTGGGACTATTTGCATCAATGGGTATTTTCGGATGTCTTACCCAGCGATGTGAGCAACGGAATCCTCTAGATTTTATAAGGCTAGATTTTTTAATAGCCATATTATGTATTTTATCAATGACTATGTTTTTAGAAATCAGATATAGACAGTGCTTCCTCTTTTCCTACTTTATAATTTATATTTATAATTACTACTTTTAAAGATAAAGGGGATGGTTTTTGGAAATCTCATGTGACAGTTACCTTCCTCTTGTTTTGAAAGTCAAGTGTGAAAAATTTCATCAATGTCTGAATAAAACTGTGGATTTGTATGATAAACAAAGCCATGCCTCCCGCAACAGACATTCTTCTTTATTGACTGACCCTACGCTCAATAGTGCATCGTAAAGTAGCAGAGTGCTAAGTAGACTTCGATGTTTTAACTCAACCGTTTGGCATTTCAACTGTCTGTAAATTTGTTTGTTCAAGCAAGCCTTACTTTGAAACGATGGCTAACTTTGACTAGCTGGCTTTTTACTGATGTGCGTTTTCGAAAATCTTAAGATTATAATGAATGTAATTGTTTCTTGTAATGTTTACATCTCTCTGTCTACTTATCCAGGGACACGGCGGGCCAGGAGAGGTTCCGTACGATAACGACGGCATACTACCGGGGTGCTATGGGCATCATGCTCGTGTACGACGTGACAAATGAGAAAAGTTTTGAAAACATCAAAAACTGGATCAGAAATATCGAGGAGAACGCCAGCGCTGATGTAGAAAAAATGCTCCTCGGGAACAAATGTGATCTCAATGACAAGAGACAGGTAAGATTACACACTTTAATAGGTAATTTCTAGTGCTTTTTATTTCTGCCTACCCTTGGAGAGAAACTGTGAGAAGATACAACTTAGCTAGTTAAATTTAGATTGTTTTTTTTTAATATCTCAACCCCAAAGTAGCCAAATAACCACTCTATGTGGATAGATACTCACTGAGGGAGCTTGATAGTCAATGCCACCTCAGGTAGACCTGAAGCTATGTAGAATTTGAACGGCTGGCTATAATATCTGTATTATTCAGGCCGGCGCGAAACTCTTCGGCAAGTTTATAATTTTTTTTTTCATATAATTTCGAATTATGTTCGACTTTGAAATTAGTTTTTTTTTGGTAGTCACATGTATTTCGAATTAACGGGTTCTTTTTTATTTATTTTTTTACATTAACCACACACAGTAGGCCCTGAGGATAATAATTTAGTTATTAAGAATAATTTCCTCCAGGGCCTATGTCATCTTGGGGATGCTGTGTGGGGGTCTTTTTGAGGAAAGGAAGGAGAAGAAGTTCTGGGAAGGCAAAAGGTATGTGGCGTGGGTAGGAATCTAGGGATCAATGTATTCAGGAGTGATGGACATATGAATATATCCCTCCCACTGCGACGCAAGTATGGGTCGAGAGACCGGCTGGAGAGGTAAGGGTCTCCCCAAATCAGCCTCTGCCGATCTGGCCCGCCATGCAGCTGGTGGGCAGGCGCATCCTGAATACACCTCACCTGATGAACCCAGGTACCCCTGCTAAATCACCACACGTAGCTAACCACTTGGGCTGACCTATGGCAGAGGTTTTGGTTATCCAATAAATTTGTTCCGGGGCGGCTATACCCAAACCCGCCTCCCAAATAAACTCCGAAGTAAACATTTAAAAAATATATAGTTTCGGTTCTTTTCCAGGTATCAAGAGAACGTGGGGAACAGTTAGCAGTGGAATATGGAATTAAATTTGTTGAAACCTCAGCCAAGTCCTCAGTCAACGTTGAAGATGCCTTCTTCACTCTGGCGAGGGATATTAAAGCTAAAGTTGAGAAGAAATTGGTGAGTAACTACTTTGATAAAACAAAACTGTTATTCCAGTGTCGCCGTTATTCAACTCCTTTTATTCCTACAGTAAAAGTTTTTAAATTTGAATTTGGAATTTCATGATGATTAGTCCTTTTATCTTTTAATTTATATCCTGTTGAATAACATAAAATAAATGGTGAATTCTCCTGGTGATAAATAAAATACCTATTATTGAAATAGGGACTATTATTATGATGTGTCATAATAATGAGAATGTGTCATGGAAAACGTTATGGAAGGTCCAACAGTATTTTGCTTACTGCAGAAGAAATACTGAAGCAGCTACGAGTTGAACGCCGTTTGCTCCCCGACAATTTCCGATTTGATTAGTTTATGCTTTTGAAAAATTTATAGAGGACAAAATCAGAATCGCTTGCGCTAATAATATTGTATATTCTACTTTTATTTCATGAAGTCGCTTCTAAAAAATTTGTTTTAAATATTTTACCTACGCATGTCAAAATACATTTTCATTCAACATTTCAAAAATGAAATTATTTGACATTTTCAAAGGAGCATCATTATTTCTCTGAAAACACCTCGTGATTATATATTTTTGTTCAGGGTATTTACATATTCAGATTTATGTAGAAATAATAAAACCAGCTTATATATTTGTATAAATAAACATATTTATATATTTTTTTACAGTAAAGTTGTCTCCCAAATGGCAGATAATATGTATATTTTTTCACTGTAAAGTTGTCTCCCAAATGCCAGATAATATATATTTTTTTACAGTAAAGTTGTCTCCCCAAATTAGATATGATATACATACATATTTTTAGATAAACTTAACTATTCTGGGGAAACATCTTGCAATATAAATAAGAAATGTACATGAATATTAATAATTATTATCTGATAAACGGAAAACAATCGAAAATAAAATTGTAGTTTTTATTCATATATTTAAGCAAAACTTATCATGGCAATTTTGGCACAGATCTGCGTATTTTCAACCGCCTCAAGGGTATTCTGAGGATTTTCTGCTCTGGTTTTCAACAAGCTTTTTTTTTATCAAAGTCTGTATTAAATAATGTAATTTTATACTGCTGCCTTGTAGATGTGGTCAGGAGATAAAATGTTAGTTCTAATCACTGCTTGGTTAATACTTATGATTAGTAATAGAACTTTCTACTATCAGTAAATTGTGATATGTATGCGCCTGTATTTATGTAAATACATAAAATGGGCTTAGAAATAATTCCACTGTAAGTAAATATGACTGACGATAAGAGATTTTAATCTATGTGTGTGATTAAATAACATATTAGGACACACCTACTGCAAGACTTAATAATTTTCATTCATTTGGTTTACTTTGAAAATGCTGGAATTATTACAAAATATAGACAAATTGAATGACACTTTATCAATGTAATAATATATATGTAAAGAATTTATTAATAACATTTCCAATGTTTGTAACTAATCTATTGTATTTTATATTGAAATTAATACAAACTTTTCTTTTTCTCTTCTCCCGCACACAATTTCCGCTCTACAGAAGGTAAAATTCGTTTGTATATTTATGCTTTGGAAATGCATCCATTTTTTATTTTTTATTTGGCTGCCCAGTGATTGCATTCAAAGCATTAGGTCTCATAGCAAATACTATAAACCGACAATTGAAACAATTAAATGTTTGTGATTGTTATGAAGCAAACGAGAACTACAATAATAATCCTTGTAAAGTTTTCTTTATGTAATAATTTGTTGTTTTTAAGAGGGTGAGTTTGGTAGTTCTCGTCAGCTTTACCAGATGGCATTGCTAAAATATGTTTATTGATAGTTTCATAACTTGTCATACAGTATTTGCTCAAAAAAATTTTCATCCATCTCCATAACTTGTAATAAATTTATTTATGTCCTAAAATTGTACTTAATTTTGTGTTTCGATGTCAGTGAGATAAACATGTTTCTTTCTTTGTTATTGTTGTGATTTTTAATGCATGTTAAATATTTTAATTCAGTTTTTTTTTTCAGTTTGGCTTCATTAATTTATTTTATTGAGAACTTATTTTGTCAAAATACCTTTTCAGTTTAAAAAATGTTAAAGTTTACATCCTTCATCCCTTTTGGATGTGATTATTTTTAAGTCATTTTGCATGATTTCAAGCATGCATTATATCGGAGATTGGAGAATAAATATTCTTCAAACGAGAATCATAAACTCCCCATTAAAATTTTACACCGTTTCACTACAGTTACTTTGGGAAATCATTTTTTTTAATATATATTTTCAATTGCATGCATGTCTCAATGTAATTTATAATTACACACGTTATGAAGAACAATTTATGTAATTTTATATCTTGATATTTTTAGTGAAATAAATCGTTATCTTAAATCTTATCTGATTGGCCACCCAGATTAATTTTATTTTGTATCTAGAGTTCCAACTGCCTGGAGCCATTGGAAATATGAAGTACTTGGCTAGTTAAATCTGGTCATCAAGCATAGTTAAGCAACTCTTGGACTCTGAATGCTGGTGATACTTAAAGTTAACATCCATGAGAGTTGAACCATCATCTTGCTTGCACATGTATTTACATAATTACATATTAGAAATGTTTCCTATGACAGCTGTAATGCCATTACATTAAGGTTTATCTTATCCTAATGCAAAGTTAAATGCATTTACTTGCGGCACGTTCGAGTGTAAGACCAGCATTCAGAATTTAAATGTTGCTTGAAATGGCTTTATCCATGTTCGGTGACCAGATCTGAATAGCCATGAGTAACTGAGTATCCCCACCTTCCCCTTCCCCATCTCCATTCCCTAACAACATACCCCAATTGAGGATGCCATAGTCTCACTGACTCAAGACAGTTGGGAACACTTGGGACTCTCGTTCGGTATTTACGTTTAAAAAAAAGTGGGGTTGTTCGACTGACTAGAATTACGCCATCATATTATCTATGTTACCATTATGTTTTTAGGAGGCCAGTAATCCATCCGGCGGCAAAGGGGGTCCCGGGGGCGGGCAGCAGCTGCGCCTAGAGCCTCAGCGCAGGTCCCCCACCTGGCTCTCCCGCTGCTCCCTGCTCTGACACCGCACCCCGCATCACCACCCACTCCACCCATCATACCCATCACACCCGCCTGCCGCTTGATCACCACCAATGTCGGTAAGATGCAAACAACGGGTGACTCTCGCAACTTGATTACACTTCTTAACGTTTCAGATTCAGTTCATATTATATTATTATACATAATGGTAATTGTTACAATTCATCTCGGAACTACCTTTTACACGCTCCTGCGTAAATTCACATTTTAATAATGTAATTATTATTATTTTTAACTTTAGAATCTCATAAATCCGGCACTACATAACATATAAGTCCTGATGGTGCTTGATTATTGGAATTGCCAGATTATTAGATTTGCCGGATTACTGAAATTGACAGATTACTGGAATTGTCAGATTACTGGGATTGTCGGATTACTGGAATTTCTGGGTTGCTAGCCAGTCAAGTTTTATGGGTAGTAGCAAAATGTGATGTTTTCTATTGCTTACAAAACAATCTCTTTTGAACGTATTGTTTTCTAAGATTCTTTTAAAAATTCTGACCCTGACTTGGTAGTGCCGGACGTCTGAAGTGCCGGAATAGTAAAATTATACTGACATCATTAAATTTTTACACTGTAAACAATGTTTTCAATTTCAGTGTAGCCATAAAAATAATTCTGCGTAAATCAGTCACCCGTTGTCACAATAACAAGTTAATTAACATTTTGATATAATATTGTATTCAGGGTAATGCTACTGTACTCTTCATTGTGGGATGGCACTATCTGTCCTTATAATAATATTGTAACTACTTGTATTGTACGTTAGTTTATCTATCTGGAAAAATAAAGACTTGTAAGTACATTATGCATGCATTAAAATTTAACAATCACCTCGATATTGATAATCATCTCTCACAAGGGAGAAACTTAATGATTTAAATGTAAACCAAAAGTCTGCTTTCGATTCCAGTTTCATTCATATAATTGTAAATCTTTCATTACATCATAGATCAATTCAGATTATGCCTGTTCCTCTGTAAATTACTTTAACCCTCCTAAAAATACATTTTATAAAATACATAGACAGTTACTAATTTTAAAAATACAAACTGGAAACATTAGGTTGAAATTTCAATGTGATTGTCATTCCATAGTGTGTGCCGAGAAGTTACCAGAAGTACTGCTATGTAGATTGATACAACTTATTACTGATAGTTGTGCAGAAACTAGTGTGTTTTATCATTCGGTTCAAAGTTATCAATACTGTATTAATATCCGCAGCGTATATTTTTCAATGAACACAGATTATTTCAAACTTAGTTTTTTCCAGTTTTATTCCAATCACTTTGTAATGCCGCAATTGTGTGAAATTCATGTATATTTATGCAAATTTAAGTGAACCAATCGGTGCAATGGATGTTTTGGGGAGGATTTTTTAACATTTTACCCTGGAAACCCTGTGATTATGTCTAATTCATCATATAAAAAAAATTATGTAGAATAATTTATATTTTATAAGGACGCTTACAAAACTGAAGTTCATCGGACTTTCAAACTAATGTTCATTTTACATTACTCTTGACGATTGAGTGGCAGAAGATTTTGCCATAATATGACAGTAAACAATACATAGTTTATATTCATCTATGACCCGTGCTTCTGTCTAAAACAATAAATTTCAGTTCAGTTTTGTTTGTCGACCTACGAACTTGATATTGTCGGTATTAGTTAAATGTTTATTATTATTATAATTTACTATAAATGGGATGAGAACTTGTAATAATTAAATAGTTATTCATAATGCAAAGGGCGGTATAAAATAAGTATACTTCTAACTATTTTATTTGAAGTTCCTTGTAACAATACTGCTGCAAGTTTCTTACGGGGTTTTATTGAATATTTCAAATATTTGGCTTGTATCATTAATTTTTGATGGTACTGTAATTAATTTGTGCGGCAATTTAGGAATGTAAACCTTGATATAATATAACATACCTATTGTCAATTATTATTATACATATTCAAGAAATTTGTAATTCACTGACGTATTATAAAATTATTTTATTTAACTATGTATTCTTGTGCAATATGTATTTTATATTTTTAGAGACTCTTAAAATTTTTTAACAATATTCAAAATTAACACAATGTTTGCAATTCAATGAAAAATTTATAATTCTTGTGTTTTATTGCTTTGGGTCTCTAATATTCACAAATGAATGAATGGATGTATCTCCAACAGAAGATACTTTCTTGTCTACTTTCAGGTAACCCCAATTCATGTCATGATATTATCATTGTAAGTTATGAGACAAGAAATAACATACTGGCAGGCAAATAAGAGTCTTGTGTGCATGCTTCATAAGAATCAAACTATTATAACTACAGTGTAAAACACTGAGAGTGCACTATTTTCTGGTTACGTTATTTTTGTTCTATGTTTTGTTATTATTTTCAAAAACTTTATATCAGAATAATTGTAATAATTAGAATTTAAACATTGTTTTGTACTTATAAGTCCATTGCGGAATACTTTTGACAATATGCTTCAACCTTTCATCACTATCATTGGATTATGGGAACTGAATTCTTGAGGATGTAACATAAATTAAGATGTGGCCGCCGTATAATTTTATAATATTTGTAACTCAATGTCTAGTTTGGTTACTTTCCTGCAGACCCCAAGTTGGCTACTGTCATGTCATTTTTTGGAAGCCATTGTCGAATTTAGTCAATGTATGACCCCAAGATGGCTGCTGATGTCCAGCTTATTTGCTTTCTCGCCCTACAATGGCGGCCGCCTTGAGACATTGGTTTTATTAAGTGAACGATGCAGTACGACCTCTGGCGCTCGTTATCATTGCACACTCATTCAGAGGATAAATAGTGTGTTTGGATGAATCAGAATCAGAGTTGGTTGCTTCTAACAATCAGTTTGTATATTATTACAAACTGTGTGGAACATTACAATAATATAAATACATGTAAAATCTTTTCAGATGTACCATAATTTTTTAACCACTCCTAAATAAAGGATAGCTTTGAACGGCACAATTTAGAAACTGACTATTTATAACATAAAATCTGGTAACTGACTGCATGTGTGTTTCAAAGGTATTATGATGACACTTACATGTATATTATATATATATTGAAGGTATATTTTTAATTTTACATGATGTAAAGTAATTAATTTAAATAAAATTTTAATGTTTTTTTATGAAGAATTGGCTTTTATTATGTTATTAATATTTTAATTGTTGATTGTTTTTATTGTGTATATGGAGACTCCCGCAAGCGCTAAAGCCATAGGCCCTTTGTGTTGTTATCGAGACTCCCGCAAGCGCTAAAGCCATAGGCCCTTTGTGTTGTTATGGAGACTCCCGCAAGCGCTAAAGCCATAGGCCCTTTGTGTTGATATGGAGACTCCCGCAAGCGCTAAAGCCATAGGCCCTTTGTGTTGATATGGAGACTCCCGCAAGCGCTAAAGCCATAGGCCCTTTGTGTTGTTATGGAGACTCCCGCAAGCGCTAAAGCCATAGGCCCTTTGTGTTGATATGGAGACTCCCGCAAGCGCTAAAGCCATAGGCCCTTTGTGTTGATATGGAGACTCCCGCAAGCGCTAAAGCCATAGGCCCTTTGTGTTGATATGGAGACTCCCGCAAGCGCTGAAGCCATAGTCCCTTTGTGCTATCTCCCATAGTTCACCTTGTTCCTTTGCCTAGCCATTTGATTTCGTTTGGCCATGTCTCCTAGTTCTGTAGAATGGCTCCACAGGTATCTAATGGTATGTGTATAAATTTGCGAACTGAAACGCGAGCCGAGCCACGAATTACGGGAAAGAAACGAAGCACCGGAAGTGGTGTTTCACACCATATGCAGTTGCTTTGTTCCTTTCCCATAAGTTGAGGTTCAGCTCGGCAGTTGGGCTCGCGTATGTATACATAGCATAAGCTGTCTTCCCGTCAAAGCAAGACATTGACGCCATAGATGGATCAGTGCTTCTTCATCCTATTCACATTTCTTACTGCTATTGGTGCTATTGATATACATACAATTAAACTTGATTTTTTTTCATAAAAAATAATAATATTGTGTAGTAAAGGTAACAGTAAAATAATTTTATTTAACAATGTATGTATATTTACATGGTTCAAGTATCGAACAAATGGGAAAATGTTTGGTTTCAGCAAATTATTTGATCAACTTTTTGCTGTTGAGTTCGACTGCCATCTCCTTCTTTTGATCTTCTGTTAGTGGCCTCAGGGGCGGCCTCGGTGGTCCCACGGCTATCCCGGTTATCAGTTCCATGGCCACTTTCATTGTGGACACCCAATGTCCTGTAAAAGTAAAGGAATATGTATCTTTATTATTACCATTATGATGTATTTGACAGAAAAAAAGCTACACGGGGTGTAAGGGGGTAAAGTGCGCTAACTTTGGGATGTGATTCTACATGATGGTAGAAGCAAAAAAAATAAATAAGTTTTTTGAAATTCTAATGTTTATTTTCCCGTACTAAAATATTTTTCCATAGAAGAATATTTAACTTCTTCTACTTCTACCTTAAAACATTGGAGTTTCCAAAAAGTTAATTATCCTTTTTACTTCTAAAATCATGTAGGGTTACCCCCCACGTTAGCGCACTTTACCCCCAGACACCCTGTATTTTTTACGCTGGTTGTTAAGTTCAGTTAGGTATATCAAGGTACTGACGTTTTTTTTTTAGGTGTTTCAGTCTGTTATTTTTTTTCTATTGCTACAATTATCATGGGCCCTATATTTGGTAGTTCACCGAGCAATTCCTCAAATACGTGTTACATACAGGGTGTCCGGGGGTAAAGTGCAGTAACTTCGTGGGGGGATTCTACATGATCGTAGGAGTAAAAAAGATAAATAACTTTTTCCGAAATTCCAATTTTTTATTTTTCATACAAAAAGACATACCTGCTAAAAAGCCATAGTGTAGGTGCAAACTTACCCGATAAATTCGCAAGTGTGAACGTGGCAACGTTGCATATTTGTGAGTGGCGCGTATCCATGGAAACCGCATGTGAATTGTAAACAATAACAACACAGAGTTCGCCGTATGTTTTGATATTTTACCAAATTCAAAAAGAGAACTGCACTAAAATCACGTTACACTTTTTATTATAAAAAATATTAATAACTCATTGAACACTTAACTAATTTCATCGCTTTTTACTAATAGGCCACTTACATCATATTTTTTAATTTTTTTTTCCGGTTAAGGAAAATATTCTAAGACATTCTGTATTATTATTATTTTTTTAATCGTATTTTTGAAACCCTGGGGATTTTTTGAAAATTTCAATCCGAAAAATCAGACCTTTTTTATAAACCGGAAAGACGGGACATAATTTTATAGGTGAGAAAAAACAATGATTACATAGCCGAAAATCATTTAAAAAAAAAGAACATTTTCCACACGAATGACACAGCAGAATAACGAGGCATACCAAAAATATTACATCTCATAAATATTTTTTTCCTTGATCCATCTTATTGATCATAAATCATTATAATGTACAACGTCTATATTAATAAATCCAATGTAATATACTTGTACTTGTAAATTATAATAATAATAAGAATATTATAAAATTTGATTTTGATAAAATCAGCACCATAACCATTATACCTCTAAAACACGTACCGACATCTAAATTGTACGGGGTTCTCTTCACATCTGTCAAAAATTCAAACCAAATGAAAAGTTCGCAGAGAACAAACAATAAATCTAGTGAACGAATTCAAAAATTCTTAGATAAATTAAATTTTCAAAGTTGTTTACTCCGCCCGTCAAATTTTGTGACACATTACATTCAAAGCACGATTTACTAATAGCGGGGGGTGCAGGAGGGGGTGCGGGGGACAGTTTACCAGCTGACCGACTGAATTCGGGTGCCGGGGGTAGCGGGGATTAGTTACCGAGGGGGCGCAGGATGTAGATTTGGCAACGACGAAAAAAATAATGCCGTCTAGGCACGTCGGAGAAATTTTTCGTTATTAGCTTAAAAGTACATCTAAAAGTTGGAATTTCAGAAAAAGTTATTTATCTTTTTTACTCCTACGATCACGTAGAATCACCTCCCGAAGTTACTGCACTTTACCACCGGACACCCTGTATATATAAATAAATATATATAATTTATAAATGTGGGGTATCTTACCTATTTATAGAGGAGATCAATTCTTTGACCCGTTTATCATATACTCCATATTTATTATTACGTCAATAATTTTAAAAGATTATTATGATTATATAATAATAGAGATACCAGAATAATTATATATAACAGATCTGATAATAACACAATAATAAACAAACTTTTCACTTTACTGATCTAACGAGCTTTAGTGTGAAGTTTGCAATAAGTGACAAAAATGCACATAAACAAGAGGTTATTTTTTTAACTGTAAAACAAAAAAAAACTAATAATGTCAATGTCAAATAAGTTCCCTAACCCGAGGGCTGTATTATGAGATAATATTACCCGAGACGCTAGCTGACCCGTTGACTCAAGAGAAATATAATTACTAATTAATTCGCTGCAGCCCTTTCTTCAGAAATCTTCAGATACTTTCGATTCTCTTCATGCCGCACGCCGCCCGTTCAGTGACAATTTTTTCGATACATTTTTTGTGATCACAGTTTAGCGATGTACGCTAGGAGCTTCATTTCATACAAAATGACCATTCCCAAGCGGGGCGTTTAACTATATCCCCCGGAATGGTACGTACCTCGGGTTGTAGTCATCATAACTGGCGTGCGGGAAGCAAAACTTGTGTCCGCAATAAATTATTCTCAACCAAATTAATATATTTAGATAGATTTCATTTTTATTTTTAATATTTTGTTTAAAGATTGGGTGCAATTTTATAATTAAAATTATTATGTAGGAATACGATGAGCTGTTTAATGTTGTTCAGTTTTGTTGGTGGTTCAAGAGGAGTGAACGTTAGCGCAAGCCGCGCCTTAGGAAACGGCCTCTTGCTGTCTCCCTCCAGTTCAACTAGATCATCATGAGCCCTACAACACTTGTCTCCTCTAGGAAACGGCCTCTTGCTGTCTCCCTCTAGTTCTACTAGTTCATCATGGACCCTACAACCCTTGTCTCCTCTAGGAAACGGCCCCTTGCTGTCTCCCTCTAATTCTACTACCTTACTTATGATTGATAGAACATATATGTATAGAACAGATAAAGTAGCGGCTTGTCTGATAGTACGGGTAAAATAAGCTTTAATAAATGGCAAAATTCATGCATTCATAAAAAAATCCCAGTCTTCCCATAAAAGTGATGGAACACTCCCTAGGGGGTTGACCCTTATTATTTTTGAGTTGCTTTACTAAAAACCTGCCTTATCTCACCGAATATTGATATGTACTATGTATCTTCATTTATACTGCAAGAATGACCAAAATTTCACGACTGCATGAATTTTCACATTTATTTTATGCATTTTGATACTATTTTTAATGTATGTACTATTCTTTTTTTTATTAAATGTCAAAATTTCTGATGGAAATCACATTGCAACCTGAAAAAGATGTGCAAATTTCATCATGTCTAAGCTCACCATTTGAGAGTTGTAGCGTAATTTCCATAAAAAGCCAAGGAGCTTTGAAATACCAATTTTACTTATAGTGATTTGTTTTTGGGGTATTATGCCGTGTTGCGCTATCTCCTTCTTTAGCCAACATTTCGGACAGCATTGCAGTATCCATAATCAGGGCAGATGTGGCATAATACCCCAAAAACAAATCACTATAATACTTTTGGCCGAGAAAATCTCAAATCATACCATCAACTTTACTGTCAAAACATACTGACAGCGAAAACATTTGAGTTAAATTTGAAGGAGGATTACCGTTTCTGGTGATAATTTCGATGATCTCGTTGAGCTCGGCCTGCAGCACGTTAGCCTGCTTCATGTCATTGTCGCGGTGGACGTTGAGCAGGATGTCGTGCCCGATGGACGGTAGCATGTTGAAGGTAGTGCCGATGCTGGAGTCGAAACCCTGGGCGCCTGCCGCCACCAGCAACTGGAAATAAAAACAAAGTTAAAAATTTATTCTAGAAGTTCTTGTGTTTCAAAAAAGTCCCATCAAATTTTTTTTTGACCTTCAAAACAATGATTGTTGACATTTGAACAGTTCCCATTATAAGCCGATTGTCAGCCCGTTTCAACTTTTGATCAAGTCCTGATCAATTTTCAAATATTTATATTGGTCATGTTGTTATGTAGGGAATTAGATTTAAAAAGTTGGTTATGTTATACATATATAGAATATAGGATAATTCCAAACGTTTGGTATTAGGCTTGTGTAATGTATTGTTAACGATCAAGAATGCGTGTGCGTCTGCGCATTCGCCGCAAGTGCATGCGAGATCCATATGTCTTCACTGTTCTAACAAATGAATTGCCATTATGAGAGTAGTCTGTCGCCCCCATTTTATGGTTTCAGCCACTCGAGAGAGTGCCCTGAGAACACGTCATATGACTTTTACACATGCGTGGGAGTCTAGTACGGAGTTGCTAAGGTAAATGGTGTTTTTTATTTTAATGTGAAACTGCACAAGAGTTCCAAATGCTCCCAACCGTCTGTAGCCAGTGAGACTACGGCATCCCTAATTGGGTATGTTGTGAGGCTGAAGGTAATGGGGAGTGGAAGTACCTGGCTATTGAGATCTGGTCACCGAGCGTGGCCAAAGCCATTTCAAGCAACGTTTCAATTCTGAATGGTGGTCTTACACCAGGGAGATATCGAGAGTATCTTCCACTCTGGAACGTGCTGCAAATTTACTATTTTTAAATCAGTAAATTGTGAAATAACACAAATTAATCAAATAAAATTTACTTGTGCAAGCCGGAATTAGAAAGCGCGACCTCTGGTTTGCTAGTCGATAGCCTTACCCCTCAACCACGGAGGCCGTCGATGTAGAGGGAATCCTTCATGGGTGGAACGTATGTTCGAATATCAACGTTTTGGCTCTCTCGTTATTACTGTGCTATTATACATTTTTCTTATACTGTTCTTATATATCTAATTTTACCATAAATGTGCGTAAATGCACTAAGGCCGGGACCGCCTTTGGTTACAATAATTATATAGACGCGCTGTAGAAATCTGAAAGTGGCGAGCCAAAAGTAAGTCAATTGTAGTGCTTTCGATTTCGTAGTTTTAGTACTAAACTGCCACGCGTCGCGTAAGGTTGTGTGCTATCTCTATGTAAATTGCATTAAAAAAGTGCCAAATTCCCCATGAGTGTGATGAGAAAATGTTTTCATTCCTCGGCAAACACTAGTAAATAAGATTCACTCGTAAAAATACACAATTTATTTTATTATTATAAAAAATACAAATATTTCGATTGTTTCCCGAAGATTTTCGAGAAAGTGAGATAGCGAACGTAGCAACACATAAGTAAAAAAAGGACAACCAGTCACTAGGTCGTCTCGAACAGTATTCCGCATTCGTTTTATAGTATAAGAGAGTAAGCGTATCTTGTCATCTCAGTCACGCCAGTGATGTTGTATGTAATATTCAACGCAAATACGAAGACGCTGCCCGCTATCGTTTATACACACATATTCTTTAAATGTATATCTTTGTCATACACAAACGTATGAATTAAGAATTTACTGGAAGCTCGAGAATGTTTGTTACTTGCCACATTTAATTTTAATTTTGTGAGACTGAGATTGATTCTCTACATGTCCATACTCTATAACCAAATTTTCAAGAATACACTTAGAGCTAGAAATTTTTGGCTTTGTCATCTAATGTAAAGTTTATCTATCATCTTTTGTTAATCTATAGAATGATAATAATCACTGAAAACCCATTTTGTAATTACCAATTTATGTTCAAAATTTGATATGATATATTTGACAGATATGAATGGAGAAAACAAATGAAGACGCAATCGAAGAAAGACTGCAGCTGTAATACACCAAGGCCACTGAAGTAACTAAAGATGGGGACTCTTAGAGGTACCTTGTTGAAGCAATGTGCCCCCGATCCAACTCTGAACATGGCATCAAAATTATGACATAGGCCTACCGTTGATAGCTCCATGTGATCCTTGTGATCTCTCGCACTTTCACATAAAAAATGCGCATAACAGAAAGAGAGATTACAACACTCTCTCAGTGGCAGAACAATAGATGGTATACTGTGAAAAAAATAACCTGTTCTCACATCCTCAATTCCAAAAAAGTATGTTTCTAATTTACTCTTATAATAAATCAAAACCTAAATTTCATCTGAAATCATAATATTTGACAGTAGGTACTTAAATACCTACCTACTAATTATTATAAACCTTGTTTTAAGTAACTTTTTTTTTAAATATTTCAAGTAAGAAATTATACAATTTTACTAAAGAAATGTTACCATCCCAATGAAAATTCTTTTTTAAAACTTTATCCAAATAAACAAAACGATTTCACATTTGAAAAAAGAATCTTTACTGAAATATAGTCGAAGTTAGCCACCTAGTCAAATTAAAGCTTGCTTGAATAATACAGTGGATTCATCAGATTTTCTAAAAAGGAAACAGAATGTAGAAACAAATTTACAGACAGATGAAATGCAAACTTTCGAGTTAAAACAGGATTTCGCTACTCTCAGTTAATTAGACAACAAAAAAGAACTAAATTTAATATAGTTGTTTTCGGTAACCTGATAAAACAGAGCATGATATAAGAATAGGTTAAGTTAGTTTTATTTTATTTTTATGTTCAATGTTCTGTTTTATCAGGGAACCATTGTTTCCATACCTGATCAGCTCCCAAGAAAACGGTGTTATTCTCTCCACAGGCCTTCAGTACTTCAGCGGCCTCCTTCAGATCGCACGATGTGTACTTAATTCCTCGGAAGGTTTTAATAGTCTTGGATGCTTCTCTCACCAACGCTGGCATGTTAACTGAAAATGTTAAGGAAATTGTAACAGTATATGCATACATAATGTGTTGAATACGTGGGTATGTATTTATTTAATGAATTATGCCATTTATTTATGCACTAGCTGTACTCCGCCACACGTTGCTGTGGTTAAGTCTGTCTGTTCAGATAGAGAAACAATAGCGCATGTTGATTTTACATCCAACAGATGACGCTGTTTTTAAAAAAAGCATTTTTTTCCTGTCACAGGTGACATTTATATAATATATGTATACATAAACACATGCGTATTCAAATGCAATGTTGTGTCAAAATTTCAAAGCAATCGGTGAAGAACTTTCAGAGATTTAAGATTTTGAACAAACAAACATTTATATTTTTATTTATTGTGTCCCATACAACAAACCATTTTTCTTTCTGGTCTCGAAAATAAACCGATATATTATAGTGATTTATTTTTTGGGATATTATGCCGTGTTGCACTACCTCCTTCTTTGGCCAATGTTTCGGACAGCATTAGGGCAGATGTGGCAGCACTCGAGTGATTAATATGTAATAGTATTGTTACTCACTGTTGACACTGGAGAAGCCAGGGTTGTGGTAGTACAGAAGGGGTGTGTTGGGAGCTTTCTTCCCAATGATCTCCAAATAAAATACGAGGTCGGATACATTGGCTGGCTTGAAAAACAGCTCAGGTAAAACTAGGATTGAATCGGCTCCGAAAGCTTCAGCGTGCTTGGCCTGAAATTAAGAATCATCTTTGTTTATCAATGTTCCTTATAACAGCTGAAATTATTTCTGCAAGGTTCATCAAATTTAGAACAGTAACATAGGCAAAAATATAGACACGTTGATTAGAAAGAGAAGGACTAGATGAAATCAGAAGATGCCATTTAACTCTTGCGCTGCCACCTATCCCGATCGGACCGTTTGGGTTCTGCTTGCTTATGGACTTATTGGGAGGTTGACTGCCGCTCGGGCAAGGGTGAAGGATGGAAAAAGCTGATTTTTTTCCTGTCAAATCGCTTCTATGGTGTATGATTTAAAATATTTTGATAATATGTTGGAAAACAAAAATTTCACCTACAGTGATAGGCATTGGAATTGAAATTATGCCAACCCATAAACGGTTTGCCACAACGGTTCCCGGCGAGATACTGACAACTAGAATTAACATGCTTATAATTGCGTGATCGACACCCCGCGCACTCCCCTCACGCACAAATGTGTGATCGAATGTCAACCTGTTAAAGTGAACTTAATTAGTATGGAATCTTTCCCTATTATTAAATTTCTATTATCAAATAAACCATCAAAATTAAAAGAAAATTTGCAATAAGGAATCAAACATGCAATGATAAAATGTTTTTTTCTCAACGTATAATAAATACCCTTGGCTATAAATAATTAGATTGTATGCATAGATTATGAAATAATTTGCTATTATTACATTTTTGTTTTCACATTCTATTACTTTATCTTTTCATTACACAAATATTTATTTAACTGCCGACAAAGTCACCAAGTCACCATTGAGAATGAAGCTAGCAAACTCACAAAACAAATATAATGTCAAATATAAGCATTGTTGCAAAAATTTTGTAATCAAATTAACCTTCTGGAATGACATTTGCTTTTCAATGGTTGATAAAACATAATATTTGCACATTAAAAAGTAAGTACTTAATTAAGATTAAATCATTGATATATCATTATAGATATTAATTAGGCCTATTTCTACTTGGCATATTTCGTGACTTATATTTACAGATTATTAATTTGATTTTGAATGGAATCCAACTGTATTTTAAGTAGAACAATGTTTTCACCACTTGATATTCGTGACTTTTTTAATACTTGCTTCTAAATCTTACAATAAGATATTGACATTGCCAAACGAATGGAAAAATTTATTGGAAATGGGTAAAAGTTCAGCAATAAATCACATTAGAGATGAAAACATCCAAGAGATTGAAGTAGAAGGAACTGGCCCAAATTAGAAAACTTTGATGTTAGAGGAAAGAGGCCTTTACCCAGCATTGGTTTGATATCATAGTCTAAAGTAGTATTCAGTGAAGCTTACCAGATCTTTGACATCAGCCATGGGTGCTCCTCCAACCTGCACCATGACGTGGATCCCCAGAGTGTGAGCCTCCTTGATCCATGCCTCTGTGACCTGCTTGCGTTCAATTACGCTCATGCACATTCCTTCACCGCTTGTCCCGTTGACTATTTAATATTAAATCAATTCATTAATGCTGAATACATAATATTGTGTTGGAATAAAGATGATAAACTGTTCAAATGTGCAGAATACACTTTTTATAGCTGGGATTGAGGTCAGGATGGGACTTGAATTCTTTAATTCTGTAATGTTTCCTCTTTCGTACAATCGAACAAATACATTGCACCGTTGTGATGTTCAAAAAGTTATATTTGTTTTTACGTGGCAAGGAGTTATTAATTTGCTAGCTTCCGGTCCTCGTAATAGAGTCATTACACAATATAATGTATAATAGAATTTTTCCACGTATTATGATAAATTGTTATTACTTGATGTACCTACAAATAATCATATTAGGGTACGAGATTTCGGTTATTATCATTTAGGTTTTTGGCGAATAAATCATCTTAACTGTATTGCTTAACTGTGGTTGGTGAATAAAAATAGGCTCAAATTTCTATACTCCGCTTATTTCTTAATATGCAAAAAATATTAACGCACCCTTGAGGTGATTTTCTCATGAAAAAAACGCCTTAGAAATGATCCAAACTTTATAATTATTACAATAATTTGGATGTATGTATTTAGAAGTAAGTGGAGTATGGAATTTTTTTACCAAAAGTCGTATGTAATAACTTACCAAGGATGCCTTTAATTCCTTGTTTATAGAGGAAATCCACATATTTAGGGATCACACTGAGATTGAGGGAAAAGTCAGCATTGAATGGAGTCAACACTGGTGGCATAAGCCCACGGAAAGCAAAATTAGCAAACTGAAATAAAAATTTTAAAAGTTCGATCACACTGTGTCATTACAACATATTTACTATTTTAAAAAACTATTTCAACTGTGGAAAATATCTTGTTAGTAAAAGTTTAATTTCATTAAAGTATAAAAACTTGTTTGATCAATAAAACAATCCATGATCAAAACCAGTTATGTTGTGATATCATTATAACATCAAATTGTTGTTTTAATATCATACATATGATATAGATTTATAAAATTTTAAGTAAAGCTTACCATTTTGGGTATATTTAACACTTTGTGTATGCTCAATGGGCTATGCTTCCAATATGAATGACAAGAGACAAGGCCTTACTAAATAATGGAAACAAATAATGGTCACATGACATTTATTGCTGTGACCATAATTTATTTTGTCAGTACCTAACTGAGGAAATTATCAAGTAATTTACTGTGCATTCATTTCCACAACGAACTGTCAATTTGTACCAGTATTATTGATACCAATGATATCTAATAAATTAAATCAATATTTTGATTGATAGGTGAGAGTGGTTTTTTTATGATTGATATATACCATGGTAGTATAAGTTAATTTGAGATAAGTGTTATTTAACTCAATTTTAGGTGTTAAATATTTCAAATGAAAACTGATATTGCTCCATCCATGAAGCAACTAAATTATAAAGAAATTCGGAAAAGGTCAGATAAACTACTGATCCTGCTGTCGGTCGCCTCGGGTATTTGAACGCCCGAACTGTTGTTAACCCTTATCATTTCTCAAAATTAATCTTTAAGTGACATCATGGGTCCAGCCCTGCATCTCAGCACCTACCAACATTCTGACTGAAATCGCGCAGGCTGATAGACAGCTCCTTCACAAAAGTACTAAGTCTATTTATGAGGATCTACCACGTCGCTTATGTTTTTTTTGTTTATTTAATTTTTCCAGTATAGTTATCAAAATGACGAATCAAACGAAGTATACATAAAGATTTGATCTCAGATCATGCAAGATGGGTTGCAATATGTCTTATTTTACCTATGGTCATTATTTTTATTTTACAAGATGTATTCTATTGTGTACAAAAGTTTGTCATTTATTTTATACGGAAACAGTAACGAAGATGTCATATTTTTATAGATTTTTATTATTGTTTTGATTTTATTTTTGTCGAAAGAATTTTGCCATCTTAAGTTCAACAGTGAAAATGCAACATGTTTTTATTTAATGTTGCATCATTATCTCTGATTATTTGTAAAGATAATCTGTAACTATTATTTCTAATTTTGAAAAATTTGTCACTTACGTAAGTTTTGTTCTCCAGGTCAAAAAATGTCTACATTCCATAGTAATGCAGCGACATTTTTAATATAATAGGTACATAAAAAAATAATATGGATATTTTTAACTTGAAGGCGTTTGCTTGGCCTGCATGACCAACCGCATTACAAGAAATAACCCGAGCGAACGAGTATTAAACAAAATGTTATGTTTTCGTAAATATGTCAAACATTATAAGGTTAAGGTTTTAATTTATTCCCAGATATTTTTTGACAAATGATAAATTAAATTTTGTGCTAATATTGTAAAAAAAAGTATTTGCGTTTTTTTTAATCAGGAGACCTTATTTATTCAGTAAATACTCTAACCATCATGATGCGCCCCTAAACCTTTGGATCTATATTTCTACCAATATTACATAATCACCTACTGATCCACCCATCGGTTATTCACTGTTTAATTCACCTCACCCCAATTCACACTTATTTAGGAATTCTCTTTATTCTGTTGTAGTTTCATATTACACATTCTCAATAATGTGATATTTTTTAATTATTGAAGATAATATTAGTGATTCCTAAACGAAAATCTGAAACAGAAAAATCATAAAAAGATACGGTCACATCTAGGACTCGAACCCAGGGCCCTTGCCTTGCCGGGGCACCGCTCTACCAACTGAGCTAATGGGACCCTATCTCCTTCGGTCATATTTTACTGTATCCTATGTCCTGGGATATATAAAATAATTAAATATTAAAACTTGAGGTTTTACTCACTAAGTTATTCCAAAAAAATGATATTTTTTAACCTAATATGTGGTCTTCCTACTGTAATAAAAGCAATCAAACATAAGCTATGAAAACAGGCGATAAGATAAGTATTTATCTAACATCATAATTTACAGGCAGTGCTAATGTTCTGCAAACACATCATCAGATTATTATTTTATGCCTAAATGTAGGTGCAATGATAGGTACTGATAGTGCAATATAACCAACGTACTTTACAGAAAATTAGCTAGATTGAATGTGAAGATAGAATGTAATAATATATGTATTATAGATAATTAAAAAAATGGTTCCAAATTTTTTTGTGGCAGAAATCACTAGCTTTCAAAGCAGGATATTTAATAAAACACCTTATTATTAAAAGTAATGTTTCGGTTCGGTTCAGGCGCCACAAGTATATTTTGAACTGTCCCATTGGTGCTGATTTTGAAACGTATGTATGGAATTCATTTCTGTCTCGCTGTCGGGCAGTATTAACACTTAGGAGCCGGAGTCCTGCAATTGAAGTGTTGCCCACGCACGTCACGAACCACTGCAACAGTAGTGTCAATCTTATACATTAATTTTGCCTTTGGATATTACTTCTACTGGGTTTATTAAAAACAAAATATCACTTTTCAAGTATGGTATTGTCTTTATGTTGGCCTCAACAAAAATGTGTTTTTTATTGATTGTATATTCTTGCAGACTCCTATGGGCTAATATGGAAGGGTGAATTCTTTAGCACAGGATTTGAATAGCATGTTGTTGAAAGTATGGTAAAATAATTATAATACAAGTTTGTTTTATTTTCTTATATTTCTTTATTGATGTTCACTGTACAAATGCACTTCAGAGAAAACCGCCACTGGTATTTATATTTACGCCACCAGTTTATTTGAGGATTTCTTTTCATAATGCCATTTAGTAGACATCAGTGGCGGCTCGGGCACTTCTTCAATGGTGGGGACCCGCATTTTTTATGTGTACTGAAATATCACTACACAAAGAATATATATATAAAATTTCTCAAACAAGTCAAGCAAGTACATGACTTGTCAGTGGTCATTCAGAAGTCTAAATACAATAAATAAATTAAAATCTCTATCGATATATAATAATTTATAAATGTAGAAATATAAAATTAATGCAATATCTTGCAAGATTATCATTGAACTTCATTTGAATGTGCGCAATTCCCGCCCAAAGCTAGCAAACTTTCCTATAATTCTTACAAGGGGAATTAAACGTCTGTCGTACAAGTGCGTATGCACGGTAGGGCAGAATTCTTAGGAAACGAATCCAAATACGATTTACAAGCGAAAAAGCTCGGCGACGTCCCCTGTCTGCGCTGTGCGGATGGCCAATGCTCAGCGGATTCAGCGCCTTGAGCTCAAGTAGTGTTTTTAGTTTTTAGTACATCACAAGGAAGGTCACCGAGCGGACGTCGGTTGTTCCGTAGGAACTATTCCAATTTCAAACTCAAAAGTAAGTTTTTCGTATTAGGTATGTATATTTCTGCAAAATGTTAATTGCTTTTATGTTTAAAGAATTCATTCATTTGAAGACAAAGCTTGAACTATTTTTCTCTTTTAGTAGATTTCGAGAAAATATGGTGGGGATCGACCCCATCGTGCCCCTAGGAAGAACTGCCACTGCAATACAGTGAAACTCTCTTAAGAAGTTTTCCAAGGGACCGGACAAAATTCACCACCGAACTTTAAAAACTTCGTGGGAAGCAGTTTTAGCTGCAAAACTTCTAAATCTGGGATAAAATCGTGTTTTTTGCAGTTTAATGTATGAAATTTTCAAGGGACTGAAAAACAAAATTTCTTAAGCGTGAAAACTTCTCAAGTGGGAACTGCCTGTACATAGTAAATAGAAGGAAAATGATTTTGAAGCAATTTCCATGAAGTAAGCATTTCTTCACCCTTGTGATAAAACTGGCATACTCCATCACACTCCATCTTGCGCACAATCTTTTAATTGATGATCTATTATTGAATTGTTATTGTTACATCATAATTAATTATAAGATAATATTAAAAGTAATTATTGTAATTTCTTACAATCTTGACTATCAAAATTATCATTTCAAGTATAATTATACACACTCATCGTGGTCAGTTTCAGTAAAGATTAGGTTCAGCAAGAACTATGAAATGGTGATAAACCTTTTTATGGTTTTTCCCCGAATAAAGACACAGATTTTTGGTTGAGAAAATTAATTTAATTTGATGGCTTAATCTATATAAATAAAAATGTCAATGTTCGTTTGTTTAAAATCTTAAATCTCCGCAATTACTTCACCGATTGCTTTGAAATTTTGACACAACGTTGCATTCAAATACGCATGTTTTTTTTAAATACCTATATTATATAGATGTCATCTGTGACAGGTAAAAACATGTTTTTTTTTTTAAAAAGCAATCTGTTGGACAAACATGCTTTTTTTAAAAAAACAGGCCAACAGTTGGACGTAAAAGCAACACGCGCTATTGTTCCTCTATCTACATAAACAGACTGAGCCACAGCAACGCGTGGTAGGGTACAGCTAGTTACTTAGTATTTATTTAACAGTTTCCTTTTTTAACATTTCCTGTATTCCCACGACGGGTAGGTAGAGAGGAAGGACCACAACACAACTCTGACTTAGCACACACTTCTTGCTTTACTTACATTCATAAGTACTCTTCTGTTATTCTGATTCTTGGCATGACCTGACTCATTTGATTATTATTTAATTGAGTATTTGATCATGCTATATTATCTTACTTGGGGATATTTTTAACCGAACGAAAATAAAACAATTTACCACTGATCAGTCAGAAACCGTTACTTAACAAGATAACGTTTGCTGCCTAAACAAGACAAAATATGCACAGCTAAAAGTTTTTATTCATTAAATAATCATTTTCAGATTGTAACAACAATTAAGATTCAATACAATTAAGTAAATAGATAGAATCTGTGAAAACAGTGAAAAAGGCTTTCCTATATTCTACTGAAGATAGGTTAATCTATAAATTAATTCACAAATGCATTGCCACATTTTATCACAATTTTAAGGCCATACAACAAAAACATCTCCCACCGCCACCGTTTTCTTTCATTCTAAATTAAGTGAGGTTATGTGTTTAGGGTACAACAATATTTTTTGACAAACTTACATTGCGGTAATAATTATTATTTACACATTCTACAGAATCTGTAATGTCAACAGACTCTGTTAATAATAATTACAAATTTTGATATGATTATTGATAGTTAATAATTAGATTATTGTCATAAATACCGAAGAAAATATTTCATTTGAAATTTTGTAGATTTAATAACAATGAATATTATTTTAAGTATCATTATTTTATGTTTCTCTGTATTGGCTTTATATAAAATCCCTAATGCAATAAAAAATATATTTGAGACACGAACAAAAGGGAAATCAATAAAAGTCAAAAGTTTAAATATTGGTAAACATACTAATATTATTATATACTGACCACCTCAGGAGACACATGTAGCTTGTTGGGAGTGGAAAAGACACTGAGAAAGCTGGTAGACAGAATGTTTAGATGACGCAATCACCTCAGGGGACACGTGTAGCTTGTTGGGAGTGGAAAAGACATACTGAGAAAACTGGTAGACAGAATGTTAAGATGACGCGACCACCTCAGGAGACACGTGTAGCTTGTTGGGAGTGGAAAAGACACTGAGGAAGCTGGTAGACAGAATGTTTAGATGACGCAATCACCTCAGGGGACATGCGTAGCTTGTTGGGAGTGGAAAAGACACACTGAGAAAACTGGTAGACAGAATGTTAAGATGACGCAATCACCTCAGGGGACATGTGTAGCTTGTTGGGAGTGGAAAAGACACACTGAGAAAACTGGTAGACAGAATGTTAAGATGACGCGACCACCTCAGGAGACACGTGTAGCTTGTTGGGAGTGGAAAACACAAATAAATTGCTGT
Source organism: Hesperophylax magnus (assembly GCA_026573805.1). Classification (NCBI taxonomy): domain Eukaryota; kingdom Metazoa; phylum Arthropoda; class Insecta; order Trichoptera; family Limnephilidae; genus Hesperophylax; species Hesperophylax magnus. The sequence continues at coordinate 3,150,594 of JAIUSX010000091.1, read as the reverse complement.
AGGGAATGTGAAGACAATGAAAAAACACCCATTCACCTAAGGTGCTAATGTTAAATCCGTATAATAGAAAATAGTAAAAGCAATATTAATCTTTAGAAAACAATAATTATATTTAAAACAATTTTTGTTGTTCGGTTAATTAATTTGAAATCTGTTATGATTATAATAATTGATATAAAATGAAATCATGATAAGAAGAATCGCAAGAATTTGTAATCGATCAGAATTCATGAAATATGACATCAATAATATCGTTGATATAAAAATTAAGTAATCAACAGCAGAAAGGATAGTTGACATGACCAATAAAGTCTTACCTTAGAAAAAAAAACATTTTGGTACTTTTTCCCTAATTGGGTCTTTGTTGGTTGCGTTAAATATCCTTTTTGCTGTTGAAATGTGCAAAATAGTCAATCATTAAAAGTTTGTTGTTGAAATAAAAATAATATTAATAATGACACAGTTTATACACGGCTGTTCAGTGAAAAATCATCTGAAAGCTTGCATATTGGCATTTAAAGATGTTGCTACTGCAAATTCATCTTCATTATAAATGTTACATAACCATATGAGTAATTCTGAAACATTGAGGTATATAGATAGAGCAAGTACGAGTGTTCAAAATATGGGCAACAACTAATGGCTAATTGGCATCTTTGAGATACCACGGGCTTCAGTCGGTTTCGAGCGCTCGCCGTGTACAGGTCTCCGGCGATAACTGCTAAATGCCGACATGTACGCTATGATACTGTACAAGTCGTTCTGGAAAAGATATAAAAAGAAATGGTGTAATCCTTCATCGTAAATAGGGTTTTACCATAATCAATATTCGTGTAAATTAGCTCTTTCGATGCTAAAAACTGATCTGTATGTGTGCACCCAAAGCGTCTGAAGCCGGTAACTAGATGTTACCGAAGAGCGGAGGCCGGCCACCGGCCACTTCATTCGTTGAGCAGTCGGAAGGATTTGGGCCACATCAACATAACATGAGGTAACCCTCACCTCCTTTCTACTCCCTGCGCGGAAACAATATTTAACGCAGACTCTGTTTATATAACTCAATGTTCTGAAATGATATTTGACAATGGCAATAAACCTACATCGGCTTAAAAATAAATTTTGTACAATGTATGACAATGGAAACAAAAATATTATGGTTTTCACAACAACATCTTTCTTGTGCTAATAAATTGAGCATGTCCCTGTGGATAATAAAATAAAATGAATGTTTTCTTTACATTCATGACAGTTTTTCTAGTAAAACAAATCGAAGGGTTCAATGATCGCAGAATGGGACACACAAAATGTATTGTGATCATATTATTAAAACAATTTATTGTTTGATGCATTCATCCTTACAGCTAACATTTCATGAACATTGATGACATTTCGGAAGTTTGTATGGATGTGATTACAAATTATAATTTTTTACCAAAATAGTCAAAATAATATCCCTGATTGAGTTTCGGGTTAGCTAGTTCATTTGAATGAAAAAATGTTCAATTATAATATGTGCTAATTTTGGGATGCAGGTACCGCTGCCCCAGAAATCATTCATTGGATAACCAACACCTCTGCCATAGATCACCACGTGTCCAGGAGGTGGCGGCAGATGCGCCTGTTCACCAATCGGCCAAATCGAGAGAGGCCAGTTGAGAGACCCTTTGACCTCTTCAGCTCATCAACTCAGTGGGAGGGATGGATTCAAACATCTGTTACTCTTGGACATATTGACTTCCACTTTTCCTTTCCAGAACTATCACAAGGCAACCCCAAAGATGACTTAGGCCCTAAAGGAAATTATTTTCCTCAGGGTCTCCTGTGTGGACCTAATGTAAAAAAAAAGTACATTTATATAAAAAAAATCTTATTTAACCCTTTGGACACCTAAATCGACTAAGCAGCTTGATTCTATTTCTCTATTACAGCCCACGTTCTGTTAATAACATAACCGTTGAATGCGTTGATTGGCTGAAGTCGCCCAAGACTTAGAAATTCAGTAGTAACCAATAATACTGCGTAAGTGATAAGTGGAATACTTTTGGTTGTTTAACATGTCCAAAAGGTAATTACATCAACTTCTTACATCGTTTTTAATGAAGTTATAAGACTGACAGCTTCTTTCCGCCGCCGGCAGGTATTAGCGACTTGATATAATTGAGAAGTGCGGTCACTCGAGAGCGGGGCAGAGAGTCCTGCCAGAGTCCGGCTCGGTGCGCCATGGCCCGGCTCTGTGCCCGCTGTAGCAGCTCGGCGTCGCTCCTCCGCTGCAGGATCCAGGGCACCAGGAACCACCTAGAGTCCCCCTTGACTGGGACGCGGGCCACCTCGGTCGAGACGACCCCAAGGCCGAGCTCCACGAGACGCTCCCCAACTCTTAACTCTTCAATTTGCAGTGTCTTTTTTTGTTTCTTTTTTGTGTCAATCTAAAATAATACATTCAAATTGATATTGGTGATATGTCCAAAAATATTTCATGCAACTACGTATTAGTTTTACTACATATCTTCGCACGAGATTTCAAGAAATGTTATTAATGGTTTTTCTTAAGGTAAGAAATAGTGCCATGAGTACCGTCAATCGATCGACGATGTAGCGTTGACGAGCTGGACTGATGGTCCTCGTTGGCAGTGTGTGGCGAATTGCGTGACACTACAGCTCTTCATTCATTCACCTACAGCAAGCGACCGACGTACGCGGCCAAGACGTTGCGTCAATATAGAAATTCCAGAAGCACTAAGCTGTTAAAATTTTATGCCACCGGAGATCACCTTTTGAGAATTTCGATGAGACAAATAAACAGATTTTATGCTTTATAGTTTATATAATAATGTCTATTTAAATCAGTGATGCGGTCCGCGGGCCCATTTTGTGCGGCCCGAGTGCTTTATCTGTTAAATAGTTTATTCATCAATAAATAACAAAAAAATTTGCAGTAAAAAATTAATACTGAAGTCTTTCTGTTCTGTTTTGTAAAAGGGTTTAGCGGGAAAACTTTAGTCATTCTTCAAAGCTTTGAATTGACCGCGGGTCAATCCGCACCAAATCATCCAGAAAATTTTGGATTTGTCACCCACCATCTCAGATTTTGATGAAACTTTAAATTTTTAATCCTTCCATATAGATAAGAAAATATACCAAATTTTACCTTCCTACCTCAACTCGTTTTTTTTTTATGGGCAGTTGAAGTTTGGGCAAAATAAGCGTTTTTACATATTCCGAGCACTCCGGAAGAGCTTGTACCTTCAATGAAAAAAAATTGTATCTTTGTCATTTATAGTGCAAATGCAATGAAAATTTTCAATATTATCAAGAAAACTATGCTGATTGCAGAAAAAAATAAATAAACCCTTTACATTTATCTACTTGACTTTAAAAAATTACCAAAAGTAATTTTTTAAGTAATTTTTGGGACGGAAAAGGTACTTTACAAAAAAGCAATATCTCGGGAAGGTACAGTGTTAATGAAGTAATTTTTTTTTTTATTCATATCTACAAATAGCATAGAATCACATACAAAAATAAAATTCATGGCATTTTACTTGCTTCAATAAATAAAATCCATTTTAAACTTTTTTCAAATTTTTTGTAATTTTTTTTTTATTCTTATCTACAATAAACATAGTACAACCTAAAAAAATAAAACTCCTGGTATTTTGTGTGCTTCACAGTGTAGAAACGTTTTTAAAATGAGAAATCTTAATCATACAGAATTGTTCCAAGTTTTTTAAAATCTAGATACTGTATTTGCAAATAAAAAAAGTCAAACTTATTCGGTCCTTTACAACATGCTGGTAAGCTTGCAATGTAAGCTTAAGGCACCAACAAAATAATGTACCTTGTTCCTTACCCTGAATGCATACACCATAGCAATATTTTATAACAAGATCAACTTTTTAACTCTTTTCAATACAAAGTTAACTCTTTAAAAAACAAATACAATAAAAATAAAACAGGCAATGTAGGATTAGGTTAAATGAAAGTACATTACAATAATATTGTTTACAAATAAATGTTCAAGTTCATTTTTTACTTTTATTCTTGATCTGACCCATAAGATGGTTGAACTTTTGATCAGCATGATGAACGTCTTTTTCAAGAAAGTAGTAAGCTCTTCCTGAACCTTTTGTTGTGGGAGGGTCAACGATATTAAAAATATTTTGTAGTGGAACAAAACAAATATCTTCTTTTTGATGTGGCCAGTAAAAGGATGGAGCTGGGCCAAAAGGATGCATAAACTTGATTGATACATCACACTCGTCTTCATCTTTGGAAACCACAAGTCCAAAAAACCAATGGTTGTCATATACGCAAGCTACATAAGAGTTTGTACAAATTTGTACCATACTTAGTTGCTCAGAGCGATTTCGTTCCCCACTGAAGTTAAAAATCAAAGCATAATCTGAATCTGAACTTATCCTTTTTGTGCCAACTTCATTTTCAGACAGAGGAACAAAGCAGTGGAAACCTCGAGTGCCTGGTATTGTTTTAGCTTGTGAAAAACGCTGCTGTAATTGTTGCCTGCAAGTGAATAAGCTTTCTTTTCTCAGCAAGTAAAAATATATATTTTCTACTCTCGACTGACAAAACTTAAAAGTTTTGTCTACAGTTGTGATAGTGTTGCCAGGGCCAAGTTGCAAACTTTCTCTAGTTAGAAGACGTTTTACTGTTCCACCTATTCCATCACAGGGAGATTTCCCATGACTCGTAGCAAAAAACGACCAACATGCTTTCAAGTTGAAGTCTTTTTGATGGTGACACAGATTTAAAAAGTTTTTGCAGTTTTTATATTGCGCTGCGCAACCATCAGTAAAATAATGAACACTTTGAATTTGGGGAAATTTTTGATTTAAAAATTGAGCAACAATTTTTTGAGTTTCGTAAACGAAACTTACATCATGTTCCAAGTCATCTGAAATTACACACAAGCTTGACACTGTGAGATCTTTGCCAGGCTCTTCACAAGTGTAAATTACCACTGGGTGGAGTGAACAACTGTCTTGCGTCCAGTGGTAACCCTGGACTTCATTCTGGATAACATAGGAGAAGTTTTCACTGAAGTCTAATAACACAACAGCTTCATTTATCTGAAGCTGTGCTTTTAGGGACTCTTTGAGATATTTTGATTGAGACTTTGTTATAAAAGAATGAGGAAGAAGTTTTACAAGACTCTTCACAAGATGTTCTACATATTCATGAAAGGGAACTGTAACTGAAACCTGCTGTGTTCTATCAGTAGTTACCCATGCACTGTATGTAATTTCATCTTCTTGGTCCCATTCTTCAAATTTTTCTAACAAATGTTTCTTAAGATTTTCACTAGATGTTGAACACTTATCGCAATGTCGAAGCATACAGTCTCTATTGTTCTTTGAGCACACTAAGTAGTCCATTAAATCATTGTACGTTTCTTCACTGTCACAAGCATTAAGAAGCTACACTACATTTTGATGAATTGCACAAACGCAGACAGAATGAGAGCCTGGAGAACCTACTGGCACACACCATTTGGGACGCAACCAACAAAATTTCGAAATCCCAATTTTTGAAGCAGGGTATTCAAACTTGAAGGTAGCATAAAGTTCATTCAGGTTACAAAGCAATAATCTTTTTTGTTCATAAACATTTTTGGTTATGCTAACTTTATCTTTTTTCCCTGGCATAACACGAGAAAATTCATCGTTTTGGTAGAAATTTTTAACCAAAGTAACTGTTCCTTGGTCTAATGGTTTTCCTTTTTTTGGATCAGGTAAAGCAATGATACCATTTTCATTTAGTAGCTCTCGTGCTTTACGAACTGAGTATTCACCAACACTGAATTCTTCAGCAACCTTTTTTCTACTCCACGAAGTTGGAGCGAGAGTTAGAAGCTGAATTCTCTCACGGGGTGTAACTTGTGTTTCCAATTTTTTTTAACCAACTCAACAAGCCTGTCCATGTCATTAGCTTTTTCTTGAATACATCTTGGTATTTTTGCATCACATTTTACTGGGGAAAATTCTTTTTCTAAAACTTTACTTACTTTTTTCTTTAAGGTTGAACAAGCAGAATCTAACTTCCGTTTAGCGTAACTAGACTTACTGTGGGATGGTATTGCATGTAGTTTAAATGGAGATTCTCCAATGTCAGTTAAAGAAGTGTTGATTTCTTGTAAAAAAATTTCTTTGTTTAAAACATTTTCAACTTCACTTATGTCTTCTTGAAAAGTGTTAAGCTCTTCAATTTCATTGTTAAGGTTTTGGCTCTTACTAATTTTTGCTCTGCATGCATTACAAATTTTTTGTCCAGGGATTGCTTTATTAGTTACTTTTAGAATGGTATTAATGTTCTCTGAAAATTCCAAGGATACTGTTCTTAAAGTTTTTGTAATTTTCCTTTTGTGGCTTTGGAACGGGTCAAAACAAGCTTTTTGAAATGTTTCATATTTATTTAAGTTAAATATTCTGTGGTGCTCACAAATGTTGAAAACCAAGTCTGTAGATACAAAACTTCTTTGTTGAATAAGCTTTTTTTCAAATTCACTTAACAAATCCACACTCGTTAATTTCTCTGACTTAGTATAACTTTTTTTGTGACATTCAGTACCATTATGTTGTCCCACACTACATTTAACTAAACTTGTTTCGATTAGAGACATTTTAACAACATACACCATAACATGAAACAACTACTGTATTTATATAGATGATCACTGCTTTGAAGCTGACTCAGAACTAAGCATGTCAGAGGAAACAAAGCATGTAGTATCCTGCAAACTTAGTGATGAGGCAGATAGTAATTTTCATGTTCTGTCTTGTTCTTGTTGCAGATACATCATTTCCATGTAGTGACTTGTCTCTAGGACTGTTTCTTTGATATTAGTCCATTCATTCAACCTATATTACTAGCTATATACCTAAACTATAACTTGCCCAATTACAAACTAAAAATAGATATAAAAAAAATCACAAAAAGTTTGAAAAAAGTTTAAAATGGATTTTATTTATTTTTGTATCTAGATTTAAAAAAACCTAGAACAATTCTGTATGATAAAGATTTCTTATTTTAAAAACGTTTCTACACTGAGAAGCACACAAAATACCAGGAGTTTTATTTTTTTAGGTTGTACTATGTTTATTGTAGATAAGAATAAAAAAAAATTACAAAAAGTTTGAAAAAAGTTTAAAATGGATTTTATTTATTGAAGCAAGTAAAATGCCATGAATTTTATTTTTGTATGTGATTCTATGCTATTTGTAGATATGAATAAAAAAAAAAATTACTTCATTAACACTGTACCTTCCCGAGATATTGCTTTTTTGTAAAGTACCTTTTCCGTCCCAAAAATTACTTAAAAAATTACTTTTGGTAATTTTTTAAAGTCAAGTAGATAAATGTAAAGGGTTTATTTATTTTGTTCTGCAATCAGCATAGTTTTCTTGATAATATTGAAAATTTTCATTGCATTTGCACTATAAATGACAAAGATACAATTTTTTTTCATTGAAGGTACAAGCTCTTCCGGAGTGCTCGGAATATGTAAAAACGCTTATTTTGCCCAAACTTCAACTGACCATAAAAAAAAAACGAGTTGAGGTAGGAAGGTAAAATTTGGTATATTTTCTTATCTATATGGAAGGATTAAAAATTTAAAGTTTCATCAAAATCTGAGATGGTGGGTGACATGGCCTGGATGATTTGGTGCGGATTGACCCCGGCGCTCATAATAATAACCTATTTACATATTCTTAAAGACTGGTGGTTCAACCTTAATAATTGTAGAAAATGTTATTATGATCTATGTCTTATAAAATGATTAATTAATTAATTAATTAAATTTTAAAATGGGTCAAACGCATTTTAAAGATTTTTGTTTTATAAAATACCAAAATTTTCCGAAAATATTGCATTTTTAAAATATTTAATTTAATATTTCAGAATGATTTAAAAATCGACAACATTTATCGGTTTGTCTTTGTAAATATAAAATATTCACCTGAAGGGCGTTGTTTTTGCTTTCTATGATTGTTTTATCGAAAAATTACGCCTTTAGAAAATATAAATAGATTTGTGACACCACCAACTGAAAAGTTAACCACGTCATGATGTATGTACCTTAACCCCATGCAGCCCACGAACAAATTAGAAATCAAGGTTGATCATCACTGATTGGAATTATACTTTTGGAGGAGGTATTCTAAATTAAATGCATTTTTATTGAATGTATGTCTAAGGACGGGTTGTTTCCAAATTTCAAATTATCGAGTTCTGTGAAAGTTCTATTCAAGTTTTGTTATTATTTCATTTGATGAATTGTTCAAAATCTGTGAAATAACTGGAAAAGCACCGATTCTTCCTGTGTTAGTCCAGATTTCATGTTTTCACTACACAAATAACAGAGATTTTTTTGACCTAAAGTTTTTAGCCAGACAAAAAGTCCATGTAAAAAATGAATGTGCTCAGTAAGTCATTGTCAGTAAAAGGGTACCTTTATTGGTATGACAGGCAACTGCAGGGTGACATCAGCGATGAGAGCGTCAGATGCCCGAGACAGGGGGGTTATTTCCACCTTCTGACCCACGGCCACACATTGCAACCAGCTCACTCCGTTACCTCCCACCAGCTTCACTCCCCAAACCTAGAACATAAACAAACCAACAAATAAACTGATATTCTAGAGAGTGGTGAATGGGATACCCATAGAGGACACTAGATAGTAGTTTAAATAAGGTTACCCATAGATGGGTACACAGCTGTCGTTAATGCAGGGATTGAGTCTATAATAAATACTATTGCAACAGAATAATTCTTACTGCCTGCTAAATAAGGCATTAGAGCTCATTGTATGTATCACAATAAGTGTTACGTTGACCCCGGAGTTTAATTCAAAGAGTCTGTGAGAGAAACCCGGAGATACAACATAAATCTTCATATTGTTCCATAACCAACAAACAAAGCACCTTAGATAGACTCAAGGTAGGCATTTTCTTGAAAGATACAAAGATTTGGGTGGATTAGGAGCCAAAGGTTGCTGACATTATTATGACAATGTCTGAACCTAAACCTTAAGCTGGGCATGTGGTATGACCACTGGATTAACTTCGGAGTGTGCAGATGATCAGTTTTTCAAAGTATTTCAAAATAAAATACTGTTTTTGAAAGCAGATTATTTCAGATTTTAGTATTACAAATCGATACGCAAACATAGATAAAGTTTACAATAAAAAACACATAAATTTGTTTTTGACCACTTTAATTTAAAATTAGGAACTAAACAGGAAATAAATTAATGTGGTCAAAAACAAATTAATGTGTTTCTTTATTGTGTATGACGAGCCACAAAATTAATGCGTTTTACACAAAATATAGATAAAGTTGCTTACAGTGGTTTTTATCATCTAAACTGTATTATTTATTTATTTCACGCCTATTAAGGCTTTTACATACATATATATAAAAAATATTAACGATTTTATACATGAAAATAGTGCAGGAGACTATTTAAAACAATTGCAGAAAAATAACTATAAAGTCAAAATATCACTGAACTTGATCTACACAGCATGCAGGCACAAAACATAAAAAATCCAAAATATTTTTTTCTGTTTCAGTTTACAAAATTATTATGTGTTAGTCAAATCAAATTAAATACCTTTATTAAAATATTCCACTACTTGAAAAAAACTTCAGTAAAGGTTACGAATTCCGATTCACTCTTAATACGCAATATTTCACTTTCAAATAAATGGATTTAGCTTTATTAATTCAAAACATGATTTATTATGTCGGGGGAGACGGAAAAATACGCACTTTTAATTTTAATTTCGTTTATTAAGTCACTTACGCGATATGTCAATTAGTATGCGGCGCCGTTTACCTAGCCAGTGCGCGGGTTAGGTACAGTACCTACCTACGAACTAATTCAGTTAAAGAAAATAAAATCTGAAAATATTAAATTAATATATATAACCTAACCTAATCTAACTGTGATTTTCTATAGCAAAAAAATGCCCCTTTAATAACGCCTGCTCGCGTCCCCTTTAGAGTTATATCCCAGTTTTCATATAGTATGTGGGCTACACTAGGTTTGTATAGACTGGTTTGTGATTTAATTCTAATACCTTTTCCCATGTTCTAACCTAACCTAACCTAAACTACCTAAACGGAATACGTTTAATCACATTTTATTCTATTTGGTTGTTATTCGGGTTATTTTATTTAATTATATGTTGATTATTTGTTTTAAATAATACATTGACTTACATATTAATATGGATTAATTATACACAATGATATTATTTATTTTATATGGCAATACTAAATTTTTTTTGGTTGGCAGCAGTGTCTATGAAATATTTTGTAGGTATGAATTACGATATTATGAATATAATCCAACTCTTGATATGAACATAGTCGCCGTCGACTGCTACTATAACTGCGCCGCATACTAATTGACATATCGCGTAAGTGACTTAATAAACTAAATTAAAATTAAAAGTGCGTATTTTTCCGTCTCCCCCGACATAATAAATCATGTTTTGAATTAATAAAGCTAAATCCATTTATTTGAAAGTGAAATATTGCGTATTATGAGTGAAGCGGAATAAGAGAAAAATAATAAAACTTCAATATGTTCATTGTTCGTTCATATTTTTATGTAACCAAAGTAGAAACAGATATGTTGTTATACAGGAAAAAATTACATTTACTTTTCTCACAAAATTATCCGATTGCCCAAGTAAGCGAACAAAGATTAGCAGACCAAAAGCGAGCTATTTTCAAAAATAATTTAATTTCTGTAGTCACATTAGAACAGATTAAAAGAGAAGTAGCAGATAGATTGCAAAGGGGAAATAATTTAGAACAAATTAACACAAGTAATAATGTCATATCAGATGCATTGAATGTAGATAGTTTGGATAATATTCTAGTCGAAATGTCCAATGATATTACAGTAGATTCAAATAACTTAGCCGTTATTTATAATCTTAGAGAAATCAACATTGCAAATTTAAACTTTGTTGATGAAAATGTAGTAGAATTAGCTAACTTACTTCATAATAATATAAACAGATATATAGATGTAGAGCCAACAGTTAGACCAAAATTACCGAAATTGCATACGTCAAAGAAATTATCTAAATTAATTTTTGAATTAAATAACATAATTTTACCAAAAATCATATTTGACGAAATTAGTTTTTTAGATCTTCATACAATAGTATACGCTAGTGCGATTACTGTTTGTAATAAGTTAGGAATTAAATTATCATCCTCTGACGATAGATCATATAGTTATAGTAAACCAGAATGGCAGATCAGATTAGAAAATGATGTAGTATTTTTAAGAAGTAACATAGCTAGAGTAATAGAATATAAAAATGGAAATAGAAGTAGGAAAATTTTGAGACATGTAGATGAAATTGGTAGAAAATTTGGTTATAACATTGATAGTCATAATAATGAAAATATAATCAATGATTTATTGGATTTATTAAAACAAAAATTAGGCGTAAAAGCTAGTAGATTAAAAAGATATAATTATACGTATAATAAAAAAAATAATAATAGATTATTCCAGAAAAATGAAAAAATATTTTATTCCAAACTTGACGATAAACAAAATATTATTTCGAATAATAATATTCCGTTGCCATCTGAATCAGATATGCGCGATTTTTGGACTAAAATTTGGAGTAAAGATATAAAACATAACGAGTCAACTCCATGGATAGAAAATGAAGAACTCAATTTTTCAGGTATTGAACAAATGAGTTTTTCTAATATATCGGTTGAATTGTTATCCAAAATTATTAAAAATACTCATAATTGGAAAGCCACGGGTTGCGATTGGATACATAATTTTTGGTACAAACGTCTGACTACTTTACATCCTCTTTTGGCAAAAAATCTTTCAAAATTTGTCAGTCAACCTCAAAATTTTCCAAATTTTCTAACTAAGGGCATTACTTATATGTTACCCAAAAGCGAAAATATTAATAATCCTTCTCAGTACAGACCCATTACATGTTTACCGACAATATACAAAATTTTAACCTCTTGTTTAACAGATTTAATATATACTCATTTAGATGAAAAAAATATTTTATCTGAACAACAAAAAGGTTGTCGCAGAAAACATATGGGATGTAAAGAACAATTAGTTATCGATTCTGTAATTCTAAAACAGATTCAAACTCGAAAACGTAATTTACATACTTGCTATATAGACTACCAAAAGGCTTTCGATAGTGTCCCGCACTCGTGGCTGATCAAAGTATTAAATATATATAAAATTAACCCCATTATTATTAGCTTTTTGGAAAATATTATGTCCTTTTGGAATACCAATTTACTTATCAATTTAAAAGGTAAGAAAATAGTAATACCGGGAATTTCAATTAAAAGAGGGATTTTTCAAGGAGACTCATTGAGTCCTCTTTGGTTTTGCTTAGCATTGAATCCTCTATCTAAAATGTTAATTAGAAGCAAGTTTGGAATAAAAGTTAAAGGTAATACAAGGGAGAGTAGTACAATTTCGCATTTATTATTTATGGATGATATAAAATTATTTTCGAATTCTGAACAAAATTTAGAGAAAATGATCGAGGTAGTTAAAAACTTTTCAGATGATATCAAAATGACTTTTGGTTTAGATAAATGTAGAACGATCCATATAGAGAAAGGCAAAATTGTAGATGGGGACGAGAGTATATTTAGAAATTTCCAAATTACTAGTATGAAAAGGGATGAGGTTTATAAGTATTTAGGATACCCACAATCAAATAGATTAGACCATACTAGTATTAAAAATGATATTAGGATTAAATTTCAAACTAGGATCAGGAAAATTTTAAAATGCAATCTATCTGCTAAAAATTTAGTAAAAGCAATAAATACTTGGGCAATACCTCTATTAACGTACTCATTTGGCATAATTAAATGGTCTAATACAGATTTAGATAACTTAGAAAGATTAGTTAGAACTACGCTAACAAAATTTAATTGCCATCATCCAAATTCAGCTATAGAACGAGTTAATTTACCTAGAAATTTAGGAGGTAGAGGCATAGTCAAAATAACTTCTTTGAAACATAATCAGGTAGAAATGCTAAGAACTTTTTTCCATAGGAAAGCTCATAGCTCAGAAATGCACAAAATAATTTGCAAGGTAGATAGAAATATTACACCTTTAAATTTATACGATGAGAATGCCAACATTTTTATAAATCCCAACCAGGAACTATTAGATTCCTGGTCAAATAAAATTTTACACGCAAAACACTTCAATTATCTCAACCAAACGTATGTTGACAAATTTTCGTCAAACAAATGGTTGAGTATTGGAGAGTTCAGCGCAGAAATAGAAGGATTTATGCTTGCCATTCAGGATAGAGTCATTAATACTAAAAATTATAGAAAGCATATAATCAAAGATACAAATCAAATTGATGATTTGTGTAGAAAATGTTTGGCTTTTCCGGAAACTATAGAACATATTATATCGGGATGTTCTATATTAGCACCGTCCGAGTATACATTTAGGCACAATCAAGTTTTAAAAATAATTCACCAAAATTTGGTAATTAAACATAACTTGATTGACTGCCGTAATATAGTACCATATTATGAATACGAACCAAATTCATTTTTAGAAAACGAATTTTATAAAATATATTATGATAAAACTATACTAACAGACCGAACGATTAGTCATAATAGACCCGATATAGTTTTACATGACAAAATTAAAAAAATAACTTATATCATTGATGTCGCTATTCCAAATTCCTGTAACATTCAAAAATCTGTTAATGAAAAAATAAGAAAATACACAGATTTAGGAAACGAAATAAAAAGAATTTGGCATTCTCAGACTATAAAAATATTACCATTCGTTATTTCGGCTACTGGCATTATACCTAGCTCTCTCATTAAAAATTTAGGCGTATTAGATCTATCAAAAAATTTATATATAAAGATGCAAAAGTCGGTTATTTTGAATACATGTAGGATAACGAAAGATTTTTTAAATATTTATGTTGAGGGATCAGTAGGATTTATAGGCCCTGTTAGAAGTTCTACCGAGCCGAACCCTCTGATATGAAAATATCTGGAGTCGGTGAATTTTTTTTTTTCCCATTTGATCTCTGGTGAGTTGACATGTTGTTGTTCTTGTATTGTTTTGTATTTATTTTACTTATATAATGCACTTGCATAATGTTGATTGACTAGCTGATCATTTGTGGAAAAGTGAGTGGAAGGGTTTAGTTTTTCCTATGGGGAAGATTTAACCCGGACAACAAAATCGGAAGCATAAAAAAAAAAAAGGGTATGCTTATATATTGAAATTGATGTACTAAATATATCAACAACATCGTAGTATTTGTTTCCTAGCTGTTGAATCCGTCGCATAGGAGTGTGATATTGGGATGTTGAAATAGAATTGCTACAATAATATGGTAGGTACTGTCTTGTAACCGACCTGCTTGGAGTATGAAAAGAGATTACATATAATTATATTTATATTACCACTTTACATGAGACCAAAAAAACATATTAAATTAGACAAAGGTATTATAAGAGTTATTATGACTTATTATAAAATTTGTAAACCGTGACAAATATTTTCAGAGCCTTCATGGTAAACTTATGTATGAACTGAAAGCTTGGTGTTCTCTCTTTCTAACACTGTTTAATTCTCCGTAATACAAAAAGAGATAGCATGCCAAAAATATACTATTGAAATTAAAAAAAAAAAAACAAAACAGAATCCTCTACTAGACCGCGTATCCATCACATTCGATTGAATCAAAATGACATAATAAATATTCCAAGTTATAAAACCACATTCGGACAAAGAAATTGAATTTATTTTGCAACAAAACTCCACAACATCCTTCCCCCAGATATAAGGCTTCAGCACGGATAAGCCACCCAGTGAAGGCCAACATTACTAGATAACTCTGAAATGTAAAAAATATTGTACCAAAATAAAAAAAAAATGAGTATATTTATGAGTTCGGGTCATGCTGGGAGAACTATCTCACAAAAAGACTGGGGGTTAAGCTGAGCATGTGGCACGAGCTGCAGATGACTGTTGGAATGCCTACAGAGCTGCAGATGATCGTTCCGGCTTCGGGTAGGCGAAAGTGGACGAATGTGAGAAAACTAGAAATGTGATAGGTAGGTAAAACATAAAGTTCCTAATTTAAAACAGTTTTGAAACAAGTGTTCTTGCGGATAAAATCTAGTGGAAAAAAAAATTCAACAGCTTGTGGAATTTGTGGGTCATGTATCGTTTACCTGGACGGGTAGCGGTGGCTTGCCTGCATGCCAGAAGGGCACCTTGATCAGGGGGCTGTGGTCCACCAGCAGTCGGGGACCCTCGGCCGAGGGTTGGCAGCCGACCACGCGCCCCCGCAGGACCTCCTTCGTTTTGATGAAGTGCTCGGGGATGTCAGCTATGCGGGAGAATTTACTTATCTGAAAAAAAAGGCAGAAAAATAAAATGAAAAGGTGGATTAATTTGCTTCGAATTTCCAATATTTTTTAATTGCTGATCTTAGCAACAGGTTTGCCGACAGCTTAAAAACTCCAAGCAAAATAAAATGTTAAAAACTATTTATTAAAAAAATATCTATTCATAAAAGCCAGATATATTTTCCGTCGGTAACCCGTCCATTTAAAATACAATTAAAAGTTAGGCTAACTGAATAACTTGATTGAACCAGATGGGTAGCTGACACACTTCCAAAAATATTTTTGAAGCAGTTCCAATTAGAAATGTCAAGGAGATAATTTGCCTGTTTTTATGTCTCACGTACGGTTCTTGCATATTAGATAACAGAAGATAATTAAGATAATATGGATTAAGTGAAAAATGGAGGCTACTATAATTTGTTTATTATATCTTGTATTATCCGGAACTTGGAGCTTAGAAAAAAGGCTTTACATATGGATTCAGTAAAATTTTAGTATCCATCCCATTCCTAATATGCGTAGATTATTGAAATAAAACCTAGTTTTAACTTAATTACAAAAAGAAACATGTATTTAAGTTGGAGGAGAGGCAATATAACATAACGCATTTAAGTTGTAATTTTGTTAAAATTAATGTATGCATAATTTGACCTTTCAATTGACACCATATTGTATTTTGATAAATTTTATCAAAATGACAGTACACGTTGCTGCTAACTGTACAAACTTTATTCAACATGGTGTCAATTCTAACGATAAATTACACTTTAAGTTTTGCCAAATATATTTGATAGTATAGGGTTTTCCAATAAGAGGTGTTATTTTGAATAGCCCGCTATTTCGGTAGATGTTACTTTTGAAGCTGTCATTTTTTGACATTTGACAAGTAGAAACTACGCCATTAATAAAAATGTAACGATACACGCTTCAACAACGCATTGAAATTATTAAAATTCACTTGAGTGAATCAAATGCAAATCATCTTGAGTGATGAGGCCCATTTCCACCTCGGTGGTTTCGTCAACAAGCAAAATTGTCGCATCTGGGGCTCGGAAAAGCCAAGAGTTATTGTTGAAAAGCCTCTCTATCCTCAACGTGTGACTGTTTGATGCGGTTTATGGTCCGGCGGAGTCATTGGACCTTACTTTTTCGAAAATGAGGCTGGAGCAACAGTTACGGTGAATGGATTGCGCTATCGAGAGATGATTAATGATTTTTTATGGCCGGAATTGGATGGTATTGATCTGGACAGAGTTTACTTTCAACAAGACGGCGCTACGTGCCACACAAGCAACGAAACTATTGATCTTTTACGATTGAATATCAAAATAACACCTCTTATTGGAAAACCCTGTATTACTAAATATGAATTTAAATGCGTGCTTTTCTCCTCTGAATTAAATATATAGTTGTTTTTTTTGTAATTACGTTAAAACGAAGTATTATTTCAATAATTTATTCGTATTAAAAAAGAAGCAGAATAGTAAAACATTGGCGCAGTTGGGAGTGGAAAGCTTCGGTAGTTGTAGGAATGTCAATCATCTGGTGCCGATGTCCAGTGATGATGGGAAGGAATAGAGGAAGAAAGCTATGTTGTGGAACCGGAGACATGACCAAACACCGGGTAACAACCCCGGGAACCTCTATTACAGGGATTGGCAGGCTAGCAGAAGAGCCTATGGCCTGCGTGCTTACCATCTTCATATGGATACAATTTAATAATGTGATCTTTTTCACTTGTCAATGTGTGATTCGTGTGAAAACATTAATTCTTTAACAGGGCAGAGTTAGAGGTGAAATATTCAGATATCAATGGGTAAAATAAATCATTATAATTGTTTATTTGGGTACTTACAGGACGAACTTTGTGTATCGCAATTGCTAGGCCAATACCAGCTATTGTGTAAATTCCGATCTGAAAACAAAAAGTTGACAAGGTTATAAGGACAAGTTTCAATATGTACACAAATAACTATAGTATTATGCGTTTTGTACCGTATTTGTTTTCATCAACACTGATTTAATTTCAACATGACACTACGCAATTTCATTATTTCATGTTTACAAATAATTAGATTATTTTAGGAGATTTACAGATGGAGTAATCATAACAAACATGCAGAAGAATTTCGAAAACAATCTTGATAAGAATTAAGTTTTTAATGGAATTCTCACTTGCGCTCCGCGTGTATTATGCTCCAAAGCCGCGATGGCATCGTTAAAAATGTTTCGCTTTTCTGCCATTTTCGAATTATTTCTATAAAACTCTCTCCAGTATTTTGTTCATCTTTATTTTTAAGTTTTAATTACACAACCACCTCCGCTCGGCGGATTTTCGTGGATCATACGGCAACAACGGATAAACGAAACTGTCAAAATATCGCTACAAAAGCAACAAAAAACATTATTGAATAATAGCCTTTATTTGTACTATACGCAAGATTGTTTTATGTATACCTATAATATTAAAACGAACTCAGTTTGAAAGATTGGTAAAATAAAAAAAAGCAATGGAAGACGTCAAAGCTAGTCAAGGCTAGTGTTGGGGTGGACACAATAGAAATTTTTGGAAATAGAATTTTTTATCTACTTTCTACTAATAGTAGTTGCTATTTACTACCCGAATTGTTTCACAATACTATTACGAAATTTATTTACTCAATGAAAAAAAGGATCAAACGATATGACGTCTTATATCTTAATCCATGGACTAAGCCAACTCGTAGAATCTCCGACCAGAATACCAGACATCCCATCACATCGAGCCAACCTACTCGATTTGTTTCTCACTAGTGAGCCACTCGGGTACAGAGTGGAGGTGACAGCGCCCTTAGGATCCTCTGACCACTGCCTGATTACCACCTCTGTCCCATCCTCCATGAACCGTCAACCCGACAAACATGTAAAGAGGAAGGTATGGCACTACAGAGCAGCAAAATGGGACGGCATGCGGTCTTTCTTCGGCGCCTTTCCTTGGAGTTCTGTATGCTTTAGCTCCGAGGACCCATCAATTTGTGCACGCGAGGTAGGAGAAGTAATCACATCAGCAATGGATTGCTACATTCCCTTCTCCGTCAAATCCTCTGGAGCGGGCACAAAACCGTGGTTTGACCATCGCTGTGCTGAAGCTGTCAGACTCAAAAATACGGCTTTTAATGCACTCCGGAAGATTAGCTCAATGAATAACCTTTCGGAATACCGAAAACGGGCAAGGGATTGTAAGAGAGTTCTAAATAGAGCTAAGAGCGATCACGACCAGAGAATTGCGAAAAAGCTGGCTGACTGCCCCACTGGTAGCCGTGCTTTCTGGTCACTCGCTAGCTCGATCGGAAGAAATTTCTGCAGAACCACTTTCCCACCTCTGACCAAGCCTGATGGTCGGCTGGCTAACTCGGCCCGCGAGAAAGCTGAATTATTAGGCAAAATTTTCGCGGAAAACTCAACTCTTCAAGATAACGGAGAGACCCCCCCTTCCATTCCGCACTGCGGTTTTCAAATGGAGGAACCGAAGATCCGGAACAGAGAGGTTCTCCGAGTCTTGAACGAGCTGAAAGTCGACAAAGCCAGTGGGCCGGACGGAATACCTGCCTTGGTCCTCAAGAGGTGTTCTGCAGAAATGACTCCAGTGCTCGCGAAATTATTTAGGCTCTCTCTCAAAGGTGGAAAGGTGCCAGATCTTTGGAAAAAGGCAATCGTCCACCCAATCCCAAAAAGGGGGACCGCTCCGACCCTTCTAACTACCGCCCCATAGCCATCACTTCCATACTCTCGAAGGTATTAGAAAGGGTGGTTAACAACAAATTGCTCACATATCTCGAGAATAACAATATCCTAAGCGATCGGCAATATGGATTTCGTCGAAACCGATCGTGTGGCGATCTACTCGGATATGTAACGCATATTTGGGGGCGGTACATGGAACGTTTTGGTGAAACTCAAACCGTTGGGTTGGATATCTCCAAAGCCTTTGACAGAGTCTGGCACCGGGCGCTTATCGGGAAGTTACCATCGTATGGGATCCACCCAACCCTGCATAGTTGGATTGCGGACTTTCTGAGGGGAAGAACAATTCAAACCGTGGTTGACGGCTCTTCTTCCTCACCGCACCAAATCAATGCGGGGGTGCCACAAGGATCTGTGCTGTCTCCGACGCTGTTTTTATTGCACATCAACGATCTCGTTGAATGTGCACCAATTCACTGCTACGCTGATCAGCACCGTTCACGAGGGTTATCTTTTTGACAGGCCCCCTTCCACCTATGATGTCCGAACAGCTCGGGAAGTTTTGAAGCAAAAAATTGACCACCACCTAGAGATGGTTCGTGCCTGGGGTAAGGCCAACTTGGTCAGTTTCAACGTCTCAAAAACCCAAGCGTGTCTGATTTCGGCAAAGAGGGAGATCAATGACTGTCTGGTGCAATTTGATGGGAGCACTCTCCCCAATAAAGACTCCATTGAAATGCTTGGAGTTACTATATCAGACCAGCTCAAGTATCGGGGATCCATAGAAGCCCGAGTAAATCAGGCCTCCAAAAAGTTGGACGTCTTGTACAGGGCTAGGAGATTCTTCAACAGTGACCAGCTGCTGACCCTGTACAAGTCTCAAGTCCGCCCAACTATTGAATTTGGGAGCCACCTTTGGGCTGGTGCCCCAAAATACTTGATAAACCTGCTTGAATCTGTGCAAAGGAGAGCGATCCGTCTGATTGACAATCCGTTGTTAACAGACCGATTGCCTTCTCTAATGCATAGACGCAATGTAGGCATGCTGTGTCTGTTCTACAGGTATTTCAATGGAGCCTGCTCCAAGGAGCTAGCAGCATTGATTCCTGATGCACCGGTGCACGTGCGCGAAACGACGGACACGAACTGAACACCCGTTCACGGTTGACGTTGGCTTCATGAGAACGGGCCGTTTTTACGACTCGTTTTTGTGTAAGTCGGCTCGTATGTGGAACGAGCTACCGGCATCTGTTTTTCCTCCCTCCTATAATCCGAGCCTCTTCAAGGCCCGCATTAACAAATCCCTTCCTACAGCCCCTACCTTACTCCGCCTCACAACGCCGCCCAACCGGGTGGTGACATAGTTCCCCTGTCTGTGCACTGCACAGGCAGGGACACTCTTGTGAGGTGTCACATAAAAAAAAAAAAAAAATCTTACTATAAAAAATAATACCTACGTGACAAAATCTATCGTTCACTTTGAGTGGTTTATTTATGGTTCACTTTACAAGTATGTCGAGTATGTCAATGCAGAACCGGTCGTAATGAGAAACCTTACAAAATCGAGCTCTTTAGAGAAATTGAAAAATAGCAATTTTGGTATTATCAATTATCAGACAGCTTTCAAAACGTTACCACTTGTTAGTCATACGAAATCTCATAGGTTCACATGTGAGTGGTTTATTTATGGTTCACATGGAAAAATGCGACGGTATAATTGCATTGTTTCAAGATCGTTGCGAAAAGCTAAAGCGGCTATTGCACGTCTACTTCGGAGCGGCGGCACCGCGCGCTACTCCAGGCCGCCGTGCAGAAAAGTAAATTCCGAAAGTAAGGGAACTGTTTACAGCGCAGTACTTTGTGAGATTTTTCTGCTCGGTGGCATGGAGCGGCGCGTGGTACCGTCGCTACGAAGTATACGTGTGAATAGGCTTATAATATTTAAATGGGCCTATTTAATTTTTTTGCACTTTATTCCATTGCGCGCTATTTAGCTCGTGCTGGGGCTGGAGTGATATATCAATTTTATTTTATTTTTATTTGTTTTTACGCCCAGCTGGGTTTTTACACAGTTTTAACCCCTCCAGCGTTTTAGGGTCATACATGACCAGGGGCACATATTTTTTTTCTATCTTGCGGAAATACATTTTTTTTTTACATTTTAATCAGAGAAATAATATTTTATTCCAGTTTTTCTCAAATATTTATATTGGAATCCATTAATAAACTCCTAAAAATAGCCAAAAAGAATAATTCACATTTCGCGCCGCTATCGTAACAATCGCTTTAAATTATTTCTTATTTTTTTATTATATGAACGAGATAAAAGTGAAGGTACAGTTTTCTTACAAATTCCCCAAACAAAATTAATGTGTTTTCTCAATTTTTCTATGATTGGAGTAAAAAATGTTGTTAGCTTTTTTGACAAAATTTTTCAGGAATGATATTAAAATTATATTATTTAGAAATAGTAATGTTTATTCACCGGAAAATTTTTTTTATCTAGTTTCTAAGAGTATTTGTTTTTACGGAAAATTAAAAAAAAAAATAAGATAGCGCATTTGAAATACACAAAAAAACATTTCAATGTGAAAAAGTACTGAAGGGTTAAGAACAGAATAAACCTAGTGAGCTATTGAAAATTATACAAAAAAAATTAAAGCATGATATAACAGTAAACTGATAAACTGAATATGAAAGAATATTAGTAAAACTTGTAACTGTAGGATAAAATAATAAAGAAACTAGAACAATACTAATATAAGACAAATCACTAAAACTACATTACCAACGCTACATTAATTTGTAGGATTTATTTAAGTGCTGGTATTGATTACGCTTAATTTCATAAATGGAGTCAATAAATATATCGATAGTTCCCCAAACTTGTTGCCCAGATTATGCATTCTATTGGTTAGTGAGAATGTTTGATAGATGGTTTTGTATGTATTGCAGAAGAATGTTACATTTTGTCTTGTGTTCCTAGACGGCACATGGAATTTTATAGTGGCAAAGATGGAAATTTAATAATATTTTAATCGAAACGTAACCTTTTCGTTCTGAATACGTCTTAAGATAGGCTAATCCCTATTTGTATATAAAAAATGACATAAACTCACGCTTTCATACATTATTTTACTGTCTATTTAGAATCTATTGTGGTTCGCCGCAACATAAAAACGACATAAAACCCACTTTTTTCATGACAAAAATACAATAAAACAAGAGAAGTGTCACAGAATTCCATTCATTTGTTCTGTGGCACCACATCATCATTATATTATTTAGTAAAGTAAATATCAGATTTAAATTTTAACTATAGCCATTTCAAATCAACAATATTTTACAAAATAAATAGAAGATTTTTTTCTTATTACAATGGCGAATAAAACTATTTTATTGTTGCTGATATTGACTTTGGTAACAGTCTGTGCCGGAGACAAGTATGGGAATATTTTGGACACATCGTGGGAACTGCCCGAACCACAGGGTGTTCCCAAATCATCCTGTGAGAGGGACATTCAGAAAGTGTACATCAACCTCAGGAACATGACCCTTTGGGCCTATGAAAGTAAGCATATATTTTGTATGAAATTTAAAGCCTACACGCGATCGTGAAAATGCATAGTTTTTCGGATTTCTGTGCCCCGCATTTCACTTTATTATGCTCAAAAATACTGAAATAAAGTCCCATTATCTTGTTTCATGAAAGCACTACAATTATTTTTGGATAATATTTTTGCCATTAGGCTCTACACTTCGGAGAGGCGGTACCGCGCGCCATTACAGGCCGCCGCGTAGAAAAGTAAAGTCGGAATAAGAGAACGGTTTTCAGTGAGACTTTGTCGGTTTATAGTGAAATGTTGTCAATGCATTGAAATAGTAATCGAAATATTATAACTTGTGCGCTAGGAATTGTACATTATTGATCACAGTACTTCAAATACAGATAATAAAAATATTTAAATGAATTTGTAATTAAAAAAATAATTAAACACAATGTTTTTTTTAGTTATTTTTAAAGAAATTATTTGGAAAAATCATTAAGCAATTAAAATTAACTTACAATAATTGGAAGAATTTTTAGTGATACAGGCAATTCAAAATTGGCGGAGAATCCCAAATAAGCATCATAAAATTATTAATTGATGTACATAGCAATAAGGGATTTGGTATTTTCCAGATACCCTCTTGGTACCCTCCATACAGCATCCCTTTTCGGTGACATAGGCCCTAAGGGATATCTTTTTCGTCAGAGCCTCCTGTGTGGAGTTGAAAAAGTTGTAGAAAAAATTAATAGTCGTTACGTAGGTACTATAATCATAATTAAAATTTAATGAAATACGCATAAGAAATAATCGAACCGGGAAAACACCAAAAGACATTAATAATTTTAGGCATTTCATAAAAATAATATATTATAATGTTACAAAATAGAACGATTCAGTAACATACTCGTAGGTAACTAATATTCACAAACATTAATGTGTACATACAGGGTGTATCGGCACGTACCCGACAAACTTTAATCAGCTTTTCCTTAGCACATTTGGAGTAAAAAATGTTATGGGCACTTTGCTGTCCGGTAACATTTTTTTTCAATTAAAAACAAAAAATTATAAAAAAATCCACACTCCGTCACTGTCATTGGCATTGTTTCTCGTGTTCAACAGCTGTTATTAGCAAGTGTGTCAAAAAGCGTCTTCGCTCTTTCATACACACTAAATAATAATAGTTAAAAATGAGACGAATGGTGCCATGCCATTTCGTTGTGATTGTAAAAGCGCGCCAATGTAGTTACGTACGTATATTATTTAACGAAACTCGAATAAAATATTGCCAGAAGATGGGTTTTCAAACTGTGACAAAGGATAAAACAGAGGTGACATGTGGTGAAAATATGAATGGTAAATTTTTTATTAAAAAAAATGTTACCGGAGAGCAAAGTGCCCATAACATTTTTTACTCCAAATGTGCTAAAGAATAGCTGGTAAAAGTTTGTCGGGTACGTGCCGATACACCCTGTATAGGTTAACGTTAGTCACAATCCTAAAATATTGTAAATAGTATCATCCAATTACTATTAGTGTCCGAAAAAGTACCCTTGTTGAAAGGCGATGTTTATTAGGTTGCGACGTTTTTAATAAGTCCCTAAGTTTTTTTTTAATTTTTTTTTATTTTTTATAATTTAATATATAATATATAAAAAATAAATAAAATAAAATGGAGTTCTACAAATTAAACTTAATAACAATAAATAAAGTCCCTAAGTTCTTTTGACAGCGATAATAATAATATTTGGATGATATGTATAGCGCCGTTTTGTGCAAAATTACCTCAAGGGCGCTGTGATGGTGATGGTGACTCTTTTCTTCCTATCTTCCTCATAATTAATATAAAAAGCTACAGGTGTCATCATCACCCTGTGAAGCAGTTCTTCATTCATTTTAAGACGGGAGATTTTTCGCGTATGGTGTTGTCTGAATGTTTGGTAATCTTTGTGTCTAGCTTCTTGTACATACATCCTTTGATAATTGCCCAGTAGGTAATATCATTCTATGAATAGCTTCAGCTCCGTGTAATAAAATATTGTGAATACTGGCAGGCATGTAGAATCATTTGACCCATTATACAGTAATTATAAAAACTAGCAGTTAAAAACCCGCTCCGCGGGTTTTTTTCTGCTATGCCCTGCGGGCGGCTCTTGGTTGGGCTTCGCCCATTTTAAGTGATATTAACAACAGTTACATTTAATAGATAGATATTAGGACATTCACAGAGAGAGTGTGAGTATATATTTTGTTAAAACACGGAACAGGAAGGAGTTAATTAAGTTAATAATAACATGCTAAATGTTGTTTGAATAAATGAAATTTTACGTATTTGTGATGGATTATTTCAAATGAAACACTATTGTTGACTACATGTCTACAACTGATATTAACTGTTATCATACCTAATATAATTAGCTCATAGGAGACTTGCAGTGCTTAAATATGTGTTACAACCGTCAATGTCTATAAGTTTAATCAATATAGTTTAGTTTGTCACAATTAAAGATAGTTATAACAAAGTTAACTTAAATAATAGATTATTACATATTGATTAATTGTACCCTTTGTTTTTGTTGCACATCAATGACCTTTTGACATGTGCACCGATTCATTGTTACGCGGATGACAGTACAGTTCATGATAGCTTTTTGTTTGACAAGCCCCCAAAGGGCACACAAACTCCAACGGCTCGGAGGGCTTTGAAGCAGAGAATGGACGGTTATCTCGAGAGTATTTCCTCCTGGGGTAAAAGTAATCTCGTCGAATTTAATGTTTCAAAGACCCAATCCTGTCTGATTACGTCTAAAAGGGATCTAAATGATAATCTAGTCTCCTTCAACGGAAGCAATCTTCCGAACAGGCCTTCCATTGATATGCTTGGTGTAACTATAAGTGACCAGCTCAGGTATGGGGGCTCCATCGAAGCCAGAGTAAAGCTGGCCTCTCAGAAGCTGGGCGTACTGTACAGGGCCCGCAGATACTTTAATAGTACACAACTGCTGACCCTATACAAATCGCAAGTGCGCCCTACTGTCGAATTTGGCAGCCATCTCTGGTCCGGAGCCCCTAAATACATGAAAAAAACCCTTGACTCTGTGCAAAAACGGGCGGTCCGTTTGATAGATTCCCCAATCTTAACAAACGGACTGCAATCTTTAGAGCACAGGCGTCAGGTAGGTATGCTGTCCTTGTTCTATCGGTATTACAATGGAAGATGCTCTGAGGAACTAGCGTCATTGATCCCTTCGGCACCGGTGCGTAGTCGGGATACACGCCAAACGCGTGCCCAACATTTGTACACGGTTGACACTTGTCACATGAGAACGGGTCGCTTCTACGATTCGTTCTTAAGTTCAACAGCTCGGCTGTGGAACGAACTGCCGGCCTCTGTGTTTCCTCCCTCCTACAACATGGGACTCTTCAAGACCCATGTTCACTCCTTCCTCTCCACAAAAAGACCCTCCACACAGCATCCCCAAAGATGACATAGGCCCTGAGGGAAATTATTTTCTTCAGGGCCTCCTGTGTGGAGTTAATATAAAAAAAATTAAAAAAAAACCCGTGTTTATGAATAAAAGGAGGGTAATCATTTTCGGTAATCATTTGGTAATTCTTTACCTACAACTGTTACTGTATCTAATAAAGTTTAAAGTTAGATTATATATACACCTTCATCAGGAGAGTAAAAATCTATACATAAAGGTAGATTATTACAATATATAATTAATAAATTTATTATTAAGAAATATATTCTTAATAATAAAGATCAAACAAAAAAATCAGGAGTTTAAAAACTCAATTGGGATGATTGTAATTTCTTTTACAAAGGTAGAACCAATAGAAACTTTGAAGTCAGAACTAAAGAATATCGCAGGGCTCTAAATGGAAATAGTGAATTTGAGTTTGCAAATCATCTTTTGAATAATGATCACACTTTCGATAAAAATTCAGGTCTTAAAATACTTCACTCAGGATATAAAGCATCGCAAATAAATAATTTTGAAATTTTACAAATTAGAAAACATGTCAATATAAAATCAGATATAATTAATAAGCAAAAAAAAAAATAAATAATAATGAAAAATGCCATTACAAAGTGATAAGCTTCCAGAAGAAATCTTCTTATTAAATGCTTGTTAATCGTAGTAGTCAAATATTGTGAACTGCATATTTAAATATTCGCGCCATTCATTTGGTTCGTTTTTAAACCGCCAGAGGTGCGCTCTGTCGGCCATATTGAATAAGGAACGCGTGATTTTTTATAAACGTCAAACATAATCACGTAACTGTGGATAATTTTCATTGTAATGTAATTAATCCAATGGATTATGAACTTTCTAAAACATATTTTCTTCGATATTATCCAAAAATTATATGAGCAGAAACGATGCTTTTGAAGAAATCTCGTATTATTATGAGGCGATCCTATTTTAGTATGAAATGGTGTCTTAATTTTCAAGTTAGCTGAATTTACCCGAAATAGACAATTTTAATTCGACCAATCAGAGGGCCTAGATCGTCCAGACGCTGGCGTAATAATACTATCAGATATTTATATTGGTCACATTTAAACTTTTAATATAATGATCGATACATAAACAACGTTCACCGCTGCATCAGTAATATATTATTTATTCATTCGTGTCACATATCGCTGATTGATAAGATCTAACAGTTTATTGGAATCGTCCATAGACATATGAATATTTATGTCTGTGGAATCGTCACATTTTTTTTTAAATAGAAAAATAAAACTAGTGAATTAGCAATATAAGCTATGTGTTACTTTATTTGTATTTTTCGGTAAACGTCTGCCATTTACAGAAAAAAAGTTATTCGCTTTCCATAATATATGTAGCATATTTTTTTGATTACAATTTAAAATTACAAAATATAACAATAAAATTGTACTTTTTTGATTCTTGACAAAAAAATTTAAAAAAATCAAAAATGACTTAATAATGTTGCGTGAGTAAATGGATGAAATATTTGGTTTTCATGTACAAAACAGACAAGACAATAATCATATTTTAAAATGGTCGTGAAGACTAGTAAATAATTTTATTCCTACTCCATTAAAGATAAAAAATTGCAAAAAAAATTGGAAAAAATTATTCACTTTGAACCAAGAAAACAAATGTAATTTTTTAATGTAAGTTTTTAATCCTATTTTAATAAAGCACGTACAAAAACATTTAAGTACATATGCAACTTGATGCCGCACATCTTCAAACACACCTAAATACCACACTGTACATGCACGCCCGTATATATCTATTCTGCGACCCATTGCAGAGTAATTTGGTTCCGGGTGTGATTTTAGTGACTATTTTAGTGTCAGTGGTTAATGGAGAAATCATCAAAAAAAATCATTTTAGAATATATTTTTATATATATATATTAAAAAATATATTAATATATATTATATTATCTAACTCAACTACCGGTTTTTTTACCGTTATATTTAGTTTTAATGGTTAAAATAATATTCAATATTTTAATTTTTCTGGTCTTGAGAAAAGTTTTTGTTTGACTTCACAAGTCACAAGGAGCTTACTTTTATTTTCGACAGGGTAAATTTAGTAATTATTCTGAATGGTGGTCTTACACCAGGACGACACTAACTATAGATCTGAATTACCAGGTACTTCCCCACCTTCCACTTTCCCATCTCCCTTCCCTTCCACCACCTTCAGCCTCACAAAAATTGGGGATGCCATAGTCTCACTGGCTCCAGACGGTTCGGAGCATTTGAGACTCTTGTTCGGTATTCACATAACAATTTTTTTTCCGGAAATATTTTTTAAAGTAATTCCTAAATCTTTACCCGAACAGCGTGTTTTTGAGGTTAGATACACAAATTTCTGATAAAAAAAATTAACTCACATAATTTTATATTGTAAACAGTAAGCCAAAAGTAATAAAATGATGTACGAATTTTTAATCTTTATCTCCAAGAATAATAACGATATTTATAATACATTATCATAATTTCGGAGGTTGGTTATTGATTTTCTCGTGATAATATCCTATATCCTGTGGTGGTAGTGGGAGATATTAAATTATTGCCAGGTTATTTGTAACCCGTTTCTTTGAAACAAAAAATAAATTTGTATATAGCCTTAAGTCACCTAAACGAAGTTACAATATGTCAGAAGTAAAGTATATATTAAATAATATGAAAACAAAACTCATAAATAAAAAAAAATTATACAAAACCAGAATGAAGTATGATGTGATGACGTCAGAATCAACAGATTCAGTCGTGCCAACCAAACAGGGCGTTTAATTTTTAATGTGACGGTGTTTTATTCAATTTAAAATAAGGATTTATAAACGCTGCATAATATAATAAAACTTATATGTTCAGAATCGACGTTTGTTCATCAATATGAAATTATTTTTTTTGTCATAATATTAACAGGAATTCGTCATTATGTAATTTTATGACCATTTTCAGTGAAAAAATAATTTTACCTTACACAAACCACAAGCTAGCAATAAAAATCTGTCATGTTTTATGTCTACGACACTTATATTTATTTATAAAATACATGTTTTTTTAATACACTTTTACAAGGTATTGATACATTAAATCACCATACTAGGCAACACCTGTTTCGAGGTGAGCAATTCATTATACTTTTCTATATAAATAAAAATGTTAATGGTTTTATGTTCAAACTCTTAAATATCCGAAAGTTCTTCACCGATTGTTTTGAAATATTGCATTCGAATGTGCGTGTGTTTTTATATACCTATATTACATAGATGTCACATGTGACAGGTAAAAATGCTTAAGGCGATGCACTACGTCGTGTAATATTTTAAATCGAGCCGCTATCAATAACAACCCTTACGTAGGTGGCGATAAGGTTTAAATTCCCGCTTAATACCATCCTCCTGTTTTGATTTATGCAAGAAAAAAACATGCCCAAAAAGTGCCTTTTATTTTATTTTGTGGATGTTCAGTCATAAATATTTAATTTTTTTTCGATTTGCCACATTATACAATAAAATCATAACCGAAAATGGGTTCGTAAGTAGGAGATTTTGAACTTTAAAGCAGTTTTCATAGGCTTTATACATTATTTTTTTTCTGGGCTTATAAAAAGACTTATGTAAAAAATAATCGAGTATTTCAAAGGCCAAGATGTATTCTACTCGCATTATTTAATTAAAGCATCTGAAACATTTCTTGGCGACCAAATTTTCAAACCAAAAACACATGATTTTGCATTACTACGTAGTGCATCGCCTTAATTAAAAAAAAAAAACAGCGCCATCTGTTGGAGGTTGTTTCTCTATCTGCACAAATAGACAAATAGAGCCACAGCAACGCGTAGCGTAGTACTGCTAATTTTTAATAAAAGTTAAACAATACAAATTAAGAGATTGGGCCTTACTAATAAACGTGTTTCAAACCCTACAAAACTGATAACCAACCCTTAATGTAAAGTAAATGGATGTTTCTCAGCTGCACAAAATCTAAAACACGCCTATTAGTAAGCGGAATAGATGCAGTTTTTAATTAAAGTTTTAATGTCTTCATTAAAATGCCTGTGTCCAAAACTTGACGGGTAGAATATTGTTCCCCTTTTTTTGAATTACAATGGTTAAAAAAAATATTAGCATTTATAAATAGAACAGGTGAATGTAATAATTAGACAAAAAAAATAAAAAGGCAGGTAGTCGTGCTGGAAAGAGATGTATATAATAAAGTTATATATATATATATATATATATATATATATATATATATATATATATATATATATATATATATATAAGTAATGAATATATACATTTTTGCATAGTATTTAGAGAAATATACCAAGGTGCTGCAAGTGAACTTTGAATGACAATATAATTACAAATGTTCTTGCTAGTGAAGAATATTATATACATACATACACATATTCATATAATATTACATTTATTTATTTTTTATTGAATTTACAAACACATTACAGTAATTTTCAAATGTATGTATAAAATATGACGCTAGTTCCTCGGAGCATCTTCCATTGTAATACCGGTAGAACAAGGATAGCATTCCTACCTGACGCCTGTGCTCTAAAGTGCAGCTTGTTAAGATAGGTTGATCTATCGAACGGACCGCCCGTTTCTGCACAGAGTCAAGGGTTTTTATCAGGTATTTTGGGGCTCCAGACCAGAGGTGGATGCCAAATTCAACAGTGGGGCGCACTAGCGATTTGTACAGGGTCAGCAGTTGTGTACTATTAAAGTATCTGCGGGCACTGTATAGTACACCCAGCTTCTATGAGACTAACTTGACTCTGGCTTCGATGAATCCCCGTGCCTGAGCTGGTCACTTGAGCTGACATGCTGTCACGAATATAATGCTCTAATCATTATGATACATTTGAAAAATATATGAAATTTCGTTGTAGGAGACGGTCTCAATCAGTTCCAATAAAAAAACATTTTCTGTTAAAATATTATATTATAGGTAGGTATTGTCTGAATTTTCAAAGCAACCCTTAAAAAAGTTTTAGAGTTCAAACAGGAATCATAACCGAAATTAGTATTTTAATGGTTTATCCCTTGAAAAATATACTATTTTACAGTGTGGGACTCCAGCTCCAGGACCCCAGGTGGCGTGTTTGAGGGCAGTCAGTACCACTTCGGCAACTGGGATGAGTGCTTGGGGGAGGTCCGGCCCCCCGATGGGAGCCTGGGGGTTCCCAGGCAGTACTGCATGGTCATGACTTACGTTAAACCGGTGCCCATGACGCAATACCCGACCGAGATTACGCCACTGGATAGCGCGTACAATAAGCTTTATGTGAGACTTTTGTTAATGATTTTGGGGAACTGTGGAAAGGTGTTGTAAAGATTGTCTGTAAGTAGGCGCTGATGGAAATTTGCTGCCTACCTGGGGTACCCAATCACACCGACGTATGTTCCGCGATTTTTTAAAGTTTTCGATTTTTTTTGTGAAACTTTGACTACCAAGAAATTTATTTTAATTTTTACATTAACCCCACACAGGAGGCCCTGAGGAAAATAATTTCCCTCGGGGCCTATAATAATAATAATAATAATTGGATAATTTGTAGAGCGCCGTTTTTGTGAAAAATCACCTCAAGGGCGCTGTACAATTTATTTCCTAGGATCTACATTTGTTATTTAAACCAACTGTGCCAACACGAGGTTCGTCATCCGTTCAGGTATGTGTCTGCCGCCAATATAGCGCTGACCTGTGTCTGCTGCCAATAAAGAGCGCTGACACAATATCCTCACATAGATAACAAACCTTGGCAGCACCGCTGTGACGTTCGACGAAGACAGAAGATGGAGACTCCGCTGCAAGAATCCTAGGTAGCGAAGGAACTGTACCAGCTGCTGCAGCTAGAGAGACTACCCCGTCCACCAACTGTGCCAGCACGAGGTTCGTCATCCGTTTAGGTATGTGTCCGCTGCTAATATAGCGCTGACATGTGTCTGCTGCCAATAAAGAGCGCTGACACAATATCTTCACATAGATAACAGACCTTGGCAGCACCTATGTGACCCTCGACGAAGATAGAAGATGGAGACTCTGCTGCAAGAATCCTAGGTGGCGAAGGAACTGTACCAGCTGCTGCAGCGATAGAGACCACCGCGTCCACTAACAGTGCCAGCACGAGGTTCGTCATCCGTTCAGGTATGTGTCTGCTGCTAATATAGCGCTGACATGTGTCTGCTGCTAATAAAGAGCCCTGACACAATATCCTCACATAGATAACAGACCTTGGCAGCACCGCTGTGCAAAATCACCTCTCCTAGTCTGTTTTAGTCTCTCTAGTCACTTCCTAGCCATTCATGCCACTAAGGGGGTATTTCACTATCTCTGATTATGTTCTGACTAAGCACTAATCCGCAGATTAGTCATTTTTTCGTTTTCACTATATCTGAATAACGCTAACGCTCGGGTTAAAGTTCGATTTGACTAATCAGTGCTCGAACCTCACGTTAGGCGCTATTCCTCGAATCAAAGATGGCGTCAAAACATTCCGAGTTTGACAGCGGAGAAGTGAGTCGAATTTTGTTGCGAATGTCATCTTTTGGGATGCTGTGTGGATGGTTTTTTTTAAGGAAGGGAAGGAGAGGAAGTTCTGGGAAGGTAAAGGGTTCATACCCTTTACCTTCCACTGATTCCTAGATTCCTACCCAACCCTCATAGGTTGGGTAGGAATCTAGGAATCAGTGAGTCCAGGAGCAACGGACATATGAATATATCCCTCCCACTGCGGCGCAAGGCGATGTGTTCAGAGACCATTTGGAGAGGTCAGAGTGTCTCCCCAAACCAGCCTCTCTCGATCTGGCACGTCACGGGGCGGCGGTACCCAAACCCACCTCAAAATTGAAAAAAAACATGACTATCCTGGTCACAGGACGTGATTTATTGTGATACATGCTTGAATTAAGTATTGTTAAATGGCACAATTGTATCAGATCTGCCTACAATTGTTTTTGTGTCTGCAAGGCATACTATGCACTTAATTAGAAAAAAAACAAGAATGTATCTCAACAATTCATGTCTCTGTGACCAATAACATCTTGTAAGTCAAGGTTTCACGAAAAAAAAATCAAAACTCGAAAACAATAAAAAATCCTAGGTACCCCTAGCGGTGCCCTACCTCCGGACTTGTATGATTTAACAGCTACGCTATCATTTCCTCTCGTGGATATTAATACGTTTTGACCATCGCATAGTATGTAGGTGAAAATGAATGTTAATATCAATAATTTACTTCTTCCCATATTACCCAAAGCAACCTTAAACCCATATTAAAAAAATCCGTAGAGGAAATAAATTGTGCGTAAAAATGAGATTTTTAAAAGATGGATTTTTTAATTCTTTCAGAGGCCCCATAACTTCGCTCTAGTAAGCCGTAACATTGCCTTCTGGGGCATCTGTACCCCAGCCAGCTGCCAGCCTCCGGAACTGTCGGGCATGCTGCAGGATCACTTCCACAACGAGTCGGTGAGGATAGCTGACACCAGCAAACGGTCACTGGCAGCTCCTGGCCCGGCCAATGTATCAACTGATGTCAGGCATGAAGTCCAAGCGCTCTTAATGCCGTGGGGATGCCAGAAGCCTGATGACTCTGTCGAAGTTACTTATGTAGCCATTGGATTTTTGTAAGTAATCATCAACTCTTTTTGAAATCATAAATAACCTTGTAGGATATTCCCTCTTGGCCACAATCAAAATCAATTTCAGTCACCGTCTACTTTCTACATTCCTTTCCAAAGAACCAACTTAACCTTCTCCCAACGACTTGTGCACTGAAATATAACATTCAGTGTACTGACAAGATTCCGGACATATTTAGCGATAGCCCCCAGACCTTTACTAATCTTCTTGAATCTTTTGTTATAACTTCACTTTACTTAATACAACTTTATTGTTTGTTGTTTTACTCACTTATTGTTTTATGTTTACATATTGTTCTACACCGATATTGGACGGTTGGTGTTTATTCGTTGTTACTTTGTTTTTTTAAAGGTAATTGTTAACCATTAATAATTTCAAACAATTTACTCGGAAATCAATAAGGGCACGAATAATAAAAATAAAATCAATTCATTATAAATTTGTGATGTATGGTAATTAGGTTGAGTGTTAATTGATAGATGGCGGTAAACATAAAGCTTACGCCAGAGTCTGTCAGATGTCGCTAGGGTGTAATATGTACTTGCGAGATTATATTATCAGAGAGCAAGCTCCTGGGGAATTAAGCAATTACCTCCTAAGCAATTACCTACCCTCGGGTAACGAACAGCGTAGTTTAACCAGACCTTTTATTGTAACGTAAATAAACGCAATTATATTAAGAACCTTTTACTTATTTAAAGAGTTCCCAGCACCCGAAGTCTGCAAAAGTAAAGGCAGATATAACAATATTATTATTCGATTTTCATTATAAATGGAAGTAATATAAAAATAAAGCACATTCACCACAGTGTGATAATGACATCATAAGGCGAAAAGGTCGTCACGCGTAATAATAATTAGAACAGAACTAGTTTATAAATAAAATGTTTTTTATAAATAGAATATATAAAAGAAAAACTTAAAATTAAAATTAAGTTCTACAAATAAATTTTTTTTTTTTTTTTATAACTGTTTGTAATTTTTTAATCTTAACCCTACGTCTGTTGTGTATCTTTAAAATAAAGAAAAAATAAAACGAAATATCTGTGCTAGTTTTTAGGTTACATGTATATTATTGGTTAAACAAGAAACACTGTGCTCTTTGAGTTAATAATACATAAATATTATTTAGCAGTATTTCAGTTGATTTTTCTTGTTCTTTTTATCTTCATCTTGTGGTGCTCTCTCGGAGGTAGACGGAGGAACTTCACTCGTACCAGTCACTTAGATTTCGAAGGCAGGAAGTGCGGCGTCGTCCTCTGTCTTGTCTTTTATTATTTATGTCTTCTTATCAGGTGATATCATTATCATCAGTTGAGGAGCATACTGACCGTAATTCTTCAGTCAGATCCCAAGCTATGTTTTCCCAATTATAACTTCATAAGTTCGCAGTTCAAAAATTCTATCAAAATGTACAAAATATTTACGTGGAACGAGTGGTTATAATAATAATAATAATAATAAATAATTGAAATTTCAGCATCACGATGGGATTAAACGTAGCAGCCGTGATCGTAGCGACTTGGTACCATTGGTATATCCGACGTCTGAATAATAATAAAGGTAAGAACCAAAAAATATATTTACTCAAAATCTGAACCCCTCCACCGTTTTAGGGTCATATATGACCGGGCGTCCATATTTTATAAAAGTATTTTTATCTTTTTTTTTCTATAATGCGCAATTACTTATTTTTTTTGACGTTAGGAGAACTAATAATTCTTTCCAGTTTGCCTCAAATATTTATACTGGATGCCATTAATAAAATCCTAAAAATATCCGAAAATCACATGAACGAGATAAAGTTACAGTGTTCTTACAAATTCCCCAAGCAAAACGAATCTGTTTTCGAAACATCGAGTTCTCTCAATTTAACTATGATTGGAGTGAAAAATTAAGTAAAAATGTGGTTAGTTTTAAATTCAAAAATAAAATGTATATAGCGCATTTGAAATACACAGAAAACATTACAAACAAAAAAAGTGTTGAAAGTACTGAACGGTTAAAATATTGGCACTTTACTTTTAGCATGGGGTCAAAAGTGATTTTTCTTTAAATTAAAATAAATTATATTAAATTATCAATTTACACATATGCCCTGATGATGGACACTGCAATGCTGTCCGAAACGTTGGCTGAAGAAGAGGTAGCGCAACACGGCATAAAACCCCAAAAACAAATCATATTTCAAGAAAGTTTAGCATACATTTAAAAATATTATGCATACTACGCAATTAATTTGCTACTATGCAATGAATTCGGCTAGATGTTTTAAAAATAAGTTTTTTATTGATAATTTCGTAATTTATTTCTGTTCTTTGGAAGATCTTTGAATAATTTTATACCTTTAAATACAAAAAAGATTTTGGGCTGCTTTGTAACAATGGTACCTTTGGTCGTCCTATGGTATTATTTCTTCCATTCCATCTGATCCAAGTTGATGACAACGAGAATCTTATCTTTGATAAATAATCTTCATTTACAGTACATTGAAGATTCAGACTCAGGCTAAAGAAATCTTTCAGAGGGAACAGGGATGAACCACTTGCCACTCAAGTTTACAGACGTTTTCTGGAGGGAGAACTAACATGAAGAAAAGACAGAATATACATGTTATCAGGGCCGGTCCTGAGCCAAACGACGCTCCTAAAAATCTCAAGGTGGTTGTGATCCAATTTGTATCCAATCATCCATACCCAAGCTTTTTGAAAAATTGATTCTTCTAAAGATAAACCCCAGCGTGAAATCCATCATTACAACTTGCCAACATGTTTTTTTTTTCAAGCAGATCAACCTTAACCAATAACAATAACCTTAACCAATAACAATAACCTTAACCAATAACAATAACCTTAACCAATAACCAATATCAACCTTAGACAATAAGTCGATTCGATATATACTGATTTCAGCAAAGCGTTTGATAAGGTTTGCCATAAAATTCTTGTTAACAAACTGGCGGAAATTGGCATAACCGGTAACGTACTATCCTGATTTAAGAATTATCTGTCTAATCGAGAGCTTACTGTCTGCATCAAAGGTCAACTGTCCTACACTTTTAAAGCTTTAAGCGGCGTGCCCCAGGGCTCACATCTAGGACCCATTATTTTTAACATATTTATAAATGACGTTACAAATGTATTTACACTTGTCTTTATTTTGATGTTCGCAGATGATATGAAAATTTACCGAATTATTGACAATATTAATGACTGCTTATTATTACAATCAAATCTCATTAGCTTTTCTGATTGGTGTATCCTAAATAAATTAACCCTTAATGTAAAAAAGTGTCAAGTAATGAGATTTTATAGGAAGAAGAACCCATTGATTTTCACATACTGTATGAACAATCAAGTCTTAGTATCTGTACACGAAATAAAAGACCTAGGGATAATATTTGACACCAAATTAATATTTATCTCCCACATTGACAATATAACCAGTAAAGCCATGTAAATGTTGGGTTTCATACTAAGAACTTCAAAATATTTCAAAAATTTAAAAACTTTAAAAATATTGTATTCATCCATTGTCAGAAGCCATTTAGAATTCAACTCAACCATTTGGAATCCATTTTACAATAATCATGAAAAAATTATCGAGCGAATCCAACATGAATTTTTACGAAACATAAATTATAGATTGGGAATTCCTATAGAAAATATTAACTACACCTCACTGTTGAAAGTCATGGGCCTTGCCACATTAAAAGATAGAAGAATATGTTCTGATCTATTTTTTCTTTATAAAATTGTTAATAACATGTTTGACTCCCCTGAACTCCTTAGGCTGATTGACTTTCATGTGCCTAGTAGAACGGTTCGTCAGAAGGTACCTTACCATTGAAACATTGCAGGTACCAAAGCAGAAATAAATTCAGTAATGAACCGACTGCACAGTGCAGGGAATAAATATCACATGAACACCAACGGTACTGAATGTCTATCAGCCTATAAAAACATTGTTATTAAATCTTGATAGCTTTGTAATGTTTATATATTTTCAATGTATCCAAATTTATAGGAATTAGCATCCTATAGTTTACTCTGTTTGTTGCTTTAAGTTAATATTTCTATATTTGGTACATATTTTATTGTTATATCTCTTTTACTCTCTGATTAAATCAAATGTATTTTTAATTGTATCATATGTAAAAGCCCCAATTGGGCGTGTACAAATAAATAGATAGGTGTTAGGTAGTATCATCGCCTTGACTCCAATTGCACTAGCACAGTCTAAACTTTTAATATTTCATACAGACTGTGAAGTTCCTCGCACGGTGACCACCTTCTCTCTCTTCACCAGTGTAAAGAAGTTGGGTCAGGCAGAGAAGACGGTAGAGTTGAGAATTCTGAACGGGTTGAGAGTTGTCTCTATTCTAATCGTCGTCTTCGGGCATCGCTTTGGTGGGACCTTCTCTGGACCTGTTATCAACAGGAATTATCTGGAAGAGGTTGGTATTACGAGACGCTTCTATTCAAATCTTCGGGCATTACTTTGGAGAGACCTTCTCTGGACCTGTTGTCAACAGGAATTATCTAGAATATGTTCTTATTACGAGACGCCTATATTCAAATCTTCAGGCATTGCATTGGTGGGTATTACGAGACGCCTATATTCAAATCTTCAGGCATTGCATTGGTGGGTATTACGAGACGCCTATATTCAAATCTTCAGGCATCGCTTTGGTGGGACCTTCTCTGGACCTGTTATCAACAGAAATAATCTGGACGAGGTTGGTATTACGAGACGTGTCTATTCAAATAATAATTAACTTCTGTAAAAAAAAAAAACCAATCACATTGATCTCTATAGATACTTTTTACATGTTTCAAAAAAATATATTTTAAACACCACTGTTTTATCCTTACACTATAATACCCACGCTCAGGCTTCGCCTTTGTGGGATTTTTTTGTTACTCTTTCATTCTATATTACTATGTATGTACCTGAATTGTAAATGTATCAAAAATTTTGTTAATAAAAAAAAATAAATAAATAAATAAATAAAAAAAATAAAAAAAAATCTTCGGGCATCGCTTTGGTGGGACCTTCTCTTTACCTGTTGTCAACAGGAATTATCTGGAAGAGGTTAGTTTTACGAGACGCCTATATTCAAATTTTCAGGCATCGCTTTGGTGGGACCTTCTCTGGACCTGTTATCGAAACGCCTCTATTGAAATACCCTACATATTATGGCTTCTCGCTTGAGGTGATCCAAAATGTTTATGCCTTGCTTATACATTTATGGTTTCATCTTTTATCAATCACTCTGGATTTTCAGTAGTTTGTTCTGAATTTGTCGCTACTCATAAAGTGACCAAAATATTGGATTTTTTGTGCTGTTTTTACATCTAGTAAGAAAAGAATTTTTGAATATTTGGCGAAAACTTTATAAAAAAGCTTGACAAAAAAGTTGTGACCCCGACCCAATGTTTTTTTTATTCAATGTTTTGAAACCATTTAGTTGCTGGAGAGCCGACTTATTATATCAATATTTCAAAGGCATATCTCACATATTATTTATCATATTTAGTAACAATGCTTGCTTTCTCCGTACCAATATATGAAACGACACAAAATGGGTTATTCTTTCTTTTTCAGTTGCATTTGAAATTTTCGGGTATTTTCATTTCATTCGGAGACCTGGTGGTGGACACTTTCCTGATGTTGAGTGGATTAGTCCTGGGCTATAGGCTTATGCAAGTCGATGCCAAAACTCCTCTAAACGTGCCTCTATTGATACTGCATAGATATCTCAGGTGAAGATTATATATATTTATTAACTCTACAACGAGGATGAAATCTAAATTAAGCTTTGTCTATTGTACATAACATATTGTCTACTGTACATTACATATTGTCTACTGTAGGTACATTACATAATATCATTACATATTGAATTCTAAACATTGCATATTGTCCACTGTACATTACATATTGTCGACTGTACATACACACATTCATTATGAATTTTGTGGTTCATATAAAACCTATTCCAAACCTACTCTTGAAACTTTGGTTGTCTCTCTATTAACCTATCAGAAAAATATAAAATATGTATCTTTAAAAAAAAAAAATTTAATATTTTTTGTATTCTTATTATTATTTCTTTTTTATGTTCTAAATTATGGATCATGTCAAAATTATATAACATATACTTATGTATAAGCCCCATGGACGTAAAATGAAAACAATAAATAGATACCACACCTCCCTAAAATAACTGGTGAAGCTGTATTAAGCTACTGCCACACGCAAAGTTCACATCAACAGATAATATAAAGCACAATAGCGCTCGCCATACAATCCCATACAGACCCGACACACGTAAAAAGATAACGCGCTATAAGTGTGGTTCTGAACTTCGCTAACCGAATTTATTTTACGTAACCGCTCCCGAAGCGATATTTGAAAAGTTATGCGTCCCCCTCTCCGCCGTAAAAAGGAGAGGGGGTCATTTTAATTACGGAGCTACCAACTAAGTTCCGTGTTCCCTTTGACAGCCATGACATAAGCAGCCTAATAATGCATTTCTTATTTATTATGTTAGCTCATATCGTCATGTGTGCTAGTAAATTTAGAAACATAAAAAAAAACTTTATTTGGCAAACATACTTAACATATATTTAAAATATAAATATAATCAATATTTGAATTTGAAGTAAACAAATTTTCGCCCTTTCAAAATTAATCATATTTTTAACTCAGTATGTTTATATGGTAATATCATTCGGTTTTTTGATAAAGTTGGACGGCCTGATACCTACATAGAGAAGCTTCTAGTTTGTTCGTTTGTTGATTGTTTTCAATTGTTTTCCTGGGTAATCTGGTTTGCTCTCGTCAGCTCTCGTGCTCTCTTCTCGTTCCCTGCCCTGGTGTTGGTCCTTGCCGCCTTTGCCTTCGACATTTTTGGAAATCGACGTGAGCTTATTTTACAATAATTTATTATATGTCGCTTTCGTCGATCGGCGTGCTAACTGCGAATTTCCTGATTCGACGGAGAGGTTATGTCAGGTTATGTGAAAATGCGCTATTTACGCGCAGATTGTTTAAAATCTAAAAAGTTTATAAATAGCATTTATAATTATATAGTTGGCGGCATCATCATCTGAGGATGAGCTGTCCAACAGATCCAGCAATAGGCGACAAGTATCATCCATTTCGAAAACGTGCTTAAGCTGTCAGTAAGTAAAGTTGTCACTTTGACAGATGAAATTATGTTCCTCGGCCGCTCTCGAATTCAACTGACCCCCTCTCCTACCATAGGAAGAAATATTTGATAGCGTCGTGTGTCGGTAGAAAAGATGATGCGCTGTACATTAACTTTTGATGTGAGCTTTGCGTGTGGCAGCAGCTTTACCCACGGTGTCAAAGGTTGGTTGTGCGTTGTGCGGCAAGGAGTGAAGAAGACTACACCAATGTTTAACAAAGTTATTCAAAATAAGCGCACGGAGAAAAATGAGTATGGCAGATTAATTAAGATCCTGTTAAAAACGTGATTGCAATCCATTTCCTAATAAAATATTAGTCCATTCACAATACATCGGAACACGTGTTCACGCAGCTATGATTTTCCTGATATAAGAAGAAATGCCACAATATTAGAAAACACATCCGTGTTTTACGGATATTTTGTTTGGAAATCTGTCAATTCATTCGTTAAAGGCCTGCGGTCCCGTTTTCGACAGGAATACAAAAAATTCGTCCACATTTGAATACCTGAATAAGTCTTCGTGTAGACTGATTCCAGCTTTTGCGGTATTGATAGTCTTCATGGGACATGTGCTCCCGCTGCTGGGGTCTGGGCCCATATGGCCTGCAGTGGTGGGCCCGGAGGTGGCGGCTTGCAGACAGAACTGGTGGCTCAACCTTCTCATGCTCAACAACTACATCAACTTGGATCAAATGGTATGGATCAATTTATTGTTTCTAAGAAGGCGCCCTTTCTTCTTCATACTGTTCTTTACCGAGACTTTTGGTTTCCAGTTGTTATATCTCTGCCTTTACTTGCAGATTTAGTGTGTTGGGAACTCTTGATAAAGTAAAAGGTTCTTTACAATAATTGCGTGTATTTACGTTACAATAAATAAGTCTAAATTTAGCTACACTGTTCATTACCCGAGGGTTGGTAATTCTCTGTTTCTAGAAGCTTGAAGTCTGACAATAATACCCCACAGGCAATTGCTACACTCTAGCGACATCTGTTGGACTCTGGAGTAAGCTTTCTGACTAGTGCTATCTATCGCATGAATACCCAACTTTTTACTATACATCACACCCTCCCCGACCTAATCTGAAACCCCTAGGCTTCAAAAATTACAATACATCATCACAAGTGATGCTATACAAACAAATAAATAAGATTTTAAATATTTCACTTTAACACGATTTTACATTCTAAATTCCACAACAAAAGACATGATTTTAAATATTTTATCTTAAGTATTTCTGTTTTTCTGGGAGGGACCTTCAGGACACCTTGAGCGAAGTTTTCCGTCCCATGGTCTTGGTTGAGTACTAGGCTGCTCTCGATCTTCCATCGGTAATCTGAAATCAGGAGAACTCCACGTTAGCCCCTTCAACAAATCTGAGGTCCTCAACTCGTCTGAAGCACATTTCGTGACCTCAGACGATATAAACTTTTTTCCCACTTTCTTCTCTACAATACCTCTGACCCAGTAAAATTTATTGACCTGTCGAAAATCTTTGACTAGACATTTTGGTCCAATTTTAACTCCCCCATAATTCCTGATTTAATTATCTTGACTCATCTTGATATTATTGTTAGCTATTTTTTTCTGTTTTGATAAATCTTCCTAAATAGTTTTAGGGATTAAACTACTGAAAGTTGATTTCAGTCTCCTACCAAACATCAAGATTGCCGGTTCTAAACCAGTGGTACAATGTGGTGAATTCCGATAATCAGATAAAAATTGAAATAATCTATTTTTATAATTTACTTGAAAATTATTCCTAACCATAATTTTTTTTTAAAAACTTTTGACATTTTTTACCGCATTTTCAGCTAACCCATTACTCTGAGGGTGCTTTACCGGAGAAGTTTAAAATTCTATGTTATTTCCTTTAAGAAACTCTTTAAATTCTACACTAGAAAATGCTGTTCCATTATCCGATACTAGGCAATCAGGGTTACCAAAATAAGAAAAAAATTTCCTCAACTCCTTAATTATGTTACACGTGTCCGCTTTTGGGACTTCTAGGCAGTCTGATCCACTTGGAAAATGCATCACAAATTACTAAAAACATTTTCCCACCTATAGGCCCACAATAATCCACATGAACCCGACTCCAAGTTGAACCAGGGTTCGGCCAAACTGTCAAATGGCTCTTAGGAGGTGCCGGCCTCGATACCGCGCAACCATCACATTTTAGAACAATTTTTTCAATGTCATTGTTCAGTGATGGCCACCAAAAATATGCTTTTGCTAGACCCTTCATCTTTACTATTCGTAAGTGAGATCTGTGTAATAACTCTAGCACTTGATCTTGCAAAGCACTCGGAATGACAATTCTATGAAGCCAGAAAAGTCAATCCTTGACTATAGTCAATTCATTCCTCTTTACCCAGAATCTCCAAAGTACATTGTCTCGACCAACTATTTTTGGCCAGCCCTTACGCAAACATGTTAAAACTTCCTGAATAACCGTATCTGTCTCCGTTGCTGTGGAAATGAGCTTGACATCGATGTGCTCGCATTTATCTACATAAGCCACAAAAT
Organism: Hesperophylax magnus; assembly: GCA_026573805.1. Lineage (NCBI taxonomy): Eukaryota > Metazoa > Arthropoda > Insecta > Trichoptera > Limnephilidae > Hesperophylax > Hesperophylax magnus. The sequence continues at coordinate 3,106,942 of JAIUSX010000091.1, read as the reverse complement.
CTGATCCATAATTGTTATATCTCTGCCTTTACTTGCAGATTTAGTGTGTTGGGAACTCTTGATAAAGTAAAAGGTTCTTTACAATAATTGCGTGTATTTACGTTACAATAAATAAGTCTAAATTTAGCTACACTGTTCATTACCCGAGGGTTGGTAATTCTCTGTTTCTAGAAGCTTGAAGTCTGACAATAATACCCCACAGGCAATTGCTACACTCTAGCGACATCTGTCGGACTCTGGAGTAAGCTTTCTGACTAGTGCTATCTATCGCTTGAATAACCAACTTTTTACCATACATCACACCATCACAGTTTTGGAGATAGACCGCGCTCAAATGTCTCAACCAGGGAGTAACTACCACAATATCAATTGTGGTTTGCTAAAACCCTTCAAGCTACAAAATGAAATGTTTACAGGAGACGATAAAAACGAATATTTGCAAATTTGTAAAACTAGTTAAAAATCTTGAAGTTTGTATGAAAATCTTATTTGTTTTTCAAAAGGTTGCAATTCTATTTATAATTATGAGAGATTTGAGGGTGGAATAATTTCAGTTACTATTTTCTAAAACTAACCTAAAAAAAATTAACGCATCAGCAAAAATTTCTTTACTATGTTGTACTTTGAAGACTTATTGTACAAAACAATATACCGTCGGTACAATAACTGTAGATACGAAGTTAGCTGGGTACACTTTTCAGCGTTTTCAGTCTTGGTAGATGTTGTGGAGCTTTTGTGGTGGAGTTTAATGCCAGGATCAGAGAGGAATTTATTCCAGATCTGGACTGACGAAAAGAATTTATTACTGGCAAAAAACTGAATTTACTACTGAATAAAACACTTGAAAATATTTCTTGAGACTTTGGAGGCTTTGGAGATGGTTCTTCTGGAGAGAGGATTCTCTTTCAGAGGAAGTTGTTGAACTGATTTTGTATGGAATTCGGTTCTCTATTTATAGAACGTTTTCAAATCGGGCCCTCTCGGGGGAGGTTTCACCCCTTTCGTGAGGGGTGAGTTGGTTAGGTATTTTTCCTCTTCGCAATTAATTTGTTAAGAGGAAAGTTATATTTTAATATGATACCTTTAACCGAATCAGTTCAATCTACCCAAACCATCTCCTCCAGTCCCGTTTATTTATTTTATAATAAATTATACAAAGTTTCATATTGAGGTTGAAGTCAAATATCTTTGGTTTGAACATTTCCCAAAGAGTAAAAAACATATTTAGGTACAATTCTTTAAGTTATTATGTTAGCATATAATCATTTCTTGATGTTGATATTTATCCTGTGGTCGTATCTTCTGATATTTTCCTGTAAATTGAGTCTGATGTTATCACAGGTGGTCGCATCAAATTTCGTTATCAATGTTTGATAAGAACCCCAATGGAGTATGCTGAGCTGTGATTGGTTGAAAACTCGGCGGCCATCATGGAATTCCTTCCGGGTAGTATGGAGGGGGGGTCACGTAAATACTGGGTCGCTTTCTTAGCGGAGCTCATTCCGTGGGTTGGTGGCTCCGAGTGAGGTGATGGATGGTTATTTTCAGATGTGTTTCAGGTTCTGCTGTTATATTTCTATGTAATTATCTTGATTAATCACATATAGCACATAATTTGATTGAGTAATTATGATTTGAAGATTTCCAATTGTGTCGTCGACACGGTATCGAGCGGTTTCGGGGTTTGAGTGTTTTTGTAATTTTTATTAGGTTTTTTATCCAGTTAAGAATTTTTCCTCATAAAACTCATTAATGTAATATAAAATCAGTCAAGTAAATACAACCATCAGATGGTAATAGTAATAAGGCCAAATGAGCCGCAGTACTAGTCAGCTAGAAACATGAAGGGTATTGTTATAAGCCCTAGCTAGTTAGAGGATTACGAAAGAATCCATAAAATCAAAAATTTTTTTTTTACGTAAATATGAATTCCTCTGAAAGATTCTGGAGGTCTGGATACGTATTTTTTTTTATTTTTTTTATTAAATATCAAAAATAATATACAAAAATCAAAAAGTCCCAATAAACTACTTTAAAGTAGTTTGTCATTGGGTGCTTTTAACTTAAACAGATTATATCAAATGTATACATTCATATCATGAGAGGTGTAATACAATAAAAATAAAAACAAAAAACAATTAAAACGTATGCAGTTAGAAATAGTTTGTATTAGAGTCTAGTACAAACTATTTCTTTCAGCTAGCCAATTTTTCAACAAAAAATTTCTTTTTATATTTGTACATTTTTTGATTTCTGCAGGTAACATATTTAAACAATTTGGTATCATGTAGTCTAGCGTTCTTTGTCCATATTTGTTTAAATGCTTTGGTACGATTAGTCCTTCATTTAATGTAAAACGAGTATTGTAAGTGTGTTCCAGTCTATTTATGTACATAGGGCTATTTATGTGCTGAAAAATTATTTTATACCACATAATTGCTCTTACCGAGAGGATTTTCAGATTTTGATAAAGGTATGGAACATTATGCCTTTGTTCATATAAACTTTTATGAGCTAATAATTTAACAAGAGAATTTTGAACTGATTGAACATGATTTATATTTGTTTTAGAGGAAAATCCCCAAGCTGTAATTCCATACCTTATGATAGATTCAGCTAGTGATAAATAAATTATTCGAAGTGTGCATATTGGAACATAAAATTTTAATTTATATAATCTACTAATAATAGATCTCAGTCGTTCACAGACTTTATTTATCTGTAAATCCCATTTGAAAAAACAATCAATAATAACACCTAAATAAACATATTTTTTAACCAGTTCAATATTTTCACATGTACACAGCGCAGGGATACCAACATGTAGGCAATCTGAATTGTGTGTTTTAATTTCGGGTATAATAGTATTTACCTTGGCATTTGGTGATCTAATGTGTATCAATTTAGTTTTATTTGCATTTATGATTAGGCCAGAGTCGTGAGACCATTTTAAAAGTTCAATGTAATCTTTTTGTAAAAGTTCAATACATAATTGCAAATTACTGCAAGAAAACACCAATGCAGTATCATCCGCGTACACAAAGTGTTTTACATGTTTAAAAATAAATTTAATAAAAGATACATAAATTATATATAAAATAGGACCTAATATGGAACCTTGAGGTACACCTGCTAAGATTTTTCTTTTTTTACTTAATGTGTTCAAAAGCTTTATTTGCATGTACCTGTTGTTCAAATAATTTTCAAATAGTTTTAGAAGTTTCCCTCTTATTCCTATGATTTCTAGTATTTTCAACAATTTTTTATGGTTAATAGTGTCAAATGCCTTGGAATAATCTATAAATAAGACTAATACATGATGTTTATTATTTAAATTATTATTTATCAAGCTGGCAAACTTTTGAAGTAGCACTTCAGTGCCCTTTTTTTTTTGGAATCCATATTGGTTAGTATCAATAATAGAAAAATCTTCCAAATATTTTATTAATTTAATTTGAATGTATTTTTCAAGAATTTTTTCGAGTGATGGCAAAATACTGATTGGTCTATAATTACCCAAAATGGTGTGATCACCTCCTTTATAAATGGGTCTGATAATACTACATTTTAAATCATCTGGAATTTTTGCTTCAAATAAGATTCTGTTTACAAAATGGGTTATAATTGGACCTAATGTTAATATATGTTTTTTAATATCGCTCATTCTGATATTATCGATTCCAGGAGAAGAGCTTTTAAGTTGTTTCACAATGTTTTCTATATCAGCAATTTTAGCCCTAGGTAGGTACATGCTTTGAGGCATCTCCTCTGGTTCAAACCCAGTTGTCCTGTGATTACATTTATGTAACATATTGCAAACATTGTCAGAGAAATAATCAACAAAGTCATTTGTTACGCTTTCTTCGGTCCGATCTTTCATCAAATATTTGGATGCAACTTGGTCACAATCATTTTTACATTTCTTTCCTAAAATTTGATTACATTCATCCCATGTTTTTTTTGAGTCTTGAAATATATTTTTGAATTTATCATTATAGTATGAGGTTTTTAATTTTATTAACAATTTATTTAAAATATTTCGAAAACACTTATATTCTTTTTCATAGTATTTGTTCGTTGGAGCATTTCTCCAACGTTTGTATAAAAAATCTCTTTTTTTAATTTTATAAAGTGCATCAGTAGATATCCATTCATTTATGGCATGCGGTCGGTTTTTTGATTTTTTGCTTATTTCAATTGTGCTTTTTTTATACAAGTCATCAAAATAATTTTTAATTTTCAAATAAATAACAGAACATTCGGTTTCCTTTAGAAGCGATTTCCAATCATAATTACAAATATGTTTATCAACCAGTTTTTGCGAAAGAATTTTAACTTTATTATAATCATTTGAGTTTAAATTATCTACCGAGTTATAGCGTATACTTATAGCTGTTGTGTTGTGATCGGCAATGTTATAGTCACATACACATGCGAAGATTGTACTGGTTAATCCAGCGGGCAGTTTACCACTTATTCGCACGTAGAAATGATCGATACATGAACTATTTATTTTCTGTTTAACAATTACTTCCCTAGTGACGCCATCTATACATTTTTTCAAATAGTTATTTGTAAGAATATTTTCATAATTTATTATGATAGGATCATTTTTGTTTAATAAATTTAAATTTATGTCGCCGAAAAATATTACACTTTCATTTGATTTAATATTGTTTTCAAACACATAGGATATTTCTGACAAAAATGATAGCTTATTTAGATTCGGAGGTCGGTATATTGCTAAGACATTTAAAGTGCTCTTATTTGGAAGTGTCAATATTCCAAAAACGTTCTCAAAAAATTTGGTGTCCAGAAATATTTGCGAAAAGGAAAGGTTATTCTTTATATATAACAAGATGCCTCCACCGGATTTTTGTTTTCTACAATAGTGATACGAATTGTATCCGGGAATATCATAAAGATTAACAAGTTCCGAACGAATTGCCGTTTCGCAAAGCATGAGTACGTCAACGTGATTTAAACAGTCTTTAAAATAAACATGAAATAGGTCGAAATATTTACATATTGACCTAATGTTTAGTTGAACAAAATTAAGTTTACTTGTATCACATTTCCTTGAATCTTGCTTTTGAAACCATTCACGCAGGTTATTTACTTTACAAAAATTAATATCATTGTCATCATCTATGAAACTAAAAGACATAATGATTTAAATAAAATATTTCCAAAACATTCATGGTTAGATTATAGTATTGTTCAGTATAAGGTAGGTTTAATAATTTGCACCAGTAAATGCATACTGTACATTTTCTACATGAAATATATTTGTTTCGTTCATTGAATTTTAATTGATAACTAATTGATAATTGATAATTAATTGATAACATGATAATTAATGGATAACAATAATTTATTTGTTTCATTCTCCATTTGGTAACGATTTGTAAGTAAGATAGTGTGCGTGAGTTTACGCCGCTAAAACAAGTATTGAAACAGTAGTGCAGATTTAAATGGGAATATTGGTATTGCGGTGTATATAAACTATTATACTCTTTATATAAAATATAATAAAATATTACACTTATAACATTCCGTATAAAAGTAAAAAGTTGAAATACAGTATTTATTAATAGATAATTTAGATGCAAGTCAATGGACATAATAGTATATGTAGAGTAGGTGTATAGAACGTATTTAAATAGTGTAGGCCTATAAACAATGATTATAAAATGTATTTTAATATTCTGGATCTGGTAAAGAAAAGTGTGTAACTTTTGATGTGTTAATTTAATATTAACAAGCATCTTAAAAAAAGAAAACTTACATATCACATACGCATGTAAATAAAATTGATTATCTTCATTAATTATCAAAATACTACAATATAACAAAAGATTCTTATTTAAAATATATTGTTGCATTTTTTTTGGTAAGTAAAAATTAATATTCAATATTTTGTTCAGCAATTGCGAGCATTTTTTTATATACCTTACAGTTGTTTTTGTCATTTGCCCTATGATTAACTGGAAATGTCATTTTATATTTTTCATTTTGAGTGCAACAGTTTCTGCAGTTTGGTTGTTTGTCCTTGTTCCCGCATTCGCTGTATTTGTGCTCGAGACCGCAGTAACTGCAAACAGGCTTTTTGTCCTTCTCTCTCTGCAAACATCTTGCAGCACCGTGTCCGAAGCGTAAACAGTGGTAACATTGCATCACTGGATTTGCGTCTTCAACAAAGATTCTTTGGTATCCGATTTTAATTTTATCTTTGTTTAAGAGTATTTTCCGGGTTTCACTCTCTACTTCAACCACATAGTTAGATGTATCATTAAATTTATTTTTAATTATTTTCTTGACGTTGAACACAGGTTTATGTTCCGACATAATTTTAATTTCTTCATTTTGTTCGATGATGTCACAAGTGAAATCTTCTTTATCATAATCATTTAATATTCCCTTGAAAATTAAAGTAGGTTTTTTTTTTGTTAATTCCTTAGTATCGACATCATTTATTACTTTTGAGATCTCCATTTGTAATTTCTTCGCATCTTCTTTTTTTAAACACTCGATGATGATTCTGTTTCATCGAGTGTTTAAATTTAGAGTGTTTTATGATACACTTATTCTGTTTGAAACCATTGAAAAGTAAAATTTCCAAAAGTGTGGTTTGAAGGGTCAAAACAGTCGACATAATAAATACAAAATAATGTAGTTAGGGCAGTTCAGTTATGTATAAACAACTGCATGATAGTAATTGAATTGTATGTTATTTTATAAAATATTCCTCTGTAAAATCCCCTAAAAATGGCGTAAATAAAGCCACGGAATGGAACTAACGGATTCTACATCAGAAATGTTGAAACGTAATTTTTTTGTGTTGTTCCAAAATTTTGTTGTCCCTAACAATGTTACAAATATACGAAAAACTGTATTTTAAAAACCAGCTGACTTGTACTTGTTATCCTTAAGAGATTGACAATCATAGACTTTTCTGTAGGCCTTTTTAAGATTTAAAAATTGCGTTCTACATTATTGTGATGCACTTCATAAGGTTTAGCCAACGTTAGCAATGTAAACACCCGAAAATAATCTTTTTACGACTTGATTACAAAACATTGACTTTCTCTATGTTTTATGAATATAATATGCATCAAAAATCCCTATCAAAGTCAATTGCGTAGTTTAGAAGAACTAAGGGCACAGATAGACGCGGATGGCGACTTTATATTATACTATTTAGAGATAAATAAATTATGTAAGCCATAAAGACGCAACTAATTTAATCTTAACTCTATAAATACAATTCAAATTAACACCTTTTTGGCTCTATAACTATTCCGCGCTGTAATACCACCACAGCCAAACAATATTACAAATATATTGGAGTGAAATGGTTTTTACCAATTACCGCTTATCATAAAATAAGAAACAAATTATTAAAAAAAACACAAAAGCACAATAAAAAAACTCTTTCACTTCACAAATATTATTAAAATTAATTTATTATTTCTCAATACTAATATTAGATATTATCTTCTTTTTTCTCGTCTTAAACAAAAAAACTAGTATACGTTATTTGTATTTTAAGATTAAATAAAGGAACAAAAAAGCACTCATTTTCATAAAAAAAATTTCGATTAATTTTCTACAAATGAATTCTCGGCTTTTGGAAATTTATATTGGGTTGGGGAATATTCTCGGGTGCATATTCCGAAGCTTGGATAAATGATTTATCAGTGCACGCAAGAAAGCCTTAATTTCTTTGTGTATTTTTCCTTTCAGTGCATCGTCCAGTCCTGGTACTTACCTTGCGACTTCCATTTCTTCATCGTGTCCCTGGGGGTGATCTGGTTAGTGAGGAGCCGGCCAACCCCCCGGCTGGGATACACCAGCCTGGCCCTGCTGCTTCTGGCTTCCATCCTGGTCCCCTTCTTCGTCACCTACTTCCAGGAACTGCCAGCCACCCTTCTTTTTAATGAGGAGTCAGTTGACTAACAAACATTAATAATGATAGTGTTATTAACGAGAACACAGAGAGAAATGAGTATTGCTAAGTTTTAAGAATCTCTTAAAATTATTCGTAATCTGGTTAAAAACGAGACTGCAGAACCTTAACGAATGAATTGATAGGTTAAACTTTTAGTAAAATACTAATGTATTGTCACGATGTCGGAACACGTAAAAATCCTGACATGAATCAAGATGCATGAAGAGTATGAACACCAATTTCGACACATTTGGAATTTACTAAGTTTATCAGGAAACGGCCTGCAATCCAGTATTTAACCGGGTTACTAGTAATTTGAAGAGATTTTTAATAAATTACTTTTCTAAGTCTTTTTTATGTGTGTGTAGGTAATCTACACGTTTAAATAAAGGAAATATATACGATGAATTTTGACCCTTCCAAATACAAAAGAATAGTTTTATACGTAAATTGTAAAATGATTAAAGCGGTATTTACAATTTAATTCAATTACTTTAAAATTTTAAATGCACATATATTATATCTCCAAAACACAATCAGGTGGCACTATCTTGTTTTCAATTTTTTGGATTTTTAAGTAAATGTTTCAGACTTATGGCCAACTTTCTTCATAGATATACTTGTCTGTGTGGATTTGAACCCGACGATACAATGTGTTTGTTGGTCTATAAAGTGATGTTAATTATTTGATTGTTTCTTTTTACCAGCTTCATCAGGAATCCTCGCGCAAGCCGGATATTCCAGATGTCCTATATAAAGAGTCACATGAGGGCCAGCTCCTACCTAATTGGGTTGATCACCGGATATATTCTCGTCAAGAATTTACGACCCGGAACAAAGATTCTCTCATTGGTATGTTCTTCATCAGAGATATTAATAATTAGTAAATCAGTACCTATCATAATAAAATGCAAATCTTGAATTTTAAAAGCCGTTTTCTCAGGCTCTATGGCGCCAAAAGGACTGAAATTTTGGAATCGAACTAAGAATTATGGTCTGAAGTGGAAACAGATGACATGACAAAATCTTCACAAAGTAAAATTTGTGGAAAAATCTCCTTTCTTACGGGTATCACTAAAGTATTGAGATGTCGTTCTTCCACTGGTCCCCAAAGTTTTTTTTTTTTAAAAGAAAGACAAACATTTCCGGTTTACGAATAACCTGACAATATTTGAAAATCTCCTACTACCACCACAGTAAGCTGAATATGTTGCTTGTGTTGTGATGGAGGTCTTAGCCAGCCGAGGAATTGAACACACTACGCCTGGGTGGGATCCAAACGCGATGTCAACTCGGCCACCGACCGGTCAAATAATGCAAAAATTGCAAATAACTATTTAGATAATAAAATATTAATGACACAACTATCCCCATATACTTTTGAACCTGTACTATAGGTACAGCGGCTCAAAGTGAGATGATTAAAGCGATATTGCAAAAAACTACTCAGCCGTTTGGTGTGACCACCTATCAATCAACATGTTTGGAAGCAATCTACCATAATATTTTTACTATCAAAATAAACACATCTAAAATGCTACCTGATTTACTAAAAATGGCAAAGAACAATAATCATAACTAGCTTCCGCGGATATTTTGCTGGTAGGCCCTGCGGACGGCTTTTTGGTGGACTTCGCCCAAGTTACTCGAGTTCCCTGATATTAGAGTTTTGCCCCTTTGTATGTACAACCAGTACAACAGCAATTATTATAACGTTTACAAAAATTAACATACCTATTACCTATTACCTGGTACCTATTACCTGGTACCTATTCATATAAATTAAAACATTTGTGAATGCCTACGTTATATACGTATGCTGTATAACTTCGTTCATTTGAAATTCACTGGACTAATGAGAACTAATTTCTACTAAGCCCGTTATCCCACGGGTCGGTAAGCAAGAAAACCGAGTGCCGCAAGGCCCTGCTCAGAAAATTAAATTCGCTGTAGTAAGGTAACGATCTGGAGCTAAGTTCAGTGTGGAACTTTTCTGCGCAGTGTCTTACAGCGTTAGGTTTATGTCGATTGCTTACTGAAATTGTGCATTTTGATAGCAATATTTAACCAAATCGCTTTGAGAGCTCTAAAATTTCAAGATTACCATTTACATACTACAAAACATAATTTTTGAAAAATAAAATTGTTTCATAGGTACGGTTCAAATTTTCGAATTTTATAAAAGGGCACCGATTCCAAAATTAGTGGGTTCCTTGTACAAATAATATCGGGCGATCCAGTGGCAGCACACTCAGCGAGACAAAAATATCGTGACATCGTCGTACATGAAGTTTGGTTCATAAGTAACAATTTTTTCTTTTCAATATTTATTTTTGACATTTGAAATTTTCGATATTTGTTTGGTAAGACTTTTGGTATCTATTTGAATTTGTTATTCGATGTTTGTAAATTTTGATCGGAAATAGGTCGGGAAATTTTTTAAAGACACACTTTTTTAATATTACGTAAAATTTGGAAATTTACACCTTATGAAATTAAAAAATAAAATTCCTGAAAAAAAATTAAACTTTAAAACTTGGCCGAGAAATTAGAATTAAAATCATTTATTTTTCTGAGATTTCAAAAGTTTGGAAATTTTTGTACTGTTAAATTTGTCATGTTTCAAATTTTTATAAACACATTTTTCTTTTTAATATTATGGGATGTTGGGAAATTTTAATTTTTCTGAAAAAAATTCTTCGGGAAATTTTGATAAAAATAATCTGAAAATTTGTCGGAAAACGGTTCGGGATTTATTTAATTTATTAAAAGTTCCTGAAATTTTTACAAAAACCATCTTTTTTATATGCGAAGTATGGAAATTATCGATGTTAATTTTCTGAAAAAAAACTTCGATGAAAATCAGAAAATTGCACCGAATATTGTGTGAAACTGAGAAAATCCAATATTTTTTGCTTACATTTTCTTATCGGGTATACTGTTTGAAAACTTCAACGTTTCTTTTTGAAAATAAGAGAGGGCACCACTTCAGTCAACAACAATCAAAAATGTTCAGGCTTTGGGGATCAATGGTGAGGCACGAAATGAAAGAAGGTTGTGAAGGTCACATGTGTTTATTGGTGAGTCAGTAGCCGTGACAAGGTGATGACAGATGTAGAATACTCCGGTTGCTGCTGTGATGTGCTGGTCAAGCGCGGGTCAGTGAGTCGACGCCGGGCGCTGGTGACCGGGACTCGATGTAGGTCAGGCACTGGCGAAGAACGTAGGTCTTCAGGCACTCCAGTGCTGACGAGACGGCCGAAGGTGCGGCGGACCTTGTGGGCAGTTGAACGGGAACGGCGTGACCAGTGAGGATGCTGCGTGTCCTCGTGGTGGTCATGGTTGCGTGGAAGAAGCGCTGGTCAGAGACGCTGGAACCAGGGCGCTTGTAATCCGAGTAGCGCTGGCCGCGGACGTGGCCGAGGCGCTATGATGATGTCCCGATAAAGTCCATGATTGTACGGGCGAAGCCGGGTACGTTGTCCTTCGCGCTAGCAAGATTAGCGCGGGTGATCACTCGTTGAACCTTGTAGACTGGCGGCAAAATTATGACTGACTGACTGGCTCGCTGCGTCGGGCTTATTTATACTACTCGGCCGACGGCGGCAGTAGGTAGATGGATGGCAACTAAATTCTAGGCACTCGCACAGACTGTGTGTTTCGGTAACCTTCGACATTGCGGCGATTATGCATAGGCCGTAGACTCGAACCTTCTGGCGAGTTCTCGTAGTATCCCGGACTGAGTGCGCGTTAGTATTGTCGCGAGTAGGCAAGTAGGTCTTGAAACAGGTAGGTTGCTTTGTTTTGATTTCGGCTGCAAATACGTACCTAAGTAGCGAGTACGTACCTAAGTAGGTCGAGCGGTTTATTATTAATTATTCAATGGATTAATATCGACGCTACAGACACCCCCTTCCCAGCAGCTTTGCTGAGGGCTGCGATAGAAGAAATAGCTCGGAGACGAATGTTTTTTAAACTGTGACACTTCATAAAAAAAAAAAAAAATTTGCAAAACACATGTTCACAACACAGGTTGAAGATTCACTCAGATAACCATGGAGGCACTATTATCCGCGCTTGTGCGGAGATGGTCTGGTGCATGCTGCCTTTACTGATCACCCATTTTGAGACGGGGTTACCGGTGAGTCGGGGTAACACTATCACGTTGGGCTGCAGATCACGTCGGGCTGCAGATCACGCCGGGCTGCAGATCACGTAGGGCTGCAGATCACGTCGGGCTGCAGAATTGCGTCAGGCTGCAGATCACGTCGGGCTCACCACTTTGGGGATCAATGGTGAGGCACGAAATGAAAGAAGGTTGTGAAGGTCACATGTGTTTATTGGTGAGTCAGTAGCCGTGACAAGGTGATGACAGATGTAGAATACTGAATACTCCGGTTGCTGCTGTGATGTGCTGGTCAAGCGCGGGTCAGTGAGTCGACGCCGGGCGCTGGTGACCGGGACTCGATGTAGGTCAGGCACTGGCGAAGAACGTAGGTCTTCAGGCACTCCAGTGCTGACGAGACGGCCGAAGGTGCGGCGGACCTTGTGGGCAGTTGAACGGGAACGGCGTGACCAGTGAGGATGCTGCGTGTCCTCGTGGTGGTCATGGTTGCGTGGAAGAAGCGCTGGTCAGAGACGCTGGAACCAGGGCGCTTGTAATCCGAGTAGCGCTGGCCGCGGACGTGGCCGAGGCGCTATGATGATGTCCCGATAAAGTCCATGATTGTACGGGTGAAGCCGGGTACGTTGTCCTTCGCGCTAGCAAGATTAGCGCGGGTGATCACTCGTTGAACCTTGTAGACTGGCGGCAAAATTATGACTGACTGACTGGCTCGCTGCGTCGGGCTTATTTATACTACTCGGCCGACGGCGGCAGTAGGTAGATGGATGGCAACTAAATTCTAGGCACTCGCACAGACTGTGTGTTTCGGGAACCTTCGACATTGCGGCGATTATGCATAGGCCGTAGACTCGAACCTTCTGGCGAGTTCTCGTAGTATCCCGGACTGAGTGCGCGTTAGTATTGTCGCGAGTAGGCAAGTAGGTCTTGAAACAGGTAGGTTGCTTTGTTTTGATTTCGGCTGCAAATACGTACCTAAGTAGCGAGTACGTACCTAAGTAGGTCGAGCGGTTTATTATTAATTATTCAATGGATTAATATCGACGCTACAAGGCTTTGAGATACTAATAATATCAGATTACGAATCCTTGTGAGTTATGTTAGATGTAATTTAGCAGCAAATATTGAAATAATATGTATCTCAGATTGTTTTGACTTCAATGGCTTTTGCCTATCCTCGTTGAACTTTCAGAAAAGCTCGATAATGGGGTGTGCAATGGCCCTGGGGATGGTGATGGGAATAATGTCCACTCGCATGATCTTCTACAATCCCCACAATAGTTACGACGCGCTGGAGGCTGCATTCTACGCCTCGCTCCACAGGCCGGTGTGGGTGGTGGCTATATCCCTACTCATATTGTGCACAGCGCTCGGGGAACTTCGTAAGTCACCAATTTCAATATACAATTTTAAAAAAAGTTTCGCTCTTGAAACTTGCAGGAATTCCTTACTTCTTTCTGTTAGCACAGGAAATTTGATTGTATAACTGAACGCCAATGCAGAATGAAATTTGTGTATCACAGAGCAAAAGAAACATTTTTTTAAAGTTTTGCATTCTAGATAAAAGAAAATTACATTTTCACTTATTTAATTAGAAATAACTAATACATTACATAATTAAATTATATATGTTGCTCTCCTCGTAACCAATGGATTGCTTGCCATAGTGAGTATGTATGGTGTTTAAATGTATTTTATCGTGTTGCCGTAAAGTGTGTGTGTACTTTGGAGGTTTTAATGAATTCTGTATTTGTATGTATGAGTTTATTATTTATTTTGAATAATATTATATTCATTTAATTTTCTTAATGTTAACAATTTTGTTTGAATTTATAATTTTTTGTCGGTTTGAAAAAGCTTTTTGATTACTTTGTTTTGTGATACCTGTATTTCATTTATATATGTTGTTATAATTTAGGGTCTTTTTAATTAAACTCCGTTATTGAGAGCAACTGATTCACTTTATTTAACAATAAATATCCACTATCACATGATATGACTAGGCACTTTTTACAGTAAATACTCTGGATACAGGCTAGTTCCTGTGGTTCTTTAGGAAAGGTGAAACCTTTGGTTGTTTTTGAGCAAGAGAGAGTTTTTAAGGAAACCCAACCTTTTATATGACAAAAGACTGTTGACAACCTTCAAATTCAAAAGACTTCGAAACAGAAATCGTCTTTGCCGATACAATTTAATCACAAACAAATAGCAGAGGCGAGAACCTTTCATAAACAATATGATCTAACCTCCATAGGTGTCACTAGTGGTACATAATTACTCTGAAAATTATACATATGTTTCATACGCAGTTTCTAATAAAGTAGTTTAAAACTGAATGTACGAGGCTATAATATAAACCTTTTTTAAAATTTTTATTTGGTAACATATGTGATACATTAACTCGTTGAACGCTGAAAGTGCCTATCGGCTACATAAAATATTGTACAAGTGTATTCATTAGGCATGTTTGTTGTGTTTTTCTTTAATTTTTTTTAAATAAAGGAGAGATTTGTTTTTCTGAAATTAAATAGCTATTCTGAGGAAACTAATTACGGTAGATTATATACTATTTTTGTAAATAAAATAAGCACATTACCCGGTAGGACGGTACAGTTTACAAAAACATAACTTTGACAAAACAAATAAGTTATTATGGAAATATAAATACTTGATACAAACGGAGGTTTCAAAGGTTAAATCAGTAAATTCTAGTGTCTATGAAAATCCAGAAAATTTAGTAAAATCTGGCCAAATCAGGAGAATCAAGTAATTATTAGTAACATGTTTTCGATAAAACGATATGTTTGGTTTGATGCACATTGCACAGCCCCCCTGAACACCATCCTGGGCTGGTCGGTTTGGACCCCGCTGGGCCGCCTGGTGTACGGGGTATACCTGACCCACATGGCCGTGCAGTTCCGGGATTTGGGCATCGTCAGGACCGCCAAGTACCTGGACGTAGCGAGCATCGTTAGTACACTTTTATCATATTTTATATTACATCTCCTAAACCATCAGGGCTATAGAAGCCCCAGTAAATCTTGCTTCCAACAAACTACCTAACTTGTAAGGCTAACATATTCTTCAATGTTGACCACGACCAGCTGCTAACACTTTACAAACATCAAGTACATCCAATAATTGCATTTGGAAGCCACTTCTGGGCTGGAGCCCCCAGTGAATATACTGTGCAGACAGGGGCGCTCTGGTGAGGTAAAAAATACAACACACCATTGCTATTCTTGTCCATATTACAGGCGGCTTGGTTATTGTTACCGCTAGGAAATGCTCTTTCTTCCATGATTTACAAGCAAGCTTTAAGCTCCCGCATTGCTAATTTCAGCCGATTTATAATGTATTTCCCTTTACCTCTTCAAGTTTTTAAGTTCCAAAAAAAAAGTTATTTTTGTAGATAACATCTATACATTTGTAATTTCAAAACGACAAGTATCTGAAATTCCCTAGACTATTGAAAACACGTTTTATTCTGTTATTTAATACGTTAGGTATTAAAAAAAATCACAGCGTATCTTTGAATGCAACTAAAGCATCTGTTGAGAAACTGTTGCTCTATTTCAAACGAGTCGTGTTTTATTAAATATTTTCACCATTTTCGCTTAATTATTATCGTTTTTTTAATATTAACGCGGTCCCTCTAACATTTGTATTTAAATACGAGTATATCTTCCTTTCAAACCATCTTTGAACGTATTTAGATATCTTATTTTAAAACCATCTTACTATGGGAATTAAGGTACGACTCCTGCCGGGCGATTCCGATTCTGCTGTCATCCGAGAGAACTTTAAAAAATCGTTAATTTTAAGGTTGGACAATTTCTTATCCTTAGAAACGAAATTACCCCTCCGGTATATTTAGCATTGGCAGCCATTGGTAGCCATTGTGCGTTCACAAAACCTTGAAGGTGTTTCTCTTCATAAACTGTACGTCATCTGAATGAGTTTTTCGTTATACTTTTGAGTCCTTAGCGCTGCTGGTAGTCTGAAGCACGAACCATAAAATGTTAATCACATGTTTTGTTTCTGTTTTTCAGGTTGGTTTGATGGCAGGAGACCTGCTTTACTCGTTTTCTGCATCTTTCATTATTTATCTCATCGTTGAACATCCGACCAGGCAGTTGACAAACATTCTGCTTTCATTAACAGTCAGGTAAACTAAACATCCTTATTGGAAGTAAACCCAAAAGTACTTGTGGCACGCACCTTTTATCATATTCATTATTGATTTTAGCATGTTTTTTTATGTTGTTGCCAATATACAAGTACACATGATGTAACAAAACGTGCCCGAAGGATATTTACCAGCGATTTCTGAGCACATTTGGAGTAAAAAATGTAGATGTAAAATTTCCATCACATGTCGCAACCGAACGAATCATTCATTGTACAGGCATTTCAAAGAGCGCTCGAAAGACTCGAAAAAGTTTTTCGAATTATTTTGGAACTCCCATCCACAGTCCCCTCTTGACCCAAAAAATCCCAAAGATACTGGGTGCGTAGCGACGCTTATCGATTTTGTTTATATTTAGACTTTCGATTCAAGTCGACGTGTTTTTTTTTCACTCTTCAGCGTCCAAACAAAAACAAAAATATTGATTAAATTATTTTTATTCATCCAGTACACCACTACCCAAGCATGAATCTCTAGTGATTTACATTCAAGTGTAATTTATGATTATCATATTATGAATTGTTTCAGGAAAAACAAGGACACCGTTTACTCTACTGAATATTTCAAAGAAACTAGCAAAGACGTGCCGGATTCTCTTCACAGCAACGTATTCTTCCTTAATGAGAACATAAATAACGCAAATGATGCGCAAGATAAGATTTGAAAAGTTATGTAATCAAGATTAACCAATTTTATTTGTATTTTTTCGTGGTGATTAATTCGTTATATATCATTTAATAAAAAAATATATTAAATTGACTTAAAATTCACAGTCCACCTCTTACAGACAAATCAGCTAGACAACGATTAGCGTAAATCTTTACGCACAGAAATACACACAATTGTTTGGTTAAATTTACTGGAACAATTCGAGATAAACGAAATAACAAAAAATAATCCAAATATAAACATTATAAATAATCATAAAAATTGAGCTCTTTTCAGCAGCTTCTTAACCCATTAGCGCCCGCTTATACCATATGGTATCTGAAATACTGTTGTTATTTTTGCCTTCGACATCTTAAAACGCCTCGTATGTTGTGATTGATCCAATCAGTGTTTCAGAGGTGTGTGAAGACATCTGACTCAATGGGCAGTTCATTTTTAACGCTAGCAAAGTATGAACGAGAATGAATTTGACTTAAATTTTTTGTGTGCCCGAAAACGAGGACCTGAAATTAGCACATGCTACAATTTTTTACAATTATATATTTTTTCGAGTTATCTATTAACTCTTATTATTATAATGAGTTGAAAAATGAATATAAATATTCTAATAAAATATTTATGTTGTGACGTTCACACAATATGGTCTCAAAGTGGCAGGATACCATATAGTATCGGCGGGTGGTAACGTTAGCAAAAAATATTTATTTTGTAAATGTGAAATGTGATATTTTCATTTAAAGCCATGTATTTTCTTTTGAAATTTTTGTTTTTAATAATTTAAAAAATATAAAATTTAAAAAAAGAGAAAGACAAACATTCCTTTGAAGCACTTTGAAATAATAAATTAAAACACCGATTCAGCCGATAGTGTACTAGATATATTTATCCAACCACCCTTACTAACTAACTATCACACCGTTTCCCCGCAGGGGTAGGCAATAACATACTGCTAATCAACTTGGTCTTTGCACATACATTCCTTGCCTCATTCACATACTCACGTCGTCTCATACATACTCTTCTATTATTCTTTACCACCCGACTCAAATATTCTCTCTAATAAGGATTCTTCGGATGAAGTCAAAGGAACGTTGATTGGATAAAACAAATGGAGTAGGTACTTCTAACAAGTTGAGTTGACCACTCTTGACAAGTCATGGAATTTTTCCTACCGGAATCGTTGAACGGTTTTCTGGAAAAGATACATTCTATTTTCAAGTGTAGCGTCCAGATTGTATTGCTCCATACAGTCAAAAAATGGGTAGAATTGATCTAACGGACAAAGGTGTCTCAAATTATCTAGTAAACATCCGTAGTAAGAAATAATATGGTGTGTTTTTCATATATTTATGTATCAAATCTGAAATTTCGGAGAGAACTCGCTCAAAATTTATCTTACGTGTTTTGGTACACCTTCTATATGTCATAGAAGAAAGACGTTGGTAGTTCTTATAGACATACGATTCGACCGAATGGACCACCTTATCGATCCTAGAAAATTCTAGAAAATCATGCGAACCGTTTGTTAGAACGATATGCGAAAAATATTACGAACAAATATTAATACATTACTTCATAGTACAAAAAGGGTTGAGGTAAATCAATTCATTCAAATGAGTCGTCTCGCCTCGAACGTTGAAACAGCTGTCACAATAATAAAAACTAGAATACATCATCAAAAACGCGTTAATATTTTGGGCGTGAGCAGGCTATGTGATTGCTTCTGAGGCGTGGTGATGGATGTACGATATGCAGTTAGTTGATTTTACATCATATTATGTAGGTGATAGATGTACTATACGTTATGTAGAAGTGATGTAATTAAAAGTATTGTTTTCATGTTGACTACGTACAGTCACCATTTATACATAATACATGTTCCAAAAATGTTATTCACTCAAAAAGATCCATTGAAACAAACAATGGTTTGTGAGGCGGTATGGGTACCGCCGCCCCGATAAACCATTTATTGGAAAACCAACACCTCTGCCATGACACGTTTAGTGACTTACCAGGGGAGCCCGAGTTTAAGTGGTGAGGTTTGTCCGGGTCTTGGTGGCGAGTGCGTCTGCCCACCATCTGCGTGGCAGGCCAGATCGCTAGAGACTGGTTAAGGGAGACCTTTTGACCTCTTTAGAAGGACTCTCTCGGAACATTTCCTTGCACCGCAGTGGGAAGGAATTCCTACCCATCCTTCATGCCTTTTTCCTTCCCAGAACTTGCTCTCTTTCCTTCTCTAAAATGACCCTTCACATAGCATCCCCAAAGATGAAATAGGTTCTGAGAAAAATAATTTTCCTCCTGTGTGGAGCTGATGTAAAAAAAAACAGATAAAGAAAACTCATCGCAAAATGTACAAAATATTTTTTGCTCGTTTTATCCTCAACGAAGAAGTGTTGAATTGATTTGTCATTCTTTACAATATGCATGGCATATTGGTTTTAGCATTTTAACAATGTCATTCTTTATTAAATAGTGTGTTTCAAACAAAATATTGATTTATTCATTCAGATTTCCCCATTTAAAATTTATAAAAAATTTTCAAATCGAAAATCTGACAAATATTTAATAGTATTTATTTGATGCTTTTTATAAATTCGAATAAAAGGAATTTGAAATGTAGTACTTACCTATGAGCTGTTCCAACACTTCTTTAATTTGTAGTTTCATTCTATAGTAGGTTATTATTTCTTCTTGAATCAAACCAATGAATTTTTTATGATTTTTATTATTTTGAAGTAAGGAGGTTTATCGATGTGTGCCTTGTATCCATTGTATTGTATTTTCTTTGTTGTCTTGTAGAAGGCTTTGAAATACGCCATTGGTCCAACTTCTCATTGGAAAAGGCAGAAAAATATGATTTTTTTGTTAATTTTTATTTAAATGGACAAATTTCATAATTATAATACGAAAGATTGGAGTCCAGTTCAGAGTTCAGACAGAAGAGATGAGAATGAAAACAAAAATGTTAAATCCCTAAATAAATAATGTTAAGTGTCGTCCCAGATTCCGCACGCGTGATGTAATTAACGTATAGAATAGGGTAATGCAAAAATGGAACTTTTAGAACAATACTCGAAATTATTAGTTTCATTATCAATATACTTGAAGATTAAAAGCTTTTAAAATAAATAAAACAAGTGCAAATATACATTTTCAAACTTATAAATGTTTTTGAACGATTTTTGTCAAATTTTCGAGTGCCTAAATATGTATTATAAAATTAAACAAATTATTTCTCTATAAGGTGGTTTTATTTAACAATAGTAGAAAGACATTTTGTGTTTTTAATATTCCAAAATTTTTTTATAATGATTACACAAAAACGCGGTAACCAGTTCCGTGCGCGTGCAACAATATTCTTAACAGGGGCGTGGGTTCTGAAAGGTTAATAATATAAACGTGTTATTTAAAATTCGACCGGAATCTCTTCAGTTTCTTGGTCGGTGGGATCGTAGATAGTTCTAAGCAGAGTGAAGTAGGACCAGGATCTTCCTAGGATCTGCAATAGGAGCATGGGAATTATACAAAATAACAGGATGCATCCAATGACATTACAAACTAAAGACATGTTGTAGAGATCTCAAAAATGGCAACCCGAAAGATACGCTAATTATCGTACTTTCGTTTATGTATTTTTAGCACTTACTAAACTGTAAGGTCATGTGCCAACTCTAACTCTAACTAAATTGCATAAAAATAATCAAAATGCCCACTTGTGAGATGAGAAAGTATTTGAATTATACGGCAAACATTAGAAAAAGCCAAAGAATAACAATTCATTCGTAAATACACGTATTTATTATGGTTCCATGATAAATCAACACATCGACAATTCAACACATCTTTAAAAAGTGAGATAAAGTGATTAGAAACGATGAAAAAAAAATTAAACCTAACCTAACTTAACCTAACCTACTTAACCCAGTTAATAAAGTTTTTGTTTCATCACTTTCGAGAAAGTGTGAAGGTGAACTTAGCAACACAAAAGTATAAGAAGAACATCCTACTGGCAGTAATACAGTCATCCATATTTTTCTTTAGTGTAAGCGAGTAAGCGTATGTTGTCATCGCAGTCATACCCGTGACTTTAACTTGCAGAATTATTGTATTCGCCGCAACTTTGAAGTACATACACGCCGTCCAGTCTTATATCTTAGGGTGCTTGCTACTTGCCACGTTTTTGATTAATTTTGTGAGATAATGACATATCTTTTTGTATTGTGTTGCCATTGGACGCATCTAACATCGAAAACCCTGACTTTCACATCAACGCGTTGAGTAGATGGGTCATCTCCCCTGCAGCCAGACTGATGGAGCTCGTCATACTGACAACGGATAGTGATGGAGATAGTGAAGGATATGAGTATATGAAGAGGATTGAACTTGGAGAAGCAGATTACTTGAATTCTGCTGTTATTCACTCTGGCACCCAAATCAAATTTTAAACGGTTTTATTTTTATTTTTACATTTATTTAAACTGAGGCTTGTTAAATAGTATCAAACAATGCGCACTTTCTACCCCTAAGGATTATGATAAGAAATTGCCTAAATGTATACAGAAAGATGCATTAACCTGGAAGTGATGCCTTCCTGGAAATAGTACCTCATATAGTTAGCAGATCAATCCATCAGAACAATGGGCATCTTTTACAATTATTAAATTTTGAACGTATTATAGGATCTTAATTTAGACCCGACGGAAACCAAATTCACAATGAAGAGCAGGTTTTTGAAATTCAAAAATACATACAAGCAACAATCCTGATTTAGGATTTTGAATTTTCTTGTCCAAAGGGACGCTACTGAGCGTTTCAACGACACTAAACATTTATTTATATCATTATTGTTAGTTTTGCTATTATTGCTAAATCATTTTATTCCTATTTTTATTATGCTACTACCATAATACTGGCATTCGCCTCGTTTACTGGGTCTACATTAAAATAAATAAATAAATTCTCACCGCTGTGAAGGAAATCAGAGATATATCGGCAAAGCCCAGGGCAGTCACGTGCGACGGTTTTTGAGCCCTGAAAGAAAGTTTTGGTAAACAATATCATATGTCGAAACTGACAAGAACCTATTGCCGCGTTCTGAAATTTCAGTTTTAGATGCACAATTTGCACAACCAACTAAAGACTTAATTAAATTTGTTGAATGAGGGTTCACACTTGTCAATATACCTTCAAGTGTCATTCAACAGAGAGTTGATCAACTAAAACTGAAACGTCTGCACCACTCTTGATTTTCACCGTCCCGTTCCCATACCAATGGAAACTAAGGGACAATGTATTTTTGTTATGGAATGAAAAAAAATGTCACCCGAGGCCAAAATGCCATCTACATTTTTTATTCCCAAGACCCTCGAAACCAGACTTTTACAATGTCATGTGCACCATGTGGCACTACTTGTAAAAAATCAAAGTGACCAGTGGCGACATGTAAAATAATTAATTAAAATAATATGAAGCGATAAAAAAATGCCACCGGGCGAACAAAATGTCACTTACATTTTTTACTCCAAATAATCACAAGAATCACTGGTCAAAGATTGTCGAGCACTTCCTGATACACCCTGTCATTATCTAGTGTAGCATAATAGAGTGATATATTCAAATTAAATAATATCAATTACTAAAGTTATCATTATTGTATACCATTATATTATACCATTTCATTTGATTATTTACCACATAATTAATCAATATAATTATTGATAACTATCACATTATTATTATTAAAACTATAACATTTTTTATTCTATTAAAACATGCAGTGGCGGCTAGTGCAAAAATAAAAAGCAAATAACAGTAATAAAAGTAATACTATAAAAATGTGAAGTTCAATTCAACCGGTTCAAATTTTCATACTTTATATTACGTGTCATCCGTCAATCCGCTCACCGAGAAATGTCGCCATAAAATGGAAAATCAATTATCTATTCTATACTAATTGTATTGAGATTTCTCCGAAACACGAGCGGCGCTCATTCATGCCTCGGAACTATTCGGCGAGGTGGAAATACCTGAAGACATAATGCATGTATTTGTCGCGCCGAGATGGCACTACTTCAAAGTTCACAGTTGGCATAAGGTAGGCGATACATTAAGCCTTACGCATAATTGCTTGGACTATTTAAGCATATCTCTCGCCCATACACTGCCGATGCGAATGTAAGGCGAGCGATAATAATAATGAAATAGGCCAAGCCACGAAAATATAGCGCAAGCCTGTGACAGACCACGTTATAAGCGTAGCGTGGTCTGTCACGGGCTTAAGGATAATTTCAGATGGTCGGTATAGGCTTCACAATTGCTAGTATTCTTCACCTGGCGTAGGGGATAGACTGGCAATGTTTTTAGCGCACCACCCATTTTGGTGATTACAAACCGCCACTGATAATGGCCAAAAATAAATAATATTAATCAACAAACAAAACAGTGTATCAAGTTGAAAATCTGAGAGAACATAGGTTGTGTTTTTACCTTTCCATTATCTGGAGAATATTGGCCCTGAAGTGAGGTCCGGCCAAGTACCAACGGCAGTTGTATGCGGCATCCGCTATTTCGCCAGTCTTCATCATCATGGATGTCAAACAAATGTTCTTGTAAGTTAAGTTGAAATTTTGAAAAAAAGTTACAAATTAGAGAAGAAACTGAAGAGATTCCGCTCTAAAATAATAAGTTTATATTATGATCTCACTAGGAATTATACCTATTCTGAGGTCAACATATTGCAAATATTGTTTTACATTATTTAATGGTGATAAATCACCTCTAATATAAAAATAGACAAAGAGTAGATTTTCCAGTTATTTTTTTATGGAATCTGTTCCTGTAGACTTGGTGCGGTTTTTGTTATTTGTTTTTGAAGGCTGGATTGTTTATTAAGTTTTGTTTTAAAAGGAGCTCTGTGTGTGTTGTTCTCACCCTGTCAATGAGCAAGTTGCCGTAGTAGCTGAGAATCAGAGTCTGAAACACGCAGGCACACAGGAACAAGAAGAACTTTATTAGGTCGACGGGATTACCGACCTGAAAATTAAGATGTAATACATTAAAGTAACGTAAAATCTAAGAAAACGGCCAGAAAGACTGGTACACGGTATACAATGTATACACGGGATCCACATCTTGTGTATTGTCTCTCTTACATGAAACCGAATTTTCGCACACAAACCACGCGGCTAGCTTTCGAGGCAGTTTCCAGTTCCCAACCAACCGACAAATATCATTGCTCTCTAAGGCCCATTGTCCACACAGTCGTCTTTTGTAGGATGCATGTAACCTACAAATGAAGATAGGCGTATTTTGCATATTTGTTATGTCCACGCTGCTTCATGCAATACTCAGTCACGTTACAAAACGTCTCAGTTTTCTTTCAACTAGCATCGAGAAAGCACGTATTTTCTTGTGAAAATGTCAAGTGATGACGATGAAGTGATTATAGCATATAATTTTATAAGAAGACGACGAAACAGGCGAAGAAAGAACTGGATTCATCCATACATCGAAATAAATATAAATTGTAGATTGTTTGTTGCTGCCAGAGAGTTATCAGAAGATGATTCTGTATTTCAATCATTTTACCGAATGACTAAACATACGTACCAAAATTAGTCTCTACTGTTGGACCACTGATACAAAGACAAAATACTGCAATGCTGTCGGTCGAGTAGTGACATGTTGCCGCGCACCGAATTACGAACGCATGACAAGCGGATGACGTGACGCTGCCGCTTCGTGGATACAGATTTCATTGTTTCTACGCAAGATCAAGATGCAAGCATTCGTCTTGTAATCGTCAATTGACGAAAGCGTGCGTATGACGTGCGGTTACGTGGACAATGGGCCTAAAGTTTTATGCGGGCCGAGTTGTCAAGGCGCTGATAATACCTAATATCTAACAGTCCGAACAGATCGCCGTTGAGATTATTCTTCATGAAAACGGTTCTACATAAAAATACAAATCATCCGAATATTATTGATTACAGTGATCTTATGATCTATTGGTTTTGACAGACTCTGACTTTGACAGTTAGTTTTTTATTGGTCTGCCATGGATATAATGGATAAAAAGATAAAATAATTCTTACGATTGATTGAAAACCGACCGTGCAGATGACAAGAGAAGCAGCTATTACATTCACAAAAATGTCGAAACTGTAGGTGGTCTCCAGATCTTCGCATAAACTGCAATTGAAATAAAATATTAATTAGCTGACACAGTAGGTTATCCCGGCTCCAAATATATAATAATGTATGTTGTGGCATACAGGCTCATGAGCGAAAAAATAATATAAGGAATTTTTTTGTGTGTAACTATAAAAAGCTGATTTCGAAGTTATCTGGTTGGAGTAATTAGTAATTACCCCATGACATGTTCATATTTTCATGCAGCTACGTCTGCTAAGATCTCTAATACAATCAGTGAACCAGTAGCTTGAATAGTCAATGGCACACCGCTGCTTGTACTATCCGATTAGCGTCATCCTCCAAAAAACGCAGCCTTACTAATAAACTTGGTGTAAATTTTATGCAATTGAAAAACAAACGTATACGTAAAAAAATCACACGTTAAAAGTCAATTGGCTTACCCAAATTAATAATCCAACAATCAATTTTAATATCTCAAAATATAAATTTGTCACATTTTCTAGGTCTTAGTCAAATTAATAATGTACAGGGTTTTCCAATAAGAGGTGTTATTTTGATATTCAATCGTAAAATATCAATGGTTTCGTTGCTTGTGTGGCACGTAGCGCCGTCTTGTTGAAAGTGAACGCTGTCTAGATCAATACCATCCAACTCCGGCCATAAAAAATCATCAATCATCTCTCAATAGCGCAATTCATTCACCGTAACTGTTGCTCCAGCCTCATTTTCGAAAAAGTAAGGTCCAATGACTCCGCCGGACCATAAACCGCACCAAACAGTCACACGTTGAGGATAGAGAGGCTTTTCAACAATAACTCTTGGGTTTTCCGAGTCCCAGATGCGACAATTTTGCTTGTTGGCGAAGCCACCGAGGTGGAAATGGGCCTCATCACTCAAGATGATTTGCATTTGATTCATTCAAGTGGATTTTAATAATTTCAATGCGTTGTTGAAGCGTGTATCGTTCCATTTTTATTAATGGCGTAGTTTATACTTATTAGAAAACCCTGTAGGGTAGACCGAGGCTATTCGGATCAGGTGAGTTATTCGGATCAAGCCAGGGGCATTTAACTAAGCTTTGGCCTTGAAACTCATTTGAAACCGCCACGCCCACCTCAAAATTCTTATAGAAAACGAATAATATGGCTAAAAGCTCAGATCTCATTGGTGAGAAAAGAAGGATTGGTTTGATTTCTCGCTCTCTACCATAATGACTCGTGTAACAGAAAGAGATGACGGAATTTTCCCGTTTGACAGTTTCAAATCATTCAAACAAAATGAGTGTGGTTTATTTATACACGCGGGTTGTCATTTGCTGCCGAAATACTATCATATCCGTCGAAAATATTGCGTGTTAAAGTTGTTCGTGATAAAAATACAATATAAGCCAGTATAGTGTTAGCGAGTTACAAACATATATTCAACCTACCTACGTAAGTTCAAGTTTAAAGTGAATTGACATTTTTTAGGTTATTCGTTCGGTTTTTTGAACAATGCTACATACTTGGCATATGTCTTCCTCCACAACGTATAAATGTTATTTATTATATCGATAAACTTATTCATGTTATTGATTAGTGTTATCCTGTATTATCTTATTGTTTTGGTGAAATTAAAGATTTTTAAACATATGTAACCATGAGTTCATGAGGCTGAAAAATGTCAGAATTCTTCGTCGTACTGTCGGACAGTCATGTTTTGGAAATTTTCTTCAGTGTTTTTGCAATTTTTTTGTCATTTTGGGTTTCTTCTTCTCAGATTAACAAGTTTCATCTTAAGGAAATGCAAAAGTAAAAGAAATGTAAAAGTTTATTTTCTTAGTCAGATGAACCTTGCCCTTGGAAAACATGTCGACATTTTTCTGCTTCAAGGACATTTTTATTTTTATAATAGTTTTTTTGGGCTAGTGAATGAATAGAGTAGGCCGAGAGCAATTATGTTGTCTATGGTCGCATCTTTTTTTAAATGGCCTTGAGTTTCCTCTACCTTGTCTACTGCTCTGCTCCGCACGGTAGGTACTGCTTGTATGCTGCTTGTATATCTGTGGTTAAGTACTGTATAATTCCGTTACATACAAAAAGCCCGAAGATATCGATCTAGAGAGTGGTATATTTATGGATCAAGCTAAGCAATATGGATATATCTCGTCTATTGTAACCAAATGACAATGAAAGAATTTATACATAGCTTCCCCATCTACCGGATGCCATAATAGTAAAATTACCGATATTACAGATTGCGTGGGTTGACAGCTAAAAATCGATATGTGTGAAGATCGTACAAGTTACGTCTCAAATAAATGCCTGATGTAATATTGTTCTCTGCGGTCTTAGTGTTTTTTTCTGAAAAGGTAAGCTATTTATTCATGTTCATATATTATATATTTATCAATCAAATGCACAGTAAACAGAATTAAAGTGCAATACATTGCATTTTGTCTGATTTTGTACTTTACTTTGAGTAAATATCATATTAATAAATGTGAGGTTAAACGGACCGACGGTGGAGGGGCTATTTGGATCATATTTTAATGCTTTTAAAATTCGATGCGTTAATTGTTTTATATTTTCATTTGAAACAGATGGTGCGCAATTATGTGAAAAAGACAACTAATCAATCATGGTCGAAAATTGAAATGGATGAAGCCGTTAGGAAAGTAAAATACGGTGAAATGGGATTACGCAGTACTGCTGTGAGCTACGGAATCCCATACATGATATTACAAAGACATACGACTTCAATCACCGGGATCATCTCTAATCCAGGAGCAAGACGTGCAATAGATATTGAATCTGAAAAACAGTTTGCGGAAAGGTTGGTTTATTTATCTAAACGTGGATTCGGCATTACTCCAAAAATGGTCAGGAAATACGCTTTTGATTATTGTAATCGTCTTGTTAATCAAGCTCAACGAAGATTTAATTCCGAAGTTGGAATGGCAGCTCAAGATTGGTTTCATCGTTACGCGTCATCCATACCTCTCCATAAGAAAACCAGAAGGACTATCTCGAGCAAAGATTAACGGAATGGATCCAGACAAAATTTCAAATTTTTATGACACACTGGAAAAGGTAATAAGAGACTGTCAATTACAAGGAAGGCCAGAATCCAGAATATATGGGGTGATTCTGATCGGTGGAGAGGTCTACAGTTATAGTCATATGTTTTTTTTAAGTTACTTTATGCTATGATCATTAAGGTTAAAACATATAAAAATGACAAATGCTTAATATTAAATAATTTTTTTTTTCGAAAATGTATTAGTTTTAATTTTTTTCAAGAAAACATAAATGTTCCGAATAGCCTCGGTCTACCCTAGTTAATTCTAATCACCATATTTTATACCTCGCATTTATATCCTTCAGTAAATTATGTAAATCAATTGTCCCCCTTCTCCCCGTTAATTCCAACCATTATAATTAAAGAAAGTGCAGATCGGTATTATTTAGACAATAACAAAAATTTAAAACATAATCTTAAATCTTTCTACTTCATCATCAACACGGTTATCGATAAATACGTACACCCTCCATCGAAATCAAACCCTCATAGTTTCCCAAATGGTTTAGTAATGACTTTAAACACTTAAAATCGAAAGGAGTTTATCTCAGACTACAAAATATTTCCCAAACTTCGTAGATAACACTTCGTAGAAGCATTTGACAAAGTAAATCATAAAATTCTTCTCAATAAACTTATCAAAATAGGAATAGAGGGTAAATTATTGGAATGGATAAAGTAAACTCAACCCAAGTAAAACCCAACTAGTAGAATTCTAACCTGTCATTCAGATTCATGGCCACAAATGGTGTACCTCAAGAGTCGCATTTAGGTCCAATACAATAAATTATCTGTTAAATGAGAACAAAAAAGATGCACTAAAAATTCTCACTCACTATCTCAAAGACAGATTACAAAAAACAAAAATAGGGAACTTTTATAGCACAGAAACAGTGATAAAAAATGGAGTACCACAGGGGACTGTGCTTGGCCCAATTCTGTTTCTAATATATATTAATGATTTATGTAATGTTGTAATCCCTGGTAAAATTGTATCTTACGCTGATGATACATCAATAATAGTAAATGGAAAATCCTGGCCTGAAACTTTTTTAAATGCAACAAAATGTATTTCATATGTCTTATCATGGCTAACTTGTAATAGACTTTTCTTAAACTATAATAAAACATTTTACCTAACTTTTTATAAAAACAGTAAAAACAAACCTCCCAATAACCTTAAAATTAGACTACATAATGCTAACTGTAATAAAGTAACATGCACCTCTTGCTTTGAAATTGGAAAAATTGAAAAGATCAAATATTTGGGTATATATATTGACACAAATTTAAACTGGCAACCACAAATTAATAACACTGTTTCTAAATTAAGATATCTGACGTACATATTTTATAGACTTAAGGAAGTACTCAATGTTGACAAATTGAAAATGATTTATTTTTCTCTAGTGCAATCCTCAATTATGTACGGTATATTAGGATGGGGTGGCGCACTAGATACATTTATAAAACCACTACAAATAGTACAAAATCATATTATCAAGGTTATATATAATAAAAAGAGGACATTTTCGACTGATCAATTGTACAAGGAATCTCAACTATTCAATCTCCGTAAACTATTTTTACTTCAAAACCTGAAATATGTCATGAAAAACCAAAATAAATTTCAAAAATATGAACCCAAAATCAACTTTAGAAGAAATCATGTATTTTATACCCCACAAACCAATACCAAACTAATGCAAACTCACAGTAGCTTTATTGGACCTCGCACTTTTAATCTACTACCAAAAAAAATTCAAGTAACTACTAAACTAGCAAAATACCAAAAAAAAATAAAGTTGTGGCTGTACAATGCAAATGTTGAAGCATTATTCATTTAATTTTTACTTTTTTCTATTTTGTTTCTGTATAGTTATTATTATTTTATTTTGTGTTCTTTTAATTCATATATATTATCTTAGAATCTTTATTTTTACTTTGATTTATTTTTAATATGCCCCTCTTGCACAATCTTTTAGACTTTAGTTTTTCTTTATTATGCTTACTGTTTTTTATTTTATTTTTATTGTTATATATTTTTAGGTACAAAAATCTAATGTATTAACTTATATTACCCACGCACAGGCTGCGCCTTAGTGGGTTCCCTTTCCTATTATTATAAAACTTGTAATGTGAAATATATAAATTGGGAAAAAATAAAGGAAATAAAAAAAAAATTAAAAAAAATTAAAAAAAATAGTAAGCAACAATATAAATGTTATAATAAACAAAGCAGCCAGTATGCCTGGATCAATAACAAGAAATACAAAATAATTCAGGAACATCGTCATGTCAAACAACTATACTTTGCACATGCATGTGGTCTTCATTTATGCATTGGAAAAATATTATGTACAAACTAAATAGAACGGATTCAGAAAAAAATCATGATACTCGTTTCTTATAAATTGCAAAATCGATCTTATAATATTTAACTGGTTGCATTGTATTTTTCAAAAATTGATTCATTGAGTGAACGTAAACATTACTGAATGACATGAATTATTAGATATATTTGAATTGAAATTACCTACATATGCGACACACGCATTATTTTAGTGAAAAGTACAGTAAAAAAATATGTATAATTCGCATTTCAGTTAAAGAAATTTATACAGTATTATATATTGTATATACAGTATTGTATATGTATGTACAGTATTTATTCAATGTGCAACTAAAAAACCGTTTAACGGTTAGGAAGTGTTTTTTAAAATTTTATTAGTAAGCCTGTATATTTTTTAAAAAGATTTTTTATAAAAAAAACGCTTATGTTCTTACTCCAAACATCTACGCCAAAATTTAAAATATAAATATAACAGAAATAACCTCACTTTTTCAAGACGGGAAAATCATGCGTCAGTTTGATAAAATGGGCTTGGCAAGTTCTTTCGCAGCACAGAAAGACATACTTTATCAGTGAAAATTAACAAGCTTACTTATTTGTAAAAATTCCTCTTACTTGTGTAGTACTTGCACAACACCGTTTAACGGTTGGTAAGTGTTTTTTTTATTAGTAAGGAAGGATTTGAAAGTGGAATTGACTATTATACACGGTGTCCGGAAACTCGTAGTACAAGCGGGAAACTGGAGAATCTACACCACATGGGGAACCCAAATAAACATAAAGTTTTTTGATTTGAGCATTTTCACAAAAAAAAAAAAAAAAAACAAAAAAAAAATATTTTTCGGCTATTTTAGGGCTAAAGTTTTTTCTGGTGTTTAGGGTTGAACAACAGATGTTTTAACCCTGCAGAGCAGAAATATTTTATGATTACACCGGATTAAATGAAGGGTGATTTCAAAATAATGCTTCAAATCCGAGTTTCTTCATTTGTTTTACTTTCAAATAGTTTTAATTAGTTGGGTACTTTGATCTTCAGTAATAATTTATAAGAATTTGATTAAAAAAAAAAAAAAAAATCAACTTCTAACTCGATTTACTCGATAACGAAAGCTCAAATCAAAAAAAAATATACTACAAAATCGACTCCAAATGTGATGTAGATTCACCAGTTTCCCGCTTGTACTACGAGTTTCCGGACACCCTGTATATCAGTAAGTGGCTATCAACCACTATTGCTAGGTTATTACTTACCTGAGCAGTTTCTGGTGCTTCTCTATTATTCTCATCAGTTTCTCGACGCATAC
The DNA here is from genome assembly GCA_026573805.1 of Hesperophylax magnus. Taxonomy (NCBI): domain Eukaryota; kingdom Metazoa; phylum Arthropoda; class Insecta; order Trichoptera; family Limnephilidae; genus Hesperophylax; species Hesperophylax magnus. Next base: position 3,075,136 of record JAIUSX010000091.1, on the reverse strand, counting down.
CACATCGTCCAACTCCTCAATTTCAGCGTCAACTTCAGGTTCTGGTATGACGTCACGCAGTTCTACCTGCAGCAGTTGAAGTAGCATACATATATGGGAGCAAGATGCTTGGAACAGGCAGTCGATTCCTGTTATCGCCAAAACGGCTATCAGACCTGTACACGAAGGAAACAAAAAGACTTAAAATATTACTCAAATTATATCAGGGTATTTAACCATGTTGTGCTTTTGTCCTTCTACTTGAGCCAAAGTTTCGGACAGTCTTGCAACTATTTTATAATCATAAGAACTCAAAATGTTGGGTATCCCATCAAAACCGCTGTTTCAACAATCCCTCCCAATTTTTTTCCAAAACATTAATTTCCTGTCTTAAGAATACGAATTGGACATTGCTCCGTTCCTTCTCATATATATTTTTTAAATTCATGTTCTTGGTACCTTACATTGTACTTTCTGTGGACTAGAAGTGGGAACTTTAGATCAGACATTTTTTGGCTGCCCCTTTCTAAACAAAAATCCTCTTTTCTGTCAAGCATTATCTGAAATTGCCTCCCCTTTATTCAACAATTCATTTTATAATTATGAAATTTACCCATTTAAATAAAATTAACATGTAAATTCGCCTTCTCTTCTCAATCATTTGAAATGATGGCCTAGCCTTGAACACTTTGAAAGATGAAACTCAGAAACATTGAACAAACTCTAAATGTAATGGTAACTTTCTGGCTGAAGTAATTAAATATGAAAACTTGTGTAATTTACCTGACCAATTTTGATAGATAAAAATTAGATGGTATACTCCATTGGCGAGTGAATCGAATGGATACCAGATGAAATACGGCAAAGTATTCTGATAACTTCCAGTCGTTGCAAAGTCAATGGACATAGGGATTATAGGATTCAGGTTGAACATGAAGATCAGCATGACAAAGATGGCAGTCTCAACTGTAAGCAAGCACACAAGGGTCACAGACGAAGAAAACCAATAATTGAAAGACAAAATTTCCAACTTAGCTTGAAAACTTACTTGTAGTAGTTAGGTAGACCGTTCTGAGAGCTTTGGTCATTATAATACGATTCTCCTCTGAGATTTCTCCAGTCGGCCAGAGGGCTCGCAGCTCATTCACCAAATCTTGGATCATGTATCTGTGACTCGTCACGGCGTACATCTTACTTAGTCCTAGAAAGAAGTAATGTCAAAGACTGACCTTGGCCTTATTTAGATTACCAATGACAGAATATTTAGCGGATGTATCATGTGTCGAATAAAATAATAATAGTAAAGCAAAAATTGAAGACGATTCAATAAAAGCAAGATAAAATAGTAAATCAACAGACCCATCAAGCAGAAGCCGAGGCACGGAGCAATAGCGGTCACCTCCATCAGGCTTCTTCCTAAAGACCCAATGAAATACGTAGTCTCTCCAGCGACGCTAGACACCAGCTGCATAAAGGACACTGGGAAGAAGAGGTACTGAACAAGCCATTTCAGTCCCACAGTCCTGTCTTCGTACTCCACGCGGAGTCCAATTTTCTTTAGAAGCCGCTCGGCCAATTCCAAAGACTTTTTGAACTCGTCAATTTCCTTTGGCCCTTCATCAGATGGCTTTGGTTTCTGTTTTAGCGCCACTTGATTTTCATTCATCTATTAATTTAACAAATTAATTAGATTATATTTTTCCCCTAAAAAGCTACTCACTACCGCTAGAAGAAAAGATTGCATTAATTTGACGAATTAATTCGTGTATGTTGTTCCTCGAAAACAGCCACTCACCACTGCTAGATGACAGGATGACATTAATTTAACGAATTAATTAATGTATGCTGTTCCTGTAAAACAGCCACCCACTACTGCTTGATGACAGAATGAAATTAATTAGTGTACGTTGTTTCTGTAAAACAGCTACTTACTGCTAGATGGCAGAGTGATATTAATTTGACGAATTAATTATTGTATAATGTTCCTGTAATAAAACTACCCACTACTGCTTGATGGCAGAAAGACATTAATTTAACAAATTAATTATTGTATATTGTTCATGTAAAAAAGCTACTCACTACTGCTAGAAGACAAGATGCCATTATTTTGACGAATTAATTAGTGTACGTTGTTCCTGTAAAAAAGCCACCCACTACTGCTAGATGACATGATGCCATTAATTTGACGAATTATGTATTAGAGTATTATATTAGTGTAATATAGTGAATATTCCTGTAAAAAAGCTACTCACTACTGAAAATCATGATATAATGTTAGACCGATGAAACATGATACTGCAATATACATAAATATCCGCAAAAAATAACATTTCTTATTATTATTTGTAATTAGTATTAAAGTACCTTGATCTTTAGTGCCTCCCCTTTTCTCCCAGAAGATATTATGAGAGCCGCCGTTGATCTGAACTGATTTATATTGAATCTATCAAGGATTTTATTAATTTATTTACAAACAACATGTTTTGCTTTCTCGCATTAAATATGCATTCATTTGCCACGTTTTCTTGCATTTGACCAGTTATAAATTATTCTCTTACGCTCAATCCAGTTTAAAAGAAAAATCAGTATTGAAGAAAGACAGGTGAAATATCATTCAAACGTTATTATTTCAGTTCACACGACTTAAAATGTCAAGCCGTATCTCGCTGTTGTGATACTTCATCGAGCTAAAGTTTCTGACAATTGACTTGTTTCATGATCGGGAAGATGCTTAGAGTTTGGATAAACACTTATATATTTGTAACAAGCTTCAAACCCTAAGTTTTACAGTACAGATCTCTTCACCATGTAAAGTCATTAGTGTTGTAAAGGGTTGGTTACCCACCGTGAGTATATAACTCGGCCCGTTCAGCTGCCGGTCAAGCTCCTACCCACTGATGGTTTAGTTTAAGGCGACATTAGATGATTTACATTTTGATTATTTATGATTTTTTTTTTTATTTTTTATAGTGAATACCTCACAAGAGTCCCAACTGCTCCATGACGAACGTATTACTAAAATCTCAAATGCTTCTAGAGGGATCGCTACCGATGAAAGTTATTTATATTTAAAATTGATAAAAACAGGACCTTACCATTATAATATTTTATGTAAAACGGTTTGAAAATTTTATAAAACGTTTTTCAACTATGAAGTTAGCGGTAAGAACGAGATTTTATTTTTCTAGACGATGAATTAGTAACTTCCCGAGGGATCCCTCTAGAAACATTTTAGATTTTAGTAATATGTTCATCATAAATAATTAAAATAAACCCCACAGAAAGGTCGATTTTCTAGGCCTGCGAGGGCAAAGTCGACCTTAGGTCAATCCATTATGCCGGACCGCGCGCCGAATATTGTTTATACACGACTTCATCACTTATGTCGTTATGATTCCCACTTTATTTTAGAGATTTGATCGGGCAAATTCAACCGCAGGTTTGTCCAATACATCAGGGCCGCGCGTCGCATATTTTTGTGCACTGCTGCTTCACTTACGTCGTTAAGATTCTGGCTTTATTTCAGGATATTGTCTCGTCTTAACCCTTGGAATGCCATCCTACCGCGTTCTGGAACTCCTTAGTGTACCAGGGGTAATACGCCGTACGCCGGCTGACACTATTTTCTTAATAACTTACTGTTTGCAAAATGATTGTGAGTTGTATCGTCTTTCAAGATATTTTTTTTTTAAATATTAAAAAATATGTATTTATGCATCTTATGTATTTTCCCCATAACTACTTATATTCAGAGAAATGTTTTTCTCCCTCTGATATTATAAAAATATACATATTTTAAGGAAATATGAAGATATTCTTGTGTTTTGTTATATTTTCTATAATTCTAAATAAAATAAGTGATCTTCACAATAAAAAATAAATTTGACGAAGCTTTCCTGCAAATAAAAATAGGAAATATTTTTTACTTTCACAAATATAAAAAATCCAAAACTTTTTTTATATATCTAAGTCTTCTAGGAATTTTAATACTAGAGTTAAGGAGCACCTGAGTAAGGTGTTTGAATAATAAGTATAATTAATATTAATATTATGATTTTGCTAACCACAGTTTGGAAACAAATCCTTATTTTGAAATAAAGGGTTAAAAATTTTACATACGAATACAATGGGTTTACAATTAGAAAACTCTAATATAAGAAAAAGTGTTCATAGTCAATTAAATATTATTAATAACCAGATATTTTTTTAAAATAGCAATCTTAAATTTATTTTCACATTGATGCCTGTACTATAATATACCAGTATATATTTTAAATCTTTCTTATTTAGACAGCTTAGTTTATTCAGTTCCTTGATTCAGTTATGTAAATTTGTAAAAGTTTTTGCCATGCAATAATTACCTATTTTATGATAATTAAATTTATTTTATAAATATATTTAATAATAATAGCTTATACTATTAAATTCTTTTTCCGATTTTATGTCCGGGCTAAATCGTCCCCATAGGAAAAACTAAACCCTTCCACACACTTTTCCACAAATGATCATCTAGTCAATCAACACTATGCAAGTGCATTATATAAGCAAAATAAATACAAAACAATACAAGAACAACACGTCAACCCACCAGAGATCAAATGGGAAAATAATTCACCGACTCCAGATATTTTCATATCAGAGGGTTCGGCTCGGTAGAACTCCTAACAGGGCCTATAAATCCTACTGATCCCTCAACATAAATATTTAAAAAATGTATTTAAAATGACCGACTTTTGCATCTTTATACATAAATTTTTTTATAGATCTAATACGCCTAAATTTTTAATGAGAGAGCTAGGTATAATGCCAGTAGCCGAAATAACGAATCGTAATATTTTTATAGTCTGAGAATGCCAAATTCCTTTTATTTCATTTCCTAAATCTGTGTATTTTCTTATTTTTTCATTAAGAGATTTTTGAATATTACAGGAATTTGGAATAGCGACATCAATGATATAAGTTATTTTTTAAATTTTGTCATGTAAAACTATATCGGGTCTATTATGACTAATCGTTCGGTCTGTTAGTATAGTTTTATCATAATATGTTTTATAAAATTCGTTTTATAAAAATGAATTTGGCTCGTATTCATAATATGGTATTATATTACGGCAGTCAATCAAGTTATGTTTAATTACCAAACTTTGGTGAATTATTTTTAAAACTTGATTATGCCTAAATGTATACTCGGACGGTGCTAATATAGAACATCCCGATATAATATGTTTTATAGTTTCCGGAAAAGCCAAACATTTTCTACACAAATCATCAATTTGATTTGTATCTTTGATTATATGCTTCCTATAATTTTTAGTATTAATGACTCTATCCTGAATGGCAAGCATAAATCCTTGTATTTCTGTGCTCAACTCTCCAATACTCAACCATTTGTTTGACGAAAATTTGTCAACATACCTACGTTTGGAATAATAATAATAATATAATATTTTTTTTTGATTTACGGGTACTTACTTGTCTATACTTGATTGTCTTTTTTTAATTCTTAATTTTCATTGTACGTTTATCCCGAAGAAACAATTGGTTTTGAACATGTCTTTCCTTTTTGAATAAATAGTGTTGTTTAAAATGTTATTTATTTAATTAAAATATTTAATCAATTTCACCTGTAGTAAGATAAAATTAAACTCAGGTGTAATATTTGGAATCGGGCCGCTAACAATAACACTCCTCATGTAGATGGCGATAAGGTCTAAATTCCCCCGGTTTTTAATAATGCATGAAAAAAAACGTCGCCAACAAGTGTGTTTTATTTTTTTGTGTGAAGTACGGTCACAAATATTTAAATGTTTTTTTTATCACTTCCTAAAGAACTTAATTTTTAACATTATACAACAAAACCATTATCGAAAAGGGGTTCGTAAGTAGGAGATTTTGAACTTTAAAGCAGTTTTAATGGGCCTGATACTTGAGTTTTCTGGTCTTAAAAAGCACAAACAAAAAATGCTCGATTTTGTGCCAAATTTCGTTTTACTCGCAGTATTTAATGAAAGCATCTACAATATTTCTAAGCGATAAAATTTTCAAACCAAAAACATATGATTTTTCATTACTACTTAGTGCTTCGTCTTAAGAGGAAGCTACAAGCCAAAATGTGTATATTCTTTTTATACCTTATATTGTAGGTAAAAGGCATTAAAATCGCGTTATCGCATAGAAACGTTCGATTTCAAGCACAAAACTGGTTTTTATTTATTTTGTAAACAATTTTAAAGGAAAGCAAACACGTTAATCAAGTGAAACTTTCACAAATAATCGTAGCTATAATACTTTATTTTTTTAAAGTTGTTTCCTTTACGCGTTCATACATTTCTATTGAAAAAATTTTTTTTTACTAGTTTACATTTATATTTTGTAATTTATTTTTTGTTTGTATTATACTGAAGCGAAACGATGTGAAAACCTTCAATTTATCTAAAGCATATTTTTTGGTATTCATAACGTACTTTGGTGATTTGGCATTAAGGCGATGCACTACGTCGTGTAATATTTTAAATTGAGCCGCTATCAATAACAACCCTTACGTAGATGGCGATAAGGTTTAAATTCCCGCTTAACACCATCCGCCTGTTTTGATTTATGCAAGAAAAAAACATGGCCAAAAAGTGCCTTTCATTTTATTTTGTGGATGTTCAGGCATAAATATTTAATTTTCTTTCGATCATTTTATAAATAACTTAATTTGTCACATTATACAATAAAATCATAACCGAAAATGGGTTCGTGGGATCTGAAAAAAACTCGATTATTTCAAAGGCCAAGATGTATTCTACTCGCAGTATATAATTTTCAAACCAAAAACACATGATTTTGCATTACTACGTATGGCATCGCCTTAAGTACTTAATGCACACAGACACACGCACAAACCCGACACACTTTTCTCTATTATTTATTTCAGTACTTCTGTACTTCTGATAATCTCCAAAATCTTGTCTTATCTTATCTGTGACAGTTGGTAGGATTTAAAATGATGTAATGTCATAGCCCAGAGAAGTGTAATCAACGCGATGTATTTGTAAGAATGTTGACTCTAATTCACATTTATAACATCAAATAATAGTAAATAATAACAGTGATAATAAAAATAGGTTAATCCTTATAGTAACAGCGCAAGTTACAAAATAATAGTTAAGAATTGAAATTGGGAACAGTTCGTAAGTTGTCATGTTGGATATTCTTCTTGCGAACGAGTCATACTATAGTTTGTATGTGGATCGTACAGTCGCCGTTCAGATCATTCTCAGTGCGTAATAATCGTAGCGAGGGCAACATTTCGGCTTCCGTAAAACATTCCTTAAACATGGTAAGTCACAAGATTGTATTCTTAGATAACTTTTTAAGGATGAGTACACTCCTTGACAGCCAAAATGCGTAATATTTTTGCTTTAGCAACTTGCTAGAAATGTGGAGCGTCGCGACGTTGCGTCGGCTAGACTGCTAGACGAAAGACGACGGGTCGCGACGCTTTTGGCAATTAGTCAAATATGTATTATGATTTATCTTATTATGAATGTCTTAAAATGAATGAATATTCGGACATTCTACTATTTTAATGTGAGAGAATATTTAGTTAATACGCATATTTTTAGTGAAATTAAAATGAGATACATGTAATAAGTGCATTGGAGTTGAATATTGGAACCAATCTATTTAATTACCGTTTATACCTACCATTATATATTTATTTTCGAAATTAATATTATAATGGGCTTTTTTGTTAAGGTTTCATTTGTAGATATTTGGGATTTTAATTGCAATTTTTAACGTTATCCAGATATTTGGTAGTAGGGTCTTTAAGAAGAATTTCAAAATTAAATTTTTAATTCCGTTTTAATAAATTTTTGCACTTTCGTGTCATTTTACAGTATAATAACATAGCCTTTGTCAGCTTTTATATCTTATAGGAATTTGCCAACCACCTGATAAAATTTATTAAAACATTAAAACGGAAATAAAAATTTAATTTTTAATTCCGTTTTAATAAATTTTTGCACTTTCGTGTCATTTTACAGTATAATAACATAGCCTTTGTCAGCTTTTATATCTTATAGGAATTTGCCAACCACCTGATAAAATTTATTAAAACGGAAATAAAAATTTAATTTTTAATTCCGTTTTAATAAATTTTTGCACTTTCGTGTCATTTTACAGTATAATAACATAGCCTTTGTCAGCTTTTATATCTTATAGGAATTTGCCAACCACCTGATAAAATTTATTAAAACGGAAATAAAAATTTAATTTTTAATTCCGTTTTAATAAATTTTTGCACTTTCGTGTCATTTTACAGTATAATAACTTAGCCTTTGTCAGCTTTTATATCTTATAGGAATTTGCCAACCACCTGATAAAAACGGTAACCGGGCAACTCAGGTTAGTGGCACTTCAATACACTTACAACATACTCTTGAAAAGAGATATAAAGTCTTAAAAAGTGATAAAAAACTGAGTTAAATAGTTATATTAGGCCTTTGTGTCACTTTTAATGACTGTGGATCACTTTTCAAAAATGTGTTGACTTGCCAGTGTCCTGAATTTAGGTTCCATAGCAATAAACAGACCACACTTAGTAATAATACAATCCTTAGTTTTCCGTGTAAAAAGATGTACCGGACAGCAGATGGATGTAACTAAATAATTAAGCAAATAAATATTTAATGAAAAAACATACACTTAGTAAGACACCACTTTATTTTTGAATCAATAACGATAGCCAACCAGGTTTCGCTTGTCCCAAGCTTCATCAGGGCTAAATATCAACTAAAGCTAATTAGATACAGGCACATATAAATATAGGTAAATGAAAACAATGAGTGAAAGAGATACAAAACAGATAGAAAGAGATGCAAATAGAAAAGGTGGAGACAAATTATTAAGGATGATGAGGAGGGAGGGGGGGGGGAAGGAAATAACAGTTTCAGCGGCGGAATAAATTTAATATGGGACTATCAGATAAATTAATTTGGTTATTTATTATATTTAAATTATTATTAACTGCTTTTTTTATTTCAAGGGCTTCTAAGTTGTTTAATCTAATTCCAGATCCATTTTTATGCAATATTTTAGTTCCAGAGATTTTATCGAATGAATGATTAGATTCTATTAAATGATTCGCAAATTCTGAAAAGGCATTATTGTTTAAACATCGTATATGTTCTTTTACTCTTAAGTTGACATTCCGGGCCGTTTTTCCGATATAAAAAGCAGAACAATCATTACAATTAAGTTTATATATGCCCGAGTGGCTTAGTTTATCGTCTTTATCTTTAGTATTAATTAAATATTTTCCTAAATTATTATTAGTGTAAAAAGCGGCTTTTATTTCAGATGGGAATTTTTTAACGCTTAAAGAAGAAAAGTTATTTGTATACAGAACTCTACGCCATTGGAATGTTTGATTTATGTTTATATTATTAGGGTTATAAGATTTGTTAAATAGAAATTTATTTGATGCTATTTGTTTCAATTTTTTATTAAGAATATTGTCTATTATTTTTGTATCATACCCGTTATTTAAAGCGATTTGTTTAATGATGGATAATTCGTTGTAAAAATTATTATTATTCAATGGTACGGTAACCAATCTATGAATCATGGAGTGAAATGCTGAATGTTTGTGGGATATAGGATGGTTGGATGAATTGTGAATTGTAATATCAGTATACGTGGGCTTACGATAGATATTAAATTCAAATTTATTGTTAATTATACTTAAAGTTAGGTCTAGAAAATTCAAAGTTAAGTTTGTACCTATTTCTACAGTGAATTGAATTTGTTTGTGAAAGGAGTTTAATATTTTAAGAAAAGAGTTTAATTGTCTTTCAGTGCCTGTCCAAATGCAAAAAACATCGTCAACATATCTTCTCCATAATAAAATATTCTTTAAGAGAGGTGAATTTGAAGCAAAAATATTGTTTTCTAGGTTATTCATAAAGATGTCAGCGATAAGGGGGCTTGTAGGAGCGCCAATTGCTAGTCCCTCTCTCTGCTGGTAAATAACATTATTGTATTGGAAGTAATTTTGATTCAAACAAATATTAAAAAGACGAGATAAATCATTAGCTAAATTACTAAGCCACTCGGGCATATATAAACTTAATTGTAATGATTGTTCTGCTTTTTATATCGGAAAAACGGCCCGGAATGTCAACTTAAGAGTAAAAGAACATATACGATGTTTAAACAATAATGCCTTTTCAGAATTTGCGAATCATTTAATAGAATCTAATCATTCATTCGATAAAATCTCTGGAACTAAAATATTGCATAAAAATGGATCTGGAATTAGATTAAACAACTTAGAAGCCCTTGAAATAAAAAAAGCAGTTAATAATAATTTAAATATAATAAATAACCAAATTAATTTATCTGATAGTCCCATATTAAATTTATTCCGCCGCTGAAACTGTTATTTCCTTCCCCCCCCCCTCCCTCCTCATCATCCTTAATAATTTGTCTCCACCTTTTCTATTTGCATCTCTTTCTATCTGTTTTGTATCTCTTTCACTCATTGTTTTCATTTACCTATATTTATATGTGCCTGTATCTAATTAGCTTTAGTTGATATTTAGCCCTGATGAAGCTTGGGACAAGCGAAACCTGGTTGGCTATCGTTATTGATTCAAAAATAAAGTGGTGTCTTACTAAGTGTATGTTTTTTCATTCAATATGTCACACCCCAAAGTATTTGCTTCCTTCGAAAATAAATATTTATCTGTTATCAAACATTTATCTGTTATCTTGCACGATGAGTCATCTTGATAAGATTTTAAATCACCGCGCACGTGTTATATCTTCGAAAAAGCATTTGATAAAGTCGACCATGATATTTTACTAATAAAATTGAGTGACATCAGATTCTCTCAGGATTTTCTCGCTTTCGTAGCTAGCTACTTAAACAATCGTCGTCAGTATGTCAGTTACGGACACCAGTTCTCTCACGAAAACAAAACTAACTCCGGGATTCCCCAGGGATCGAATCTAGGACCCCTCCTTTTTCTTTTATTCATTAATGATATAGGCAAGACCATTAACCGCTCAAAATATCTCCTCTTTGCTGACGATATCAAACTTTTCAGAGCTATCAAAAGTTGTATCGATTCCATTCTTCTGCAGAATGATCTTGATTCTCTTGTCAAATGGTCGGAATTAAATAAATTACCCTTCAGCATCCAGAAATGCAGTGTAGTTACATTTACAAGATCCAAGGATACATTTCTATTCCCATATCACATTAATAAAAATATAAAAAACGAGATTCGTGACCTTGGGGTTATCTTCGAAGTAAATCTCTCTTTCAAATACCACATATCTGACATTGTCTCCCGCGTCAACAAAATGCTTGGATTTGTTCTTCGTAATGCGAGATCATTTACTAATGGAATTGCAATACGGAGAACATATGAAGCACTTGTCCGCAGCATCCTGGAATACAACTCCATTATTTGGGCTCCTTCTGAACAAAACCATATCTTAGAAATAGAAAAAGTACAAAAAAGGTTTATGCGTTACCTGTATATGAGGGAATATACATACTATCCATTCCTGTAGCCATCCTTGTTCTTAACAGGAATGCTCGATTTCAATACATTAGAAGCCCGCAGAAAAATATTTTTAGGCAAACACTTTTTTAAGTTAATCTCTGGTACAATACACAATCCGCCTATGTTGAAAGAGGTTAACTTTTATGTCCCTAACAATTATACTCGAGGGAGATCCCATGCACTCTTATATGCTCCGAAAGCGAGGACTTCTGCCTATCAGAACGCGCCAATAAACAGAGCGACTCAAATGCTTAACGATTCTGCATTAGCCATCGACATTTTCAATGTCACCTACAGACAATTCAGTAACTATCTTTTAACACATGTCACAAAATAGTAAAACTGCCTCTGTAAACTTTTTAATTTGTAATCTTCTCCATGATAAATTGGTGTATAACCGTTTTATGGAGAACGTGAAAAAATAAATAAATAAATATCGCCATTTCAAGGATGAATTACTCGCACAACAAACTGTGGGATCTTAGTAATTAATTCTCAGCGCTATGACGCATTATAATATTCTGTTTAGATATAAGAATAATTGCTCCACATTAAAACGTGTAGAAACTGTATTTTAACCCAATAAGTACGCAAACAACTCTCCCAACCAGTCAGTTGTCCGATGACATTCGCGAAGTTGTGTTTCATTGCAAATCCTTACCCAAGGTACCCCCGAGAGGAAACCGGCATTTTACAGTCGATGTCACTGGCGTAGGTGTCTAGTACATTTATGGTCCTTCTAGCCGGATTTTCCTCAGAAATCAGGAAACATGACACCGTCACTGCGCTCCTGGAAAGGCGCCGAAGCACTTGCTTCCAGGAGAGGATTAGTGCCGGCACCCGAAGACAGCGGCAACTCTCGCTCTACTTGGGAAACAGTTAGACCACTATGGAAGGAGAACTGGCGCTTACAACGCCGTTAGAAGAAGATTGGCGCTTTCGACGTCAACAGGAAGAAACTTGGTACTTACAGAGCCGAGAAAAAGGGTGTACACTATCACTGCGCTCCTGGAAAGGCCACGAAGCACCTACCCAGGGGAGGATTAGTGACGTCACATGACAACAGCGATAACTCACAATTTATAGAGGAAATCGCTAGACCGTTGGGGGCAGAGCTTCGGAGACAAGAGCGGTCATTCTATCGTGGGCAAGAAGAGCTTCGGGGACAAGAACGGTCATTCTATCGTGGGCAAGAAGAGGTTGTGCGACGTTTCCACCGCCTACTAGAAGAATCTACTCGGCGCTTCCGGCTTAATCAAGATGAGCAAGAAGAGTGCAACGGCGCTTCCAGCGTCTACAAGAAGAGACTACACAGCGCTTCCATAATCAACAAGACGAGGCTGCACAGAAAATGGGATCAGTAATGGCAGCTTACCTTTGTAGCGTCCCGTTGCTCCCCCACTTAGTCCTATCTAAGGAAAAACAGCAGACATCGTTCTCGCCTCAGGATCCGCCAGAGGATTCCACGGCTGTAATAGAAAAGCCATAGCTACTGTTAACCCCTTTGCGGCAGCTCCATAAAAATGAAGAATATTATGAAACATTGTCGCTAAGTAATGTAAGCGAAAAGAAACGACTCTCAAGGAAAGGGGTTGACAACCAGGCACATAATATGGAGCTGATGGAATGTGAAATTAACGATGCCGCATTATCATTCGGAGACGTATGGAGCCCCGGAAACACCATTCACGAGGACGATTCAAGATTTGTGAAAATTGTGAAATCTGTGAAAATTGTGAAATCTTTAAAAATGTGAAATTTATGAATCTGCCGATTGATACTTATCAGAGAATTAATCCATGTGAAATCGGAACACTAGTAGCACAAGAAGTGTATCCACTAAAAATATTAATCGATCGAGATAATGGTGACAGCTTTGTTACACGAGAAAACAATGAAGATAATGTTTGTGTTGCGCCCATCACGGCGCTCCAATGGAGAGACTGAACAAAGAATTGCCGTTGCTTCAAACATGAAATAAATATTTATTCAAGTGGAAATGAAAACAGAAGACCAGAAAAAGTTATTTCTGCTGGTGGAGAATCACCTGAAAGAACCGTGCACATATAATATGACGAAATCGAAGTTCATTGGCACGCCAGATGGAAAAAGTGAATTTTCTATGTGATGTTTATTAAGATATTAATAGAACAATATCCATTATCTTTATCCAAATAATTGTCATTATCAGAACTAATTAAATATTCATTTCAATAGACTTCATACTTATGGGTAACATTCCATAAGCTTCTATTTGTTTTGACCCATATTTATTCCCAACCAATATTAAATAGATATGGTATATAATAAGACATTTTCTCCCATGTTCTTCGGTGGTATTCCGGACTTCTGTAAATATATATAAACAGTCTCTCGTGTCTAGGATGAACGAAGTATGCGTGAAGAATGAGTAGTATGATAATAGAGTATGTCTAAATTTATGGTGTTTGAAAGAGAGATTACGAAAACGGTGTGCAATATAGTTGTGTGTGGGGAATACTTGGAGCAGGTGGACGAGTTTGTGTATTTATGAAGTATGTTTATGAGAGATGGGAAGGCTGACAGAGATATTAAAAGAAGGGTAAATGCAGGTCATTCGAATAATGGAGGACTGAACGCAGTTGGCGCTAACAAAAAAATGTTCAAAGAAACGAAGCAACAGTCCACAATGGAGTGCTGCTACATATCCCGATGTATGGCAGTGAGGTACGGAACTGGACTGAGAGGAAGGGCGAAAATAGAATGGATTCTGTAGATATGAGATCCCTGAGGCGTATACGTGGTAAAACAATGTGTGATCTTGTGAGAAATGTGGAGATCCGCAAAGAATGCAAGCGTAATGAGTAAAATTAAGAAAGAGACGCTTAGATGGTTTTCAAACTAGAACCTACCATACACATTACCAAAATTTGATGAAATCGGTTCGGCGGTTTCGGAGATTAGCGTGTACGAACACAGTGATACGTGCTTTTTATGTATTAAGAATAAAGAAGACAAAATAATACATAGTAACAAGTAGTGCTAAATAAACGAAAACCTTTTTTTTAAAGTGAACGTGCCAAACGAAATTTGTTTAAATTTTAGAGGCAAGTTGGAAAATATATCAATTCCATTGAACTTTCATTGAACAAATGATACGTGCGAGACGGGGTTGAAAAATAATGCTGTACATGGTAAGGGATGTAGTTGACTTACAACCAGTGATTCCTGAGATTATTTGGAGTAAAAAAGCAAGACATGATAATAATAATTTTACCGCCACCCCGGGAACCTTTTGTTGGACAACCAACACCTCTGCCATTTGCTACCCCAATTGGTTTGCTGCTTGTTTGGTGATTTAACAGGGGTGACCGGGTTCATCAGCTGCGTAGCATGCCAGATCGGACGAGGCTGGTTTGAGGAGACACTCTCGACTCATCGCCTTGAGCCGCAACGGGAGGGATAGATTATTCTGTGTCCTCCGTCAGTCACTCTTGTACACACTGATCCTTAGATTTCTACCCACCCCTCCATTCCCGTTTCCTTCACTTCAACTTCTTCTCCATCCTTTCCTTAAAATAACCTCAGCATAGCACTCCCAAAGATGACACAGACCTTGAAGGATATTATTTATTCTTCATATAATATCCCTCCATATAAGATTTATAAAACTGAAGGGAATTTTAAATAAATATGGCGTTAATGTAAAAAATAATAATTAAAACATTTAGTATGAAGTCTGAAGTGTACCTTGAAAATGTTTCATCAATTTCACGAGAAGGATAGAAAAAATTGATCTGTGCCCACAGACTTCTATCGATTTTATTAGTGATAAATGTTTAAATAGATAGGTACTTACACTTACCTTTATTTCATAATCTATAAACCATCGATTATCAATATACTCGTATTAGTGTCACTGTGTTAAGAATACAATCGTATGGGTAGGCACAGAATTGTGTAAAAGAAACACCTTATATCAAATACACAAAGACAAAAATCACTCCACAGATAGCATAAGGTTTTAAGCAAATATACTAAATAAAAATTATCAAAGATAGAGAATAGCCGCTTTAAATTTATTTTAATGTATGATCAAAAAAGCAGTAGGTAAGGTCGTATGTGTATATATCTAATTTAAACCAAAAATTTCGACTTCTATAATTTATTAACGTAAAATCAATAATATAATTTCACATAAAATGCATTAAAATGTATGAGAGAAAACCAAGGCGCACAACTCATGCCGCTAGGAGTCGCTAGTGTAGCAGGTTGCCATCAAAATGTTTGGGAAACGGCAGAAGTTGGAGGTATTATTAATATTATAAGGTATTTGGTTTTGGTCACCCCAATGCCAAGACCACGGCTCAGTGCCACTACATACTTGTATTGAGGATTGATGGTACAGTATATTATTACACTAGCTGACGTGTACCCGGGGTTGCTCGGGGTTATGAATGTTTTGGAGTTAAGTTTTGAGGTTGGAAATTCTAATGTACTCGAAAACTGGGTTCATTTTTAAGGTGGTATTGATATTATCGTAACCTTCTACCTATTACTTTTACGTCAAACATTATCCTCATACCCCTTTATTTCTTCATCACATACCTACGCCACATTTAATTATTTGATTAATTTGACCGTGCCACGTCTTCCTCGGGTGTTTCCAACATTGTCTACCATTTACTAATGTAGCTATACCACGTTTTCACTATTAAAAAACTACACTAAATCGACTTTTATTCTACTCAGCGTCTCGTTCCAGGGCTGAGATAATGCGTTAAGTCTTCCTCGGGTGTCCACGACTTCTTATACCATTCCAACCATTCTAAACACTCATGACACTAATTAGAACAAACTTTGAAATTTTCAGAGAAATCTGTTCGGTAGTTTTTGAGTCTATAGGGGACAAAGAATATTATTTTTTTATATGTGTGAATGAAAAAATAATTTAATGTAAACGAAACTTTGAAATATGAACAATTCAAAAAGGAAACTTACCTATCCTTGAATTCGTATACTGATTATCTTTATTAAATAGTATGAAACAAAATCGATATCCGCGTCTGTCTGTTTGTGCGCTAAATTTTTCTAAACTATGCAACTGATTTTGATGTTTTCACCATTATTTAAAAAATTTCTTCCGGAGGGTTTATATATATATATAATAATTGCATATTATTTCTGAATAATATTTGTCTTGCAACAACATTGACTCAACTCTAACATTGATATTTTTTCGTTTCACTGCCCAAATTCAAACGTGGCATCATGTCAATAATTTAAATTGTTCAATGCGCATACATACAGACACACAAATGCATACAAATACTCACACATACATTACACACGTCACACACACACACCTATATACTACACACATCACCTGGTAATTAAGGAATAAACATACCACTTAGCAGACATTACAAGGAAACATATCATAGGTACACAACATGAAGTATCTTATTCCTGTATATTGTTTCATCTCTGTAAATCATGTACTATTTGTTTCTATAATATAAAATATAATAAAATACGAAGTAGAGAAAATTTGAGCAAGTATATTTACATATTATTGTACCCTTAAAAATAACACTTTGGTTATTATTGTTGTTTCTAACATTATGTTCGTTGAATTAAGTTTATAGTTATAAATATAACTACAAAGTTACTTACTGAAATAGGTCATTGAATATTAAGCAATATTATTTTCTATTAGCTCAACTTATGGAGAGTATGCTTCGATAATACAGGATTTTCCAATAAGAGGTGTAATTTTGATATTCAATCGTAAAAGATCAATGGTTTCGTTGCTTGTGTGGCACGTAGCACCGTCTTGTTGAAAGTAAACGTTGTTCAGATCAATACCATCCAATTCCGGCCATAAAAAATCATTAATCATCTCTCATCATTCACCGTAACTGTTGCTCCAGCCTCATTTTCGAAAAAGTAAGGTCCAATGACTCCGCCGGACCATAAAACGCACCAAACAGTCACACGTTGAGGATAGAGAGGCTTTTCAACAATAACTCTTGGGTTTTTCAAGCCCCAGATGCGACAATTTTGCTTGTTGACGAAGCCACCGAGGTGGAAATGGGCCTCATCACTCAAGATGATTTGCATTTTATTCATTCAAGTGAATTTTAATTATTTCAATGCGTTGTAAAAGCGTGTATCGTTCAATTTTTATTAATGGCGTAGTTTCTACTTGTCAAATGTCAAAAAATGACAGCTTCAAAAGTAACATCAACCGAAATAGCGGGCTATTCAAAATAACACCTCTTATTGGAAAACCCTGTATTTAACTGTGTCATACTTCGACTAAGAGCTACCAACACTCTCTTAATTTTTTTGGCTGCTATCTTTGTACATGATTGCAAGATTCTGACCGAATTTAATAGCAATATGCAAGTAAATTATGCAATTAAATTGCAATGGATAAATAAAAGTTGATATGGTCGAATTAGCTCAGTGATCAGAGCACTACCCCGGCAAGGCAGAGGTCCTGGGTTCAATCCCAATCAGAGTGCTGGATACTCTCAGTATCGCACTGGTGTAAGACCACCATTCAGAATTGAAACGTTGCTTGAAATGGCTTTAGCCATGTTTGGTGACTGTATATGAAAAGTCAGGTAGTGTCCCACCTCTCTCTACTCTATCTCCCTCCCCTCCCCACTACCTTCAGCCTCACAACATACCCCAATCGGGGATACCACTGTCTCACTGGTTGGGACTCTTGTGAATCTTTTTCTATGTTTCACATCTTCGTTTGAGAGTTGTTTATATTATCTTCAATGATTAAAAATTACATATATATTATTTCAAAATTCTTAATTGATTTATAATTTGAATTCTGTTAGGTACATGTCTCTGTAATAAATATTATTTTCAGAAAAGTAATCCAGTTGCAGTATGTGTTCTGGTGCTGGCCCTGACGTCTCTGGAGACGTGCAGTGCGGCCAGGATCCTGGGGGTGTTCGGGACCAACACGCCCAGCCACTACGCCATGTACGGAGCCGTCATGCGGGAGTTGGTGCGAAGGGGGCACCACGTCACGGTGGCCAGCCATTTTCCACAGGTACCATTGCACCAAACAATTTGTAATAGATACCTACATTAGTCCTTAACCCTTTCACATCCGCATTATTGTTTCCACATATATAAAACATGATATGCGTGATAATATCACAGAAAATTTTTATTATTTCATTTTTTTTTTTTTAGAAATTTTTCAATGTTAATTTGGATTAACATTGTTCGTCAGAGGGTATTTTTTAAAAATTAAGGTATAATAAACATAACACAAAAGTAAAACAAATAACTGTTTCATGTCAAAAATGCACGTTTACAATGCAGTGATACCCTCTCAGGTACAAACAAATAACATTTTAACTAAAATTCAATCAGAAATAAAGGAATAATCTAAGATAATAAATCTTTAAAAATTCGCCATACTAGTCGAAAACATGTCCGTCACTACCAGTGTTAACTTGAATAAACATTGAAATTCATTTACAATATTCTGGGAAATGACTGTGATCAGTGAATTGAACTAATGTTATTATTACAGAACACATCTTAGTGCGTTAAAATATTTGTAATTCGAGAAGAAAATATTGATATCTCACCTTAAATTAAGTAATCAATGACGGCAGAAATTCGATGAAATTCACAATCAGCAGATGTCAAAATATTTATCGTTGTTGTGGCGGGAATAAGGATTTCAACCGAGCGGAAAAAATAGACGCCACAGAAAAGACTACAAGCTATAAGAAACCAAAAACATGGCTTTTCTAAATCGCTACCGTTACGGTAAAAAAATTCACAAAGTTCATGTTAATTTCAATTAACATTGGGGCTGAAAGGATTAAGCACTTAAGCAGCGTTCATTATGCAAGTAGCTTGCGCGCAGGTTGCAAGTTGCAAGTAGCGCATAGTGGAAACCTCTACCTGCGTTGCACATGCAGGTTGCATGCAAGTGAGTTGCATACTGCGCTATAATGTCGCGCAGGTTTGAACCTGCATGTTGATTACCAGTTCATTTAGGAGAGTGGTCGATACACAATATTATTTTTTTCTTTTGTACTGTACTTTTATTATTCTTTTCTTAATTGTACTGTATCATCTCGATCAAAACACAGCAAGTAGCCTCAAAAAGTCTATTAGGCCCCATGGCAGTGACTGCCAACCACCGAGCAAGTCGATTTGCGGTTACCAATGTCCTTGCAGGCACTTTCGTGCAAATAACCTGCATGTACGTGTGACGTTACACTTACACGCAGGTCACTTGCCTAGAAACCAAAGATATTAGAAGAACGAGATATGCTATGTAGGCCGCCGGACCGTAGGCGGAGTACTACCTAATTAGGGTACTTTGAATACTATCGGGACGTGTACGCACAGAAATCTGTTCTATGTATTAGTGCGTATACCTTAGCGTAAGCGAAGGTGTGCAGTATTATTGGTGAACAAAACCGGCGACACTGGGCAAAACAATTCCATACAGTATGAACTGCTCATAGCACATCTCGTTCTTCTAAAATCTTTGCTAGAAACGCTGCTTGCGTGCCTATTTTCGTAATATTTGTTAGTTTTAATATGTTTGTCAGCTAAATAAGCGTTCTTCCCAATAAAAAGAAGTCATACCAGGCTTTCCTGTAAATAAAAACAGTACCTACTATGAAAATTTCAAATTTCAAATTTTAATCAGTGGTATTATTTTGAAGGTTCTAAATACCGCTGACCGGATAAATCATCACAATGATGATTCATCACATCTTTAAAAAGTAATATAAAGTCAAGAAAAGTGATGAAACAAAAACTTTATTAACTGGGTTAAGTAGGTTAGGTTAGGATAGGTTAAAAAAAAATTTCATCGTTTCTAATGACTTTATATCACTTTTTGAAAGTGAGTTGAATTGTCACTGTGTTGAGTTATCATGGAACCCTAAATACCACAGGCAAGTGTGGCGAGTTCGTAGCAAATCCGCTACCGAATCGCAGGCATTCCAAAGAAAGTAATTTGTTCGCCAGCGTGTAGTCATAGTGTTATGCAGATTGCTGAACATTATTTACACAGGCGCTGAACAGTACTGAGCACAACAATTTTTTGGCTTTTCGTGTTGCATAAGCAGGACAAAATTTCCGGTAGGAAAGGAACGCGCGCCGCTTGCAGTTGCTTCGTTCTTTTCCCATAATTTTGCTCGCTGAAATTAGGTCCTGTTTATTTTATTTTATTTTATTTTGATATATATATAAATTACAAACAATACAAAACAAAATGAACCTTTGTCTGTCCAACTGGGAAGGATTCCCGTTTCAGGACAGCCAAATTGTGTATTTAGTACATAATATTCTTACAATGGAATGGCGAAGCTGTCAAAACTAATTTTGAGAACATTGTTGATTGCATTCGAAGTGACAGGATGGTTTCTTTATCCTTGAAAGAATCGCATCGATGTTAGTGTGGGTTGATTGTTGGGTAATTTGTAGGGTGGTGGTCGTGATTTCATCTTTGGGAATGACTGTGATTGGAATGATACCGGAAACTAAATAGATGTCTTTGACATGTGTGTCCAATGGAAGACCTAGAACATTTCTGAGAACTCGGTTTTGGACCACCTGCAGGTCAGCTATCAGTTTCTTTGAGGCAAAGCCCCAGGTACAGCAGAGATAGGATATGTGTGAATGTACCATGGTAATAAACCGAAGTTAGTACATAAATGGGTAGTAATCATGGAACTAGGGTAGTAATCCTTGAAGCCTATACACGGTGTCCGGAAACTCGTAGTACAAGCGGGAAACTGGAGAATCTACACCACATGGGGAACCCAAAAAAACATAAAGTTTTTTGATTTGAGCATTTTCAAAAAAAAAAAAAAAACCAAAAAAAAATATTTTTCGGCTATTTTTGGGTTAAAGTTTTTTCTGGTGTTTAGGGTTGAACAACAGATGTTTTAACCCTGCAGAGCAGAAATATTTTATGATTACACCGGATTAAATGAAGGATGATTTCAAAATAATGCTTAAAATCCGAGTTTCTTCATTTGTTTTACTTTCAAATAGTTTTAATTAGTTGGGTACTTTGATCTTCAGTAATAATTTATAAGAATTTGATTGAAAAAAAAAAAAAAAAAAAAAATGAACTTCTAACTCGATTTACTCGATAACGAAAGCTCAAATCAAAAAAATATATACTACAAAATCGACTCCAAATGTGATGTAGATTCACCAGTTTCCCGCTTGTACTACGAGTTTCCGGACACCCTGTATAGTACACCAATTATGGGGGTAATTTTCTTCCTCACATTTATTTGGACAAGCTTTTCTATTTGAATAACCTTCATTATTTGTACCCTGGCAGTGGGACCCTATAATAATAATAATTGTCTAATTATAATAACAAACGAATAATCAACTTTACTGAATACCTAACGAGCAATATGGATAATGGACACCAAGTAGATGTTATCTACACAGATTACTCGAAAGCTTTCGATAAAGTTGACCACTCTATCCTCATTAAAAAATTACACCAATTAGGAATCCATGGCGACTTACTTAGGTGGCTAACTTCATATCTGCAGAAAAGACTACAGTGCGTATCAGTTGAGGGAACTAAGTCTAGTTTTTTTACTGTGCCCTCTGGCGTACCGCAAGGTTCTCATCTGGGACCATTATTGTTTAATGTATATATATTTGATATTTATAAATGTTTTTTACATGCTAACTACCTTGCATATGCAGATGACAAAAAAATATACTTAGTAATCAAATCTATCAATGACTGCATAAAACTTCAAGAAGACCTAAATCGTCTTTTAGCATACTGTAAATTAAACAAATTAATCATAAACATTTCTAAGTACAACAAATTATCTTTTACGCGTAACAAAAATAAAATTTCTTTTAATTATAACTTTCATGATACACATATCAATGAAATAGAATCAATCCGTGACCTTGGGGTAGTACTGGATGTAAAACTAAATTTTATCAAACACATTAACGAAGTAATCAACAAAGCCAATAAAATGTTGGGATTTATAATTCGCATATCTAAACCTTTTCGCAATATTAAAACTATGTATTCCCTTTACACCACGTATATCCGCCCCCACTTAGAATACTGCACACTAATTTGGGCACCGTTCTACCAATGCCATATTGACAGAATCGAACGTGTGCAAAACAAATTTTTTAAACACATAAATTATAAATTCAAATTACTCTTTGCAAATAACACCGAATCCTTAAAATTTCACAACTTTACTCCACTTCAAACACGTAGATTAATATCTGATCAAATATTTTTATACAAAATTCTGAATAACGGCCTGGACTCTCCTGAACTCGTAAATTATTTAAGAATTCACATACCTACAAGGCCAACCAGACAAAACCATTTTTTCATTTGCCCACGTGCAGAACCAGCCTTAGAAAAAATTCTCCAATCCCCCGTATATGCGCGCAATATAACACGCAATTTAACAATATCGATATTCTTAATAATACTCTCGTGAAATACCGAAACGAAGTCAAGCGTACGACCACAAATGTTAATTAAATTAATGCACAGTTATAGAAAAGGTACAACATGAGCATCTCCTGTCCCCATCCCATCTTCCTCTGCCTCTTGCCCTTTCCTATTCCTTCTTCCTTCTAATATATTTATATGATTTTTTTTTTCTTTTTTTGTTAATTTCATTTTCAGTTAATGGTTATAACCAATTACAAATTTGTATTATATCATATTAACCAACATTAGCATAAGAAACTATTTTGGCTTACCTCACATTTAACCTCTTGTATAACTCATCCTGTATAAAATTGCTGTTTGTTTCTTACAATAAATAAATAAATAAATTTAAATACAAATGTATTTGTTGAATAATAAATACAGCTGGCTTACGACTAGGATTCATAATAACCAGTGACTTACATCTAATACTTATTTCTAGTGAATTACGACTAAGGCTCATAACTATTGACTTACATCTAAAACTTATGAATAATAATAATTGTATTGCAAAGCGGAAATACTCTGACGTTCTGGCAGAATATGCCAGAGGGTTGAGGGGTATATTCTGAAACTACTTGGTAACATACCTGACTAATTCACGAAAGTCCTTTTATGACAACAAAATGTTTGCTTCTCTTATTTCAGAAAAACAAAATAGAAAATCTGACTGATATAAGTTTGCTGGGTATAGTGGATAACGAATACATGACCGTTGAAGAAATTCAAGCAATGAACTTCTTGCAGGATCTGAACGATTTCGTTGAATTCAACAGAATACCCTGTGAACTCATTCTGAAACATCCTGTTGTAAATGAGATCTTGCAATCTGGTGATTACGACGTATTTATAACGGAAATCTTCGCCTCGGAATGTTTCCTGCCTCTGGGATATAAACTGGGTCTTCCGACTGTTGGGATGATCTCCAGCGTGAGCCTTCCTTGGGTGAGCGACATGGTGGCCAACCCGGACAACCCTTCCTTTATCCCTCTTTACTTCCTGCCCTACTCGCAGAACATGAACTTCTTTGAGAGGTTGGTCAACACTGCGGCCACGCTGTTCGTCAGTTACTTCTACGAGGCCCACTCTTACAGGGCCGCCCAGGAGTTGGCTGAGAGAGCGCTTGGGCCCCTGCCCCCCCTGAAGGAGATGGCGAGGAACTACAGCCTGATATTGACCAACAGCCACCACAGCGTGAACCAGGTCAGGCCTGTAGTGCCGCAGCTGGTGGAGGTCGGCGGGCTGCACATACCTAAAACCATTCCACCTTTACCAAAGGTACGTGCATTACATGCAACAACAAACTATTGCCTTGTTCACGTTTACTTGTTTTATTATGTATTGTCTGCATATTTTAATAGGTAACGACGATAATGATGACTTCTTTCATTGATAATTATTACCTATCTTTCAAGTTACGAGAAATATATGAAAGGATTAATAACTAAACATAAAAATAATTATAAGTTTTTTTTTAACTAATCTCTGGAACTATACTTAATTCACTTATATTGAAAGAGGTTAACTTATATGTGCCTAACAAGTATACTCGTGGGAGATCCCATGCACTCTTTTACACTCCGAAAACGAGGACTTCTGCCTATCAGAACTCGCCAATCATCAATAGAGCGACATTCTACATTGACCATCGATATTTTTAATGTCACTTACGGACAGTTTAGGAACTATCTTTTGACGCATGTCAAAAATAATTTCTGCTTTCGTCAACAGCGTGATTATCTCCAGATATGGGTATATTAAGATAGAAATAATAATGACCAATGTATCATTCTGACACTTTATAGGATTTAGAGGAGTACATCAATGACTCCGAACACGGGTTCATCCTGTTCAGTTTGGGGTCCCTGGTCCCCACGGAGTCCATTCCGGTGGAGAAACTCCAGGACATTGTCGAAGTCCTGGGAGCTCTGAAGGAGAGGGTCCTGTGGAAGGTTAATGTCACGGCTATGCCAATACTCAAAATGCCAACCAATGTGTTTCTCAGCAACTGGGTTCCGCAGCTATCTGTTCTTTGTAAGGATATTTTACTACTTTTTTCATTCCTTTTCTGCAATGTTTTGACAATAAATATGTTGTAGAATATTCGAGCATAGCTAATATCGGGATTGTTCGAATACAAACACGATATCCAAATTAACATAATGGTTTGTTTAACGCTTTCTATTATTTGATATGGTCTTTATTGACACAGAAAGCCCAATGGCCAGGGGGTCTTTGATGCAGAAAAATGCACGATTATCTCGAGAGAAAGCAACACCGAGATTTGATGTTAAATGTTAACCCATTTTTGTTTTTAAAAGGTCATAGAAAAAAGTGTTGCAATACTGAGATGAGTAAATCAACTGTCTCACTTTCTTATTTTTAAAAATATGGGTAAACACAGTAAAGACGAGTTATTTCAGAGAATTTGAACAATTCTTCAAATTTCAAAGTTAATTTTTAAGTTCTGTGAAAGATTTTTTCAAGTTCTGTTACTGTTTCAGTTCTCTCAAGCATCTAGCCTATAATGATATAATAACAGAACTTGAATAGGACTTTCACAGAAGCCGGAAATGAATGTTGAAATTTGATGAATTGTTTGATTGATTGATTTCAAAGTTGATTTTTTAAGTTCTATTATTATATCATTATTGACGAGTAGCTTCACAAAACTGAAATAACAGAACTTGTATAGAACCTTCACAGAACTTGAAAATCGATTTGGAAATTTGATGAATTGTTCAAATTATTGTATCTGAACAAACACGTTTCTGGGTTTTCTCTGCAAATCGAGAACCCACAAATCTTTATTTCTAATTTCCTTCAGTCCTCCGTCATCTTTGGAAGGAGAAAATATAAAGGCTGGCAAATCATTCCACAACTGAACTGTTGACAAGGACGAATCGTAAAAGGAATCCGTTCTTGTGTGTCGAATGTCAACTGCGCCTTTGGCGTGTTTCTTGACTGTGCACCGATGGCGAAGGGATCAATAGGATCAAGAGGAGACTCCTTGTCTTTCGTCATTCAAAATAATAATACATCATTAACTAAGATGGATTTGATTTAAAATAATTAACACTTTGTTCTAACCGTTTTTATTGTTTATATACAATTTACATGTTTCACGAGCAATGCTCACCTCATCAGGGTTTAGGGTAACCCGGGGCAGAACAGGGTAGCTAAGCAATGCTCACCTCATCAGGGTTTAGGGGAACCCGGGGCAGAACAGGGCAGCTAAGCAATGCTCACGTCATTAGGGTTTAGGGGAACCCGGGGCAGAACAGGGTAGCTAAGCAATGCTCACCTCATCAGGGTTTAGGGGAACCCGGGGCAGAACAGGGCAGCTAAGCAATGCTCACCTCATTAGGGTTTAGGGGAACCCGGGGCAGAACAGGGTAGCTAAGCAATGCTCACCTCATCAGGGTTTAGGGGAACCCGGGGCAGAACAGGGCAGCTAAGCAATGCTCACCTCATTAGGGTTTAGGGGAACCCGGGGCAGAACAGGGTAGCTAAGCTCTGATTACAATTTTAAAGAGAGTTTGAAAGTAATAAGACCATTATTGTCAATTTGTGAGTTTATTTACTTATCTTATCTATAAAGCAACTAAAGCTAAACTTATCTAAATTAATAATTACTAATTACCTACCATCAAAAATTTGTGTCTGAAAAAAAAGAGAAATTTCCCATTCTGCCCCATCTCCCGGGGTTCAGTGAGAAATGAACCAGGGGTACAATGGGGTACAAATTATTGGCACAGTTCACAGATGAGAATACTGTCAACGTCATCACTGTCCAAACCAGCACACGTCGATGAGGTGTGGTACTTCCCTGAAGTTTCAACCAAAGCTTCTGGATTTTCTCGATTTTTTCCTAACATACTTTTCTAATATTGATAATGGCACTTATACAATACTTATAATGGCGTAACCCATTTCTCCACTGACCAGGACTGCCGGCTGTTTTTTTTAATATATTATGCACCATCTGCAGATGCGTATAAACGGTGTGAGTGTACCCCACTGCACCCCACCAATTGTGCCCGGACGTTATGTTATTTAAGTCGAAACAATTGTAATATTAATTTAGCAATAAAGAATAGTGTACCTTGGTGTCCAAAAATTTGAATTTGCAAGCCTTTTATCCAATCTTCGGTAAAATTCAAACTAAGCTCACTTTCACAATAACGGGGACAACTCCGTATAGCGCAGCATTGTGAACTAAAAATTGTGTGCGAAGGTCAAGCGTCTCTGTCGTCCGTAGCAAGCTTCCTGCCCCCTTCCCGGGTTCTCCCACTAAAAACTAAATTTCAAATATGTATAGGTAGACTAAGATATAGTGGGAGAAGGAATGGGAGGGAGAGAGGGGAACAAATTTAGCAGAGGATCATTTAAAAAGATTTTCTGATTATTTATTTAAATTCTTGTTTACAGTCGCCACAAAATAAGTTTGCTGTGTTTGAAGAAGTAAGTAAGTTTGCATTTGTCTCCAGGTCACCCCTCCACTAAGTTATTCATCGGCCACGGGGGCCTGCTGGGCATCCAGGAAGCTGTCAGCTGCGGAGTTCCGTTGCTCGGTGTGCCCATGTTCGCCGACCAGAGCATGAACGTCGCAGAACTCCGGGACAAGGGAATGGCGCTCCAGCTGCTCTATGAAGACATCACTAAGGAATCTTTTGCCAGGGCGGTCAACTCTCTACTCACTGATCCCAAGTGAGAGCTCTGAATTATTTGATCTAAATATATAATGCAAAACTTAAATTTTTCCGAGATTCAATTTAGGTACTTTCTCAAAGTTCCTAAACATAGTATTTTTTTTATGTAGTATATTATATTTTTACGTTGACAAATAATTTTTCTGCAATAATTTAATAATGCATATTTTGATTTGTCGCCACAACCATATATTCGGGCGGAAAGCGTCACACCGGCCAATGCAGAGCCGACTAGAGTACTGGTCTGGGTGCGCGACCGTCAAATTACGATGTCAGTGTTGTCGCTAAGTAAACTTCACTGTATAAAATATTCTAATCATTCTGTTTATTTAATAAGGTAACTGGAAACTCAACACAATGACAATTCAACACACCTTTAAAAAGTGATATAAAGTCATGAAAATTGATGAAACTAAAAGTAGGTTAAATAGGTTACTTTTAAATTAACCATTTTTCTACTAAATGAAATATCACAGACAGACATTTCCAATCTTGAAAATGTCACAATTAAAATAATTTTCATTTAAAATATTATATACTTAGGTAGGTTGTTCATTGGTTGTCTGAATTCTTCAGACATCCGTTCCGATTTTGAAAACGATACACAAATTCAAAGTAAATTTGAGTTCATTAAACCAAATTTCAGTCAGGACTAACGCACAGCACAGACAGCCAAAATTAGTATGTATGATACTTGCGGTAAAACAACACATAAATCAGCATTAACATCGACAACAATCTCTGTCATTTGGAAAACATTCCTGCTCGATGGCACTGACTTGATCACGTGACATTTTAAAAACAGTTGCGTGCCAACATAAGTACTGTAGTCGGCCTTGGGGCAACAATAATAGACAATCCCCACTTATGGAATATTTTTCTGAAGAAACCATAGACATCCAAATTGAGATTTACCCTAAGATGAAATCCGGCTATCATTTAGGCAAACTGAAGGCAAACCACATGACCATATTTTTGGCACAAAGAGGGTTCGAGAACGCTTTGAATAAACTATGTCATATTTAATTATTGAAGACAATATTAGCGATTCCTAAACAAAAATCTGAAACAGAAAAATCAGAAAAAGATACAGTCACATCTAGGACCCTTGCCTTGACGGGGCACATGTTTGCACACCCTTGCCGGGGCAAGGGTCCTGGGTTCGTGTGCTGGATGTGACCGTATCTTTTTCTGATTTTTCTGTTTCAGATTTGCGTTTAGGAATAGCTAATATTGTCATCAATAATTAAATATTACAATTTGAGGGTTTACTCACTAAAGTTATTCCAAAAAATAAATAAACTATATCAGTCGTAAGTTGACCACCGAAGAGCGCATATTGAAATAACCTGGCCCTGTACAGAAAAGTTTGCTAAAGTAAGGCAACAGTTTTCTGCGCAGAATCGTAATATTTGTTTTTGACTGAACTGCCTGCATAACGACGCTAAAAATGAGTGAGGTGGGTAAATTACAACAAAATTGTAAATGTGTCAAACTGAATAATGTAACAAAATATTCAATTTTAGAAACAAGTCTGAACTTTTGTTTACCTGATTTGGAATTATATACAGTTAAGTTTTTTACATAGTCAGCAAATTGCACGCCATTGTTAAAAGGACTATTAATAAGTAAGCATATTTTATTTTTAGGACTGTTATGACTGAGGTA
Organism: Hesperophylax magnus; assembly: GCA_026573805.1. Lineage (NCBI taxonomy): Eukaryota > Metazoa > Arthropoda > Insecta > Trichoptera > Limnephilidae > Hesperophylax > Hesperophylax magnus. Next base: position 3,045,716 of record JAIUSX010000091.1, on the reverse strand, counting down.
ATGTTACAATGCGAGTTGCCTGTATACTGTAAGGTACATTTATTTAATTTATCACAGAAAGTGAGACGGTCACGCCGCCTTCCCACTCCACGCACGCAACTTGGTTTTTTCTATCAATTTGTCTATGGAAAAAATCTAGATAGTAGGGTAAATTTTTAAACCCTGTTGTTCTTGATGAGCACCAATATTTTTGTTTTACATTTTTCAGGTTCCGAATAAATGCTAAGCATTTATCTGAGGTGTTCAAAGAGCGGCCCGAGCACCCACTAGATACGGCCATCTACTGGATAGAATATGTCATTAAATTTGGAGGAGCCAAACACCTTCGTTCTGCGGCACATAATCTCTACTGGTACCAGTACTACCTTCTAGATGTCACCTTGTTCCTAACTGTAGCTGCTCTGCTATTACTCTTTACAATTCATCATGTTTTAAGATATATTCTCTCTATAACAGTCACTCCTAAAGGCAATAATTATCTGAAAAAGAATAATTAGATTTCAGTTAAAATATTATTTAATAATTTTTTAACTGATTTTCGGCAACTAAAAGGATAAAAAAATCCTTTGAAGCCAGGTCTAAGCTTCGACACGTTTTAAAATACATTAAACAGTTGATATTAAGCCCCTAGCGTCCGATTTTGTTTCAAATTTGACTGAAATAATTACAACTGTAGACTCGATTTACTCGAAAACAAAGCCCAAATAAAAAAATATATTACACAAAATCAACTCCAAATGTTAGGTAGATGCCAGTTTCCCGCTTGTACTAGTTTACGGACACCGAGGATAATGCACCTTAGGGGCAGATCTAAGACTCAAAAGGCAGTCAGCAAACGCAAATGGGGGAGGGGAGCAAAAATCTATTTTGAATTTTTTTATGTAAAACCGCACAAGGGTCTCATCTGTTCTTCCAACCTTCTGGAGCCAGTTGTTGTGAGGCTGAAGGAAGTGGGGAGGGGAAGGAGATGGGAAATAGGAAGGTGGGGAAGTACCTGGCTATACAGATTAGGTCACCAAACACAGCCAAAACTGTTTCAAACAACATTTCAATGTCCCGCAACCTCAATAAGTGTAATTACTTGATGTGCTTAACAAAAAATGATTAATTCTCAATAATTTATTGTTTTTGATTTATCAACGTATGAAAAGAGATGAACGCTGACTTATAGGTAATGGATTAGTCAACAAATTACCGATGAAAGCATTGAAGAAGTGGTGGCATGTTCCAAAATGGTCAATACCCGCTTACATGAAGAAGTGGTGGCATGTTCCTAAATGGCCAATACCCTCTTACATGAAGAAGTTGTGGCATGTTCCTAAATGGCCAATACCCGCTTACATGAAGAAGTGGTGGCATGTTCCTAAATGGCCAATTCCCTCTTACATGAAGAAGTGGTGGCATGTTCCTAAATGGCCAATTCCCTCTTACATGAAGAAGTGGTGGCATGTTCCTAAGTGGCCAATACCCTCTTACATGAAGAAGTTGTGGCATGTTCCTAAATGGCCAATACCCGCTTACATGAAGAAGTGGTGGCATGTTCCTAAATGGCCAATTCCCTCTTACATGAAGAAGTGGTGGCATGTTCCTAAATGGCCAATTCCCTCTTACATGAAGAAGTGGTGGCATGTTCCTAAATGGCCAATACCCTCTTACATGAAGAAGTTGTGGCATGTTCCTAAATGGCCAATACCCGCTTACATGAAGAAGTGGTGGCATGTTCCTAAATGGCCAATTCCCTCTTACATGAAGAAGTGGTGGCATGTTCCTAAATGGCCAATTCCCTCTTACATGAAGAAGTGGTGGCATGTTCCTAAATGGCCAATACCCTCTTACATGAAGAAGTTGTGGCATGTTCCTAAATGGCCAATACCCGCTTACATGAAGAAGTGGTGGCATGTTCCTAAATGGCCAATTCCCTCTTACATGAAGAAGTGGTGGCATGTTCCTAAATGGCCAATACCCGCTTACATGAAGAAGTGGTGGCATGTTCCTAAATGGCCAATTCCCTCTTACATGAAGAAGTGGTGGCATGTTCCTAAATGGCCAATTCCCTCTTACATGAAGAAGTGGTGGCATGTTCCTAAATGGCCAATACCCGCTTAATGATAAAAGAAAGTTTGGCAATAAAGAATAAATGGGAAAATAAAAGATTAATGTTTAATCCAGTTTCTTTATTAACCTTTCTATAATATTGTAGGAATTTAAATTGAAAATCTATATTCCGCCGTATCACAAGATTTTTTTTATTGAATTGCTTGAGTTATGTAACAATATATTGTATGGGCACAGGTGATAAACTTGTATATATTGTCATAAAAAGAGAGCATTATCCCAAATATTTCTTTACCCTCTTAGCCTCAGAACACCGACCTATTGGTGCACTCGGACTGCGCTTAAGAATTACAGTCTTAAATTACTTACTAATTATCTGTCGGCGAAAATTATATCTTTCATAACTCTTGTTATACAAATAAGTCCATTTCTTGTGAAATAAGTTTGTTGTTTTACTAAAAAATGATTCGAGACCAAAAGGATATACAACAAAATATTATCTTCTTCAAAACACGAAGAGGAGGAACATACTTTTAGCACTTCATTGTGAAACAATATCGCGCTTAGTTTGATTTGGACATGCAAGTATCAATATCTCTGTATCTCAACACCTCTTCCTCACAAAATTAAATGTCCTAAACAGTTGCAATCTTAAGCCATAAAAAAATATCATTCTCAAACTTACTTCCAGATTTATTACCAAACAGATATGAAAAAATCTTCTGGTGGGAATGGCAGTTGTGTAACAGGTCTTAGTAAAAAGATAAAGATTTACATCACTTTTTATTTCAAATTGATGCTTTTCATCAAGGCAACTAAAAAAATATATCAGATGTAAATATTATTAGTAAAATAATTCAACACAATTTGCAGTGATATGGTTTGACCTAAACTTGTACTATATGTGCCGGAGAAATGTCTTCCAAAGAAAACACACTAAAACATCTACTGCTGATATTGTAACATGTACAGCAATAAAATTAATGATTTTCTTTCATACGTCATCCGAAATAATTGAAATAAAGCAATAACTCCTTTATAACCACCCATATAATTCAGTTGATTTTTTAATTATCATAAATAATGTCATTTATGGTTTAATGCAAAGTTACCATTTTTTTTCATCATAGAGTTACGTCAAACCACAAATTGATTACTTTCTACGAAAATATGAGTAATAATTTGAAGTATTATTAATTATTCAGATGTGTGCTGCATTATTTCTTCAGTTTTCAAAAAAAAAAAAAAACATTTCACATAATATTGATATTGCCAATTGCTTTGCCTACCATCACAACTTTCACCAGAGAACACCTTTTAATTAACAATAATTTTGATAAGTTATTATTGACATATCAAGAAAACAACTTTACTACTGGGTAATTTTAGAAAAAAGTGCAGTTTTCTGGCATTCTTTCCAATATGAATAATTATTTATTTTTGATCGGACAAAGCACAGAATGACACCGGTCTGGTCTAAAATAAATATGTAAATGGAACAAAGTTCACAACAGATTATTGCAGACAGAATACAGCAATAGCAGTTATAGTCGAAATTGACAAGCTGAATATTCCTCAATAAATCAAAAAAACGGAAGAATAATTTTACTAATAAATCTTATAAAAGAAGTATACATCATCAACTAGTAATATATTTTTAGATAATGTATTACAATTCCATACTAAGTATATTGTTCTTACAATATTGAAATACAACATTATTTGTATCAAACTTATTTTATTGATATACATTCAATTCATATACTAATATCTTTGTGTCAACATTTATACAAACAAAAAATGTTGTAATATAATAATGCCCAATATTAGCTAAAATTACTAACATAATTTTTTTAATGTAATTCACAATAAATTCACAAAAGCCACAATTAAACATAAACGTTACAAAAAGAACACAAAGTTTGACAAAGGAACAGAAGATCACCAGACAGTCACCATTGTGCCGTAAATTACAAATTTCATGAAAATTGTTAAAAATAGAACCAATGCAGTGATATACTCTCCCAAATATTAAATTAATCTTTAAAGTAAATAGAAAGTATTCACAAAATAATATTATTAACACAATGTCACTTTACAAGATCTACGCCAAGAAAACTGTCAACAAAAAACTAAATTAATGGACTTAAAAAATATTAATTTTTATTCTATGTCTCTTATACATCATACACGGAGTCCAAAAACTCTAGTACAAATGGGAAACTGGTAAATTTAAGCTTTCATTTTCGAGTAAATCGAGTCAAAAGTTTGAATTTTTTTTAAATGCTTCGAAGCGTAGTCCAAGCTCCAAAAGTTTTTTTAACCCTTCAGTTGCCATAATTTTTTTAGTTTTGTGTTCTCTATATGATAGGGGATTCACCAGTTTCCCGTGTGTACTACCGAGTTTATATCACAAAGTAAGAATTTTAAAAAAACAACATTCCACCAAAGATAGAAACAATCAATTGGAAGAAAAATTATTACAATGGTTAGAATAATTTTAATCAAATGGTGAAAAAGGCATCTTTGTGGTTGCTTAGGATGATACTCGACTTGTGAATGCAAATTTTTGAATACTTTTAACCTAAAATTAGAGAAAAAAAAAGAAATTGTTTCCTCCACAAATCTGGAAATGGCCCAGGGGGTGAGATTGGGTAATGATGTCAGAGAAGTCGATGAAGTCACCAAAGCCATTGGGGTCAGAGAAACAAATGGAGTTTCAGTGAAATTTGTGCAATCAGCGAGGCCAAATGAATCACCAGGCCAATGTAACAATAGAGTCGGAGAAACCAATAGGAATCATAAAAAGATAATGTAAAATCAGTGGGGTCAAATGAATCATTGGGAGCAACGGAATCAGTGGAGCCAGAATCATGGTTTTAGTGGGGCAAAATTAATCAATGTTACATATTAATCAGTGGGGCCAATGAAATCAATGTGTTCAAATGAATTGTTAGGTCAAATGAAATCAGTGGGTCCAAATGAATCATCAGGGCAAAAGAAATCAGTGGGTCCAAATGAATCATCAGGGCAAATGAAATCAGTGGGTCCAAATAAAATCATTGGGTTCAAATGAATCATCAGGGCAAAAGAAATCAGTGGGTCCAAATGAAATCATTGGGTTCAAATAAATCATCAGGGCAAATGAAATCAGTGGGGCCATTAGTCAGCGGGGTTAGTTGGGTGAGTGTCAGTGGTGATGGCCCCCCTGGCAGCACTGGTGTGCGTGCGGGGTGAGCGAATGCACGGCGGCGGGGCGAGATGGGCCTTGGTTGGCCACGGGGGCGGGCCGATTCATCTTGGGGTTGGGTTTGCTGAGGATCTCGTAAGGGATGTCCTCTTCCTCGTCGGGGTTAGTTTCATCTTCTGTGTATCTAAAAAGTTTATCATTATTAAATATTAATCGATGACATTTAGTGAACCAATTCAATTTGGATACAAGTTATTGTGATTAATTTTTGGGATACTATGCTGTGTTGCACTTCCTTATTTAGCCAAAATTTCAGAGAGTGTTACAGTGTCATTCAAATACAGAGACAATTGGTCGCACCCTTGAGCTGATTTTATTCTTTTAATGTATATTCACAGAGGAAGTGGACAAATTGAAGTGGTCCCTTCATATAGATATTTCAATTATACACACATATTCTTAGAATGGCTATCCTTTTCATAAGCGGTGCTTGTTAGAATGAATATAACGTTTCTTGTATTTTTATAAGGTCATTGGATAGAGTAATGTATTTGGGTTCTATTACAAAACAGGACAGTTATAAAGTATAACATTGAACAAAAGCGAACCTAAAATAACCTATTACTTTATCATGTTCTGTTTTTGTCACTGTTCTGTTTAATCCAGTTACCTCGCATTTCATCGCCAATGTGATTCAGTTTTATGGATGTGGTGCATTTCTATATCTTAAAACAATGCATGTTTTGAAAGGAAGAAGGTTGTATTATATTATTTTTTTATTTAAAATTGCAACCCCATTTGAACATAAACAAGTTACATAAAATATTAATATGACTTATAAAAAAATATTTATACAACAATCATAATAATACTGGTAATATTTTATCGGCTGATTTTTAAAGGTCCAAGGGTGTAGCAAGTTAAAGTTAATACAAACCTCAGCGCTCTGAAGAAGGAGACGGCAGACTTGTTGTTGTGCAAGACGGTGAGAATGACCTTCCTCATCTGGTTGGTGAAGCCGATCAGCTCCAGGGTGTGCAAGAGGAAGCTGCCGAGGCCTCTACGGTGGGTTTTGGTCTCCAGCTGCAGTTCATAGCTAAAATAATTTTTTCAATTAATTTACTTCACAAAAATTAATACACAATCGCAGGTCACAATTACTTTTTTTTCTTCATGATTTATTTTCTTGTGAGGGAAAATTTATAATAAATCTCTCCTACTCAAAAGATTTATTCAGATTAAGGATTGTAAGAAGTATTTAACAAAAATTGTAGCTTGGAAACTACTATGTATTTCGATTAGGTAGGTGTGTAGTAATTTTTGAAAAAAAAAAATTCGATTTTTTTTTTACAAATAAGTTGGTTTTAACCTTAGATTTAAACATTTCAATTTTAAAATAAACTATTTATTGAAAATTCTTTAACATTTTAATTCCAAAACATCGATTAAAAATAAAATTAAAAAATCGATTCTGAAAATAAGCATTATTTTATATGTTATGTTATGTTATGTTATGTTATGTTTATGTTATGTTTATGTTATGTTTGGTTTATGTATGTTACGTTATGTTATGTCATGTTGTGTAATCAATTTTATCCTGTAATTTGTTGTATTTATTAATAAGAAAAATGTTGTAATGTATGGCCAAGATCACTCTTAATGGGTGAAAGCCAATATAAATAATAATAATAAATAATAATAATAAAAAATAACAAGCTAATTGAAGATTTCGATTAAAATTATTTTGAAGCGATTCGGGCGCATTTCAGAAATAAAAATCGATGTTATCGTTTGTTGAAGAGCTCATATTATTTCTAAACAACCTTCGAAAATTCTATGATTTAAAAAAATATATATACATATATAATTCGACTTTGAAATCATACCTAAATAAACAACAGCTCACCGCCTGTATATAACTTACGATTGACGACAAACATCGATCGATCTTGTTTACTTAGAAAAAATCGGCTCACCGCCCTTATAGAAATTAGGATAATAACAGAGTGTTTCATATGGAAAGCTGTTATTTTCACTCGACCTGCGAAATTACCGACATTATAAAAATTGCGATTGACGACAAAAACCGGAGTATTTCCCAAGAAAAGCTATTGTTATCCCTCAACCTTAGAAATCACCCGGCCAGCTCGTGGCTTACGGAGCTCGCGATGTACGAGCTACGAGCTACGGAGCTACGTGAGCGTAGCTACGGCTTGTAGCACGTAGACTTAATCCGATGCGCAATAGTACTCTTCAATGACATGGAGTATGCAGACTAGTCAGAGGACAGTTGGTGCAATCTACTCCGGCGAAACTAGAGAGCACCGGGTCAAAGGATCGCTCCGTGGCGTGACCCATCTTCACCAGATAATAGCGGCGGGTGCGTTCATTTATTATTCTCCACGAGACTTATGTAACGAGACGGATCCGAGAGAATTCGAGCCACATGCTAATCTTTATTGAATTATGTTATAATAGTAGCAAACAGCTCGTAAATAATGGCTTCGTTTCATTGAAGAAATTATGTCAAAAAATACAGAGTGATATTATGATGATACTCGACATTCACACATGTATAATGAAATCAGGCTACCAAAAAAGGACAAAGCCAATCCTCAAAACAGTTTATTCTACAAAGGGATGAAATATTATAATGCGCTGCAGAAAACCATTAGAACTACACCAATTATTAATAAATTCAAAATAGATTTATGAATAAAGATGGGTTGTTTTATAGAATTTGAACAATTCATCATATTTCAACGTTCATTTTCGGGTTCCGTGAAAGTCCTTTTCAAGTTCTGTTATTATATCATTTTATGCTATTTACTTGACATAACTGAAATAATAACAGAACTTGAAATTGAACTTTGAAATTTGAAGAATTGTTCAAATTCTCTGAAACACCCCGTCCTAAGCATTATCAAATGTAACAGTGGGTAAGTTATAGGTTCCGTGGCACACTCAATCAGTACCAATACGGCCCAGTACCAATACGGCTCCCGCCGGCGGTAGACGCAATCCCGGAAGACGCAGCGAACGCCACAAACGACATTGGACAAATATTTCGAGACATCGATCTTTTGGGGAAGAATGACGCAACATATTATAATTCGTCTTGCTGGTCATTGCATTCTCATCTAAATTTAACGTCATGTAAAATGACGTTTGGCGCCCTCTACTCTTAATATCAGGTCAGAATACTTTTGTCACACACACACACGTTTCTCATGTTACTTATTCTTAATTTCACTTTTCCAGTCACACCTTTTAACATTGCTACCTATTATTAAAAAGTCCGATGCGGAAGACCTTCGGTCCGACGCACACGCCCTAAGATTAAATTCAAACATGAATGTTTAGAGATCTCTAGTTTGCTCTGGTTTTGTATGCTGTAGAAATAAATAATATGTTGTAATTCATAACTCTTTTTATTACTACTTCTTTTATCATCATGTTACCTAATGTGGGATTAAATCCCGTCAATAAAGGCGCGCAACGTGCCCTTCACCTTGAAATCCGGTTATAATACCGCCCAACGTGGTAAATCCGGTTATAATGGCTAACTCAATCACTGGCGATTTAAAACAATTTAGAAAGGTGATGTTAAGTCCCCTCTCCCCCGAATTTCCATTACTTGCATTTCAGTTACGCTTGATTTTGTATCACACCGTTTTACATTACCTTTTGTACTCCTTTGTCGCCGCCACGGCGACATAGAAATCGTTCTAACAACACCGATGGCGCCGCAGCAGCGACATAAACAATAGGTATACATATTATTGTTTAAAAATAAAATGGTCCTTTTAGTTGTATATAGTACCCACTTGCGATAGTTTGTGATTTTTTCATTCATAACAATAACTACGCATCCATTTTATTTTAATAATTTTTACTGCGCAGTAAATATGGAGAATTTTTAATTCAGTGGTAGTGTAGACGAGTTTGTTTTCGAAGTGCAAGTGAATTTTCAGATGAAACTTCGATAGATAGTAATTAAGGATAAACTAAACGTTATAATCGATTTATCCATGGGTGGGGTTAATCGTGCTGATCAGTATGCATCGTCGTATTGCTTCCTAAGAAAATCGCAGAAATGGTGGCTAAACTTTTTTTGGGGGATAGAAATATGTTCCATTAACTCAGACACTCTATATAAATTTATTAAAAAGATAATAACGAAAAACCATTGAACCGCTTTAAATTTATCAAAATTTTATTAGATCAATTGGTGGGCGTGTACAAAAAGCCTCCAAGTAGAGGCTTCCACTATAGAGACCAGGCTCAATGGAAAACTCCATATTTTGAGAAAAGGTCCCAAGAGAGACTGTGTAGTCTGCTCGAAAAGGGCAGAAAAGGGTGGCTGACGGGAAACTATCAATACTCAAGTACTGTGACACGTTTCCTAACAAGCCACGTGTGCTTTCTAAAATACCGCACGTTTAAAATTTGTAAAGATTAGAATATGCAATTTTTTCTTTTATTAACAATCTTATGTGATAATAAAAATATATTTCGTTGCCCTGAAAGCAACACCAGATCGAATATCTTATTTTATATGGAACATTTCAAATCGATTTACGCAAGAAACTTTTTATTCGGTCGTATCTGCAAATCTTACAATATCCTAAGAGATGTTGATACTTTCCACTGTACTCTTCAAACGTTTAAAATCAAATTGGTTTCAAAATAACTCAACACACCTTCAAAAAGTGGCGTAAAATCATTAAAAGCCATGAAAAACTAACATCTAAACCTAACCTATTTAACCTAGTTTTTTTTTTTTTTTTTAATTTAATTAAAATTAAATTTAATAACATAATTATTAAGTTCTGCAAGTATTTTTTTATTTTGGTTTTTGTTATTGTTACAGCTGTTTCGGCTTTCAAGGCCATTTTCAAACTGTGGTTTAGCCACGTTAAAACGACTTATTAATATGAATTAATAATTAATACTTATTAATCGTGAACTGCCTAGTTGATTCATCATATCTGTTAGAAAGGATTGCATTTCGTTGCCCCAAGCAAAACACCAGATCGAACGATTTATTTAGAATACCACATTGTAAATCCAAATACGCGCAAAACTCTGTAATTAGTCCAGTCAGCCTGTGTCGTAGAACACCATTTAGACCAACTAAATAGTATAAAGCTAATTTTTTCCCCATCGACTACTATCATCTAGACAAGTGTTTAGCAAAAAGTCCCCGCCCCTACCCCTCTTGCCTCCCCCCCTGTGCCCCCCCAAACATGAAAAGTGTAAGGGTTTCGTAAATCGCATCTATCTCAATTACTAAACAACATATCGGATTGCAATTTTTTTTATTCTCTTTGCTGTAACGTTTTCTACAAAAAAGTTCAGTTAACTTTCGTCGTAACTTTTACCGTTTGTTTGTAATTCGTATGATAAGGTAAAAATTTGTATATTTTTTGGCACATAATTTTACATTTTGTCACAGAACTTTTCAGGCCGACATTTTATGAAAAAATATTTCCTACAAAAGTTGTAGCCCCTATTATTACCTTTAAAATGATATATTTTAATGTGTACTTTATGGCTAGGAAACGCCAAATATCAACCGTGAAAGTCGGGATGTGACATCAGAGTGTACTGGCCTTGAGGAGGGGGTTTCGGGTTGTTGCATGCAGAGTGACTGATGTCAAGGCCATAAATAGGTCAGTTACGGAAACCCGCCAGACAGAAAGGGTCGCGTCGCGAGAGTCCGTGTTTCGCAGTGATTGTGTTTTATGGTTTGTGTTTTACGGTTTGTGTTTGTTTTTGTGAACCAAAATGGAGGGCGAGTCATGTGTTATTTGCAATGAACCTTTATCTGTAAGTCAAAATGTTACAGTTACTTCTAAGGGGATTAAAACATTAATCGAATCTAGCCTTCAAAGGAAGGACGGCCTACAGTGTAAATTTGAAACTCTTCCGACAGTCAGTATACACAAAGAATGCCGTAAAGTGTATACCCGTAGTAGTTCAATAAAAGCTTACATAGCGAGCTCCAAAAACGTTGAAGATTTTGAATCAAACAGTGCGCCTATAAAACGTAGGTCTAATTCTCAGAAGTTTAATTTAAAAGTGAATTGCTTATTTTGTGGAATGGATGCGGTGGTAAATATAAAGACTCCAACAGAATATAGGAAACCGGTTCATTTAGTTCATACTTTAACTATAAAACAAACTATATCTAAATATATTGAAAATAGGAATGATGATTGGGGTGATTTGGTTAGGTCCAGGAGGAGGAGTAGAAGGAGTTGTAGACCTCGTAGCTGCTGAGGGGCGTTATCATTCCGACTGTTATGCTAGGTTTTCGAAACAACCCACTCAATCATCCAGTACGTACGCAGGTCGTGGTAGACCAGTTGACGATTTATTAAAAGAATCATTCATAAAAGTTTGTGATTTCATTGAGGAAAACGATGATTGCCAGCATAGTATTTCTGACCTTTTGCAATTGATGAAAAGTGTGTCAGGCAGAGACCAGGTTTATGAAATTAACTACTTCAAAACTCTATTACTTAGGCACTTTGGTGAAAGACTTCTTATTACAAACATAAAACATAAATCCTCCATCGTTTGTTTAAGAGATGGGGCTCTCAGAAGCTTAATGAAGCAAACATTCCAACCATTGTGGCGGAGGAAGATGCAGATACTAAAGTGGTCGGAAGAGCAATAGATGTCTCCCAGATTCAAAGTGGGAGGCCTGTAGTTGTTGTCGGACAGGATACTGATCTTTTCGTTCTATTGTTAGGGCTACCACAGTGTCAAAATGTGCAACTATTCTTTCACAAACCCTCTGGCACACCATCAACGTATGACATCAGCAAGATTCGTGAAGAGATTGGTGATATGAAGGATGTGGTATTATTTTTGCATGCTATCACAGGATGTGATACCACATCTTATTTATTCGGCAAAGGCAAAATTAACGCGTACAAATTGCTAAGTTCATCAAATGATCTCCGCACAAAAGTTTTACAGTTTTATGAAAAACAGGCAGACAAAAATATTCTCAAAGAGGTAGGAGAGGCTTTTGTCTTGAAACTATATGGATGCACAAGGTCTGCAAGTCTGAATGACAGTAGATATTCAATGTACCTTAAAGCTGTTGCAAAAATGTCATTAAAATCCAAATTTAAAATAGCGTCCCTCCCTCCAACATCTGATGCTGCTGAACAACACGCCTATCGAACATACTATCAGATTCAAAAATGGATTGGAGATAAGGAAATCAGCGCTACGGACTGGGGATGGATTTTAACAGACAACATGCTGTACCCAGTGCACTCAAAAAAACCACCGGCACCTGAAGAAGTTATAAACTTAGTTTCCTGCAACTGCAAAAAGGCTTGCAAAAATAATTGTAGCTGCTTTAAAGCATCACTTGATTGCACAGAAATGTGCGGGAGCTGTGGTGGATCATGCAGCAATGTAACTTTGGTTGAAGTCGAGGAAAATGAAGAACCTATCATGGAAGTTTAGGATATGATCAAATTAAGATACCGCAATTATTTTGTTCTAAAATAACATCTTTAAAAAATATTACGTGCATTTTCAAACCAAAAACTATTTAAAATACCTATTTTCGCTGTATACAAGGACTTATTATTATTTGAAACAAATTTAAAGAGTGGGGAATTTAGGTTTCTCCGAGACTCGATTAGTTTTATTTATGGAAAATGCAATAGTGTACCTTGAAGATAAAAAACACTATCACTATACAACAATATCTGCATTGCAACGCCGCGCCGGCCGGCCCCACCTCGACCGAACCCGCCATGATAATCTCGCTGGATCTCCAACAAAGTAAGTACTATTTTATATCATTTTAAAGGTAATAATAGGGGCTACAACTTTTGTAGGAAATATTTTTTCATAAAATGTCGGCCTGAAAAGTTCTGTGACAAAATGTAAAATTATGTGCCAAAAAATATACAAATTTTTACCTTATCATACGAATTACAAACAAACGGTAAAAGTTACGACGAAAGTTAACTGAACTTTTTTTGTAGAAAACGTTACAGCAAAGAGAATAAAAAAAATTGCAATCCGATATGTTGTTTAGTAATTGAGATAGACGCGATTTACGAAACCCTTACACTTTTCATGTTTGGGGGGCACAGGGGGGGAGGCAAGAGGGGTAGGGGCGGGGACTTTTTGCTAAACACTTGTCTAGATGATAGTAGTCGATGGGGAAAAAATTAGCTTTATACTATTTAGTTACATATAAAAACACAGGCTGACTGGACTAAATAGTACGTATCTGTGAAACTCACAATGCCTTACGAGATGTAGACATTTTCAACCATAACTTAATATCATATAAAATTCAGCTTAATAAATTAATAAATTAAAATACTTTTATTTTATTCGATTTTTTTGTTGTTGTGAAAAGTACATTATTATCACCCGTAGTGAATAGTATAGCTATGCGAAAAGTTGTATTTTTTCTTTTTGTTTTTAATTTTATGTATTTCTTTATTATGTTTATTTTTTGCCATTTAATATGTTGTGTAGGTAAAAAATACTAAATCTACATTTAATTTAATGGAACTTAATTGGTCTAGAACATATGAATGTTTATTGTTATAATTTTTTACTGTACGACTGTTTGCTTCCTAAATAAAAAGAAAAAAAAAAAAAAAAAAAAAAAAAAAAAAGAAATAAAATTAAAAAAATGAATGTATTTTACCCCCTCCCAAATTTAAAATGATTTATTACCTGTTAAACCAATTTACTGATAAAAATAATTGTGACAGTAGATTTCATATTCTGTGGGGGTATTTTGAAGTCTGTTTTCCCCACATTAATGTTTTCTTAATTGTTCAATAATGATGTAGTAGTTATTAATTTATTTAAATGTGTTATATTGTTTAGGTTTTGTGAACATACTTAGAAGCGGGGAATAAATAATTTTTCTTACTTTATTAATTAATGATATATTAGGGTCATTGGTTCTTTTATTGATTTCTAATTGTTCAAGTAAATTAATTTAATCCAAGGCCCTTTCTTTCTATGTGCAAGGGTTTAAGTTCATTGTTGTCAAGCGGGACGTGATTATTTACTAAGAGATGTTCTGCGAATTTTGAAAAGGTGCTTTTATTATTATAACATCTTATATGTTCATATTATTAAATTTGATTTTAATTAAATGTAAAAAAATTTAAATGGAGTTCTACGAATTAAACACAAAAACAATAAATAACCTAGTTTTTGTTTCATCACTTTTCATGACTTTATATCACTTTTTAAAGGTGCATTGAATTGCCATTTCGTAAGTTATCTAGTCGCCAGAGAGTAGGTAGTTACGAATGGTTCAGATAACATCTATTTAGAATTTAGACCATTCCGATAATTTCTCCGTGATTTTATGTAATGTAGAACATGAAATGAACAAAGTACGTAGTCCTAATGTATTACGCGATAATAACGCATCCAATGACGATTAACATTGTTCAAACAATGTACACATACGACAATACAGTAACCTACAAGGGGTAGACTCTAAACAAACCGTATTATGCAGTGATAACTTACTGAGGATAAAGAGGCAAATTACTCGTCTAGACTTATTGAATGCTGGGCACAAAAACACCCCATAGTTCATTGGAATCCGTGTTATCGTTGTGTTGTGGGTACAATATATTCTAAAGTCAAGTTGATTCATCACGACGTGATGGATTAGCCAAAAACTTAATTTAAAAAAAAAATCGATTCCATAATAATTTAAAACAATTATTTTGAATTCTATATTATTTGTAACTTTTGTTATGTTTTAAATGTTAGAACGTATATTAAAATAGATAAACCAGTGCTAAAATATGAAACAATTCGGCCTAAGCTTAAGAAGAAGCTACAAGCCAAAAATGTGTATATTCTTGGTATACCTTATATTGTAGGTAATAGGCATTAAAATCGCTTGACAAACGGAGTTTGACAACTTGACAAACGTTCGATTTCAAGCACAAAACTGTTTTTTATTTATTTTGTAAATAATTTTATAATAAAGCAAAAAAGTTAATCAAGTGAAACTGTTACAGATAATCTAAGCTGTAATACTGTATTTTGTAAGTATATTTAGCTATAAGTTGTTTCCTTTGTGCGTTCATACATTTCTATTGAAAGAATATTTTTTTTAGTAAGTAGTTTACATTTATATTTTTTATTGCGTAATTTATTTTTTATTTGTATTTTACTCAAGCGAAACGATAGGAAAACCTTCAATTTATCTAAAGCATATTTTTTGGTATTCATAATGTACACCAATTCGTTATAAAGATTAATCAAAATAGTGATTTGGCATTAAGCTTCGCCTATTTCAGCATATCTCTCGCCAAACACTACCAATGAGACTGTATGGCGAGCGATACGCTAAATAGGCCAAACCATCCAAATATAGCGCGCTATATTTGCGTGGCTTGGCACATTTCAGCATATCGCTCGCCATACATTCCCATTGGCAGTGTAATAGGCCAAGCCAATGCGTATAGCCTAATATGTCGCCTACCTGAATGATGCACACTGCGGTAACCAGACAACTCAGGACAGTGATAAAAAACTCTTTGTTGATAAAATAGGTTACGTTATAAGCAGTGGCGGCTTGAGTGAATTAAGAATAGGGAAGTTTCAATTTGTCGTGCCGTTGGCCGTGCGCCCCACGGATTTCCTCAATTACAAAAAACCGAATGTTCGAAAAAATACGTTATAAGCAGTGGCGGCTTGAGTAATAGAGTGAATTAAGAATAGGGAAGTTTCAATTTGTCGTGCCGTTGGCCGTGCGCCCCACGGATTTCCTCAATTACAAAAAACCGAATGTTCGAAAAAATACGTTATAAGCAGTGGCGGCTTGAGTAATAGAGTGAATTAAGAATAGGGAAGTTTCAATTTGTCGTGCCGTTGGCCGTGCGCCCCACGGATTTCCTCAATTACAAAAAACCGAATGTTCGAAAAAATACGTTATAAGCAGTGGCGGCTTGAGTAATAGAGTGAATTAAGAATAGGGAAGTTTCAATTTGTCGTGCCGTTGGCCGTGCGCCCCACGGATTTCCTCAATTACAAAAAACCGAATGTTCGAAAAAATACGTTATAAGCAGTGGCGGCTTGAGTAATAGAGTGAATTAAGAATAGGGAAGTTTCAATTTGTCGTGCCGTTGGCCGTGCGCCCCACGGATTTCCTCAATTACAAAAAACCGAATGTTCGAAAAAATACGTTATAAGCAGTGGCGGCTTGAGTAATAGAGTGAATTAAGAATAGGGAAGTTTCAATTTGTCGTGCCGTTGGCCGTGCGCCCCACGGATTTCCTCAATTACAAAAAACCGAATGTTCGAAAAAATACGTTATAAGCAGTGGCGGCTTGAGTAATAGAGTGAATTAAGAATAGGGAAGTTTCAATTTGTCGTGCCGTTGGCCGTGCGCCCCACGGATTTCCTCAATTACAAAAAAACGAATGTTCTAAAAAATACGTTATAAGCAGTGGCGGCTTGAGTAATAGAGTGAATTAAGAATAGGGAAGTTTCAATTTGTCGTGCCGTTGGCCGTGCGCCCCACGGATTTCCTCAATTACAAAAAACCGAATGTTCGAAAAAATACGTTATAAGCAGTGGCGGCTTGAGTAATAGAGTGAATTAAGAATAGGGAAGTTTCAATTTGTCGTGCCGTTGGCCGTGCGCCCCACGGATTTCCTCAATTACAAAAAAACGAATGTTCTAAAAAATACGTTATAAGCAGTGGCGGCTTGAGTAATAGAGTGAATTAAGAATAGGGAAGTTTCAATTTGTCGTGCCGTTGGCCGTGAGCCCCACGGATTTCCTCAATTACAAAAAAACGAATGTTCTAAAAAATACGTTATAAGCAGTGGCGGCTTGAGTAATAGAGTGAATTAAGAATAGGGAAGTTTCAATTTGTCGTGCCGTTGGCCGTGCGCCCCACGGATTTCCTCAATTACAAAAAAACGAATGTTCTAAAAAATACGTTATAAGCAGTGGCGGCTTGAGTAATAGAGTGAATTAAGAATAGGGAAGTTTCAATTTGTCGTGCCGTTGGCCGTGCGCCCCACGGATTTCCTCAATTACAAAAAACCGAATGTTCGAAAAAATACGTTATAAGCAGTGGCGGCTTGAGTAATAGAGTGAATTAAGAATAGGGAAGTTTCAATTTGTCGTGCCGTTGGCCGTGCGCCCCACGGATTTCCTCAATTACAAAAAAACGAATGTTCTAAAAAATACGTTATAAGCAGTGGCGGCTTGAGTAATAGAGTGAATTAAGAATAGGGAAGTTTCAATTTGTCGTGCCGTTGGCCGTGCGCCCCACGGATTTCCTCAATTACAAAAAAACGAATGTTCTAAAAAATACGTTATAAGCAGTGGCGGCTTGAGTAATAGAGTGAATTAAGAATAGGGAAGTTTCAATTTGTCGTGCCGTTGGCCGTGCGCCCCACGGATTTCCTCAATTACAAAAAAACGAATGTTCTAAAAAATACGTTATAAGCAGTGGCGGCTTGAGTAATAGAGTGAATT
Source organism: Hesperophylax magnus (assembly GCA_026573805.1). Classification (NCBI taxonomy): domain Eukaryota; kingdom Metazoa; phylum Arthropoda; class Insecta; order Trichoptera; family Limnephilidae; genus Hesperophylax; species Hesperophylax magnus. The sequence goes on along the minus strand of JAIUSX010000091.1, from coordinate 3,027,946 downwards.
AAGAATAGGGAAGTTTCAATTTGTCGTGCCGTTGGCCGTGCGCCCCACGGATTTCCTCAATTACAAAAAAACGAATGTTCTAAAAAATACGTTATAAGCAGTGGCGGCTTGAGTAATAGAGTGAATTAAGAATAGGGAAGTTTCAATTTGTCGTGCCGTTGGCCGTGAGCCCCACGGATTTCCTCAATTACAAAAAAACGAATGTTCTAAAAAATACGTTATAAGCAGTGGCGGCTTGAGTAATAGAGTGAATTAAGAATAGGGAAGTTTCAATTTGTCGTGCCGTTGGCCGTGCGCCCCACGGATTTCCTCAATTACAAAAAAACGAATGTTCTAAAAAATACGTTATAAGCAGTGGCGGCTTGAGTAATAGAGTGAATTAAGAATAGGGAAGTTTCAATTTGTCGTGCCGTTGGCCGTGCGCCCCACGGATTTCCTCAATTACAAAAAAACGAATGTTCTAAAAAATACGTTATAAGCAGTGGCGGCTTGAGTAATAGAGTGAATTAAGAATAGGGAAGTTTCAATTTGTCGTGCCGTTGGCCGTGCGCCCCACGGATTTCCTCAATTACAAAAAAACGAATGTTCTAAAAAATACGTTATAAGCAGTGGCGGCTTGAGTAATAGAGTGAATTAAGAATAGGGAAGTTTCAATTTGTCGTGCCGTTGGCCGTGCGCCCCACGGATTTCCTCAATTACAAAAAAACGAATGTTCTAAAAAATACGTTATAAGCAGTGGCGGCTTGAGTAATAGAGTGAATTAAGAATAGGGAAGTTTCAATTTGTCGTGCCGTTGGCCGTGAGCCCCACGGATTTCCTCAATTACAAAAAAAAACGAATGTTCGAAAAAATACGTTTTCGGCTACAACATCAATAATGCATTTTTAGTTATAAGAAAAGCACAGGAAGGTAATTTTCACAAAAAGAGCGACATGTTTGTGGCAGCTGGTGACAGCTTGTCTGACAAATGAACTTGTGTGCGATACTAAACGCAGTAAATCACAAGTATGTCTCAGTAACCTGTCTTCGATTTTAATTAATCTAAGCCTACATACTAGTAGAAGAAATAAACATTACACATGTCAATTCGTTTCGTACTTCACACGTAATTTACCTACGTAGTTTCTATGTTTTATTATACCCATGACCAATCTAGTGAAATGAGCGTTCGTAAAAGTTATAGAAATGGGAATTAATACGCAAGAAGCAAAAAAGAAAGTAAGTAATACGAAATTATTTTTTAATTTATTTTTTTCTTTATTAAATAATTAATCAATGTACAGAGTATAATTTTATTATGTTCAATTCACAAAATTAGTTTTCACTGCTTTTGTTTTTTTAATGTTTCTCTTCTATACTTTCCCTTCATCTTCTATCTTCGTATCACCTGTTCCTGTACTTCATCACCTGTTGTACTTCATTTTATTTAACTTAATTTCACATATTTTTGTAATATTTATATTTTGTAATACCTGCATCAACTGTAAAGCGCCCCTGAGGTGATATCTCACAAAAGCGGCGCTATACAAATTATCCAATAAATAAATATAGAAGCTGGCGCTTGTGTTTAGATGAGTGATGAGCATCAATATGAAGAATATTTAGTGTTTTTAATTATGATTTAAGGAAATATGAATATTAAAAAAATATATGTAAATAAACAAATTAAAATTTATAATTAATTAAAAAGATAGTTTCATCCTTTTGGTATTTTTACGTTGAACTTATCTTTAATCGCTTTTAGTATGTGTTTATCGTTTTCGATCGTTCTGATATTTTCGGGTAGGCTGTTGAGGTATTTTTTTCCAAAGGTGGTGTTACATTTTTGTGTTGGAAATATGTTTTTGACGAGTACGACTTTCAGTTAAAAAGCTGTGGTTTTGTTTTTCTTTTATTATTTGAATTATTATGTTTCTTTCGGACAAGATTATTAAATTTTAATACTTTAAATTCTTTAAAAATTAGGTGTGTTTGATAATCTCTTGGATTTTCAATATTATTTTTTATAATTAAACGTTGTACAATTTCAACAGGGAGTAAATTTTTTTGTATGCAGCTGTCCAGCTGGCTACAGCGTATTGGAGATTTGATTGTAATATAGCGTGGTAGACGGATGTTAGATTTACCAATGAGAGAAAATTCGATTAAAATTTAAATTAAAATATTAATAATAAAAAAATTGTCTAAAAAAACTGTCCAAAGAAGCGAAGTTAGCAGTCCACAATGGAGTGCTGGTACCTACCCTGGAAGTGAGGCATGGAACTGGCAAAGAAAGGATGAAAGTAGATTGAATGCTGTTGAAATGAGATCCCTTAGGCTTATGTGTGGTAAAACCATGTATGATCGTGTGAGGAATGTGGAGATCCGCAAAGAGTGCAAGGCTGATGTAAGCGTAATGAGTAAGATTAAGAAAGGGACGCTTAGATAGTTTGGGCATGTAGAGCGGATGAGCGAAGAAAGGAGTGTAAGGAGGATATATGATGCAAATGCGAATGGTAGCAGAAGTCGGGGACGCCCGAGGAAGACATGGCACGATCAAGTGAATCAGATACTCGAGTCGGGACATGTCAAGAGTCAGAATAATAGAAGAGTATGTATGAATGTGAATGAGGCAAGGAGTGTGTGTCAAGACCGAGTTGTTTGGCGGTCCGTCCTCTCTGCCTACTCCTGAGGGGAAACGGCGTGATGGTTAGTTAGTTTAAAAAAAAAACTATTGAACGATGTTCGAATTAAAATAAATGTAATTGCTTTTAAAAATGCATAAAGAGCGATAACCTTATCAATGCATTTAAATGTATTGCCAGATAAAGTGGTTAGTGACGTGTCTCCATGCGGTCAGCGGCCGACAGCTGACAGCCGACAGCCGACAGCCGACCACGCGGGATCAGAAGATGAATTTGGTCATGGTGGGTAACGACTAACTAATAATGTCTGCAGAGTATGCGAGGGGAGTGATCCGATTTACAAATGTATTCAATCGGGCTGTTCAATCAAAAACGTCTATAAACTTCGAGGACTGCGCACATACTTTGTCAAAGAGAGGCAAATTCATACCACTCAGAGATCTGTTGTAACTTCCCCACTTTATCATAGTTATAAGACGAATGTAATAGAAAAGGTGATTACAGCGGAGCTATTAACGGTCATGGCCTCAACTGACACAACGTCTTTTCAAAAGTTAACTTCTAGGTCTGCGCACTATAACTGTTGTAAGTTGTAACCTTCATTTTCTCATAGGTAAATGACGAATGTAATAGAGAAAGTGATTATAGTGAGTGACAGTACCACATCAGTTGTAGTCACACTACGCGTTTCCCCATGAACCCAAACGGTCATGGGTTCAACTGATACAATGCCTATTAAAAAGTTATGTATCCGCGTAACATAATATAATATTATTAGGTGGTAATTTGTGGACAGATTACTTATTTGCACACATGTATTTCTAATTACTGATTCAAACAAGCATGGCTCTGGAGCTCCATGACTGAGAGTTCCATCATATGCCCCATTTGACATACATGCACCGTTTACGATGAAGAGGGGACGTTGCAATGAAATAGTTGTCAGCGGTGCGCATATATTTAAAATATGATGTTTCTGAACATATCTTTAATTCCGGTCAGTTACAGCTTCGAAGGGGAATTGTCTCGATCTATCAGGTATTTTATCTGCCCGCGCGCTCTTATCGGCCGCTTGCTTGACTTGTGTGGTCAGTCAGAATACAGAATACCAAATCGCAGCGTTTTCCCTCAAAACGTAACTAGCACGCACATTCGGTGTGACGTGTGACCGATAATATAAGACAATCGCGGCTATGGGAGTGTGCGTTCGCCCAATATGAACATATTGATGAGGCACAGCGCTGTCACGCTGATGGCACATGATCAAGATTCCGCGAGACTTCAAGCTGAAAGTTCATTACTTGAAAATAAACAACAATTTATTGTTATTCCGTGAATTCTTTCAATAGTCACCGATTTTTTTCTAGAGCAAAGTCATCAATCATTGGGTGTTTTAACAAAATGGCGCAATGTCATAAAAATCTAGTGCAAAGATGGAAAGATAACAATATCGTTAAATAATATACAGTAAATGAGGGTAACATTCAATTCCTTCATCCTTACAGATTCAAGAAAAACTTATTTAAAAAAGGATTTATGCCAATTATTAGAAAAAAAAAACAACCTGCACAAATCTATTACAATTTGTGTGCGATTGAGTATCAATAATAATAGAAAAATTGTAAATAAACTGTAATATTGCCAATAACTAAACGGTGACCGGATAATTCATCACATCTTTAAAAAGTTATATAAAGTCATGGAAAGTGATGAAACAAAAACTTTTTTAAGTAGGTTAGGTTAGGTTTAAATTATTTTTTTTCATCGTTTTTAATGACTTTATATCACTTTTTAAATGTGTGTTGAATAGTCACTGTGTTGAGTTATACTAGCAATACGTACCATGATAACGTGAAGGAAATAACTGAACAATTTCAACTGAATTCAATCGAAATTAAGTTTTTTTATTAATTAGCGTACAATTTTCACATTTTAAGAAGATACGTAAGATATAAATATAAAAATAGATATTAATAATATTTTCTTTATCCTCTTCACTGGGAAATCCTGTGCTGGGGTGAACTAGGATTATCAGTGACTTCTTTGGTTTAACTTCAGGTACGGTATTGTATTTGAATGGTATGGTATTTTCATTAACTTCTATGACGATGTTTTTAAAATACTAGTCAATAGATCAAGAACTTGATCTGATAATTATTCCATTTAAAATGAAATATTCAATTTTATTGTCTATCGCGTGTATTTTGTAACGCCTGTTAATGTTCACTGACCTATATATTATTTCCATAATATTTAATTAACAATAAAATATATCTTGGAATTAATAAACAGGTCACTGAAAAAAAAAACAGATAAACGTTATAGGACAACATTCAATTTAATCGTGATTAACTTTTGAGATTTTCACGACCAAAAGTAGTATTATCGTGATTATTTTTTAGGTTATTATGCCGTGTTGCACTTCGCCCTTTTTTAGCCAAGGTTTCGGACAGCATTACAGTCTCCATAATCAGTTGTGCAATAGGTGGAAGCGTAACACGCATAATGACCCAAAAATTTATTACGAATGGCCGTGAAAATTTCATTATATTCACAATACGCTGACAGCCTGAATTGTTAATACCAAGTTGCGATGCCTACTCAGCTATTCCAAGTGCAATTAATTTTGTGGGTAACAATAAACTCACTACTGACTATTATCATAGACACCTCATACTTCGACTTATGACAGGTCTTATACAAATCAAATCAAAAATTATTTATTGTAAAATAAAAGTTACAAAAGGTGTAGCTTATGGGTAGACCCCATTTCTTCCAGCTAACCACATTTATTTAATTACAATGTTTATATAATATTATTTGTTTTATTATAATAATTACAATGTTTATACAGATAAAATAACAATATACCAATGAAAAAATACAAATATATATACCAATAAAAATAGGCGGTTCATTTACGTGAGGTATTCACTCAACGTGTAGTGACATTTATTAACAAGGAAAGTGTTTAGTAACGATTTGAATTTGTGTGTATCTTGTATTTGTTTAATGTTATGTGGAAGGTTGTTATATACTTTAATGGCCATGTAGTATGGTCCTTTTTGGAATATTGTTTTGTTTGCTTTTGGTATTAGTAAGTTTTCTGTGAGCCTTGTAGCGTATTTATGTGTTGAGTTTTTTAGTGGGAACTTGTCTGTAGATGATCGCACTAACATGCATAACTCCATTATATATATATATATATATATGTCTGTGACTGTCAGAATTTTCAGATTTTTAAACATAGGTTTACATGAATCTAAACGATCAGAGTTTGTAATTTTTCTTATGCATCTCTTTTGTATGATGAAAACATCTTTAGCGTTTACCGAGTTTCCCCAAAAAATAATACCGTATTTTATTATTGAATATACATAGTATGCGGCTATTACTGATTCGGTGTTTAATATTTTTCTCAAGGTACCCAGAACATAAGAAAAACTACTGATTTTTGCTACAATTTTTGAGACATGTTCTTTCCAGTTTATGTTTATATCTAATTTTATTCACAAGCCTAGTATAAATTAGTTCAACTATTGTAACACTGGTATATCTTTATTTTGAATTATATATTGTCTAATATTATTAACTGCATCACTTGCGATAGTGTTTTTGTGTACTCATTAATTGTTCTTTAATTTATTGCTATTATTTTCCTGTTTACAACTGTACGCTTGTAATTCGATTATTTATTCGAAAAGCCATCTTATGGCGTTTGAAAAAATAAATAAACAAATATTTATTTGTAAAAAAAAAATAATACAATTTATGTATTGACACCAAAGATATTAGAAGAACGAGATGTGCTACCAGCAGTTCATACTGTGTGGAATTGCTTTGCCGAGTGTCGCCGGTTTTGTTCACCAATACTACTGCACACCTTCGCTTACGCTAAGGCATCGCTAAGGTATCCGCACTAATACATAGAACAGATTTCTGTGCGTACACGTCCCGATACCGTTCAAAGTACCCTAATTAGTTAGTACTCCGGCTACGGTCCGGCGGACAACATAGCATATCTCGTTCTTCTAATATCTTTGATTGACACAAATCAATATATTACGAACAAGTTGTTCAATGTTGGTATATCTATGCAATATTCGTTTACATATAAATACAAATCTACAGTTTTATTCCGAGATTGATGAAATTTTGCACACTTGACCATCAAAACAAGAGGAAAACCACACCCAACCCTTCAATCAACTCCCAATCCTAACAGAATTTTTAATATCCTTGGTGAAATTTTGCACACTTGACTTTCAAAATAGGATGAAAATTATTATCTACATCTGATTTCGAAAAACTCTGCGCAAAGTTAGAGCAACGCCGGGGACTTCAGTTAGTATTTCATATTATTAAAGTTTTACGTAATTATTTTATTCCGTATTAAATAAATTGTAATTCAACCGTTTCGCGGGAGAAATAAAGGTTTATCAAATGGCGTGGTAGAAAATGTTTTGTTTTAATTCATACAATTAATATAAATATGGTGAACTCTGACCACAGCGTATCTAAATTAGTTATCTGAAGATGCCGACAAAACGAGAAGTGATTTACTGCTGTAACAGAAAGAACTGTTATGACAATAATTATTACTTCCTTAAATTCATTGATAAAACTATCACACTATCATGAACAGACCAAATCTGTCTAGTTTGTCATTATTTAGAGGGTTCCTTAGTTCACTGTCAAAACATTGTAAATAAAATATCACGTGATCGAGTAAAATAAATACCCAACTAAAGTAAACACCGGTAAGTTTGTAGCGTAGAGAAATTGACAGTAGAAAACAATGTAATGAGGTAAATTCCGGTGAATCGAAAATGTCCCACAAAGCTAGTTAGAAAGATGGTAAGTTCAAATAACCTTGAAAATCCGTCTTTAAAAGAAAAGTCAATCCACAATTAATTAAGATTACATTATTATGGGAATTAGTAACTATAATATGGCGGTGGTGGTAGTTAATAAAATGAACACTATTATTTAGTGCATAATGCCATCCCCAATAATTGGGGTGTATAGTGAAGTAAAGGGAACGGGAAGTAAAGGAAACGGGAAGTAAAGGGAACGGGAACGCAAGGCAACCCTTGACTATTCAGATCTCACACGGCTACAGTCATTTCCAGCAGGGTTTTTTAAAAATAATATACTGTGTAAGTCTTTAAAGTTTCTAGTAACCGTTTCTTTTGGGAACGCTTTCGTTTTATTATGAAACTGAAACGCCCACCTCTAGTGTATATACACGTTCTGACAAATGTAAGGTTGTGCCGAAAGCGGTTGATGTTTTTGCATAATGCATATCTTTGAGGGTTTTCGTAAAAAAATTCCACGACCGACAATCGAGACCAGATCAATAAAATAATTGTAAGAACGGCGACATAAATTCATACATGTACTGAAAATAATAAAAATTTAATTATATATATATTTTAAGTTGCGTAACCGAAATTACATATTTTTAAAATGTTGATTCAATAATTTCACATAATGTCAGACTTCGTATGTGTGATGTATTATTGCAAAGTATTGTGGACTTTAAATTTAAAGCTGTCGCAAGGAAACCGACTTCGTAGTATCTTAGAACTATATAATACAGATAAAATATTTTTTTCTACAGCCGAACACTGACACATTTTACTAGTAAATTCTAGTTTTTAACGCAGCATCGGGAATAATCATAAACTGTCACAAATAAATAACATTAATGCCACACACAGATGTTGTTGACAAATCAACGATGACATAATATTGTCGACAGAGGGGAGGGAAATAACGTTAATGCCACACATGGATGTTGGTAACAAATCAATAATGATATATTGCCGACAGGGGGGAGGGAAATAACGTTAATGCCACACATAGATGTTGGTAACAAATCAATAATGATATATTGCCGACAGGGGGGAGGGAAATAACGTTAATGCCACACATAGATGTTGCTAACAAATCAACAATGATATATTGCCGACAGGGGGGAAGGAAATAACGTTAATGCCACACATAGATGTTGCTAACAAATCAACAATGATATATTGCCGACAGGGGGAGGGAAATAACGTTAATGCCACACATAGATGTTGCTAACAAATCAACAATGATATATTGCCGACAGGGGGGAGGGAAATAACGTTAATGCCACACATAGATGTTGCTAACAAATCAACAATGATATATTGCCGACAGGGGGGAGGGAAATAACGTTAATGCCACACATAGATGTTGCTAACAAATCAACAATGATATATTGCCGACAGGGGGGAGGGAAATAACGTTAATGCCACACATAGATGTTGCTAACAAATCAACAATGATATATTGCCGACAGGGGGAGGGGAATAACGTTAATGCCATACATTGATGTTGCTAACAAATCAAAAAGAGTGCTATAATTTATGGAGTGTTTTAGCGGAACCAACCTACGAACTCATTCAATAAGTTGGTAGTTACAATAGAACATTATAATGTAATTGCAATTCGTACAACTATTATTCTGCCGTTTATGTATCGAGAAAGTTCATTTGAAGTGATAACATCGATATGAAAGTTTTCACAAATTTTCCAGAAAGTGAAAAGTACTATGAAGTATTTAGAGAATGGTACAAAAAAACCATATTGTAAATCTAATTTTGTTTGAAAATATATCTATATATCTTCAATAAAAAAGAGTGTCCCAGTGTGCTTTGTTTTGAAAACAAATTTACAGTTTATTACGAGATTGATGAAATTTTGCACACTTGACCTTCAAAACAGAAGGAAAGCTCTACATGAGATTTCAAAAAACCACCCCCCATCCACTTGAAGCAGAATGTCGATACTAATTGATGAAATTTTCCGCATTTGACGTTCAACATAAGATAAAAATTACTGTCTACATCTGATTTCGAAAAACTCTGTGTAAATCCCGGGCAACACCGGGGACTTCAGCTAGTAATTAATATTTTTTAGCGCTGTTGTCTAATTGAACGTTTGGCAAATGATCATTTTTTTATAAATTCGTATGGTAGCTGCTTGATGGTACCTATGCGTATTAAAATGTTTCACAATGTCAAGTTATCAAAAAAATGACATGGAATTGAATGATAAAGCTTAAAAGTGTCTTCGAACCCGAAATTCATTATCGGCCGAGTCGAAAATACAATTAAAACAAACGTAGTAACCTTGTAAAGGTTAACAAAATGATAATGTATCTTTGTTGGTATCCAATATCACCATTTGAGAAGCGTTTTCACAAAGAGTAATATCTAAAAAAAACAATTTTTTTCGTGAGTCAGTTTTAAGAGTTTAAAGTTGCCAGATCGAGAGAGAATGGTTTGGGGACATCCTTAGACCTCTGCAACCTCTTGACCCCTATCCTTGCACCGCAGTGGGAGGGATATATTCGTATGTCCGTCACTGCTGGACACACTGATCCATAGATTCCTACCCAACCGTCATACTTTTACCTTTCCAGAACTTCCTCTCCTTAAAAAAACCCAGCACCCCAAAAGATGACATAGGCCCTGAGGGAAATTATTTTCCTCAGGGCCTCCTGTGTGGGGTAATGTAAATAAAGTGAATAATCGGACGGGGTTAATATTTTATAATAATCTTAAATTTGAGACACGATGAATAATAAGAAATCTCAATTCATCATGAAAAGCCATTTTTAATTAAAAGGAAGTCTAAAATTGCGAATTTTGACAAAAATAAATGTCTAAGTATTAGAAAAAAAAAATTTCACAAAGCGAAATATAAATAAATTTTTGTTCTATAATAAAGTGATGTTTTTTTTTAATAAAAATATATATTTGCTTTATCTTTCAAAGTTCGTAAATCCCCAAATCGTAAATCTACAAAAAATGCAGAAGAAACACATACGTAGGCAAAAATAGGGAACAAGGCTGATAGGTAATCAGAAATAAAGTTTATTTTTTTATATAACTTGGGACCTACTCAGATACATTGGAATGAAATAATAATTACTATTTTTTAGATTATTCATCTACCCAGTGTTTCAGTTTGTGAAAATTTATAATTTCTAGTACACATAAATAGGTAAACATTTTTAAAATACACAGAGAATAAAAATTTAAAAAAAAACCGTTTTGAGTATATATTTCTCTTCGTGAAAACTATTATATTTAAAGCGGTATTATTTTTTAAAATTTAGGAAAAAACGTTTTTTAAATACTGTGGATTTTATTATACTGTAGATTTTCATAAATACGCCTCTCAAACCGAATAGCGATATTCATAAAATTAAGCGAATTGTATAACTTACTAGCTGAAATTCCCGGCGTTGCCCAGGCTTTGCAAACAGTTTTTCGATGAAGACAGTAATTTGCATCGTTAAGTGTGCAAATTTTAATCAATAAGTTTCAAAATTCTGCTTTAAGGTATGAGAAAAAGGTTGGGGTGGAAATTAGAAAACTCATGAAGATAAAAAAAATACTAAATTCTTCACCAAAACTGCGCCCTAGAGAACTTATATAATAATGAAGTTAAATTAATCGACAGTAATTATTTCGATTAATTCTAGGGTAGAATGTGGGTAGATCACAATGCCGATGTTTAATTTCTTACGCAACTAGAAATGTTAATAAGGTGAAATAGAAAACAGGCCTGAAAATGTAAGCCCAAAAGTAAGAAAAATGTGATATAATTACAGTAACAACATTATTTTACCTATATCTTGGTATTTTGTACAATTTGTTAATATCACATTAATTTAATTTAAAAAATAGACACTTTTTACCAATATTTGATATTTTTCAAATGCAAAGCTAATTTCGTACCAAAAACTTTTGTCGTGGAAAGCATTATTCACCTAGGTACGCAATTGTCTTCCTGTAGGGCGTATTTCTATATTAAAAAATCTGGAATTTAAGGATAAACATTTGAATGATTTTATTTAAATACACATTTTGCAAGCTATGCTTAAAAATTATTTGTTTCCGCCCCATATGTTCGTAATATGAATAAATAGTTTTGTCCGTATACATTTTTTATTCATACGGACAAAACTATATTCATATTACGAACATATGGGGCGGAAACAAATATTTTTTAAGCATAGCTTGCAAAATGTGTATTTAAATAAAACACATTTTGCAAGCTATGCTTAAAAAACATTTGTTTCCGCCCCATATGCTCGTAATATAAATAAATAGTTTTGTCCGTATACATTTTTTCAAGAAAGGCATACGAATACAATACTGGATATAATCATCGATACTATATTGTATTTGTATGCCTTTGTTGAAAGAACGTAAAGTTTTTAAAAACAAAACTATTTATTCATATTACGTATGTACGGGCGCAAACAAATAATTCATCTTAATATTTTAAAGCATAACTTATAGTATATTTTAATAAAAATAAATTAATTAACACAATCTGTAAATGCGTAGATTATAACGTTAACATACCTTAGGGTAAACACCCTAACTAACAAAGCAGGCAACATCTGAAATGGTCCAGATGGGAGAAGAATTCTGATACGATAACATAAATATGAGGTTAGTAAAGCATTACAGAATAATTAAACACCCATTACCGAAAGTTCAACGTCTTTGTGTATTCGGAAAATAATTATTACTGAGAGATGATTAGGCGGTAGCCGTTTAGTTTACTTTATACTTATATAACTTGGAGCATATAATAAAATATCTGTGTGGTAAACACATTATTCTAATAGCACTATAATAATGTATACATCGGTATTGTTCGTAGCACATGGCAGAATCCGCCTTAGTTCAACGACCTACGAATTCAACAATTGATAACACCAGCAATAATTATAATTCTATATACCTACACATCATGGCTTTATCAACATCTAATAAAGAACACTTCAAGGAGGCGTGTAAAAAATAAGTAAAGTTTATCGCAATTATTTGTGTCGTGTGAAATATACGAATCTTAAAAAATAGATAATATACGATACTGAAATATTAATTAAAGTATTGGAAAGTTCCCACGTTAGTAATAAAAATTAAAGTATATGAAAGTTCCCACGTTAAGTCATAGAAATTAAAGTCTTGGAAAGTTCCCACGTTAAGGCGATGCCATACGTAATAATGCAAAATCATGTGTTTTTGGTTTGAAAATTTGGTCGCCTAGAAATGTTTCAGATGATTTAATTAAATACTGCGAGTAGAATATATCTTGGCCTTTGAAATAATCGAGTATTTTTTAGATAAGTCTTTTTATAAGCCCAGAAAAAATAATGTATAAGGCCTATGAAAACTGCTTTAAAGTTCAAAATCTCCTACTTACGAACCCATTTTCGGTTATGATTTTATTGTATAATGTGGCAAATCGAAAAAAAATTAAATATTTATGCCTGAACATCCACAAAATATAATAAAAGGCACTTTTTGGGCATGTTTTTTTCTTGCATAAATCAAAACAGGCGGATGGTGTTAAGCGGGAATTTAAACCTTATCGCCATCTACGTAAGGGTTGTTATTGATAGCGACTCAATTTAAAATATTACACGACGTAGTGCATCGCCCTAAGTAATAAAAATAAAGGAAAACCATTGTTACTACCTGCTTCGCCTCAGTTTTAATATTAGTGTCTGATCCAATATGTTTTCTTCAGCCTTCCAAGAAATATTCAGATATCCATATTTTTATCATGGTCATAAATGGTTTTACCACACATACGTCTCATTTTACCATACATAAGAATTTTATTCACTTGATCGTGGCATGTCTTTCTCCGGCGTTCCGACTTCTCCTCTTCAACGTCATTTAATCTCCTCAACTCGATGGTCGATGCCTTACACTCCTTTCTCCAGTCATCCGCCCTGCGTATCTAATTCACCCAAGGTTTCTTGCTTAGGATGGGTTGTTTAACAGAATTTAAATCATTCATCAAGTTCTGTGAATGTACCATTCAAGTCATATTATTATTAAACAACCAACCGATGATGAAATAATTACATAACTTGAATAGAACTTCACATAACTAAAATTTCCAAATTCTGTGAAACAACCCGTCCTTAATCTTATCCATTACCCTTACATCAAGCCTTGCAAGATTATCCGTATCTCCCTATTTAACAAGGTCATAATCCACACGTCATAAACACCATATAAAAAGTTTGGAAATGTTATTTATACAATCATTAACATGTCTTATTGCCTTGAATAATTTTAGATCATCTATCAAAACATTAGGACATGAACATCATCAAAAATATATAAAAAATCATTAACAAATAACAAAAACAAGATCGGTCCTAAATCTGACTGGTCTATAGTTAACCACTTCGTGTCTTATCACCTTTTTTGAAATTAGGGGTGAGGAAACTGAATTTCCATGTATTAGAAAAACATCCTGTTTGTGGATTGATCGATTGAAAAGCAAATACAAAGGATATGCTAGATTGGTGGCACAATTAATCAAAAATATAGGAGGTATATTATGGGGTCCACCACTTTTGCATTGATCCAGTAGTTCAATGTGAACAAGAGATAAATTAAGATTATGATCAGCAACAAAATTTGATCTAGCATTAACAAAAGTTGGAATAGGTATCACAGTCATAAACATTTTTAAAGAAATCAGCGAAAAGGTCAACGATACTTTGAGTGTCATTTGCTTTTTTGCCCGCATATTCCAAATTGGTAGGTATACCCACTAATGACACATACATACCTGCATACATCCAAATTTATATATTAGAAGAAGATGAACAAAATAGTATTGCCATAATACATAGAAATAAATCATAACATGAACTCTGTGTTCTTTAGCTACCTATCGACCGAATTATTTTTCGCCGTGTTTTTTTATCATCTTTAAGTCAATGAACTGTATGTGATTTTTTGGTTGAATGTGACAATAATAGATACGCAATTTAAAATGTCTCATGACTCCTAATGTTATCGTTTTTTTATTCCCGTCCGCTAGCATCTGTAGTGCTTTCGTTATAAACTATTAAATATTTGCAATAATCTACTAACTAACAAAGTACACTTTAGGTATGTTTTCCTGGAGTACCTATCTACTTAACCACGAAATCATAAGAGGAATCATTTAAAATGACTTCAAAACCAAAATTATAACCGTATTTTTATATAAAATAATTATATATTCTCAACAATCTATCCTCCCAGTTAGTCGCAAGCATCTTGTAAAAAAATATTTATGAAAGATCAAAAAAAGTTTATACGCACAAGTGAATATTATTACACATATAATATGTTTTTTAGTTGTGGGAAATATCAAAAAGGTTGACAACAACATTTATTGTACATTTTGAACGGTGTTGGGATTTCAGGCAGTATTAGTTTGTAAACTAAAGTTTTCAGATAATTGGAGTTGGATTGATATTCTGTATCGATCTAGGGATAAAGGTAATACTGAGGCAATCGGATGAAAAGTTGATGCTTCAAATAATTATCAAAAAGCTATTAATTGATAATCAAAGGTATTTTTTTATGTAAGTACCGAGTCCCAAGATCTCCCAACTGGCTGACAGGGTATGTTGTGAGGCTGAAGGTAGTGGGGAGGGGGAGGAGATGGGAAAGAGAAATTCGGGGAAGTAGCTGGCTACAGACCAGATCTGCTCACCAAACAAGACTATAGCCATTTCAAGCAACGTCTTGATTCTGACACCAGGGCGATACTAGAGTATCTTCCACCCTGGAACGGACCGAAAATATATTATTTTTAAATTAATTTATTTTGACATAACACAAATTGACCAAATAAAATTTACTTTGAGCCCGCGATCACCGATTCGTAGTCAAGTTCGTTTAGGTCTCTACAACGTTGTTCGTGAGTTGCTGTTTTGGTTTTACCAGACCGCCTGGATTGCTTTGTTGTATCCCGCTTGGCATTATTAAATTTACGGCCAATCGACTTTATGTCCGGGTTAAATCTTCCCCACAGGAAAAACTAAACCCTTCCACACACTTTTCCACAAATGATCATCTAGTCTCTAGTCAATTCACATTATGCAAATGCATTATATAAGCATAATAAATACAAAAACAACACGTCAAATCACTAGAGATCAAATGGGAAAATAATTCACCGACTCCAGATATTTTCATATCAGAGGGTTCGGCTCGGTAGAACTTCTAATTGGACCTATAAATCTGATAATACTGATCCCTCAATATATATATTTTTAAAATCTTTCGTAATTCTACATGTATTTAAAATGACTGATTTTTGCATTTTTATGTATAAATTCTTTGACAGATCTAATACGCCTAAATTTTGAATGCGAGAGCTAGGTATAATGCCAGTAGCCGAAATAACAAATATATTTACTTTTTTTACCGACTTTATGTCCGGCTTAAATCTTCCCCATAGGAAAAACTAAACCCTTCCACACACTTTTCCACAAATGATCATCTAGTCAATCAACATTATGCAAGTGCATTATATAAGCAAAATAAATACAAAACAATACAAGAACAACACGTCAACTCACCAGAGATCAAATGGGAAAATAATTCACCGACTCCAGATATTTTCATATCAGAGGGTTCGGCTCGGTAGAACTCCTAACAGGGCCTATAAATCCTACTGATCCCTCAACATAAATATTTTTTTTAAATCTTTCGTTATCCTACATGTATTTAAAATGACTGATTTTTGCATTTTTATATATATTTTTTTGATAGATCTAATACGCCTAAATTTTTTAAGTATAATTATTATTTTCATAATTTAAACGTGTTGTTCTTGTATTGTAAGGGCAGTTTAGCGGGTATAAATAATAAAAATAAATAAATAAAACTTACTACACCCAGAAACTGCATTTTGTTAGGTGGCCCAATGTATACAGGGTGTTCAGGGGTAAAGGGGTAAAGTACAAGTAAAAAAGATAAATAACTTTTTTCGAAAATCCAATGTTTATTTTCCCACACAAAAATATTTTTCCGTAGAAGAATATTTATTTTCCCACTCAAACAAATCAACTTCTTAACCTAAAAACGTTGAAATTTCGAAAATGTTATTTATCTTTTTTACTTGTACTATCGTGTAGAATCAACTCTCCAGAATCAACAGGTAGTGCAGCACTTTACCCCCGGGACATCCTGTATAACAAAGATTAAAACACGCATTGTTTTTTTAATCTGTATATCCGCCGTGTTGGCGTAACATTTCGTCCAAAGACCTTTTGCAAAAAAAAATGTTATTTAAAATGCGTAAAACTATCTTCCATTTTTATCGACGCTAAAAAGTTCGTCATGACCCGTAAATATCAGCAAATGAACCTCACTTTTGGCTTATGCAAAATGTTAAGTTATTGCATCATCCAGAACATGAGGTTGTGACGAATCAGGTTATTTTGCACTGCCAAAATGTAGGTGTGCCTACTGGTTACCCATTTATCTGCGAAGATATATTGAGAATCATTCTTCTTTAAATCTTTTATTTTCTTCTCAAAATTTTACAAAATGTATCACTTGCTTTTATAGAAGATACATACCGGCCTTCTATTTATTGCATTACTTCTTGAAAGTGTTACAAATTTGGTTTTAATTATATATCTATCTATTTATATGTATAAAGAAGGGTGAACGTGGCGGGTGGCGTGGATTTTAAAAATTTTAAACTTTTAAAAATCATTTAAATTCAATGGAAGAAAAATTGTCTATCGATCCCAAACAGTTTTGGAAGTACATTAAGGATCTAAAAAAATCCAACAACTCATTTAAGTCTATGATTCTTGACGGAGAAGAATTGACTACTGATGATAAAATCAATCGCTAATAGTTTTGCGACCTTTTTTTCATCTGTTTATAAAAATGTCCAACCAACTCTCAATATTGACTCTACCCTTCACACTGTACAGATTGGGCCCTCATTCGACCTGGTCAGTATTTCAGAAAAAGATGTTAAGGAGGCACTCTCAAATTTAAAGAAACCTCACTCCATCGGTCCTGACAATATTCCAACATTTATACTAAAGGGTTGTTCCGACCTTTTAATACCACCATTGTGTCATCTCTTCAATGTATGCCTAAAAAACGGGATTCTCCCAGACATCTGGAGATTAACTAAAATAACCCCTATCTACAAGAAGGGTGACAAACGCGATATCCGGAATTATCGACCAGTTGCCGTTCTATGTTCCATCATGAAAATATTCGAGAAAATTCTACATAAATATATACTTAATCACGTTAATCCAATTCTTGATGACCGTCAATATGGTTTTAGACCCCAGATGTCAGTAACATCAAACCTCTTATGCATCTCAGATTTATTATCACAAACTCTCGACAATCGGGGACAGGTGGATGTTGCTTATTTCGACCTGGAAAAAGCATTCGACAAGGTTGACATCGACATTCTTCTAAAGAAGCTAGCTTCATTTGGTTTTTCCAAAAGACTTCTCTGTTTTTTTGCTTCATATTTTCGAAATCGTAGACAGTTTGTTTATTATAAGGGTTCCAGTTCATCGGAATTCATAGTTTTTTCTGGAGTTCCTCAGGGGTCTATCCTTGGACCACTTCTGTTTCTGATTTTTATCAAAGATATTGGTTCAGTCATCACACATTCGCTGTATTTACTATTTGCAGATGACTTGAAACTATATCGCTCAATAAAAAACCATCTTGACTGCATTCTCCTTCAACGTGACATTGACTGCGTCTCAAACTGGGCCAAAATAAATGGCTTGAACTTCAGTACACCCAAGTGCAATATCGTCTCGTATACAAGATCAAAGAAACCGCATGTATTTGAATATACAATCAACGAAATTATTCTCCAACACCTAAACCAAATCAAAGATCTAGGAGTTATTTACGACAGCAATCTAACTTTTCACCAACACATCGATGATTTAATAAGCAGAGGATACAGGCTTCTCGGCTTCGTAATTAGAAACTCATATCCGTTTCGTAACACAAAAACACTGACGTTATTATATAACACACTAGTCCTAAGTGTACTTGAATCAAACTCGATCATCTGGGCTCCACATGAATTAACATACACTTTACGCATTGAAAGAGTCCATAAATTTTTTTTAAGGTTTTTATTCTCGCGGCTCTATGGACGTTACCCTTGGCTTTACCCATCGATTTATATATTAGGCATGACCAATTACCACTCCCTAGAGACACGTAGAGGTATTGCTTTGCTTAAATATTTTTTCCAACTAATAAACGGTCACTTTTCTAATAATGAGATACTGGCCCAATTAAATTTTTTTGTACCAGAGTCTCACTCTCGAGGACGTCATCACAATCTTCTATATAGTAGAACAAGCCGCACTAATTTATTAATGAACTCACCTGTGGGGAGAGCTACGTGCTTTTTGAATGCGGTAGATAAAAAATTAGATTTATTTTTTGTGTCCTATAGCGCATTTGCAAGATTTTTGGCATTGCATATACACTGCATAAATGGTACAATTATAACGTCTTAGGCTTTATTACCTGTAATTGTTATAAATAAATGTACAAATTATATATATAAATAAATAAATAAATAAATTTAATCACATTTATTTAATACAGTTATTTTCCTAGATAGATGAAGTTTTGCACTCGCGACTTATAAAACAATAGGAAGGTCGCTGTTAACGTGAGATTTAGAAAAACCACCCATCCCCTTTTCCCAGCCCTTAAATCAGTATGTTGATAATACGTTCAAAATAAGAGGAAAATTACTATCTAAATCTGATTTAAAAAAAACTCTATGTAAAACCCGGGACTTCAGCTAGTATGATACAATAAAAACGTTTGTGGTGAAAGCTACGTGTGTGTTCTAATTCAGATGACACATGAGCCAACATGGCAACCGTGGGGCGGTAGCTAGAACCAAAACCATGATATTATCAAGAGTTTGAAGTTGAGAAAGGAGTCCCGCAAGAATGTGTTCTGTACCCAGACCTATTTTTATAATTGACAAATTAATAAATATAATTAATAGGATGGTGTGGAGGCAAGATATAAATTACGAACAAAACATATCCAACCTCTGGTATGCGGTAGGTATCTGGTATGCGATCATCTAAAATTACCCAATGAATAGGGGATGACAGTTGAAATTGAAAGTAAGAGTGATCAAAGCAGTACTGGCATGGGTAGCTCAGCAAAAACAGGTGACATGCCGTGGTGGATTGACACTAGCGGTGTAGCTGGTTGCATAAATCGAAATGTATGTCTTCTACCTCTAGTTGTCCCGGTGCGGTGTTTCGCTATAGATCAAATGTCACCTAAAGGCAATACAGACAACTGGGTCCTCGATGGTCGGGGCCCTACCCATTATTCGGTTCCTCATTGCGATTTATCTATGGTTGTTTCAGGGACCGGGTGTCAGGAAATACTTTACGTTTTACGGAGTCCCGCAATGTGATGCAAAATTAGCTTATATTTTGTCTCAAAGATCTACAATATTACCGTAAACTTTCCATCGAATTGAAAAAGCAATCAAAAGAGTCATCCACATTTTTTTTTAAATACCGAAAAGCTCGCAAGAACAATTTTAAAAATCAGTCCTGATTCAAGTCGATCATATTTTGCATTCTCTCTCTGTAAATTTGTTTGTACGATCCGTTTCCATTTCAAGACAATTGTCGTTTTAATAGTTCAATAAAGATTCTTTTTTCAAATGTGAAATCGTCGTGTTTCTTTGGACGTTGGACCTGCCTGAAAAAAGTTCGAAAAAATAATTGTATTGATATAGAGACGTTTCATTTAACAAATTGTATAATTTCTTATTTGAAATTTTAAAAAATGTTAATTAAAATATATAGTTCATAATTAAGTAGGCGGGTATTTCAGTACCAGCTTAAAAATCTTATTAGATTTCAGGTGAAATTTTGGTTTTGATTTAATAAATAAGAGAAAATTAGTAAAATATTATTTTGGCTGCGAAATTTACTGTTCAAAAAACTATTAATAACAATAGGAATTAAATTTTACAATGCATTCCTGGAAGACAGGAGTTTAAGTATTTTAATAAGTCTATTTAACACCTACGTGATTGTATAAATTATTTTATAAACAACAGTTGTTCTTACCTAACAAGGAAGTAGAAAATATTTCCCGGATGCAAGTAATAATACCAACATATGTATTTACCCACCATCAAGATATTAAATACTATCTACATAAACAATAATAAATATGCAAAGTATAAACAACAAAACGTATCTATTTATAGTAAATATCGAGGATATGATTTCAGATTCTCACGGCCTTATAATGATTTGCGTTGTCGTCGTGTTTATTTGAACTTTCCTATTCGCATTTTTTTTCAATGTCCGAAGAAAGATTTTAAAAAAATAATCGTGAATTGTTCCTTTGAAAATTATTTGAAATAAAAAAAAATGTTACATAAAATATATGGTATATAATTAAGTAGGTAGGTATTTAAGTAAGTAACTAACTAACTTTCGCGCCGTTTCTACCCAGGGGTAGTCAGAGAGGATGGATCACCAAACAACTCGGTCTTGGCATACACTTCTTGCCTCATCCACATTCATACATCGTCGCAATAAACTCATCTATTATTCGGACTCTTGACATGGCCCGACTCAAGTCTCTGATTCACTTGATCGTGCAATGTCTTCCTCGGGGATCTCCGACTTCTTCTACCGTTCACATTTACCCAAACAATCTGAGCGCCCCTTTCTTAATCTCACTATTACAATAGTTTTGCATTTTGTTGTACATTTTTGACATGACCATACATATATATCATTTCTACAGCAATCATTCTACTTTCATCATTCCTCTGCTAGTTCCATGCCTCACTGCCACGCATCTGGGTTTTAGAATACTAGCTTCGCTACTATGGACAGTTTTTTGTTAGCTCATTCAGTCATGTTAGTCGTTAACGGAGTTACCTGCATTTACCCACCTGTAGACATACTTCCCAAGTATTTATGTACCTACCTACATACAAATCAGAGGAAATTTTGGTTTTGATTTATCAAATAAGATATATTAAATTAAAAACAAACTTGTTAGGACGCGAGGTCTACCGTTGGCTTATCTGGGGCCCAAGGGTTGAAAGGTCTTACGCAAATTGGCGATACCGGTTTTCTATCATATCGGTGTACTCGTACATAACACTTCTGATGAATATTTGTTCAGAGTTCAGAACCTGAGTATGCACATATATGCAAAACACAATATAAATTGCAGCAAAATGTTACATCATTCATTGGTGATAAGAGCAGAACGAATCACCTCGGAATCGAGATGATTAATTGGAAATCAATATACCTACCTTGTACTTCAAAATGTGTTGACGTAGTATAGAAATATGTTGCACAAGCTTTCATGTCAAACCGTCGTTAATAATAGTAAACACAGGAATCATAATATTGAATGTGTTAACTGATCCATCAACCCACTAGAGTATTATACGGATTAAACTTGCCAATTTCATCAACAGTTTAACCTGTAAATTTCATTGAGCTATCTCTACTTAAAATTTGTTCGAAAGCATAATAAATCCAAAAAAACTGTTGAAAAGGGTGAGCTAAATAAAAACTAAATAATAATTGTTCATTATTGATCACAAATTTTTTTTTAAATGTCGACCTACGTGCTCAATACAAACCCTACATCTTCTTAAAAAGTTTTGTTTCAGATGCATGAACGTCACTCTTTTTTCTTCTGCCTGTCTCAATTTTGTTCGTAATTCCGCAAAGTATTTAACTTCTTTGGCGTAAACTCAACTCGTTTGTAATAACCCCAGACGAAGCAACGCCCCCACGCCCCGCACTCTTATATGATCTCTCGTACGACAAGGTTTCTAAAAAAAAAGGGAAAAGAATTCGAAAAATCGAAACTTACAAAAAATTTGGAACATACATGGGGGTGATTTGGGTAGCTAGGGTGTTCTACCTCTGGACTTCCGCTTGACACTATTTTTGCGACACCCTGGTATATTATTACCTTGGAGAGAATTATTATTACAGTTTGGAATGGTTTATTATTCATTATCAAAACGATTTATGGGCCTCTATGTCTCTTCAAGACCATGTTCACTTCTTCAGTGGAGAGCCTCAAAAAGACCCCACACACAGCATCCCTAAAGATAAAATAAGATATCCCTAAAGATAACATCCTCAGGGCCTCCTGTGTGGAGTTAATGTAAAAAGAAAAAAATATGTTCAACAAATAAATGTATGCATTGCAGGTAATGTTTTGATACGCATATTTTTAAAACATTGAATAAATTTAGAATACTTAGATAATGATTAATTGGTTCAAATAAGTCCGGCTATATCCCACTACGCCACATAAACATAATGAAGTCCTGGCTCATTGGCTGCAGGCGAGATGACTCATCCTCTGAGGGGATCATGATTGTTTCAACTAATTAAATATAATATAATAACTAATATCTAATCAATAATTATGACTAGACATTAAGTCAACCAAAACAAAGATTATTAAGATTTATTACCCCGCAGAGAGAATTTAGAGCATAAATTCTAATCTTGACCATTTTTAATCCTAATTTTGAACAGCAGTTTTTCGATTGTGCTATCGCTAAATATTTATGGAAATTAACGCTAAACCTATGTAATATTACAACTCTACTTCACGATCAGACAATACATTTAGGAAATACGAATTCATTTTTGCAAACGAATATCTAGAACCATCATGATTTAGCACTGTAGTTTTGCCTCTGCTGGGCGTAAAAAGCAACCGTAAGCTTGTTTTACCTCTAAAATGAACACGACATCACTGTACAAAACACTTTTCAATGGATAACGAGCACAAATATCCAAATTAAAATTAGAACTCTAATTTGTGATAAGTTATAAAAACGTATATCGCATCCAAGAGGTTATTTATTTACGTTGACGGTGATTTGAACTCGTGACCTTTTATGTATTTTCTAATACGTTTTATCCTACCAAACTTCGTACCTTTAAGCTAACAGAAGCTTGGAAAATGAACAACAAACATGTTACTTGTCCTTTGAGCAGGCAGGTTTTAAGCACGCGCTACGTCCCTCTACGCCGTTGCGTAGCACTTACCGTAGCACGCGGTTATAGGCACAACAGCCAACAATAGTTTTTCAATGTTTATCTCGCAAGTGTTCAAAACATATTTTAGTGTTTGAGTATAATATTAACAAATAAATTGCGAGCATGTTTAAAATCAAAAATATTACACCGCGTGGCTTAACACAACTCTAAATAGTAGAAAATGTTTGTGCGAATTTCTTCCGAAAGGTTTACGTATATGACACAAGCATATTATGATTATAGAAAGTAGAGAAAATTCGATGTTTTATAATCAAATCTTAAGGCTAGACCATATGAGATATATCAAAATAATAAACTACGGAATTGTATATCTTAAAAAGGTCTATAGAAAAGTCAGTGATGGTCTCCTAAGCATAACCCCCAGGAACACGCCACCTGGTAAAACATAATATGAAAAAGATGCAGCATTTAAACGTGTGCGAGTTTACGCAAATGAAAAGGAATTATAAATCGATATGTAAGTAGGTACGTGAATTTGTTTGATAAGAGTAATTTGAATGAAATTTAAGTGTTGATTAGACGTTGGACAACCGCCGGGCTCCTTTCATAAATGAAGAAGTGTAACAATGATTAGAAGACGGATCCGCTTACATCACTCGGGGCTAAGAGTGAGGCGGGCGCTAATGGCACGGGGCATTTCGCCGCCGTAAGTTGATAAGAAGTAAGATTGGACTTTTCTGATGGCAGTTTCAATCCGGTCACAGAGGAGAGTGGAAGTCCAGCAACAGACAGGACCAGTTCTCTGGCAGCCAACCGAAGACTCTGGCACGGTCCAGCTTCAATCAACCACCCAGCCAACTTCTTCTCGCCTCTCTAGACCAGATACTCGCTACAGGATTGTGCCACAAATATTAACTTTATTGATTTTTCTATTAGCACAATATTACATTACATCTACCGCGCATCGACCCTCGAAATAAAATAAATAATAAAAAATGTGAACGCAAATTCATTTAACAAAAGCATAATTTACTAATTATCGAACAATAAATAAGTGATTTTAATTAATAAAAAATATTCAGATCGGAGAACGCACTTTATCCAACAATTTATAAGACTAGCTAAAATCAGTGTTTTCCAAGTGTTAAGGGAAGTTGTAGACAAAAATCAGTGAACATGATAAAAGTGCTGATCCTTTTGGTGGGCGGAATGTTGATGGCGGAGGAGCCTGCGCAAGCGGCGCGCATCCTGGGCATCTTCCCGACCAACACGCACAGCCACTACGTCATGTACGGCAGCCTCATGCGGGAAATGGCCAGGAGAGGACACCACGTCACCGTAGTCAACCATTTCCCGATGGTAAAACCTCTAATATTCATATCAACCTACACGAACAAAAATGACTATTGCTTATTTATTAGGAAGCTTTTCAAATTACTGGTAAATCCGATTAAAAACGGGATTACAAGCCTTACGAATGAATTAACGGGTTTCGTGATATACTTTTAGTAAATTCTGAATATAATATGTCGGAACACGTGTTCATGAAAATCGGAATAATTTTGAATTCGAAAATTCTTTGAATCACGATATCAAGGCAAATAGATAAAAAAAAAACCTTCTTAAGGCGAAGCTTAATGCTAAATCTATCTAAATTAATCTTTACGAATTGGTGTACATTATGAATACCAAAAAATATGCTTTAAATAAATTGAAGGTTTTCCTATCGTTTCGCTTGAATAAAATACAAATAAAAATATAAATTACTCAATAAAAAATATAAATGTAAACTACTAAAAAAATATTTTTCAATAGAAATGTATGAACGCGAAGGAAACAACTTTTGAAAAATACAGTATAAAAGCTAAGATTATCTGTGTCAGTTTCACGTGATTAAATTTTTTGCTTTCTTATAAAATTATTTACAAAATAAATAAAAAACAGTTTTTTCCTTGAAATCGAACGTTTCTAGACTCCGTTTGTCAAGCGATTTTAATGTCTATTACCTACAATATAAGGTATACCAAGAATATACACATTTTTCGCTTGTAGCTTCCTCTTAAATTGGTGTTAATTTATCGTGAGAGCAAAAATGGATTTTTCTCCGTATACTATTTAACAATTTCATTTTATCAAAATTTTTACTTAATCTAAAAAGATTAATTTTATTTTTAACACGCGAATTACGTTTTTTAAATAGTTTTTTTTTAAATAATTATGGTTATTATTATATGCCTAGTTGGTATCACGTGTTCATGCGTATTAAGATTTTTTTCGTATAGGTAGGTACATCAGTTCTGACTTACGAGTGTAAACCACATGTAAGTAAAAAAAAGTTATTATGTCAATGTATAAAAATAATGGTTAAAGGTATTCAAAATGCAAATATTAATTTAAATACAACCAAGTGCAGCAAAAAAAATATACACGTAAATGTTACATAGATAAAATATTTGAGCAATTACTATTGAAAAATTTTTATGGAAGGATATTTACAGTGCGTTAGAATTTTAATTTTATTATTCGCGTTTAAAAAAATAATGGAGTAAATCTGAATAAATTGTTTTTCAATCAAAGTATTGTGGTTATTATGTACTCAATTGGTTTCGCGTGCTCGTGCTTATTCAGAATTTTTCTCATACATCAGTTCTAACTTACGAGGCAGATAGTAAACCCGTAGTAAGTGAAAAAATTGCTGACTTGAGTAAACTCATGTTAAGTGCAAAAACTACATTTTGTTCAAATATTCAATTTGTAAAAATAATGGTAAAAGGTATCCAAATGTACTCACTTTAAAAAAAAAAGTATAATTAAAAAAAATGTTAGCAATTACGACTGAATTTGCAAAGAAGGTTGTGGTTTTAATATTATTTCAATAATTCTTTATTCATTTTTCCAGAAATTAATCAGGGGATGTACGATAAAATCAACACCACATAAACCTGGCATAGATAAAAAGAATATGATTTTTTTTCAAATTAAGGACGATTTTTTTTATATTTTTGTTTATTTATTTCACGCCTATTAAGGCTTATACATACATACATATAAAAAATATTTACGAAATTATACACGAAAATAGTGCAGGAAACGACTATTTAAAACAATTTCAGAAAAATAAATATAAAGTCAAAATATCACTGAACTTGATCCACACAGTATGTAGGCACAAAACATAAAAAATCCAAAATATTTTTTTCTGTTTCAGTTGACAAAATTATTACGTGTTAGTCAAATTAAATACCTTCATTAAAATATTCCACTACTTGATGAAAAAAACTTCAATAGGGTATGCTTATATATTGAAATTGATGTACTAAATATATCAACAACATCGTAGTATTTGTTTCCTAGCTGTTGAATCCGTCGCATAGGAGTGTGATATTGGGACGTTGATATAGAATTTAATTTAATTAATTTACAGGTATTTAACGCTAAATGCAAAGCACGATTGATAAAAATAAATATCAAACGTCGAAAAAATATTCCAAATTTTTAACCATTACCACTGATGGTTCAAATTCTGGGTAATATCAATTTATGGAGATAAATTTCCGTATTACAAAGTTTGTTACTATGCCAACGCTGGTTCTTGACCCGTGCCACGATACGACAATTATGACAATATAATATATTATTATCTGAAAATAAAACAAACCAAATATATAGCAGCTGCGTACCCGTTTGACTTTATTTTGTGAACGCACCACTGATTTTATTTAAACTTAAATCGGTAAATATTTAGAAACTAGTCTAGTCTACAGATGCATGTCTGTACTAAAACGGGAAAATTTTCAAAGTTGGACAGTCAAAAATTCCTTTAGAAAATTGTTATGTAGTGTATAATGCTTTCTGTTATAAATATGTGTGAAAAGTAGCGGAACCTTATCAGAGAAAAATAGGTCACCTGTTGATGACAACTACGCATTTAAATAAAAAAATCACGGATCTGGGCCTTGATTCTCGACGAAGTCTTTCCACTCGAACAATGAGTGGTTCGATGAAAACCTTCTAGATCACAAGGACAAGACACTGAATCAAATCAGCCTCCTAACTTGTATGGGAACCTTAAAAAATGTATTTTTATTTATTTTTTTTAAATGAAGGATAAATTGAAAAAAAAACGTTTTTTTGTAAAATCCCATACAAGGCTGCTTTGAATGAGTGTCCCGGCACTCGTTATTCGAGTGGAACGACGTTTGGCGTATGAAAGTATGTACCCTCGACGAAACTCAAGAATAAGAATATCGAGCAATGTATGTACTTTCGGCGGCGATTGCGAGCGGTCTAGATTGGAGAATGGATACCCAGATGTCCTCAAGTTTTCGGTACTTATTGAGGACACTCCAAGTCGGAATTTAGGCTCCAATAAAAATTCAACTAAAAAAAAAACTAAATCATAGTAAAGTCAAACTGAAACAACGAAGTATTATCATCCTGTTGGTTATATTATTCAGTCACAATGTAAAAAAGCAGCGTCAGTTTATAACAGATGTTGAATGTGATGTGAAGCTACAAAATTATTATTATATGTGTGTTCTAAATGTTCGATAATTCATAATAGACCGAGCGCGGCAAAGTCCTGTTTTAACTCGACCATTTTCCATTTCGTCTGTCTGTAAATTTCTTTGTACGTTCCGATTCCGTTTCAAGATGGTGGCCGTTTTAGTCATGTTTACTTAGTCTTTACTATTTTTTTAATGTTATGGTTACCTTTCTGCCTGTAAAAGTTTAAAAATAATTGTCATAGAGAAAGTTACGTTTCTTTGGACAAATTATATAACTCTTTATTTGATTTTTTTACATGTTACATACAACGGTGCATAACCGGGAAACACGTCAAACGGGAGCCCAACATTTGTCACATACGAACGGGTCGCTTCTACGACTCGTTCTTGCGTTCAACAGCTCGGCTGTGGAATGATTTGCCGGCCACTGTGCTCCCCACAACATGAGTCTCTTCAAGACTCATGTTCACTCCCTCTCATCAAAAAGATTCTCCGCACAGTATCCACAGATATGACATAGGCCGTAAAGGAAATCATTTTCCTGTGTAGAGTTAATGTTAAAAAAATACAATATTATGATAGGTATTTAAGTACTAACTAACTACTTTTAATTTATTATGAGAGAAAATTAGAAAGGCCCTTTTTTGGACGACAGGCCTGCAGTTCATAGAACTAATAGACTGAGGCAAAGCTGACAAATAATAAGCACTTAGGTACCTATTTTCCTGTTTTGATTGTCATTATTTGAATCTACATATACCTAAATGTTAATGTTGTTCGGAACGTATCGGAAAGTCGTGAAAATCAAATCATCATTAAGATAAAATTATATCGCTTCTATAATCTTGGACAAAGTACTCCGTGATTGATGAACTCATTACGAATATATCGTTATTCCGGTTGGTTGACATTGTTTATTTACTATCTCGAATAATATACTGTTATCGAGTAGGCATTGAGGCACCTTACTATATTCTTCGTTTTATTATTTACAACTATTGTGAATCAGATAACACTTATACTACATTTTTTTAAAATATGTACGTAATAATTCTTATCGTTATCATTATATGATATATCATTGAAGAAGATAATACTAACGAATCTAAACGAAACAGAACAAGACACAGAAAATAAAAAGATAACGGTTACAACTAGGAATCGAGCCAAGGATCTCTTGTCTTACCGGGACAGCATCTTAACAACTCGAGCATTGGAACCTATTTATAAATATTTCTCAATCTCATATTTCAAATTCGGAATTTACAATATTATTTTGCAACTATTTTTTTCCCCATATTTTGGCAGCTACTTTTTTGAATGGTCAAAATTTCTAATGAATTGGTTTGTAACCTAGATAATGTCTTGGATAAACATATGCGAATTTTATTTATTTGGAATACCTATTGACTTTTTCCTAAAAATCTAAATGAAATTTAAATTTTTATTGGAACAACTTAATAAATAATAAATAAATAAATATTGGACAATTTTTATAGAGCCGCTTTTGTGAGTTAGGGGCCGTTCAAGTATTATGTAAGCACTATAGGGGGGCAGGGGGGTCTTTGCTTTGCTTATTTTTGATGACATGGGGGGTGGGGGGGTCGAGATAGTGATTACGTCAGCACTGCTCAGCAGTAGTTATTTTTTTTTACACTTTGTCTATGTTTGAAATCCGAATACATATTCGGGGATTCCCACAAATAATTAATACGTTTAGGTACTCGCTTAAAAAACAGAATACATTAACAGAAAAATGCATATAGGTACCAATTTTTACGTAAGCATGGGAGGGGGGGGGGGTAAGAGCTTTGCTTACTTTTGGTGACAAGGGGGAAGAGGGGGTAAATAATTGTAATAAATCTGCTTACGTAATACTTGAACGGCCCCTTATCACCTCAGGGGCGCATTATATTATATGTTCAAAATATCAATGAACAATCTAAGGACCAGTTGTTTCACAGAATTTGAACAATTCATCAAATTCCATAGTTAATTTTCAAGTTCTGTGATTTTTTTATGCATTTTCTGTTATTATTTCAGTTTTGTGAAGCAACTTGCCCATAATTATATAATAACAAAACGTGAATAGTACTTTCACAAGACTTGAAAATAACGTTGAAATTTGATGAATTGTTCAAATTTTATGAAACAACCCGTCCTTAGTTTTTTTATACTCTATTTTGATATGCATCGGATTAAAACATACAAAATATTAGAGAATCAAAGTTAGATACTTACTCGGGATCATTTCGGTGAGTTTTGTTTTACTTTTACAGACGATCGACAACGTATTGATGCAGATTATCGTTAAGGCGAAGCTTAATGCCAAATCACTATTTTGATTAATCTTTATAACGAATTGGTGTACATTATGAATACCAAAAAAAATATGCTTTAGTAGATAAATTGAAGGTTTTCCTATCGCTTCGCTTGACGAAAGAATATTTTCTTTCGTCAAACTCTGACGTTTCATTCGATTAACTTTTTTGCTTTCTTATAAAATTATTTACAAAATAAATAAAAAAAAACAGTTTTTTGCTTGAAATCGAACGTTTCTAAACTACGTTTGCCAAGCGATTTTAATGCTTATTACCTACGATATAAGGTATACCAAGAATATACACATTTTTGGCTTGTAGCTTCCTCTTAAGAACCTCTGTAAACGATCATTTTGTTAAGTTAACTCATCACGAATTTGACAAACAACGCCAAAGTCGTTCAAACGAAATTTCATTTATTTACAGTTTTTGCTGGGGATTTGTTGTATCCTGTCTGAAGTGAAGAAGTTTTACATTCAAAATTACGGATATGACGAAGCATTTCTTGAATTGACTTTAGCTGCGTCTTAAAAATAAAAAGGCTTGATCGTGAGAATGGCTAAAATTGAGAATTAAATACCGATGAGAAATTTGGACTACTCGAGTGATGGAGATTTCCGGGTGTTCCGTTTTAGATTAGGCCATTAGATTTAATAAATACCCTAACTCCAACATATGAACTGCTTACTGCGGTTTAAAGACAACAAATTAATTTACATTTCACCATATTTTGAAGATTTAAAATTCCAATCCTGCATCGTACACTGAGCGATATTATTCCAGAAACGTGTAAAGCAATAAATTAAATATACCGATTAGCAAATTGTTTCATAGCAGTGTTTCTTTTATTTTTCTTAGATTTAATCCTCAATAACCGCGATATATTCACCAATAGTCTCGATACAATGAGATAAAATGTAAGACACATCAAACAGGTAGTTTGTTTGACAAACGCATCAAATAATACCGCAGACTTAATATAAATATTATATATCACATATCCGATTATGAAAAACACAGAAAGTATAAACTGAATAGTTTGGCATATAAATAAATATAAAAAATAACGAACAAAATGACACATCCCCAACACACAAGCCTAGCTTTATTGTGGTGATTAATCGTATCTATAAAATTAGGTGAATCATATACTTTCTGTAAATTACGTAACATTATTTTTTTATAAAAAAATAAAAAATAAATGGAACGATCAATAATGTTATTTTGTAAAACACGTGAATAATGTTACCAAAACAACAAAATAAATGTATTTATTTTATTTTATATTATGATAAACAACTTACATTCAATGAAATTATATTATTTATTTAGGTTTACAAAATGTACGGTAGTGTTATTTGGAAGTGACGGTAGATCGAGTATCGGTGCTGTATGTAGATATCGTGGTGCTAGACAGAGTGGCGCTGACAATGTTGTTGTTTTTTGTCTAGCGCTAAACCGACTTCTGATTCGACGCCCGCGCCGTTTTTCTTGATTAATTATTTATCAAATGAACAATAACCTCATTACACGATAACCTAAAGATATTCAATTTATCTCAACACGTGAAAACCCGCCAGTAATAATTTGTTTCAACATCGAAACTTCACAAAACCAGTATTTGAATAATGAGGCGTTTAAATGTAATTAGTTTTTATCAGTCTTGAGCGAAGCGTATTTTCAATAATTTTAATGGCTTTTTGATTTGAGTAGTTAGCGACTTCAGCGTGCTGCCTTAGGACGGATTGTTTCACAGAATTTTAACCATTCGTCAAATCGCAAAGGTAATATATTTTCAAGTGTGAAAGTCCGATTCAAGTTCTGTTATTATCCAAGAACTGTGAAAAAAATAACAGAACTTAAATTTTAATTCTAAAATTAATGAATTGTTTAAATTTCGTGAAACAACCCGTCCTTAGTGTTTTCTAGTGCAGTGCTCCGCACCGGTTAGCTAGCAAGAAGACGAAATCTTAGGGTACGTATACATTTGCGAACCGAAACGCGAACCTTACAACGAATTACGGGAAAGGAACGAATCAACTGCAAGCGGCGTTTCGCGCCATTTGCGGTTGTTTCGATTCTTTCCCATAAGTTGGGTTCAGTTCGGCAGTTCGGCTCGCGGATGTATACGTAGCATTACATAATTTGTCCCTTCTCAGAAATAGAATAACGCTAATGCTAGTCGCACACGAGCGCTATACTGTCATTAAATATGTGAGCTTGGCCTGTTTCACTATATCGCTAGCCTTACATTCCCATTCGGAACACATGGCGAGCAATACGGTGAAACTGGCCAAGTTCACATATATTATGAGAGTACAGTACTCGTGTGCGACTAGCATGAACCACAGAACAAGTTCTGTACGCAAAACAATGAATATTTCGCAGTATTTAAAACGAAACCCGGCTGAGCCGAGGGTAAGGACTAATGGGGCTGACAGACTTGCGCTAAACTCTCATGGCTTAGCCTATTTCAGCATATCGCTCGCCATACGATTGGGAATAAAATGAAATAGGTCAAGCCACGAGAATATAGAGCGCTTATAGCGTGGTCTGTCACCTCATTGTTTTAAACTGAATACGACCATCACTGTATACTAACAACAGTAAAATTAGTTTTTCGATATCTCAAAAACTGACGAAGTCATTAACATTCAAATCGAACAGTGGTAAAATATATGCAACAGTGTCCCGTGAAGTCACACGCAGTACAATAATAATTCGAATGCTTTTCGGCCGGCCGCAAAATCTATATTTTGACGAGTTATTGTATCTTCATTACAATTCGATATTTTCCAAAAGTTCAATAAGCTCAGTCCTCAGCACGCTCTAATTAAATACGTACATTTATTTAAAAAAAAAAACATGAAATTTCGTTCTAGCAGACGACCTGACACAAATTTGCATTCGATACGCCAAAATGTTTTTTTTTCCCAGAGTGAGTCGGCACGTGCTTGTCACTATGTCACAAGTGTTAAGGCGAAGCGTAATGCCAAATCACTATTTTGATTATTCTTTATAACGAATTGGTGTACATTATGAATACCAAAAAAAATATGCTTTAGATAAATTGAAGGTTTTCCTATCGCTTCGCTTGAGTAGAATACAAATAAAAATATAAATGCAAACTACTAAATAAATTTTTTTTCAATATAAATGTATGAACGCATAAAGGAAACAACTTTAAAAAATACAGTATTATAGCTAAGATTATATGTGACAGTTTCACTTGATTAATTTTTTTGCTTTCTTATAAAATTATTTACAAAATAAATAAAAACCAGTTTTTTTCCTTGAAATCGAACGTTTCTAGTCTCTGTTTGTCAAGCAATTTTAATGCCTATTACCTACGATATAAGGTATACCAAAAATTTACACATTTTTGGCTTGTAGCTTCCTCTTAACACGAATAAATGCAATAATAACACTCGAACGGTTTTATTCGTATTCGCGGTGGGGCCGAATGTGCCTTTTCAAATAGGACCCTTTTGAACACGAATTGCTAGTAAGAAAATGAGAATAGTTTTGTCTCGCAGTAAATATGAAACTTTATTTTTAATTATGGTAACAATTATTTATGGTATTTGCTATGTCTGTCTAACTGAGGGGTTTCCGTGGTGAGGTTTTGAGAAATTATCCCGCTGTGAGAAAAAAAAGTCAAGCATTGGTGTAGTTCCTATTTTGTAATTGTGTAGGTATAATTATCTATTATTATTATTTATTGTTATGAAGTTTAATTTGTAAAACTCCATTTTATTTTAAATTTTTCTTTTATACTCGAATATTCAATAATATTATTATTCAATTTATAAAAACAAATTGTCTTCAATTTGATAATGCCTTCAGAAGGCGAAACAGCTGTCACGCATAATAATAATAATAATAATAAAAACTTGTTTATAAATAAACTTTTTTTTTTTTAATAAATTGAATAATAATCTTATTTAATGTATAAAAGAAAAACTTAGGACGGGTTGTTTCACAGAATTTGAACAATTCATCAAATTTCAAAGTTGTTTTTCAAGTTCTGTGAAGGTTCTATTAAAGTTCTTTCACCATTTAATTTTTGTGAACCACCTGGCCAATAATGATATAATAACATAACTTGAATAGAACCTTCACAGAACTTGAAAATCAACTTTGAAATTTGAGAAAGTGTTCAAATTCTGCGTCCGAAACAACCCTTCCTATATTACATATTATTACAATAATTGCGATTTGGTTTTGAGTCTTAGCGACTTTTACTTATGGTTTTTATTTTATTTTTTCAGAAAAAGCCGATGCAGAATTTCGTGGATATAAGCTTGGACGGGACGGTTCCCGCCCTGACCAACAACATATCTATAGACGTTCCATTGTCGATGTCTCCGATCGGGAATCATCTGGACATGATCAGCGACTGCCTGCAGTCTTGCGAGATCGGTCTCAACCACCCGGAGGTCTTAGAGCTGCTTGAATCGGAAAACAAATTCGATCTTTTCGTCACCGAGATCTTCGGGTCGGAGTGCTTCCTCGCGGTGTCCCACAAACTGGGCATCCCTTCAATAGGGGTTGTCTCGAGCGTGAACCTACCCTGGGTGAACGATATGGTGGCGAACCCGGACAATCCCGCCTACGTACCCCTGTACTTCTACCCCCTGACGCAGTGGATGAACTTCTACGAGCGGCTGTACAACTCCATCATGAGCGTGGTGATCAAGGCCTCCTACGAGGTGTTGGCCAACTGGCCCGCGCAGCAACTGGTCGAGGACGTGCTGGGTCCGCTGCCCAGCATCTCCAGCATGGCTCGGAACTTCAGCATGATCCTGCTCAACAGTCATTTCAGCATCAACCAGGTGCGCCCCTGGGTGCCGCAGATTGTCGAGGTCGGGGGACTTCATATACAGAAGCCGGGGAAGCTACCCACGGTAAGAGACAACACATTACCTTACTAGTTATGGCCTCTACTCACCATCCGATTCTCAGAACTCCGATATGTGGGGAGGTAGAAGGGGGAAGTTGGAGGTTACCTACACACTTCACACCATCCAATTTCGTAAATAAAAACAATGTTTTAAAAGAAGGCAATATTTGTGTCAATGTCAAAAATTGGTAATTAAATTATATTAAAAAAGCAAACAAATTTTTTAAAAAATACGATAATAAACTGTTCCAATTGGTTGGCATGAAGCAGGCTTGTGATTGGTTTGAATAGATTTTAAAAAATTGGAACGCTCTCGTAACGAGAAATTGGATGTTTGGTTGGAGTCTTACTCACTTTCCGACTTGCTATAGATTGGAGGGAAATTGGAAGTGATCCTGTTCTGACGGCAGGGCAGGGGGGTGAGGGGAGAGGGGGTTTTACAAAATTAGATTAGATATTATATTAGATCATCCAAAATAACCAATTAATCAAGATTTTATTATGTATTTAAGGTGAAAAATTAAATTCACATAAGGACAGCGTTCCTGAGGCGACTTTTAAAAAAAACGGCGCTATACATATTACATAAATATAAATCTTTTGTAGAACTGTCACATATTAATAATACAATATTGAGTTCAATGGTAATATTGATAATTTATTATTATACAAAATGAAACAAACACTTAGTTTTAAACCACTTCGATTGGACTCAATCTTCTTCAGGACAATAAAATATAATACTGAACTGAAACCGGTCCACGAATATATCTCGAAATAAAGTGGTTTAAAACTAAGTGTTTGTTTAATTTTGTATAATGTCAAGCCACAAAGTGTTTGCTTTCTTCGATAATTTATTATTATTTCATTTATCACGCAAGTGCTAACTGCCATAATTTTTTTAATGTAGCATAAAGATCTCTTATTTTAATCATCGAAAGCAATATTATATTTGAGATGTCAAATTAAATTCGGTTACAACATATTTAGTGCAGATAAAATATTACATAACAGATGACCCTATCCAAAGTGAAGGCTGAAGTAATTTTAGTATGTCTTCGTAAGATTAATACAGTGAAATAAGTCGCTCAGGAAAATAATTTTTATAAACATATGAATAGTAAAAATTATATATTAATACAGTACATATTTATTATATATAACGGAACAGTCTCGTAACAATCATTTGTATTTGTTAAGTGATAAATTAAAGATGTCCACTAACTCGGTATAATTATTTCTCTCCATAAGGATTCTGGGCAATGAGGAATACATATGGTAGTTAGTACCAGAATTTCTATACTGAAATAAATCTCGACTTCTAGTATTACGTAATGGAATAATTTAATGTATGAACTATTCAAATTTTATTAGTTACCCGGCAACGCCAGTTTCTGAAAACTATGCAACAAACAGTCGGCATCTTAATTTTTGTTTTGACATTTAAATTGATATTTCAAAGCTCCATAAATAACTGATGATAATCAAGTAGCAAACTGAAAATACTTGCATTTATGTTGCTTGAAATGGCTTTGGCCGTGTTAGGTGACAATATTTGAAAAGCCGGGTACTTTCTCACCTTCCTAGACCCTATCTCCTTATGTTGTGACATACCCCAATTGGGGATGCCATAGTCTCACTGGCTCCAGAAAGTTGGGACTCTTGTACGGTATTCAAATAAATAAATAAATTTAATGTAGAAATTTCAGACAGGAAAAAGCGTGCAAAATTTCATGGTGCCGGAATTCACCATTGAAAAGGTGTCGCTGCTTTATAATGAACAGATTTCCAGCTTTAAAGTTAATAATTAGATGAGCGTAGAAAGACGAGCACAAAATAAAAAATAAATCTATCAATCTCAGGAACACAGCCTGCTAACTTTAGTGAGTCATTAGTAAGACACACAAACAGGAGGAATGATAAAGAAAGTTGCGGAATATTTCACTTAATTTTTGTTTTCAGGATATCCAAACATTCCTGGACGAGTCTGAGGAAGGAGTGATTTACTTCAGTTTCGGCTCCATGCTCAAGATAGAGTCTATCCCTTGGGAAAAACTGCAGCAGGTCATCTCCGTGTTGGGCAGCCAGAAACAAAGGGTCCTCTGGAAGGTGGACGCAGCCCTCCTGCCCAAGCTACCCCCCAACATAAAGACCGGACTGTGGATGCCTCAGTTGGAGATTTTATGTAAGTCTAATCATATTACATAAGCTTCATACGGCGACCTCTCATATCTTTGTGCAAATAGATACTATAATTGACACAAATTTAAAATAACCTATTTTGTGATATATGACAGTATTTGGTGGCACCGCATATTAGACAAGCCGCCGAGTCGAGCACCTCTTGAAGGCTGTTCAATTTTACACTAGCAGTTCTGTGAACAGTAGACCTCTCTGAAATCATAAGATTTGTAAGTAGGCACTTAATAAATTCTTAATGTGTGCAATTTGAAAATTTCGATGACAATTCTTTTTTCAAACTTTCTTCAGGAATTTAGGAACAATATTGAAAAGCTCAGTCATGCAGCAGATTTTCGAAACCGGAAAGAGAACGTACAAACAAATGAAGCTTGAGCGGTTGAGTTGAAGAGGGTTTTGGTACGATAGTCTTTTAGGCAGGCCAGCACACTAACTATTGCAGTAGTCCAGTAGCAATCTAGAGACTACAAAAGTATTAACCAGAGTCTTATGACTGCTTTACACCATCCTTTTTTCATCAAGTTTTTTCAAAAAAAAATTATCTACTTGGTCTATTCCTAGCGATTCAGGATGATAAAAAAGGATGTGTTCTATTCTGGTGGTTGGTACCGTGAGTGGCATGTATTGGTATTACCGATTTTCGTACAGTCTAAGACGCCAAACATTATTTCATTGATTTATTTAACCATATTATGAGAAAATGTTGCATGTTTATTCAGTTTTGTATTTTAAATATTAAAATGTTTTTTTTTTACTATAGTGACTATTTAAACATTGTTACATACAAAATATATTATTAAATATATGTATAGTAAATTGTATTTCTTAGTCCTCCTCACTAGGGTGACCTATCAGCCAGATTTTTATTCTTGATTTGTAATCATTCTAATTTTCTATTCGCTTTATATCAGGGGCAAAGATGTTGTGGACTTTCGTCACAAAATAAACATAATTTCTTTGTCCGAATGTGGTTTTATGACCTGGAATATTCTTTACGTCATTTTAATTTGACTTTGTTTGATGAATAAGCGGTATTGTAGAGGATTCAGTATTTTTGAAAAGTTTCAATAGTATATTTTTAGCATATATTTGTTGTACATTTGGTACATCAAAACTATTACAAATTTCAATCGAAGGCGTGTTTGTGGGTACTTTCAGTATGGTATTTCTTTCGTTCAGATGATGTATATACTTAGAAACAGCAGATCCCCATCCTATAATTCCATATTCAATATGAGAACGACATAAAGCGTAATAGATTTTTTTGTGTCCTTTTTATTTACCACATTTATTAGATTTTTAAAGAAACATAAGTTTTGCAAGTTTTCCGTGATACCTTTGACATGTAGGTCCCATCTAAAATTTTCTTTAATTATTACCCCGGGATATTTTATGCTTTGTGATTTTTCTATAATTGGGCATTGACTTTGAACATTATTTCTATGGTATTAGTGTAATTTTAGTTCGAGTGATTTTACTGGTTGGCCTCTTGAGTTCATTGAAAATGTTATATATTTAGTTTTGTTTATATTAAGGGCAAGTGAGTTAATTTTCAGCCAATTTCGAAGTGTACCAAGCCCCTGTTCAGCCACATAAAATGTTTCCGTCCAGTTTTCTTCTTGAAAAAAAATAACGGTAGCATCAGCAAAACTGATTATGTTTCCTTTAATGTTAAGGTTAGTGATATCATTTATATATAGAATCGGTCCCAGTACGTTTCCTTGGGGGACGCCATAGTTTACTCTTTTGTTTGCCAATCTGTACTTGTTGTTCTCGCTCTGTTATATACATATTATATGTTCGTCAACAGGTTCAGTGTCGTTTCGGCCATACCTATTTTTTTTAGCTTAGACAGTAATATTTTATGGTCTATTGTGTCAAAAGCTTTCTGGAGATCTATGAATAGTGCCAAACTTTTTTTTCCATCATCTATATTCCTTATGGCTATTCTTGTTAAATTTTTTATGGCGTCAGTGGTACTTAAATTTTCCGAAATCCATATTACTGATTGTGAATGTGTATTATTGAATGTGTATATTACTGTTCGGTATTGTGAATTTCGTGTGTGTATTGGATTATTTGACATTTGAGGAAATAATAACTCATCTAATAAAGAATATCTATGTGTGTTAACTACATATTGTAACATATTTAATGAACGCATAGAGGAAAGAGTGACAGCTATTGCTTTGGCATCTGCGCTGCCGTGTTTTGGTGGTTCCACCTCATATATTATATGAATATTGTATCGATCGAGATAACGATGATCAGGAAGGCAATTTCATGAAGTCATAGGTACCTATAAAAATCATTACGATAAAAGTCCAAACGACAAATGGGTAAACAAAAACATCTATTGGATAGTGACCAAGCACATGACATAGCTTGTAAATGACAGCGACTCATGCTTTCATGATTGTGATCTATGGTTATGTTCATGGTTTTTTGATTTAGTACCGTCCCAAAATATTATTTCTTCTCTAATGGCAACAGCGCCCTTGAGGTGATTTCTCACGAAAACGGCGCTATATAAATTAGCCAAATATTATTATTATCTGTAAGAAAATGTGATCACTTAAGCAAAGTTTTATCATATGGGGATCGGTATGAAAAAAAGTATTGTGTAAAGCACGCATTAGTGTGTTGGGAGACACCTCATTATAGGGTTAAGATGCTTTAATGGATGGTTTGGTCACTTGGAGCAGATGCAGAACGAGATGATACCAAGAAAAATTATGCAACGATAAAATGAATGGAAGAAGTTAGGATTGGTAATGTTAAATCTGGTATAACTATGGCTTGTAGCCTCTGAAAGTGGTTGTGAATGAAAAATATTGTCAATGAAAATGTATAAAGGTTGTCAACAAAATAACCTCGGGGGTTTTGTATTTGGTGATTGTGGATAATCTAACTCAGAACAAACAAGAAAATATGATCTTCCAAGTGAACAATCTACTAAAACATTTTATTTAATAATGTTTGACCATTAATATTTTTGATAAATTTGGTGTATTTTTTAATACCATCTTAGATTAACAGTAAATTTAATTATCAGGTCACCCCAACACCAAGATTTTCATCAGCCACGGAGGCTTGCTAGGCAGCCAGGAGGCCATCACCTGCGGAGTTCCTATCCTCGGAGTACCTCTGTTTGCAGACCAGGCCCTCAACCTGGCCGAGCTGAAAAGGCGGGGAGTAGCAGAGGTTATTAATTACCATGACGTCAACCAGGACACCTTCCAGTCTGGCCTTGAGAAACTCATCAACGATAGCAGGTAGGAACTAACTAACCATCTCACCTCTATCAGCCTTACCATCTCTGTCCATGTCTATGTCCTGTCTACTTTCACATTGTGTAACGATACTTGACTTTTACGTATCTGAAGGTAAAAATTACTTACGATCCAAAAGATGGTCACTAGAGTCCCTCGCAGACAGTGTCTATGGATTACTTTTGAATTTTCCAGTAACACTCAGATGTTAGTTACTACCTACCAATTTACCGGACATCGCACATATTCACCCAGTAGTCAATCATTAAGGACGGGTTGCTTCACAGAAATTCAAATCTAAAATTGTCATCAAATGGTCATTCAGCGCCATTTTGTTTTTTGAAAGGTTCCCGATTAATGCCGATTCTAGGTCAGTTTCTGCTTTTGAAAAATTGTGATCAGCAGAAGAGGACAACTATCATGTTAAGCTTTTTAATTTATTACGATGTGATAGAAAGCTGACATGCACCTGGGCGTTGAAAGGCGTTTAACGGGGACCTTTCAAATATTAAAAAAAAAAAAAAACAGAATGACCCTTAATGGCAACATGATGAATTTGTCACACATGAATTTCTGTGAAACAACTAGGCCTAAGAGAACATTAAAAGAGATGGTACAAAAGTGGGCTTGACTTAAATAGATATTATTGAAGTATTTTCCAGTAAAATCACCTTTTAAGACCGCACTAACAGCTTGTTTGCGGCGACGAATTTTTTAAATCTGGGGGGTAGGGTAGTGTAATTACCTTAGAATTTGTGAGACATTATTTAATATATCATAAAATAGTAATATATGTAAAAAAAAAAAAAAAAAACAACTTAGATATTGCACAAAACTCTCATTTGGGTTAAGTGTATTATGCGCCTTCCGAAGAAGAGTGTTAATGATGACGGTTAGCATTTCTTTAAGGAATATCATTTATAAAAAGATATGGTCACGTGATTTCGATACGCTTGGCCAAATGTAACGGTTCATAAAGTAGAAATGCAGATAGCAAAATACCAAACATTTGAACCGTTAACTAGCTAACTGATAAATATAATATATTCATAAAAAAGTATCAATTTTTTTTTGCAAATTATAGAGGGTACACAGTGCCATACATACTAATATTGTTAGTTACTAATTATTGAGGGTACACAGTGCCATGCATACTAATATTGTAAGTTAATAATTACTAATTATTGAGGGTACACAGTGCCATGCATACTAATATTGTAAGTTAATAATTACTAATTTTTGAGGGTACACAGTGCCATACATACTAATATTGTTAGTTACTAATTACTAATTATCTTATTTTCAGTTACATGGAGAAGATGGAACTCTTATCACAACTGTTCACCGATAGACCGCAGCATCCCATGGACACTGCCATTTATTGGTTGGAGTATGTAATCAAGTATAAAGGTGCTCGCCACCTGAGATCGGCAGCACTCGACCTGACCTGGTACCAATATTTGCTCTTGGACATCATCGCCTTTGTCTTAGTTAGCGCAATCATTGCTGTCTTAATTTGTAAATTTCTTGTGAAGAAAATCATTAATATGTTTCCAACTGATGCTAAAGTAACCAAAGAATCGAAAGAAATTCATCAAAATGGTTTAAATAATAATAATGTTTACCAAAATGGTAGCATTAAATCTAATGGCACAAATGGTACTAATGGCTATTCCAAATCTAATGGTTATTATAGCAAACCGTATCAAAATGGAGTGAAGCCGGCATATGAAAATGGAGTAACAAAAAGTACTCCTAACGGAGTTACAAAAATAAATTCAAATGGAGTTTTACCGAAGCATCCAAATGGGGTGACACAAATATGTTTAAATGGAGTGGCACAAACATGTCCAAATGGAGTGGCGCAAAACGGAGGTTCTCACTTATTACAAGATAATTTAGAAAAAATAATGAACAGGATTGAACAATTATGTGAAACAGGACGCCCCAAATGGGAGTAGATTTAATAGAGAAATGTATA
Source organism: Hesperophylax magnus (assembly GCA_026573805.1). Classification (NCBI taxonomy): domain Eukaryota; kingdom Metazoa; phylum Arthropoda; class Insecta; order Trichoptera; family Limnephilidae; genus Hesperophylax; species Hesperophylax magnus. The sequence continues at coordinate 2,985,206 of JAIUSX010000091.1, read as the reverse complement.
CAAGATTTGACTATGCACAAACATGACATCGGGTGTAGTAACTCCAATAAATAATAAGAACAATTTTGTGCAAAATAATATATTCAATGGCGGCGTTGAATATAGAATAAGTATTTATGAAAAGAAGTATTTTATTGACTATTGAGGCAATAGTAATAGATTTTTATAACAAGACACACCCGAAAGCCCGAAGGTGATTGTAATAAAATAACAGCCCGGATGAAATGTTTGAACCAAATCACTACAGTATTAGGAAAAATAGACTCACCAATAGAGAACCTCCTCTCCATAATCCATGTCGAAGCGAAAGTGCGAGAATCCCAGATTCTTGCCCGAGGGATCCTTCGCTATTAGGTACCACGCCGTGTCCTCGAACATTTCCTCTCTCTTGTTCTCACTGTGCCAGCCCCACGCACTGTTCTCGTACCTGTACAACACAAAACAAACACTAAATATGGCTAGCTAAAGACTCAACGTTATTACTTCCTATTAAACAATGTTTGTGTAGACAACTGCGTCTATGGAAAGCCTGTACCAAATGTGTTCATGAATACACATATTTTAAACTAATGTTGCAAGTATACGTATTAGTGTAGGACCTGCCGTAGGATAAGATTGTTTCAGTTTTTACAGACAGTTTAAGTATGGTTCTAAAAATGTTATAGAGACCCAACAATTCTGACATACTCGTTGTTTTAGCCACTGTTTACTGAACATCGGAGCACACTTGTTTTTATTTAAACCTTAGACACATTATGCTATATGTATTATGCGCCAATAAATTATTATATGTAGGGGTGACACACAACGCTATAATCTTCCTCAGGAGAGGGGGTCAGATCAATTAAGGGACTGCTGCAGAATATCATTTCTTTGTATGGGATCTGTCACTTTGACAGATACCAGCTGCGTAATTACGGCGTTTCGTAAATTGTTCTGACCCCTTCTACCGTAGGTAGGAGAGGGGGTCGCATAATTTTCAAATATAGCCTGGCTAGCAGATCACAGCGCATATCGTCGCCACGCCCAATCTTATAACACATCATCTTTTTAGGTGTGACAGGTCTGTCTATCTGTGATTGTATGGCTGGCAATATGGAGTTATATAAAACGCTTGGAACTTATAGCATAATCTGTCACCCTCTTAATGGATTTTATTCATGCAAAATATCACAACTCCATGGATGTGAATCGGAATCGGTGCATTAAATCAGTTGAGGGTGAATTAAGAATGCAATAGACAATAATTTGCTACTGTTCAGTCTTAAAGTAAGGATGGGAGCAGTGACTTTGTTTGACAAGACCTATAATGTGTCCAGTCTAAAGAAATAATATGTATTTAAAACTCAGTACATCATCAGCAGGCTCGTGTACCTTATTTGTTAAGTTAGTGACTCAAAACCTAGTTAAGAACTATTTATGATTTTTTTAAGTGTATTTTATGTTTGTAAGTACACAAGTAAGGATTTTTTTAAATAAAGATTTAAAAATATGTTGTCGAGTATTTAGTATAGAGGGTTAATGGGGTGGGGTTTGTCCAGGTCTTGATGGCAGGTGCATCTGCAAACCAGCAGCGTGGTGGGCTGGATCAGGGGCTGGTCGAGGGAGACCCTTTCTCCAGCCGAACTATCTCGGCCCAAAGTATTGCACCGCAGTGGAAGGGACTCATACGTCACTCCTGGACACACTGACCCCCAGATTAATACCCTCATACCTTTTATCTCTCCTTACGTAAAGGACCCTCCACACAGCATCCCCAAAGATGACAATGTGTGGAGATAATGTAAAAGAAAGATATTTTTATATATTTATTGCTCAATTATGGCAATTAAGGAGCTGGACAAAACAGCTTATACAGTTTATTTTTGCTGCCATCTCCTTTTTGGTATCTTCTTTATCTGCAGTGTAAATATTTCTTCTTTATGTTTTACTCAAAAGTATGAACACTTAACGTTACAAGTGAATATTACGCATTTGAAAAAAAAAAGTTTTGCTTAAAACTACAACATTCAACATAAGTTATTTCATCCAGTTCCTCAATTGAGTGAGAGAAATCAAATAATTAAAAAATGCCATTTTTAAATATCACCAAGGTTGCAGTCTCCTCAAAAAAATAAGGAAAACAAAATGAAGATAATTTAGAAAACTTCAAAATATAGTACTGCCATTAAAAACACCATAATATAATACTGTTTTTACTGTGTAATTTAAGCACATATTTTATATGGTGACCGGGTATCTCATCAAAATGACAGTTCAACACACCTACAAAAAGTTATATATAGTAATGAAAAGTGATGAAACAAAAACTAGGTTAAATAGGTAACATAGGTAACTATTTAACCTTATTTTTGTTTCATCACTTTTATTTTACTTTTTATTCTATATCACTTTTTAAATGTGTGTTTAAATGTCATTTTGATGAAATATCATGGAACCATTTTATATTGATAGTGCATAATATACAATCCGATGTCTAGTCATCAGTAACAAGGACGTACGGCCTCCATTCTAACACTCAAACCTGTATATACAGGATGTCCGGGGGTAAAGTGCGCTAACTTTGGGAGGTGATTCTACATAGTGGTAGAAGTTAAAAAAGATTAATAACTCTTTAAGAAATTCCCAGATAAAATATTTTTCCATAGAAGAATATTTATTTTCCCATACAAACAATTAAACTTATTTACCTTAAAACATTCGCATATCATAAAAAGTTATTTTACTTTTTTACTCCTAAAATTATATATAATAACCCTCCGAAGTTAGCACATTTTACCCCCAGACACCCAGTATGTATCCTTTCAAAGCGCCATGATATTTCCCGCCATACCTTACACCTATTTAGTATTAGCCATAAAAAGTACAGATACAGTGTTTGGTTTTCCTAAAACCAAACACCGTATCTACAGGAGGAATCTCATTAGCATAAATCTATGCTTCACAGTTTCCAAATTGCTGTTCACTTTGATACACTGTGTGTGACAGGCAGAGTAATAATATACAACATTGAAAGCAGTTTACTCGAATGCGTGGCATTGTTTACACAAATAATATGGACTGTCAGTCTAACAAATGTAAACAAACAGACCAAGTTACTAATTCTTGTACGCGATACAAAAAACCATTCTAGAGTCTTTTAATGAAAAGGATTCAATCTTAGTTATTGGACTTGTGAAAAATCGTTTTATAAAATTCTAGCAGTCAATTTGATTTGTAAAATTTTTATTTGAAATAAAATACATTTTTATTTATTCTGATCTTCAATGCTAATATTATAACTTTGATGTGTATTATGGTTTTCGTGAAAAGTGGCTCCATGGATAAAAGCACCTCAAGTGTTGATAGAAATTAATAAAAATAAATAAATTGTGAGATCTTATAGGCCTGAATCTTCATCAGAAACTTACAAATAGAAATTGGATGGTCTCCGAAGGACAACCTTGTAGTATTATAAGACAATTTTAAGGCATAAATGCACACTTACGTTTTTCTCATATTTCTTTCGGTTAACTCGAAGACCCATTCTAATGTTTCACTGTCGAGCTGGCCAACCTTTTTACAGGTTAATTCCGCTGTGAGCCCATCACGATCAAACTTCCGAAATGCGGGAAATGGTTCCAGAGGATCCAAAAGGGCATTTGCCTTAGCTACAGCAGCCATAGATTGGGCCACCTTTTGACGTTCATTCTTTCGCGCTAACCTCTTTTCCTTTCCTTTATTCGAGGGAATCTTCGGCTAAAGAAAATAAAACATATTATTTTTAGGTTATATAAACTTCATGTTTTTATTTATGAAGCCGGCTTTGTTGAAAATCGTCCAAACATTCAAAAGAATAAACATGTGATTTTTAACACAAAACTTCGGATGAATTTGTATACTTACGCCCATTTTGCGCATTAAAACAAACTTATTTGGTATATATGAAAGGTCTCGCGATAAATTTTGGTAAACGAAGAAGAGAATAATCAATCAAAACTTTGATAAAAATACCGTGAACCAGAACCCAAACGGCGGCAATAAATAGTTGTCAAGCAAAATGATACCAGAGTTAAAAAAAGTACTAAAAGTAGAGATGGTCTCTTTTCCTCGCGGTTACTTTGTCCCTGTGACTTTGCTATCACTGGGCACAGGATCGCCCGACATTATTTTCTGAGGAACCGGTTCCTTTTTATGTATTATGAACATAGACATATGAATATTAGTAGACCTGCCCTAAGTGGGAGTCGCTATATGCACAGCGACTAATCGACAGAGGGCGTGGCTAACATTTCCGAGCATACCCGAAGTGAAGTGTTTCGGCGCTTTATTTGAAATTGGTTCTCCGTTCAGATTTGTGTAACATGGTTTGTGATTCAAAAGAAAGTGTCCCTTTTATACCGCCTGCTCGCGTCAAGGCAAGAAAAACATCCCAGTTTTCAATTAGTTTAGCGGCTACGCTAGGTTTGTGTAACATGGTTTGTGATTCAAAAGAAAGTGTCCCTTTTATACCGCCTGCTCACGTCAAGGCAAGAAAAACATCCCAGTTTTCAAATAGTTTAGCGGCTACGCTAGGTTTGTGTAACATGGTTTGTGATTCAAAAGAAATTCAGGCTTGTTGAAGCTGGAGTTTCCTCAGTACGAGATGTGTCTATTGTTGGAGCAATTTATTAAACATAAATTTCAGGATGAGGCAGAACCTGATCGGCTCAATTCAGGGTTTATCTGTCATGTTTTTAAAGGGGTTTGTTCCCTCAATGTTTATATTTCCTTTGTGTGGTGTAATGTATTATTTTCCATTAATAAAATAATATCAAATATGCAGCTTATATGTATCAACTTAAATTCAGTTTTTTTGTAATATTTATATTTTTGTAATACCTGCATCAACTGTAAAGCGCCCCTGAGGTGATATCTCACAAAAGCGGCGCTATACAAATTGTCCAATAAATAAATGTATCAATGAATTGCCCAACTTCCTTCATTGCTCACTTATCCTTCAACATGCTATATGGCATCCAAATTTTCACATTGACTCCAAATAATGCTAGTTTTACTTTCCCATAGGTGTACTGTTTTGTAATGTAAAAAGATTAGATACTTTGAGTATATATAGGCCTAATACGGATCTGTACAAAAGTTGAACATAGGACCTACCACAAGTCTTTTATTGTCCAAAAGTTAATTATATTTGCAGGAATTAGAATGTGGTTGCCATACCAAACAGTCTTTACTAAGGCTTTGGAATCGACTTAATGTAATCTAACCAAATGAAATCAAGGTGCAAGAATCGTATGAAATGAAAGATGAAAATCAGCTATCGGCTGCTCGGCAATATTCGTAAATGCTCGGCCGTGACGTCACAAAAAAAAATCTGAACGGAGAACCAATTTCAAATAAAGCGCCGAAACACTTCACTTCGGGTATGCTCGGAAATGTTGGCCACGCCCCCTGTCGATTAGTCGATGTGCATATAGCGACTCCCGCCCTAAGTGATTAAAAGCGTATTATTCCCCACTCCCCATACCGGTTCCATTGGAGCCGGCTGTGCTCGCGTATGGCCTCAAGTGAATTTAGAAAACGTGACGTCATCATTCTTGTGCGAACTATGGTCGAGGCATCATCGGTTCATTTTACGAAATAACACGGCAAAATGATGGCTTGTGCTATGAAAACTTGTAAAAATAGATGTGAAAAAGAGAATAAACCCAATTGTCGTATTACATTCCATATATAAGCATTATTTTACTTTATTTTAAGCATATTCACATCGTATAATATGGATCAGTTGTAGAAACATATACTATCACATCGAGATACGTCTGGACGCGAAACACAAAGCTGGTCGGTTGCTGGGAAGTAAATTATGAACATTTATAAAAGTGTCTTAACTAAATACGTAAACGAAATATTCGACTCTGAAAATAAAAGAAATTTATTTTGCCGAATTTGGACTTCGCAAATTTGTTCATAACGTGGCGAGTAATTTGCGCTCCCATGTAAAAATGTCTATTCATTCAAAAGCAGATTTTACTTTTAAGAACTAAATGGTGATATTATAATGCGAGATGCCTATTTACTGGCAGATTGATTTATTGACGAATCACAGTCAGCTTTCCTCTCTGCGTCCCGCAACTCTTTTTTAACCCCTCGTCCTTAACTTCTTGTCTATTAATATTCATATGTCTGTGATTATGAATCTTTTGCAAAACGTTTGAACTATGTCCCCATATGTCAGCTATCTGATCAACCTTACCGCCATCGTGAGTCAGTTCCAAAAGTAATGAGGTCTCCTACGATAAATTCTGGCGATAAATGTTACTCAGAAATGTATCATATCAATCATTAGAGCACGCTGAAAACGGAACCTCTGGATTTTTGGAAATTACTGAATAGTAGATACCGAAGGAAGCTAGAAGTCTTGCAGTTTTTGTGGATTTATGTCTCAATGTTGTGATTTTTAGTATCTTAGCATTTGAATATTATCATAGTAGTTTTAGAAAAGAGACACTCCAGATAAAATGCAAAAAAACTTCATTTAAGGCAGTTTATTCTTGTTCTTGAAGCTAGTGAAGAGACAACATGTATAAATAGGAACAAATATTCGAGAGGAAAAACAAATTCAAACACTTTCCCAAGAAAGCGTAGAACATAAGAACAGCAAGCTTCTTCTGGCAAGCCACGTGCAGTCCGGACGAGAGATAATGAGTAGTGGGATGAGAAAATGATCCTTCAAACCCTTCAGACAGTGGTTTATTTATGCTTCAGACCGTTCCTGGCAGCATAGTGGCCAGACATAACCCCCAATGAAGACAGTTGGATGTTGGATAGTAGAATGGTCGATTCCCTACTGTCTCACGGTCTAGTAAGGAACCGATAATCGGTTCCATGCTAATTAAAAATACGAGAATTCATCATTTGAATTTTTAGAACAAATTTATTCAACATATGATAATTCAACACAGTCATCACTCATCATATCACAGATTCAGAACAATACAAACTCAGAATAGTACATTTTCATCACACAGGATACACAGAATTCAGCACACTTTTAGCAGATTCATTGTTACCAATAGACACGCGCCAAAACTTGCTTTCCATTTTATGGCTGTTCAAGCTTGTCAAAACCATAGACAATAAATATTTAGAACGTACCTACTTTCTCATAAAACCAGAAAATCACGTGAAAAATGCGCATTTCGCGTTGTGCGTGAAAATGGCAAAATTCACGGAGGTATTTTATTATTTTTTATTAGCTAAACATCAATAAGCTCTTACTGTCTCTGTATCATGCAGTAAATCATGTAAAATATAAAACAATGTAAAAGCCTATCAGGGCGTTTATAATAACTAAATAAAATAAATTAAAATGGATAACATTTCCAATCATATATTTCTGAGTAGCATGTTTTTTGAAAATAGAATTATGGCAGTATGACTTTTCCAATTACGTTTCATGTCATCAACAATGCCCTCCATTGGTGGCAAAGTTGACTCTGTATCGATGAATCATTTTCACTATCTAGTATATTTAAACCTGGATCTCCAGCTTTGCCATCTAAGCCACGTTTGTTTGCCTGTGCTCAACATGAATTTCACATTTGTTTCTCAACACTACTGTATAGACCACCTAATATAAATTGTATATTCTTGCAATTATTTTTCATCGCTACTTTACTTTCATATAATAATATTCTGTAAATTTACCTTTCCTTGATGTATGGCACAGTACCTACGAGGGTGGTCCGAAAAGTTTCCGACCTCAACGCAAAGATGGCGGTACTCGTCAATAAAAGCTAGTGAATATAGTTGTGCATCTTTTGACAGTTACTCACCAAAGTTTCGGCCATTTTGGACGCGCAATTTTTAGATGACAGTCGTTTGAGTGAGTCGAAAGTCGAGTCGAGTCGTTTTGTGAAAATGGAAAAATTGAGTATCGAACTGTTATTAATTTTTTTGTTTTTGAAAGGTCTACGCAAATAAAAGATGAGTTGGACTCTGTGTATGGAGACTCTGCACCATCATTTTCCACACTGAAGTTTGATTATATATATAATAATGTAACAGCTCATTGTGGCGTAAATATTATAAATAATAAATTCATTATAATCAATGCCAAATAAGGTCTGCCACAAACTACTAATCAATGAACTTGTAAAATTGGGGATAAGGGGCAATTTACTGGCATGGTTGATCAGTTACTTATCTGATATATCACTTGTTGTTAAGATTAATGACTGTCTATCCTATGAATTTATTGCTACCAGCGGAGTCCCACAAGGTTCACACCTGTTACCTTTATTATTTATCCTATTCATCAACGACGTTACCAGCATTACTTTTACATTACTTTTTGCCGACTACATGAAATTGTTTAAGGTCATTAATGATGCGTACGACTGCATAATCTTGCAAGAGAACCTTAACAACTTTTTCAAATGGTGTTCTAGTAACAAACTGCAACTAAATATTAACAAATGCCAAGTTATGAGGTTCCACAAAATCAAACACCCAATAATGTATAATTATTCATTGTGTAATGTTGACTTAATCTCTGTAATTGAAATACTTGACCTAGGCATAATGTTTGATCAAAAACTCTACTTTGTATCTCACATAACTTCTATCGCTAACAGGGCTATAAAAATGTTAGGTTTTATAGTAAGAATTTCCAAGGATTTTAAAAATATCGACATTATGAAAATTCTGTCCACATCTCTCGCTAGAAGTATTCTAGAATACAACTTTACAATTTGGTCACCTGTCTTTAATAATCACATTAATACCATTGAAAGAGTCCAACGCAAATTTTTGAGGTGTATTAATTTTAGGCTTGGAATTCCCTTAGAAACAATAGATTATGATTTTTTATTACATTCATTGAAATTGCCTAAGTTAAGTGATAGAAGAAAATTTTGTGATCTTATATTTTTATACAAAATTATAAATTATCAGTTGGATAGCCCTGATATATTAATGTTGATTCAATTTCATGTACCTACCATTAGATCAAGGTCCTCTAGTATGTATTATTGTGACAATTTTACCAGTCTCAGAATATATTTTGAAAAAGGTATTTAAATTGACTAACACGTTAACAGTATTTTGCCAGCTGAAAGAAAAAATATATTTTGGATTAATTATATTTTGTATCTACCATACTGTGTGGGTCAGATTGAATAATATTTTTACTGTATTTATTTTTGTGCAAGTGTTTTAAACAGTCGTTTCCTGCACTATTTACGAGTACAATTTCGTTAATATTGTTATATATGTGTAAAAGCCTTAATAGGCATTTAAATAAATAAATATAACTCAGTTATAAATAGATTGCACAAACTTGGGAACTTTTATGCTAAAATCGCAGATACTCTTCATTTGCCCCTTGTGAAGTATAAAGCTGCATTACTTCAGAATTAAATTAAAACATAACAAAGAAAATTGTTTTAATTTAATTCTTTAATTTTTCACTCATCAAAATTTAATACTGTACTATGTACCTATGTGTAAAAAAAAAGTACTTATGTATGTAAATGGCACTAGTGCCGTAAATTCTAAATAAATAAATAAATAATACAGGATGTAGATATGATAATCTAGTCTCCTTAAACGGAAGTAAACATTCCAACAAGCCTTACATTGATATGCTTGGTGTAACTTTAAGTGACTAGCCATGAGACTAGCCATTGACTAACTAAGGCGCGGGGGCTCCATCCAGGGGATATAACTCCGCTTCAAAACGTCAACACAAACTGTAGCCATTTTGAAAATCTATGTTTGTGACGTAGGGGATGCTTTTTTTTTGTTTCTCGCTCACTTTACCATAACTCGTGCGCCAGAAAGAGAGGGTCAGGGGCATTTAACTAAGCTTTGGCCTTGAAACTCATTTGAAACCGTCACGCCCACCTCAAAATTCTTATAGAAAACGAATAATATGGCTAAAAACTCAGATCTCATTGGTGAGAAAAGAAGGATTGGTTTGATCTCTCGCTCTCTACCATAATGACTCGTGTAACAGAAAGAGATGACCGAATTTTGCCGTTTGACAGTTTCAAATCATTCAAACAAAATGAGTGTGGTTTATTTATACACGCGGGTTGTCATTTGCTGCCGAAATACTATCATTTCCGTCGAAAATATTGCGTGTTAAAGTTGTTCGTGATAAAAATACAATATAAGCCAGTGTAGTGTTAGCGAGTTACAAACATATATTCAACCTACCTACGTAAGTTCAAGTTTAAAGTGAATTGACAATTTTTAGGTTATTCGTTCGGTTTTTTGAACAATGCTTCATACTTGGCATATGTCTTCCTCCACAACGTATAAATGTTATTTATTATATCGATAAACTTATTCATGTTTTTGATTAGTGTTATCCTGTATTATCTTATTGTTTTGTTGAAATTAAAGATTTAAACATACGTAACCACGAGTTCATGAGGCTGAAAAATGTCGGAATTCTTCGTCGTACTGTCGGACAATCATGTTTTGGAAATTTTCTTCAGTGTTTTTGCAAATTTCTTGTCATTTTGGGTTTCTTCTTCTCAGATTAACAAGTTTCATCTTAAGGAAATGCACTGTAAAAGTTTATTTTCTTAGTCAGATGAACCTTGCCCTTGGAAAACATTTCGACATTTTTCTGCATCAAGGACATTTTTATTTTTATAATAGTTTTTTTGGGCTAGTGAATGAATAGAGTAGGCTGAGAGCAATTATGTTGTCTATGGTCGCATCTTTTTTTAAATGGCCTTGAGTTTCCTCTACCTTGTCTACTGCTCTGCTCCGCACGGTAGGTACTGCTTGTATGCTGCTTGTATATCTGTGGTTAAGTACTGTATAATTCCGTTACATACAAAAAGCCCGAAGATATCGATCTAGAGAGTGGTATATTTATGGAGAGGGTTCGCAAACGGTGTAATGCGTGTTCTCGCCGCTAGGTAGCCGACTCATACCAACTCATACTTCCCGCCATTTCACTTCCTCTTAAAAACTGTAAACAAATTTTGACGGACGCCATTATTTGTTATCATAACATTGTCAAACATTTTTATATATCTGGTTGTGTGAAACAGTTGATTTATGTGTGAAAATGCCTACCGATAAAGTCATTAAAACTTGTGTGAAAGGATGTTTGGACAGAGACTCTATTCGACACAAGTTTCCAGCCATAACATCTGAATGTCGATTTCGAGAATGGTGTTGGAAATTGGGAAGATTTGACTACGTAAATTGTCCAATCTTAGCATCATATGCAACAGTTTGTGGTTGTCATTTCAATATCAGCAGCAAACGCAATCGCACTGGAGCTTTAAAGAAAGACGCATTGCCTACCCTCAATCTTCCTGGTATTCAAAAATATGTTGATTTACCAAAAGAACTTCAGACACATGGTGACAAAAACACAGGTTCGAATCTATTTTTAATCTCGTTTTAAGCGTTTCATCCATAACTAATCCCTCAGGCAATTTTGGGAGACATTAGATACAGACAAATACTTTATTTTGGTTAATCTTAACCTCTCATTTTGCAATGTATTGGCTCTTAGCAGAACTGTAAAAATACAGATTCGGTGGAAAATATTTTCGAATTACGTTTTGTTTCAGATAAAATCGCTTTTTGAGTATGAAGAATATTTCCGAAAATTGCCCAAAGAGTTAACTTAACTTCACATGAAAATTAAATTTATTTTTGTTTTTAGACAGTATCCGTGTTCCACGAGAATCATACAGCACGTATTGTGATGCCCTCCAAGGTCATGACTACACTTTAAAAGGTATTCTATACTGCATCAGCCTATAATAATAATAATGTTTTCTTAATTCGGTTAATGTCATAATTATATTTATTTCAGAGCGTAACATCTCAACCAGCAGCGTACCTGTTGTTATACAGGGGATGGCAGAACATGGAGGTACATATCTGTTTTATATTACTTAAAAGGGAATAGCTTTGTTAGTTTTGTTCGTATAATATGTCAATCTTTACTTCAATTTCTTCAAGAACTATGATATATTTTTTTCCAGAAATAAGTGCAGGACCCCGTATGAAAAATTCAGTTGCCACACGGAAAGTAGATGGTACCCCGCGTAAGCATATTTATAGCTTTATTGTTATTCATCATTGTTAAGTAACTTTTGTTTTGAATAATGTAATCATTGGCCTGATATTGTGTTTTTCTAGGAAAGAGGAAACGCATTACAGCATTCACTGGGCCAACGGTAACTCTTACGCCACTTAAAAAAAAATGCGTAAGGAGATATTAAATACCTGGCGTCGATTCCAATACTCACAAAAAAAATGCCTTGCTATGGCAATTTGCCGTAGAGATAAAACCAGCTTAGAAGAATCTCTTTCACATTTAAATCCTATCCTTTTAAATTTTATTTTAACTCAACACAAACTGAGCCCGCGTCTGAAAAATGGTCGGAGATACACCCGTGTGGACAAGTCTTTGGCCCTTGCTTTATACAAGAGTGGGCCAAAATCGTATAGACTATTGTCTAAACTTTTTGCTTTACCTTCACCTTGTACCCTTAAAAATCAATTAGCTTCAATCTCTCTTCAACCGGGAATAAATAAACCTCTTTTTAGCAATTTGAAAAAAACAGTACCTTCGATGAAAAACAGAGATAAATTCTGCATCTTAATGTTTGACGAGATGAATATTTCTCCTCACGTCCACTTCAATGTGCGTAGTGGAAATATTGAAGGGTTAGAAGATAAGGGTAATAAGAAGAAAAAAATTTGCCTATCATGCTCTAGTTTTAATGATTAAAGGCCTTACCACTCCCTACAAGCAGCCAGTTTTTTATTCGTTTTCAGAAAGTGGAACCAATTATTTTGACTTGAAAGAGATTCTTCTGACTGTTTTAGGCGAATTGTTCGAGTGGTCTCAAGCCAGTTGCAACTGTGTGCGACCAAGGTGCCGTTAACTGTAGGGTGGTGAAGTCTTTGCTTGAAGACACTCGAACAAGTTGCCTAAGGGATAAAACTGAATATAAGGGTGGATACTTCATGGTAAATGGTAATATGGTTCATCCCTTATTTGACGCACCTCATCTTTTGAAGTGTGTTCGTAATAATCTGTTGGATAAAGATATGATTTTTTATGAGGATGGGATAAAAAAGTTAGCTTCATGGGACAATTTGATGACAGCTTACAATTTCGTACCAACAGAAAAATTCAAGAGGATGTACAAAATAACAGATTGCCATATAATTCCTGAAAAGATTAAAAAAATGAAAGTTAAACTAGCTTCACAAATTTTTAGTGACAAAGTGGCTGCTGTGCTGGAAACATTAAATTCAATGCGCCCAGTTGCGTTCACTAAAAAACCATTGGACACTGCACGAATTTTACAATTCTTTGATGTATTATTCGATAGTGTCAATGGTACATCAGTTTATCCCAAAGCAGGCAAAAAATATCGCGTGGCTTTATCGAATGACTCCCCACACATTCAATTGTGGAACGAGTCGTTGAAAATAATGAGCACAATGAAATACGTCCATCAGAGGACAGGCGAGAACCTTAGGACTCATGCTCCAGTTTTAAAAAATTGGATTTTTTCGATCAATGGTATTATTAATTTGTGGAAATACCTGCAAAATGAAGATTTTGAATTTTTAAAATTACGCTACCTGAATCAAGATCCTTTAGAAAACTTTTTTGGGTCTATACGTAGTCGTGGTGTCCGAAATCCATCTGCTACCTTATTTATAGCTGCGTATAAATCTCTTATGATTTCTAATTTAGTTTCACCACGTTCACCCGGTGCCAATTGTGAAGCTGATAAATCTACCATTCTTCTCTCTATTGTAACTAACTTCATTTATGCCCATCCCCCCTCTTCCACTTTAATTTCAAATGTAACTTCTTTTTCTTTTATAACTATACCAGACATAGATGTCCATTTTAAGAAAATTTCTGATTCTTTTTCCATACAAACATTAAGTATCGACTCTTATGTTGCAGGATTTTTGTTAAAGAAGGTGTTAAGAGCTATCGGAAGTTGCAATAGATGTAAAATATCTTGCATAGGTGACCCGTATGATCCCATAAATTCATTAATCCTAGCAAGCGAGTACCGTCCCACAGAGAGGTTTTGCTTAAATTATCCAACTAAAAAATTTACTATCAACGCTCTTGAAATTCATTATGTCGTCGAGTATGTACTAAATCATAATTGCGAAAATTTAAATCTTGTGCCCGTTATTAAACAAACCATTGCCAAATATATATGTTTTGATTGGCTTAATTGTAACGAACATAAAAAAAAATTGGTTCAATTCATTATCAAAATTACTGTACCATTTATAATTAATGCGTGGTGTACCGATATCAATAGAAAATTAATTGGCAAGGATACACGACCATACAATGGACCTGATTCCATGAAGAAATGGTAGTACTGCGACATTTAAAATATGCTAAATATAGGAAGAAATGCTTGTCCTAACTAATTTATTTTAATAAGGTAAAACCAATTAGGACCACAATTTTATATGTCTAGTTTAAGGTATATAGTTCTACTTTTTTATTACATACTTGACATCATAATGAATATTCTCTCAACACCTTCTTTAAATTTATTTTGTGCGTATATACTCTTGTATTTGGTGTTTTTATTTGTTATTATTATACTCTATTTATTTATCAGGTGCCAATGTGTATTGTTAAAACAGTAACCTATTGTTAAATTTACTACTGTTCACACTGTTACATTCTTTATGTTGTGTACTATTCCTAAGTTAAAAATATCTAAAAGGCATATAAAGTTTTTAAAACTAAAAAGTATCACAAAAGTATAAATATACTTACTATTTATATATGAAAGGTAAAAATATTTAAGTAATAAGAAAAGTAAGAGGGAAAAAAATAAATAATGTAATTAGACGCTAATACAGCTAAAACAGTAGGTTGAATCGTTGACTGCCTTATTGACTTATTTATTTTTTTCAATAGCGTTGGATGTTGAAAGAAAATAACTATCATTTCCAACAGCTAGTTATATATTGATACAGTAATTTCTTCTAAATTCACCTTCTAAATGTGTTTTGTGCTTATATTATTGTATTTCATGTTTATATTTAAAAAATAGAATTATTGTACATGTAATTATGAGTTTGTTTTTCAGCTTCCTTCTGATAAAACGCTGTCCTGAGAAAATGAGCTGTAAAGGAAGATACTTTAAAGGTCATTTCTTTCTTAGGACAGGGCTTTGTCAGATGGGACCTTGTGGTCTTGGGTGACATTTTACTTATGTTTTAGGCTAATGAATTGGGTTTTAGGTAGGTTCCGAAGCAGAATTAAATTGTCTATGGTTGCGCCTTTTTTTTAAATTTCCTCTATCCTTTGTCGATGGTGTGGTGTGACGTCGGCGATGTGTGGTGTATTCAAATTTGCCAGATCTATGGTTAAAACTTGACCAAAGCAAACGTATGGAAAGAGGGCGAAGTTATCAATCTATAGATAGTTGATTTATGATGCCACCTGGGGAAACCGAATGAAGCGGACCTGTCTGTTATGAAATAAGGTAGTGCGTAACTCCTTTAAACGTGTTTGTGTGTTTTTAAAAGACATCTGTGTAACAGTTTTTTGATTAGACTGTTTTTTTGGTGTGATTTACTATGGAAAGTATGGCAAAGAAGCGAAAAGTAGACCGCGAGTGCAGAGCATTCAAAGATCAATGGAACTTTCAATATTTCGTAATTGAGTCCAATAAGAAAGCGCTATGTTTGATTTGCAATGAAGCCATAGCCGTTCTCAAAGAGTATAATGTTAAACGTCATTATGAAACGAAACATTTTCAAAAATACTCGCAATATACGGGAAGTTTGCGGACAGAAAAATTTGAAGCTTTGAAGCGTGGATTAAAATCGCAGCAATCTTCGTTTACGAAACTCAATAATGAACAAGAGGCTGTAACTCGTGCCAGTTTTCGTGTGGCTCTTGAAATCGCAAAACGTGGAAAACCTTTCACCGATGGAGAAATGATCAAAGAATGTGTAATTGCAGTAGCCGAAGAAATGTGCCCTGAAAAGGTAAATTTATATAAAACTCTCAGTTTGTCAGCAAATACTGTAGCGCGGAGGGTAGAAGACATCGCAGAAAATATATTATCTCAACTGTCTGACAAAAATGGACATCTTGAGTGGTATTCTCTGGCCTTGGATGAATCAACGGATGTGTCAGATACTGCTCAGGTGTTGATTTTTATTCGAGGAGTGGATAAAAGCTATGAAGTGTATGAAGAACTTCTTGATATTGATAGTATTCACGGCACAACTACTGGTGAAGATATTTTTAAGGGTGTTGAAAATGCCATTATTAAAAAGAATCTTCGATGGAAAAACTTGAAATCTATCACAACTGACGGAGGAAAAAACATGTGTGGTCAAAATAAAGGAGTAGTGGCTCTTGTGTCAAAGGCTGTAGAAAATGATGGTGGTTCAAAACCATTAGTCTTACATTGTGTCATTCATCAACAATCTCTATGCGGAAAATGTTTGGATATGTCCGAAGTTCTAAAACCAGTCATATCAATTGTTAATTTCATCAGATCCACTGGGCTGAATCACCGAGAATTCCGCGAATTTATTAAAGAGATTGGAGAAAATGATTTGCCATATCATACTGCCGTACGCTGGCTAAGATGCGGACAAGTCCTTCAGCGCTTCTTTGAACTTCGATCAGTAATCGAAATTTTTTAGAATGAAAAGCATCGCCCTCTTATCGAATTGCAAAATAGCGAATGGCTGTGGAAGTTAGCATTCTATGTCGATTTGACAAAACATATGAACGAACTGAATTTGAGATTGCAAGGAGAAAATCAGCTTCTCCCTGATTTATATACTAATGTCAAATCGTTCCGGCAGAAAATAATGCTGTTTCAATCACAATTAAATAAAAAATGTTTCACACAATTTAAAACATGTGAAATATTTAGCCACACTACTGAGACTGAGTTTCCCGTTGATTTTGCAATCGGAGCTTTGAGTGCTTTGAAGATAAATTTTGATACTCGTTTCTCAGACCTTGATATCATTGCGAATCAAATCAAGATTTTTCAAAATCCTCTTGATATCGACATCGAAACCTTGACCCCGGAACTTCAAATGGAAATTATTGATTTACAATGCAGTGATATAATTAAGAACAAATTTCAAAACTCATCTTTGTTGGAATTTTACAAGAGTCTTCCGCTGGCACAATTTGATAATTTGCATAAATTTGCTCGTGGGCTATTTTCTGTTTTTGGTACTACTTACTTGTGTGAGAAAACATTCTCCAAAATGAAGTACACAAAGAATGTTTACAGATCTAAGTTAACCGACGAGCTTCTTAAAGCTCTTTTAATAATTGCTACCACTAAAATTGATCCACAACTACAAATTATCGTCAGTGGAAAATCAGAATTACATAAATCCCATTAGTATTTTATATGTTTATGTGTTTATACTCGTATGTTATAATGTTTTTATATGTTTATAAAGTTAGTAAGATTCATTACACTTATTTGTTAGTTACTATGCTTTAGTGAGTCTTCTTTTTTTTTAATTTAATATAAAATATTACAGGTTACATTTTGACGAGCTAAAGAGGAGCTCTTGTGCCTGATAAGGGAGCCACGATTCTTACTTAGGTTACATTTTATAATATATTTTGTATAAAATATTTATTTTTTAAAGTAAGTTTTTTTTGAAAAATTGTTTAATTTTATTTATTTGTTCTGATTGGTTGAAAATACAGCGCAATTCAGAAGGAAGGTTATTATAGTTTTTTTATAGCTTGGTAAATATAACGGTTGTTCATTTGTGTTGTTTTAAAATATGGTGTAATAAATTGATTTCCATTTCTCATTAGTGTGTAAATTTCTTCATATTCTTTATTATTTTTTTCTTTACACATATTAATAATAGCGCCCTTGAGGTGATTTTTCACAAAAACGGCGCTCTACAAATTATCCAATTATTATTATTATTATTAGAAGCTTGCTTAAATATGTCATCGACATTTGGTACTGGAAATAATTTAAATAGTGATTCTGTTGAGAAGGTAGATTTTTTTAAGGATTACTTTAATTATGGTTCTTTGTGAAATTTTTACTGAGTTTAGATTGTTTTTGTAAGAACCTCCCCAACCTAAAATTCCGTAGATAAGCAAGATGACACTGGCGGGCCGGACACGGCCCGCGGGCCGTAGTTTGGAGACCCCTGATCTAGAGCAATGATACTCAACCTTTTTCTTCTGCGGGCCACATTCATATGTTTGTAAAGCTACGCGGGCCGCAACACCATAAATATTGCGCAACACTATACTGGTCAGTGTTGCCAACGCATCTTGGACTAATGTCGCCGTTTTTCAAACATTAAGTAGCCTAATGTAACCGAATTTCAGTTGCAGTAATTCTGCCCGCATATTCCCCACAAATATTCTACGTGAGCTTGATTCCCCCTTTTTTATTATTCGAAATCCATGGGGGGGGGGTTGGAGAATTTCTGTAAAACATAATTCCCCACAAAAAAAATATTCAAAATGAGTGCCAATTTTTCGAAATCCATGGGGGGGAGGGTAGCTACGGAATTCCATTTCGATTTTTAGATTTTTTCGTTGGCAACACTGATACTGGTATGACAAAAAATATCATGAAACCCACCACCCCCGTTTTTTTGGCAACACTGTGAATGTGACGCATTTAACTTTGGAGCTGTCAAAAATGTATGTTTGGGGATCAGGTGTGAGGCACGAAATAAAAGGCGGTGTCGTGAAGGTCACAGTGTTTATCGAGTCAGTTGCAGAGACGAGGAGATGACGTAGGACAGATGTTGAATACTCCGGTTGCTGCGATGGTGAGGTGGTCAAGCGCGGGTCAGTGAGTCGACGCCGGGCGCTGGTGACCGGGACTTGATGACTGCCAGGCACTGGCGATCTGGGGAATCAATACTCCAGTGCTGACGGAAGGCCGAAGGTGCGGTGGACCTTGTAGGCGGTTGAGCGGGAACGGCGTAGACCAGTGAGGATGCTGCGTGTCCTCGTGGTGGTCATGGTGGCGTGGAAGAAGCGCTGGTCAGAGACACTGGAACCAGGGCGCTTGTAATCCGAGTAGCGCTTGCCAGGGACGGCGATCTGGACAAGGCGCTAAGATGATGTCCCGATAGAGTCCATGATGGTACGGGCGAAACCGGGAATATTGTCCTTTGCGAATTATCACTCGTTGATTCTTGTTAAATGACGGTGGACTGATGACTGACGCCACTCGCTCGGTCTGTGTGTTTCGGGAACCTTCGACAGCGCGGCAATTATGCATAAGCGGCAGACTCGAACCTTCTGGCGAGTTCTCGTAATGTGAAAGACGGCCTGTGACATATTGCCACCTGGTAGACAAGTAGGTGCTTGTAGTACGTAGGTTGATCTGTTTTGATTTCGACTGCGAGTACGTACCTAAGTAGCAAGTACGTACCTAAGTAGCGTCGAGCTGCTTATTATTTGAATTAATCTGGATTCTTCTGCTACATATGTGTTGCCACGAGCAAAATTATTTGCGCGCATATTTATTTTGTCTGTCATATCTTTGTTTTTTGGAGATAGATCTAGAGTGTGCAGTAGCAACACTCTTATACCAGATCTGATGTTGACACGACAACGACTATCCTCTTCGGTTTCAATGTCTGTACGTCAAAGTCGCAATTAATCCCAAATTAACGTGATATAGAATGCCAGATTTTGTAAACCATGTTCCTGACATTAAATGTATTGAGGGCCGCACAAAATAGCATGGCGGGCCGCAGGTTGAGAATGACTGATCTAGAGAGTGGTATATTTATGGTCGGACGCATGTCGGTGACACGGTGACAGTTGGATTTGGTTGGCTTCATAAATAAACCACTCACGTTGGCTTCATAAATAAACTACTCTCGTTGGCTTCGTTGGCTCGGTATTGTTTGGCATATTGGTAGTTGGCACGACTCAGGGGCGTATAACTCCCGTTGCTCAGACGGATTCGATAATCCAGTGCTAGCAAGAAGCAGCAAGAAATACGTTTGTTTGTGGGTGTCATTTCTCGATTGAAACCAAAAATACGGTACTTTTGGGATTAAAAAAGAATGCGTTGCCAACGCTTTCTTCCAGTCATCATAAAATATCCGGTCTATCTTCACCAATTGAAAGAAGGACCCGAACCCGTTGTTAAATACAGGTACTAACCTCTCGTTCTTTGATACAACGTTCTTGATTCCTGAATGTACTTCATTGGCTAATAATTTAATTAATTTTCCTTTTCAGACCTATCCGTATTCCGACGCGATACTATACCACGTATTAGGATGCTAAAACTGCTAAACAAAGCCATGATTACATCAAACAAGGTCATTTAAACCTCTCCAGAATTGCATCATGTAAGTAACTTATTCAGATTTAAACAGCATTTTCCATGATGTTTGCTGACGACAAAGCTGTGGAAATTATATGAAACCCTTGCAGGAGAATTTGAATAACTTCTAGTGCTGTGGCAATAATAATTAACACTTAAATTTGTTACTCTTTAACTAATATTTATAAGATGTAAGTCACCTACAGTACGCTTCAACAGTGTGGAATCCTCATTTGAAGGAATATTCTGAAGGTATACACCTAATTTATATTGCAGTGAAACTCGCTCAAGAAGTTTTGTTTTCGCTCCCTACAAATTCTGCAGAAACTGCATAAAACGCGATTTTTTCCCTTACAAGAAAGTTCAACAGTGAATTAATCCATAACCATTAACGTCCCCCTTTTTTTAAAATATTTTTAATTAATTTTATCCATGAAATTTATTAAATATGTGTACAATACTAGAATAGTGTAATCATTGGTCTCAAATTTTGTCTTTTTCTAGGTAAGACGAAGGGCATTTTGAGCTGTGTTGGTCCGACGGCAGCCCTTTCTCCCAGGAAACAGAAGACGCACAAGAGGAGATTTTGGGGAGCAGACGGCAACTGCGATATGTATAACATTTGTATATATATATACAACAGACTTTTCTGTAGGCCCTTTTAAGGTATACAATTCCGTAGTACATTATTTTGATATGCTCATAAGGTCTCGCCAGCGTTAGCAATGTAAGCGGCCAAAAATAATCTTTATATCGACTTTTCTCTGCTTTTTATCAAAATGTGTCAATGCATGTGTTATTTATCTAAACCTTCCGGAAGAAATTCTCTAAATGATGCTGAAAACCTTATCGAAATCAGTCGCATAGTTAAGAAGAACTAAGCGCACTAACAGACAGACGCTAATGTCACTTTATTTTATACTATTTATAGATAATGGATTCCACCACGAATTGTCAGTATCCAAAATAGAAATATTAATTACATGTTCTTAACTTCTATTTCATAATATCTTTTGTTGTTTTACAAGCTATAATTCTTTACAAGCTTTTATTATGTACACGATTTTTATTTCTTATATTATGGTTTATGTATTATGATTTAAATTATACCATGTAAAAGTCAAAAGGCGTTATTATTGTTGTTCGTCTAGTCAGGGTCGGCCCTGAGCCAAATGGCGCATGGCACAAGTAAAATTTTAGCGCTCCTTGTCAAAACCAGTAGATGCCTAGGCCCTAGGTAGTAGATAGGCGATCACTGTAATCAATTATATTTTGATGATTTGTATGTATGCGTAGCGTGGTTTTTATGAAAGATAATCTTACGTTGGTTTAGGTATTATCACCTTTGGAAATTCAGCGCCCGAAATGGACTGCTCTAATTGCGCCCGCACAGGGTCGGCTCTGCCTCTAATTCTTTTTTTTATTACTTGACATAATGAATATCTTTCAACACGTTGAATATGTATTTTGTGTATATATTCTTGTATTTTTGTGCAAGGTCAAATTAAATCCTATTAAGTTGTTGCAGTAAGACAGAAATCCTGGGTTCGATTCCTAGTTGAGACCGTTACTTTTTATTTTTCTGTGTCTTGTTCTGTTTCATGTTTTGTTTAGATATATTAGTATTATCTTCTACTTCAATGATAAATCAATGCTCAATACATCGGTTGTACTGACCCTGTTTTGTATTACTGTCCATTGTCTTTTTGAAAATAAAAAGTATTTTGATGTGTGCATAGCTGTGGGTTTTTTTTATTTTCCTTTTCCTGCATTCCAATATTTTTATTTTTAAAATATAATTTTTTGGGCTAGTGAATGGAAGATGTTAGCTGGGTGCAGTTATATCGTCTATGTTTGCACTTTTTTAAATGGCCTTGAGATTTCTTTATGGTCCACAATATGAATAATACAATATGAACCTGTCTGGACCAAACGACCGTTTTATCTGTGGTCGTCTGTGGTTAAGGGGGTGACAAAATGGGGCCATACAAAAAGCCCGAAGATATCGATCTAGAGAGTGGTTTATTTATGGTATCGCATGGAAATACCCGGTACTTTTACTGGGTACGATAAATACGCCTCACCTCTAACGCCCAGGACGCCGTTGTTTGTCATCATAACATTGTCAAACATTTTTAAATATCTGGTTGTGTGAAACAGTTGATTTATGTGTGAAAATGCCTACCGATAAAGTCCTTAAAACGTGTTGTGTGAAAGGATGTACGGACAGAGACTATTCGACACAAGTTTCCAACCATAACCTCTGAGAGTCCATTTCGAGAATGGTGTTCAGCACGTATCATGACTACATCCTAAAAGGTATTCTATACTGCATCAGCCTATAATAATAATAATATGTTTTGTTAATTCGGTTAATCTAATAATTATATTTATTTCAGAGCGTAACATCTCAACCAGCAGCGTACCCGTTGCTGCACAGGGGATGCTAGTAGAAAATGAAGGTACATATCTGTTTTATATTACTTTAAAGGGAATAGTTTTGTTGGTCTAATATGTCAATCTTTACTTCAATTTCTCAAGAACTATGATATATTTTTTTCCAGAAATAAGTGCAGGACCCAGTCATGTCTTCTCTGCAACCAGCAGCGTTGTTCTTGCTGCACAGGGGATGGCAGAACATAGATGTAAAATATCTTGCATAGGTGACCCATATGATCCCATAAATTCATCAATCCTAGCAAGCGAGTACCGTCCCACAGAGAGGTTATGCTTAAATTATCCCACTAAGAAATTTGCTATCAACGCTCTTGAAATTCATTATGTCGTCGAGTATGTACTGAATTATAAATGCGAAAATTTATATCTTGTGCCCGTTATTGAAGAAACCATTGCCAAATATATATGTTTTGATTGGCTTAATTGTAACGAACATAAAAAAAAATTATTCAATTCATTATCAAAATTAATCTACCATTTATAATCAATGTATGGTGTACCGATGTCAATAGAAAATTAATTGGCAAGGATACACTACCATACAATGGACCTGACTCCATGAAGAAAATGGCAGTACTGCGACATTTAAATTATGCTAAATATAGGAAGAAATGGTTGTCATAACTAATTTATTTTAATAAGTTAAAACCAATTAGGACCACAATTTGTTCCTATAAGCGTCTTTTAAATATCGTAGTACTGCCATGCTCCTCATTAAATCAGGTCCATTGTATGGTTGTGGTGTATCCTTGCCAATTCATTTTCTATTGACATCTCTATATGAGTAGTAGAATAATAACGAAAAAATAAATATACAAGTCAAATATTGTTATCGTTTGTAATGTTAAGCCAAATATTCTCTGATGCGGCGTTTACATTATTCAGTTTGGCCGTATTAGTTTGCAGCCCATTTTCAGTCACCGACCAGTGTTAATAAAAAAATAGTCGAATTAGTTTATTTTATATGTCTAGTTTATATACAGTTCTACTTTTTTATTACATACTTGACATCATAATGAATATTCTCTCAACACCTTCTTTAAATTTTACTCTTGTATTTGGTGTTTTTATTTGTTATTATTATGCCCTATTTATTTATCAGGTGCCAATATGTAGTGTTAAAACAATAACCTATTGTTAAATTTACTTTTCTGTTTACACTGTTACATTCTTTATGTTGTGCACTATTCCTAAGTTAAAAATATCTAAAAGGCATATAACAACATAAAACTAAAACTAAAAAGTATTATATACTTACTATTTATTTATTTATTTATGTCTATTCTTGAATACACATTTTACAAATGATTACAGTGGTTTATATTGTAGTACAGAGAAAAAAGTACAGAAAAACGGTATAAAAAATAAAGAACATAGGTTGACATAGGTAAAACTGTGTGTGGGTTATATTGTATTATATGAAAGGTATAAATATTTAAGTAATAAGATAAGTAGGAGGAAAACAAAAATAATAATAATGTAATTAGACGCTAATACAGCTAAAACAGTAGGTTGAATCGTTGACTGCCTTATTGACAATATTTTTTTCAATAGCCGTTGGATGTTGAAACAAAATAACTATCATTTCCAACAGCTAGTTTTATATTGATACAGTAATTTCTTCTAAATGTGTTTTGTGCTTATATTATTGTATTTCATGTTTATATTTAAAAAATAAAATTATTGTACATGTAATTATGAGTTTGTTTTTCAGCTTCCTTCTGATAAAACGCTGTCCTGAGAAAATGAGCTGTAAAGGAAGATACTTTAAAGGTCATTTCTTTCTTAGGACGGGGCTTTGTCAGATGAGACCTTGTGGTCTTGGGTGACATTTTACTTATGTTTTAGGCTAATGAATTGGGTTTTAGGTAGGTTCCGAAGCAGAATTAAATTGTCTATGGTTGCGCCTTTTTTTTAAATTTCCTCTATCCTTTGTCGATGGTGTGGTGTGACGTCGGCGATGCGTGGTGTATACAAATTTGCCAGATCTATGGTTAAAACTTGACCAAACCAAACGTATGGAAAGAGGGCGGAGTTATCAATCTATAGATGGTTGATTTATGGTAGCATTGTAGTATGGTAGCCCCTGGGGCTCTATCCCTGAATCGAGGGCACTCGTAATCGCCGTCGAAAGTACGTACGTTGGTCGTCGTTGGTATTCCCGAAATTGGTCGAAGTTACATACTTCGACGCCAAACGTCAAAAGTCATTCCACACAACAACTACTGGGTATAACCAGTAGAAACAGGGCAGCGAGTGGTAGGTTGTTGGCGTTTCTATGGAATTGGCTGTCAAAATCTAGTCTAGCTGTCAATTTTTGTTTTACCGCGCGAACGTTCGAACCCGCAAAGAGGTTTATAAAGTTATACCTACAATCCTATTACAATTTTACAATGGCTAATTTACCAGCGATGTTGGCTACAATTCACCATGTTGAGCAAGCTGACAAACAAATAGACATTAAATGTACAATCCACACAAATTAATAGAAATGAATTAAAACAAACCTTTCTCAAGTGTTTAAAGTCTTCATTCGCTCCTGCCAGGGCATTTAGTTGATCGGAAATAGCTATCCATCTACGCCGGGATTCCGCAAATGTAAAAGTGGGTGAAAATTTCCCACTTACTAAGGACGGGTTGTTTCGGAAAATTTGAACAATTCATCAAATTTCAACGTTCATTTACGGGTTCTGTGAGAGACTTATTCAAGTTCTGTTTTTATATCATTGTAGGCTAGTTGCTTGACAAAACTGAAATAAAAACAGAACTTGAAAAAATCTTTCACAGAACTTGAAAATGAACGTTGAAATTTGATGAATTGTTCAGATTCTCCGAAACAACCCGTCCTAAGTCTTTATCGGAGCTTACAAGCTCAATTAAGAGTTGCTTTTGGCAATTTGTAATATGTCCCGCAGCCATTTCTGTTTTGAATAACGAATAACTCATAAATATACCACTCTCTAGATCGATATCTTATTTTTAAAAAAATATTTTAAAAATAAAAATGTCCTTGAAACAGAAAAATGTCGAAATGTTTTTCAAGGGCAAGGTTCATCTGACTAAGAAAATTAACTTTTACAGTGCATTTCCTTAAGATGAAACTTGTTAATCTGAGAAGAAGAAACCCAAAATGACAAGAAATTTGCAAAAACACTGAAGAAAATTTCCAAAACATGATTGTCCGACAGTACGACGAAGAATTTCGACATTTTTCAGTCTCATGAACTACTCATGGTTACATATGTTTAAAAATCTTTAATTTCACCAAAACAATAACATAATACAGGATAACACTAATCAATAACATGAATAAGTTTATCGATATAATAAATAACATTTATACGTTTTGGAGGAAGACATATGCCAAGTATGAAGCATTGTTCAAAAAACCGAACGAATAACCTAAAAACTGTCAATTCACTTTAAACTTGAACTTACGTAGGTAGGTTGAATATATGTTTGTAACTCGCTAACACTATACTGGCTTATATTGTATTTTTATCACGAACAACTTTAACACGCAATATTTTCGACGGAAATGATAGTATTTCGGCAGCAAATGACAACCCGCGTGTATAAATAAACCACTCTCATTTTGTTTGAATGATTTGAAAACTGTCAAATGGCAAAATTCCGTCATCTCTTTCTGTTACACGAGTCATTATGGTAGAGAGCGAGAGATCAAACCAATCCTTCTTTTCTCACCAATGAGATCTGAGCTTTTAGCCATATTATTCGTTTTCTATAAGAATTTTGAGGTGGGCGTGGCGGTTTCAAATGAGTTTCAAGGCCAAAGCTGAGAGAAATGCCCCTGGAATAACTGTTGTCTGTTTGACAGTCACACCATAGAAATCCCAAAAACATCAGGAACATAGACAATATTCACAGGGGTGCCAATATAATCATCTCTTCTACCAACTTCGACCGTTCGACGCTCAAGAATACGTAAAATTGAAACATTCGAAAAAGTTAGTCGCGACGACTAGTAGTTTTTCACTCGAAGACGGCGCATACGAAAACGATTGATCGTTTAACTCCAGAATCGCAGGCCAGATCTGATGTTGACACGACAACGACTATCCTCTTCGGTTTCAATGTCTGTACGTCAAAGTCGCTATTAATCCCAAATTAACGTGATATAGAATGCCAGATTTTGTAAACCATGTTCCTGATATTAAATGTATTGAGGGCCGCACAAAATAGCATGGCGGGCCGCAGGTTGAGTATGACTGATCTAGAGAGTGGTATATTTATGGTCGGACGCATGTCGGTGACACGGTGACAGTTGGCTTTGGTTGGCTTCATAAATAAACCACTCACGTTGGCTTCATAAATAAACCACTCTCGATGGCTACTTTGGCTCGGTTTTTGTTTGGCATATTGGTAGTTGGCACCACTTGCCTAGAATAACTGGCAAATTGTGCTGAATATGTCTTGTTTTTAAAAATCACTATTCTTACTTACGATCGTACTTAATCATAACCGTTCTTATTTATTTACGTGCTTAATTATCATATAATTAATATGTATGTGATCAATATGCATGTGTTGAAAAATCTCAAAATGAAAATGTTTTTTTTTATCATCTAGTCACCGGTAAGGCAAGGTATTTTGACCTCTAAAACATGGTTTTCTGGGATATGGCATCACTGGGCACGCACGTAATTTCAGGGAGTCGCTATATGCACAGCGACTAATCGACAGGGGGCGTGGCCAACATTTCCGAGCATACCCGAAGTGAAGTGTTTCAGCGCTTTATTTGAAATTGGTTCTCCGTTCAGATTTTTTTGTGACGTCACGGCCGAGCATTTCCGAATATTGCCGAGCAGCCGATAGCTAATTTTCATCTTTCATTTCATACGATTCTTGCACCTTGATTTCATTTGGTTAGATTACATTACTATAGGGCCAATATCATAAAGTCGATTCCAAAGCCTTAATAAAGACTGTTTGGTATGGCAACCACATTCTAATTCCTGCAAATATAATTAACTTTTGGACAATAAAAGACTTGTGGTAGGTCCTATGTTCAACTTTTGTACAGATTCGTATTAGGCCTATATATACTCAAAGTATCTAATCTTTTTACATTACAAAACAGTACACCTATGGGAAAGTAAAACTAGCATTATTTGGAGTCAATGTGAAAATTTGGATGCCATATAGCATGTTGAAGGATAAGTGAGCAATGAAGGAAGTTGGGCAATTCATTGATACATTTATTTATTGGACAATTTGTATAGCGCCGCTTTTGTGAGATATCACCCCAGGGGCGCTTTACAGTTGATGCAGGTATTACAAAAATATAAATATTACAAAAAAACTGAATTTAAGTTGATACATATAAGCTGCATATTTGATATTATTTTATTAATGGAAAATAATAAATTACACCACACAAAGGAAATATAAACATTGAGGGAACAAACCCCTTTAAAAACATGACAGATAAACCCTGAATTGAGCCGATCAGGTTCTGCTTCATCCTGAAATTTATGTTTAATAAATTGCTCCAACAATAGACACATCTCGTACTGAGGAAACTCCAGCTTCAACAAGCCTGAATTTCTTTTGAATCACAAACCATGTTACACAAACCTAGCGTAGCCGCTAAACTAATTGAAAACTGGGATGTTTTTCTTGCCTTGACGCGAGCAGGCGGTATAAAAGGGACACTTTCTTTTGAATCACAAACCATGTTACACAAACCTAGCGTAGCCGCTAAACTAATTGAAAACTGGGATGTTTTTCTTGCCTTGACGCGAGCAGGCGGTATAAAGGGGGCATTTTCTTTTTCATCATAAACCATGTTACACAAACTTAGTGTAGCCGCTCAACATCGCAGAAATAGTTAACTTAAATAAAATTTGAACGTAAAAAAATAAAATCCAGCTAATAAATTTCAATCACAACGCAAACAATGCATGCATATTAGGTAAATACTAATTTGACGGAATTTAACAAAAACTCGGAACAGCTCGGGTATGCTCGGATATGTTGGCCACGCCCCCTGTCGACTAGTCGCTGTGCATATAGCGACTCACAAAATTTTGCAAATGGCGTCGATATATGCGTCGATACATGCGCAAGCCTCTACGCCTGGTGACGGACGGATACACTAAATTTTCATTCATGGCGAATTTTGGTGGACTTTAGGAGTTGCATGCCGGTATGTCAGTATTTATGTTTTGACATTTTGAAATAACATCAGCCGTTTAGTTTTGTTGACAGATTTTACCAGGTACATATTGTATCGACTATACAATAAAATGTTTGACGTGTACCTACCTGTTAACTAAGTGCAACAAGTGAATTCCTTTCAGCGTATACGTACTCGCGAGTGTAGCTGAAATATTTTTTATTGCTTTCTAGTAATCCACAAGAAATCACCATGAGTAAAGTGCGGAAATCGGCCAGATTATCAAATGGCCCCATCAAAGATGAGATGATAATTATAATAAAAAACCGAGAGGATGGCAGACCTGCCGAACCCATAGCCGACTTGAAGACATCTATTATTCAATACATGTGCAATAAATGTAACAAAAAATACACAACAACGTTGGGGCTCAAACGCCACCTGAAGTTTTGTAATGATTCCTCATCTGACATCAGCCTTACGATGCCCGACATCACCGGAAATAATAATATCGACTTGATGGAGAATCACAATGATTTTAGTTCTACGAACTTCAATACAACAGAACCTGCACACAAACAAGTGTATAGTTCGGAATTGAAAATGGCCCCTAAAAATAATAATCCATATGAGTTTGAAGACGAGTTATCTGATGACACCCCTGATGATTATACTATCAACGAGTTGAACCCAGAATTGTGTGTGTGTTGCGGAGAAAGCATTCTTACAGCACACAAGGTATGTTGGTGTTTATTGTTTTATGGCAGTCTCAGATAAGTGTTGAAACATTGCCTAGATTGGTGACTAAAATCGGTATACGGTCAAATATTTGGGTAAAATTCGGTTTATGGGAGTCACTCGAATAACCGAAATTGAACTTGATTTAGACTAATTTAGGGCTGGGGAATCCGAATCTGTAAGAATTAGGTGGGGGTCGGCACTACTAACTGAGTTATATGGTTTTGAAATTTCGTACGCGATACATAGAAACCATTTATTATTTATCAATTATGACATAAGAAAATCAAATTAGTGACGATTTATTAGTCTCACATTTCAGAAGTGCCAAACAAAAAATAAAAAGTGTTGCCATATAATAATAATATTTTTTTACAAAATAGGTTAGGTTTTTAGTTTGGGTTAGAGTAGGCAGAAGAACATGGGAAAAAGGTATTAGAATTAAATCACAAACCAGTCTATACAAACCTAGCGTAGCCCACAAACTACTTGAAAACTGGGATATAACTCTAAAGGGGACGCGAGCAGGCGTTATTAAAGGGGCATTTTTTTGTAACAGGAAATACCATGGAAAAAAGGTATTAGAATTAAATCACAAACCAGTCTATACAAACCTAGCGTAGCCCACAAACTATTTGAAAACTGGGATGTAACTCTAAAGGGGACACGAGCAGGCGTTATTAAAGGGGCAATTTTTTGTAACAGGAAATAACATGGAAAAAAGGTATTAGAATTAAATCACAAACCAGTCTATACAAACCTAGCGTAGCCCACAAACTATTTGAAAACTGGGATGTAACTCTAAAGGGGACGCGAGCAGGCGTTATTAAAGGGGCAATTTTTTGTAACAGGAAATAACATGGAAAAAAGGTATTAGAATCAAATCACAAACCAGTCTATACAAACCTAGCGTAGCCCACAAACTACTTGAAAACTGGGATATAACTTTAAAGGGGACGCGAGTGGGCGTTATTAAAGGGTCATTTTTTTGTTATAGAAAATCACAGTTAGGTTAGGTTATATATATATATATATAAATTTAATATTTACACGATTTTAAATAATAAACTACAAATCTGGCAAATGATATTTAATTTTCTGAATTTTCCATGCATTGATATTATTATTATATGGCAACACTTCTTATTTTTTGGTTGGCACTTCTGAAATGTCAAAATATTAAAAGTCACTAATTTGATTTTCTTATGTCATAATTGATAAATAATAAATGGTTTCTATGTATCGCGTACGAAATTTCAAAACCCTATAACTCAGTTAATAGTGCCGACCCCCACCTAATTCTTACAGATTCGGATTCCCCAGCCCTAAATTAGTCTAAATCAAGTTCAATTTCGGTTATTCGAGTGACTCCCATAAACCGAATTTTTTCCAAATATTTATATATCATAGAATAAAATTCTGCAGCAACACTAAAATGGTTATTTTGCAAGTGCAAATATTCTGTATATATCAGTCAATTTCAGCTGAATTCGGTATGTAGATTTTCACCTAGAAATTTATCTAACCGTCGTACTTTTATTAGGCACAGATTACACTCCGTTTCAACATAATGACTACAGTTAATATTTCAATTATTTATTTACATCAGGAGATGTCCTTGTTCTATCGGTATTACAATGGAAGATGCTCTGAGGAACTAGCGTCATTGATCCCTTCGGCACCGTTGCGTATTCGGGATACACGCCAAACGCACGCCCAACATTTGTACACGGTTGACATTTGTCACATGAGAACGGGTCGCTTCTACGATTCGTTCTTAAGTTCAACAGCTCGTCTGTGGAACGAACTGCCGGCCTCTGTGTTTCCTCCCTCCTACAACATGGGACTCTTCAAGACCCATGTTCACTCCTTCCTCTCCACAAAAAGACCCTCCACACAGCATCCCCAAAGATGACATAGGCCCTGACGGAAAGTATTTTCTTCAGGGCCTCCTGTGTGGAGTTAATATAAAAAAAAAAAAGGAGAGATGGTGAAAGATGCAGTTCGTTCCATTTTAATTCAAAGTTCACAATTTTCCTTATAAAACAATCTTGTGCCGCCATGTTGGATTTTTTCGTTTCAGTCTACGCACAATTATTTAAATAACCCAAACTATAAAACTTGTTTCTACTATCTTGGTACGAGATCACCCTATGGTAGGCAGGAAAACAATTTCTTCTTCTTCGTTTCAGCACAACAGTTTTATTTTTTATTATTTTTTTTTGGTAAACTAATGTTTAAGACAAGATTTTTTATGCATAGCACAAAGGGTAACAATTATTTTATAAGCAATAATTGTTAGCCTGAAACACTCATCCACATTGAAAAATCTCCTGATAAAAGATACATGACGCCAATGGGAAAAAAATGTAATAGGCAGTAATTGTTGAATGAAACACTAGTATATATTGAATTATTTCGCGGATAAGAGATAAGCCGCCATAGCTCAGTGGTCAGAGCTGTCGACCGGCAATCGAAAGGACACGGGTTCATGTCCCGTTGGCGTCATGTATCTTTTATCAGGAGATTTTTCAATGTGGATGAGTGTTTCAGGCTAACAATTATTGCTTATAAAATAATTGTTAGTTTTATTTTTATTCAATACAAACACAAATATTAATGACTATCAGCCGCAGCTGAAGTTTACTGGTAGGTATCAGATTAAGGGTCTAATTTCCCTTAATCATTAGTGGAATTCCACTACCTACCACTTCTGATAGACGACTGTCACAGCCTAATCTCAGATTATGGGTCTCAGTTCCCTTAATCAGGGGGGGTTTAACGAATCTACGCTGTAAAGCGGGCAATTTTTATCAGGTTCAAGCGCAAAAATAAGTTTCATGTAAAATAGCTATAACTTCTGAACTATTGATCAAATTTAAATAAAATTTTCAGTACTTTAACCTTATTCGAAAACTTTTATTATGATCTGGTAACAAATTTTTATATTTTTGGATAAACAATTATTATATTTAAGTTTAAATTTTTGAAAAAACTGCGCTTTTGTCGTATTGTCGACATTTTATGCACGTTTAACATAATATATATATTTTGTAAAATATAAAACAATAAACACTAATATTGTTTGAAAGTATGAAATCGTTGGAAACAATTCCCTTTATGTAAAGGTACATCATATCATTACCGTAGTCCATTTTTATTGGGTGTTTGTTATGAAAAAATATCCCTTTATTATGAAAACAATATGTAGCAAATAAATTTTCAAACACAACAAACAAATAACTTTTCAACACACATTACGAATATATCATACAATAATAGGTATTTTTAAAGTGGAATAGGCAGAAACGAAAATAGAGAATGTCTTGAACGAAACAATATCACTATAACACTGAAGAAATGTAAAGATTAAAAAAAAGAAAAGTTTATCTTATAGCTATTGTATTTCAAGTGCATGTTTTATGAGCACAGTCGGCCACCCGACCCTAATTCCACGAATTGCCGGGTACCTAGTACACGTCTCACGAGAGCTGACACCTAATTTTTACTTCACAGAGTAACCAACATCATACTTTTCTCATAATATTAATTCCACGTATTGCCGGGTACCTAGTACACGTCTCACGAGAGCTGACACCTAATTTTTACTTCACAGAGTAACCAACATCATACTTTTCTCATAATATTAATTCCACGTATTGCCGGGTACCTAGTACACGTCTCACGAGAGCTGACACCTAATTTTTACTTCACAGAGTAACCAACATCATACTTTTCTCATAATATTAATTCCACGAATTGCCGGGTACCTAGTACACGTCTCACGAGAGCTGACACCTAATTTTTACTTCACAGAGTAACCAACATCATACTTTTCTCGTAATATATTGTTACTCCAAGTTTTCAATGCTTTTAGCGTCTTATGCGCTTTACCAAGTGTACAAATACAAAAAACGCTTTTAAGCGTCTCCCGGTATCTACCAACAGTTTGCAAAAGACGCGTTTAAGCTTCTCCCGCAAACTATGTGTTCAGTTGAAACAGTGTATAATTTCCATTATCTGTGCCTAAAAGTGCGACAGCTTGGTAAATTTTTACTGATTTTCATAAAAATTTGGTAGAATTCCGAAATTTCGGTAGATTTTCCATAAATATCGGTGAATCAGTAGATTTTAGCTGAAATCAGTAGATCTACCAAAATTTTAGTAGGAATGGCATCACTTACCTGTACCCTAGTATTTCGCACTTGTACTTAAAAAAAGCATGTTTGAAGAGATGGCGCTGTTGTTCAAAAAAGCTATTGTTATTAAATATGTCACAGGTGACATATATAATATAGGTATCTAAAAACACACCATGCATATTTGAATGCAACATTGTGTCAAAATTTCAAAGCAATCGAAAAGATTTTGAACAAACAAACATTTACATTTTTATTTAGAAGATTATTTTTTTCAGTGTACTATTTTCAAATGCGAACTATGCAACAAGTCCTATAAGCTCAAGAAAACTTTTGAAGAGCACATGAATAAGTATCATTCTTCAGTTGAGGGGGCCATTAAATGTGACTTGTGCGAACTGTCTTGCATTAATAAGAAGGTGTTCCAAGAGCACTTGCAGTCGCATAGCGACGACCCCCTTCGACACTCGTGCGAATACTGCGGAAAGACATTCTCGAGATTGTACAACCTGAGCAGGCACTTGGAGCAAACTGGCTGTGATGGGAGGGAGAAAACTATTCTGCCTTGTGAGGTAACCAAAATTATGTTTATTAGATAAACATTCAAATAAAAGATTCTCAGAGACCTGATTAATTAAGAATATATCTATATTTTTTTTTTAGGTTTGTGGTGTGGAATTCTCACGCAAGGACAATCTGAGAGACCACCTCCGGATGCATATTGGGAAAGGGTTTGCTAAGAAGGTATACCAGTGTGAAATCTGCAGCAAGCAATTCAAGGGGAAAACAATGGTAGTCATCCACATGCGCACCCACACTGGTAATACTTTATCATTATCAGATACCCTCAAATCACCCTGGTGAAAGAGGTAGATCTGAATAGTCATCCTTCCCCTCACCTCTTTCTTCCTTCATCCTCACAATATATCCCAATTGGAAATGCCATAATCCCATGGGCTTCGGGCAGTTGGCTGGTTGCGACTTTTGTGTGGGGTGTTATAAAATACAGCTTGTAGGGTGGGTAATTATTATTTCCAATCCAGCCCGTCACGCAGTAGGTGGGCAGACGCACCACCGTCAAGACCTAGACAAACTTCATCTCATGTGCCCGGGCACACCTGCTAAGTCACCTAACTTAGCAAACCACTTGGGGGTGACCTATGGCAGATGTGATTGTTAACCAATAAATGTTTCCCGGGGCTCTGTACTCTACTCCAATCTTCCAAATAATTATGAAATTCGCCCATTTAAATAAAATTAATTTGTAAAGTCACCTTCTCTCCATAATTTGAAATGATGTCCTAGAACACCCTTGAAAAGTGAGACCCAGAAACATCTGAAAAAATAAAGAATAGTAATTTCAGAGTTTTTGGTTACCCCTGTTAGCAATGAGACGGTTAATCCCTCCTCTTTACTAACACAAGTTTGTTTGATGTTTCTGAAGTATACTGCAGGCATATCTTTTTTTGTTTTTTAAGGCTATTGCTTTTTTCAACTCCGGTTTCAGGGGAAACTCCATTTAAGTGCAAGATTTGTCCGAAAGCCTTCAAATCCAAAGGGGCCCTCAACAAACACGAGCTCTGCCACACCGGCGAGAAGCCCTTCAAATGTGATCAGGTAACTAAAAATCTTATTCGTATGTTAATTTTATGTTATCAATACTATTAACCTAAAACTCTTTACTAACCATTCCCTTTATTGTCTGCTTTCATCTTCTGGAATAGTTTTTACAAGGAATTGAAATAGGTAAGACCATCACGTATAATCTTTTTACTATCCATAGCCACGCTGTAGGAATATATTTTGTGGAAAAAGAAACACATTAATGGAATTTTTTTCCCGTTTTGCCCTCGAATTTTAATTTTGCAACAGTTACAACTTCAAACAATCGTCTCCATTAACTGCCGATTCTCAGCCCGTCGGTGTTTGATCAGCCTTCAAGCGTAACAGCATGATGGTTGTGCTTACACTAAGTCCTATACATATTTCCTTTGCCAAGGAGTGTGAAATGAAGCCTTTATTGGTTAATAATAAGAGGTTTTAAGAATTAATGGAATTTTTTTATGTGAGTTTATTTAGGAAACAAACAGTTTATGGTTACAGGTTAGGAAGAAAGTAGATATTGTAAAAGTAAAAGTTATTGGTAAAAAATGAATGAAAAGAATAGGAACAATAAAAAATAATCATTTTGATTTATGTACATTGTAAGGTTAAGTAGTTTTTAAGGTACAGAGGAGAAAAAAAAGTTTTTATTTTTATTAAAGAAATAAAGCAATTACGTATAAAATCATATTTACATTATTTGGGTTTTTCATATTGAGTGATTTGAAACTACTCTTCCATAGAAGTGTTTTGAAGAGGAGTGCACAGTACAATATTGTAGTTATTTATAAGTAATTAATAATATGATAATATTATATGCTGCAGTAGGTACATTACAGTGAGAAAGTAAAAAATAGTTACATTATATGTTTGGTAGATGTGATCTAAGTGTAAGTAGTTAGAGTAGATATACTTGATACAGAAAATAGTAATTACTTTATACAGAAAATGGGTTATTTTTAAGAGTAATTCATGTGGAATTTTTTTTTTTTTTTTTTCGATAAGTTTGTCTCTAAAATATTTTTTCAATGTTTTCATGTTAAATCAATATACAGGGTGTATCGGCACTAACCCGACAAACTTTAACCAGCTATTCCTTAGCACATTTGGAGTAAAAAATGTTATGGGCACTTTGCTGTCCGGTAGCATTTTTTTTTCAATTAAAAATAAAAAAAAATTAAAATTTCCACACTACATCACTGTCATTGGCATTGCTTTTCGTGTTCAACAGCTGTTATAAGCAAGTATGTCGAAAAGCGTCTTCGCTCTTTCGCACACACTAAATAATAATAGTTAAAAATGAGACTAATGGTGCTGTGCCATTTCGTTGTGATTGTAAAAGTGCGCCAATATAGGTACACACGTGCATTATTCAACGGAATTCGAATAAAATATTGCCAGATGGGTTTTCAAACTTTGACAAAGGATAAAACATTGGTGACATGTGGTGAAAATATGAATAATAAATTTTTTATTAAAAAAAAACGTTACCGGACAGCAAAGTGCACATAAGATTTTTTACTCCAAATATGCTAAGGAATAGCTGGTTAAAGTTTGTCAGGTACGTGCCGATACACCCTGTATAATACACACAGAATAATACATGAATGAATAATAATTATGGAATGCACCTAGGTCAAGTCATTTTTCCTCACTGTGTATTTGGGATAACTTAAATTAAACTGATTTTTTTCAATAAGAATTACATTTTTGGGCCCTGATTTCTTTCTCCGGGATGTTTTATGGGGGGTAAGACAACACAAGGGTTATCGCCTTTTCCCTAAACACAATCAACATATTATATATCTGTAATAAACCAACCGCCTTCTGTAAGTTTTAATATTATGTATATACATAAATAAATAATACTCAATGAAAGTGACTAAAATCCTAGTGCGAGCGCAGCTTCGGTGCCAAGGAGACCCTGAAGCGCCACACCATGGTGCACATGGACGAGAAGCCGTACACTTGCCTTGACTGCGGCAAGTCCTTCATACAGATCACACAGATGAAGGCGCATATGTTCCACCACACCGGGGAGTTCGGCTTCAAGTGCAAATACTGCGATCAGAGCTTCAACAGGAAACTCAAGTGCGTTAAGTCATCCTTGTTTTCCTTACAAATCTAATATACAGGGGTGTAACACCAGGTACCTGAAGGATTTTTTCAGCAATTCTTGAGCATATTTGGAATAAAAAATGTAGATGACATTTTGCTGTCTGATGATAATTTTTTCAATTAAATACAAAAAATAAATTTCTATCACACATCGCCACTGATCACACTGCTACATGTGCGATGCATTCTCTCTCCTCTGATAACTGGCTGCTGGAACCAAACGGAGTGAGTATCATGTGACCCGCTAGGCTTTACCCAACTCAGTTGCGACATGCGATGAAATTTTTTTTTGTTGTTATTTTTAATTGAAAAAGAATGTCAACAGGCATCAAAATGACATATACATTTTTACTCCCAATAAGCTCAGGAATCGCTGGTTAAAATCCCTTGGGTAGATGCTGTTACACCCTGTACACAACCTAAAAGAATTTCAAGCATTCACGGAAGAAAATGTCCAAACCATCTAAGCGTCTCTTTCTTGGTCTTGTTTATTACGTGTACATCATAGTGTTGCATTCTTTCTGGGACTCCACATTTGTAACACGACCGTAAATGATTTTACCACGTACACGCCTCAGGGATCTGATTTCTACAGAATTTATAATTTTTGTGTTCTCTGTGTTTTGTCTAGGCTACCTTGCGTCTATGCAATACAAAACACTTTTGTTGTATACAATCGTATTATTTTATTCACTTTGTACATGAACACATTACAATCTCGGTAGAGTTTTAGAGTTGATACAAACTGATGTTCAGCCTACTTTCATCCTTCCTCTGCCAGATCCACGCCTCACTTACATACATCCGTGTTGGTATCAGCATACCATTATGGACTATTAGGACAGGGTGCCTGGGTAGTTTTATGCAAAATATGGTTTCTTATTAATTTCAGATTGATCACACATGAGAAGTATGTTCATGAGGGGGCCGCCAAGTTGGAGTGCTCAGTGAAGGGCTGCGAGAAATCCTTCATGAAGAAAGATGACTTGAACCGGCACATGGTTACACACTCTGATGATAAACGTAATCCATAATATTGAAAAATACTTTATTAAATATTTTTATTTCATACAATAACTTTATGTATAATTTTTTATTCATTTGATAATGTAATGAGGAGCCGCATACACAAAAGTATCGCCATCATCGATCACCATTACTACTGCAAATCACATTTATTTACGGTGGTGCCCCGAATTTGTGTCTACCTACACAACAAACGCATAAGTTTCATTGACTGCGCTGTTGACTTTGATAGTCAACATTTGATCGGCGACAGTCTGCAAGCTTCCATGCCATCTCTACTTTTGTGTCTATTATCTATGGACAGGGCCATGCTAATTTATTAAATGCACTGTTATTTTTCTTGTACCTAGAAATTAATTAGATTAATAAAAAATTGTCCTTAGCCTTCACATGCACTAAGTGCAGTAAGGCGTTCAGGACGCGCGCCTTGCTAGCGACGCACTCGGTCACGCATCGGCGGGAGGCGGCGCGCTCCTGCCCGTTGTGTGTTCGCGCCTTCATCCGCTTCGACTGCCTCCTGCGACACCTACGCTCCCGCCACAAGGAAAAGTACCAGGAGGCGCTGGCAGAGGCTAGGAAAGTCAAGGTATATCGTATTTAAATATTACTTTTAGTGAGATATATTTAGTAACGCCCTGGCCATGCTGAATATCATAATGACATTTTATTTAATACAGGCTTTTCCAATAAGAGGTGTTATTTTGATATTCAATCGTAAAAGATCAATGGTTTCGTTGCTTGTGTGGCACGTAGCGCCGTCTTGTTGAAATTAAATGTTGTCCAGATCAATACCATCCAATTCCGGCCATAAAAAATCATTCATCATCTCTCGATAGCGCAATCCATTCACCGTAACTGTTGCTCCAGCCTCATTTTCGAAAAATTAAGGTCCAATCACTCCACCGGATCTTAAACCGCACCAAACAGTCACAAGTTGAGGATAGAGAGGCTTTTCAACAATAACTCTTGGGTTTTCCGAGCCCCAGATGTGACAATTTTGCTTGTTGACGAGTCACCGAGGTGGAAATGGGCCTCATCACTCAAGATGATTTGCATTTGATTCACTCAAAATTTTAATAATTACAATGCGTTGTTGAAGCGTGTATCGTTCCATTTTTATTAATGGCGTAGTTTCTACTTGTTAAATGTCAAAAGATGACAGCTTCAAAAGTAACATCTACCGAAATAGCGGGCTATTCAAAATAACACCTCTTATTGGAAAACCCTGTATTAGCACTCCAGTACACCCAAATGTCATGAGCCGCCACTGCATAAAATTAAATCCTAATATACAAAAATTCAGCCTGCTTCTGTTTGTGGTTGCAAAAGTCAAAAAGTAGTCCACCGATATTGCTGAAAAGGTTTGGTCCTATTAGTGCCAGGAGTGTTTAGAGAGTGGTGTGAATGGAAGAAGTCGAGGATGTCCGAGGAACACAACACAATATCTCTGCACCGGAATGAGATACGGAGTGGAATTAAAGTCCATGTAATGTAGTTTTTTAACAGTAACATTGTGGTATACAGTAGAGAATGGTGAAAGAAGTCAGAGACGCCCGAGAAGCATTGCTATATCCACAAGTAATAAAACTTATAATTGGATAACTTGTATAGCGCCGTTTTTGTGATAAACCTCAAGGGCGCCGTAAATATTAAAGCATTACTATTCTAACCACTCGACTGATTAGTATATTAAAAAATATATATTATTTTAATTTCCCAGCTTTTGGTTTGGGATTTAGTCGCGTCCATTTCAAAAATCATGGATCCGAAAATTAATACGAAAGCTTATAAATTTAAATAAGTTTATAATGTAATCCGAATCCAAAGTTTATTATAATTTAATCCAAACTTCACAAGATTATAATATTTTTCTTCTTTTCCTTTAGCTCGATGCAATGAAGTCTAAACTGAAGAAAGTTGGTGCTGCTGAAGCCAGTGCGTGCACTTCAGCTTCTGTAACGGCCAACGCGAACAAGTCTGGTGAAATAACTGAAGACATATTGATGCAGGTCACTGATGCTACGGAGAGCATTCAAGTAAGTACCGTGCTTTTCTGCACTAATTATTTTAATTTGATTTATTACTCGCTATTTCAATTTGCCTGCTAAAAATACAGAGTGGCCTGCAATGTGCTGGCTGACACTATTTTCTTAAAAACTTACTTGTTTTTTAAATTGTACCATCTTGCTAGATAATGGTTTTATATATTTTTGAAAATACTATGTAGTTTCCCCGGGATAGCTAGGTAGCTAGCTATCTTGGAAAGTAGGTAACTTTTATTCTGAGAAATGTATTTTTTTCTAAAAAAATATAATGTATTTAACGAAAAAAAACTAAAATATTCTTTATTTTTATAATACAGCATAATAAGTGTTCTTCACATTAAATAAATACTGTATGTACTTGATATGACTTTTGAAAATGAAACATTATGACATTTGGCACCAAATTTGTGACATGTTTTTTCACAGATAAAAAAAAATAAATTTGCAAGTGACGAAATGACAAGCTATAATAATATTAAATTACATTATTTCCTTTCCAAGCAAATAAAATTTACTTTAGTATGCCAGGACTGGCCAGGCATTTTTTAAGTTTCAAAATATTGTAAAATCGAGTGCAGTGAGTTCCTTACAAATTCGCTATGGATTCACTGGCATGCTAAGGGTCTCAAGGGTTGAAGAATACAATATACTATGTATCTCTTTGGACAAAATTCGATTGAAGCTAGTTATATACATAATTGACTAAGTTTAGCGATGTCCTGTTTTGGACTCGATCCTGTCTAGATGGTAGCCATGTTTGATAGTATCTTTTCATTCTGCC
Source organism: Hesperophylax magnus (assembly GCA_026573805.1). Classification (NCBI taxonomy): domain Eukaryota; kingdom Metazoa; phylum Arthropoda; class Insecta; order Trichoptera; family Limnephilidae; genus Hesperophylax; species Hesperophylax magnus. The sequence continues at coordinate 2,943,807 of JAIUSX010000091.1, read as the reverse complement.
AGAGTGCATGAGCGTTGCGACTTTTGCAAGCAGTCCATTCAGAGTAATCAACATTAAGCCAAGTCTACTGTTCACAGAACTACTTGTTTGGTTGGTACGTACAATATTAAATTTCTTTCACAGATTGGCACACTAAAATCTAAGCTAAAAAGCCAGAGCTGTAAGATAGCTGTAAAAGATATTTCCTCAATGATTTCCTGTGATGACAGCTCCATGGACCGCTCTCTCGACACACTGCAGAAGATTGCTGAGTCTTCTGAGGAAGTTGAGGTGAGTTTCTTTGGCGACTGGATAAAATAGAACATGATAAAACAATAGGTTTGGTTGTTATCACTTTTCTTCAATGTTCTATTTTGTCATGAAACCAGTTTTTATTTAACCCCCGGTATGTACTCAATTCGAATTCGGGATTTTTTTTAACCATTAACTCTAGACGTGGTTTATCTTGGAGTTGATTTGTGGAGTCTGCGCCGATAACATTCTGTGTTCTGCTGTAAGATTGAATTATTACGAAAAATTCAAATTAATTTGTTTACTTCAGAAATCAATAATTTTTTTTTTATTTCTTGTGTTTCGTCTAACAAATTTAATTTTACTGTATCCACGAGTGACCATATTGTGCCGATTTCGTGTATTTTTTAACGTTTTATGTGTTACAAAACTGAGTTGTTGACTTTACTATATACTTTATTAATTTTAATATATTTTGTTATATATATTAGTTATAAATATATGTATTACTAAAGTGCGTGTTATTTTCGTGTTTTTTATACTATTTAAAAAATTATTAGGAATTGTTCACAAAAAGTTTTTAGTTTTTTAATTCATTCGATTTTTCGGATAAAAAATGGCCCATAGTTTGGAAGATGACAAAATTGAAAATATATTGAACGTTTTGGATTCTGATTATGAAATGTCCGAGGATGAATTTGAACCTTCGGAACTTTCAGATACAGAAACTCAAGCGAATGAGTCTGTAAGTGAAGAAGTGCTACACTCCTGGGTGTCTGGACCTCATATTTCAATAGTACACGAATTTGATGATTTTCAATCCGGCGTTTCTGTACAATTTAACAAAAATTCAACAGAAAGTGTTTTTTTTAACATTTTTTGAATCGCTCGATTATGAATGAAATTGTTCGAGAAACAAACGACTACCATACTTTTCTTCTCATTTCAAAGGAATTTGGTGCGAAGTCACGAATTCATAAGTGGAAGGACACAAATATTGAAGAAATGTATCTATTTTTGCTTATGACAAGAAACAAACACTTGACTATTGAAGAGTATTGGAGTGCAAATATATTTCTAAATTCCCCTATTTTTGGCCAGATCATGAGTAGAGACCGATATCAATTGTTGTTGCAAAATTTACATTTCTGTGACTCAAATTCGCTTCCTATAGATCTCCTTTATAAAATAAGGTTAATTTTAAATCACACCCGAACACTATTTCAGGAGTCTGTGATACCTTATGAAGACCTATAGATGAAAGTATCATTGTTTTCAAGGGTAGGCTTATTTTTAAGCAATATATTCCATCAAAACGACATCGCTTTGGAATGTTTGTTTTGTGTGATGTGAAAACTGGATACATTCTAGATTTCATAATTTACTGCGGAGAAGGCACGGAAATTACAGATGAACAAAACTTGGGAATAACCGGCGCTGTTGTTACTACACTCCTAACTGATTATTTTGGCAAAGGGCACAATTTGTGGTGTGACAATTGGTACTCAAGTCCAAAGTTATTCAATTTTTTGCATTCGAAAAAAACTAATGCCTGTGGGACGGTAAAAAAGAACCGAAAGGAAATGCCAAAATTTATTAAACTGAAAAAAAGGTGAATTTGAGTCAAAAAGCCGTGGTCCCCTTTTAGCATTAAAATGGTGTGATAAAAGGGATGTACATTGGGTTGCCATATTAATAGGGACAGTTCCAATATTTCCAGATTTTTATGTTTACGTTGTCTCTACTTCTAAATAACTTGGATATGATTGCCATTCCTTCGTTATTTTTGTTGTTGGTATCACCACTGACACTTTTAAGAAGTGGGAACACTCGCAAAGTGCCACATCCTTCGAAAATTTAAGGTTTTTTGCACGTGGCCAGCATTTTTGTGAAAATGCGTGATTGAAGTTCTGGTAAATAAATATACATTTTAATTATATTTACGAGTTTTAACAGTTTAGCTATACAAAAATGTAAGTAATTATTAATTATCTATTAATTTCTGTAATTTTTTTTTTCATATCTTATTTCAGTGTATAGTTTTTCCATATTGAGTCCAATGTTCTGTTTTTTCAGTATTGCTAGGTCTTCAGACACATCCCCAAGAAAATTTTCGGAAGTGAAGACACTATTGTTAAACATTCAACATTCCCAAAGGGATATAGCAGCCATTACAGGTACTTTAAAGTTTGTGGTTAACAGGATAAATTAGAAAATCAATCAAAACCTGCCCCTTGAATTGGATCACATTGGGAAATGTGGTAGAAAACGAATCACTACACCTCTTACTGGCCGCAAAATCAAAGACGGCTGTCTCCAAAACCGCAAAAAGAGTGTGGTTTGTCTGACTTTGATGATCAACGAAGAAGATATCGAAGTCTCCCAAAGGAAAGTCCAGAGGATATTGGCTGAGGAGAACCTCATTGGTCATCGGCCAGCTACAAAACCTCGCCTCACACTAGATATGAGGAAAAAACCACTGGACTGGGCCAACGCGCACCAAAACGTGACTATAGAGAACTGGAATATGGTAATTAACATATTTGTGGTTTTCAAGCTTTCAAAAAATCCCATTAGTTAGATTATGGCCCTTTTTTAAGGTGTGCTTCTCTGACGAGTCCATATTTCAAATTTTGTTGGATTAATCATTGTTCGTCCGACGACGCCCAGGAGAGAAATTTCATCCGGACTGCCTTGTAGAGACTATCAAACACCCTACCAGTATCATGATGTGGTCAGTCATCTCTTCCAAAGGGATGGGGCGCCTCCACATCGTGCAAGGGACTATGAGGCAGCATCAGTACAGACAAATACTGGATAAACGATTACTGCCTCAAGTCGGAGAATTGTTCCCTGGTTGCCAGGAATACGTTTTTATGCACAACTCCGCACCCTGCCATAAAGCCAGGACTGTTACTGCATTCCTGGCTGAAAAAAATGTGCAGGTTTTACCTTGGCGGGGACTTCCCCTAACATGAACCCTATTAAAAACCTGTAGGAGCTCACCAAGAGGGAGATTGCCAAGGAGGTGATCACAACGAAGCAGCAGCTCATCGAAACCCTCATCCTGTTGTGACATCGTTCATCTGACCTAAAGATTACTGCAAAATTGTGCATTGAGAGTATACCACGGCGTGTACAAGCTGTTATTGCAGCTAAAGGTGAAATTACGAAATATTAACTTTTTGTTCGATAATGTTTAAAAATAATAAAATAATCGCAGATTAAGGACAAATACGGTGTTTTGATTTTTCAAAATTCAATGTCCTTGTTAATAAATAATAATAACCGCACCTAAAATCATAAACATCTGTGTTTTATGAACACAAAGTGTGAAAAACACATTTTCCATAGGTGTCCCTATATGGCAACCCACTGTACATATGCTAACTACCTTGCACGATAACTCATTTAAGGAAACCAGTAAAATAAATCACCAAACTAAACAACCCATTCGCAAGCCCGCCTGTGTCATTGATTACAATAAACATGTAATCAATATGACATGTCATATTGCTGCGACCCATGCATATGGGCTTCTTACATGACCAACAGGCAAAAGTTTTTGAGTTGATATTGTTATACCAATCAATTTTCTTGTTTCTTGTCACAGCAAGTTTGTTATGTACTGCTTCTGGTCGAGGTGGTGGAGGTTTGTCTTGACCAACTCTGTGTTTTAATTGAGATAAAAGGAGTTCCCCAGTCAGCGGTTTCATGAAAAGGGACCTTTCCATAGGTTCCGTATTTTCGCACAACTGATAGAGTACATATGTGTTTATTCCACATAAAATTACATATGACTAAAAGCCTGTAAGTTTCTATGAGAGAATCACACTAATACTGACAACCTGCTTCAGAGACAGCGAGTAAATACTTACGTTATTACTGACCACCCTCCTACCAGACAGGTCGCTTTGCATACGCCGAACACTGCAACCGTGCCGATGACGCAATGCACACTGATCGGTAGAGCAAGAGATGCTAGGAAGGTACTTGGATGGATGGAATGGTAGGACAGAAGGAGAGGGAAATATAGGATTAAATGTATGTGTGCCGTCTAACAGCAGTAGAAGTAGAGATGGGTCAATTGATCGTTTTACACAACTCGGGTCTCGCGTGACCCACTAGCGTCGTGAGCAGGTCGTGAAAACCAGCTCTTTCACTTTCGTTTGACTTAGGTAGTTAGTGAGTACTGTATGTGTTGTTACAAATGTGACATTGTGTAGACAGGGCGTCTCAAGTCTCATTAAATCGTAATGCAGAAATAGAGATGGTTCATTTGAAACTGAAATTAATTGTCACTGCCAATTGCAACTTTTTTTCAGTTGCCGTAGTTATAGTTACAGTTATTTAGTTAAAGTATCAGAAGAGAAGACATGAATATATGTAGTAGTTATAAATATAAAAGAATACAATAGAACGGTTAATGAGAAACAACACTATTATTATTATTATTAACGTTTTTCCCCGAGTAAATAAATAGATTAATTTTAAGAGAGTAATTACACTAATAACAACTGCCCTAGACTCCTAGTGACTTATTTTAAATTCCACAATACCTGGAATAGAATGGTGCAGACGGCAGACACCAAAATAAACACCATGAAGCAGTAGCTAGGTATAGAGGACACATCAATTTAATATTATGTTTGTTTTTTTCCAAGTAAAACATTTTAAATTTACCTACATTCTCGAGCAAATAACAAATAATTTTAAATTGATTGTTGCCAAACATATCATAGTAAACTAATATTAGAAATTCCAAATAGATAATGCATCAATATTTACCAACCTTTAACATTTCGTAAACTCATTGCAAAATCAACAAAAAATACAATAACAGAAAGCTGCAAACATTTCCACTATTCAAAAATAAAATTTTCAGTCTTAATTTATTTTATAGTTAAATTATTTCAATTGTTAAAATAATATAAACATTTCCTTAAACATGTAAGTACGTAGATTTTTTGCAATGTTATTTTAAAGTAAGAATGAACTTATTTTAATTATTGTATTACGATTTAAAAACGTCGATCGCCTTGCTACACCGGCACCAGGCATCTGGGTCGCAAGAATAGATCACGAGAGTAGGTCGCAAAAGTAGGTCTTGAGACCCGGGTGCTATTTATGTGCACTCGCCTCGCCGCTCTGGCGCCTGGCAACCGGGTCGTGAAAGTAGGTCATGAGAGTGGGTCGTGAGACCCGGGTGTTTGCAACCTATGCGCGTTCGCCTCGCCACTCCGGCAACTGGATCGTGAGAGTAGATAGTAAGAGTGGCCGCGAGATTAAAGTTGCGATAGTAGGTCGCGAGACCCGGGTGCTGACTAAAAAATAACCCGCTCAATTCACAATCGACCCAGGACTAGAAGCATAGATATACCACTCACATAGGCAGTAGTTTAGTTTTACAAAGACAAATGAAACACGTTCCTCTATTAAAATCATATACAATACGTATAATGTTGGTGATATCTAGACTTACGACCTGTACACGGATTATGTCAAGCCTCGCTAAGCTCTTCATTCCAACCAAGCCTAGCTAGACACACATTTCTTTTTCCATGAATGTGATCATTGACCGTTGCTTGATTGCGTCGATTCCGATTGACCGATATGTCAGATTCAACTCTCTGGTCATCATGATGATTGTACGTCTTGTTAATATTGAAAATTGTTTATTAATAAACCAATGTAATTGTTTCCAGGTGGAAATAGTTGATATTCCCCTATCAGAAGAGTATTTGGCATCCAGTGTCCAGGAGTTATTGGACCTGCTGATCGACAAAGAAAACTTTGAAACATTCAACTGGTCCAACCAAACAGTTGATGAAGTAAGTAAACATTTACACAATATGGACCTTACTAATAAATGTGTTTTAAATTTTACACAACTGATAAACCACCATGTATGGTAAATGGTTGTTTATCAGTTGTGTAAAATTTTTATAAAAATATGTTTATTATTAAGGGGATATGTATATTTCTCTTACTCACTTAATTTAAAACATCACGCATAATTACTATGTAATTACCAGTAATACAAACATTTTCATAGCATGTCCATCATGGAAAAAAGAAACAAGGGATATGTAAGCGCGGGCACCAAAGTGTTGCCAAAATCGTTTACCCATACTTCTACAAATTCCATCTACACACAGCGGCACCCTGTCTTTGTTTCTACCTACAAGCCAAAGTAAAACTTTCATTGGCTCTGTCGCTTTGATAGTCTATGCAGTTTTGTCATACCTCGGTAACAGTCGGCAAACTTCCATGCCATATCTCCCTTTCTTTCTATTATTTATGTAAGTCATTCGGCAAGTTGTATTTTATTTGTATGTTTGTTTAGATTCTGGAGGGTTTGATAACCAAATGTGGTCATGTCCCGGCCGCCGCTGAGATTAAAGACCGCCCCCAGAGGCTCCGGGAGAACACCAAGCTTCTGTTGACCGTGGTCATTGACGACAGCGCCATGAAACTCCTCTTCGAGACACAAACCGTGGACGAGGTCATCCTCAATGTGCTGAGACTGGGAAGAACCACTTAATTTCATTCTCTTTCTTGTCGTCCTTTTCTTTTGCCTCGCAACATTTCCTAAATTGGGGATGCCATAGTGCCACTTGTGCCGGGCAGTTGGAACTCTTGTGCGGTTCTCATATAATCATTTGATAATCATAGGAAGGAAGCCTTTACCAGCAAAAAATCACTGCTTACTTCAGTACATGATGCTTGAATTAACCCTACAAAAATGAATCAAGTGTCAAATTTCAGGGATTTTATTGTTTTCAAATAATATTATGATTTTACTATCCAAATAATATTATGATTTTACGCAAATAATATTATGATTTTACTATCCAAATAATATTATGTTTAATGTTGACAATATTATCTGATAAGGGCATATAATATGTTTTGTATTATTACGTAATACAAAACATATAAAATGTCAAATTATGAGGTTTCATCGAATAAAGAATCCAATATTTTTTGATTATTCCATTAACAATATGTTGTTAGTATCCGTCTCGGAAATTAATGACTTAGGTATTTGGTTTGACACGAAACTTAACTTTATCAAGCATATTGAAATAATAACCAATAAAGCTTTGAAAATGTTGGGATTTATTTTAAGGGTATCTAGTGATTTCAATAATGTCAATACTGTAAAAACATTATACATGTCACTAGTAAGGAGTCATGTAGAATACAATTCCACGGTTTGGTCCCCAAATTATGAGGTTCATTCACATGCGATTGAAAGAATCCAAAATAAATTTTTAAGATATGTAAATTTTAAAATGGGCATTCCTAGAGAAAACCTAAATTACGATAACGTACTTTGTTCATTAAATTTAATAAAATTATCTGATCGTAGAATTATTTCCGATTTAACCTGTTTGTAGAAAAACATTAATTCAATGTTTGATACCCCTGATTTATTATATGTAATCTCTTTTCAACAAGACAGTACCTACCATATTATTGTAGCAATTCTATATCAACGTCCCAATATCACACTCCTATGCGACGGATTCAACAGCTAGGAAACAAATACTCCGATGTTGTTGATATGAATCCTATAATTTCTATAAGTACCCGCTATATCCGATTTTTTGACAAAATGATCTGAGTATGACATCTTGTTCACATTTTTGCGACCAACAAGAGTAGCCTAAAATTGAGTTTTAAAACCCTCCTTATCGCGACCAAAAACCATGTTAAAACTGCGAGTGAGAAACCAAATCCGCCATATCATACAGAAAGTTACTATCAAAACCCGCTATATCGGATTCAACGAATCATAAGCAGTTATTTTGCCAAAATACAATATGGCCGCCGCTCTAACGCCACGCTCGTGTGTCAAAATGATCTACGTGTGAGTTTCTAAACCCGCCATGTCGGCTCAGTTGACTTTCAAAATCACGAAGTGAGTATCAAAATCCGCTATATCCATTTTATTTATCGAAATTACTTAATTATTGCTAGACATATCGTCGCCGTAGATGCCAAGAGAGTCAAGCCACAAAACCAGAAAGCTGAGAAAACGGCCCTCAAAGATTTTTGGCTACAAAAAAATCACATTTTTTTGTCATAACTTTTTTGTTTTTAAAGATAGAAGAGTGTAATTTTAGACATAGATATTTTGTGATGTTATCTTTTTATTAGTTAGATTGAATAAATGTAAAAAACAGTATTATAAAAGTTATTTGGGTTATATCTCTTGACCACTGAATATTGAAATAAACAGATGGTACATTTGTGTGGTAGTCAAAAGAGTTAAGCCTCTTACGCCTGTTGACTACTGAGAATTTGCGGACAAATTACTAACTTTTTTTGGACTATACTCTAAACTCTAAAGGAAAGTCTATTAACTATCTAACCACCGCGCTGTTTCTCTAAGGGTTGAGCAGAGAGGATGGACCGCCAAACAGAGCTTGGCACTGCTTGCTTCATTCACATTCATACATAACCCTTCAGTTATTCTGACTCATGGCACGGCCCGACAATAGTATCTGGTTCACTTAATCGCGCCAAGTTTTTCTCAGGAGTCCTCCTACATGTCATTGTTCATCCACTCTACATGCTTCGTTATTCCGATCACACGCTCAAACCATCCTTTTCTTAATTTTTCTCATCACGCTTACATTATTTGCAAATTACCACATTTTTCACACAATAAAAACATGGTTTTACCACACATACACCTCAGAGATCTTATTTGTCCAAAATTCATTCAGACAAGATTTGAGATTTTCACGACCAAAAGTATTAGCGATTGATTTTTGGGGTATTATGCCGTGTTGTGCTACGACCTTCTTCAATGTGTCGAACAGCGTTAGTGTCCATTATTAGAAGAAGGTAGCGCAATACGGCATAAAACCCAAAATAAATCAGGCTAATCTATCATTCTACGCTCATAGTATACTTCCTCTGCCAGTTCTATGCCTCATTGCCATACACATTAAGATTGGTATCAGCATTCCATTTTTTGCATTTTAAGTCTGTGAATGTACTACTGTATCATCCCTTAAAATTTGGTCCATAGTCAAGCAATCTATCGTATGGTTACTATGTTTATACCTGTTGAAATAAAGTTGGCTGAGGTACATAAAAAAAATTAATACAAAGTTAGATTCTGAAGAAAATATTTATTACAAAAATGTTATAATAATTTTTAAATTCCATCTTCTCCGTCACTCTCCGAGCCATCATTCTCCCGAGATGGACCGTCCTCAGGCTGCAAATTTTTATAAAAATCATGATAGGTGGACGGAATGCTGCCTTTATCACACAATTTGAGTAGGTCCTTTAATTTGTCTTGGCCTATTTTTGGCTTTGAAAAATACAGTCTTTCTACTTCTACGCTTGCACAGGATAACGTTCGAAGCCGTCTTCGCTGAATGTTAAGGGTATCAAAGTCATTTCGGCTCAATTGATACTTATAAAAAACAGTAGTGGGTTCACCTTTTCGGTATTGAAACCACTTTACTTTGAGCCACTTTAATTTGTCTCCATTTTCTGATATATTTTTGTTTGTCATAACTTTATTGCTGTATTTTTTATAGTTAAGGAAGTCAGCATAATCCATTTCCACAACCTTGTGGTATGGTTTAGAAGTTTTTGCAGTACGGGCAACAACGTACCATCCATCTGGTGTGAACACGTCTATTTTTCTTCCTCGGGCCTCTATTGTGGAGTGCACAGAATCGCACTCCATCTCTGAGTGCCCTGATTCCATAAATTTTTGATTGATGACGTCAATCGGCAGCTGTTCCACTGCACGTAGGAACATAGCGGATACTACTGAGTTCCGATTTTGACCAGAAGCCGTGTCCGAGTACAGCGTCACTACTTTTTTGGGGCCTAATGACACCAAGAGGTTCCACAGACACGTAGCGATCTCCGAAGCACCCTTTGTGCCCACACCTTCGTGCCACATGTAATTCGTTGCTTGTCTGGAAGCCAGCTCATACACCGTGAAGTTATACGTTTTTAATTTTTTTGTATAATATAACTGTCCCACTTGTAAGCTCGGAGTCAATAATATTTTTTCCAGATCCATAGTGAAGCAACTGATGCTAGGATCATTCATAGCTTGGGCTTTGTCAATTTGTTTGTGTTCCCTTGCTTCTGTTTTTCTTGTTAAATGAAGATTAAATTGATCTTCGTCTCTTGACTTCTCTTCGTCAGACTTATTTTTGTACTGCGTACAAAAATCACACTGATCCTTTTTTGGTGTGTGAAATCCATAATTGAATTCTGTCACAAATATTTGTTTGTAGAAGCCGAGCTTTTCTGGTACCACGTTACGTTCTTTACAATACTCAACATAGTCTAAGTAAATTCTTGTCTCGCTCAAACCAGATGGCAAGTATTTTCTTTTACTGCTGCTCCGACAGTAATGCGAGGCAACTACGGGCAATGACTTGATGTGGTCCCTGATTATATTCCTAACTTCCTCGGATTTTTTGTTTGGCGGTTCCTTGCGACCTCTCTGATCTATTTCAGTGACACCTGAAGGAGTCAACTTTTTCATTGCACTTTCAACTTTTGTTCCCGAGATGACAAAGGTGGCCAAAAAAAATTTTTTGCACACTTGGACTCTCTCTCCATTTAACATTACCGTATATTCGAATGTATGTTGTCGTTTGATGGTGTCTCCACTACGGTATCGTCGTTTTACTGGAATACAATTTACATTGCCACCAATGAAGGCCCATCTCGCTCTGTCGGAATCCAGACTCAGATAGTCAGCCAACATTTGCTCCTGTTGAGATTTTCCTATTTTGGATGCGCAATTATAATGGCATTTACAGCTAACATCTCTAATTGTCCTTGCTTGAACTGTCTTTCCGGATCTGCTTTGGTATTCTTTACCTGCCATTCTCAATATCTTTTGGGAATTCCGTTTCCATTGGTTTGGGGTTCTCTTGCGTTTCCTACTTAAATCATCTGTCTGTTGGTTGCTTTCCAATATTTCAGAAATGGATGTTCCTGAGGCATTAACGTGGTGTTGATTTGAATGTTCTTGCCTGTTATTGTCTTCATTTTCGGAAAGGTTCACGTTCAAGTCTGTAAAACCGAACAAAGTGGTTTATTTCTTTGAAACACTGAAATAATTATTGAATTTTACAAGCAAATGATTCGCTGATAATCACAGGTTTTACAAGCCAACATAACAACTAGTATGCAGTAGTATTGTTAACAAATAAAAATACTGACCTCCCACATGCGTGCTTGGAGCGAAGCTTCGGAGCTCTGCGTATAATGCTGGGACAGCAATCTCATCCGGAACTTGCATGCCACCGTTCTGGCTGTGTTCTGCACATCCAGCTTGCACACCATTTAGAGGAGAGCCTGTAAAACAAAACAAAGTAGTTTACTTCTTTGAAACACCGAGATAAACATTGAATTTTACAAGCAAATGCTTCTCTGATAGTCACAGGTTTTACACAGCCAACATAATAACTAGTATGCATTAGTATTAATAACAAATAAAAATACTGACCTCCCGCATGCGTGCTTGAAGCGAAGCTTCGGAGCTCTGCGTATAATGCTGGGACAGCAATCTCATCCGGAACTTGCATGCCACCGTTCTGGCTGTGTTCTGCACATCCAGCTTGCACACCATTTAGAGGAGAGCCTGTAAAACAAAACAAAGTAGTTTACTTCTTTGAAACACCGAGATAAACATTGAATTTTACAAGCAAATGCTTCTCTGATAGTCACAGGTTTTACACAGCCAACATAATAACTAGTATGCATATTGTATTGATAACAAATAAAAATACTAACCTCCCACATACATGCTTCGAGAGACGTCCAGATTTTGCATGTTCAGGTCGTGTTCTGCACGTCCAGCTTGTACAGCATTCCCCTCAGAATCTACAAAACAAGTAAAACTGTCAGATTGTCGCATTGTTTTCAAACAATCGGAATCAACATTTTTAACTAGATTCTTACCTTTGAGGTTATGTTGATCCTGTGGATTTAAAACTGCTGCATCCATTTGTTTAGCACGTGAAGAACTCATTAGGTTCTGTGGATTAGCAGCTTTAGTTGATGCAATCATTTGTTTGCCACGTGAAGATTCCAATATGTTATGTCGAACCGGTGGATTTAAAGCAGCTCTGGCTGCTGCAACCATTTGTTTTCCGCGTGAATGATTCATTTCTTATCACTGTTTCACTAAATAAAGTTGAAAGTACAAACGTTTGTAGGCACAAAACGAAATAAAGCACAGAATCGCTGAACGAACCGAACTGATGTTGTATTAAAATAACACTGACCGACGCACTGAACACTGAACTGACAGTTCGCGATTCGCGATACTGTCGTGGGCGCAGACGTATGTGCAAGCGTGAACAAACCGACACGATAGGCATTTTGCTGAGTTAGAGGAAGACAACACTATAAATCATTGTCGAATGTGAGTAGAGGTGCGCACGCTTTCGAGAGAAGTTTGTGTTGCCAATGGCGTCAAGCCACGCATAAAATTAAATTATTGGGAAGTCAAAAGATCTATGTGGCTTGTCGTCATAGACTGCTTTAACTTGTGTAAAATTATTCGAAAGTCAAAAGTCTATGCGGCTTGTAGTTTTTGACTGCTTTGATTGTTTTCATCGATGTGTGTTAGATCTATTGGCAAATTTCAAAATACTCAATAACGGAGTGTTTTATGGCTTAAATCTTTTGACCACGGCAACTTTGAAGGTTTTCAAACACTTCTGCATACTTAACTCATTTTCGCCAAATTTGTGGCTTGACTCTCTTGACATCTACGGCGACGATATATAGAAAAATAAATGCTTTTCGAAATTTTATTACTCCAATTCATTATATAAAAAATTGTAATGCATTTACTTATGTACGCTAGAGATGTGACAGTTTTTTGCGGTTTTCTCCAAATCAATGAAAGTTGATATAGCGGGTATAGAAATTACACGACTCATATAATTAGTAAATCAATTTCATTATATAAGCATATCTTATTGAAGTATATTTTTTCATCAAGTAGGGGAGTATTTTGATAAAGCTATTTAAATTGACAGTATTACAGTATTTTGCACGTTATCAGTATTTTGTGGGCTGAAAGAAAAAAATTATTTTGGATTTTTTATATTTATATTATATTTTGTTCCTACATACTGTGTGGATCAAATTCTACAATATTTTTTTATATTTGTGTTTTAAACAGTAATTTCCTGCACTATTTAAGAGTATAATTTCTTAAATATTGTTATATATGTATGTAAAAGCCTTAACAGGCGTAAAAATAAAATAAAAATAAAGTAATCATACTCGGTTACACAGCTAAATTATTTCCATTCAATTTCAGATAAATTTAGTACTTAAAAAATTATAAACAGAATGTATAGGCGTAAAGTGTTCCCGTTTTTTTTTTTTTTTTTAATTATACTACATAAAACATTTTTGTTAAAAATTTTGTTTTCTTTTTTTTTTTTTAAATATTATTTGTTGATATTTTTCTACCGATTGTGTATACTTTAACCCAGCTTTTGTGATCTACAATATAAGGTATTTACGATAAAATGCGTTGAGCGCTGGAGATTTTCGTACATTAGGTTTTGAATTCACCCGCGCTCATTAAAAAAAATCGTACCGAAACGAAAACAGATAAACTGTTAACTGTCTTTTAAAGCCAATTAAATTACCCACTTTTCTTAATTTAAGTTTGTAGGTTTTATAAAAAAATAAATAAATCATTAAATTCACAAATGCATGAAATTCAACTGATTTTTATCAAAATGGTTTAGAATGTTACTTATATCAGGAAATTTTGCGAACATGTATTTAAAGTTCAATATAACTAAAAACAAGGTTTAAAAAGATATATTCATGCACTTATAATGTGCTATACGAACAACCCCAAGCTTCATAGTCTTGTAGATCACAGTTACACGTCAAGACTAAGATCGTATAATGGGTTAAGCAGCAATGCAGTACGGATAAAATAGACCCTCATAAAAAGCAAATTACCGTCTGGCTGATAGAAGGTGGCAGAAGGAACCAGAAAGCTTCCCAAATGAAATCATTGTCTGACTGAAGAAAGGCACTTAAGTGAAATCATTCCGACTTCATCCCTATTATCATGTATATATATTTATTATTGTTTTTATATTTTCTTATTTATGTTACCACCATAATACGGGCATTTGCCTAGTTTGGGGTATTAATAATTAAACAAATAAATTTATGATAACATTACGCATCACTATTTGAATTTCATGCACTTAAGAAAACCGGCAAAAATCGCTCGTTCGTTTTTCACTTGACCAAATAATTTTTCTATCACAATTTATCAAACTAAAAGTTATCCTAGAATTATAATAAAAATTGTATCTATTTCTATGTTATGAATTGCTCATACTAAATTAATAATAAAAAAAACATTATGTTATGATATTACACCTCTTATTTAGAAACTGCATTGAAAAATAACACTTTCACTTTTATAATATATTATTTTTAATTTTTGTTATAACTTTAAATAAGCAGAGAATTCAATAAAAAATAAATTGATATACAATTCATAACAGAATTTGTGTAAAATAAACATTCGCGGGAATTTTTAAACATGTTTATAATGAATGTATTGTAGAGAAATGAGAGACATCTGTTGAAAACGGTGAAATGTCAAAATGTTTATATTTAAAAAAAAAAATTCTGTAGCATGTAGCAATTATTGATAAGATTTTAAAGGTTATAATTTCAGGTATTTACAATTTATTAAAATTATTTTTTATAAGCATGTTAATGATATACATAGTTAATTTTTTCTGAAAGAGCCATTTTATATTGGATTAGTGGTACCTATAACAATAAACTCGCCGACTTAACCATTCATTTTACAATTGGGACTATAAGGCTGAAAGTTTTGGTACCTATTTTTTTTAATTCTTGGCAATAAATCACATTTACACATAAATATCTCATTTCAATAAAAATGCGTAATATTGTAAATGCAATATTTGTATAAAAATTCTTTCAATTTGAGGTGGAAGCATGCTTTTGAATTTGATTTACATTTTAATTATGTCACATGAAATATAAAAATGTTGATAGATCATTAGTAAAAAGGAAACCCTTAGCAGGGCTGATTATGAAAAGTATTTTATTGAAATATTTTCAGTAAATAAATCAAATTATATCTTATTTGTATTGTTTGATTTTGTATCTGATGCAAATATTAATTGATAATAAAGTTTGGAGGATTGGGATTATCGCCAATTTAAATGTATTGTTGGCTGGATGAGTCTGTGGTTCTCCAATCTGCAGAACCCAAGGTTGCGTGATTACTCTCGGTGTGTAAAATCAGAATTTGAGTATTTTAAATTTAGTTTTTATTTTAACAAACTCGCGTTACAATAATTTTATGAACAAAACAGATATTGCGTACAGGGGATTTAGGGCTAAACCGGAGGCTGAGACCACTAGAGAGAATGAAATATTTACCGCGCGAGTTTACAGTGATACCAGTCTCACATTTTCGGGAGATGTAAACTCCCCATAATTTACCCTACAAAAGTTATATTACCAGTATGTTATCTGTGAATCTGACTTTCCTAACAGTAAGAATCAACAGGACTTATTGCTATGTCCTTTGGCCTAGTAATATTTTTAATGAAGGTGGGGGATATTTTTTTTTAATATCCACAGATTAGAAGTCAGAGCATACAGAAATTTTGCTTCACAAAGATTAACATAGTATTAATGTATAATTTGTATTTTTATGGAGTTACGTATTGTATTATATAAAAAGTTGTCTTTACGTGATACCTCTATCGTCTAAAAATATTTCCCAAATCAAATAATTTTATCACTCTGCTACGACTACGGCTTTCTCTTCAAAAATTCTGGTTATCAATTCACAGCGATTTATTTAGCGGAATTACAATTTAGTTTTTTTAGGTCAATAAGATGCATGATACATTATTCTCTTGGTTTTTTTAAGCGTAAAAGCGAGAGGGATCCATCATCCATGTTTCTATAAAATAAATAAAAGCTATTATGAAACCGATGACAATTAAATAATTGAAGATTTGTAACAAAATTAGGCCAGAGATCTAAAAAAAAAAATGATCCAAAGGTTTTGAAATGCCAAGGTCCCGCAACCTATCTCCGTAGTGTGCCAAGGGTAATAATTCCACAAACAGAAAGTATTATTTTCAGATCAACGGATACAAATGTTGCGGAATTCCGCCTCACGCTTAACACACTTCTGGCGGGTATCTTTTGCGCCGGCGGACTGCTGGCGACAGGCGAAAATAAAGGTCCCGCGTGAATTATTTTAATTTGTTTTAAATCGTTATATCTTCGAAAATAATGAAAACATTTTAATATTGGAGTTTTACCTACCATTAAAACTCTTATTATGTTGCCTTCCTTATCCAGAATATTCCTTGGTGAGAGATAGCATCTCTGTTTCTACTCGATTTCGGCTTCTCTTCTCCTCTTTCAGTGTTCAACTTTTGCGCGATTCGTCCCTCCGTGAAATCAACTACTGCCGTCAACAGCTAGACGTGTATGTACGCGATGGAGCGACGCCGTTTTATTCAATTGTAGTTTCACCAGACAGGGAATGAGGAATATTCTGGATTAGGAAGGCAACATAATAAGAGTTTCAATGATAAGTAAAACTCCAATATTATGTAGTGCCGTTCCTTATCCAGAATATTTCTTGGTGAGAATTGTCTGTTATCATCTGGTGGCAGTGTACCGGACGGTGTGTACCTCTCCCGGTGGCTGCCATTTTATAATGGTCGAAGCACCGAGCGGGAGCGTGGTTTTAAAACGTTGAGCTTCGATACCTCGAGTCCCGCTCGCCCCCGCGTCGCTTCACCTCACCACGGGCGCCCGGCCGGCCCAGGCGACCGCCCGGGACCAATCCGCTCGCTCCTAAGCAACGCCGTACGGCACAATATTTTGAATTTAAGATGTATTGAAATGTTTAGACTAAGTTTGAGAGAGTTTGGCCGTAGATATTACAAAATAAAAGACATTGATAAAACGGCCAGACTCTCCTTAGTTAATAAAAATTAGGATTAATTTAGAATTAAGAAAATTAAATAAGATTTCCCTTGAATATGTTGGGCCGGGGACCCCCACACTGAATGAATATATGTACAACTGATTGATAAATAAAAATGCCAGAGAGGAGTGGTTAGGATCGATTAAAAGAGCATAAAGAGTAGAGTAGTTCTAAAGGTTGTGACCTCCGCTAATTAAATCTTAGTGGACGTCACAACCCGCGGACCACCAACAGCACGCGAATGAAGGCAGCGCGTCGACCCCGCCCTCCCTAAAGTCGGGAGAGGGGGATTGCGCAATAAATACGGCGCGTCAGCTTTCAGCAGGTCTCTCTCTGCCTTGGACCGCCACCAGCTACTCTACTCTCGCTCTTTCTGACTGCTTCTCTCTGGATCTCAACTTGGATCTTCTTTGACTTGGCTTCAGCCATTTTGGACGTAAGAGTGTTCTAGAATGGCAGATCTAACGCTCCGTGATTTAATGAATGTCATCACCGAGCAGACAGTCCTCATTAAAGACGTATTACGGCGTATAATTAGTCTTGAAAAAAGTGTTTCAAACTCAGTTTGTAATGACAGTGCACAAAGTGTCAGTGACTCCTCTTCGGAAGTTCCGAAATTGAACGATTGCGCAAAGAGTCCGCCTACCGGACCCGAAGGTGCGTCCACCGCCCAAACCCCGCACCCCCCTCGGCCCAACAACGAACTATCGCCTAGCAATGCACGCGTTACGCTGCCGCTGCCCGCGCCTCTCCTGCCCCCCGCACCTCTCGTGTCCCCCGCGCCCGGCCTGTCCGGCATGCGAGACCTACTATTATCCACTATTGTTGATGAAAATCAACAAGTTGTAAATGTACCCGCCGCACCTGCCATAAATAAACCGTCCGGCAGAGTTACCCGCTCGCAAGTTAAGGGATCGAATTCTGCCAAACTCCACATTGGCACAAAGAGTAAGGAGAAAAGGACAAGGATTCCTGCCAGCCAAACGGACATTCAGCTACCTGAAACAGTTACATCTTTGGCTGGAACCTCTGTTGGAACTTCTGATGGCCACGAACCAACTAAGGAGACACAGCCCTCGAGCATGCAGACCTCGGCAAGGCCATCATGCTCAACGGAATCTCTGGCTAATTGTGACCAAACCTGGACTGTTGTTAGTCGCAAGAAACGGCCTGCTACTATAAGAGGAAACCTAAAGGATCAAAGTACCCATTCGTACTTCCACCTGTACCCGTTACATCCTGATACTTCGAGTATTGATCTATCTGCATATTTACAATCTATTGTGAGTACCGCCTCATTTAAAGTGAATAAAATAAAATCTAAAGGAGAATACGCCTCATTTAAGATAGGCATTCCTATTTCCATTAAAAGTGAGGTGCTCAAACCGGAAAATTGGCCCAAATATTCCTATTTGAAAGAATGGGAACATAAAGTGAATACCCCGCGGCTTCCTGGTTTCAAACCCAGTTGACATACAAATAATTGACATTATTTTTACCAAAACGTTCGAGGAATGAAGAGTAAATGCGCTTTATTTTTTTCTAATGTTTTGGCAAACAATTATGACGTAATTGGACTCACTGAGACGTGGTTAAACTCAAGTGTGTTTAACCCAGAGCTCTTTGATGACAGTTTCATAGTATTTAGAAAAGACAGAGATTGTGGTAGTGGCCGTAGGCAGGGAGGGGGCTGTCTATTAGCCGTGAAGAGCGAGAATGGCCTTATTAAGGCAGAGCACTTACCTGCTCTAGAAACTGTCAACGAGGACTTATGAGTTAAAATAACATTTAATTTGTGTGTATCTTTTGTATGTATTGTGTACTTTCCACCTGCGTCAAACTTTGACACATATCAGTTGTTTTTCAACAAAATACATCAAAATGTAGATGTTATTGGTGGAAAAAATGTAATTGTGCTCGGAGATTTCAACCTACACTCCTCAAGAGGTAGCAAGGATATTGAAAACAACCTGAATTTTTTATGCGCCGTTTTCGGTCTCTCCCAATTCAATAACATTCTAAATATAAATTCAAGAGTGTTAGATGCAATTTATTGCAATACAGCTATACATATTATTCATAGCACTTCTCCTCTTTTAACCGAAGATCAACATCATCCCGCATTAGAATTTATTTTTTCATGCAAAAACAACATCAAGGCTACAACAATTCCTAAAAATGACAAGCGTGCTTTTTGTGGATGGAATTTTGAGCAGAGTGATGTTGATAAGTTATATAATATGATAAGCCAATTAGATTGGCAAGAACTTTTTAATTATTGCACTATAAATGAGGCGCTACACCATTTTTATGCTAGTATTTATAATATTTTTGATGCCTGTTTTCCCAGAAAACCTCCCCGTAGAGGTGGTCGTCGATATCCGAAATGGTTCTGTCGAGATACCATCGCGAGCATTAGGGTGAAACATGCTCTCCATAAGAAATGGAAGGCTTCTGGCTGTCGATGTGACTATGATCTGTTCAGTGCGCATAGAGCCGTGGTCAGGCGCAACATTCGCACTGCTTTCCAATCATATATAAATTCCATTGAACACGATATCAAACATGATCCAAAGATGTTCTGGGACTACGTCAAATCGCTACGTAAAGATGGTGGTATTCAAGACACCATGATGCATCGTGATCGGGAAGTTCGAGGAGTGGATGTAGCTAACGCATTTGCAACACACTTCCAATCCGTGTATAGTAATGAGTCTCCAATTCTAAATAATAATACTGCTGCAAAGTCAAATGTAAAGGGAGCCCAAAATATCGATATTGGTCAAATTGATGAATCGGATATAGAATCTTCCATTCGGAAACTGAAAAATACACATTCACTTGGTCCAGATTTTCTTCCGTTATTCTTCTTAAAAGGTTGTGCCGAGTTTTTAAAACTGCCACTAAACTTCTTATTTAACCTTTCCCTAGAAACTGGTGTATTTCCTGATTTGTGGAAAATATCAAAAATTTGTCCGATTTATAAAAGCGGCATAAAGATTTCTGTGGAAAATTCTGAAATTAAATTAAAAATTAAATTAAATTAAAAATCGGTCTGAACCGACGGCAATACTATCTGCACCGGCTAAATTGTTCGAATCGATTCTTCATAAATTCACACTACCACAAGTTGAACCGTTTCTAATTTCTGAACAGCATGGATTTAGAAAAGGTCGATCGATTGGTGTTTACAGATTTCGTATCTAAATCATTAGACAAAGGCCATCAAGTAGATTGTTCATACAATGATTTTCCAAAGGCCTTCGATACTGTAAACCACGACGTTTTACTCAATAAACTGGCTACAATAGGATTCTCCATAAGACTACTTACTTTTTTTGCTAGCTATCTTGCAGACAGGAAACAGTTTGTGTCTCACGGACTATTCCAATCTAATCATTTCTTTTTACGATCGGGGGTACCCCAAGGCAGTAATTTAGGCCCACTCCTCTTTTCCATATTTATAAACTATATTTCAGAAGTAATTCTGCATTCTAAGTTTCTTCTCTTTGCTGATGACTTAAAACTTTTCTTAGAAATACTAACTTTAGAAGACTGCAATCAACTCCAGTCAGACATTGATAGAATTGTTGAATGGAGTAAAATAAATCGGATTGAGTTTAATGTTTCTAAATGTTCAATTTTGTCATTCACTAGGGCGAGTCATACCTGGTATTACCGGTATACAATGGACGCCCGAAGTTTAAAACGTGTCTCGACAATGAAGGATCTTGGAATCATGTTTGATAGTAGGCTGACATTTCATGCTCATATTGAGGCGGCATGTAGCACTTCACTTAGAATTCTGGGCTTTGTTCTACGCACTGCAAAGAAATTTAGAGATAACCGGGTGCTTATAGTTTTATTTAATTCCTTAGTAAGGAGTAGACTTGAAAGTGGGTCGGTGATTTGGAGTCCACACCAGGTAAAGTATTCTCTCATGTTGGAGAGAGTTCAGAAGAAATTCTTGAGATTTCTCTACATGAGGGAGTATGGCTACTACCCGTGGCTCTATCCCACTGACTTTCTTTTGGGTATGCTCGGAATGAACTATCTATGGGTCAGGAGAGATGTGCGCATTGCTACACATTTCTTTAGACTGATTCGTGGTTGGTTTGAAAACTCGGTCATCATGCAGAGCATTCATTTCTATGTTCCCGATGGTTATCTACTTCACCGACAACATAGACTATTTTATCTCTCGGCCTGCAGAACTAACTTGCCAATGGTCATGCCTGTGGGGAGAGCAATCTTGCTGTTGAACAGAATGAAGCTTCCTTTAAAAGGCAAGCTCTATTATCACTGGTATAGTTGATATACACATTGTTAATATTAATCTAAGAATTCTTATTATAAAAATATTTTAAAAACGCATTGAAATGAACAATTTTGTAATGTTTTTTGAAATGAATAAACAAAATTGAATTGAATTGAATTGGAGAACCTTGTGGGTCTGCCCCCCTCAGGCGAATGATTGGTCTCAACAGGTTGTCAAAGATGACGTCCCCGGCTACTGAATACAAGCGTCGGCTGGAGGTCTGCCCTCACCCCAATCGCTTCTCCTTCTGATTCCAGAATTTTATTTTTTTTATTTTATTTTATTTATTTTTTTAAATACATAAACGGCTATACTGCCTTTTATAAATAAACATATGATAGAGTACAAAAGTAAGAAAAATAATATCATTACATAATAGTAGTTTTAAACTTAAAAATAACATACAATTATTTTGTGTATCACAACCAAAAATAACAAAAAAAAGAACAATGAGAAATATCATCATTTCATTTCAACATGTCCATATTACGTATACATATAAAGTTACATTTTTGAAAAATAATTTTTGAGTGCATGTTTATATTGCACTAATTTTAAGAAATAAATGTCGCCGATGTTAGCATGTTCATTTCCCAAAATGTGTAATCGACTGATTGGTGAGTAATGTGATAATGTATGTGTGTTATTATGGTAGAATGGTAGAGTCGGTCTATTGTTAGCGCGACCAGGGCAATGAAATCGTATTAGTTCTATTAAATCAGGGGTATCCAGGACCGAGTGAATTATTTTACATAATATTAATAGATCACAGATTTTTCTGCGATCTGATAAATTTACGAGATTAGTCCAGTTTAATAACAAATTATAGTCCACAGATTCTCTTGGAATACCTAATTTAAAATTAATATACCTAAGGAATCTATGCTGGATTTTTTCAATCGCTTGAATATGGATATTGTAATGTGGAGCCCAAATCGTAGAGTTATATTCCAAAATGCTTCTCACTAGCGTTATGTATAAAATGCGAATAGTATCAATGTTACAAAATTGTTTGGTTATTCTAATAATAAATCCTAAAATCTCTAGCTCATAGCTCTATTAATAATATTAGTTAGATGGCTAATAAATGTAAGTTTTGAGTTAAAAATAATACCTAGATCATAAACCAGTGTGTAAAGGCACATACCATCTAGCCTGCGGAGGAATAACGGAAAGCACCTACCGTCGACTCACTCAAGAACGTCGAGAGCAACAGAAGTGTAAGAAGGACACACGTTCGGCCGCCGCCAGCGATATCGCACCTTTGGATCCGCCCAAAAAATTAACGGCCACTAAGGATCAAGGAGCTCCATCATCATCATCATCCCCCGCTAATCTCGAAGATATTCAGGTCTTAGTCATGACCAAAACGAACAACCTGGAAAAAAAACAGAACGACATCATGGACCAAAACAACAAGATACTGGAAAGCATTCAATTTATGAACGCGCAATATGAAGACTTCATGGCCAGAATCCGTGACGTCGAACACTGTAATGATGAGCTTACAGCGAAGAATTCTGCACTGGAAGCCAGAATCGTTCTACTGGAGAATAGTATCGAGTTCCAAGAACGGGCCTTAAAGTCAAGTAATGTAGAAATAAGAGGCATCCCTGACATTAAGGACGAATCACTAAAAGACGTGGTCTTCAACATCTTCAAAACAACAGGATCTCCCATCGAAACTAAGGACATCGATGCTGTATATCGTTTACAAAAAAAAAACAACCAGAAGCAACCAAGGACAATTGTTCTTAAATTAAAATCAAACCTGGCTAGGAACCAACTGCTAGCTGATGTGAAATCATTCAACAAGAACAAACCCAATACCGAAGAAAAACTCAACACGTTAAACATCGGTCTCGCCGGCCCCCGGTTGCCAATCTATGTTTCTGAGCAACTAACTTTTCGGGCGAAGCAGTTTTGGTATAAAACTCGTCAAGTTGCAAGAGAGAAACGATATCAATTTGCATGGATTAAAGAAGGACAGATATATTTGCGGAAAGAGAGTAGTTCAGGCGCTATTCTTATATCAGATGAAAACAAGCTGGCTTCCCTATAACTATCTCAAACACAATACACATAATACCGACAACAAATATAAGATGAAGGTTTTATTATTATTATTGCCATATTTATATCCAGTGATTATCCTCACCCAGTCATTAGAACCAAATATACTCACGAGGTATGCTACTTTCCGCTATTCATTATACATATTATTATTATGTTTCCGATTCTACCATGTACTTATTCACTAATACTTCTATGTTCACTTACCTGGGAATACATACTTCTATTATCACATGCTTGTTTCATAAATACTATTATATTATGTATGTTATACTGTTTCTGGAAATGGATCAAAATCGTATAGTAGTGAAATATTCTTTGCTTAACATTTCATCTGAATAATTATGATTCAATTACCTCCTGATATCTACAATGACACAGATATAACTTGCAACTCGAATTTGATTGTCGATCTCAGCAAATTAAATAATTACAGTTGGAAGTCTTATAGTTTAAAGATTATTCACCAGAATATCAGAAGTATGTCAAACATTGATGATTTTCTGTTATTTCTAGATCAATTCAATCATACTTTTGATGTTTTATTTTTATCAGAGTGTTGGATCAACAAAAACTACACATCTAAAATAATACAAACTTACACGGAATATCACTCAATTAATAATATAAATAAATCTAGTGGGGTCGTTGTTTACATTAAAGACGGTATTCAAGCGCAAGTCCAAGAAATCTTATTATCGCAAGGTAACTGTCTTAGAATTGTTCTTAATAATAACTTATGTATTTTTGCTATATTTAGATCACCTTCTTTCCTGAACATAGATTCTTTTTTTGAATTCACTCCAAACTGTTATCAGCAGTTCCGATAAATTTGAACGTCAAATCATTATAGGCGACCTTAATATTAACACCTTATCTCCATTTCACCCCCAATTCGACGACTACCTATGCATGCTCCGGAAAACGGATTCATAGCAACAATCAATACACCTACTCGTGAACAGGGCACGAACAACTCCTGTTTGGATCACATCAACGTAAAAAATATTTACTTCACTGACTCTTTTGTTATCCACACTTCAATTTCCGACCACTACACAACAGCCCTCTGCTTTAAAGATAAACCGCCCACAACTGCTAAAATTAAGTACGTCCCTCGAACAAACTACGAGAATTTAATTGAGGACTTGCAATTAGAATACTGGCAAAAAGTATTTGATCAAACTGATACTGACATTGCGATGAATGAATTCATCTGCATCCTTCATACATATATATCTAAACATACAAGTAACAAACTCATACCGAACAGCCAGTTAAAACTTACGCCCTGGATATCTCCCGGCCTTGTCAAATCGATTCACAAAAGAAACCAACTACACAAAAGGGCGCAAAAGTTTCCAGATAATATTTTAGTTTAAACTCACTATAAGAAATACAGGAACTTATGCAAAGCGATTATTAAAAATACTAAAGAAAATTATTATAAAACGTTCGTTTACGAAAATTCTTATTCTCCAAAACGTATGTGGGAAGCATTTCGTAATATTAGTAAAACAAAAATCAACAGGTCTTCCGAAATTAAATCATTAGATATCGGTAACACAAACTCCTTTAATCCTAAAAATATGGCGAATTTTGCTAATAACTACTTCACATCGGTGGGAACCACACTTGCCAAGAATATCCTCGATAAATGCAATAAAACTGAAACCGATCTTGCCAAGTTGGTCACCTCTAACCTCAACCATAAAATAGACAATATACAAACATCGACGAACGAAGTCTTGGAAATAATTGACGACCTAAAGCCATCTAACGCTTGTGGACCAGACAAAGTTTCGACAAATCTGCTAAAAGTAATTAAGTCATTCATAGCAACTCCGATAGCTTTTATCTCAAATCAGGAATATTCCCTAACCATCTAAAACATTCAATTGTTGTATTACTACACAAAAATGGAGATAAATCTGCGATTCAAAATTACCGGCCGATATCTCTGGTCAATTCGGTCTCAAAAATTATCGAGAAAATTGTCAAAAACCGTCTTAGCTTTTACCTTGAAGATAATAACATTCTTTCTGAAAGACAATTTGGCTTCCGACCGGGTTTAGGTACCGAAAATGCCATTGGCAATCTTACTAAAGTCATTTCTAATAACATCGATCGAGGAATTAAAAGCATCGTGCTCTTTCTGGATCTGGGTAAAGCTTTCGATACCATCTCGCACAAAATCCTTTTGAAAAAACTTCAGCTAATCGGTATTCAGGGGCAGTTACTTAAATGGTTAGGAAGCTATCTAGAAAATCGAAGCCAAAGAGTTAATATTAGTGGCACTCTTAGCGATCCAGCCAATATCGAATTTGGTGTTCCACAGGGAAGTACTTTAGGACCGATATTGTTTAGTATTTATATCAATGATCTTTGTAACAGTAACCTTGCCGATCATATCATCACTTTTGCTGACGATACGGTCTTAATATTTCAGGCAAAAACTGGTTCGAAACGCATAGAAAAGCCGAAATTGGGATAAACAATGTTAAACATTGGCTAGATAATAATCTCCTTAAGCTGCTGCCACACGCAAAGCTCACATCAAAAGTTAATGTACAGCGCATCATCTTTTCTACCGACACACGACGCTATCAAATATTTCTTCCTATGGTAGGAGAGGGGGTCAGTTGAATTCGAGAGCGGCCGAGGAACATAATTTCATCTGTCAAAGTGACAACTTTACTTACTGACAGCTTGAGCACGTTTTCGAAATGGATGATACTTGTCGCCTATTGCTGGATCTGTTGGACAGCTCATCCTCAGATGATGATGCCGCCAGCAGTGCTCAGTTGACGTTAGCGGGTTCGATGCTTAATCGACGGATGTGGGTGGAGCGACACATCCCTTTCAAAAAAGAACATGGGGAGTTCCACCTTTTTTACGAGCTCTCTGATGGGAAATTTTTTAATTATTTTCGAATGAGTAGAGAGACATTCCACCATGTACATAATTTAATCATGGACGACGTAAAGAAGGAGGACACTGTTATGCGTGAAAGCATCAGTACCCAAGAAAGACTAGCCATCTGTTTAAGGTAACCTAAAAATAATATTTTTCGTTGTGCTCTGTTTATTTATTTTTTCTTTTAATGCAACATACACTTTTTGGGAGATGAGTTCCCAAAATGATTCTTGGTGTATATTTTTTTGCAATAGCTCCCACATAGGGGGCCCTGAGGAAAATAATTTCCCTTAGGGCCTATATCATTTTTGAAGATGCTGTGTGGAGGATCTTTTTGAGGAGAGGAAGGAATGAACATGGGTCTTGAAGAGACCCATGTTGTAGGAAGGAGGAAACGCAGAGGCCGGCAAATCGATCCATAGCCAAGCTGTTGAACTCAAGAACAAGTCTATGGAAGTCAATTTCTATGGAAAGGATAAATGGCTAAAGCACCATATTGTAGCTGGAAAATAAGAATGACTGAAGCACCGTACAGCTGTATGGCGCTTTAGCCATTTATCCTTTCCAGCGTCCATATACTTGTGCTTTTTATTTATCAATTGTTCCTAAATGCTTAACGAGCAAGTTGCATTGCCCAATATACAAATAAAAGTCATTGTGTTATTTTAATTACGCATAAATAAAATAAGAACACAGATATGATTTACTTATATTTATTAAAAAGATTATTGGTTTGTTACACATCTCGATACATTTTTGTTTTATTAACACATTTTGTTTCTTTTAATAACACAGGCGAATACAGGGAACCCGTTCAGGGAAAATGGATTGGCACTTTTTCTATATATATCTTTGAAAATAATTCACATACCCCAACTGTAAATGTATATTAAATATAATTAAAACCTACATTGTATAATACAAACAGAAGTTATTGGGCCATTTAGTGATGTTTTATGTGTAAAATATGACACATTTTATTACATTATAAAAAATTGGTTTTCACTTTGGCACAAATCAGAACAATTTCCACATTTCAAGTACCATGAGTGTGAGAATTTATTACACATTCTATGAGTTTCCTATAATTTTCTTTTGATAAAATATTCTTCCACCCAAAAAACAAAAATATAGTTAAGATGGGGAAGACATGCATATATATCTTTTTAAGTCTTCAGATCAGAGTTCAGCAAAAAATATTATTTATCTATGTACGGTACATGTATGTATGTACCTTTAATTACACAAAATAAATAATTAAAAGAAGATTACTAAACAACTGTAAACATATGAAAATTATTAAAATTAAGCCACATTTATAATGAGGCTTTAGAAAACAAAATGTTAACTAATATTACGTAATTATGAAGGCTCAAGAAGAAAATTTCAGTCTTCAGATCACAAATTCTGTCTAACAGTAAATATACTATAAGAAAAATATATCTATTTCAGTCTTCGGATCACAATTTCTGTCTAACAGTAAATATACTATAAGAAAAATATATCTATTTCAGTCTTCGGATCACAATTTCTGTCTAACAGTAAATATACTATAAGAAAAATATATCTATTTCAGTCTTCGGATCACAATTTCTGTCTTAACGGTAAATACTATAAGAAATATATATCCTTTTAAGTCTTCAGATCAGAGTTCAGCAAAAAATATTATTTATCTATGTACGGTACATGTATGTATGTACCTTTAATTACACAAAATAAATAATTAAAAGAAGATTACTAAACAACTATAAACATATGAAAATTATTAAAATTAAGCCACATTTATAATGAGGCTTTAGAAAACAAAATGTTAACTAATATTACGTAACTATGTAGGCTCAGGAAGAAAATTTCAGTCTTCAGATCACAAATTCTGTCTAACAGTAAATATACTATAAGAAAAATATATCTATTTCAGTCTTCGGATCACAATTTCTGTTTAACAGTAAATATACTATAAGAAAAATATATCTATTTCAGTCTTCGGATCACAATTTCTGTCTTAACGGTAAATACTATAAGAAATATATATCCTTTTAAGTCTTCAAATCAGAGTTCAGCAAAAAATATTATTTATCTATGTACGGTACATGTATGTATGTACCTTTAATTACACAAAATAAATAATTAAAAGAAGATTACTAAACAACTATAAACATATGAAAATTATTAAAATTAAGCCACATTTATAATGAGGCTTTAGAAAACAAAATGTTAACTAATATTACGTAATTATGAAGGCTCAGGAAGAAAATTTCAGTCTTCAGATCACAAATTCTGTCTAACAGTAAATATACTATGTATAAGAAAAATATATCTATTTCAGTCTTCGGATCACAATTTCTGTCTAACAGTAAATATACTATAAGAAAAATATATCTATTTCAGTCTTCGGATCACAATTTCTGTCTTAACGGTAAATACTATAAGAAATATATATCTTTTTAAGTCTTCAGATCAGAGTTCAGCAAAAAATATTATTTATCTATGTACGGTACATGTATGTATGTACCTTTAATTACACAAAATAAATAATTAAAAGAAGATTACTAAACAACTATAAACATATGAAAATTATTAAAATTAAGCCACATTTATAATGAGGCTTTAGAAAACAAAATGTTAACTAATATTACGTAATTATGAAGGCTCAGGAAGAAAATTTCAGTCTTCAGATCACAAATTCTGTCTAACAGTAAATATACTATGTATAAGAAAAATATATCTATTTCAGTCTTCGGATCACAATTTCTGTCTAACAGTAAATATACTATAAGAAAAATATATCTATTTCAGTCTTCGGATCACAATTTCTGTCTTAACGGTAAATACTATAAGAAATATATATCTTTTTAAGTCTTCAGATCAGAGTTCAGCAAAAAATATTATTTATCTATGTACGGTACATGTATGTATGTACCTTTAATTACACAAAATAAATAATTAAAAGAAGATTACTAAACAACTGTAAACATATGAATATTATTCAAATTAAGCAACATTTATAATGAGGCGAGAGAAAACAAAATGTAAACTAATATTATGAAGTTATGAAGGCTCGAAAAGAAAATGTACTAGAAATTATCCAGATGCAAGATCAAAATAATCATATCAACGCTGGAAAGTAAAAATGGCTAAAGCGCCATCCAGCTCTGACATTAAAGATGAACACAAGTACAAACAAACAATATAGCTTATTTTGTTGGTTCATTTATTGTCACAGCTGTATGGCGCTTTGGCCATTTTTACTTCCCAACGTCGAATATGGGAATATCTAAAACTAAACTAAAAACTAAAACAAAAAAAAAACTATTCGCTGAAGTTGACTTGTGCAACATATGTACGCAAGTCAACTTCAGCTTCACTATACTGGCTATCGCCTTCTAGCTCTTCCGGAGAATAAAACGGCAATATTTCATCCAGGTCACGTGATGGACGGGGAGTTGGCTTTGGCAGCCGAAACGGCACATCGCCTCTCACCGTAGTTACTACTGTGCTTGGGTCTAAATAATTCGGACAAGCATTTTCTTTTCGAGCCTCCATAACAGTACTGAAAAGATCATGCTGGACCCTCATCTGAAGGTCTTCTCTAAGCTCGCTTGTCGCTTTGAACATACTGTTAAAAAAAATTTTAAGAGAGGACTCCTCCTCGGAAGACCTATTTAAAATTTGCATTCTAAAAAGATCCCTCTCCTCCGACCTCTTCTCCCGTCTTCTTCTCTCATTTTCTATAATTGTCCTAACCGACTGCTTTCTTGCAGGCGCTGCAATTTCTTCAGTGTCCGTATCCTTCGTGGGTGTGGGTGTGAAGTTTGTTTCACGGGGTCTGTTAGTGGCGGTCGGGAGAAGAAATTCCATGAGGTCACAGACATAGGAATTAATAGACGAGAAGATATGGGCGAGGGGTAAAATCAACTGTTGAAGAACGAGGGAACGAGGGAACGAGTGAAGCTGACTGTGATTCGTCAATAAATCAATCTGACAGTAAATAGGCATCTCGCATTATAATATCACCATTTACTTCTTAAAAGTAAAATCTGCTTTGAATGAATAGACATTTTTACATGGGAGCGCAAATTACTCGCCACGTTATGAACAAATTTGCGAAGTCCAAATTCGGCAAAGTAAGGCAGCTTTTATTTTCAGAGTCGTAGTTAGTTTCAGAGTATTTAGTTAAGACACTTTTATAAATGTTCATAATTTACTTCCCAGCAACCAACCAGCTTTGTGTTTCGCGTCCAGACGTTTCTCTATGTGATAGTAACAACTGATTCATATTATACGATGTGAATATGCTTAAAATAAAGTAAAATAATGCTTATATATGGAATGTAATACGACAATTGGGTTTATTCTCTTTTTTCACATCTATTTTTACCAGTTTTCATAGTACAAGTCAAAATTTTGCCGTGTTATTTAGTAAAATGAACCGATGATGCCTCGACCATAGTTCGCACAAGAATGATGACGTCACGTTTTCAAATTTCATTTGAGGCCAAACGCGAGCCCAGCCGGCTCAATGGAACCGGTATGGGGAGTGGGGATAATACGCTTTTAATCACTTAGGGCAGGTCTACTAATATTCATATGTCTATGCATGAGGTCAAAATACCTCCACTTAATATTGGAAGTTGCCGCTTGTCCGGTGGATGTTTTGTTTCTGGCAGCTGCCTGCCGGTACCCATCCCTCAGTTTCTTCCAGAGGTTCTTGGCTTCTCTGACTGAAACAAAAATTGTATTGATTTACAGGTACTTGGCAACAGGCGATAGTTTCACGACCATTGCATACAATTATAGGATTGGTAGATCAACCGTTTCAGAAATTGTAGATGAGGTATGTGATGCTATTTGGAAGCACCTCCAACCAACGGTAATTTTTTAAATTTTGATTTTATGCCCATCTTGGTTTTTACATAGATTATAAGAAGAGAATATATGTTGATTAGGACTCTATGTTTGTAATAATCTCTTCCAAGTCTGAAATAATTCTCTTGTCAGGCAGAATGAAAATAAATAATTAGAGATGATTTCAGGTAATGGCAGAACCAACCCGAGATGAGTGGAAAAGAATAGCTGCAGACTTCAAGGAAATTTGCCAATTTGACCATTGTGTCGGAGCCATTGATGGAAAACATGTGGTCATAAAGGCTCCCCTTAATTCGGGGTCAGATTTCCACAATTACAAGCATGCCTTTTCAACTGTTTTACTAGCAGTGGCTGATGCGAGAAGAAAATTTATCATGATAGATACTGGATCCATGGGAAAATTCAGCGATGGGGGAATTCTTAATGATAGCAACTTTGGACAACAACTAAAGAGCGGTAATCTACAATTGCCTGAAGAGGAACCACTGATCCCAGGCGGAGTCCAAATGCCCTATGTTTTTGTGGGTGATGAAGCCTTTCCTTTAATGACTAACTTAATGCGAGCTTATCCAAAAGTAAGATTAACAGAGAGTCGCAAAATTTTTAATTATAGACTCTGTAGAGCACGCAGAGTAGTTGAGAACGCTTTTGGAATATTGTCAGCACGATGGAGGGTGTATAGGAGACCATTCGAGTGCAAGATTGAACTGGTCGACAAAATTGTCAAAGCCACATGTGTGTTACATAATTTTCTGATAGATAACAACAATATGCAATACAACATTAGTGATGACACAATTGCAGTCGAAGGCGATAATCAACTCACTGAGTTAACGCACAGGGGATATAGAAGTTCGAATGAGAACTTCTTCATAAGAGAAGAGTTCTGCAGGTATTTCAATACTGTGGGAAGTGTGCCATGGCAAGCGACTCGCATTCAGGAAAGGTTGGATAGAGAGTGAGTACCTATCGCCCACAACAACATGAGGCATTTGGACTCCGCCTGGGGTCAGCACCGTCAGCAGTTACTCTTCGGAGAAAATCTGAATCTCCATAAGAGTTCTCAGACCTAAAACCTTGCATTTAAAAATGTTATCTGATAATTATGTATTACGAGCACCTTTATTTCATTTGTTCCAAAATTTTACTTTCTTTTTCTTTTTCCTTTATATTGTTTTACTTGTATCCAAAATTGTTACTAAATTTAGGCAGAACGAAGTCAGAAACATTATTAAAAAATGCTATCTGATAATTATGTATGACGAGTTATACATATTTCTTTTGGTTTCCTCACAAAGTCGATTGGAAAATGGGAGTCAAAAAAAATTCTTCAGTTCCTATCGAACTTGTATCCAGTCTAAAAATTTTTTTTTAAATAAACTACATACCGTCTGGCAAATCACACTCTTTGACGACCTCCCTCCATGCTTCTTCCTTCAATTCATTATTGCGGTATTCATTAGAGTCCATCCTCCATAAACATGGGAATTTTCGTACACTCTCAATGAGGTGCTCCATGGCTGGAACGCTGAATATGGATGATTAAAAATAATGTAATTTCTTTCCAAAAACAAAAACACAGCAGCCGGTAACTTCAACAGATTATATTATACTAAATACTAAGCAAGTACCAGAGGGAAATGATAAAACAGAAATAGGGAAAATTGTATCCATGTATAAAAATAAAAGAAAGTTTCTCAGTACAAATTTATTTAGTTTTATTGAAATGCAACATTGTAAGTACAGCATGTAGGAACTTATAAAACTATGGCAGAAGATTTCTACCCGAACACAGATTTCTACGGCAACACACACAACAATATTTAGAATAGATCATATTTAATGTTCACATTATTATATTGATATTGAAGTAGCTACGTATTATATGTTCTGGGTCATGTAGTTGACCTGAAAATAAAATAACTTTTAGTAATACACACTAGATCTGGCATTAAATTTATAACCACATCGGCATAGAAAGTCAAACGGATGTCCACGCTGTGAATGTATTTACAACAAATAATTAATTCAAAACATTGCATTTGTATTGTTTTGGCTACGTATTAAATTAGACGTTGTAAAATCGTATTAATATGAATACGAGTGCTATAATCACATTACAGTTATAAAATCACTGTCAATAAACATTGAGGTTATGGACAAAATCCCCAATGTTATTGATATTTGCTTAAAAATTGGGTAAAATTTCGATCGCGCTGGCCTCGCTTATTATAAATATTTTTTAGATAAAACCTTTAGATTCACCTTAATTACTGTACGACACAACTTTTAACCTTCGGGGAGGTGGAAAATATTGCAATAAAAATTTCAATTACGTAAAACTAAAATTAGCTTACGTTTTGTGAAACGAGACCGTCCATTTTCAAACTTTATTGTCAAATGTCATTTTGTTTTGTTGGTATTTCTGTTACTATAGAACGAAACGAACGGCTAGAAGTAGCTAGAGACCTAATCGCGCGGCCGTTTTATTTAATGTTAAAAAATTCCGTCAAATTAGTATTTACCTAATATGCATGCATTGTGTGCGTTGTGATTGAAATTTATTAGCTGGATTTTATTTTTTTACGTTCAAATTTTATTTAAGTTAACTATTTATGCGATGTTGAGCGGCTACGCTAAGTTTGTGTAACATGGTTTATGATGAAAAAGAAAATGCCCCCTTTACACCGCCTGCTCGCGTCAAGGCAAGAAAAACATCCCAGTTTTCAATTAGTTTAGCGGCTACGCTAGGTTTGTGTAACATGGTTTGTGATTCAAAAGAAAGTGTCCCTTTTATTCCGCCTGCTCACGTCAAGGCAAGAAAAACATCCCAGTTTTCAATTAGTTTAGCGGCTACGCTAGGTTTGTGTAACATGGTTTGTGATTCAAAAGAAAGTGTCCCTTTTATACCGCCTGCTCACGTCAAGGCAAGAAAAACATCCCAGTTTTCAATTAGTTTAGCGGCTACGCTAGGTTTGTGTAACATGGTTTGTGATTCAAAAGAAATTGTCCCTTTTATACCGCCTGCTCACGTCAAGGCAAGAAAAACATCCCAGTTTTCAAATAGTTTAGCGGCTACGCTAGGTTTGTATAACATGGTTTTTAGATATATTTATATATATATATATACCACTTTCACTTTCACATTTTCTATTGAATCACAAACCATGTTACACAAACCTAGCGTAGCCGCTAAACTACTTGAAAACTGGGATGTTTTTTTTGCCTTGACGCGAGCAGGCGCTATAAAGGGGGCACTTTCTTTTGTATCACAAACCATGTTACACAAACCTAGCGTAGCCGCTAAACTACTTGAAAACTGGGATGTTTTTCTTGCCTTGACGCGAGCAGGCGATATAAAGGGGGCACTTTCTTTTGTATCACAAACCATGTTACACAAACCTAGCATAGCCGCTAAACTACTTGAAAACTGGGATATTTTTCTTGCCTTGACGCGAGCAGGCTCTATAAAGCCTGTATTTATAAAGATATTTTTAATGCTTATTAAGCGTTTCCCGGTTATGCATATAATTTAATTTGGCTAGAACCTTGGGTGAAAAGCCATAAAGAAAAAAAAAAGTTATTGTAGCCGCTCGTTTCTTCTTTCCAAAATTTTCCTTCTTGTTTCCGGTTGTTAATTAACTAATTAGTTCAAACTTTTTTCGCTCATCAGATAGACGTTTTGATAAACAAAAAATGGATTGCGCATCTTGTTCGGTTGGGATGTTTGAATTTTGGGACATTGTAAAGCAGGAGGAAATCTTGTTGGAGTGGCTGAGGAATCACGGTGTGATCCTCAGGGAGAAAATGTGCGAGAAATGTGGCAATAAATGCAATTTTTCGAACTTTATGTTCAGGTGTAGAAAAACGTCCACCGTTAGTGTTGGTCACAAAAAAATTAAATCACGCTGCGATTTTTCGGTTTCGGCGCGAAAGGGCACGTTTTTCTCGAAGTCGAGCCTTACGGTTAATAAAATATGTACATTTGTAGTATGTTGGACCATGATGCGTCCACCGAGGACCGCCTTTTTGGTAGAGGAGCTGGAAATGAGCAGCGAGACGGTTGTCAACTGGTCCAACTATTGCCGAGAAGTGTGCGTGATGTGGTGCTTAAAAATAAAGCAACAAATTGGAGGCGTTGGAGTCACGGTTGAGATCGATGAAGCTAAGATAGGAAAAAGAAAAAACAACCGAGGAAGAATTGTTGAAGGGAAGTGGATCTTCGGCGGATACGAGCGAGGTACGAAGAAGATGTTTGTCTGCGGTGTCGAGGATCGGTCCAAGGAAACCTTGTTGAAAGTTATAAAAGAATATATATTGCCCGGCACAACTATTATTTCCGATTGCTGGAAAGCATACGACTGCCTGGAAAGTGAAGGCTTTCGTCATTTAAGTGTGAACCACAGCATAACATTTGTGGATCATGAAACCGGTGCCCACACACAAAACATTGAGCGTTGTTGGAGAGATGTGAGGGGAAACGTTCCAAGATTCGGAAGGAGTAAAGCTCACTACGAGGGTTATTTATGTGAATTTCTCTGGAAGCGATCGCTTCCAAAGAATAAGGATCGAATCCACGCTTTTTTTAAAATGGCCAGTGAAACGTATAACCCCAACCAGTGATTCCATTCCATTTAGATTTTTTTCTTATTATTTATATTTATTGCTTGAATTAAAATTATATTATAATGACGACGAAATCCAACATGATTCTTGTGCCTCGGACTTGTGACTCTATTTGTTTTCTACAGTTTCAATTATAATGACGACGAAATCCAACATGATTCTTGTGCCTCGGACTTGTGACTATTTGTTTTGTACAGTTTCAATTATAATGACGACGAAATCCAACATGATTCTAGTGCCTCAGTTCGACTCTGAAGTGATTCTAAAAAGGTTTGTTTACATTATATTATTACAAATTATGTAGTGTTTTTATACGAATCATTTATGTATCCGCATGAAGTCGGCTACGATTGTCTAGCATCTAGCTCCTAGCTCTTCGTAAAGTGTCAGTAATACCAACATAACAAAATGTCAGCGAGTGTTAGAAATGGAGGCCGACAGTCGCCGCGTCGCCGATTTCGTATGCGAGAGTAGATTTTAATTTTACGTAATTGAAATTTTTATTGCAATATTTTCCACCTCCCCGAAGGTTAAAAGTTGTGTCGTACAGTAATTAAGGTGAATCTAAAGGTTTTATCTAAAAAATATTTATAATAAGCGAGGCCAGCGCGATCGAAATTTTACCAAAAATTGATACATTCATTTGCATAAACATTGAACTTACCTTTGCATATTAGTTGGTGTAAAGTCAACGTCAGTACTTTCCATTTTCAACGCAATATTAGGTGTTAAGAAACGATATTATGTACGTCGTTGTTCGACATTACCTAGGTACAATCACGTAACGAAATGTTGCAATTGAAGACCGTGTAATTTACCATTTTTACGTGATGAACACTTCTGCACATTAACTATATAATTATAAATGCTATTTATAAACTTTTTAGATTTTAAACAATCTGCGCGTAAATAGCGCATTTTCACATAACCTGACTCTCCGTCGAATCAGGAAATTCGCAGTTCGCACCCCGATCGACGAAAGCGACATATAATAAATTATTGTAAAATAAGCTCACGTCGATTTCCAAAAATGTCGAAGGCAAAGGCGGCAAGGACTAACACCAGGGCAGGGAACGAGAGCTGACGAGAGCAAACCAGATTACCCAGGAAAACAATCAACAAACGAACAAACTAGAAGCTTCACTATGTAGATATCAGGCCGTCCAACTTTATCAAAAAACCGAATGATATTACCATATAAACATACTGAGATTAAAAATATGATTAATTTTGAAAGGGCGAAAATTTGTTTACTTCAAATTCAAATATTGATTATATTTATATTTTAAATATATGTTAAGTATGTTTGCCAAATAAAGTTTTTTTTTATGTTTCTAAATTTACTAGCACACATGACGATATGAGCTAACATAATAAATAAGAAATGCATTATTAGGCTGCTTATGTCATGGCTGTCAAAGGGAACACGGAGACGGAACTTAGTTGGTAGCTCCGTAATTAAAATGACCCCCTCTCCTTTTTACGGCGGAGAGGGGGACGCATAACTTTTCAAATATCGCTTCGGGAGCGGATACGTAAAATAAATTCGGTTAGCGAAGTTCAGAACCACACTTATAGCGCGTTATCTTTTTACGTGTGTCGGGTCTGTATGGGATTGTATGGCGAGCGCTATTGTGCTTTATATTATCTGTTGATGTGAGCTTTGCGTGTGGCAGCACCATTACTCTCAACACGGAAAAGACAAAATTTATACGTTTTAGTGCAACTCAAGCGGGACAACCCAAGGAAATACTGAATATTACTATTCACATTTGTAATGAACCGAATACTTGTACTTGCAAAAACCTAGAATCCGTAGATAGTTTAAAATATTTAAGAATCACCATAGACAAATATCTGAGATGGGAAGAACACATTAACTCAACTGCCTCAAAAGTCAGAAAACTTACCCACCTCTTTATGACCATCAGAAATATTCTCTCTGTAAAAGATATGAAATCAATATACTATTCCATGTGTAATTCTTTACTCGAATATGCATCCCTAGGTTGGGGTGGCTGTGCCAAAACAATCTTAGACTCCCTGGTTAAAGCACAGAAATCACTACTAAGAGTCATTCTCAAAAAACCATTCAGGTACCCCAGTGATGCATTATTCACGGAAATAAAAGTTCTCGATGTTAGACAACTGTATATTAGAAAGATTATATTACTTGCACAAAAACAACGTCAACACTTCCCTTCCATCGACCACCTTCACGACACCCAACTTTCAAGGAATAATCCAATAGTCCCAATAAAAACCACGACGTCCCTTGGGCAACGGCAATTCTCGTACTTAGGACCTAAATTATTTAATATCATTCCTATTGCTTGGAAAACGAAAAGTACAAATGTTTTGCGTAAATTGGTCAACGACTGGCTCTTGATTTAGGGAGGGTAAAAAGTGAAGATATGTTGATCAATAGATAATCTCATTATAAAAAATATATATGTACATTATTGTCAAAACACTGATACATAATTTTTTAAAGTCCATACAATACAAAAACACATATTTATCACCTCTGAACACAATTGTCAATTCTGTATTAATCTGTACTTTATTTATCAATGCTATCGATTATTTTCTAATCATCCAACTATATTATAAACTAATAAACTACCCTTCCCATTTTTTCTACCTTACAACTCCTGTGGTGATCTGTCTTTTTATTACTACTATCTGGCTGTTATTTACTTTACCGGTTTTGTTTTATATTAAGTGCTAAATTATAATATGAACTAAACTTGTCAATTTGACTGGCCTTAAACAGGATCCATTTCTAGTTGGCTAGCCAAAGTTTCCGCATGCTTTATTGTATGAATTTTATGTGAAATAAATTTATTATTATTATTTATTGTTTCTACTGAGTTTAATATAATTTTGTCAAGATTGTATTCATAAATTGTCGGTTTCTTTATTTTATAAAATCTTATTATTTGACATTTACTAATGTTAAGTGCCAGTTTATTGCATATACATCAATTAAACAAGTTGTTTAATTTTTTTTGTAAAATTATGCAATCAGAAATATTTTTATTTTTTTTTATATAATTTTAAATCACCAGCAAATAACAGGATATCAACATCGGAAAAAACGTCTACAATGTCATTAATAAATAAAATAAACAGTATTGGTCCTAAATGGGAGCCCTGTGGCACACCACTAGTGGCAGAAAAGGCATCCGATATTACGTCATTTAACTTTACAAACAGTTGCCTATTTGTTAAATAACTCTCTACCCATTTAAGAAAGTTCCCGGTTATACCCATACTCCTTAATTTATTTATCAATATTTTATGACAAACTTTATCGAACGCCTTGCTGAAGTCAGTATATATCGAATCTACTTGACATTTATCTGCAAAGGCATTCGCTATAAAGTTTTCATATATTGTTAAGTAGGTTTTGACCCAGGGTACAAATAATAAACAGAGGAGTATATGTACCAACCCTACCTTTCTATTCGATCTACAAATTCTAGTTGTATAAACTTTGTCCGATAGAACGCGACAATCTAGGTTATAATTAATCATCTAGAATGTTTATACACAATAATCTCAGGTGTGAAGGTTCGCAACCAAGGTCGGTCAGAATCCTGTTTTGTTCTTAGGGATGGTCTCTCCTAGTACATAAAATAAAAAGCGGTGCGTGGTTTGTTATTGTATGTATTGAGAAACATAATATTTAACTAGTGAGCCCTAGCATGACAGAATCATTTATTAAATTATACATATTGGACTTACCCCAAGACCGACCTGTATCCGTTATCATTATATTTCTTTGTCAAAGCTTTGGAACGAAGTACCACTGTCAATTCGAATATCGACATCGTTGCATTGCTTCAAAAAGCTTTGCCGCGAATGGTTGCTATCGTTACAATGAAAGGGATACTTAGGTACATGTGGTTGCGATTATTGTTTATTTTGAATTTTTGTTGACTATTTTATTAATTTGCACTGATTTGTATACTTACTATTTTTATTGTTATTTGTTTGTGTTGATTTGATTTTTTATTGTTAATATTATTTCATTTTTCATTATTATGCCTAAATATGTATATATTTTTATTATTATTATTATATTGGAGGCACTGCTGAAAACCAGCTGCATTCCCGGAGAGATCCGGAATGCATAGCTGAGCAGTGACCTTTTTGTCAATAGAATTAATGTTAAAAAATATGTAAAATTTATCTATTGGCAAATAAATGTTTTTATTATTATTATTATTATCATCATAATCATAATCTACACTACGAGAGCGAGTCACTACGTCTCCTATTACCGAACACTGTGTTTTCCTTAATGGCGAAGCGACGGAACGTCCCCCCCGGCTCAATCCATCGGCTGACGTGACCCCGTGAAGCGTGGATCGGGCCTCCGAAAGGGCAGAAATATATCTCCCGGCCGCATCCACGATCTCAAACTAATAATGCGTGTGTATCTGGGTTCCGAGGATGCTGCAACTTATGCCAGTAGCTTTCTCTCGGCCGCCGGCCACGTGCGGTTGGAATTCCAAACATCAAACGTCCAAAAGAACGTGGTTCCCGCTTGACCATTTAATTGAATATAATTTAATCTTACGCCGGATGGATCATTTATTTATGGATTACCGCTGTCGGCTGATTACCGGATTACGATTGTCGCGTGGTTCGCCCGTACACAATTTCTTCCAAAGAAATCTCCATTACCCACATCGGGAATGGTTGTTATACTCGTTGCGGAAATGAATCCCGTCGTGCCCGAAGCAAACTCGCACTCGACGGTACAAAAAAGGAATAGAATCCATCCATACAAATAATTACTCCAAAATGGAAATCACCGCGACTATCAGCTGTCCAGTCCCCGATCCCACACGTTGACTGCCCAGCTAAGATGGTGGTTCCTCCTTTCCGGCCAGGCCCAGATGTCGCTCTCGGCCCGCCCCAGATGTCGCTCTCGGCCCGCCGCATGAAAAATTTCCAAACTACCATAGACAATCGTCCAGTTCCTAACTAGATTAGAGAAAAGAGAGATAGATGTGATGATGCAGAACAAATTAATTAATAAAATATAAAAAACAAAAGGAATCTAGCCCTGCATCATAACATTACTCCCTCGCCACCAAATGTTTGCCCTCAAACATGTAAAATTGTCGAAATAACCTAATCCTATTCTATCTAGGTCGGTCCAAGGGTCTACTACAACAGAAGAACAAAGTTAACAATAAATATCAGTAGTAGATAATAATCATCAATAGGAAGTATTCATAGAACAAAAATTAAACCAAAGTGAGAATAGCGAATGGGTGTGCCGCAACTCCGGTCGCACTTCATCGAACGCAAGGCAGGATATCCTTAGGTCACTCACCCTACTTACGCTCCTCAGTGTTGGGACAGCGCACCGTGAAGGTGGCCTTCCTTATTTCGATGTTCGCCATCATCCCCATTTCCCTCAGCACTTTTATACTGTCCTCGTTCACGCTCATTATCGGGCGATATCTATCTTTCTCCCTGACGGAGTCGTGGACGATCCACTTTTTTGTTTTCAGCTGAGGGGTCTGGTTTTCCAGCTGTTGCAGCAGCCTCTCGGTGCTTACTGCTACGTTTTTGGGGTGGAAATAGCGAAAAATCCTTTACGGAAAAAGAATGTCCATCATGGCACAACAGAGAATCGACTATGAATAAGTCATGGATGACTTTATAACCGAGGAAATTGACAAATTAACTGAAGTTTTACAGTTTATTTGCGATGATTAAATCCAATGTAAAGACTTATTAAATAAAGTCCCAACTGCATTCGTTGTTCTACTTCAAAACATTCGAAGTTTACAAAAAATCTGGAAGAGTTTTTACTGACATTAAACCTTCTTGAAATATAAACGGACTTCATTGTGTTAACAATTTAAATATAAATAATGCTGACGCCCGGTATGATATACCTAACTACACATATCCCTCGTCTACAACTCATATTAACAAATGCAGTGGTATTGCGGTGTTTATACTGAATAAACACAACAATGTTACAGTTACCGAAATTACTATGCAATTAGCGAATTGCTTAAAACTGCGTGTAAAAGTGAACAAAATTATTCACCATGTTATTGCTATCTATCGCACGCATGAATCTGATCAACATCATTTTATAATAGAAATGAAACTGAAATCGACCAGCTAGGACTTTTACATAGACTGTATTATACGGGGCCGGTCAGTCCGTAGGTAGCCGCTAGGTCCGGGGTAGAAATCTGCTTTAGCGTTGCTCAGGTCGGGGCAGGAATCTGCTTTACCCTTGCTCAGGTCGGTACAGGAATCTGCTTTATCCTTGCTTAGTTCGGGGCCGGAATCTGCGTTATCTTCGGTGCGGGAAGAGGCAGGCATAGGCAGAAATCTAGGGGGAAGCAAAGTCAAAGAAGATCCAGGTTGAGGTCCGGAGAGAAGCAGTCAGGAAGAGCAGGAGTAGAGTAGCTGGTGGAGGTCCAAGGCGGAGAATGCCTGCTGAAGGCTGGGGCGCCGTATTTATTGCGCAATCCCCCTCTCCGACTTTGGGGAGGGTGGGGTCAACGCGCTGCCTTCATTCGCGGGCCGTTGGTGGTCCGCGGGCTGTGACGTCCGCATTTATTTATTTAGCGGAGGTCACAACCTTTAGAACTACTCTACTCTTTATGCTTTTTTAATTAAACCTAACCTCTTCTCTCTGGCATTTTTATTTATCAAGCAAATTCATATATATTCGTACAGTGTGGGTGTCCCCGGCCCAACATGTTCAGGGGAAATCGTAATTAATTTTCTTATTCCTAATTTTATACAAATTCTTATTAACTAATTATGCTAAGGAGAGTCCGGCCGTTTTATCTACGTTTTTTTATTTCGTAATATCTACGGCCAAACTCTCTCAAACTTAGTCTAAACATTTCCATACATTGTAAATTCCAAAGAATATGCCGTACAGCGTTGCTTAGGGGCGCTCTGATTGGTCCCGGGCAATCGCCTTGGCCGGCTCGGGTACCCATATTGCGGGGGAGCGGGGCGTGGGCGAGCGAGACTCGAGGTATCGAATCTTTACGTAAGTTTCAAAACCTGCATCCCGTTCGCATATCCGACCATTCCGAAATGAGGGCCGCCTATCCTACACACCGTCCGGGACAGGAACAATTATTACTAAAGAATACTTGCAATATCGTCATTGGAGATATCAAAATAAATATTTGTTTATTTTTTTCACGCCTATTAAGGCTTTTACATACATATATATATAAAAATATTTACGAAATTATACACGAAAATAGTGCAGGAAACGACTATTTAAAACAATTGTAGAAAAATAAATATAAAGTCAAAATATCACTGAACTTGATCTACACAGCATGCAGGCACAAAACATAAAAATCCAAAATATTTTTTTCTGTTTCAGTTGACAAAATTATTATGTGTTAGTCAAATTAAATACCTTTATTAAAATATTCCACTACTTGATGAAAAAACTTCAATAGGGTATGCTTATACATTGAAATTGATGTACTAAATATATCAACAACATCGTAGTATTTGTTTCCCAGCTTTTGAATCCGTCGCATAGGAGTGTGATATTGGGACGTTGATATAGAATTGCTACAATAATATGGTAGGTACTGTCTTGTAACCGACCTGCTTGGAGTATGAAAAGAGATTACATATAATAAATCAGGGGTATCAAACATTGAATTAATGATTTTATACAAACAGGTTAAATCGGAAATAATTCTACGATCAGATAATTTTATTAAATTTAATGAACAAAGTACGTTATCGTAATTTAGGTTTTCTCTAGGAATGCCCATTTTAAAATTTACATATCTCAAAAATTTATTATGGATTCTTTCAATCGCATGTGAATGAACCTCATAATTTGGGGACCAAACCGTGGAATTGTATTCTACATGACTCCTTACTAGTGACATGTATAATGTTTTTACAGTATTGACATTATTGAAATCACTAGATACCCTTAAAATAAATCCCAACATTTTCAAAGCTTTATTGGTTATTATTTCAATATGCTTATATACTATTGATGACAGTATAGTAGTAAAGCAAAAGAAGACTATATAAATGTAATGACATCACTAAATTACAAATCATATATAAATAATGCTACACGAAATGTGATCGGACAAACACCTTCCTGCATCGATCACATATGGTGCAACTCAAATGACATTGAAAAAACCATGTCAATATTATGGAAAACCAATATTACTGATCACTACACTTGTATATTCATTCAAAATATTGATAAAAGAAATATCAAATCTAATCAAATTGGTGAAACAAAATATAAAAATAATATTTGAATTTGGAAATTTTAGGAGCAAATCTTAAAATGAAAAACTGGTCACCAGTATTTGAATCGGAAATTCCAGATACATGTTCAGAAAATTTCAAAATTGTTTTTCAAAACACATAAAGTTATCTACAAT
This sequence comes from Hesperophylax magnus, assembly GCA_026573805.1. Classification (NCBI taxonomy): domain Eukaryota; kingdom Metazoa; phylum Arthropoda; class Insecta; order Trichoptera; family Limnephilidae; genus Hesperophylax; species Hesperophylax magnus. The sequence continues at coordinate 2,899,280 of JAIUSX010000091.1, read as the reverse complement.
AGTAATAGTTTATAAACCAAATTCTAAAAATAGATTAATAAAGCCATGGATAACAAAAGGATTAGTAATATCAATCAGAAACAAAGAAAAATATTGTCACGACTCCAAAAAATTCCCAAACGACCAAAATATACCAATAATTTTTACAAGAAATACCAAAATAAACTTAATAAACTAAACTAGACTGACAAAAGAAAAGTACTTTCGTGACAAAATAAAAGACTCTGGTCAAGATAAAAACACAAATCGAAAAGTACCAAAGGAAAGCTCTTCAGGGAATTACCAATGACAACGAAAAAAACCCAAAACTGTGTGGTTATGTTTTTAATGATTGTTTTGCAAATGTCGGTACAAACCTTGCTCGTAATATTATCCATGACAATAAAAAAAATAACCAACCAGAACAAAACACATTTTCTGAGGAAGGTTTCTAAACCTTTGTTTCAGTAACTGACAAAGAGGTTGAAAATACCATAATAAGTTTAAGAGCATCAGCAAGTTCTGGATACGACAATATAACGGTTACAACGTTGAAAGCCGTACATAAGGAAATCAGATAAGCAATTGCTCATATAATTAACACCAGTTTAAAAAAAGGTGTATTACAAGAAAACTATCGTTACTCCAAGTTTTAAATCTGGTGATGAAGAAAATATTTCTAACTACCGTCCAATAACTCTTACATCAAACATAGCAAAAATTTATGAAATAAATTATTAAGAAATAACTCAACGACTACATAAAAGACAAAAAAGATAATGAGTCCACATCAATTTGGCTTTAGAGACAATCTCAGCACAAAAGATGAAATTGCTAAACTAACATCGACAATAACGCAAAAGTTAGATAATGGCGAAAAGTGTCTTGGTAACTTCATTGACCTCCGCAAGGCATTCGATAGCATATCACATTCCAAACTCATAGAAAAACTAAAGCAAATTAGAATACATATTTGTAATAAGCATTTGCTTTGTGGCTCGTCATAATTTACAATAAAAGATATAAATTTGTTTTAGACCACTTTAATTTTAATTGCACTCTACCCGTTTCGGAAGCACCCTTCCTTCGTCAAGAGAATGTTGAAAATTTTAATATTCTTTTAATATTCTTTAATATTCTCCTGACGAAGGAAGGGTGCTTCCGAAACCGGTAGAGTGCAATTAAAATTAAAGTGGTCTAAAATAATTTATATCTTTTATTGGAAATTAGAATAGATGGAATAGCGCTATCATAGTTACAAAGTTATGTCAAAATAAATAATACCTCAAGCGAACCCGAAACCACATCTTTTGTCATACCGCAAGGAACTGTCATCGGTCCAATTCTTTTTACTATCTATGTAAATAATATGTTCACACTCTCAATAGTTGGAGATATCATATCGTATGCAGACGACACTGTACTGATAACAAAAGGAAAAACATGGGAGTAAACAACGAGGATAGCAAATTCCACCATAAACATTCTCAAAATATGGTTTGACCAAAATTACCTGTCACTAAATACTGAGAAAACATATTTTATCCCACTCTCATTGAAAGAAAAAAAACGTAGAAAATAATGTTACAATTAAAATCCACTCTTCCGAGTGTGAAAATGAAAAAAGAATGTAACCATGTGAGATTTTCACCCATAACGGGCAAAAATAGCATTAAGAATCTGGGTGTTATAGTTGACAGTAAATTAAAATGGAGTGAGCAAATCAAAAATACATATACACTTCTTCTTCTTCTTCGATGGCGCTACAGCCCATATCGAGCTTTGGCCTCCTGCAACAGTCGCCTCCAACTCCTCCTGTCCTCAGCGGCTGACTTCCAGTTTGTCACCTGGAGAAGCTGTGCTGCATCCCCTCTTACCTCATCTTCCCACCTCAGTCTGGGTCTTCCCACTTTTCTCTTTCCACCTGGGTGACCAGTCAGAATTCTTTTTGGGACGCGTGTATCCGGCATTCTCTGTACATGCCCAGCCCATCTCAACCTGAGGAGTCTCATGTGTGCAGAGATGCTAGGGGCCTTATATATATCGTACAATTCTATATTGTGCCGGATACGCCACTGTTCGCCCTCTTTCACGGGTCCACATATTCTTCTCAGCACCTTTCTTTCAAAAGTATCCAGCATTTCAGCCATCTTTACCGTCAGTGTCAGCGCCTCACATCCATATGCCAATACAGTTCTTACAATGGTCTTATATATGGTTATTTTGGTTTTTCTGTGGACACTACGTGACTTAAACACTGGCAGCAAAGAGAAGTATGTTTTGTTGGCTGCTGTGATTCTCCTTCTGATTTCTGCTGGGTCCTCATTGTTATCTGTCAGGCTGGAGCCCAGGTAGGTGAATTGATCGACCACTTCGTATGAGTAGTTGTCTTTAAATAGTGCACTACTTCTTCTTCTGTGTGAAGGGTTCCTGCTCTGTACCATCATTTTTGTTTTGTCAACATTAACTCGCAGTCCTACTTCCCGCGCCGCTGTTTCTAAAGGGTCGAAGACCTCCTTAATGACTGAAATTGATCTTCCGACAATGTTGATGTCATCCGCATATCCGACAACTTGACTGCTCTTGAAACAAATATTGGAGCCAGTGTCTATTAGTGTTTTTCGTATTACATGTTCGAGCACAATGTTGAAGAGAGTGGGAGCCAGACTGTCCCCCTGTTTAAGTCCCTGTGATACTGTAAATAGTAATAATAATACATATACACTAGAGTAAGAAAACTAATATACATTTTAATTAGATTAAGAACCATCCTATCATCCAGTATGATTAAAATAAATAAAAAATTCTCTTGCCCAATCCATATTAAAATATGATATAATCGGTTGGGGAGGGACTTTCAAAACTAACCTTTCGCCTGTAGAAAAGGTTTAGAGGTTAATTTTGAAAGTCATTCTAAGAAAACCATCAATATTTCCAACCACGCCACTGTTTAACTCTTTTAGGGTTCTTAGCTTAAACAAAATTTTCAAAAAGAATGCACTGGTACAAATTCATAAAGACCATTTCAATTCAACAATTTCTACAAAAATAAATAACCGATCAAGATCACTTGGTAACATAGAAATCCCTAAATGTAAAACTATTCCTTGTCAACACCATTATACTTATCAAGGTATAAAATTGTTTAATGCCCTTCTGGATAAAATTAAAACTGAAAAAAATTAAAACACTTTCAAATCACAAATCAAACAAGTTTTAGATAAACCCAACAGTAATCACAAGTTTTAATTTCATTGGATACATTTTTCACATAGTTGATTATATGAGCCCATTTGTAATTTTATTGATTGAATCGTGTTATGAATGTAAGATAATTAATTAATGATTAATTGAAAAAATATAAACAAAATGTAATATTTAAAAAAAAACGCTATATATATTTTTTTTTACACAATACTCTAAAGTTATTTTATGAGCTTTGAAATATGCGTTTATTGTTGTTGCATTTTATTAAGTACCCATTATTGCCAGCTCTTTGAACAATTTACAACCAGTTCTGTACCTACCTTCTATTATTTCTTACCTAATAAGTATATTTTTATATTTTCTAAGTTTAATAACTATTACATTATTTAAGCTTTATTTTTTTAAGTTTGTAATTGACTTTCTTAATATTGTGTTATTAAATTTACCATCTAGGTTTATAACTATTTGTTAATTTTTAGCTACATCAATTAATGAAATTTGCATCCTACAAACCATAATGACGTCACTCCTCAACTCAAACACGAGAAATAATTCCTCAATTGAGTTGGGCAGTTTCATTAAAAACTTTTAATTTTTTCACAATCAGCCTCGAAATATCTACATTTGTAAATTATTGTAATGTGTTTGTATATTTAATAAAAAAACTAAAAAAATGTAAATGTTTATTTTTTCTTTAATAATAGTATTATGTAAAAATATAAATTATAAACTGAGATCGTCAATTTGACTGGCCTAAAACGGGAATCTCCTATTTTTGTTGTTTGTTTTTGGGGTGTTATGCCGTGTTGCGCTAACTCCTTCTTTACACACACATCTTCGGATCTACCGGATCTGCCCTGATGATGGACACTGCAACGCTGTCCGAAACGTCGGCTAAAGAAGGAGTTAGCGCAACACGGCATAACACCCCAAAAACAAACAACAAAAATGCTTTTGGCCGTGAGAATCTAAAAACTTACCTGGGAATCTCCTAGTTGGACAGTCGAAATATCACTGTTCTGCAAAATAATTTTTGTACTTGTCATATAACTTATTATTTTATAATAAATTATTATCTATTTTCAGATTTAAAATACCATCTTAGAACCAAACCAATCCAAGACCACAGTCCATGCAGCAATATTTTTTAAATGTCATTGAGTTTTGTTAGATTTATTTCGTTGTTCGTGACGGAATGTACGCTACCTAGCATTTTTTCGTTCGTTGCCCGGTCTCTATAGCTGGGGAAACGATGGTCAACAATTATTTTATTTAAAAGGGGACTTTCCAGGTATAACTTTTTTTATGATATTGACTCTTTCAGTGTATACGTAGTTCGTCTCTGAATATTTTTTAAATTTAAATGACTTATGAAAACTTATTTTTAAAGTTTTCCATTTTGTATATTTCGTGGAAATATGTTAATGTCCATAAAGCATTTATTTTTCGGTCCTTTAGTCAACCCATCCCCTCTTCAAATATTAATTTGAAATTATAAAAGCATTTTATAAAATTATTTCAGACTTATGTACAATTTTTCTTTTAGTAGATCCGATTTTGTAGCGATTCTAAACAGTTGTTTCCCAATAATTTAATATGTTAATAATCCAATATTGTTCTATATCAGCATAAAATGGCAGCTGCTGTCATTTTACAGGATTCACAAGGAACATCCCAATACACGGAGCAAAAAATTTCATACTTTACAGTACGTTATAATGTATTTTCAACCTGGTAGTAGAACATGTATCCTATAGACAGGGCCGCCGAGAGGGTACGTTAGCCAAGTCCGAAACTTGGGGCCCGGGCCTAAGGGGGGCCCGGGACGGGGCCCGGATATTTTACTAAAAAATGCCAATGACACTAGGAACGGTCCGTTCTGAACGGACGTGGGCCGGGCGCCCAGGCCCGCACGCTCCGTAGGCCCAACTGTCAGAGCGTGTTCACACACAGCACACAGCTATAATATGCGAGGGATAGCGTATTTCGGCATAACGTTCGCCGTACATTCCAAATTGGAATATATGGCGAGCGATATGCTGAATTACGTCATCCCACGCATGTGTGTGAACACGCTCTCAGAGCGTGCCACTCACAGCTCAAGCTACAAGCACGCCATGCCGGCCGGCCCGCTGTGGGAGGGGCGATGCAGCCGCCCGCCGCGCCCCCGCTCATACTCACCCCCGGGCCCTACCGACCCGATCGGCAGACCGTCGCGACGGCAATCCGTCGGCGACAGTCATAGCGGAATCGCTGCGCTCTGAGTTTTGCATGGTTTTATGGTTTAGTCAGGTTAAGTAGTGTTTCGTTTGAACTGTTTGAAGTAAAGTGATCGTTGTGGCGTGTAGTGACGACACGAGCCCAAATAATGGATTTATTTATTTAAAAATAAAAATAAATGTACATTTCTACAAAATTTTACTAACATTTTCGTAATCTTAGTAAAAAGATCTATCCACACGATTTTTTCCAAGTCGTTATGAAATCCATGCAAGTGGCCTATTGAATTTTTAATGGTGATGGCGATTTTTCTGGAAATTTTAGGCCGGATTCTTCCCAAAAAAGATATCTTTTTGCCAATTTTCTTTTGGGTATATTTGGCATGTCTATTGAAGTTTAGTTTGGAATCTAATATAACTCCTAAGTATTTGATTTCAGTAACATTTTCAATAATTTCACCATCAATTTTAATTTTGCTTTCACTGAATGTCTTCTTATTTCCAATCACCATACATTTTGTTTTTAATTTAAGCTTATTTATTTTTAGCCATCTTGATACATCATCTAGTTCATTATTTAAAATATTTATTAGTTCTTTATAGTTATCTCCAATTAAGTATATAAGTGTATCATCGGCAAATAGTCGTACTTTGCATTTTGAAAATATTTTCACCATGTCATTAATATAGAATTATGAACAATAGGGGTCCAAGGATCGATCACTGCGGTACTCCTAATTTATTTTCCATTGGTTTTGAAAATTGATTATTTATTTTTGTTACCTGTTTTCTGTCTTCAAATATAATAATTTAATTTATCCTCAAGATATCTTGATTAATGAAGAATATGTAAATACACACAAACAAGAAACACAAGTATTTTATTTTGAGTATTCACCATAACTTTTTAAACATTTCCATTGAATAATTATGCTAAATTCGAATGATTGGTATAATGGTATAAGAAAAGGTAATGAAGTAGTATTCCTAGCAGTAGCAGGTAAGCATGAACTTATTAATTGTTATCACACCCCCCCCCCCCCCGGTAAGTTGTGGGGAGGGGGCCCGGTATAGTCTACTAGACTTGGGGCCCAGATTAGCTGTCGGCGGCCCTGCCTATAGACAGGGCTGGCCCTGGGCCAAACAGCAGCTGGCGCTAATACAAACTGAAAGGGTACTGTGTTAGGTAATATCGGCTCCTTGGCAAGTCGGCGCCCGGAGCAGACTACTCCAATAATGCCGGCACAAGACCGGCCCTGCCTATAGATACTAAATCAAGTGTTAACTGCTGCACCAAGAAGACGTTTGAATTTGAATGTTTGGTAAATATTTCAGATTTCTGTATCTTCTAGATGGCAAGAACCTATTTTTTGGCTATGGCATTTATTTTTACTTTCTCCACATTTGCCCAGTGGTGAGAGAAACAACAGACTCCTTATCGAGAAAGAATGGCCGTTTGTTCCCATATGAGTCTACCAAGTATATTGCTCTAAACAAAGTTCATCCAAAAGTGTAGGATAGCGCTTCTTCCAATCTGTATTTAGGGTAGCATGGGATGTAAATAATAAGTTTAACAATAGTTGGTTTTATTTAGATATAAATTCATTACACATAATATGTATACCTATTTGTTAGATAGCTTAAAAATGTTTTTATAAATAGAAAAAAAACAAACAATTGAAACTTTTTTTGTAAACCACGTTACATTACGTGTTGTTATACATAAATGGAAACGGTTTACACAAAGATAAAGGGTTTTATTAGTATAATGTTCCTCTATAAAGTTGCAAATTTCTAAAAAAAATCTGTAAAAATTATTTTTTTATCTATTAAAAGACAATTGCTATCCCAAGGAAAAATGGGAATCTTATAAATATGATGTGAACATGCTGTATCATAATACCCTACTAAAATTTGGTACACGAAATAAGAATAACTTAAATTAAAAGATTAATTAATTAAAAAATCTGTAATCATTTAATGATTAGATTAAACATTATACATATAAACACTATTTTAGAACAATCAACTTGTCAAGATATAACACTACGATCAACAAATTTCATGCAAACGGAGTGGTGAAACCAGCACTTCCTCTCTGGTGGGGAATGACATTTTTTACATGTACTGGAATTTAATTTCGCAGAGATGTATAAAATTTCTCAAACAAAAATATTCATGGACAACACAAAATAAATTAAAATGTCTTTAGACATATACCAATTTGAATATAAAGAAAATAATGCATATCTTGCGAGATTACCATTGAATTTAATTGGAATGGGCGCGATTCCTGCACAAAATAGTCCAATAATTCTTCACAACTTAAAAGTTTATCCACGAGTTCAATGAAATTCACGTACGCGCAGTTTTACGGAATGACTAGGTTCGAAAAAGATTTGCATTGGATGCATCCAAATGCTTAAAGGGATACATCCGAATAAACCTTAAGTGCACAATGGTTTTACGCACTAGGAGTGCATTGATGGAGTCTGACTGTCGATTCCAGGGCTGGCCCTAAGCTAAAAGGTGCTTGGAGCGAGTAAAATTTAAGGAGCCCTTTGGCAAAACCATTAGACGCCTTGGTAGTAGGTAAGTGATGCCATGCAATCAATAATATTTGGTATTTTCGAAGGAAGCAAATACTTTGGGGTGTGACATATTGAATGAAAAAACATACACTTAGTAAGACACCACTTTATTTTTGAATCAATAACGATAGCCAACCGGGTTTCGCTTGTCCCAAGCTTCATCAGGGCTAAATATCAACTAAAGCTAATTAGATACAGGCACATCAAGCCACTCGGGCATATATAAACTTAATTGTAATGATTGTTCTGCTTTTTATATCGGAAAAACGGCCCGGAATGTCAACTTAAGAGTAAAAGAACATATACGATGTTTAAACAATAATGCCTTTTCAGAATTTGCGAATCATTTAATAGAATCTAATCATTCATTCGATAAAATCTCTGGAACTAAAATATTGCATAAAAATGGATCTGGAATTAGATTAAACAACTTAGAAGCCCTTGAAATAAAAAAAGCAGTTAATAATAATTTAAATATAATAAATAACCAAATAATTTATCTGATAGTCCCATATTAAATTTATTCCGCCGCTGAAACTGTTATTTCCTTCCCCCCCCCCCCCCCCTCCCTCCTCATCATCCTTAATAATTTGTCTCCACCTTTTCTATTTGCATCTCTTTCTATCTGTTTTGTATCTCTTTCACTCATTGTTTTCATTTACCTATATTTATATGTGCCTGTATCTAATTAGCTTTAGTTGATATTTAGCCCTGATGAAGCTTGGGACAAGCGAAACCCGGTTGGCTATCGTTATTGATTCAAAAATAAAGTGGTGTCTTACTAAGTGTATGTTTTTTCATTCAATAATATTTGGGTGACTTGTGAGGGGCTGTTTCATGAAAAATAATCTCAAGGACGCTGTGTTAGGTATTGACAATAGGGCAGGCCCTGGTTGATTCATAACTTTCAATTCACTAGTAAGTGCCAAGACATGGCGCTGAGCGGTTACCTGTTGACATGGTATCTCACTATATTTATTACACTGCGTGAAAATGCAGTGAAATAAATATACACAATGGTAATAAACATTTTTACAAATGTTATCATATTATTTGTACGTCTAAAGAATTAATTTATTTTGATAAACGCAAAACTGTGACCGATTTAAGTATTGGGAATATCTTATGGGACTGTCCCCCATTGCCCCCAAATGACCGACCGTCGCTGATTTAATAATTAGACAAGTAAAAACTAAACAGCAGGATCTATCTATTATAATATGTACATAAATGTAAATTTCAGCGATTGAAAAACAATTTGATAGAGCAAGCTTTCAGAGTAGGAGATATCAAATCCATGTACCATATACTATACCTGTTGGAAAAGCAAAAATATTGTTTTGGTTCATATAAATAGAGGTTATTAATCCAACTGTTATTTTATTTGTCCTTAAGTGTTGAAGAATTGTGCCCACACATGTCACAAAGCACGGCAAATTGCGATGTTGACCTTATACATTCATTTTGCCTTTGGATATTACTTCTACTGGGTTTGTTAAACACAAAATGTCACTTTATCAAGTCGGCCTTGACAAAAATTTATTTTTATTTATTGAATATTCTTCCCAACAGGTTAATAACAAATGTCATCATTGTGTAAAAAAGTAAAACAGTTAAAAAGAAAATATAAGTTTAAAAAAAAAATTTCAAGTTATGGAATGTAAAGTTTATGAAAGTAGAATAATTTTTTCTAAAATACATCAGACTTGGTCCAAGATTCATGGAAAAATCCCCTTGATAATTTATTATTTTTCTGGTGCACACTCCTGTAAGAGGTTGGCTATCATCAGGGAAAATTTGGCTCTGCAGACTGCAGCGCGGTGGTGTCTCATGACTTTTAAATAACCTGGAGCACCAGTATTGAAAAATATAACTTTATTGATGTCGCAGCTGAAACGGATTACTTTTTTTTCTAAATTTCATTTTTTTTAATATTGTCAGGATTGTTTTGTTAGGTTGGGATAACCCCACCTAAATTTAGAAAAAAAATAACTACAACAAATCAATAAAGTCGTTTTTTTCAATCCTAACACTCTAGCTCACTTAAAAGTCACGAGCGCCACTGCTGCAGTGATTCAATCGGTGGAACAGCACTCGCTGCTAATCCTCTACCATGTCTTCCATAAATCTTCCCCTGGACTATGAATTGAGTACCATTGTATTTTTCGCCCCTCAGAATATGGCCGAGTTATTGGAATTTCATTATTTTTATACAATTTTGAAAATTTAATCTATAAAATTTAGGGAAACCATTTCCATAGTTATAAAATATGAGATAAATTATTAAAATTACTTAACAATAATCATTTTCAAATGAGTTATGTAAATTACATATATTATTATTTTCAGCCGATTCCAGATTCAAAATTCCAAGCCAAAAAAAACCTTGTGACTTTTCGTGGGTTATGCCTAAATGCTACAAAGAATAAGTTTTAGATGTAGTGTAAAGGGTGTCTAAATGTCATAGAAATAAATAGTTAGTAAAGGTTTATACAAGTTATAAATATGTAGTTTTTTGTAACTAAATAAAAAGATACAAAAAAAAAATTAAGTCCGAAACTTGGGGCCCGGGCCTAAGGGGGGCCCGGGACGGGGCCCGGATATTTTACTAAAAAATGCCAATGACACTAGGAACGGTCCGTTCTGAACGGACGTGGGCCGGGCGCCCAGGCCCGCACGCTCCGTAGGCCCAACTGTCAGAGTGTGTTCACACACAGCACACAGCTATAATATGCGAGGGATAGCGTATTTCGGCATAACGTTCGCCGTACATTCCAAATTGGAATATATGGCGAGCGATATGCTGAATTACGTCATCCCACGCATGTGTGTGAACACGCTCTCAGAGCGTGCCACTCACAGCTCAAGCTACAAGCACGCCATGCCGGCCGGCCCGCTGTGGGAGGGGCGATGCAGCCGCCCGCCGCGCCCCCGCTCATACTCACCCCCGGGCCCTACCGACCCGATCGGCAGACCGTCGCGACGGCAATCCGTCGGCGACAGTCATAGCGGAATCGCTGCGCGCTGAGTTTTGCATGGTTTTATGGTTTAGTCAGGTTAAGTAGTGTTTCGTTTGAACTGTTTGAAGTAAAGTGATCGTTGTGGCGTGTAGTGACGACACGAGCCCAAATAATGGATTTATTTATTTAAAAATAAAAATAAATGTACATTTCTACAAAATTTTACTAACATTTTCGTAATCTTAGTAAAAAGATCTATCCACACGATTTTTTCCAAGTCGTTATGAAATCCATGCAAGTGGCCTATTGAATTTTTAATGGTGATGGCGATTTTTCTGGAAATTTTAGGCCGGATTCTTCCCAAAAAAGATATCTTTTTGCCAATTTTCTTTTGGGTATATTTGGCATGTCTATTGAAGTTTAGTTTGGAATCTAATATAACTCCTAAGTATTTGATTTCAGTAACATTTTCAATAATTTCACCATCAATTTTAATTTTGCTTTCACTGAATGTCTTCTTATTTCCAATCACCATACATTTTGTTTTTAATTTAAGCTTATTTATTTTTAGCCATCTTGATACATCATCTAGTTCATTATTTAAAATATTTATTAGTTCTTTATAGTTATCTCCAATTAAGTATATAAGTGTATCATCGGCAAATAGTCGTACTTTGCATTTTGAAAATATTTTCACCATGTCATTAATATAGAATTATGAACAATAGGGGTCCAAGGATCGATCACTGCGGTACTCCTAATTTATTTTCCATTGGTTTTGAAAATTGATTATTTATTTTTGTTACCTGTTTTCTGTCTTCAAATATAATAATTTAATTTATCCTCAAGATATCTTGATTAATGAAGAATATGTAAATACACACAAACAAGAAACACAAGTATTTTATTTTGAGTATTCACCATAACTTTTTAAACATTTCCATTGAATAATTATGCTAAATTCGAATGATTGGTATAATGGTATAAGAAAAGGTAATGAAGTAGTATTCCTAGCAGTAGCAGGTAAGCATGAACTTATTAATTGTTATCACACCCCCCCCCCCCCCCCCGGTAAGTTGTGGGGAGGGGGCCCGGTATAGTCTACTAGACTTGGGGCCCAGATTAGCTGTCGGCGGCCCTGCCTATAGACAGGGCTGGCCCTGGGCCAAACAGCAGCTGGCGCTAATACAAACTGAAAGGGTACTGTGTTAGGTAATATCGGCTCCTTGGCAAGTCGGCGCCCGGAGCAGACTACTCCAATAATGCCGGCACAAGACCGGCCCTGCCTATAGATACTAAATCAAGTGTTAACTGCTGCACCAAGAAGACGTTTGAATTTGAATGTTTGGTAAATATTTCAGATTTCTGTATCTTCTAGATGGCAAGAACCTATTTTTTGGCTATGGCATTTATTTTTACTTTCTCCACATTTGCCCAGTGGTGAGAGAAACAACAGACTCCTTATCGAGAAAGAATGGCCGTTTGTTCCCATATGAGTCTACCAAGTATATTGCTCTAAACAAAGTTCATCCAAAAGTGTAGGATAGCGCTTCTTCCAATCTGTATTTAGGGTAGCATGGGATGTAAATAATAAGTTTAACAATAGTTGGTTTTATTTAGATATAAATTCATTACACATAATATGTATACCTATTTGTTAGATAGCTTAAAAATGTTTTTATAAATAGAAAAAAAACAAACAATTGAAACTTTTTTTGTAAACCACGTTACATTACGTGTTGTTATACATAAATGGAAACGGTTTACACAAAGATAAAGGGTTTTATTAGTATAATGTTCCTCTATAAAGTTGCAAATTTCTAAAAAAAATCTGTAAAAATTATTTTTTTATCTATTAAAAGACAATTGCTATCCCAAGGAAAAATGGGAATCTTATAAATATGATGTGAACATGCTGTATCATAATACCCTACTAAAATTTGGTACACGAAATAAGAATAACTTAAATTAAAAGATTAATTAATTAAAAAATCTGTAATCATTTAATGATTAGATTAAACATTATACATATAAACACTATTTTAGAACAATCAACTTGTCAAGATATAACACTACGATCAACAAATTTCATGCAAACGGAGTGGTGAAACCAGCACTTCCTCTCTGGTGGGGAATGACATTTTTTACATGTACTGGAATTTAATTTCGCAGAGATGTATAAAATTTCTCAAACAAAAATATTCATGGACAACACAAAATAAATTAAAATGTCTTTAGACATATACCAATTTGAATATAAAGAAAATAATGCATATCTTGCGAGATTACCATTGAATTTAATTGGAATGGGCGCGATTCCCGCACAAAATAGTCCAATAATTCTTCACAACTTAAAAGTTTATCCACGAGTTCAATGAAATTCACGTACGCGCAGTTTTACGGAATGACTAGGTTCGAAAAAGATTTGCATTGGATGCATCCAAATGCTTAAAGGGATACATCCGAATAAACCTTAAGTGCACAATGGTTTTACGCACTAGGAGTGCATTGATGGAGTCTGACTGTCGATTCCAGGGCTGGCCCTAAGCTAAAAGGTGCTTGGAGCGAGTAAAATTTAAGGAGCCCTTTGGCAAAACCATTAGACGCCTTGGTAGTAGGTAAGTGATGCCATGCAATCAATAATATTTGGTATTTTCGAAGGAAGCAAATACTTTGGGGTGTGACATATTGAATGAAAAAACATACACTTAGTAAGACACCACTTTATTTTTGAATCAATAACGATAGCCAACCGGGTTTCGCTTGTCCCAAGCTTCATCAGGGCTAAATATCAACTAAAGCTAATTAGATACAGGCACATCAAGCCACTCGGGCATATATAAACTTAATTGTAATGATTGTTCTGCTTTTTATATCGGAAAAACGGCCCGGAATGTCAACTTAAGAGTAAAAGAACATATACGATGTTTAAACAATAATGCCTTTTCAGAATTTGCGAATCATTTAATAGAATCTAATCATTCATTCGATAAAATCTCTGGAACTAAAATATTGCATAAAAATGGATCTGGAATTAGATTAAACAACTTAGAAGCCCTTGAAATAAAAAAAGCAGTTAATAATAATTTAAATATAATAAATAACCAAATAATTTATCTGATAGTCCCATATTAAATTTATTCCGCCGCTGAAACTGTTATTTCCTTCCCCCCCCCCCCCCCTCCCTCCTCATCATCCTTAATAATTTGTCTCCACCTTTTCTATTTGCATCTCTTTCTATCTGTTTTGTATCTCTTTCACTCATTGTTTTCATTTACCTATATTTATATGTGCCTGTATCTAATTAGCTTTAGTTGATATTTAGCCCTGATGAAGCTTGGGACAAGCGAAACCCGGTTGGCTATCGTTATTGATTCAAAAATAAAGTGGTGTCTTACTAAGTGTATGTTTTTTCATTCAATAATATTTGGGTGACTTGTGAGGGGCTGTTTCATGAAAAATAATCTCAAGGACGCTGTGTTAGGTATTGACAATAGGGCAGGCCCTGGTTGATTCATAACTTTCAATTCACTAGTAAGTGCCAAGACATGGCGCTGAGCGGTTACCTGTTGACATGGTATCTCACTATATTTATTACACTGCGTGAAAATGCAGTGAAATAAATATACACAATGGTAATAAACATTTTTACAAATGTTATCATATTATTTGTACGTCTAAAGAATTAATTTATTTTGATAAACGCAAAACTGTGACCGATTTAAGTATTGGGAATATCTTATGGGACTGTCCCCCATTGCCCCCAAATGACCGACCGTCGCTGATTTAATAATTAGACAAGTAAAAACTAAACAGCAGGATCTATCTATTATAATATGTACATAAATGTAAATTTCAGCGATTGAAAAACAATTTGATAGAGCAAGCTTTCAGAGTAGGAGATATCAAATCCATGTACCATATACTATACCTGTTGGAAAAGCAAAAATATTGTTTTGGTTCATATAAATAGAGGTTATTAATCCAACTGTTATTTTATTTGTCCTTAAGTGTTGAAGAATTGTGCCCACACATGTCACAAAGCACGGCAAATTGCGATGTTGACCTTATACATTCATTTTGCCTTTGGATATTACTTCTACTGGGTTTGTTAAACACAAAATGTCACTTTATCAAGTCGGCCTTGACAAAAATTTATTTTTATTTATTGAATATTCTTCCTAACAGGTTAATAACAAATGTCATCATTGTGTAAAAAAGTAAAACAGTTAAAAAGAAAATATAAGTTTAAAAAAAAAATTTCAAGTTATGGAATGTAAAGTTTATGAAAGTAGAATAATTTTTTCTAAAATACATCAGACTTGGTCCAAGATTCATGGAAAAATCCCCTTGATAATTTATTATTTTTCTGGTGCACACTCCTGTAAGAGGTTGGCTATCATCAGGGAAAATTTGGCTCTGCAGACTGCAGCGCGGTGGTGTCTCATGACTTTTAAATAACCTGGAGCACCAGTATTGAAAAATATAACTTTATTGATGTCGCAGCTGAAACGGATTACTTTTTTTTCTAAATTTCATTTTTTTTAATATTGTCAGGATTGTTTTGTTAGGTTGGGATAACCCCACCTAAATTTAGAAAAAAAATAACTACAACAAATCAATAAAGTCGTTTTTTTCAATCCTAACACTCTAGCTCACTTAAAAGTCACGAGCGCCACTGCTGCAGTGATTCAATCGGTGGAACAGCACTCGCTGCTAATCCTCTACCATGTCTTCCATAAATCTTCCCCTGGACTATGAATTGAGTACCATTGTATTTTTCGCCCCTCAGAATATGGCCGAGTTATTGGAATTTCATTATTTTTATACAATTTTGAAAATTTAATCTATAAAATTTAGGGAAACCATTTCCATAGTTATAAAATATGAGATAAATTATTAAAATTACTTAACAATAATCATTTTCAAATGAGTTATGTAAATTACATATATTATTATTTTCAGCCGATTCCAGATTCAAAATTCCAAGCCAAAAAAAACCTTGTGACTTTTCGTGGGTTATGCCTAAATGCTACAAAGAATAAGTTTTAGATGTAGTGTAAAGGGTGTCTAAATGTCATAGAAATAAATAGTTAGTAAAGGTTTATACAAGTTATAAATATGTAGTTTTTTGTAACTAAATAAAAAGATACAAAAAAAAAATTTTGATTACAAATGTTATAAATAATGTTCAATGGTGGTCATATTTAACAAAGGTAATTCTTGAAACAAGCTTTGGATAATGTCTGCAAAGTAATAAGATTTGTGAACTATTTGTCTCAACGTTTGGTAATTTCTTGATGTGATAAAAGAAAATGTGTTTGAACACCAAAAAGAAATTCATATTCCTTAATTTCAACCGTAGAAAGTTGGTAAAATGTATCTAGGATAAGTATACAAAGTATATGTACTGTATTTTAGAAAGTATCACTTAACACATTACCAGCACAAGACAAATATTACAATTTGATCATTATTAATAACAAAGATTCATACAAAGAACAATAAAAAAAGAGCTTACAGAAGAAGTACATTAATTTATTTAAAACCCCAAAAATACAAAAATTAATTTCATTAAACTTTTGGGAACTAAGTATAGATACTTAAATACATAATAATATACATTTTTTATAATACAATAGTCAAAATAACAAGCACGCAATTGGGATGCATGACAAATGGCAAGATTTGTTTTGTCAAAGATAAATTTTCAAAATAAAATTTTCATCATATTTAAAAAGAGCTTGATAATGAATATAATAAAAATTCACAATAATCTGAGAAATGATAAAAGTTATTGCAATATAAAACAATTAATTATAGTTACACATTACAAACAGTATTTAAACAATTGCCACTTTTCTCATTATATAATATAAAATTAAGTTGCATTTTCAAAGAATTTAGATTAGTATTTATTTTTACAGTTTAATGATCTTTATTACAGATATTATCATAACTCTTTTCTAACCTGTAAATCATACACTAATATTTATATTGTGTATGATTTACACATATTTATTTAAATTGAACAGTCATGGGGAACCTGTTTGTGGCCCGTGGGTTAGAATAATTCAGGAGTGTTTTTTTCAAAACTCACATGCCAGAGGTAAAACTTTTCCCGGACAATTTGTTTTTCTCAATCGTTTTGTATCTAAATGAGTAAAGGTAATAAAACTCAGATATTATAGTAAAAAAATGTACATTGAACAAAAATACAAGTGTAAAAAAAATTGATGGACAGTTTAACTGCAAAAGAAAAGTTTAAAATGTTAATCTGTGAGAAATAGTTAGGATGCGAATTCTCCAATCAATGTTTTTTTACTGTCTTGTTTATTACTATTTGTATCTGTGTTTTCTCCAATCGGAAAAAATGCGATGATAAAACTTTCCTCAATAGTACTCCACAACTGCATCAGGCCGAAATGATAAATATACACGGTACGTACAAAAATTATGGATGCCCTTTGGTAGAGATGTGTATGGGACATTCATACTCATGCGTGAAGTTTTTCCTATCCGCAGAAAGCTATTAGTGGCTGGCACTCGGCCTGTGAGACAGTGAATGAGAATGTCTCCTATACATCTCCACCAAAGGACACCTCCCGTGCCTCATTTGTTTACGCAGGAAAAACAAAGGTTTAATACTTTTTGAACACATTAGTATGTATATACATAGAAGAAAAGATTACAAAATTTATAGTAAAATAAAACCAAGTCATATAATCAGTTATTTGTATGTTACATTATATCAAAACAAAATATTTGTATAAATGTAACAAATTGTCTTTAAAAAATACTTTTAGACTTAAAAAGGTTTATTGTTTACATAATTTTTATGCAGATAATTTTTTTAAATATTACCTGGAGTGAAAAAAACTGTTTTACCTTTGGAAATAGCCCGCAGGCTGCGGGTTGAACATGACTGATCTACAGCTTGTGAAACTTACAAAAAAAAAAAAAAAAACATTACACAACACATTGTGTAATGCGTTATGCATAAACAAAACTGCTTATTTTGAAATTGATTAATATGAGTGGTATTAAAATATGTAAGTAGGTCAAATCCAAAACTGTTTGTAACAGCAATTGAGATGTCTATGGAAGCTTTAACCACTCAGAACATTAGAATGTCAAAAGACGTAAATATGATAATAGCGGTCAAGACATTAGAACGTCTTTTCACGTAAACGCGCGAGATTTTACAAAAATTGATTTATTTCCATCACTAGTATACGGATTCCCATGATTTAAAAAACAGAGTATCGATAATGAATAACGCTACGCGTCTGTATTCAAGAATATCTATGGAACGTAGAGGTGCATTATCTAAGCCGATTGAAACTGTCAAGATGTTCGTTAATAATTTATTGCGTTTCTAAATAATTTATTAAAAATATTTTAGTTTGGACGGTTAATATTTCGAGGTGACTAATAGTTTTTAAATATATTTCTTCAATATATAAAGTATTATTTCTTTATGCTACTCAGAAAAAAGTACATTTTTCAAGGCTTTGAAAAAATGGTAAGCGATTTTTACATATTTTTGACGTTTTCATAAAATGTATATTTAGAAACGCAAATACTTACGTATAACAACACAATGCGATAGTGGATTTCATAATCTTTCCAAAACATTTTTTAGAATGAGGCTACGTTTCCCAAAACGTGAGTTATGAAGCTTTTAGTAAAACTCGTAAATAACACAAAAATTATCACATTCTGACAGTTCTCAAAGGGACACATAATAAATAAAATTCTATGTCTGAGGGGTTAACCTTGGAATCTCGAAACAGTAAAATAATAAGGAAACATTTGATTAATGCCATACATCATTTTAATAATAAATATTTTCTTGATTTGTGACTTCCGATAAGATGTGTCCCTTATTTCTTTTAGGGATAGGCAGGAATAGTTAAATTATAAATTTTATCCTGCTATTTTTCCTAAATCTTCACACATGTTCGCCGTATACAAGAGTGCACTAACTTGGGGGGGTGATTCTGCACCAGTCTTTCTCAATGTGGGCGCTAGAGGCTTTCAGGGAGGCAGTAGAAGGCTCAAAGAAAATTAGGGGATGTTAAGAAAATCTACAGGGGTGACGGCAGACAAATTCTACCTATAAAAATCCAACAGAATCTAGCTGAATTAAATACTTGTAGTTTTTTTTTAACTTCCTTACAACAAAACATATTAAACATGGCCATAGCAGACTGGGTGTTGGATTCTTTTTCAAATGGCAACACAGCAGGATCATCCCAGTTAGAAGAACGACTTATAAAACTGACAACAAACGAAGAATTAAATTAATGTTAAAAAATATGAGGGCACTAGATTTTTATTAAATCTCAAAGTGGGCGGTGGTCGAAATAAGTTTGAAAACCTGTGTTCTACACGATAGTACAAGTAAAATAGATAAATAACTTTTTTTCGAAATTACAATGTTTGGTAAATATCCGGGATCGCTGAGAACGCTTAATTAAATTAATGTAAATGGCTGTCATCCCATACAATGAAAGTGAATGTTCATTTTACCTGATTGAAAATTAGAATGTCAAAATAAAAAAATTCCAAATACATATACAGTGGAACCCTCTCTAATGAGCACCTCCTATAATGAGTAATTTGCATAACGAGTAAAACAGATGATGAAAAAAATGCTCCCTTAACAAGCGACATTTTGCATAACGAATGACGCAGAAAAGGCAAGTCCCATCTTTACGTCACTCACTTGTGAGCCGGGACTTTCGCGCCAGTGCGTCAGTCTCTGGTTAGATTTTAAGGGTTTTAAAACAGTACCTGTGGAGTCTACAGTCAACGAGATTGTGTCTTTGGCCAATACCATGGGACTGGAGGTGAATAAAAACGATATTTATGAGCTTGTGGAAGAGCACAGTCAAGAGCTGACCACCGAAGAGCTTATGGAGTTGCATTATGTTTTAACAGTAAGAAGTTATGGAGGAGAGATTGTTAGTGGACGAGGGGGTAGTAGCAAAACAACAATCTTCTGGCGCAAGAGAAATGCTGAAAGCTTGGGAAACTGTAGCATCGTACATTGAGAAGCATCACCCTAATAGGGAGGTGGCTATGCATTCTACAAATTTATTCAATGATTATGCTGTGTCACGTTTTCATCAAATTTTGAAGCGTTGGCAAAAATAAATGTCTCTAGACAGCTTTCCAGTAAAAAAGAATGAATTATTTGTCATAAATTAAAAAAATTATAAACTAGTTTTTTGCAAATCTAAATCGCATTCCAGGTTGTTACGCTCATAAACAATTTATAAGTATGTCATTTTATTTGAATAATCGTTAAAAAACAAACAAAAAAAGAGTATTTTTTAGGCATGGAATGTATTATTTTACATTGATTACATGGGAAAAATTGTTTCGCTTAACGAGTATTTCACATAACAAGTTAGATTCTGGAACGAATTAAACTCGTTATGAGAGGTTCCACTGTAGTTGCCTTTTATAGTAATAAGGTGAATCAAAAAGTTTAAAAAAATATCTTATTAAGCGTGGTCAGTGATCCCGAATAATTACCCAATGTTTTAAGGTAAAAAAAGTTGAATTTTTTGTATGAGAAAAACCATTCAATTTATAAAAAGTAAAAGTGAAAAATTTCTTATTTATCTTTTTTACTTCCACCACCAAGCACCTGGCGAAGTTAGTGCATTTTAACCCCGAACACCCTGTATCTGTATACAATATGTAAATATTTGCATTGAAACGAATTAATTAACGATTCAAAATATACCAAAAAACAATGTTTGGACTTGTTTGCCTAGTGACTTGGTCAAATCCTGAGAAACAGATAGATTAATAGAAATAAATAATATTATCAATAATTATTTACTTATGTGGCTTTTGTGTTATCTTATCAGCAGGCGATTTTCTAATCATCATTGTCTTTGGAAATATTTGAACAAAACTGATTTGGTTATACCAAAGAAATAATTATACAAAAGTTATTAATGCGGAGGAAGTTTTTGAGCACTTCAGAATTTAAGACAGATGGCTAAAGGTTTTCTAGGTTAGTAGAGTTTGGAAAATGTTCAGTCTTCTGTAGAAGAATATACCGATGACTATAAGCAGGCAAATGATCAGGATATCTTTGACACTATCCAAAGCGGGAGTCGGGTTCTGTACAGCGGTGGTCTCCACAACTGGCACAGCTGGGGGCTGTGGGGGCTGGCTCGGGGCTCTCTCCTCCTCCCCCTTCAAAGCGATCTGGCTCAGGACCGTCTTCTCCTCTTCCGTGAGGGGCTGAGCGGCCGTGCAAGACAGCAACAAGGCAGTCAACCCGCACTGAGAGCATTCAAAACACTTGGATTTCTTGGCCAGGGCTTTCCTTTCAGCGGCTGTGTAATCGAGGGAGCCTATTGTCCTTTCCGAGGGAGTCGGCATAAATGCGATCAGCGCCAATAGTGCAGTCCTTATCGACCAAGACGGTTGCCAGGTTTCCGGGTGATGGCCGGAAATTGACAAACAAATTTTCTTGTTGACTTCGAATCTTCCGTTTGGTGTCAGTAAAATAATATGCGGTGGCTGCATAGGATATTCTTTCGGTAATATAATTCTACCGTGATAAACACCATTTTCAAACTCGGTACCCTTCGGACCTTGAATCGTAAAATGCCACTCGAATAAGTTATCTTCCAATGGTCGAGCACAGTATTCCTCGGTAGCTTCGGCTAACTCGATAGCTTCTCTCATCAAGCGTTTAACCCCAGGACACTTTGTATTGTAACGCTCTTTAAATTCCTCCATTGCAAAGTAAATTGATCAGCACTCAAACAAATAACAAAATATTTTAGATGAACTGTCAAGTGAATTTTCTTTGACTTCTCTGATCTTTCTGATTGTTTCTGATCAGTGTTTCTGATCAGTGTTGCCAACGGATCTTGGCCTAATGTCGCCGTTTTTCAAACATTAAGTAGCCGAATTTCAGTTGCAGTAATTCTAATGAACTCGCATAAATTCTGCCCACATATTCCCCACAAATATTCTACGTGAGCTTGATTCCCCCTTTTATTATATGAAATTAATGGGGGGGGGGGTTGTTACGGAATTCCATTTCAAGAAATTCCTCACATTTTTCCGGTCACAAAAAATATTATATCAAATACCGGTCACGAATACACATCAACAATAGTGTATTTTTGTTTAAAAGGTAAGTTCGACAGGTTTTTGTTATGTTATAACTTGTCTCTGAAGTAGCCTAATGCTTGGTCCACACCGAAGCCAACCTTCCAACTTCAAACGTTTGGACGATCGTGTGGAGGGGTAGTTCGTGCGTTGGAAGTTCGAGTTGGAAGGTTAGTATTTGAGTTGGTCTGGGATCGCCTTCGAGGCGATCGCTATGGCCAACTATATAGCCAACCCGCACGAACCGGCCGTCCGAGCTGTCCACACATCTCTGCAATCATAACAAAAGTGACATTTGCGTACAAGTGACGTTTACGTATTATCTTTTTCGCGCCAATCCGTTAACACATAATGGCAGAGTGGAGTAACGATTTAATATTGTCGGACTCGGATTCGTTCACAAACGTTCAGAGTTGGAGGGTTGGCGTTGGCATAAATCAACTATCTAGGCGTTGGTGTGGAAGAACCATAATATTTCGTCGCCGATTCTCGTTCTGAGTAGCCTAAATGGCGATAAATCGCCTTCGTTGGCAACACTGTTTCTGATATTGAATGTGACATAAACACCGTGTCCGAAGAGATTCATAGCCAATAATACATAGATATTGCAATAATATATTGTCAAAACAGAAAAATTAATTTTTAAAATGTTGTAAATAGTATAGGTATTAAATTATGTGGACAGTTGGATTTTAGTTGATCTATTCACATACACGGTACCACATACATTACAATAAAATTCCAATTTGAGACTTGTTTTACTCGAAAATGAAAATTAAATCAAAAAAAGTCACATTATAAAATCTACTCTAAATTTAATGTGATGCAGACTAGCATAAATATACCATGCAGACTAATTACTCACCTGTATTGCAAGTTTCCAGACATAATAGTTTGTATGGCACCGTTTTTTGTGCAAAATCACCTCAAGGGCGCTGGTATATATTTTTTGTGCTGGTAGTTATGGGAGAAGTATTTATTCAATAAAAGGTGACAGGAAACAAAAACGAACCAATAAATAATCATGTATATCGATAAGTACACAAACAAATCTTGGGTTTTAATTGATTTCGTACTAGAAAATACTGTTTTATAGTTGGGGCAGACGACTCCCGTTTTTTAAATCTTCCAACTACCTGAGTATTTCTTAACAGTGATTGAAGGTGCATCTAATTTTGATTGGTGTATTTGTTTATTTTTTTTAGTTACACCATCAACATTGCTCCGCACGGAAAACTTTGTCCTATCGTGTATTATTTGAGGTTGTTTTAATATGTGTGCATTATTATTTTCGTATACGCCAATGGCATTATTATTTAAAGAGTGTTTGGGGATTAGGAAGATTTTTATAGGTTGAGTGCAAGCGTCAGTTGGAAAGCTGGAGTTGACTGGAGTAAAGTTTATAGGCACACTAAATAGAGAACATGTCCTTCCGACTGTGTTTAAAGGAAATGAGCGAAGAAAAAACGGTTATGAAGTTCGCTCTGACTGCACTAAGCACTATTTGCTTCTTTCTCCTCGGATACGAGCCAGCACATCGGGATAATGTATTCCTTCAATGGTGGAGAAACCCACCCTTATTATACTATTCAGCTACCCAAGACCTAACCGTGCCCGTTCGGAAGTAAGTAAGCTAACTAATTCACCACTAACCTAACCAGACACATCAACCGCCATGCGTCTGGACCCTCATTCAATATTACAATCCTTGGCAAATCGTTCGGCTTGTTGCAAAGAAAGAATGGTTTTTAGGGTGTCACTATCCATGGCTACTAGCATGAAAAATATGACGGTAATAAGTTTACCACGATCATAATGGTAATATGAAAAAAAAATAAATGGAATAAATCGACAAACAACCTCTTTATGAATATTATTCAATGGGATTTTTTTCGGAATAGCAAGGAAATGGTACCTACCTAATACCTCTAAAAAAATATATATGTATATATAGTCTATGTCCTATATACCCACACCTTTACGTCATCACTACCACAATCTCATATTATTATTATTTTACAAGTATTTTCTCATTGTCTGTGGTTTTCTCGTATGTCTGATTGTGTTGAGTGGTTGTTCCTAATTTTTTTGATGGAGGAAAGTGATGAGAGGGAGTAAATTTGCAGTTGGTTTTCAAAATGCCGCGAGTGCGATAATTAATTTATCGAAATAAAGGAATATTTATTTAAATGACGTCCACGAAGGCCTCAAAACACGAAGTCGAAATGGTGATTCGAAACCGTAAAACTGTCATAAAAGACGGAGTCATGACAATGTCTGGAATAGGAGATCCCAGTGTTTTCCATGCCCTTGTAGTTATTTTCTTGGAGTTTTTTGCATGGGGATTACTTACTATGCCCATTATATCAGTATTGAACTCTACATTTCCCGATCATACGTTTTTAATGAACGGTTTGATAATGGGAATCAAGGGCATTTTGTCATTTCTCAGTGCTCCCTTAATCGGCGCTCTATCTGATGTTTGGGGTCGTAAATTCTTCCTATTAATTACAGTGTTCTTTACGTGCGCCCCCATACCCCTAATGACTATAAATACGTGGTGGTTCTTCGCGATGATAAGCATCAGCGGAGTTTTCGCGGTGACGTTCTCGATAGTGTTCGCGTATGTCGCTGATGTCACTTCCGAGGCTGACCGCTCCCGCGCGTACGGGCTCGTGTCTGCCACCTTCGCCGCCAGCATGGTCATCTCACCCGCCCTCGGGGCCTACCTGATGGATCAGTATAATGAAACTCTGGTGGTAGCAATGGCGACGGCCATCGCTATTCTCGATGTGTTCTTCATCCTGGTGGCTGTCCCGGAGAGCCTTCCGGAGAAGGTACGACCTAGCTCCTGGGGCGCCCCAATCAGCTGGGAGCAGGCCGATCCCTTCGCAGCACTGCGCAAGGTGGGCAAGGATCAGACCATCCTAATGCTGTGTGTCACCGTATTCCTATCCTACCTCCCCGAGGCTGGCCAGTATTCGTGCATCTTCGTGTACCTCAAGCTTGTTATGGGCTTTGGGGTTGTGCAGGTAGCCGTGTTCATTGCCACTGTGGGCATCCTCAGCATTGCTGCACAGGTTATTTTGGGCTTCCTCATGAGGACGCTCGGGGCCAAGCATACCATCATGATCGGTCTAGTATTTGAAATGCTGCAATTAATGTGGTACGGTTTTGGCAGCCAGACCTGGATGATGTGGGCGGCGGGAGTGCTTGCCTCCGTGTCCTCCATCACGTACCCGGCTATCAGCGCTTTTGTGTCAGTAAACAGCCACGTAGACCGCCAGGGGGTGGTGCAGGGGATGGTGACGGGCATGCGCGGCCTGTGTAATGGCCTGGGTCCCGCCATGTTCGGAGTGATTTTCTACTTCTTCCACGTAGACCTCAACGAGGACCATCTGGGGAACAAGATCCACCACAACTACACGGAGGGAGAGGCAAAGTACGTGCGCCTGGTGCCGGGTCCTCCGTTTGTGTTTGGTGCACTGCTGGTAATCTGTGCCTTGCTGGTGGCGGCCTTCATCCCCGACGACGGCCCCCGCCGTCCCAGTCTGGAGCTGCACTACGAGGTAGAGCGAGGCCGCCGCGTGGCTGGCCCTATGTCTCCGCTGATGGCTGCCGACTCGGCCGCGCTCTAGGGCGCGCTGCCAGAGCCGCTCATCGGCTAATGGTGCATTTTACTCTTCGACCCTAAGAGCGCTTCCGCTTATAGGATCAGAGCTCTACTCCAACAAGGGCGGGTAAAGGTTTATATTCTTCTACATTATTTACCCATGCATTACGTTACCCAAACAATACATGTATTGACATTTCACTGAGGGTAAATGAAGTAATGATAACTGTGCCCGACAAACTTGCTTTTGTTTTGAGTTTTGCTTGCCACTCCAACATGACCTGCGCTTGTCAGAGACGATATTTCGCATCTTGTGAAACTGAGTTATCAGAGTGTTTATTCAATACTACTAATTCTAAAAGCTGTGAATATAAAATAATTTATTGTTAATTTTTTTAGTATTTTTTATGGTATCACAATCATTACGCTTGTAATTTATGTTCCAATCAAATCCAAAAAGTAAGTTCTTAGATAAGTGAAGGTGAACTTTTGGAAAACTTTATTGATGAATACATTCCTTTCTGGATATCAAATTGTTTTCAAGTAATTAACATCCTCTGAAGTGATCTAGCCGACACTAAACTAAACATTGTATAAACAATTGTCAAATGTTATAAAGAAGATTATGAACAATTATTTTCTTAGTTAATCTTACCATTTATCAAGCTGTACAACTTAGTTGTTAAGAACAATTATTATTTGCTGGCAATTCAATAGACAACATAAATATTTTCCATCCATTATGTGAATTTTTGATGTAAACAAATGAGGCCATTAAAAGCGTCTATTTTTATTTTCATCTTATTTTTTTCTGATTATCCTATTTGTACCCACAAATACCAGAAAATCAGAATGTTGCCAGTATTTTCATCAAAGCGTTTTTTTTGTGTATGTTAACTTGGCCAGATTTAGTGGCGTTTCACTAATAGCACGCAGGAACCCAGCTTTATTCTATAATTATATTATATTATGTAAATACCCTTCAATATTAATAATATTTTTCATTATTTTCAAATTTCACTTTGAAATATAAACAGGGTGGCCACTGATCGGGAATTATCAGGGTAATTTCAGGAATTTTTATTTATTTTTTTAAGGATATTGGGAATTCTCTTTTTGGCACAATATTTATTTAGAAATTATATTACAAATTTACCTTACATTTTTACCACGGTTGGCACCCAATTTAGATAATGAAGCAAAATGGAACCATTTTTAAAATTTTCGTTTCCATGTTAGAATCCTGATGGTAATCTATGCCCCGGATAAATTAAAAAAATATTATTTAGGTATAAACTGCTCAAAACAACAACAAAAAAAACAGAGTTATAATTATTTTTTCATTACTGTGGCAACCCTGATTTTTTGTTGGTTATTTCGAATTTTGAATGTTACTAAACTAACCAATGGCCTGCTGTGTCATTTTCAGATTAAAATCTAATAACAATTAATAGTCGAATTGGAGTTATTCCACAGGATGCTACTTCTAATTAGCGCTTAGTTTGCTAGATACTCTGGAAATACAATCAGCTTCCATTAAAATATGGTCATTAGAATCAGAAATAACTGGTTATAGAAAAAATAAAACATTTATCCTTTTAACACATGTTTTCATCAATAAAAACCAGTTTGTTCTCAACCTTCATGTATTTTCTTAACAACTTAAAGATCACCTTTGACAAACTTTTCCTATTACCTAAATCATTTTTTAGTGTTATTATTATGTACATACTTATTGTGCAAACCTAATTGTTGACCATCAACTAGTTTAAGTAAATTTTAATCAAAAAAATTAAATCTATATTCTTCAGACTGCTATTGTACAATTTCATCACAACTAACGAACGACATATGTAATTATAAAATATGTTGTCAAGGTCAGACCAACAAGCCTTTCATTTTGAATGTCAATAGCAGCTGAGAAAACATTGCCAGTTTTCAATCTGACAATTTTACCATATAAATATGAAGATCGATTCCCTGAATTAAAATAATAAATTATAATATTATCACCCAGTGAACTACCAATCATTTCCCACCTCTGCATTATGAATAGTGTAAATTGAGTAATTGAAATGAGATGAATGCCAGAAAGATTTAAGTGACCTGCATAACTTATTTGTTTACATGCAGCAATCAGTTTTATTTAATTTTACTGCATTAGTTGAACTACTGTTACTGTCCCTGCATTACTTTTCTCTTTTCGTGATGATGAAAATAGTCCTACATTCGCTATGAATTCAGTTTTATTCCAGCGTTTAGGAATATTCCTACAAAGATAATATTATAAATAACCGCACAACTCCAACGCTAATTCGTGAAATTGTTGTCATTTTTGTCTTCTGTAAATGGTGGATTCATATCTTTGTGGATTTTGTTTTCTTATAAGTAAATTTTAATAAGTTTTAATCAAGTAAAATGTAATTTTATCCACCGTGGGGACATAAGTATTAACATTCTGGTCAAGTTTTTTTCATCCATTAGAACTTTTAAGGAAATAATACATTTCCTATTGCATTCATTTGAGTGGAATGAATTACTGTAATCACCTTATAATATACATTTGTTCGGTACTTCTAGAAGCCCCATGTTAGCACAATACACACAAATTAAGCTGATAAGATATTAAAGAGGAAAAACTAGTCTGTCAGCATTCTTAGATTAATAATTTTCCTTTTGGTTTGGATAAAATAATGAAATCTTCTCTAGCATCTTGCTTTATTTCAACCATTGTAAAAGCATTTGCAAACAACCAAAGCCTTACAAGAACTGTATGAAACATGACCTGCAGATTTACTTGCAACCATGAATGCTTAAATAAGTGCAATAACTTATTTTTATTACCTTTGTGATGTATGTTATCATACTATATGAGTTTTTTTTTCTTTTCTTTATTTTACACTACTACCTCAAGTAGGTTCTGTAATTTTGTCACCAATAATTCAATTGCATAAAAATTCTATACCCAAGAAGCATGAGAAAATACTGTTAATTGCATGCATCATATCTTTATCACACTACTTGTGAACTGAATAACTATCTGCATATTTATGTAGGATTGCATCATGTATTTTCTCATTATTCCACCATTATTGTTTGTGGAATTATGAGTGGGTAATTGCCTATTTCTGAATAAATAATAATTTTTTTTTAGTTCCTACAAAAATAATTTCCATTATTTTTCATAACCAATTTTTTTGTCACTTGTCCTCAGTGAAATCCTGGCTTCATTTAAAGTTGATAAAAATGGTACACTTTCAAAGCACTCGCCTGTTTTGCAGAAATTCACATCATCAAATGTCATTCAGCGCCATTTCGTTTTTTGACAGTTGTAAGTATTAACAGTTCCCGTTAAATGTCAATTTTAAATCAGTTTCAGCTTTTGAACAAATTTTGATCAGCAGAAGAGTCGACTATCGTGTTGTTTAGCTTCTCAGCTTATTACAATTTGATATAATGCCGAAATGTACCTAGAATCGGCGTTTAATGGAGACCTTTCAAGTCAAAAAACGAAATGGTTCTGAATGACCATTTGATGACAATGTTACATTTGAATTTCTGCTAAACAAGTGGGCCTTATTGATGAAGAAAATCTTGTGGAAGTGTAAGTACAAAGTACACACACAAGTGATTATGATTCTCCGTTATGTTACGGTGCCGTGTATTTGACAATAGATTGGCTTATCTCGTGCAGGTCTGAAAAGAGGGTGACTAAATAAGGTGTAAACCTGCTCCAAATAAATTTGGAACTTGATAAGGCGATTTTTTTAGAATGCTTTATATTTGCACAAAATAATTTGTATTGACTGTCTGAGATTGTAATGTTAAACTTGTTCAATTTCACTGTACAAAATTCGATAATAATAGTCGGTAATAATTGTTATTAAAGATCAAAATAATGAAATTTATTAACAACTTATGAAAAAATGGTTCTAACCTCTGGTAGGGTCTTGTCATAAGCCACGATTAGGTACCGGCAAATCATTTTAGAGCGCACGCTTGACGTTTTTATGTACACCAATAGTGGTTCAAATTGGTTCGAAATAGTTTGGAAAACACGCCAGAAGTCCCCTCTTACACCACAGTAGTCCTACAATACAGTACACTACCATAAAAGCAAGAATCTCTTCAAAATAATTATTCTTTACATGCATATAATATAAAAAGAAACATCATGAATAAAATTTTTTTTTTGGACACCACTTTATTGAGTATATATATTTAACCAGTGAAATGATGGCTACCCATTTTTAGGTGTCATCGCTCTAGGCCTTGAGCCATGGCTGCCTAAATTTAGGGAGACGGTTAATGTCAATTTATTTTTATGATTAAAATTTTTCTTATAAAACAATCTGGTTTAAACAATGAAATACAGTTGGATTCATTGGCTAACCACAGTAAGCAGTTTGTATGTTTCTGTTTTAATATTCGGAGATATATTTTATTTGGATAAGCGTGGCTGAATCCAAAACCGAACACCCGGAAACCTTCATCGCTCAAAGCTTTTTTTTTGTATATATGCCGTCGCTCGAGTGGATAAATATATAAATCAACCGGTTTCAGTATATTTTTATGTATATACTCAATAAAGTGGTCTTCAAAAAAGTTATTTTATTCTAATTGTAATTATGTATATCCAGAAAGTAATTGCTACCTGTGAAAGAAAAAAAAAAAATTATTTTCAAGAAAGTAAAGATTATTTTTCTTATTTATATTTTATCTTTCAGTAAACAAAGGTTTTCTTGTGATTTTTCATGATATGCATTCAATAAATATTATATTGTTTGACGCACAGTAATATAATATTATTATTTTTTTCTGTCAAGCTATAATAACTCAATCCGTTCCGCTATTCACTTTTATTATTGCCTTTTTTATTTGCATTTTATTTTTTAGCATATTTAAGAAATTCAATTTATTTATAATCAATTGGAATCTACAAAGTTTATATTAAAATAAAATAAAACATTTATAATTTTGATAATACAAAGAGTCACTTGAAGAGACATTTGAATCACAATATTAGGGTATTTTCACTAGCTATGAATACTGTTCAAAATGTGTGCAAGATTTAAAGTTTATTTTTCTGATTATGTTTATTTTCATTCATGATTTCAAAAATTATCTAAAACTGCACATTCCGAAACGGTTCCAACTGCCTACAACGTCATTATGTCATAAAAAACTCCAATGCCAATGTCTAGTGAAACGGCTGTCAACAATGTCGCCCGGCATGACGTCAACGCTGCCAAATTAACAAATATAAATGAATATTTTGTTTTGGCGGCATATGGAAAATGGCACATTTTAAATCGTTTGTCAACATAAAAATACCTTCATCATAATTTTTTTTGAGGATAAAAAAAATTGTGAAAATCCTCTATTATTATTTGTGTTCAATTAATTAATTCAAAATTATTTAATCGAGGGCTTTACGTCTTTACTGTGTACACAAAATTATTTCTTCGGGGCTTTACGTCTTAACTGTGTATACAAAATTATTTCTTCGGGGGCTTTACATCTCAACTGTGTATACAAAATTATTTCTTCAAGGGCTTTACGTCTTAACTGTGTATACAAATGCACCCCTTGTCCAGTATTCAATGGACGAGCAATCATTAATTTTTATTTTTTAGAGATTGTTACAGATAATTCAGTCAATTCTCCAAATAATAACATTATTTTTACATCTTATAAAAAAAATATCTGCTATATTTTGTCTAGCTGCATGGATAACTTTTTAAGTGTGCACATATGTTTTGAGATAAAAAAAATATTCAGGTTGTTAAAAAATATCAGCAAAAAGTGATCGTTACACGGCTATCAGAAGTAAAGCCGTGTCAGTTGATAAGTTTTAATTTGAAACTGTGTTCGCATTGAGCCTTCAATTATAATGACAGTTCAGTTGGTCCCCTCTGTTGGTCACTAGTGAATTATCCCCCTACTATAAATTGATCCTGTTTGCTGTGTGAATACATTTATTGACATTGCTGTTGACGATTCGCAACACAGATTTTTAATTAAGTGGTAAACTTATAAACAACCATTTAATTTTTTTAAAAAGTTAATTTTTTTTTGCCATTTTATTACATCCCTTTCAACATTCCCAACGTTGAGCAGTTGGGATTTTTATATGATCATCATTCACTGACGGGATGAAAACTATCCCAAGCACCTTCTGTTTTTACTTTGATTTCTGTGAATTGAAAACACAAAAATAATATGACAATTAATGTATTTTTAATAATTTTTATTTAAAATTCATTCATAATTGCTTATTTTTTAACAAATAATAATAAAAAAAGTTGATGATATCATGCATATCTAATTATTGCAACATAAAAGTTTCTTGTTATCTAGAAATATTAGAAATTAATCTTAACAAGTAATTTGATTAGTGATGCAACAATTCTTACTTATAATTAATATGATTTTTCGCAATCAATAATCGCACAATTAAGGACGGGTTTTTTCACAGAATTTGAACAATTCATCAATGTTCAAAGTTGATTTTCAAGTTTAGTGAAGGTTTTATTCAAGTTATGTTATTATTTCAGTTTTGTGAAGCAACTGGCCAATAATGATATGATAACAGAACTTGAAAATCAACTTTAAAATTTGATGAAATGTTCAAATTCTGTGAACCAACCTGTCCTTAGTTATTGAATAAAATTGAACACAGATTTTTTTTTATATGAACTCCAACATCCTGAGGAAAATAATATTCCTCAGGTCATATGTCATCTTTGGGGATGTTGTGTGTAGGGTCTTTCTGTGGAAAGGAAGGAATGAACCAGGGTCTTAAAGAGACCCATGTTGTAGGTTTAATATTAATGGAAAAAATATGGTTATAATATTTTTATCGTTTTTTTCCCAAGAAGTTTAATTAGGCAAATTGCCTTATTTGCATATAACGATAGCATAATATACAAATAAACAAAGGAATGTGTATAAGCTTGATTAATTTTTGTGCTATTATTATTAGGGCAGATGTGGTGATGGGCACTGTAACGCTGACCAAAATGTTGGCTAAAGAAGGAGTTAATGCCACAGCATAATAACCCAAAAATGAATCACAATAACACTTTTATGTGTACAAATCTAATAGTTGATATTTATTAATATTCATAAACAATCTTACCAACATAAGAAATGGATAATATTAATTGTTGCATCACTACATTTGATTAATCTTTATCCTAGTTGAGGTTTAAAACACCCATCGTTCAACACCACACACAATTGAAATTGTTTTTAAAAGTTTGACAGATATAAAATTTTCTTGATGTTTGGTTGTGCGTAAAAACTTCTTAATTTTAAAATATCACAAAGGTTTAGTGAAAATTGAAGTGTTCATACCACCACCCTTGTTACTTTGTACTATGTTTTAATGAAATTAAAACTAAACTTATAATTTCAGGAACGTATCCATCATTAAAGCCACTATCGTACTATACATATTGAAGATAAAACCAACTTAAGCAAATAACAGCGCTTATAATAATTTTAAAAATAAATAAATAGAAGGTTGTCAATTAATGAACAATGTTAATCATCATAATTTTAATTTACCGCA
Organism: Hesperophylax magnus; assembly: GCA_026573805.1. NCBI lineage: Eukaryota > Metazoa > Arthropoda > Insecta > Trichoptera > Limnephilidae > Hesperophylax > Hesperophylax magnus. Next base: position 2,865,984 of record JAIUSX010000091.1, on the reverse strand, counting down.
TGGTGACATTTGAATTTTAGTTCAAAAGTTTGCCGTTAATCAAAACTTGGCGCCGAGCCAAAATGTCACCATTTATAAATACAGTTTTGTAATTCAGTATTACGCACAAAAAATGAGATATAGAGGATAAAATTGTACTTTTACATAATTGTACAAAGGAAAAATACAACATAACATAATATAAGATGATACGGTTTCTTATCGATAAAACACAGAAAAAGTTGCGAGTTGTGGTTTTGTCGTAACTTTGTTGTAAGATTAAAATATAAACATAGAAATCACAATGTAACACATATAATTTGATATTTTTACGGCCAAAAGTATTTTTGTGGTTAATTTATGCTGTGTTGCGCTATCTCCTTTTACCCGCTAGCATGTTAGCGTTACAGTGTCCTAGTAGGTACATCAATAGGGCAGATGTGTAATGGGAGATTGTGGTGAAGTGTGCGCTTATGTATTTTGGTTTGAAGAGCGGTGAATGAGTCGAAAGGGAAAAGTTTTTGTAATAACGGATATTATCTCACTTAATAGAGAAGTAATGCCGATAGAACAACAGTCATCAATGTACTTTTGAATTTTTCACTCGTATTCAACGGACTGTCTCAGCGTCTCGTTAATAGCATTAGTATTGCAAACAATCTCTAACGATGAAAAACGTTACACTTTTTGGCGGGGCGTCTCATTAAGGAAAGAGGTACAAAGTTAGCGTAATAATAAAATAGATTCTGTGAATTATAAAGTGTCTCAGGACCAATAAATCTGAATATATTGATGATACATTATGTTGCCAGAACCATTGTCTTAGGAAATATTTATTTATTGTTAAGTTTAATTTGTAGAACTCCTTTTTAATTTTTCTTTTAAGCCTAAGACACATTACGCTATACGCATCAACGCTTATTTGGGCATGGCCTATACAGATTATATGTCGAGGTGTCACACTACACTATGTTCCTTTACTTCCTTTCCCTATGACAGGAGAGGAGGTCAGATCAATTGGAGAGCTGCTGCAGAATATCATTTCTTTGTACTTTTTATCATTTTCAAATATCGCCTGGCTAGCAGATCACGGCATATCATCGTTGCCATGCCCACACTTAAAACATCATCTGTCAGGTGTGACAGATCTGTATGGGGATTGTATGGCGAGCGATATGGTGTTACAAAAAACCTTTGATGCGTATAGCGTAGTGTGTTGGCACCCTTATATATTCAATAATATCATTATTCAATTTGTAAAAAAAAAAGAAAAGTTTATTGATAAACAAGTTCTGCTGTGTAGTTACCATCACGCCTGGCAGCTGTTTCGCATTCCGAAGACATTATCAAACAGCTTGATAAACTATCATAACAAAATATAAAATTTGAAGACGAAACAATAACTACACAGCAGAACTTGTTTATAAATATTAATAAATTTTTAAAAGCACCTTTGAAAGATAAATACTTTGGAATCGCACTGTAACAACAGCACGAATCCATCATTTATTTTTATTCACTGTAGTTTTTACAATTACAAATTGTTCTTACCTTTTATTTTGCAATACCCATCAAATAAATACTTTATTTGTAGCTGTGTCAATACTGCGGATGATTGGTTATGTCACTGGATATAATAAATTGGAGATTTATCCGGAAAAACCTTTTAATAGGGTACATTATATTATTACTATGAATTTCGGGAATCGCATCATATTTATATGTAAAAATAATGTTAATAATTATCATAAAGTCAAACTAAACCACAGTAAACATTCAACAAAATAATAACCTTAATTTTTTTGTTATGTATTCCTAATAAATTTAAAAAGTGTCTTATTCTAAAAGCTCTTTCACAAAAGTTCGAAGATTGTACAATATCAAAATGTTATAGTTTGTTTTGCAAAATGTGTATTTAAGACAATTTTGAATCCGTCCCCAGAAAGCATTAACATACTTTTGCTTGATTGAATTCACTGCCAGTAAATTTGAACCAAAGGTATAATACGCCAACTATGCTAAAAGAAAACTTAAACAATAATTATAAATCAATTAATAATTATTGATATGGCCGTTACGGAGCAAAAAAAATAGTAGCAACACTTTTTGTACACGCAATACTTTATTAACTAGTATTAATAATTATATTATTCAAACACAAGGGTATTTCACCACCTCTGAATAAACAGTTGATTAGTGCTGCTACTCATTGTTTATATTATGTTTCACCACTGCCGAGTAATGTTACCCATTATTAAGTAAATGCCTACTTTTACCGCCACGTTTCAAGTTACTGGAATAGTTACTCAACAGTTTACTGAAAGGTGGTGAAATATCTGATTATTCTCGCGGGACAGGGATTTAAGTTGCCATATTTCTGGATTGCATCTGAAGTTCAAATCTTCTGTTAGTACGAACCCCTCTAACATAATTTCGGTTTTCCAATCTCTTCTTCTCGACGACAGACATCTTCTCCTCCCTCATGACCGCCTTCCGAGCTTCCACCTTGGTGGTGCTCTTGGGTTTAGGCACCGAGATTGCTTTAGGCACCACTTTCGGCAGTTCCACTTGCATTTTAAAGCCAAAACGAGTAAATCCTACCTCAACAGAGTCCTTGGTGAAAGTAAATCCAGATGGTTTGTCTTTAGCTGGTGTTTTTCCGGTTGCTGCAAAAATATAACTTTAATTATTATTCCAAGCATTTAAACAAATACTACAGAAGAATAGGGGAGTGGATGAATTTAAGTTTATCATTTTAAAAATAAGGTGAATTCTATTATTTCAACCATTTATATTTGTTGGATTTCATTATTACTGGAATTTAAGCGAATTCATAGAAAGCATTGTATTATTAGCACTGTATATACATATTATATAGGCTTGTAAAGAGGGTTCATTTGGCTGGTGGCAATTCCAATCAATCCAGATTAACAATTAATACATGTAATAATATATGAATTGTCAACAGGGGAAGTGATGAGTTAGAGAAAGAAATCATCATACAAAGAGTAACAAAATTTAAAAAAGCTTCTTAATAAAGAAGGAATTTCAAGAAGGGTTTACACAATTTAATATTATGCTATAGCCGCTTGAGCGATGGAGATTTCCGGGTGTTCGGTTTTCGATTCAGCCATTCGATTTAATTGATATCATATCTCCAAATATTAATACAGAAACATGTGAATTGCTTACTGTGGCCTAAAGCCAATGAATCCATATAGATTTCACCGTTTATCTTTTAAGGTTTATGAATTATTATATTTATAAATCATTTTAATTCATAAAAATCACCTTCCTAAATTTGGGAAGCCACCGCTCGAGTGTCTAAGTGAGTTTGATTTTAATTTTCAATAGTGCATTACAAAACTTGATAATTTAGGCTACCAAAATTACGCAACTAAACATGACAAATCATATTTTTACTGTTTAAGATTAAAAAAATATAACATACTTCGTTGCTTGATTGCCAACACTACTCATGTTTTAAATAAATAAAATAATCAATAAGTTTGAGGAACGATGCCTTCGAATTGTCCAAAGTAATTTTACAATATAATAGTATCTTTATTGTATGTTACAATAATGTTTTCAAAGTGAGGTAGACATAAGTGCAAAGAATGGTTTAAATTTAGCACATTAATGATTAAGCTTGTTACACACGAGGAATATAATATGTGAGTGTGTGGCCTATATCACAGTCCCATACAGTCATCTCAGACGGGTAATATAATATATCTGTGATGGTTGAATGGGTAGTATGGCCACGCCTACAAATTTTATCCCTTGTGTGTAACAAGCATCATGCAAATTATCCTAGTAATTATTTCAAACCAGTTCTATTGAAATTCACATTTTTTCTATGGTAAGTTGTACGAGTTTGTACTGTAATTTTTCAGAGACGCTATGATGTGTGATTGAACTTTTACTTTGTGTGGTACCCCGTAATTTTTTTTTTTTTATCAACACTATTTCTTCCTTACACTATTAATAATAAATATTTCCTATGCATTTAATAAAAAGGAATTGTGCTGGTGATGGGCATAATCAATAAATCCTTTTCAAAATAATTGACCATGTGTAAAAAAAAAAACATTTATAATTGTAAAAATTGGTTCTAATCAATTTGTCAACCACACATTTTGAAATGTTAAAAAATTCAGAATTAGTACCTAATCAAAGCGTTTTTAAAGATTTTGTAGGTATTGAGAATCATGGAATATCTAAATCATGATTAGATTATTGATTACTAGGATGCTTCAATTGTGCCCATCACTAAATTGGACAAAATATCTCTTGGTAGATAAATAATCAAAAAATAATTAACATAACTGAGAAAAAACTAAACGTGAATCAGTAAATACAATTATGTACATAGTTTTATTTAAAAATGTACATTTTCTAATTCAAATGCGGTAAAACTTTTAGATTTGTATTTAAATTTTAAGAGCCCCAAAAAATTGATTAAACTTGCACTAAAACTAAATTTAAAATAGGTTCGTAAAACATGGGAAAGCAGCGATATTATTTGGCTAATTAAATAGAGTCGTTCCTAGCTGGATATTCGGTTTACCTTCATTTTAATTTGAATGTTAAATTAACGTACTGAATAAATTTTATATGCTAAGTAATTGAAATGATTGTTCTTTTAATAAAATGTAACTAAACATTTGCTGAAACACATACACAAATGACGTCAGCATTTTTAGTTTACTCAGTTGTCCAATAGTAAACACTACCTTAGTTATACATCGACACTATCTACTTTTCTTCAGATAATAAATCAAGTTAATATAGAAACCAATTTGAATGCCATGGTTCAGACGTTTTAAACTAGAACATAAAGAACAATGTAACATAATATTTAATCTTTTGTTATGGTAGAACGTTGACCTCACTTTTTCTTTAAACATTGACACTGCCTAACAATTTGTCAACTTTTCTTGATAAAAAAAATCATGTTAATACAGAAACCAATTTGAATGCCACAGTCAACATTTTAAACAAGAACACGAAGAACAATTATATCTTTAATTTTTTCGTGGTGGAACATTGATCTCACTTTTTCTAATGCATATAAGCTTGCCTAAGAATGAACCCGCAAAAGCACTATTTATTGATATTGAAGAGAGACACTAATTGAATTTTCTTAACCGAATTAGGTGATGGTAAAAGTTTAAAGGGTCATCGATATTTTTGGGCATTATATATTAAAATAAAATAGGCAATGATTTTAAGATCTAAAAAAATAGAAGGAAAAAAAATTGTATTTTCACTTTTCTTGCACAGGCTTGTGCGAATAATCAAGAAGTGCTCTTTCATATTTCATGATTAACTACTTGGGGACTTGGGATCACAGAGGCCTATCTGCCTACTGTATAGGCAGATAGGCCCCTGTGATCCTAAACCACCGTTTGGGGGCTTGTGATTTTATGTTTTAATTTAATTTAAGTTTATTTTCTTACTGACGATTTTTCTAAATAGAAATTGAAAAATAAATAGAGGTCTAGTTGCTTTTCATAATGTATAAAACTAATATTAGCAAGAACTCTACCCTACAAGGGATTTTACTTACATATTTTAATTTTATTAAAAATTATAAGAACAAAAAGTATTAATTTTTTTTTACTTGTAAATACTATTTTCAATTCTTAGTGGTCAGGAATTTTCAGTTATTCGAAGGCCACCAGTTTTTCGATTGCATAGTGATAAATAATGTATTTTTGTATATGAAAGCATTCAGTCGTGTCACATTTACTGCAGTCACATTAAAAGGCTTTGTTGAATTATGTACTATTTGGCACTAGTTTGGTGTCTAGTTACATTTATGTCAATTTGATGAGTGGGCGCGGATGTTGTGAATGCGTGACATGCTGTGTGGTTTGTTATTATGTACCAAAGTTTATATATTAATATTAGGATGTAACTTTGTAACACATATGCCATCATTATTCCTTAATGTGCATTTAAACAATAAATACAAAGTTGGAGAGTGACAACACAAACTTAGAAAAGGTTGAATTAAAAGTGATGAATTGTTGTTCATTTTGAATTGTGCATCATTTATAAGGTTATAGATTTTCGTTTAACATTTCTAAACAAAAGGTTTTCTGATTTTACAAAAACTCTTGCTTATTTGAGGTGATCTTTTGTTATTTTTCAGTATTCATTTTGTTTTCTCTACGACCTCGAATAAAACTTTGTAATGTAATGAATGATAACATTTTATTTAAAAATAATTTGTATATTATTATATTTTGTTGTATCGCATAAATAATAATGGTTGGTGAGAAATTCTGTCAACGAATGAATTTGGGGATGTGAAAATTTCATAAGCAAGAAACTTGATATGTGAGCTGCATTCTAAGAGAAAGTTATATTACCGGAGCTAAATTGGTTAAAATACATGAATTATTTTAAATAATATACTATGTATTAAATTATAATACATGTGTATTTTTATACATTCAAATTGTCCACCGATGAAGCACATATTCATAGCTCCTTCCGTGGCCGAAGTAGGGAATTGTTAGATTTATATAACAATAATAATATGTATTAGTAAATTTACTTATAAATAATAATTATTGATAATATCACGTTGGATGTTATTGTTTAAATGTTGAGTGATAGAGAAATAGCTAGTGATCAACGCAAGCTTTTTAACAGAAATGTCAATTTCGGCTGATTTTTTTATTATGTAAATAAATTCACATTGAACTAACGAAATTCCACGAACGACACATCACCAACGGGATTTTTCCATGAAATTACAACTGCTTTATAAAGTGCAAATGATTCAGTAGTGATGACAATGAACGTTAAACGGAACGAAGGAAAGATTCATCGCGTGCATGTAGCGAGTCGATGCTTGATACATCGTTGAGATTTATAGAAAGGTTTATATTTTTAATAAAGTTTTGCTTCTGGACGAGCGACATTACCATCCACTCGTTTTACATGCCCTTCGGTGTAAAGTTGTGGAGAGCGACCCATTAGAGTAGGATAGACCCAACTTCTTGTGCGGAAACTGACGAAGGAATTGTATTGCATGATCAACTAGTCTCACTAACAAAAATAATAATTATTGTAAGATAAGAAATCTAGCTATTTTGCCGCATCCATATTTTTATTTGTGAAATAAAGATATTTGATTGATATTTTTCTTTTATTTATATAATATATTTATAACCTTAACCTAAAAAAACCCTTCCCATCACAGGATGGCTGGACAAGTAATAACATACAGAACAAAAGAAGCCACCATAGACAATGCAGGTGGGAGAGACAAGCTTAAATTTTTCTTGTGTAGTTGTAGGTCCCTTGTTACCAATTACATGATTTAAAAAAACTCCTCTTTTTAATTGGTACATGGACTTGATTTTCAACAATCAATACTTCTGCAGAAGATAGTTAGATGGGAAGGATTGAAGTACGCACTAAGATACTTACCACTCTTCAATACTTTCATCCCGATTCCGAGAGGTGTGTAACACACGTCCTAGATAAGTGCGAGCAAGTATCAAGCAATATTTGAACATTAATGCAAAGACTCAAAATATTATTACAGTCGCAACTGATTTCATTGCCCCTTTGACTGCAATTTTTTTATTTGTTGGTTGGGAACTGCCTCAAAAGCTAGGAGAGTGGACTCAACGGTGTGTGGAAATGACTATCGGATATTAACCCAATAATTAACAGGTAACAATATAATTATTATTAAGTACTATTTAATTAAGTCGTTAGCAGATATGGAAATGTACTTTTGCAACATACTAACGATTCACTATAAAAGGGACATTAATATTATCAGTAATCGAGGTACTATTATGTATTGCATATTATTATAAGTTGAATAATATTTATATGTAGTCTGTGATTGATTTCATGAGTCACTCACAGCCAGACATTTGCATATCTGTAAACTGTATTAAAGTCTGATACCGAGGTCAAGGATTTGAATCTGACGGGAATCTGTGACCTACTGCAGCTGTACAAAATTAATGATAGTGGTAATAATTATTGAATCTATTTTGGCAAAATGAGTCAAATTGCAGCTCTGAAATAGAACGGTTGAAAAAGAATCCAAATTTAAACACAGTCTTAACTTCTGGAAAATCGTTCGTGCACAAGTGACAAGAATTTTTTTCTGCCGACAAACCGTTCATGTATTGCTGGCACTAGAATTTGGCAATAGTTGGAATTTTTTGGTATGTGATTTAAACCTTTATGCCATGAGAAAATGCATACGTTTTTTTAACAGAATCGCTTGCACTTGAAACACTTTATAGTTAATTTTTGATTTTCCTCAAAAAGGGTCTAGTGTTCCAAAGGTTAAATCCAATTAATAAGACTACTAACAGGACTGTAGAGAATAGAATCAAAGAGAGATGTCATGAAAGGGTGTCAACTATAGTCGAGCTATGTCCAAACTGCATGGGCTATCAAATCTGGGGAGCCAATGAAAAGTATACGTTTGGTGGGTGTTTAAAAATAAAAGGCGGTTGTGATATAGAGATATTGGCGCAACTTTTGTGCGCGAGGTTTCTTGCTAATAATGGTTCATTGGCCCATCTCCGTTGTTTTATTAGGCAACTCTGGTGAACTTTATTCAACAGTTTGATAAGGGAAAAGGTGAAAAATAAAGAGAGATACAGGATGTTAATATTAACACAAATATTTCAAAAATAATTGTTATCTATATGAACAAAAAAAAAAACCCACTTTGAATGTTACTCATTCAAAGTGGATTTTTTTTGTCAATCAACTGAATGAGATTATTAAGAAGCATTTTATATAATGTTGATTAGTAATACATTATTCCGCTAAGTCAGCCTGCTATCTCTTTGGGAATCTTAAAAAGTAAGATCTTACGAGTGTTATATAGATAAAACGGTAACATACATCAATTATTATTATGACTGTCTCAGAATAATGGAAATAATATAATGTTCCGTTGCAACTGCCTGGAGTTTGTGGGACTACAGCATCGCCACTTGGGGTATGTTGTGAGGCTGAATGTAGTGGGGAAGGAAAGGAGATGGGGAAGAGGAAGATTAGGTACCTGGATATTTAGATCTGGTCACTAAACATGGCCAAAGCCATTTGAAGCAAGGTTTTGATTCAGGATTATGGTCTTTCACCAGGGCGATACCGAGATTATGAGGAAAAAACACATCAAATTTATTTGCGTGTACCACTCGGTCTGGAGGTCGTCAATACTTAATAAAAAAAGCTGTGACTGAAAAAATTGAAATAGAAGTACTTATATCTACAATAGACTTAAACCGAAATTTAGACTTCTGTAATATTTTTTTTATTTTTCGACTTCTTACACCTATCACGATAGGCGTAAACCTTAGAATAAAGAAGAAAACTAGAATTGCCTTCCACGCAAATTTGAATGGAAATAAATGTCATCACTGACTTAGTACCTTTTGGATCTAGAATATTTAGCATGCGCTCTGTCTCACTTACACTCGCCTGACATTGTATATCTCCATCCCATTTGAATTTCTTAATCATGGTGAAACGCAGTTTTGTAATGGAAATTTAAAACCCGATTGGCCAAAAATTTGGATCATGAAACACGTCTCACAAGGCATTTCTTGTGTTCTTTATGGGTGTAAACGAATTTGAAATAAATAATAAAAATGGTTACTTTTAGGCAAGTCAGTCAGGGTCTTGGAGAAGAGCAACTCCTTGGCCCTCTCCACCTTCCTGGCCTTGTGCTGCACCAGCGACTCCATCTGCGCAAACTGCCTCTTGTGCAGCGAGGCAAAGTCGGGCATCTTGCTGCGGGACACTGGGCCGGCCGGCATCACGCCCGACTTGGCAGGAGTGGTGGCCAAACTGGCCATGGAGGCATTGCCTTTACCGGCGTACAGATGCTTTCCTGGTGGGGTATATTACAATTCATTGAAACATTGGCCAAATCGGCATTTTGCTGGCTATAGATGAAGGAATTGGCTTTATTAGAGTACAGAAGGTTCTTCCCCGGTAGATTAATTTATGATTAATTGAAAAATTGGACCGCCCCAGGCAAAGTTGGGAGAAGCAAATCCAGAGGCTGACGGAGGCTGTTGAAGTGGCAGAGGACAGGGATGCATGAAGGCACTGCGTCCAAGTGAGATGAAACAATGACCAAATTAGAAGGTTATTTGTGTGTTATAGATAAAAGTAAAGAACTTATTCACAACCCCAAAAACCGAGCAAGTGTCCAATTAGTGAAAGCGGCGAATTATATCGTACATACAGGGAAGTTCATGCGATTTCACCATAAAACCAGTCCTCAATTAGAGTCCCCATCAGAACTCCTATAGACTATGTCATACTATACTAGCCCGGAATTTAATATCTCTGAAACAATTATATTGAAAAGATATTTTAATTTACGCATTCAAAAACCAGGATAACTTTGTACATAAAAACATGGTTCAATTCACATTATAACATACATTCCACCAACCTTCAACTAAAACGACATTAAGACAAAGAAAATTGCAATATTCCTCTATAAAATTATACAATATCCTCCCTATTACTTCAAAAGAAATATTAAGATGTGGATTATGGACACAGGAAGGAAGAATATAGATATAATGTTGCAACCTAACAAAGATTAACGCTTATGGTGTGTTTTTCTTCTAGATACTGACTTATAATTTTCCTCTAAAAAAAACATACATTTTCTTGAACATAAACTTCACTTAGCACAAGTTAATTCATAAAATAATGTCTAAACTAAGCCTCACTAAAGAAGGTTGGAATAAAAAATCTGAATTAAAAATGGAGAACACAAGAAAATAAATAATTTAGGTTACCCGCAGATACAGGTGTCTTGGGATTGGCCAAGCGACTGCCAATGGCAGCTAGTTCTTTTGGAGCCAATTTACGAATCTTTGCTCCTCTTGTTTCTGCATCGTTTACGGTGACCGAGCAATTTCTGGTTCCTGGCTTGCTCGCTGAGAAAGAAAACATTTAAAAAATGTATTTATAATAATAATTTATGCATTGCTAAATTATAAGATTATGTATAATCTTTTTCTGTTACTAACTTGGTAATAAAGAGCCACGTAAATGGAGTTATGAAGTCAAATTCAATAATCCAAGTGCTGCTTTCTAATACAACTTTCTTCAGTGGTTATATTTTATTTTTAAAATAATTATAAATATATATTTACGATAGCAGTTGAATGAATGCATACACGCAGTGACGGCATGTAAAATTATGAATAATTTAACAGATAGACCATACCTCCTGGAATGCTATGTATCCCACATGGCTTGACGGACTTACTGGCTGGCATAGTATAACACGAGGTGTGACGCTATTAAATAATATGTCTAAGACTGTTGACATTTTTAACAGAAGCCTCGAAGGATTCAAGGGGCATGTAAATGCTATTAATTTTAATTTTTTTTTAAATTGTTCTTCAAAGTTTTTTCTTGTTGAACTACAATTAAGCATAATAACTAACCTAATATGTTATTAAATTTAAAATTAAAAGGTAGTTTTTAGATGTTAATGAAACATAAGCATTACTGCAACAACTGGTAAAACAAAAATTAAGGTAGATAAAAACTGACCCGATTGAGTAATTATAAAACTTTTGTTAGATCCCTTCAGATTGGACTTGATAATTTTTCCGGCATTCGTTAAGTTAAACGTTTGAATTTTATGAAGGCGGGAAAAGCCTACTTTGCTTTTGGCTTTATTGGTTGATGCCTCCGGCTTCTTCACAGCGTTTGTCTCTTGTTCCGACTTCTCAAGGGAGTGAGTTACATTCAGCATGGGTGTTCTCTTCACAGGTGTTGAATTCTTTTCGATTCTGTTACTCTTCCTTAGAGACTTCTCAAGGGGGGGCATAGGTGTTCGGCCGGCAGATCTGACGGAAAACGTTGGGCAAATATTTTTGAGTGGAGTGGCTTCGATTCTGTTACTCTTCCTTAGAGACTTCTCAAGGGGGGGCATAGGTGTTCGGCCGGCAGATCCGACGGAAAACGCTCGGCAAATATTTTTGAGTGGAGTGGCGAAAGTCAAAGTGTCTCGGGTGGTGTTACTTCTGTCCGCAGCTAAGGAGCCCTTTCTGGGAAGTATCTTACTTGGACTGGATTTGGTGAAGGTGGAATTGTTTGTATTGGCGGTACTTTTGTCGGAAGTTGAACTTTGTCGGGGGAAAAGTTTGCAAGGGCTAGCGGCTGAAAACACATGTCGGCGTGAAAAGCTACTCTGATTGTGTGAATTGTCATTGTGAGTTTTGTTAAAGGTTAAATCCACACCAGGTACGACGAAAGTGTCATCTTTTGTGTATGTCCCCTCCCTTCGGAGACTTTTTCTTGTTTCTGGAATACTTCCTGGTAAAATCTCTTCAATGCCGGATATTCTGAGATTATTTTTAGACCTGGTCATGAATCCCGAAGCATTGTTCAAAGAATTATCTTTAGAGGATATATTTATAATTGTCGATGATGATTTCTTTTGGAAGGAAGACTCATGGTCAGATAAAATGGAATCATCAACCAAAAGAGGAAATGTCTCGTTATGAATTTGCGAGTGATCATCGAGAGAAGATTCAGCTTTAGTTTGAGGAATGCTGGCAAAACTAGTATTTTTCTCACTTTGTTGACTGTCATATGACTTTTTACTCTTTTTTGTAAATGATGAATGTTTAGAGTCTGAAATGTCAAATCCTTTAGCCGAAGAAAAGCTCAAGTCATATTTATTTTCTTTAATAGGATATTCTAGCCCCCCAATTACGGAGTGGTACGATGTCTCATTTGATACGCTTGAAAGATTTTGATTTTTTTCAATAACTACAGGTGATTTAGTATTAGACTTCTTTTTGCCCTTTCCTTTCATTGCAACCGGTTGGTCACTCGGCACCTCGGAAGGCACAGAGTTAGACCTGGCTCCCCTCCTGATCCTGGGTGCAACGGAGGCTCTATCTGTAGATCCTCGTTGAGAAGGTAATGACAATTTGGTATCCGGGGATTCATCGACAGTGTTGAAAGTTGTGTTGATGAATTTATTTTTATTTCGCTTACTTGTTTTCTTCTTTGTCAAAACAGCGGACTCGCCATCGGGAGTAATTACATTTTCTTTGTTTACTTGAGTCAACTGTTCAGATAAGGATTTACGTAGAAAAATTTCAATAGTCGAGGAATCTTTCTTATTTCGCTTAGATTTTCGAGCACACACTTTTACTGGGAGTTTTGAATCTGAGACTGCCACTTCAACTAAATCAGTAAGCGCCAATGGTTTCTTTTTATTTTGACCCCTGCGGTTATTTGCGATTTCAGGCGTAGTGACGGTGTCTACCGATTCTTTACGGGAGCGCGTATTTCTGGCAGTTGGAGGTTTTATTTTGCTAACGTGAGAATTCTCTACGTTATCTGTTTTCTCACGGAGTGCCTTTCGATTTTGCTTTTCTTTCGGAACATCTGCACAATCTGTTACTTCATTGGCGGCATTTTTATTTTTCTTGGATCGTACGGGACGCTCAGTTTCGTCTTTTCCCTTTGGAATTTCGGTAGTAATTGGTTGGGCCGTGCCTCCTAAAACAGAAGAAACAATGTTATGTGTGCATTTCAAGGAAGATTTTAGGAAATTAGCGCAAAAATAAACTCCACTTACTTCTTGTTGTCCTCGTAGACATGTTAGCTTAGTATGGTTTTCGTTTTACACAGCGAAATCAAAACATTTATAACATCACGTTATGACAGTTAAACAAGCGCGAATTCAAACGCCAAACAGCAAACAAACGACAAGAGTTTAAATTTTTTGAACAATATCATAGATAATTTTTTCGAGGCCGTAGTGTTGGACTATTCAAATGGTAATATCGATTTGGTCCAAGTACCGACGTAATAATATAGTGTTTGGAATTGGCATCTCTTCAAATTTATTTCTAATGTTGGTTATCATGCGAAGGGAGTTTCTCCGACCAATCGTTAACAACTTTGCGTACGTCAGCGCCGCCGTGAAGTGTCAAATCGATCGAAAATGGTATGTAATGTGTAAAATTGTGAAGAATATTACAAATAAATAATATACTGTTTTCCTAATTAAATCACTTAAATTCTTGTTTTGCATTAACCCTTAAAGCAGTTTCATTCATGGTTTCGACATTGACGTATACTTTTTATTTCAGATTCGGTTTATACTGATTCAGAATCGCGCTGGGAAGACTCGACTGGCGAAGTGGTACATGAATTTTGATGATGATGAGAAACAGAAGCTAATAGAGGAGGTCCATGCTGTTGTTACAGTGAGAGACGCGAAACACACAAACTTTGTAGAAGTGAGTACATATTTCAGTATTTTTATTAATGATAATATTAATTTGTCCAAAATATTGACAGGAAAAGTTCTTAAAAAGTTAAAAGGCAATTTTTCCATAAAATATAACAACTGATTTTACCCGGTTTGCGCTGTTTATAAATGTTAATGATTGGTGAATGCAAGTATTGCGGGAAATACATTATATTTTGTTTATCATTCTATATTCTGCCAAAGATAAAAATTCTTTATCACATTTTTAATTACTTTGACACTGCAATGCTTTTAAATGCCAAACTGCGGCGGGCGGTGTTGATAACATTGCTATATTAGTTATATTAGTACGGGTTGTTTCACAGAATTTGAACAATTCATCAAATTTCAAAGTTGATTTTCAAGTTCTGTGAAGGTTCTATTTGAGGGAATAGATTAATAGGTATTCACAGCATTCAAATAAGGAACGTTTCAGGTACCTAAATCAAATTACCAAAAACTGACAAAACACTTCTAGCATTAACCCCTAGCCCAGATATATATATATATATTAGATATACCTACCAAATGACAGCATGTGTTTATCATCTTCTATTTTTCAATTATTTAATATAGTTAGCCACTAGCCACTGACTAAATCCATTAGGTTCAAAATTGGTAGATATTTTGAAACTTTGACTTATTCTAACATGACTCAGATTTACTCACTCAAAATATTTGCCATTTTTTTGTCAACGGCTTTTAACTCGTTCACTGCCAACGGTCTCGGTCGGAACTGTTCAGGCGTAGATCATTTGAGTAAAGTTCATCCTCAAAATTTAGTGGCAGCAAACCTGTTAAAAATAATATTATTTTCTATGTTAATTGAAATTTTATGTTATTTAAACATCTTTTTTGTTGTTGAATGTAACTAAACTAATACATTATTACTTCTTGTTTTCAGTTTCGCAATTTCAAGATAGTGTATAGAAGATATGCCGGCTTATACTTCTGCATATGTGTGGACGTGAACGATAATAACCTCTGCTACCTCGAGGCTATCCACAACTTCGTGGAGGTCCTAAATGAATATTTCCACAACGTTTGCGAACTCGACCTTGTGTTCAACTTTTACAAGGTCTACACTGTTGTGGATGAGATGTTCCTTGCCGGAGAGATACGGGAAACCTCACAAACTAAAGTTCTCAAACAGCTGCTTATGTTGAACTCCCTGGAATAAGTGTAACTCCTTTATAGTAGCGGTAAATATAATATTATTATCTTGTTTGATTTGCACAACTGTCATTGGTTTAGCCTTAACAATGTTGGCAAACTTCGTGGAGTACGTATGCGATAGCCGCGTATTTAAGGTTAAAGAATTGCCCATGAATAAATAATATTAAACTATGCTGTAATGCCGGGGAAAAAAATACTTGTTCAATTGTTTGGACATTACTAAACCTTTTTTCTCTTTCTGTTGCATCTGAATGTATTAAATATTGACCATTTGAGCTTCTGGAAAAACACAGTTTTTATTCACATTTGAGTGTTTTGTTTAAAAACATCCACAGAAGGTTTTTTTCATTATTTGATTCCTTTTTGTCGAAATGCTGATATACATAATATGCAGTTTTTGTCTACCGTTTCAACTGCACAGCAATTAACAATGTTTTGTTTGAATGTAAATTGTAAAATAAATCAATTTAGTCACTGATTTACTGTGTTTTCCAATGTATTCTAATGCAACTATGAAATATTTACACTGAAGCAAGTTTATGATGTGAATCATGGAGTATCTGATGAAAACAAGCATCGTCTCTATCCATAGCTAATAATATTGTTGAGTATTCCTAATATATTAACCTGTTCGCCGATAATCACATGATATTATGCGCAAATATTCTACTCTTCATGCAGATATTTGTGCTTTTGTTTGAATAGAATTCTGCATTCGCTCTATATCTATATATATGTATATTATGTAAGCCGGGAAGGCGGAGAAAAAGTTAATATGGATACATAATATATACCTAATAAAATGTACATAGGTAAATACTATACTGATTTCTTAATTTTATGTTTTAGCAATGATTTATGTGAACCACGGTGAAGTGCGCTCAACAATTCATTCCTTTATCTATTTATTTATATCTTTGAAATGTAAGTGTAAATTTAGAGGCGGTATTACACCTGTTTTAACTTGCGCATTTTTTAACCAATGCTTGTGTTGAAATTTAGCAAACAGATCAATTTAATTTTAGTGTGGAATCTCTAACATAGACCAATTTCTGTAGAAAGGAAATTCTGTTGTCTTTCCTTTGATTGACTTGTTGTTCTGACAATATTTGAATCGACTATTCCTTAGTTTGTGTTTACAGCACAACTTAGTTCTGTACTTCTGTACCTAACAAAGAAATAATGTCTGTGTTATCAAAGATTCGGTTTTTTTCTAGTGCCGTTACAATATTGTTTCATCTCTTTCAATAAGCAAAACAATATCTGTACCTCAGGAGTCAAAGGTCGGTTGTCTAGTGAGGTTATGTTGGTTTTAGTATCAATCCAGAGTCTAAAGTTTTATATTGTAACATTGAATGTGTAAAAATTATATTGTTACTTTAAAAATGTTACATAAATTTTGCAACTTTGAATCAATTGATATTTTATAATTATCTAACATAAAAATGAATGACATCCAATCTTTGCTTTCTCAGCTAAAGATATTATAAATTATGAAAACAATACATTTTAAGTCGATGATTATGGCCGTATAGTTTGATGAAATGTCTTGTCTTTCCAATATTTAAAATAAATTTTATTTAAAATAATTAGCTAATTTTAATAAATACATAATCCTTCAATGTACATACATAATATCATGAGCATAAATGGGCCATCATATCACCACAAAGGAATTATGTAAAAACAAACATTTTTTGTCAAATGTAAAGAACTAGAAATACATTGTTAGAAAAGTAATGTGAATATTGACGGAACATTACTTACTCATAAATACTCTTAAATGATGAAGTTATGTTATATTTTGAAATGTAAAATAAATATAATTATTTCATAAATATGTTTTTTTATTTCACCGTTAAGAGCGTTGTTTTCGCGGACGAAATTTCGACGCCCGCAAAAATAATTATTGTCCTGTGTCCCTCTCTAACGGAGCGTGCAGCGGGGAACGGAGAGGGAGTACCTGGCTTTTAGTACGGCTGACGTTGCAAGCTATCAAAAAAAGTTAGATAATATGAGATTAAATAAAAAAGAAATTAAGTTCAATGCTTGAATATTTGCACGAAGTCGGTGAAATGTCCCTTTCGTTTAGTTCATTCCATTAGCAGACACAGACATACAAGGGCTTCCGACCTATTCTTTAATAGTATTGGTATATGCGCATGTACACGTTAGGCACTGACAATATCACGCACTGAAGGCCAGTAAAAGAGAAATGCTTTTTTTCTTTTGTGCGTGAATATATTTGCATCAAAACGGGGAATCACCCTTTTGTTTAGTTCATTTAAATTAGCCGATACGTGTATTATTGTAGGAGATACGGAAATTGTACACGTGCATTGTACATGTGGCCACAGACGAAATTATAATAATAGTAATAATAGGTGTATAAGTTTATAAATTAGATAAGTACATAGAATTAACAGCAGTAAATAATATATGAACAGTAAGTAATATAATTGTAGAGAATAGAAATATACACTTACTTAAAATTTGTGTAAGTGCACCGGTAAAGGCCTTACTGTTACTGTTGACATAATCTTTTATTTTTTAATTTTTACATTACTTTTGAAATTTTTTTGTGAATCACATTTTTTTTTATTTTATCTGGAAGAAAGTTATAAAGTCGTGTCGCTGTGTATATAATTCCGAACACGCACTGACTTTATCACTGGGATTTTGGTCGAGATTATTTTTAAGTGTTGTGTAAGAAGAATATTATGTGAACAAAAAAATTAAGTAATACAACTATAAATAAAAATAACCATAAAAATAGCAGCACAATAATAAAACAATAACAGCAAGAATAATAGCATCAAGCATATTTTATTAAAAATGTTCAATGAATCGGTATAATTATTTCCGTCCATTCTAGGCAGTGAGAAATACATTTATGGTAGTTAGTCCCAGATTTTTTATACTGAAAAAAATCCTATTTTATAATCTACACAATACATGTGCACAAGGTGAAAAATAAAAAAAAGTTGGACAGGTAGTAGTTGTATAGTAAGAACAGACTCCAATATAAATAAGCAAATAAATAATTACATAAATAAATAAATAAATAAAAACTCTTTTTCTGGTGCATACTGGGTGGCTTACCACGTATCCACTTTCGACCTAAAACACAAATAAAATTTTATAAAAATCAATAACGTAAGTACCCTAATTCATAACCTAATTATCATTGTTAAAAATGCTCAAATAATGATTACTTACCCATGTTGAATGAAATAAATTATTTGGGGATGCTTCGGTTAAAAACTGTGGAGTTTAAAAATAATATTATTCGTAAACAAAGTAACAAATTCGTCAATTATATGTCCGCGCGGGCTGACTGCGAATGTCGACTAACACATATACATACACTAGCAATAATAATAAAAAATGAAGGACGATTGACGTATGCATGTATTTGTTAGGCGGGCGATCTCTCCCGAGCCCCTGCCCCCCGGCCCGTGCTCCACCTACCCTAGCCAGCCCGACTCAAGAAAGTGCGAATGAGACAATAACAAAAAAGCTAGTTAAATATACGTTGAATTTGTGGCCACCAAATTCGGCTTTTGAAGCAAATAAAACTTTTTTCAGTGAAGATTCAAATTTTATTGTATAGTTCATTATATGCCTGAGACGGGATATGTGAGATTTTTTCAAAAAATATCTTTAATTTGGTCACAAAAAATTGCCAAAGATGCCTCGTAAAATCATGTAAAATCGTCATCTTCTGGGGCCTATATTCTATAATTTAAGGCAAAAATCGAAAATCTGATCCATATGCGTACTTTATATATACCATGTCTTTTAACTAAAAAAAAAAAAAAACAGTTTACTCTAGTATTTTAGCCGTAAATCCAAATTTAAATTTTGTATGAAACAGGCACCGCAGCCGTTCCTCTTAAGTTTCTTAAATACAGAAGTGGAACGGAAGTAAGTGAACCTTTGTGGAACATAATGAGTCCTGTTCCCAGATGTTTCTAGTTCTAAACCTGGCAAAGTGCAAATAAACCGAAAAGTATGAAAAAGGCGGAATGAGAAAGCCTGAAGATAGCTACGTATAAAAGAATGTGAACAGTTGTTTTCAATTGCCTCTTCTTCATCCCCTGATGTAGTAGTAGTGGTGATTCGCCGCCTATCTCATTGGGAGCTCAATTTGAGATTTAAAAAGGAGAAAAAATTCACTCATCTGTAAATCCTATCTATGTTGGTCTTTTCCGTAATTATAAATATATTATATTTTTCCCTAGATCTAAAAGAATTTCATCATATATCACTGCACCAGAGGTTAGTGACTTAGCAACAAGATACAATTTGGCGATTCATTAAGGCATCTGTGCCTAAAGAATATAATATTGTAGGTTATGAAAAGTTTTTTTAAATTCCAAAAGTATCATCTTCAGTAATCAACTTATTTTAATAACAACTTAAAATGTGATGATCACAGAAAAAAATCAATTGATTCTAGCAAAATACTATTCCATACAACACACCGGTACCTGGGGCTGTATTTAGAATCTGTAGAACACGAGGCTGAACCAGTTGTGGTGCAGAACCTACTGGGGGGTAATCCAAAACCCCAGGGCTGTCCTTGTCGCTAGTAAAAGAGCGTGTTAGGCGTAATACCAGCGCCTGGGCTCCTTAGCTCCTTGGCAAGTCAGTGCCCGGTGCGGACTACTCCAGTTCAGGGCCGGCCTTGCATAACCCCAGTTACACTGGCAGTAATTTTAGTAATTACGTGGGGCGCGCCCCCGGTATGCTTTAATTCATAAAACGTACACAATGGTAATAAAATTAGCAGAGGATGAGGTAGACATTTATTAATTAAATACATATTTGTTAAGAATTTTACTGTAAAAATAATATGATATTATCCTTATAAAGATTATATAAGTTCTTGTCCTGGACAAATTATTTCTAGATTTATAACATTTCGAGTTATAATTTTACAAAAGCTTGAAAAAAAAATTGTTTTCTTTTTCTTAAAATGTTATTTGAATTTTTGGTTTATTATTAATTTGTAAAATGTAACTAATACAATTTTATGCGGAGAATAGATGATACAAATAAAAGTATTGTGTATTTTAATCATCGGTGTAGATACTAATTAATACTACATTTTTAATATAAATATAATCTATTGTAAGGATTCCTTTAGTATTATAAAAATGGTCCCAGCCACCTATCATTATTATAAGAAGCAAGTTACGACATACGTTCCTTTCGAATGCTCCATGATGATGTGCATACGAGCTCTGCCTGGGAATACTATAGTCACTACACATAACTTTACTTGGAAATAGCTTAGTGGCTTATTGGTTTGCGCAAACTTCATACTGATGGAGCTACTTACAATATTCTCAAAACATAACTTTAAACGATTAGTGGTGCGGGCACATAGACTGCATTCTTGGTAGCCTGCGCATAAATACGGCCCTGTCCGTGCAGTTAACGTGTACTGGCTACATTAAGGTTTGCATACTCGCACGATTTTCAGCTGAAGCGCTACGAATATGTTTTGTGTGAACCATTTCTAAGAACAGAAAGTCCCATAGTTGCTGATTTTAAAACGCACATATGGGTTTCAATCGGGACTCTTTCTCGGGCAGTATTGGGTATTTACGGACGGGTGAATATTTTAGTACTGAATTTGAATAGCCTGCTCTATAAAGTGGGGTAAAATTATAATTATATATATATATTTTTTTTTTTTTTAAAAGAAAGACAAATATTCCCGGGTTACGAATAACCTGACAATATTTGAAATTCTCCTACTACCATCACAGTAAGCTGAAAATGTTGCTTGTGTTGTGATGGAGGACTTAGCCAGCCGAGGAATTGAACACACTACGCCTGAGTGGGACCCAAGCGCGATGTCAACTCGGCCACCGACCGGTTTGTTTAAGTTTGTATTATATTCTTATTTTTTTTCATGGGAATTCAAAGCAAAAATGCACTGTAGAGAAAACCTCCACTGCCTGTTACTCTAGACTAGATAATACAGTGTATTGATTACTATTCAGATATCTCAATTCATAGTATAATTATTATATTGTTATAGACAAACGATCTTTATGAAGTGGGTTTTTTCACGAATTATTGTTTTTAAACATCGGCCTCACATCTTGGAAGAACTCAAGGATCGAAAACTGGAGGAAATCGCCACTATACCCGTCGAGATGTGCCAAAATGCGGCCGAAAACTTCAGAATTTGCCTTCATCAATGTATCGCTGCTGGGGGCCATCATCTTTCTGATGTCATCTTCAGGACTTGATGCATAAAACGGTATGATGTACCAAATAAAATAAAATAATCCTTATTACTGTGAGTTGCACCATTTTTTAAATAGCCCTTCATAACTGCACTGTCCGTTTTGCTGCACCCCGTATGACAAATAATGCAGACATTTGTATGTTGTTCCTGAAAGGTAGACACTTTTGGTGTGGCCATTTAGTTTCTAAGCGTTGCTTGAAATACGCAATCTCTTCTTCTTCTGCCTAGATTAAGAGTGTTATTACAGTCCTACTGAACTTGCTCTGGGCAGTGGAGATTTTGTTTTTTGGGTGTTCACATTGAAATATTTATAAAAACAAGAAGAAATTTATTGAAATAGATAGTTTATAATATACGACAGTAATCTTAATTGATATAAATATTATTTAGAATGAAGTAATTTCATTTGCCAAGTTACAATAAATTAGTTAAAATAATTTTTTCTTTTGTTTATTTTCATCACTATTCAAACATAACTCTCAGGAGGTTGAAAATAGTCCACGATTGTTGCAGAACCTAAAATCAAAGGAGGGTAAAAACTAAAATGCATAATACAGTTTTTCAAATGAAAATGCAAAAAATAGTCACGGGACCCCTGGCAGATGTGAAACGTCAAAATTGTTTTTTATTGTAGGAAGTGAAAATTAACGTAAACCACTTTTTGTTAATAAAACAGTAATTTTACTATTATTAAAATATACACACAAAATTACCAATTAAAAATTTGTCATCATTTAGAATAGATCCATTGCCAATTTTAGTGAGAGTAAAAGCAAAGTTTTGCGGGCGGGCGGAAAGAGCCGACGAGTTACGAGGCTGGCCGAATGAAGCGTTGTTCCATGCAAGAGCGTCGTCCCGTCTTGCCTCGCTTGTTATGCAATAGTCTATTTCACCCCCCTAGGACCGCCAAAAACTATTTCACATTAAAAATGGTGTACGCTGCATTAATTTAAATTGCAAATAATAAGATTGATAATCAAACAATCTCCGTGTTAGTATGATTAAACTTAATTTTATCGATAACCGGATAAAACAGAACGGTAACAAAACAGAACACGATTAAAGAATAGGTTATGTTAGATTAGTTAAGGTTGGGTTAGTTAGGTTAGGTTCGTTGTCTATTTGTTGTTTTCTTCTCATTTTATTAATTAAGCAACATGTACTAAATAAAAAAATTGAATCCTTCGGTTGGCATGAAGGGCGATTATTTAAAAAAAATGTTTTTAAATTCAAAGAAGCCATTTATAATGAGATCAAAACATATTAACATACCTCGGAGAACAGCATGAGGGAGACAGGCTTAAACATAGTAGTGAGCTGTAACGGATTCTGGGACCTCATCAACATCATGAGCAGTGTGGAGCACGCGCCTAGATCCACCGAGCCCTCCCAGCCGGATTGGTACACCGCGTCGCCCACCGACACACTCTGACAAACAACAAAAAATAAAATTTAATTTAAGCGTCTGTCACATATATTATATATGTCTCCGTATGCAGATGTCTCATATGTGATCCATGAAGTTTCACTAAAACGCATACATTGTATCAAAGAATGGATACATTGAATACATTCGGTCAACGATTCCATAGCTTCCTAGCTCCTTATGTATGTAATGGATTCAATCAGCAACTTTTACTTTTTTTATGTGACACCTCACAAGAGCGCTCCTGTCTGTGCAATATAAAGACAAGGGAACTGCGTCGCCACCTGGTTGGGCAGCGTTGCGAGGCGTGCTAAGGAAGAGGCTGAAGTAAGGGATTTATTAATGCGGGTCTCCAAGAGGCCTGGATTATTTGAAGAGGGAAAAACAGATGCCGGTAGCTTGTTCCACATACGAGCCGACTTACACAAAAACTAGCCGAAGAAACAACCCCTTCACGCACGTGTACCGGTGCAGAATCGCAGCAATGCAGTAAGCATTAAACAGTCCATCTTAAAAAGCGAATTTCAGTATGGCTTAAAGAAAGTGGAAACAAAGAATTGGAAAGATTCCTAAATGAAATCATTGTCTGACTGAGGAAAGGTACATTCTTGAACTCTTGAACCAATCGCTGTGGAACTCGAAGAAAAGAAAACGACCATTCACACAGTCCCTATCACTATTATCGATCAATCCTGATAGTTGCAAAAATGAACGATATGATATAAAAAGAGGACTGGACTTGGAGAAGCAGATTTCTTGGAGTCTGCTGTTGATCCAACATGACGTCTCCGAACTTGCCTACTCACACCAATATTAGTCTATTCAAAATATATCGGGACACATGTTCATTCAGGTACATGTTCATCCTTTTCTTAATAACAATATTAGAATTTTTATAAACATGTGTTCCGACATCTTAATAACATATTCGTGTTTTACCAACAGTTTGTTAGGAAACGGAGATGTCGAATAACAATTATGTTTTTTGTTATGGTATTATTTGTTTTACTATGTGATTGTATTGTTGTCAAGGGCGTATATAAGTGGGAGGGGGTTTATGGGGTTCAATCCTCTACCATCGGCCTCAGTATTTCGTTAAAAAAAGAGAATAGTACTGGAAAACACAGTTAGCACCACCTCTTTTATCAACGTGAAGTTAATAATAAGTTGCAGTAAGTGGGTGTCCCAAAACCGTCCCCCCCTTAAGGTTGAACCTCCCATGTGAATGCGGTTGCTAGACGTCACTGATTATTTTTATTATATTATTCTTATTTGTATTATGTTACCACCATTTCGAGCTATTTTTTTTTCTAGTTTGTCTAGTTTGGTGGGTCTATTTTTAATAATAATAATTGTGTTGAAACTGTTTAAAAACTGTGCATTGTAAAAGTTTAAGTTTCTCCCTGCCAAAAGCATTATCATGGTTGTCATTGGAAATAGGAATAGAATGGTAGAAGAAGTCAGGAATCAAGTGAATGAAATACTTGAGTTGGGTCATTGGATCGAAAAAATAGAATAGTATGCATAAGACGATGTGTCAATGTGAATGAAGCAAAGAAGTATGTTCCAAGATAGAACTATTGGCGGTCCATCATCAAATAATTCTCCATCTTGTTTTCATAACATTTTTTATTTTTTTTTATTAGGTACAATATTTTTTACAGTTCAAGATTTTCAATAATGTAGGCCTCACTGGGTGGCTTGCCCGTGCTGAGGCCTTCATTTTATAATATAAAAAAAACTACATAATACATTTAATGAGAAAAATTATACATTTAAAATTAAAAATACATAATAATATATTTAAAATTTAAAAAAAATATATATATTACATTGAAAATAATCTTGTGTGTTTGTGAGTGATGTGTGTTTATATTGGTTTTGTGTGTTACGTGTAGGTTTTATTTTTATTTTATGCTATGAAATTTTGGTAATATTGTCTTTTTTGTTCTTTAATCCATTTTGTAATTTTGTGTGTGAATTTATTTTTATTTTCCTCAATTTTAATTTCAAGTTTTAAACTGTTGAAAGCTTTTATTGCGTGGTATTGGTAGTGTCTTTGTCCAAAGCTTGAATTTACTGTCGGAGTTTTTATGTTTTCTTTGTACGCTTGTCTGTTAGTGTTATTTTGTTTATGTTGAAATTTATTTTCAATCAAATGTTTATGTTGCAGGTAATTACTTATCAGGTATTGCCATTGAATTTGAAAATTATATTTACAATAATATCGTGCACAAACTCCTGCCGAATAATATCTGCAATATTGCAATTACCAATGCAATGCGTATTGCCTACCACTCCATTTAAAGAGAACAGTGGCTTTTCAGTGCCCTTTTCATACAAAACTTAAATTTGGATTTGAGGCCAAAATACCCACCAAACTCAATAGTATTTTTTAATCAAAGGGTGTAGCATAAACCTAGTACGGACATGTGATACTTTGTTTATTTTTGTTTCAAATTATAAAATATGGGCAGTTAATGAAATCGATTTTTCACGATTTTAGATGCAATTTTGTCAATTATTTGTGACTTAAAGTTAATTATTTAAAAAAAAACTTTCATTTTTTATTACGCAAATGTATTGAAATATAAAATTCGAATTATTAAAAAAAATCTACGCTACGTTCCATATATAATCACTATTGGCGGCCGTAGACGAGTCGGTGCGGTGCGGGAGAATGGTTTGATGCCGGAAAGATTAGGCGGCTGATTGTGAAAGGAAATGAGAAGTATTTGGGGAAATATTTTAATAATCATTACTACGTTTTTGATAACTTACTTTATCTAGAAGCAGATTTCCATAATAGCTCGGAATAAATATGTGTACTATGGAAGCGACGAAGAATAATGCAAATTCGTATGGAATCTTACCGTCCTTCAGCATCTGAAAACAGTGAAATTATTAGGATCAAACTAAAAGAAACAAGCGACAACGTATCAAAAAAATTTGCAATAATATCTACAACATAATAATTTAGATGAATTATCTAAATAATGAAAACAAAAAACATAAATCATAGCTACTGACACTGAAAGTTTGAAAAGCAGCAACAGTAGACAATATAGGAGTAAAAGAAAATATCGCCTCATAAACATAGTTTGTAGCGTCACACAGATCTGCCGAAAACCTAAAACACATAATTCGCATGCTTGGAAGATGTTTAAACGTTTAACAATATTTTTTAAAAGAATGGTTCATAACAGGTAACTACTTATATATATTCTGTAGTTCTAATATAATGCTAGACAGCTGTGCTTTCGTTTCATCTTGTGATAATATAGGCTTTCCGATAAAAAGTTTACTTAAGCGAATTTTTATCAAATCTATCTGACCACAAATATGCAACGAAGCGATGGGAACCAGAGGATCAAATCCTATGTAAAGTAACGTAGATGCCGAACACACAAATATCTCGAAAACGAAAAACAATTCGTAGATCGGAGTGTCGAATTTCTGATCGTTCCACAAAGGAAGAATCGCGTAAAACACCATCTGCTTTTTTATAACGGGATCCGTGAAATTTGAATAGAGCATCATCAGGAAAGCCGAAACTGGAAATACGGATCCCACAAGACCAACAAGGTAACTCCAGACATTCTGAAGTGTGACACCAGCCATTGCATACTCTTTAACGATATACGCTTCTTCCTTAGTCAACTCTTCGTTGGCTCTTCTGTAGTCTTCGTCGATGCGAACGATGATTGAATTCATGGTCTCCTTGTGCTTGATAAGACACGACATCTTGATCGACATATTGATGAGGAGGAAGAGAATTGCCAATTGTCTTGTGGCATCGGTGTAATCTTTGCTTATGAGGGCCTCCTTTGTGGAGTTCAATAGTACAGCCAGGGCAATAGCGATCATGAGCACGTTCGTAGCACGCCAGAGACTCATCGTGCGAGAAGTGTGGGATGGCAAGACCCCGTTGAAAAACATCCCGAAACAGGCAATCGGAAATGTTTCAACAAAATTAGTCAATTTGAAGTATTTAATGGTGTCGGAAGGGATCTGTTTCCCATTTTCCGATGATTCTTCCATATTATTGACAATAATAAATTATGGCTTATCTTTATCAATGCATTAAATTGTCTTCAATATTTTGCAATATTGCTAGATTCGTACTAGAGTTCGTTCAGCGATAGTTCAAATGTGAATTCCGTAGAGAAATGAAGAAATTTATAGCATTTATGGCACAAAGAAAGGTTTAATCAATGTGTCAAAAGTGAAAACACTGTTTATAGCATTATGTTTTTAGTTCCTGTAATTTATTGTGTTTTAATATAAATTATAGATGACCTGAAAATATGTCCTTTGTTGGTGATAATTTGTTGTGGTGCTTTTTCATGTTTCATGCATTGCGAAAAAAGTGGAACAGTATACTTTTACCTTGTAATTTTCTCGTCACTCGTAATACTGAAGAAAAATCCTAGGACGAAATTAACTTTTTTTTTACATTAACGCCACACACCCGTGAAATGGCAAATGAAAATAATGTCCCTAAGGGATTATATCATCTCTGGGGATGTTGTTTAGAGGGTCTCTTTGATGAGAGGAAGGAGTAGGTCATGGGTCTTGAAGATACACACGTTGTAGGAGGGCTGAAACATACATAGAAGCCGGCAAATCGTTCCACGGTCGAGCTGTTGAACTGAAGTACTCTTGTTACAAATGTCAACCTTGTACGAATGTTGGGCACACGTTTAGTGTATTTCCCGACTGCGCAAGGTGCCAAAGGATCAATGACGCTAGTTCCTCGGAGTAAATCTTTCATTGAAATACTGGTAGAACAAGGACAGCATTCCCACCTGACGTCTGTGTTCTAAAGATTGCAAACGGACCTCCCGTTTCTGCACAGAGTCAAGGGTCAAGTATTTCGGGGCTCCAGGCCAGAGGTGGCTGCCAAATGAAGGTAGGTGTGTACTATTTGCAGTACTGCGGGCCCTGAAAGCTGATGCCCATCTTTTGAGTGGCTAACTTGATTCTGGCTTTGATGGAGCCCCCGTACCTAAGCTGGTCATTTAGAGTTTTCTACACCGAGCAAATCAATGGAATGCCAAAGGGAAATGTTAACATAAAAAGAGAAATGGTACTTATTTTAGTTTACTTGGGATATTGAGTCATGTTAGGAGTTAGTTATACTATGTTAGGTCACGCGATTTCAAGACGTGTTGGTATTCGTAGCTATGTGCTATGTTAACGTCCTCTGTGAGGGCGAATAACCTAGCGTAGCAAAATTGACTACGATGTATTAAAAGTGTACTGAAGGAAAGCGTTTTTTTTGTGATTTATTTATTTATTTTTTACATTAGATACATTTAAAGCAGACATAACAGTAATAATATACCATAATGAGAGCATATATTTAAAATGAGTAGGTACAAGTGTTATTACGTTTTGTTAGGTCGAATTTAGTTCCTAGCTAGGCAGATTGCCTGTTTTAAGGAACAAAATGTTTGTGAAATGCCAGATGTAATTTAATTTTTACTCTTTTTTTAAAAATTAAGTATACTTATATTAAGTTTTTACTAAATGTGACATTAATAGGTAAACATGTATAGTTTTAAGTGACATTATATAATAGTTTTTCAGTCTTATATTAAGTTTTTACTAAAAGTGACATTAATAGTTAAACGTGTATAGTTTTAAGTGACATTATATAATAGTTTTTCAGTCTTATATTAAGTTTTTACTAAAAGTGACATTAATAGTTAAACGTGTATAGTTTTAAGTGACATTATATAATAGTTTTTCAGTCTTATATTAAGTTTTTACTAAAAGTGACATTAATAGTTAAACATGTATAGTTTTAAGTGACATTATATAATAGTTTTTCAGTCTTATATTAAGTTTTTACTAAAAGTGACATTAATAGTTAAACATGTATAGTTTTAAGTGACATTATATAATAGTTTTTCAGTCTTATATTAAGTTTTTACTAAAAGTGACATTAATAGTTAAACGTGTATAGTTTTAAGTGACATTATATAATAGTTTTCAGTCTTATATTAAGTTTTTACTAAAAGTGACATTAATAGTTAAACATGTATAGTTTTAAGTGACATTATATAATAGTTTTTCAGTCTTATATTAAGTTTTTACTAAATATGACATAGGTAAACATGTATAGTTTTAAGTGACATTATATAATAGTTTTTCAGACTCCTCCCTACCTAAGCTAATCAACCATTTGGTTATTATTGAACCGATGTAGGACATTTTGCATTTTTTTATATTTAAATCTGGGAGGATTTTATTATATAATCTCGGTCCCAGATATGTATATGTCTTTTGATATTTTTCCGTATTGCTCCCTGGGACCACGAGATCTTTTCTGATGTGACTTCTTGTACTATATTTATGATCAATTTTGTTAAAATATTCTAGATTTTTGTGCACATGGATAATAATCTTTTTTATGAAGTTTTGACGAATATCAAGAACATTAAATTTTTTGTAGGGTTCATCGCTTGAGAACCTATAGGGTTTACGCATAATGACTCTAATTATGGATTTCTGGGCCTTCACAAGCGGATCTAAAATTGTTCTTCCTGACGCTCCCCAGCCAATGCAACCATACGTTAAGATGGGGTTGCACGCACAGTCCGAAATAAATTTTTCTTAGGTCTTGTTGTTTAATTATGTTGCGTAATGCTAAGAATATGTGAATTAATTTTCTTACCCTAATTGAAAGGTTGTCAATGTGATGTTTCCAATGAATGTGATTTTTTTTTTTTTTTTACAGTAATACCGCACAAGAGTCCCAACTGCTCCCGTCTGGAGCCAGTGAGACTATGGCATCCCCAATTGGGGTATGTTGTGAGGCTGAGGGTATATTGGGGAGGGGAGGGAGATGGGGAAGAGGAAGGTGGAGAAGTACCTGGCTATTCAGATCTGGTCACCAAACACGGCTAAAGCCATTTCAAGCAACGTCTCAATTCTGAATGGTGGTCTTACACCAGGGCGATACTGAGAGTATCTTCCACTCTGGAACGTGCCGCAAATATACTATATATTATTTTAAATTAATTAATTGTGAAATAACACAAATTAATCAAATAAAATTTATTTGCGCACGCCGGGTTCGAACCCGCGACCTTCGGATCTGTAGTCAAAAGCGTATACCACTAGACCACGCCGGCCGTCAATGTTATATTCAATATAAAACGAAAAAAATAGCGTTAGTTGATAATACAGGTTGCAAAGGGACGTAGGTACCTGGCAAACATTAACCAGCGATTACTGAGATTTTTTTTGTGTAAAAAAATGTTTATGACTTATGATATGTTTGTGTTATTTTTGTCAATTTTTTTTTCAAATAAATTTCGATTTTTAATGTTTTTAGATGAGAAAAAATACTTGATTTTTTATTCCAAATAGGCTTAGGAATCGCTAAGTCATCTTAAGCCAGGTATGTCTCTCCATACTATGGGCCTTACGCCTTACTAATAAACGTGTTATAAATTTTACACAACTGCTAAATAACCATTTTACATGAATTAATGATTGTATTTCAGTTGCGTAAAAGTTAAAAAAAATTTCATTAGCAAAGTCTTAGCTATATGCACACAAATAAAAGAAATCATCATCAATCATTTTAAGCTTTCCAATAAATTCAGTTTGTTTCTAATTATGATCAATTTTGGGGTATTACGCCGTATTGCGCTTTCTCCTTCTTTAGCTAACGTTTCGGAGAGCGTTACAGTGTCAATTATCAGAAGAGATTCTAAAACAGTTAACTTGTTTTTTTTTAAGATTTATGTAACGACACTTACAAAAAAGTTGTTGATTGGACTGCCGTAGGAATCACATGAATCCTTCATTAGCTAACGTTTCGCAGAACGTTACAGTGTCACAGTGTTACAGTGTCACAGTTACAGTGTCAATTTAAAGTGTCTGCTCAGAAAATTCTCATTTCTGAGCACAAACTGCCTCCTGTTTTATATTATGTTTTAGTTTTAATATTCGTGTTTTGTCCTGTCCTGCTGTTATTGTTATTCTAAGTTTTGTCATCACTTTGTATAAACAGTGTATTTAGTGTTATAATATTAGATCTGTATTGGGTAAGGCCCACAGTAGGAATAATTTTAAGAACCACTAATACTGAATTACCATTTTTTCAAAGTTTGTTTTACGAGTAGTTAAGCCCACTTGAAGTGAAATGACACTAAACTGCGCTATATAAATGCCATGTTATTATTATTATTAATTATCAGAAGAGAATCTAAAACTTGTTGTTTTTAAGATATATGTAACGACACTTACTTGCTGTACGAAATTCATGCTTATTTTCAATAAAAAGTGTTATTTTACTGTAGGTTCATTCATATTCTTACCTACTAGATTCTAATTTATACACAAATTAGGAACTTTGCTTTTTGAATTGTTCCCAGACCCATTATTGATTAGCATTGATTTGTCATTTTAAAATGTTAAAAACATTTATTTAATCATTTTGATCGATAAGTATTTAAGAATAGCGCCAAATTCGTCATTGGAAAACGCTCCGATCTTCAGGGTGACTTATCTGAAGCCTACGTGAAGATTGATTTTCAATTTAACGAAAAATCATTGGTTTCGTGTGCAAAACCTCGTTCACAATTAATTATTTGTAATTGTAATTTATTTAATTCACACGGCCCCACAGTTCAGAACCGTAATGGGAAATATATTTTTGGTTGCTGCAAAGACCAAAAAAATGGATACTAACAACAATTTTTTTTTCGTTTAATTTCATATGGCCTATTTAAGACGAAACTTTTGTAATATTTTACTTAACTTATACTATACTAATCGTCACATCCTTTCACCGTAGGGGTATGCAGGGAGGATGAACCGTCAAACATCACGGTCTGAGCACACAATCTTTTCTTCACTCACATTCATACATACCTTTCTGCTATTCTGAATCGTGAGATGGCCCTTCTCAAGTATTTGTTTTACTTGATCGTGACATATCTTCCTCGGGCGTCTCCAACTTCTTCTACCATTCATATTCGCGTCATGTATTCTCTCCTTACACTCATTTCTTCGTTCATTCGCTCTACATTTAATTATATTCATTACCATGAACAAAGACACATTTACTATATTGGCCCAAATTTTTTTAATTCCTTGCCGAGTTCCATCAAGATGTGCCAAAACCTAAACTCGTATAAAATAAATGTCAAAAGCTGGGTAAAAAAGTATCTGGAAGTGAGAGAATTTTTTCTATAATTTATACTACGAATATGATACCTATATATGATAAAATGTTACCATCTACATTTAAAAAAAAAAGTTAACCTCTTTTAAAATGTTTTTTATTAAATATGCAAAAACTCCAGTAAAATCATATTAAACTAACTATATATACTATATATATTTTTTTCTTTATTCATATTTCTTTTTTCATTTAAACCATAGATAATGTAATCACCACTGTTTTGAATACATACCTTATAATGCTCACGCACAGGCTTCGCCTTTGTGGGATTTTTTTGTTACTGCCTTATATTTTGTATAATTATATACAAACTGTATAATTATATAACTTTATACAAACAAAAATCAAATGCTAATACTATGATTAACATTAAATCCAAATAATATATCCTGATATTGTAAATAAAGCAAAGTTTCAAATATAAAGTAAGTACATTGTACATTGTACATTCGTATATGCATACAATTATTCGTGTTTGTTGCAAACCAGTAAGACTGAAAACAGGAAAAGAATTTATTAGTAAGGTATATAAAAAATAAATATATATAATATACTGTTATGTATTATAAAAATAAAACTAAAAATAATGTTATTATTATTTATTATTATTATTATTTTATTTTATTATATAAGTATATATTTGTTTATTTGTTACAATATATGATCAAATATTTCAAGACCCCTCTTCCATAGAAGCATTAGCTTGTGGCTGGAAGAGGAGTGTACATTGTTTTATTACAGTAAGTAAGTAATTAAAAATAATAATGATTTTAAACTTATTTGAAGAATGGAATGTTACTTAAGGAAACTAATTGAGATGAGTTATTCTTAAGATTAATTCAATTGGAAACATTTTTATTTTTTGTAAGTTTGTCTTTAAAATATTTTTTCACAGTGTTTATTATTTGGATGTTATCATTAATGTTTCTAATTTCTTCAGGTAGTCGATTGAAAAAAATTCTTGCCCGGTAAGTGTAATAATTTTGTGCAAAGGAAGTGTTTGATTCTGGGCATGGAAAAATATATTTAAGTCGAGTATGGTTTTCAGTTAGAAATTGTAATGTCTGTTGTACCTATAGAAAAAAAAACTAATAAGTAATGGCAATGTAGAATATATTTTTTTGTACGGGATCTTTTAATTAATTAATCTGACGAGGTCGCACCATTTTCAAAAATCGCCTGGCTAGCGGATCACTGCATATCATCATCGCCACGCCCAACACATCATCTGTCTGGTGTGACATTGGAGGGACCCACCACTTTCCCGTCCCGGTATAGGTGACTTATTGTCACACCTTCGGGGCTCTCGCAAGGAAGCTAATTTTTTGGTATAAATGACTCTACAATTTCATAAATAAGGACTCTAGACCTCCAATGTCCCCGCATACATGGTTAGGTGGCGGTATGCAAGCGCCAAACATATACAAGAGGGGAATAATAGTAAAAATTTTAAATATATAATGATGAGCTGGTGAAACAGGTAATTGAAAAGTGATGTACATGTTCGGCCGGCACTGCGTCTCCTAAATTAACAAAAGAAATATACATGTATGTAAATGGTCTGAAGCTGGGGAGACAGTAAATGGAGAAGCTGCATCCCTCAGTGCTAGGCTGTCCCCGGGGCACGGAGCGGAAATCCGATCGAAGTTACTAGGCCTTTTTACCGCGTCCTTAAGCTGGGTACTCGGTGGTGCCTTGAAGACAGTAAGCGGGAAAGGGGGACAACCCAAGACCCCAAGGAGAAAAGCGTCGAGTTCCAGAGGCAGGACGGAAGGTCGTGGGGCTTCGTTCCCTCTTTCTTCAGTTCCGCCCGTAATCCAGGGGGTGGCGCTGGCAAGGAGAGTCAGCCCCCCCTGTCTGTTCGTCGCCTGAACGTATGTGGGGACAGGTCTTGACCAACCCCTTTTGGGGATTAGGACGATACATTACAGACACGGAGTTCAGTTCTGGCCTAAAAGGGTGAAAGCAGAAAATTTATTGTGATGCAATAATTCAACACCTGAAAAAAATTAAAATAAATAAAATGTGCATAATCGTTAAAAAAGAAGAGAAAAATCTGTAGTCTCAGGAGCCATTAATACAAGAGGTAGAGCTAGAGGAAAAAAAAAACAAAAAGGAAAGAAGAAACAAAAAAAGGAATAAGGAGCTGAAGAACATACATATTGAGATGAAAGGCAAAAACATATTAAGTCTGGTGTGACAGGTATATGATGATATAGGCCAAGACCAAAAACGTTTTGAGTTTTATAGCATAATGTGACAGTACCATAATTCTTCTCTAAAGTAGCCGAGATATGTTATAATGTTTTTATAAGGTGTTGTGTGAATGTAAATTGAAAATTAAATAGTGGAAATTGATAGAAAATAGTATTTATGTGAGGGTAGCAGAGTTACAAGAATTAGGTCGTTGGTAAGTGGTCTAGAGTATCGGGATCGCACCCAGGCAACACGGGTTTAATATCTGCTAGCTGGGTAATCCACCATTGAACAATGAACATACAATACTTTCCACTTTTAATGATGGGAGAAATAAAATGTTGTCCGGTTACACTAATTTTTTTTGAGAATGATTTTCAAAAAACGATTTTCTTCTAAGATTTCTTTTGCACACGTAACCAATGCTTTTCCACGGGCCCAAAACCTAGTCCTGTATTTTCACCCGGTGTTAGCGATATAATCACATAGATAAGAAGTATATTTTTGCACACGACACGACTTACGCTATCTTGGAAAGCCATCGGAATTAAGAGAGTCCACCAAAAAAGCGGTGGAACACCTCCCTAATAGGTGGGGTAGGGGGGAATTTTTGAGATACCTTCCAAGGGGAGGGAGCGGGGAAAGTTTTGATTAATACATGTTTACAAAGTAGGTCGAGTGAGGTATCGTTTACCATGTTTTAATTGGTGTTCAATCGAATGAGACCAAGTCGAGAGTATCAATATTTGGTGAGATAAGACTCTTCTCCCCCTGTAGTACTGTACTGTTTAATCACCTTTTGGGCGGACTTTGCCAATGTATGATCAAAGTTTCAAGGATGAACCCTCTTTTACGTTTACTAAAAAAGCAAAATGATTTTTTTTGCACACTTCCCAATGATTTTCCGTAGGCCCAAAACCTAGTCCTGGATTTTTCATATGATGTTAGCGATATAATCTGATAGATAAGTTGTACATTTTTGCACACGACACGATTTTCGACACGACAGTACTTCGTTACCTGGTTACTCTCATTAGCCGTGAGATAACGGAGTCGTTCTTTGCTGGCTAGTGATAAGCTGGATAAAACCATACATTCAATTATGAATCTTCATATTTTGTATTGAAAGTGATTTAGCGTGAGAGGCGTTATCAGTATCGCTATCAAGTTTTTTGAACCGTACGTGTGTTAAATCTGTTAGCCTAAATCAATGTTATTATTTTCGAATTCTTGCTCTTATCCGATAGGTGATTATTTATATAATAACAGACTGATTTTGTATTAAACCATTATTATTCGTTTTGTTGTCATAATAATATTTATTTACAATAATCTGTATAAAATCTGAAGAGTGACAACCTTTTCATTGTTTTTTTTATTACTTTTTGACAAGTTGATTGAATTGTACCACCCCACCTAAAAAAACGATAATGGATTTCTTAACTGATATGGGTAGCACTGTTAAAAAAGATTTGTATGTATATATTTTTTTGGAAATTACATATTGCATAAAAAAGGATGTTTAATAAATAAAATTCTACTAATCTAAATGAACTTCCTTTCGTTTTTGAAGATAAGTGAATTTTAAGTTAAATTAAATGCACCTGTGAGTATAGTTTTATATTTTCAAAGCAATTTATTTGTATCTTGCAAGTGGCAAGATTAACATTAATTTGAACGCGGGAAAGTATATCCATCTTGCCGGTGAGTTACTAGAACTCATTTATTGTTAGAAAATAGAACTATGTGTCATCATTACCAACAAAAAGTTGTTAAACGAAAGGAATAAAAAAAAGTTTAAAAAAAACATGAGTAAAGTCGGGTACGAAAAGTAAGAAAGGTAGAATTTATTGTTGTTGTATTAAATTCGCAGAATTCATTTAAAAAAAATATTTTTTTGTTCATTATCTTTGACTTATTTTAAATTATTAAAAAATTTAAAGGTGGTATTATTATAAAATTAATGACAGAATTATATGCTTTTTTCAATGATTAATATTTAATTATTTCCACTTGATGCAATACGACAACAAAAAACTTATATTATTTATAATCGTGTCTAAATGAACAAAGACTACTAATCTAACCTGTACTCAGAAAAAAACTAATTATTTCCACAGCTGTGGCTTCCATTTCCATTGTACAACTAACAGAACATACTTTGTTGATGACAAAGATTTTCCGACATACACAAATATGTTGTTTGAATATTTTGGATTCCAAGAAAGTTATGAATAACATGTTTATGTTTTCTTGAATAGTGTGACACATTTTAACTCCTAAACATCTAGAAAATATATTTTTATTTATTAAAAAATAATATAACATTTCAAATTATAACGGTACGCAACATTATATCATTTTGTTTCCTTATTATACTATTACTACATAAGGTGAGCTACAGTAGCTCGTATTTATGGGAGGAGTATTACACATAACAAGAAAGTAATGCTTAAAAGTCGATCTGTAAACAATATTCAAAGACTTATTAAATAACTACAAACGTAATTCAACATAAAAATTAACATAATTCAATATTCAAATGTAATTCAAGATACACAAATTTAGAGAATTAGTTTTAGAAAAATAATTACAATATAGATTAAGTAAACGTACATTAAGGGTATAATATATAATTATTCAATTTCAAGGAGTTAATTGCTTTTTGAATTGTTGATATTTCAAAGCTTCGGTAACATTAATTTTGTTTTGGAACAATATATTGTACCTTCTCACACCTAAATAGTGGTGTTGAACCGTGGTCGTTCTTAGCATTGTGATGGCTGTTAAATGTGTATATTCTTGGTATACCTTATATCGTGGGTAATAGTCATTAAAATCGCTCTAAAAGACGGAGTCAAGCAAAAAACTGGTTTTTATTTATTTTGCAAATAATTTTATAAGAAAGCAAAAAAGTTAATCAAGTGAAACTGTCACAGATAATTTTAACTATAATACTGTATTTTTTAAAAGTTGTTTCCTTTATGCGTTCATACATTTCTATTGAAAAATATTATTTTGGTTAATTGAGTAATTTATTTTTTTATTTGTATTCTACTCAAGCGAAGCGATAGGAAAACCTTCAATTTATCTAAATCATATTTTTTGGTATTCATAATGTATACCAATTCGTTATAAAGATTAATCAAAATAGTGATTTGGCATTAAACTTCGCCTTAAGCCGTTTGTTTTGAATCTATTGCTTATGCTATCTAAGGGGTGAATTTTATTGATGAAATATTCTTTATGAATCTTATACAATTGCGTTACTTTTGTACAATTCTGTGATAGATGGTACATTAAATTACCGAAATATCTCTAGAGTCGTATGGTTTCCTAAGAATAATTTTAATAATTGTGCGTTGAATATATGAAAGTAGTCATTATATTTTTATCTTCTTCTTCTAATTGAATAAATGACCACAGAGAATCCTAACCTGTTTGTAGAAAATATGCCTTTTTTATTACATGGTTCGTTTTTCTTAGAGTAGGCACAGCTTTTAAACGAATTTCATTTCTAGAGAGTAAGCAGGGATATGACCTTAACGGGGTACCCCAGTTAGGTCACATTCTTTTCGACTTTTGTAAAAAAAAAATATATATATAAATATTTATAGATGCAGAATATAAGAAATTCATTCGAATAAACACTACTATTTTACTTTTGAAAACAGAAACTTTATTGAACCATTAAATCTGCACTTGCGCGTAAGGTTACAATATTACTATGTACTTTAATGCCAAAACATAAGTAGGTACATATCTGCCTACGAGTTGGGTATAATAATTAGAAAAATGATCACAAGCAATAATCATTAACCTGAAACAACGTTACAATTAAAAAAATTTCCGAGAAAAAATAAATGCCGCCGACGGGAATTGAACCCGCATCCTTCTGACTGCGGGTCAGCTGCTCTACCATTGCACTACGTCGGTTCCACTGCGGGTTCGATTCCCTTCGGCGGCATTAATTTTTTTTTGAATTTGAATAAATGTTTCAGGTTAATAATTATGCTTGCAATAATTTGTTATCCTTTGTGACATGGTTAAAACCCTCGTCTATAAAAAATAGTTTACCGTTAACGTAAAATAAAAAAAATAATAGGTGGCTATTATGGCATAGAATAAAGAAGAACATTTAGTCGATCGGGCCATAAATTTCGTTAAATTGGCTAAATGTAACATTTGTTCATATTCTAATTTATATGAGAGGCACATCTAGTTTTCTTATTTTATGTTTATTGTAATAACAATAATAGTAACATGAGGAAAAAAGGCAATATACGTCTACATAAGTCAGCTACACCTTTTGTGGCAGTAATTGAGACACTTTATCATCGCGCATCGGTAAGAAAAGATTCTAGGAGTTTTTTGATCACCAATGAAAAATACTAGATTAATGACCGATAGCAATAAAATACGCGAGAAGAGGCAAGAAAACTCGGGAATTGGGAATTGATGATGAAATTATTTCGTTTCTTTGTGAAAATTTTTTGCCATAAGTTGCTTCCCAGAGGGGTCAAGTTATTATTACATACAATTAGTATTAAAAAATATTTTTGTTTCATCATCATAAATTTTATTTGTTTTTCTCATAATATTTGAGTGATGTATGAAATTCTTCTTATTTAAATATTAATTGAACTCCCGTAGGACTTTTACAAACATAATACAAGTCGAAATTTTACATAATGCAGAAATATAATATAATATATCACGAAATACAGGGTGTTCGGGGGTAAAGTACACTAACTTCGGGGGTTGATTCGACATGATTTTAGAAGTAGAAAAGAAAAATAACTTTTTAGAAATTTGAACGTTTTTAGGTAAACAAGTTGAATTGTCTGTATGAGACATATCAGAAGGTACAATAAATACTAATCACGTTACAAACATTAACAGAAATACACATCGGTTTCTTTCTCAACTAATAATTATTTTTGCTTTTGAACTCTGTTCTTCCGTCGGAGAGGTTTTGAATATGTTGAGAACGTCTATATACAGGATTTTCCAATAAGAGGTGTTATTTTGATATTCAATCGTAAAAGATCAATGGTTTCGTTGCTTGTGTGGCACGTAGCGCCGTCTTGTTGAAATTAAACGTTGTCCAAATCAATACCATCCAATTCCGGCCATAAAAAATCATTAATCATCTCTCGATAGCGCAATCCATTCACCGTAACTGTTGCTCCAGCCTCATTTTCGAAAAAGTAAGGTCCAATGACTCCGCCGGACCATAAAGCGCACCAAACAGTCACACGTTGAAGATAGATAGGCTTTTTAACAATAACTCTTGGGTTTTCCGAGCCCCAGATGCGACAATTTTGCTTGTTGACGAAGCCAGCGAGGTGGAAATGGGCCTCATCACTCAAGATGATTTGCATTTGATTCACTCAAGTGGATTTTAATAATTTCAGTGCGTTGTTGAAGCATGTATCTTTCCATTTTTATTAATGACGTAGTTTCTACTTGTCAAATGACAAAAAATGATAGCTTCAAAAGTAACATCTACCGAAATAGCGGGCTATTCAAAATAACACCCCTTATTGGAAAACCCTGTATAATGGCATTTCGGTGAAATATGTAGTGTTTGTATTTATAATATTTCTGAATACATATATAATATATTATACTTCTGCGTCGGTAGTGCATATATTTGCGTTAATGGTGCTTATTTTTGGGTTGGTAGTGCATATTATGTTTGGGTCCGTAGTACACAAGTTTGTATATTTTTGGGTCGACAGTTCTTATGTTTATGTCGGTAGTGCATATTTTTGCGTTGATAGTGCATGTGTTGCGTCCGCAGTGCATGTGTAGCGTTGGTAGTAAATATATCATGTAATCTGATGCATTATGATAATGTGTATACATATTCTAATTTTGAGTGGTACATGCTCTAAGTGTTGCCCTGGTGAGAGGTCAGTTCTGTCAGATCTGTCAGTTCTCAGTTACTTTCCTTCCCCACTCCCTTCTGCCTCACAACTTACCCTAACTGGGGATGCCGTAGAGCCACTAGCTAAGGACGTCGGGAACAGTTGGAAATTTGGTGCGGTATTCACAAAAATGTTATACTAGATAAGTAGTTACTAGATACTAGTTGAGTATGGCTGCGTTAGAAGGCTTAATTTGTGAAAAAAAGTGACTAGAATTCCTTATTATGTCTTTGTGTTGGCATAACTAATTCCAAATGATAAGGTGCCGAAAATTATGGCTAAGTAGGTGCTCCAGTGGAAGCAACCAAGAGGCAGACCGAGGAAGAGGTGATCAGATGTTAGACAATGTACTGCATGTAGGACTGCACCAGGACGGAGGTGAATGGCAAGGCTTGCCGTTTAAAAGCAGCTGCACTGACGCTAAATATATAGATATCCGAAATGATTCTATTGCACTGCCAAACAGCAAGATTGCTCTCCCCACCGGCATGACCACTGGAAAGTTAGTCATGCAGGCCGGGAGATGAACAGTCTGTGCTGTCGGTGACTGAGATAACTATCGGGAACGGAGATAGCCGTGTTTTGAAACCATCAAATGTGCAGCAATGCTCACACTTCACACCATTCTAACACGTATATGGTTCATTCCGAGCACACCCAAGCGAAAGTTAGTAGGATACAAGATGATGAATTGAACCCAGAACATCAATTGAACCCAGAACATCACGTCTCATAGTTAAATACGTTGACCACTAGGATGCGGATGTCGTTATGGAGGGAAAACCGGTCGTGAGACGGTGCGGTTTTAGAAAAGTTTCAGGATGGTTTGAGGTTAGGTTTACGATTGGAAATTAGTAATTGGAAAACAATAAAAATGTTTCTCAAATGAGTATTACTGTTTTTACATTTTCATTGCGCGACCGATCGATATTTATCAAATCAACCAGATTGTTAAGAAAGTCTGCGATCTAATCCTGGGGTTCGGGCGGTTAAAAAACCTGTCTGCGGTATTACGGCCGGTATAAGCAGTACGCATGCGCGTGATTATGAGTAACGTTTTCTACTAACCTACTCTTATACCTCCGTATTATCAATGATGGATAAGACGGTTGATGTACAGCTCCCTGATCTTAAGAAAGACCATGAACCTAATTAATTCAAAAGTTGTCATCCTTGGAAATGAATGTGTCAGCAAAGCTTAAAGAAATTATTTCACATGCTTGTTGGTAACAAAGCATACGTGACATTGGTCAGTATTAGATGAAATTTTCAATAATAACTTTGTTTACGATAGTAAATAACAGGCCATGTGAAAATATTATACAGATTAGAGATAAATAATAATGGATAGAAAACATAATTCATAATAACTGACCACAAAAAATCGATTTTCCTATTAACCAATAAATAAATATTATTATAAATCGACAACATACATCGAATATTGGTTAACTAGAACTATGCGTCATACAAAAACACCATGTTTACAAAACAGACTGAATTAAAAAAATATTCAATCTAATAACTAGTATCTTACTATTTTTTTTACACTAATCCCAAAATAATAATAATTTCCTTCGGGGCCTATTTCATCTCTGCGGATGCCTTGTGGTTTTTTTATGAAAAGGAAGGGGAGGGGTTTTTGGGAAGGAAACATGTAAGAGGGGTAGAGGGGTGGGTAGGAATCTAGGGATCAGAGCGTCCAGGAGTGACGGACGAATGCTCCCTCCCGCTGTGGCTCAAGGTGATGGGTCAACAGAGACCAGTTGAAGAGGTCAAAGGGTCTTCGAAAAGCCAGCCTCTCTGAACACAGATCACCCGATGAACCGGGCACCCCTGCTAAGTGTAGTTAACCACTTGGAGTGGCCTATGGTAGAGGTGTTGGTTATCCAATCAATGGTTCCCGAAGTGTCGGTACCCAAATTAAAAACAGAACCAATGTAGGTTTTATTGCTTTAAAATCGTTTCCATTGTTTAGACCGTACCGGTTTCACCCTTCTATATCCATCTTCAGAGAGGTAGGTACCTGCCTACACGTTGGGCTGAGACACACAAGAATTTAAAAAGTCATTGATGTTCTTGGGGTCACTTTGACCTCTCCAGTCAATTTGATTTGGGAGGTGGGTATGGGTAACCGCCGCCCCGGA
This sequence comes from Hesperophylax magnus, assembly GCA_026573805.1. NCBI lineage: Eukaryota > Metazoa > Arthropoda > Insecta > Trichoptera > Limnephilidae > Hesperophylax > Hesperophylax magnus. The sequence goes on along the minus strand of JAIUSX010000091.1, from coordinate 2,823,343 downwards.
AACCATTTATTGGATAACCAACATCCCTGCCTTAGGTCACACCAAGTGGTTCGCTACGTTTGGTACTTAGCAGGTGTGCCTGGGTTCATGGAGTTTATCTGGATTTTTGCGGCTGATGCATTCGCCAATATACTGTGTGGCGGGCCTGATTGGGAGAGGCTGCTTGAGGGAGATCTTTTGACCTCTCCAGCTGGACTCTCTCCACCTATCATTTTGAACTGCAGCCATACACTCCTGGACACTTTGAACCCCAATAATCGTACCCACTCCTCATACCTTTTACCTTCCCAAAACTTCCTTTCCTACATTTTCCTATATTACACTCCTGTGTGGAGCTAATGTAAAAAAAAAAATTCGACTTTATCGACCCCTCATCGCGTTGCACCACAGTGGGAGAGATGGATTCATACGTCAGTCTCTCCTGGTCACACTGACCCTCAGATTCAGAACTTCCTCCCCCCCTTTCTTTAAGAAGACTTAAAAGAGCGAAAAGTTAAAAAAAACTTTTCTAATAAATATTGTTAAATTTTGCAAATCAACCTATGTAAAAGGAAAAGAGTTCATATATCATGCGGTAATTTTCAAGTATACGTTTCTAGAGATATTATATAAATTTCTACTCAAATCAACGTAGCTTGAAAATTGGATTAACTTTCGAGTGAACCCGTTTTAATGACATCATTATAAAAATACACCTAACCCTACATTTTAAATTTGTTTATTTTTATTATTGTGCTTTGAATGCCGAAACTGCTGTCACAATAATAAAATAAAAGCTCTGAGAACTTAATGAATAGCACTGTTACATTTGATTTACAAAATAATAATGTGATTAACAGAAAATAATTTAATTAAATATAATTTACTGCTTTCCCAGTAATAGGAAATGATAAAAATAACATAAAATTTTGTAATTTTATGGGTATATAGTTTATACGTGTCATTTGTAAGTGCATATTATTATATTATGAAAATTCTGATAAAAGTTTAAAAAAAATTACAGGAATAAATAAAATTCAGGGCCTACGACTTTTTGATCGTGATATTACTTTATTTTTGATCATAATATTACTTTATTTTATTGATCTTCTTTGCATTTACGTAAATATGAAATTATTACGAAACTAGAAAGCTACCTACGACAAAATGTGTCTATTATATTGTTTGTGGAAATTCCTAATTATCTATTAATCTAGTACCTACCTGTTAGATAGTTATGTGTTTCCACCAGTGCCGTGGAATGCCATATATTAGAAATATTATTGTTTTATTGTAAATTCATGAAATAAAGTAATTGCCACGTAATAAATAAGACAGAAAAAAGTAGGTAATGCTTAGAATATTTTCTATTTACACAAGTATAAAGAGAATGAACGGAGAAAGGTGTGACAGGATTATACAGGAGGCGGGTTTGGGTATCTGGGCTTAGCAGGGGTGCCCGGGTTCATCGGTTGAGGTGTGTTCGGGATGCGCCTACCCACCCGCTACGTGGCGAGCCTGATAGGGAGAGGCTGGTTTGGGGAGACCCTTTGACCTCTCCAAGTGGTTTCTTTTGACCCATCGCCTTCGGGAGGGAAAGATCATTCGACCGAAACTATTGGATATACTGATCCCTAGATTTCTACCCACCCCTCTTACCTTAGAACCCCCTTTCCTTCATTTTCTTCAAAATACCACATAGCATACGCAAAGAAGGACGGGTCGGACAGGGAGACATGTCTCCATCAAGAGAATAAAATATTCAGGTCACACGAAGAGTCGCATAAATTACATACAGCGTGTTTCGTTTTAGACTTTGGTTAAAAAAAAAACAAACAATGATTATTTCACAAATCCAGTTCGAAGTCGTAGCGTGTTAAAGTCAGTTATATTAAACGAATTTTAGCGTGTCAAATATTCTTTAATTTCATTGTTATTAAAATACAGTAAAATGTGACAATCTTCATGACTGAATTCAAATGGGCATTTATAAACAATGAAAATGTAATAATAATAATAAACAATATTCTAATACAGTAAACATATATAAGTATTTAAATCTGCTGTCCCTTTTCCGCTAGTCACCAAATGAAAAAAAAAAAAATTAAATCATTAGGTATGTATGTTCATGGAAAACATAATATCTATATTGATGATGTATGTATTATCATTACAACGAATGAAGGAGAGGAAAAGTAAAATAAACAAATGTAGTACAAATAATTCTATTAATAACGCAGCGAAATTAAAATAATGAAAATTGGGATTATTTTACTCGCGATATTATGCACACGATCGAACTGGAACCTGGATTAATAGGATACGTTGGAAACGTTCAAACGGTATTCTTTTACAGCTAGCAAATACTTTTGCTGCTAGGCCCTGCAGGCGGCTTTTTGATGGGCTTCGCTCAATTTAGTCAAGTTCTGATAGAAGGGTTTTGCCCTTTCGCAGCAATTATTAAAAATGTGTGCAAATATATGTATTTGTCACATTGTATTTTTGATTTTGTTCTACGTTATTCGATGTTCGTAAAATTTTTTATTAACTTTTAAAATGTTTTTGATCTAGGAAAAGTATATTTTTCTGAAAAAAATTTTTGGAAAATTGGTTGGAAAACATGAAAAGAAGTCTTGAATTTTTTTTTGTCTACTACATTTTTTATATTTTGTGAATTTTGGAAATATCCATACAAACTTCAAGCTCGGAAAATGAGTCGGGAAATTTTAGGAAAACATTTATCATTTCGATGTTATGTGAAGTTTGGGAATTTTTCATCTTCGGTAAATTTATAGTTATGAAAAAAATTCTTCGTGGAAAAGGGGAATAAAATCGGAAATTATTTCATATTATCAGAAAATTGGTCGGAAAATGGGTCTGAAAATGCTTCGGGAAATTTTTATAAAACATCCCTTTTTGATATTATGTGAAGTTTGAAAATCTTTCTGATATAAATTCTTCGGGAAAAATTGAATAAAAATCTGATTTTTGTTTATTGGAAAGTTGGTCGGAAAATGGGTCGATTTTTTTTATTAAATACAGATTTTTGATAGTTTAGAAATTATCAATGATGGCAAAAAAAAATCTTCCTGGAAAATTGAAAATGTTTGTAAATTTTCTTTTTCCCATTTTCGCGTATGCTGTTTTTTTTTTTTTTTTTTTTATATTTACTCCACACAGGAGGCCCTGAAGAAAATAATTTCCCTCAGGGCCTATGTCATCTTTGGGGATGCTGTGTGTTTGAAAACTTCAATGGTTTTTTTAGAAAATAACAGAGGGCGCCACTTCAGTTTACAACAATCCGAAACTGTACAGGCATTAGCGTAATAATACACATTTCCCCATACATTTGTTCATGTACATATTTGAATAGCTATCCTTTTCATAAGCGATGTTACATTTTTTGTTCGAATATATCTTGTCCTGTATTTTTATAATGTCATTAGATAGATTTCGTATTTTTTCAATATTACTAACGTTCGATAGATAAATTTCTGCTTTTGATCTTGACGCGAATACTTTCAGTAGCAAATCTTACAATCATAATTTCCTCGATTTAATCACAGGTCTGCGCTAGTAAATATATAAAAGTGATACTTTGTCAAATCCAATAAATAACAACGTAATCACGAGGCGACACTGCTTTACCACAGAATTGACAGTTAGCAATGCCTTAAATTGTGTAATTTGTGTTGACCACCGTCATTAGTCGCGCATTACCCGCCGAGAGAACAGTAAGCAGTGCAGTCAGCTGTGACCAGGAGCCTTTCTCAATTCACGACACTTATCCACACTGCTGTACAAACCAATCAATAAATTAATACTTGAAACCTAAAAAATCGTCATATACGTGCGAAAAATTAAAATTGAAACAATAATCTATAGTGAAATTATACGTGTTAATTAATATTAATTGAAAAATAATAGTGAATTTTGGATAACGCAGAGTTTGGTGAGAAAAATAAAAACTATATTATTTAACGATGTGATTAGTTAGTAATATTTTGATTCAATTTGTTTTTAATAGCAATATTACAATGCAGCATACAATTAGCACTTTTATTCATGGAGCTATTAAAAGTTGTAAATAAATTTTCCTCAGTGCTTCAAAAGTAACCGGAGCGAGACGGAACATTGCTCCGGCTCATCAAACTATTCGGTCTTATTTTGAAATGCATCTATTTGAATTAAAATTTTGTTTTTGTGAATTTTTTAATTTTCTAGGCACCCTTAAAAATATCTTAAACATCGAGTCAGTAATCACCGCATACTATGGATACGTATAATCAATGATAAAATAAGGAATAGTTTTTTGGGGAAACTCAGTAAACGCCAAAGATGTTTTTATTTACCAAAAGAGGTGCCTACGAAAAATTACAAACTCTGATCACCGGGATGTAGACATGTAGACCAATTTTTTAAAATCTCAAACTTATATATAATGGAGTTATGTCTGTTAGTTCAACCATCTCCAGAAAAGTTCCCACAAAAAAACTCAACACATAAACACGCTACAAGGTTCACAGAAAACTTATTAATTCCAAAAGCAAACAAAACTATATTTCAAAAAGGACCACACTACATGGCCATTAAAGTATATAACAACCTTCCACGTAGCATCAAACAAATAACCGACATACTTAAATTTAAATCATCACTAAAAACATTTCTTTTAAACAAATGTCACTACACCTTAAATGAATACCTTACATAAATTAAATACCTATGTTTTTTATTTATTACTTACGTACATTTGTTAAACATGTAATTTTTGAGTTATGTAATATAATTTGTATTTGTTGGGTTAGCTGGAAGAAATAGGATGTAACCTAAAGGCTTTGTACTCTGTATTTTTTTGAATTTTGAATTAAAATCTTGGGTGACAATGCATACTATCAACTTTTGGTGGCAATCACGCATACACAATCGGAAATTAAAGCATTTCTCTGAAATTGGATGATATTACAATAGTAGATATACTAAATAAATGTCGGTCCTACCCAATCGGGATTTGGTGCGTTCCTACTCAATCTTAAGTAAAACCACTTAAAAAAAATATAAGTATTTTAGTAAAAAATGTAGAGCAGGGCAATTTCATATAATTAACGTTTCAGCTTTTTAATTAACGTTTCAGATTTTTTTCAAAATGTTTAGATATTATCAACGATCAATAAAAATAACGTACATATATATTTTTAGGAACTTAAAAACAAGTGGCTTAAAAAATATTCTGCTTGACACATAACGCATACACATTTGGTTTGTAAATGATAAATTTCAAGATAAAAAACTATGGGAATCATTTAAAAAAATCAGGTAAGTATTTAATCAATTAACGAATCGGTTTTTTATGCCCAGCGATCATTACATTAGTAAAATACTTATTGTCTCCGACTTTTACATTCTACTGGGAATATTTGTATCTGATTTGTGTATTAAATACCTAGGTATCTACATATTTTCAAATCTACACTTTAAAACGATATCAAATTAATTGAAATGTTTAGCATCAATCAACAGCGTGTTACGTACTCTCAGTATCGCCCTGGTAAAATACCATCATTTAGAATCGAAAACGTTACTTGTTATGTGTTTAGCCGTGTTCGGTGACCAGCTCTGAATATCCAAGTACTTACCCACTTTCTACTTACCCATCTACTTCTCCTCCCCACTCCCTTCAGGATAACAAAATCCCGCTGGCTCCGGACAGTTGGGACTCTCGTGCGATATTCACTTTAAAAGAGTGTCCAGTTTCTGTTATACGCTATCGAACTAATAAATATGACATCCATTTGCAATTTAACAAATAAATAACACATTACTGATTTGCTGATAATACTTGAAGGCTAAAATCGTGACAGTGGGTAACTACCTACATTGAAATTTGCTTTAAAAATGATTTCCACATTTTAGCTAAATTACAAAATATACATCTGGTAGGTAACACAATTAGATGTACCTATTATATGCAGTAGCGGCTTGTGAAGTTTATATATTTGGTTAAAATGATTATATAAATAACAATTTATTTATTAAAAAAAGATTATCAATTTAAAACCCGCTAAACTAACAGAGCAGTTTATCAGCAGGTTTATTTTACGATAATAACTATAAAACTAAAGCATAAAAAATATAACGAGAAATAATGATTTAGAAAATGGAGAGAGAAGAATAATATTTTAAGAAGAAATAGAATATATTGATAAAAATATATAACCAAGCAAAATGCTTATAGGCATATATATACTCATAAGCATATAACATTCTTAATCGTACTTATAGGCATAAACATGACATGTTCCGAGGACTAACCACGCCAATGAAAATTCGCTGGGTGGCTTAAATACGTATGTACTAAGAATTGCGACTTCTGCATAAAATACTGGTGTCTTTTAAAACTAATTTGGTTTGACTGAGGATTGCACCTTCATCCCCAGGGACTGACTAAAATGAGTGAACCACGCTTTATGCCAAATCCTAATTGGATAGTACCGAGATCTATTTCGTTTATTGACTTCTGTAATTTTTACAATGTCATCCAATATCAGATACATGCGTGTGTGTGCGCGTTTGTATGCGTGAATACCACCAAAATACAGACAAATTGCAATGTCATCGACAACGAGTATATCTGCCGAGTTTCAGCTCGATCGGATGTCGAGAAGTGGGTTAATTTCCACTTCCAAGATTCAGTTTCATTCATACATTCATTAATTCATTTAATTCTTCATTCATTAAACTAAACAAAATCGAAATTCAAATACATGTATTTAAAAACGCCACAAACTGTGGTTGCAATGTTCAAAAAAGCAATAAAATTACCAGTGATCTCACTGCCTATTCATACAATCATTAATATATGTAAACATATAATTTTAGAAAACGAATGATTTAGTGACAGGAAACTACATCCCATAATAATTCCCATAAATAATGTGATTATAACTTATTAAAGTTATTACAGCAGTAATATAATTATTTCATTGCAGTCGTGTGGTAAGAACACGTGAATTTATTATTTTTATATATTGACGAGTACAAAATAAGTGAACCTATTTTTGCAGCTTATTTTTCACCAATGACTAAACAGGTGAAAAACTAATTATATTTTTTGCAAAAAACCCATTTACATGCTCTGTTATTCAAGTGCTTTGTGTGCACATGTGGTACTCTGAAGGTAATGCGTAGAAATATCCATTTTAATTGTTTTTAACCCTTTAGGGCCTTGACAAAATAATCATGCAATCAAATATTCCCGTTTGACATCGTTTTTTAACGTATTTGAAAATAAAATACTATTTGTGAAAGTAGACTAGTGAACCGATGTTTTTTATCGTGTAAACTGTAATTTTAACACTTTTAACGAAACTAAACAACATATTTGATTATAAAAGTTTTGACACTTTTTGAAAATTTTTCAAAACTTTGACAAATATTTTTCACGTGCTCTATGTTGTTTCATAAAATTATTTATAAACTTTAGGGAATATCTATTGTAAAGTTTTAAATAAAAATACAAAGCATGTTATTTTTTCTTTCTCACACTGTTTAAAACATATTTCTAAACGTAATACAATATGATATAGCTTGACTTTGCTGAACCCATGTCAGGCTGGGAGAAATATCTTCCCAAAAGATTCTAGTGGTTAAAGTGATAATGATTCACATTGACCTTCATTTTGGAAACCATATGCTCGTAAAATCTAGGGACGTTACATGTCAATGTATATTTTAAGACACGACGCTAGAATACATTTGTAAATTCGTAGTAAATTTGGTGTATTTAAGTTAATATTTATATCGTATTAGTCGCTAAGTCAATTTTCGCAAGTGTGATAATGCATTAAATCGTGGTACACACTGTTTTGAAAGAAAACCGATGTCGCCAATTAGCATGAGACCTTTAAACTCAATCAGGTAGTCAGTGAAATTTATTTTTATTGAAAGCAATAATTATTAGCGTGAAACACACATATAGTAAATTGAAAAACCTTTCGGGAAAAATAATCAGAAGGTTCAATTCCCATCGGTGGTGTTTATTTTTTCACGGAAGATTATTTCAATTTATATTTATGTTTCAGGCGATTAATTATTGCTTATAATCATTTGTTATCCTCTGTGCTTTGCATAAAACCTTGTCTTGTAATAACATTTGTTTGCCTTTAATAAATTTATTTGTACCTTTAATTATTTTTCTGGGATTTCAAACATTGTTTTATTTTTTTTTTTACAGTAATACCGCACAAGAGTCCCAACTGCTCCCGTCTGGAGCCAGTGAGACTATGGCATCCCCAATTGGGGTATGTTGTGAGGCTGAGGGTATATTGGGGAGGGGAGGGAGATGGGGAAGAGGAAGGTGGGGAAGTACCTGGCTATTCAGATCTGGTCACCAAACACGGCTAAAGCCATTTCAAGCAACGTTTCAATTCTGAATGGTGGTCTTACACCAGGGCGATACTGAGAGTATCTTCCACTCTCAATTATTCGTTAGTAGGAAGAATCCAATTGTAAAATAGATGAACAATATCAATCCATTTTAATATGAATAATGGCGCACTTGTAGGTATGTATACATTAATTTAATGCAGGCGGTAACTTTATCTAAAAACCTTTGAGTGATTTCATAATGAATGCATACCCAGATTCGATATTTACAAAAGTATTTACTTACTGTTACAAATAATATAACAATTTGCATATTGTTTCGCTGGAACTCAGATTATCTGTATAGAAAATTGCGCATAATGAGCTATTATTTGATTCCAGCATCTCTGCCATGTTTTACAATATTATACTTGTACAAAAACGTCACCGTGATATTGTATTTTATTTCAGTAATTGCAATGTAACTCTATATCTAGCGTACGGGGCGTTTTAAAATGGGTACCTACTCGTAAGATAAAAAATAACGTGCATTTTATATGTAACCAATTACATAACAATACCAAAATGTGGCAAGTAGCAAACACTCTTATGTTTCCTGTGAAATCTTAATTCAATTTATTTTTCATGTATGACAAAGATAGACATTTATAGAATATGTGTGTTAGAACGAAATAGACATAGGACAGGACAGCGTTTACGTACTTGATATGACAAGATACGCTTACTCGCTTATGCTAAAACGTTGTACGCGAAGACTTACTTCCTATATGTTGTCCTTCATATACTTGTGTGTTGCTACGTTCGCTATCTCACTTTATTTCATTTCCATCGACTGGCAAGGGATGATTTTTTGACCTATTAAAATGGTTACAAATCTATCGGTAGGGCTGTACTTTACATAGGATGGTAGTTAGAAGGGAAAGAAAACAAACAAATTTTCGATTAAAAATAAAGTAGGTAGGCAATATTAATTAAAGAAAACTAGAAAAAAAATCCCTTTTTCATGCCATGCACTCGTGGCGTTCGTTAAAACGCCATTACTACGTGACAATCGATCCATTCATAATTCATTCTAGATGAATTATTGGTTTTGATATACAACAGTTTTTTCTCAGGTATTGTATCCTATTGTACATTTGCATATTGGACAAAGATTTATCTTTATTATAGCGGATTTTTACAGATTAATCACAAGCGAAAACAATCCCATTTATAAACATAATGTACATAATATATATACGATACATAATAAATATAGACGATACATACTATATGTATACAAACGAAATAAAACAAGGAAAATAGATAACAGCAGTAGATAACGATAATTTATTAAATCTAAATAGAAACATTCAGAATTGGCGATTATTTTTCTCTTGTCTGAATATATTGTTTTAAAATCATAATATATTTTTCTCTCAAATTTATTACAGTTAGTATTATGACAGGTACAAAACTAAATAATACATGATAAGGATTGATAAGGGGAAGGTTTAAAACTGTTTATGATTGCAACCGCACGAGGAATAGCTGACTTGTTTTGATCATGAATATTCTAAAAAACCACGGATAACACATACCCACATAGATTATCATATGAAATATGAATGAATGAATACATAGACGTAGAGACATGTACCTGCATTCCGACATAGATTGTTATATGAAATATGAATAAATAATACAAAATAGACATAGTTACATGTACCTACATACCGACATAGATTGTCATATGAAATATGAATGTATAATACAAAATAGACAAAGTTACATATACCTACATACCGAAATAGTTTATTAATTGAAATATGAATGAATTAATACAAAATAGACACAGAGACATGTATCTACATACCCACATAGATTGATATACGAAATATAAATGAATTAATGCAAAATAGACAAAGTTACGTGTACCTACATAGATTGTTATTTGAAATATGAATGATTTAATACAAAATAGACATAGGGGCATGTATCTACATACCCAAATACAGGGACCGCGGAAGTACTCTATGACGGGGGGGGCAAACTTGTTTAGTCACCCTCTTCCTTCAGTCTCCTCTCCAGTCAATCAACTAGTTATAAATAAGACAAAACGGAGATGACTAGGTCAAACAAATAACAGGTTCAGTGAATAAAAAACTTTTTTTAAATATTGCTTTATTGCATTCATTGAACGATACCAAAAACGTTGCGTCTCTCAGCCGTCTTTGAAGCAAATTCCCTAAGAATTTCATTTAAATCTAAACTAAATGTTTCCGCCTTATGCACGTGCAGTATTGATTATTTAAATAATCAAAGCTCTAATGCTATCTCTTGACAATTTTTCTTGTATACAACAAACACTTTTTCATTTATGAAAAAAAGCACTGTGAAGGATACAGATAATCTTTACCAGCACTTATAATCCTTCTTTACCCAGGTAGTAAAATTGGAGGGGGCGCGCCCCCCCCCATTTTTGACCCCCTAAATTTGGCCCCCTCTGCACCCCACTTCCGCGGTCGCTGCCCTAATAGATTGATATATGAAATATAAATGAATTAATACAAAATAGACATAGTTAGATGTATCCATATACCCACATAGATTGATATATGAAATATAAATGAATTAATACAAAATAGACATAGTTAGATGTATCCATATACCCACATAGATTGATATATGAAATATAAATGAATTAATACAAAATAGACATAGTTAGATGTATCCATATACCCACATAGATTGATATATGAAATATAAATGAATTAATACAAAATAGACATAGTTAGATGTATCCATATACCCACATAGATTGATATATGAAATATAAATGAATTAATACAAAATAGACATAGTTAGATGTATCCATATACCCACATAGATTGATATATGAAATATAAATGAATTAATACAAAATAGACATAGGTACATGTTTGTTATTTGAAATATGAATGATTTAAAACAAAATAGATATAGGGGCATGTATCTACATACCCACATAGATTGATATAAGAAATATAAATGAATTAATACAAAATAGACATGTACCTACATACCGACATAGATTGTTATTTGAAATATGAATGAATTAATACAAAATGGACATAGTTACATGTACCTACGTAGATTCATGTATTTATTTATTTGGAAATTCATCGTACATTTTACTAGAAGTTAAAAGTTACTAAATATTAAATTATACATGGTTAATGTTCCTATAACGTATGTCAAGACTTGGTAATTTAGTCTGGGATGAAAATTATTCTTCCAAATCCTTACTAATGGTGGACGTATCTCTAATTAATAAATAACAAAGCCGCTATCCGCGTCTGTATGTTTGTGCGCTTAGTTCTTCTAAACCATGCAACGGATTTTGATAGAGTTTTTAGTATCATGTAATAGATGCATGTTATATTTGTAGAAAGTAGAGAAAAGTCAAATAACGCCGGATACACGTCAGCTAGTGAGTAATAATAACATTAAATATTTAATTTTTACTAACATTCGACATGTAAATTTCATCTTTTGAAAGGCATTGCTTCTAAAACTTTTTTGTGATTACTTTCACCTTCACAAATCCAACAATTATAACATCGCGTGAATATTCACGGGTCTGTGCGAGTTAATAATAATTTAAACAGAAGTTTGTCAGAATACAAAATATTTTTAAAACGTTCATCGGTGTCAAATATGACTGTACAAATATTTGTTGGCAAGTGGTAGTCCGCAAATACTCAAGTACAGGTAAACGCGCGAATTCTTGTGTTCCGGGAAAACCAAAGACGCAAACCTGTTTTGCCTGGTTCGTATCGCATCATCTGGATGTGGGAAGGACGAAATGGGTTCTCCGCGTGTAGGTGGAAACCTAGGTACCTTGAACCATCCGATAAAATAGTTTGGTCCGTGTACGATAAATAAACGACCTTCAAGCACAAACAACCAAATTCTTGTTTAGAGTAAAGCGTTCAACGAGCAGGATTGAATCGAAGATCAACTAAGCTATAAGCAGCAAAAATAAGGACCAGCTGTTTCACAGAACAAATCACAAAATTTCAAAGTCAATTTTCAAGTTCTGTGAAAGCTCTATCCATGTACTGTTATATTTATTATGTTTCACAGAACTTGAATATTTTTTTATCAATTTATCAAAGCTTCGGAGGTTGTAAAATTTAAAAATTGTTATAGATAAGTTGTTCAGGAGTACAATAATAACAGCCTTTGTGTAAATATTCTGTGGTGCGTACAGTGAAAAATTTGACTTGTTATCAAGTCATTTGTTTTGTTTAAACTGTCTTAAACCAGACCCGATGCTGGATTTACCACACAAGGGTTGAACGGGCGTGTAAGAATCTAATTAGTAAGAAGGTAAGTGTATAGCAGGTACATAACATAATAAACTGAGTATGAACGATATAAGCAGGTACAATACAAGTTATCATAAAGAGTTCTGTTGTACAAAAGAGTTCTATAAATGTATATAATAACAGCAAAATAAGTATGTACTTAAGATACTATGAAAATATTATAACAGAACTTGAATATTAACTGTGACACTTGATTAATTATTCAAGTTCTATGAAACAACTGGCCATAAAATAAATTGATTTTTAAATTAGATTTCCACTGAGGGGTATTATATTGAAATAATGCCAACATATTATAAACAGTTTTTGTTATTTGGTGTCAATTATCTGTGATAAGACTTTGAAAAGACAACTTAGTAAGTCATTTAATAGCACTTTTCATAACAATAATCTTTTTTACTAAAAATATATACTGAAAAGGTAACATAATAGGTATTTAAAAAAAATTATAACATAATTATGTCAGGACTCTCCATAGTCATTTGAGATCAATCGTCTTTGGTATTACAATGTAATTATAAAAAAAATCATTGAAATGTAGCCGAATAAGTTTTTAATATGACTAATAAATTAGATCGAAAAAAAAACACTATGGAGAGTCCTGTCACCCATAAGTGAACGTGACATTTGAGCACTGTATCCCGCAACTGGAAAACGCTCTCTCTTCTAAAAGTAACTCTTTCTGACACCTCCGCTCTCTTTCTTCAAAATAGATTCCAGGTCTTGAAGTTTCCGTATCGTTTTAACATGTTTTTGATGTGAATTTATTTATTTTTTTCAATCCCGCAAGTCACGCGCACGAAAAACCCGCAAATCCGTCAGATCAAATATTGCTGAAATCCCGTGGGATTGCGGGATGCGGGATTACAAACTCTAAACATACTATTATAATGTTTACAGACAGAGCAGAGTTTCATAACGATGAATTTATTGAGCAGGCGAAGGTCATAATTATTATGAAGGCGTTCAGCCTTGAGATTTGAAACTATGCCGTCATTTATATGCAAGGAAGGAACAGGCTCACCGGTGTACATAATTCACATTTACGCGTAACCAAAGCGTAAATCGTTACCGTCATGATTATATTTATAACTAAGATTTATGACTTTTTATGACATTAGAAATCGCATCGTAATGTTGAAATGTTGCATTTTTGCTGTCTTGGGGATGTCTTATTATTTTATACACTGAAGAGATAAATCGATACAAGTGTATTGGGGTTTGTGGGTAAATAAGCTCAACTTTTCCTTACTTCGGCTAAAATATATCAAGCATATTCAAATAACGAAATTCTTTCTTGGGCAGATGAAGTTTCGTTTATGTAAGTACTTTGGGGGCTAGGAGTCGAAAGGTCTTATGCATAACAGTAAATGTTAAAATAAGTATATTAAATCGCACTTCTTCGGAATTGTCTGTTTGATGATGTCATAAATACACGACAATTTTGGCGGATTTGTACATATAGTCTATTATCTTGAATAAAATGTTCAAAAAATTTTCATTGTGAAATTAGCTTTGGTGTTAAGAAATATACATTTTGTCAGCGTTTAATGTATATTAATATAATTTATATATTGACTTACGGAACTTTGCAGTCAGTTTAAGGGAATAACTATTTAATATGTTTACATTGAAAAAGAAGACGACATTAATACATTTAAATGAAACATCAAACAGAATAAGACAAAACAAGTTTACGGTCACAATAGGGGATCGAACCCAGGATCTGTCTTACCGGATAACACAGAAACCTCTGAGCTAATGAGACCTAATTTTCCTGGTAAGATAGAGGTCCTGAGTTCCGAAACCAGAGATTTGGCGCGTTTTGGGGAGAACCGAAAATTTTTAACTTTGAAGATGATTTAAGAAGGTCATTGATATAAAAAAATAATATAAAAAAACCGGAGTTCCTTATTGTCGTAAAAAGTTGATCGTTGATCAAAGCCTTTAAGAACTTGAACTTTAAATTGCAACCGGTGAATGTTTTGCAAACAATTTAAAATAAACTTTTCTAATCTAGGCAATCGATTTAAATGCCTACTAGTAATATATTTGGGCTAATAACTATTTTTTATTGAATAATTAAACAATATATAGGTAACTTTTTAAATGTATATATATATATATATTGGTTATTTGGCCCTGAGGAAAAAAAAATCCTCCTATGTTATCTTTGGGGATGCTGCGTGGAGGGTCAATAGGTCCCTCCCCAAACCAGCCTCTGCCGATCAGGCACACTACGCAGCCAGTGGGCAGGCGTATCCTGAACACACCTCACTCTATGAACTCGGGCACCCCTGCTAAGTCATCAAACGTAGCGAACCACTTGGGGTGACCAATGGCAGAGGTGTTGGTTATCCAATAAATTGTTCACGGGGCGGCGGAACCCAAAACCGCCTTCCGAACAAAATATGCAAACAAATTTTTAAACTATGCAAGTCAAGTTACATTCGGTTACAGCCCCTGATTTTTCGAATGCAACTACTAGTAAATCAATAAAAAATAATAATATATCTTTGAAACTGACAATGCAGTTCGTTGACCCGTGTGCATTTCTTTGGAATACCCCGTTTGCAAGTTTTTTTGCTTTTCCAAGGATGAAACAATGACCAAAAATGAACAATGATTTAGTCGGTAAAAGTCCTGTGTATGCATCATTTATGTCGTGTGCCGATCACAACATTAGATATCTCTTCACGTTTGTACCAACTAGTTATTTTGTAATCGTTATCTTTAACGTAAGATAATAATACATTTATTTTCATCCGTGAATGAATTACGTGGTGATTATGTAAAAAAATAAAGACGAAATATAACAACATATAAGGTAGAAACCTACTTTAATATTTTATTTATTTATTTGTGTGTACCCGGCGTTGGTCGGGGTGAATTATTTAGAGTTAGGTTTTGAGGTTACTTTTTGTGAATATAATTTACGTGTATATTTAAACCTTCCGGGAGATTTTTTTTAAATGATCTAGTGAAACCCTATCAAAATCAATTGCGTAGTATAGAAGAACTAATAGCACACACGGTTTACTGCTTAGAGATTTTGTATTACAGATTTATGTAATCCTATTATAATATACATGATATAATTTACATAACTTTTACAATATACATAAAATAATTTACATAACTTTTACAACATACCTGAAATAATTATAAATAATATATGTTTTGTAGAGTTCTTGCCTAAAATGATTCTCGAAACCTTCAAGGCCAATGTTGAAAATATCAGACCAAAAGATATTATTTAGCAGCATCTTTTGTCGCGCTATGATTACAAATCCCACAGTGGTAGATACTCTCAGATTAGAAAAATTGCTTAAATAGCTTTAGCTATGTTTGGTGACCAGATCTGGATAGCTAGGTACTTCAGAAAATTTTTCTTTTCGTTCGCTTTCTCTTCTCTACTCTCAAAGATAATAGGCGAAAATCCCGGACAATTAACTCATACCATAAACTTTAAAATAAATTATTTCAAACCACCTTTAATTATTACCTTCTGTAATACCAAATATGCTTAGGTTTACTCACAACCGACAAAAAGTAATTCTTAGTACTTATCCGAAACCGGTCGACCTATATCACTCAATAAAGTGATTTTAAACAAATATTTTTTTTCATTTATATAATGTCAAGCCAAAAAATGTTTGATTTCTTCGATAAAATTGAAAAACATAAAAATAATTTTACACTGAATTAACACCGTAAAATGCAGGTATTTTATATTATACCTTTGACTCATTTCGGTGCATTGTCAGTAAAATTATCTTAACAGTTAACAGTGGGCAGATTGCCAACATTTATTAGCTCGCATTGCGCAATCGAAATCCGATTATTGTCGCGTTTCTCTGGCGCTCGGCTTCGGTTCGATACTCGTGTAATCAATTCACGCCACTTTACTTCTCAGGTGAAATGAGGAAAATAATCGTGAGGGGAATCCCTATGAGACAATGACACATAACGCAATCAAAGAGAGATTTTTGGAGTACATTTCGAACGGAATAGATAATCTTGGACGGAATACGATATGCTTGATTTATCTTAAATTATTTCCAATTTTAAGTCTTAAAAAAAAGTTTTTGTCAATATTAGCCTGGTTTGAAAGCTATCTTACTGGAAGACAACAAATAAAATCCTCCCTGTCGGAAAAAAATAATGCAATAAGTGGAGTTCCACAGGGTTAACACCTTGGCCCAATCTTATTTATCTTGTTTATAAATTATCTTACAAAAAATTTTCATGGTGTATCTATCTTATTTTTTTCTGATGACCTGATGGGTTGATTTTTTTCTGTGCATTAATGTCCCTACACCTATAGGTAATAATTATCGATAATGATAATGATAACGATAATGTCCTTACACAGCGCAAGTAATAGTTACCTAAGAAATAATTATCGCTATGCAATAGTATACAAATGTTTTTGAATGCCTCAGTAAACACAAACAACTAAATAATTATGCTTTAGTTGCAAATAATGGTACCAAATCGCACACATAGCAAAACAATCTCAACTCGTTGTTCAGTTAACTGCCACAAGAACAAACGACTGAAATTATTACATCACACGCACTTTATATACCTATTCTCCAACTCGACCTACATTCATTTTCAAAACCTTATCAATATAGTATAAACACGATATTACACATAGACATTGAAATTAATAGACGAGCCAATGACAAAAACGAAAGGGGAACAAACCAAATTGCGCGGTGCGCGGGAGGCGGCGTTACCGCCCCCCTTTCGGTGATTTGTCAATAAATTAATCTGACAGTATACAGGCAACTCGCATTGTTATATCACATCCTCAAAAATAAAATCCGCTTACAAACTACTAGTAATAACTATATGAACATTCAAGCAAGAAAGTACATTTTTCACAATAATATATTGACGTTTTAAGCCAGATAAACATCAACAACAATCAAAAAGCAATATAGGTATACAAATAGAAACAAAACTAAATATGAACTAAAATAACCTGATTTGTGGAGAAAACTTACTGATATGAAATTATTCGTTTTCCTGTGAAAAACGGGACTGCAGGCCTTTAACGAATGAATTGAAAGCGTTCCTAACAAAGTATCAGCCAATGCGAATGTTTTATGAGGACGGCGGAAAATTTGTTGATACAAATACTGATATTGATATTGACATACTGATATAGTCGCATTCCGTCATCATATTTATTAGGAAAAGAAGAAGTTTTCTTGATATATTCTGAATGACTAAACTTTTTTCGAGAAATTGGCATGCTATCACTTTTTAACAGGACCATTTTTCTCCGTACATGCACCTACCGTAGTACTCGTATACCGACCATGAAAGATGTAAGAATGAACAAATACGTTTAGTGAAAGATGTACGATTAAACAAACACGTCTAATGAGAGATGTATGAATTAACAAATACATTTAATGAAAGATGTATGATTGAACGAACACGTCTAATGAGAGATGTATGAATGAACAAACACGTTTAATGAAAGATATATGTTAATTCAAAAATAAAAAAATATATTTAAATGAAACAAATTAACATTGTTTGAACCACTAAATATATTAAAAAAAATAAAAATATTTGATTTAATTTTTAAATACATGCCTCACAAAATACTACCTATTTATATTTTTATTTATCAGAAGGTTGTTGTTCTTGTTTTGTGACGTAACCGACTTAAACTGTAAAGTTTTTCATCACTTCTGTATTGAAATGCAGTAATGTTTTCTGTTTACAATTATTTTCCTACTGGCAAAACCCAGAACCTGTTTTTGTATAGACGGAATTCACTTTTACTCTGCCGTCACAACCTTTGCAACACATTGAAACATCGTTGTCTGGAGTAAATCGAAGTGAACAGATAGGAAAATGGCACTTCGTAAAAAAAAGTATATATTTTAAGATCCTACTATTACATTACTCGGACGTTTTGACGTAGTGGTTAAGCTTTAGTAAATTAAATGCAAATTTATGCTTACTTTATGATTTAGATTAGAATGAAAAGAAATTTAAAACTTATTTTGGAATGTTGTTATGTATGTACGTAACTCTTTTGTCAAATAAGAAAAAGCTATTCTATTGCATTATATTTGAAGAAAAACTTTACATCAAAGCAAATTGTGTTTATTCCTTAATTGGACAATCAGTTGCTCCGAGAGGTCAGATGAATCCCGCCTAACCAGTTTGCGAAAGGACACTATCTAAAAAGTGATGTTGTTTTTAAATGAATTATTTTTTTTGCTTTTAGTTATTGATATTCACTTTTGAATGAGTGTCTTCATTTTGCCAACCGTAAGAAAATTGTAATTTGTTTAGTAAGTTGAATAATAAGGTAGACCAGACCAGGGACGTGCCATTACGTTATTTTTTATTTTTTTCTATTTTATTTTATATTATTGAAACAAACAGTACATAATTTACAGAGATGAAACAATATACAGGAATAAGATAATTCATGTTGTGTACCTATGATATGTTTCCTTGTAATGTCTGCTAAGTGGTATGTTTATTCCTTAATTACCAGGTGACTTGTGTAGTTTATAGATGTGTGTGTGACGTGTGTAATGTGTGTGTGAGTGTTTGTGTGTGTGTGTGTCTGTATGTATGCGCATTGAATTCTTTAAATTATTGACATGATGCCACGTTTGAATTTGGGCAGTGAATCCTAAAAAATGTCAATGTTAGAGTTAATACAAATATTATTTAGAGTATGTGAAGAGCTCGGTTAATTGTCGAATTAGATGCTGCATTTGTTTTATAATTTATATCGGAGAAATATTGTTTAATGTTGGATTCTTTGGTTTTAATGTAAATAAGGATTATGTGAATTATAAATATCATAAAAAAACACTGAAAAAAGCTTATCTCCTTCCATAGAAACAGAGAAAACAAAATAAAATAATTTTTCAAGTACTAACTCAAACTTTATCTGTTTTCTTGGAAAACGATATCTTTGTGGTTTGACAATATTATCAGTATTGATAATATTTTTCTCACCTCATACAGCTGACAAATTTAAGTTCAGAAAATATTTATTGTGTCTATTTCAAAGGATATACATTTTTTATTCCAACGTGAAAAATTACAAAGAAAATATGTTTAAAAATTAGAACATCAGAATTTGGTTATAACTAAAGCCAGAATCTTTTTGGTAAGCTTGTTACACGCAAGGAATATAATACTGTGTGGGTGTGGCATATATCACTCTATTGCTCGATATACAATTCCGTACGGTCGTCACACATGGGTAATTTAATATTATATCTGTGATAGTTTTATGGAATTGTATAGCAACGCCCACACAAATGTATTTATATTATATCCCTCGTGTGTAAAAAGGTTTACAGTAAGTTATAGGTTTAAATATTTTTTTGTAATGGTCATTGTAATGTTACTGGCGATAGCATAGAAATTACATACTAGATACAATACTCTGTAAGTTCACAATAGCTAAATTATTATAGGCGATATAATAACACCCTCCACACAGCATCCCCAAAGATGACATAGGCCCTGAGGGAAATTATTTTCTTCAGGGTCTCCTGTGTGGAGTTAATATAAAAACAAAAAAAAAAAAAAAATAAAAAAAAAAATATTACTGAGACCGACGTTACATTAGCTAAGATCTGGGATAAGAGAAGGAGCTTGAGCAAGTGCGACTACTTATATACAGTAAACTATTTCTGTCTCACTCTAACACTGTTTAAGTCAAATTACCATTTTAAATATTCCCCCAGTCATTATCATCGCGGGCTGTATTCCAGGACGAGATTTAGCCGCCTACACAAATGTTTTATAATGGTAGATGAGAGTTCATTGAATTTATTTAATCTTTTGGTTTTTAAAACTATAAAATTCTGACGATTTGCGTGGCACGCCCCTGAAATAGACACTTGATTCTTGCGGGTTACCGTGATCTGAGTTTTGCTTCACAAGACATCAGAGTAGAGACCACAGACCACAAACTCATATCACCTTGGTCCAACGGATTGTTTGGACGTACTTTCCCTCAGACAAAACCACGGTATGTCTTCCATACAGCATCTATAATCATCTCTTTCTCTTCTTCATCAATACCATAAACAAAAAATCGCGGATTTCCCACTAACAAAATATAATTAAATAATTAAAATAATCTAAAACCAAGTGAAACATTTTTGCAAAGTGATAATTTTTTTTCTTAAATATTAGTGTTACGTAATGATTGTGTTCGTAATTTTAAAACTTGTTCAACATTGTTTCGGTGTTTAAGTGGTGATACACGTTAAGTGTTGTTTTTCAAACATTGCATAAGTTCAAAGAACTTACTTATATCTGTGAAATTAGAGCGTAATCAGTCGATAAGTGTTTTAGGTACTTATGTTTTAGTCTTGGGCATAAAGGCATCGTTTTAGATTCATTCGAGTGAAATATTGTGGATATAATCGAAATAATCGAATGAGGTTTCGAATTAATCGCTTAGATATGATAGTACCTTTATAAGTCAAGTGTGACTGCTTTTAGATAAGATTATAAAAAAATATCCATTGCTAAGTCTTTTCTAAATAGTGTTAAAGTTTTAATAAAATTAATAAGTGTTTTATATGGAAAAACACTATGTGTGCGTTTTCATATTTGTTTTAGATTTAATTGATGTTTGAATACAAATGGAAGAATTATTAAATACAATATAACAAATCTTATCGAGATTAAAATCTTTATAGACTGTTCAATTAGTGCTCTTCGTCAGTGTACACTGTATATAGCCACAGTGTTTGGATGGAGGCGATGTCACACTCGCTACATATAATTAATTTCTCAGTGTTTATCAGACACAAAAACAGTATGTTTTGAGATGTCCAAATCAAAGTGTAGTCATTTTCCGAGCGAAACATTTAAAAATTCAATCGATTTTTAAAATGTATTTCGGAATAAAAAATTTCGATTGTAAAAATATTTCAAGTATGCTCATCACTAGCATAATACAACTCTCACTTTTATTAGAGTTTCCAAGATTTTAGCATCTCGATCGCGAAGTCTAACTAATTATTTAATAAAATCGATAGTTTGTCGATATTTGTTTATATAAGTCTAGAAAATAAACCGGCTTTACCACACACACCACACTATTGCAATGTCCCATAATGTATTTGATATTATAGATTACGAAATAATAATCTTGTAAAGCAGGTCGGTCGAAATATGTAGGTAGAAATGTACGCCAGTTGACAAACCGTGGTTAGATAATTTGGAATAAATAAAATAACATTTTTACCATAACAAATTTGTAATAAATAGTGTTGGTAATTTATTACATGGATTACAAATATTTAATACTGGCGCAAATATTAAATAAAAAACTGTAAAGCTTGTCTGATATGATTTAATACATACCAGTTCCAATTATGAAAATTAAAGTTAATTGAACTGGAATAGTTTAATACAAACATTGTATTAAACTAGACAACTGAAATTAATATGTTAAGGCGATGCCATACGTAGTAATTCAAAATAATGTGTTTTTGGTTTGAAAATTTGGTCGCCTAGAAATGTTTCAGATGTTTTAATTAAATACTGCAAGTAGAATACATCTTGGCCCTTGAAATAATCGAGTATTTTTTAGATAAGTCTTTTTATAAGTCCAGAAAAAAATAATGTAAAGGCATTTACCTTATGCTTAAATATAGGTTGCCATCGCTGAAGGCCGAGAGTGATGAGACCTAAATATGGGTAGCTATCGCTGAAGGCCTAGAGCGATGAGACCTAAATATAGGTAGCCATCGCTGATGTCCTAGGGCGATAGACCTAAATTAACTGAGAGCGATGAGACCTAAATATGGGTAGCTATCGCTGAAGGCCTAGGGCGATGAGACCTAAATATGGGTAACCATCGCTGAAGGCCTACGGCGATGAGACCTGAATATGGGTAGCATCGTTCGACTGAATAAATATATATTCTTAATATCATTTTTGATGAGATCATAAATCTTCCATTATCGTTATTCCGGATAGGTAGGGAAGTAGATACGTAGATATAGGTAATAGTTTGAGGTCCTTGATATTTCTCGTGTTACAGTGATTATTATGAGATTTCCTTATTTAAAATAAGGATAATATCTTCCCCTACAGAGTTGCATTTGTCATTCACCTATTGAAGTTATTATTTGCAATTTTAAATAGTTCTGGTGATAACAAAACTATTTATAATTTTAATAGCCACCATCTTATCTTTACAAAAACTCATTGGCGTTAAAAAGACCGTTAAATTAAAAAGACCGTTAAAATAGCAGGTTTATTAGCCGATAAATTAGAGGGCATTCACCAAGATAAAATTTATTAGCTTGATAGTCGATATGAAAAAAAAACAAACAGTTGAACCCTAATAAATGCTATTTAAATTGAACGTTATTTTTACCATGTCTTAAATATTCTCTCAGGTTTTTGCATTTAACTTCATATAGTTTTATGATAATTATTAGTTTCTATGTATTTTTTTAAATACAGATAATACATTTTACATAATTTTTAGAAATGCATGGGAATAAGACTTATTTTCGCCTGTCATTGGCAAAAGTTGTAATTTTCATACAAAAAAATCGATAATTAATTCTGTTCTGGAATTTTTATCGCTTATACACGGTGTCCGGACACAAGAGCAGGAATCTAATTAATCTACATGACTATTATTAGAGTCGATTTTGTGGTACAACTTTTTTTTGATTTGAGTTATCGTTTGCTAGTATATCTTTACGGTCAAATTTGTAAAAATAATTGTCGCTACGGAGTTAATATCAGCTGTTTGATGTCATTTAAAACGCTTCGAAGCGTAGACCGGCCTCAAAAGTTTCGGCAAAGTAAAGAAAAAAAATCATCTAAATGTTCAGATAGATAAAAAAGTTTTTTTGGGTTCTCAGTGTGATGCAGATTCGATTTCCCGGTTGTGCTACTAGTTTCCGGACTCCGTGTATAAAATAATAATTTTCAGATGAAATAGAAAATTGAATGATTTATTTGCCAATCGGAGAATAGGCCAATACATAAAAAGATTGTTCTGTATTTAGTAATTGGCCAACTGTGGTTTCTCTGACAGTATTAGCCAACATTTACAGATACTCTCTCTAAAGCTTCATTTAAACAAGGAGTTTTTTTAACGCGATACTGTTTTGGCCAATATTAAATTGACGTCATTTGACACGAGTTTGACAAAACCAGCGACTTTGCTTGAAGCTAGCTACAGATAATATATAGAAGAATGCAGTTATGATAACGAAATGTTATTATTTAAGGTCATAATATTTGATAAATGTTTCATAAATCATGTTTGAAATAAATAGCGATTGAATTGAAATCAATATACAATTTGCCTAAACTAGAATCTTTGCCCGAATTTTCATTTAAAGTGATTGCTAAGTTCCATGTTTTTACTGAATAAAAACATTGTTCTATAATTCGTTTAATAGAATATATTATAATGTTGAGGTAATCAATATTCCTCAACGATTAGAATAAGAATTCAATTATTTAGTAGTCTTGTGTTGGAAATATAATAAAAGCATACACAATATTGTATACCTACCTACAGGTACGGTGTATAATATGTACGTTTATTTTGGTTTAGCCAACTAGTCATTTTTGAGTTTATTATATGTTTAAAAATCTAGATGGATTTATTGAAAATAGTTACGGGCAAATAGTTCTAAAGAGCACACGTTTGAATTTGAATGTATTTGTGCACAACGATAGTGTTTCAAATTGGTTCGATATAGTTAGGAAAATCCGCCTTAAGTCCCCTCGTACCCCGCAGTAGTCCTACGACTCAGTACATCACAAGTTTTTACGTTACGGTACAACACAACACAAGTAAGAATCTCTTGAAAATTATTCTACTGTACGTTTCGAATTATAACAGTAAGTTGTCAAATATACGACCTATTCCAAAATATCTGAATTAATATCAGTTCTTCTCTTTAGATTGTAGACATTATGGTTCACTTTCTAAATTTGTAATTTTCACATTGTCGATGTAAGAAACAGCATCAATCCGAATTTCCGTTGATATTTTGTTGTGTTGTTTGCATGATCAAAAAGTAATCGACCTTGTAGATAAAGCGATTATAAACAAATTCATGTTTCACCTACTACATATTTACTCACACGAGAATTGATAGCAGAGGCGTAGCGTCCGTCTGTGCCAAGTACATGGGCCGGCGCTATCACGAAAAAATATTGTTGACATCATAAGAGATATTGTCAAAAGGTGTGTCAATTTTAAATTAAGAGATTTATTTGGCAAATTAAACCTTCTAGATCTTGACCGATGTGTTTTTTTTTACTGGCTAGTAACTGGCTAGGTTACCTATACCCACAGACATAGGAATTAATAGACGAGAAGATAATGGCGAGGGGTAAAATCAACTGTTGAAGAACGAAGGGAGTGAAGCTGACTGTGATTCGTCAATAAATCAATCTGACAGTAAATAGGCATCTCGCATTATAATATCACCATTTACTTCTTAAAAGTAAAATCTGCTTTTGAATGAATAGACATTTTTACATGGGAGCGCAAATTACTCGCCACGTTATGAACAAATTTGCAAAGTCCAAATTCGGCAAAAAAATTCGGTTCTATTTTCAGAGTCGAATATTTCGTTTAAGTATTTAGTTAAGACACTTATAAATGTTCATAATTTACTTCCCAGCAACCAACCAGCATTGTGTTTCGCGTCCAGACGTTTCTCGATGTGATAGTAACAACTGATCTATATTATACGATGTGAATATGCTTAAAATAAAGTAAAATAATGCTTATATATGGAATGTAATACGACAATTGGGTTTATTCTCTTTTTCACATCTATTTTTACAATTTTTCATAGCACAAGTCAACATTCTACCGTGTTATTTCGTAAAATGAACCGATGATGCATCGACCATAGTTCGCACAAGAATGATGACGTCACGTTTTCAAATTTCACTTGAGGCCATACGCGAGCACAGCCGGCTCCAATGGAACCGGTATGGGGAGTGGGGATAATACGCTTTTAATCACTTAGGGCAGGTCTACTAATATTCATATGTCTATGCCTATACCCCTTTTTTGGCCTGCGGCTTAGTTATCTGAATTCGATCAATGTAAGACGTAAAGTGTTTTATATTACGCTATCCCTCTTACTTACAATCGCGGTGTAAATATAACGCAGCGCGTAAAGACGGAACAGTGAAAAACTTGATTTGTACCACAGCTATGGTTAAAACAGCGTTAAACCAGGCTTTGGCTGGCTTTCCCCCACTAACGTTAATCCGGCGTTTGTTAATCTAATCAGAAAGAACAAATATCGATTGGATAAGACCGACATTTATTTCGAGTTTTAACTGCTGTAATGTCATCGAATTTCAGAGAAATACGTATTGTATGTCCGTGTGTGTGTGCGTGACTGCCACCAAATATGGTATGTATCTGCCGAGTTTCAGTCGGATGTCGGGTATTGGGTTCATTTCCGCTTCCAATATTTGCATTCATTCATTTGTTACCGAAAACAAGAGTCAAATTCAAATAAAAGTATTTAAAAAAAGAAAATTAGTTCCTCGTGCGTTGGACAAAATAATAATGTCACCTACAATACTTTAACTTGTGAAAGTTTATTACATCTGCATGTAGGTATTCAAATTTTTTGAGATGGTCTGGGTAATAGGTTTACCCTGGGGTGAGTCGCAACGTCACTGACTATTATTATATATATTACCTCAAAAAATGTTATCAAGGTTACAGCATTCATGTTTCTACATTTTCAGGTGTACCATACACAGTCAAAACTTTGAAGAGTAAAATATACCTACATTTATGTCAATAGATATAATTTTTTATGTAAGTGTTAGTACCTACCTAACTACTAAATTAATTAACGTGTGTGTTGATTTGTTGAATTAAAATACATATACATACATTTACTTGTCAAAATTGTTTTACTAACTTGTATTAGAGAGAAGGAACTGAACAAAACACATTCTAAATTCAAAAGAAAGTTGCTCAGTGAAATCTAGTCGTACCACAGACATAGGAATTAATAGACGAGAAGATATGGGCGAGGGGTAAAATCAACTGTTGAAGAACGAAGGGAGTGAAGCTGACTGTGATTCGTCAATAAATCAATCTGACAGTAAATAGGCATCTCGCATTATAATATCACCATTTACTTCTTAAAAGTAAAATCTGCTTTGAATGAATAGACATTTTTACATGGGAGCGCAAATTACTCGCCACGTTATGAACAAATTTGCGAAGTCCAAATTCGGCAAAGTAAGGCAGCTTCTATTTTCAGAGTCGTAGTTAGTTTCAGAGTATTTAGTTAAGACACTTTTATAAATGTTCATAATTTACTTCCCAGCAACCAACCAGCTTTGTGTTTCGCGTCCAGACGTTTCTCGATGTGATAGTAACAACTGATTCATATTATACGATGTGAATATGCTTAAAATAAAGTAAAATAATGCTTATATATGGAATGTAATACGACAATTGGGTTTATTCTCTTTTTTCACATCTATTTTTACCAGTTTTCATAGTACAAGTCAAAATTTTGCCGTGTTATTTAGTAAAATGAACCGATGATGCCTCGACCATAGTTCGCACAAGAATGATGACGTCACGTTTTCAAATTTCATTTGAGGCCATACGCGAGCCCAGCCGGCTCAATGGAACCGGTATGGGGAGTGGGGATAATACGCTTTTAATCACTTAGGGCAGGTCTACTAATATTCATATGTCTATGAGTCGTATAAACAAATAAAAGACAAAAAGTTTAGAGTTCGACTAATTTGAATCTATGACTAAAGTGTAATAATACGATAATCTAATTTGACATAGTAAAAAAATGTTGATAGTATTATCAAATATTTAGTAATAGTATCTACCTAAACAAAGTCGGAAAGAGATAAGGAATTCTTGCATCTACAAATATAAAATAAATAATAATTAGCGTTATGTCGATGATAACAATTAGCAGTGAAATTGTTATTAAGCACTAATGCCATTTGCATTAAAACACATTACATGCCAAATACAGCAATAGACCGAGAAGCGGCATGAATTCTGAAAATGCTAATTAAGTGATTAATGTAAAATAAGCCATTCTCAATTTGCATGTCAAAACAATGCAAAATTGGATGTGACAGTTCAGAAATATCTAACTCGGCTTACTGCATTATGTACTTATGATTTCTTACACACATGATTATACCTACTGTTGTCTGTTCACCCACGAAAAATGTTTGAAAATTTAAAATTTCCGGTTCAAGGTTAGTTTTAAGCCTCATTCAGATCGAAGTAAAATGTTCAGCGCAGAGACAATGAGAGTAAGTACGCACCTGGTGCTTGGCATTCTGTTTTAGTGAGCACGCCGCGTCTATATCGTCCGCTTCAAATTATTTGTCAGACATCTGTCAGATTGTCTAAAGATATCCATAGAACTCAAACCACTATGGTCCATATAAAATATGTATATAAGTTTGATTAAACATAATACAATGGAATTTCAAGACGATTTCACAAATAAAAATGACAAAAACATTTTTATTTGTAGTTTGTTGTTGGCTGGCGATCTTACCATTTTGCCATATAGGTCGTTTAATTTCATAAAATAAAAAATAAAATGAAAATTATTGCCTGATTGCAATAATATTGCGTATCAGTTATGAAGTGTGTACGCGTTGCTTCGCTTAGTAGGCATGCATCAACTATCTATTAGTAGGTACGTAAGTCGCTAGTTTGTGGATATAAATATCAATATGAATTGTAAAAAAATAGTTCCTTCTTCCTTGGTTAGTTCATCTTTTGGCCGCCCTCAAAGTAACGTGTGTAAAGTGGCGACTAGGTTTCTAGGTTAGGTAATTACAGAATTTTAGCACCTACCTACATACTTGACTACCTGGCCACTTGTTCATTATATTATCTTCATACAGACGTGGCGACGGGGATATGGCGTAATAAGTTATTTTTTAAATGGAAAAAATTCGGTTTATGGGAGTCACTCGAATAACCGAAATTGAACTTGATTTAGACTAATTTAGGGCTGGGGAATCCGAATCTGTAGAATTAGGTGGGGGTCGGCACTATTAACTGAGTTATAGGGTTTTGAAATTTCGTACGCGATACATAGAAACCATTTATTATTTATCAATTATGACATAAGAAAATCAAATTAGTGACTTTTTAATATTTTGACATTTCAGAAGTGCCAACCAAAAAATAAAAAGTGTTGCCATATAATAATAATATCAATGCATGGAAAATTCAGAAAATTAAATATCATTTGCCAGATTTGTAGTTTATTATTTAAAATCTTGTAAATATTAAATTTATATATATATATATATATATATATTATAGAAAATCACAGTTAGGTTAGGTTATATATATATATATATATATATATATATATATATATAACCTAACCTAACTGTGATTTTCTATAACAAAAAAATTACCCTTTAATAACGCCCACTCGCGTCCCCTTTAGAGTTATATCCCAGTTTTCAAGTAGTTTGTGGGCTACGCTAGGTTTGTATAGACTGGTTTGTGATTTGATTCTAATACCTTTTTTCCATGTTATTTCCTGTTACAAAAAATTGCCCCTTTAATAACGCCTGCTCGCGTCCCCTTTAGAGTTACATCCCAGTTTTCAAATAGTTTGTGGGCTACGCTAGGTTTGTATAGACTGGTTTGTGATTTAATTCTAATACCTTTTTTCCATGGTATTTCCTGTTACAAAAAAAAGCCCCTTTAATAACGCCTGCTCGCGTCCCCTTTAGAGTTATATCCCAGTTTTCAAGTAGTTTGTGGCCTACGCTAGGTTTGTATAGACTGGTTTGTGATTTAATTCTAATACCTTTTTCCCATGTTCTTCTGCCTACTCTAACCCAAACTAAAAACCTAACCTATTTTGTAAAAAAATATTATTATTATATGGCAACACTTTTTATTTTTTGGTTGGCACTTCTGAAATGTCAAAATATTAAAAAGTCACTAATTTGATTTTCTTATGTCATAATTGATAAATAATAAATGGTTTCTATGTATCGCGTACGAAATTTCAAAACCCTATAACTCAGTTAATAGTGCCGACCCCCACCTAATTCTACAGATTCGGATTCCCCAGCCCTAAATTAGTCTAAATCAAGTTCAATTTCGGTTATTCGAGTGACTCCCATAAACCGAATTTTACCCTTTTAAATATCCGGCTGGTTTAAAAATAATTGAGACAATTTTGTTTGTGATTAAAGTGATAATATTATTTATGACAACAGATAAGAAGATATCGCGCTACTAGAATTTCATATGAAACTATATTCTGTGGTGAAGTTTTATGATATAGTGAATGGCAACATTAACAACATTTTGATAAACTGGCGATATCATGAAAAGAAAACCAAGAAAACTGTATTTATTGTTTATTTTATGTTTTGTGTTGTTTATCGTTTGGAGATTTTTGAATACCGATTCAAATGGAGCATTTGAAGAACAAAAACCACGTAATATGAATTGATTTTAATATATTTACAGGCATTATTCAGTATATATGCGTACAGAAGATAATATAACCGCTTCCAAAATTAACTTGATTCTTTAATTTGCTCGTAGTGCACTGTTACTTAGAGATAAATAATAAATATCACATTTTCTGACAACAGCCGTTGCATCCCACCTTTATAATAACCACTTTCGCCTTGTCAGCAAGTATTTCACTTTCCGGTAGGTTTACTAATCTAACCTAACTTTATACATACGTCAATCCTGGTCAATCCGAACCGTTTGACTTTTAGCATAAATGAACCACTCACTTTTAGTGAGTGGCGGGGCGGCGACACCGCAAATCCTGGGGTTACCAGTGGAAAATAAATCATTAGACTTGGTTTTATTGGGATTAATTTATTGATTATGATCTCAGTATCTAATGTTAGAGTTGAAAAATTAAATTTTTAATGCTAACATTAAAATCCATTAATTAATGGCAGCTTGAAAGTACAAGTTAATTACATTACAGTACCTACCCAATCCTGGATTAGTATTAAAATAAACACTTGTGGGTAAGTACCTAATTACCTATTATTTACCGCAAAGGTGACAACACTTCTTCAATAGGCGGCAAATAATCGTAATTCCGGTCATTGGTTTTTATAGCTTAGGTAACGTTAGGTTAGGTTACGTTGGGTTACGTATTTTTTCCCTCTACTTTAATGCTTTAATCTCTAATTTGTCACTGTTCTGTTTGTCATGGAACTATATATAATATGTAAGTAGGTAGGAACCTACTCTTCTTAGGTATGCCAGTTTAAAAAATATATATTTTTAAATTTTAATACGCCTTGAAATATATAAATAAGCTATGGAATGGTGTGATATGTTGGGGAAACCCAAAGATATTAGAAGAACGAGATATGCTATGTTGGCCGCCAGACCGTAGGCGAAGTACTACCTAATTAGGGTACTTTGAACGGTATCGGGACGTGTACGCACAGAAATCTGTTCTATGTATTCGTGCGGATACCTTAGCGGAAGCGAAGGTGTGCAGTAGTATTGGTGAACAAAACCGGCGACACTCAGCAAAACAATTCCACACAGTATGAACTGCTCATAGCACATCTCGTTCTTCTAATATCTTTGGGGAAACCCAAGGGAAACCAGGATAAAATAATATGTTAGGTCAGTTTTTTTTCCTCCACTTTTCTTCAATGTTCTATTATCAGTCACTGTTCTGTTTTGTCATGGAACCACACATAATATGTACGTCAGTAGGTGATATACTTATGTATGCCATTTTAACGACCATTTAACTTACGGTGCTGTTAATTTTTATTCCAGAAGCAGACATTAAGATGGATCACATGCACCACAACCATGACCACGGCATGGCCGATAAGCACGTGCATGGTGGGGATACGGACACGGAAGATCCGTGCGGGAGCATGGGCATGATGATGGTGGTGAGTAGTTAACTACAACATTGACTTATTGTAATTAATCAATGAAATCCAAATTTTAGATACTCTCATTTTATCATTAACTCCAGAGATCTTTTGGTGATGCCTTGTGGAGGTATTTTAGAGGAAAGGAAGGGATGAACATGGGCCAGCAAATCGTTCGACAGCCGAGTTGTTAACCCTTTCACACCCACATTATTGTTTCCACACATATAAAATCTGTAATGCTCGATAATACCTCAGAAAATTATTTGAAAATTTTTGGCATTTAATTTTTTTTTTTTTTTTAGAAATTTTTCTATGTTAATTTGGATTAACATTGGGCGTCAGAGGGTATTTTTTACATAGTAACGTAAAATAAACATAACACAAAAGTAATACAAATAACTCTTTCATATCAAAAATGCACATTGACAATGTAGTGATGATCACTAAGGTACAAATAAATAACATTTTAACTAAAATTCATTCATAAATAAAGAAATAATCTAGGATAATAAATCTTTAAAAATTCGCCATACTAGTCGAAAACATGTCCCTCACTACCAGTGTTAATTTGAATGAACATTGAGATTCATTTACAATATTCTGGGAAATGACTGTGATCAGTGAATTGAACTGATGTTATTATTATAGAACACATCTTTATGAGTGGAAATATTTGTAATTCAAGTAGAAAATATTGATATCTCACCTTCAATTAAGTAATCAATGACGGCAGAAATTCGATGAAACTTACAATCAGCAGATGTCAAAATATTGATCGTTGTTGTGGCGGGAATAAGGATTTCAACGGAGCGGAAAAAATAGACGCCACAGAAAAGACTACAAACTATAAGAAAACGAAAACATGGCTTTTCTAAATCGCTACAGTTACGGTAAAAAAATTCACAAAGTTCATGTTAATTTGAATTAACACTGGGGCTGAAAGGGTTAAACGACCCGTTCTCATGTGTCAAAACGTGTACAAATGTTCCGTGCGCGTTTGATGTTTCTCCAATATGCACCGGTGCCTAAGGGATCAATCACGCTAGTTCCTCGGAGCATCTTCCATTTAAATACCGGTAGAACAAGAACAGCCTTCCCACCGGATGCCTGTGCTATAAAGATTGCAATCCATCCAATAGCTTCATTGCTTATCGTTTTTAAACTTCCGATTTTATGTCCGTGTTAAATCTTCCCATGGGAAAAACTAAACCCTTCCACACACTTTTCCACAAATGATCATCTAGTCAATCAACATTATGCAAGTGCATTATATAAGC
This sequence comes from Hesperophylax magnus, assembly GCA_026573805.1. Taxonomy (NCBI): domain Eukaryota; kingdom Metazoa; phylum Arthropoda; class Insecta; order Trichoptera; family Limnephilidae; genus Hesperophylax; species Hesperophylax magnus. The sequence continues at coordinate 2,790,396 of JAIUSX010000091.1, read as the reverse complement.
AAAATAAATACAAAACAATACAAGAACAACACGTCAACTCACCAGAGATCAAATGGGAAAATAATTCACCGACTCCAGATATTTTCATATCACAGGGTTCGGCTCGGTAGAACTCCTAACAGGGCCTATAAATCCTACTGATCCCTCAACATAAATATTTAAAAAATCTTTCGTTATCCTACATGTATTCAAAATGACCGACTTTTGCTTCTTTATATATAAATTTTTTGATAGATCTAATACGCCTAAATTTTTAATGAGAGAGCTAGGTATAATGCCAGTAGCCGAAATAACGAATGGTAATATTTTTATAGTCTGAGAATACCAAATTCTTTTTATATCATTTCCTAGATCTGTTTATTTTCTTATTTTTTCATTAACAGATTTTTGAATATTACAGGAATTTGGAATAGTAATAATTTTTTAATCGATTATCATTTGGTTTAATATTATTATTTTTAGTAAAATGTGCATTCTTCACTATCAAACATCGTTACATTTTCATTGCTGATTTAAAGGTTTCCCTGACGCGACAATAGTGACGCGTCTGCCTGGGCTCACTAGTATTATATAGATTTTACCTGTGACAGGTGGAAAATATACTTTTTTGTCACCTGTTACAAGTAAAAACGTGCTTTTTTTATAAAAAAACGCCACCTGTTGGACGTGACAGTTACTAAGCCACAATAACGCGTGACGGGATACAGCTAGTAGGTATATAAAAACACACGCGTGTTAGAATGAAACGTTGCGTCAAAAATTCAAAGCTATCGGTGAAGAACTTTCGGAGATTTAAGATGTTGAACAAACGAACATTTACGTTGATAGATAGATGGATAAATAGAAGATAGATTGCAGCATTATTTAGCATTAGCGCTTACTGTAGCTACTGACAAAATTGTTAAATGTTAGCCAAAATAATGTTTGAGCGTAAATAAGTCTATGACTAATTTTATTATAAACGTAAAATACAGAATTCGTAATCACAAAAATATACAAGAAATGAATCTTGGGTTTGATTGTTTGGTATCCACCGTCGGTCTGGAGTTCCGAGAAAAATGGACAATCCGCTTGTTGAATTTACCGTATCAACTTTGGAATTACAATCAGCAAGCATCTTGTCTCAATATTTTGTGATCTTTCGACAAAGACACAGGGTTGGGAGACGTAAAACGCCTACCCTTCATCCGTACTGGACGTTTTCAATTTTTTGGTCTGCCTGAAACATAAAAGCCTTGGACAGTAGGAGATTTTGCATGAATGAATGACATTGAAGCCAAATAATCTAGGGTGAGGGGTAGTTGATTGGCACCCATATTGTATGACAAACCTTTGGAATGATTATTTATATGGAAAGTTGTATAAAATGAAAAATATTAATTTTATTTTTATATTGTTAATGCATTAAATGGTTTGTGAATTTTCTTTTTGGATTACCTATTTGATGAGACGCGGAATGGGACGTATCATGATAAAATGAAGTAGGTAAAGGCATTCTTCATACTTCCTCCCCTAACCCCTAGGCTTCAAATTGTTCTCGAATAGCTCCGTCCAGATCTGATATCAGATCTACATCACATTTGAAGTCGATTTAGTATTATAATTTTTTTATTCAAGCTCGATTATTCGAATAAATCGAGTCCGGAGATGGAATTTTTTAGGTCAAATTTGAAAAAAAAAACAACGGTCGCTAGGGGGTTAAAATCAGTTGTATTGTCTTTAAAAATGTGTCTAATATATATATATATATATATATATATATATATACAGGGTGTCCGGAAACTCGTAGTACAAGCGGGAAACTGGTGAATCTACATCACATTTGGAGTAGATTTTGTAGTATATTTTTTTTTGATTTGAGCTTTCGTTATCGAGTAAATCGAGTTAGAAGTTGATTTTTTTTTTTTTTTTTTTTTTTTTAATCAAATTCTTATAAATTATTACTGAATATCTAAGTACCCAACTAATTAAAACTATTTGAAAGTTAAACAAATGAAGAAACTCGGATTTGAAGCATTATTTTGAAATCAACCTTCATTTAATCCGGTGTAATCATAAAATATTTCTGCTCTGCAGGGTTAAAACATCTGTTGTTCAACCCTAAACACCAGAAAAAACTTTAACCCTAAAATAGCCGAAAAATATTTTTTTTTTGGTTTTTTTTTTTTTTTTTTTGTGAAAATGCTCAAATCAAAAAACTTTATGTTTATTTGGGATCCCCATGTGGTGTAGATTCTCCAGTGTCCCGCTTGTACTACGAGCTTCCGGACACCGTGTATATATATATATATATTCCCCGGTGTCTGCTTGTTTTGCCAGTTTTAGGGCACCGTGTATGTATACATACCTACATAAATTAGTTAAAAATTAATGGATACTGGATACTTCGTGCACCTAGTATAGGTCATATGGAAAATATCCACATTACCATGAAGTTAATTAACCTAGAGGGGTTAAGTTCCCAGGGGCATCACCATTGGTAAAATATTCGGGATACAGAAGTCTGTCACAGCCAGGTTATCAGGGGAAACCTGCTACCTCTTATGTCTCCAGGTTTTACTAAACCGGGGCCTGCGATCAACCTATATTCAAGCAAGAAGTAGGTACCTACTTTGTTGCAATGTCACAGTCGATGTGTTATTTAAAATAATCGATTATTGCCATATTACCGTGACCACATTTTGTGGTGTGACGTAGTTATCTATTGTCCCAAAGAGAATAAATAAGTTTGAAAATATTATTCTGTGCGGTGCTTGCGGCTGCCAGCGGATGTCACCTATGTAATTTTAGAGCGGTTAACTACTCGTTCGCTGTAAGATAATGATTGATATTTAGCTCTATGCAATGGCGTTAAGACAGAAAACAGACCCCGGGCAAAACCAAAACATGAACATTAATCAACGTTTAGATAACCAATCCAAAACGAACACCATAATGTGTTATTAATAATATCTGATGGTAGCTGAGTTGACAAATGCGTCGGATTCCAGGCGTCGCGACGCGTCGTGGGTTCTATTCCTCTGTTTGTCATCCATCTTTGCAAAAGCCACATTTTGAGCTTTTAATGATTTTAGTAGGAGTTTTGGAATATTGTCAGGTTATTCGTAACACGGGTGCTTTTTTAAATTTATTTTAGGGAAATTAACAGTTTACGATATGGTTGGTTTATTCATGTGTAATTTACTTCATTGAGAGACCAATTATAACATTTCATGCTGTTTTTCCGATTTTATGAAGTATCTTAATGTAACAATTATTTTTACAAGCAATAATTATTCGCCTGAAACACTCATCCACATTGAAAAATCTCCTGATAAAAGATACATGACGCCAACGGGACTCGAACCCGTGTCCCTTCGATTTCCGGTCGACAGCTCTGACCACTGAGCTATGGCGGCTTATCTCTTATCCGCGAAATAATTCAATATATACTAGTGTTTCATTCAACAATTACTGCTTGTTACATTTTTTCACCTGAAAACAACCAACTATATTTTATATGAGAAAGGCATTGTAAATGCTAACTCTCTCACTAGATGGCGTCGAGACAAATTGTCTACATTTTTAGGTGAAATACTTGAACTTGTCAAATATTAATTATTATTTTTTGGTAAACTAATGTTTAAGACAAGATTTTTTATGCATAGCACAAAGGGTAACAATTATTTTTACAAGCAATAATTTTTTCAATGTGGATGAGTGTTTCAGGCGAATAATTATTGCTTGTAAAAATAATTGTTACCCTTTGTGCTATGCATAAAAAATCTTGTCTTAAACATTAGTTTACCAAAAAAATAATAATTATTTTAATGTAATCTAGTTGAAACTAGAATTAAACTTTGTATTATATTTTTCCAGTTTCACACCGGAGTCTGCCAAGAGATCTTGTTCCCAGGCTGGATGAGCACCTCCGCCGGGGAGATGGTCGGAGCCTGCGTGGTGGTGTTCCTGGCAGGGATGTTGTACGAGGGCCTCAAGGCGGGCCGCGAGATGATCTTCAACAGGGGGTCTGGCGCGCAGGCTTCCACCTCGCAGGTGAACATCACCAAGCAGGAGTGCGGACCCGACGGGAACTGCAGCGGGCAGAAGATAGTCAGGTGAGATGAGAGAGTTGTGGTGTTCCTCACGGGGATGCTGTACGAGGGCTTCAAGGGGGGTCTGCTGAGCAGGCCTTCACATCGAAGGTGAAAAACCAAGCACGAATGCAAACCCAACGGGAACTGCAGTGGGCGAAATATAGTCAGGTGATATGAAAAAAAGGTTGCTGTAAATCATGCGAAATTTCGAGGACCGGCTGTCAGAATTCTACTAGGGTATTACACTAAAAAATAGCACTAAACGCCACTTTGCAGACTTCTGCCATAAACAATAGCTAGGTACTACAAATAATAACGTTCTTTGTAAATTGTATGCGTGTAGTTAGGAAATTATCTACGGTTTATATAAACTGATGTGCGTGCATGGTAATATGTTGGGCTTTCGTAGATATAGTAGAAGCATCTTTTGGCGTGCCTAGGGGGAGTAAAACCAACTATTGCGTAGCAAGCGTGGCAAGACGGGACGACGCTCTTGCATTCTGTGATCGTCGGCTCTTTCCGCCCGGCCACCCAAACTCTGTGCTGTATATTTACCTATATTTTCACTACAATTGGCAATGGATCTATTCTAAATGATGATTGATCAATTTCGATGTTTCTCATCAGCCAGACGTCATTTGTTATAAGTTTATTATAGTACTTGGCAGATACGTCATTTATTATAGTACTTGGCAGATCTTTCTTGTATTTATGCTATGTCCTCTTCCTAATTACTAATAATGACGTATTACCTGATATTCCCTACTCAAGCAGAACGTTATCACAGCCATTTGTTTGTCTTATATCTTTCAACCAGCTGATAATAAATTTGTTTATTTCCAGGTACCCCATGCTCTCCTCGATGCACTCTCTCCAGACTATCCTGCACATGTTCCAGGTGTTCTTCTCCTACCTCCTCATGCTGATCTTCATGACTTACAACATCTGGCTTTGCCTGGCGTTGATCCTCGGCACAGGACTTGGCTTCTTCCTCTTCGGATGGAGGAAGTCATCGGTGGTCGACCTTAGCGAGCACTGTCAGTAGGATGAGAGGCTCTTCGGCAATTATCCACATTTCCTCTTCCATCCTCCAAAAGAGAAAAATTAGTAAACATTCAGATTGTCATTTAAACGTGCGACTATATTGACTTTTAGTTATTTTTAATGTTTGTGGATCTCTTTGATTACTACCTAAAGCATACAATCTATTACCAACAGTCTTGTATTTTTTGACAATACACCTACTATAGTGCAGAATGCAGATGCCCGCTCTAATAGATGGATTGACAGATGTATTGATGAATTTTATCATATGTTAAAATAAATTAATAATCCTGTCAGTTGTGATACATTTTTAAAAATCTTCCCATTATTAGTTATTATGTTTGTATGTTTATTGATTAATTACAGAGATCTACATTTGAGTTACATAGAGGGAAAACTATCTGATTTAATTGAAATTAATATAAAGGACATTGAGGTTTCATCTTTTCTTTAGGATTATTTTTGGGAGGCAACAAATTTTTAGTTTAAACTTGGCAAAGCTTATGTGATATACCAAACATTCCATTAGGATTAAACAAAATCAGTTTAATTGTGTTAAAAACGATAAAAGGGTAATATTTTCGGTAAATATTTACCTACGACTACCGTTTGAGAAAATATTCCGTACGAGACACTATTTTGACACACCGATTTCTCGCATACTTCGCGTTTGTTATTACGTAGTGTAGGGCACTGCCAACATAACAATTAAAAAACACAATCGGATAGTTTTTAAAATTTATATGGCAAAACGGTTTTTTATATCATAGACAATGAAAAACATTTTTTTAAATGATGTGTTTATTTATTTATACATAAAAAATATTGTAAATAAAAAATTATTTATTAAAATTAACGTATTAAGGAAAGGTTTTTTGGTAAAGGTTACGAATTCCGCTTCACGGTAAATATGGAATGATTGCTTTGAATTAATACTTGAATTTAGTTATATTATTAAATTATTACTAAAAGTTACTATAAATGTTGGGGAACCTTTAATAACGCCTGCTCGCGTCCATTTTAGAGTTATATCCCAGTTTTCAAGTAGTTTGTGGGCTACGCTAGGTTTGTATAGACTGGTTTGTGATTTAATTCTAATACCTATTTTCCATGTTATTTTCTGTAACAAAAAATTGACCCTTTAATAACGCCTGCTCGCGTCCCCTTTAGAGTTATATCCCAGTTTTCAAGTAGTTTGTGGGCTACGCTAGGTTTGTATAGACTGGTTTGTGAATTAATTCTAATACCTATTTTCCATGTTATTTTCTGTAACAAAAAATTGACCCTTTGATAACGCCTGCTCGCGTCCCCTTTAGAGTTATATTCCAGTTTTCAAGTAGTTTGTGGGCTACGCTAGGTTTGTATAGACTGGTTTGTGATTTAATTCTACCTAATCCAACCTAAACTATACTATAATAACCCAACCTAACCTAACCTAACCTATCCTAATCTAACATATATATTAATCCAACCTAACCTAACCTAACCTATCCTAATCTAACATATAATAATCCAACCTAACCTAACCTATCCTAATCTTACATACAATAATCCAACCTAACCTAACCTAACCTATCCTATAATAATCCAACCTAACCTAACCTAATCTATCCTATAATAATCCAACCTAACCTATCCTAAACCTAACCTAACCTAACCTATCCTAATCTAACATATATATTAATCCAACCTAACCTAACCTAACCTATCCTAATCTAACATATAATAATCCAACCTAACCTAACCTATCCTAATCTAACATACAATAATCCAACCTAACCTAATCTAACCTATCCTATAATATTCCAACCTAACCTAACCTAATCTATCCTATAATAATCCAACCTAACCTATCCTAATCTAACATTTATAATAATTCAACATAACCTAACAACAACATAATCTAACCTGTAATAACCTATAATAACCCAACCTTACCTAAAATGAAAACGTATTATTTTAAAAAAATCGTAGTAAACCTTTAAATATTAAGAAACTAAATCATCTGATGTTTGGTATCAAAGTTGATCGCCTAACAATTAACGGGTGCGTGTCTAGCGATCGAAAAATTGTCTATTATGCCGATTATGCCTTTCATGTTTCCTACACTGCCACTACACAAACAAACGCGAAGTATGCGAGAAATCGGTATGTCAAAATAGTGTCTCGTACGGAATATTTTCTCAAACGGTAGTCGTAGGTAAATAATTACCATATTTTCATGTACCTATCGACCGACATTTATTTTCAGTTACATAAAGCCTTCGATATTCTATCGGTTTACAAATTTTGTTTTATAGATTAATAATTAATAAGATGTTTTGAAGTAATATGATGTAACCATGGTTACACAATTCGTATTAAATGTTAGGTATTTTGTAATGTGCTTAGGTATAACATTATTGGACACCGCTAAACACGACATAAGAAAAATTACATCTGGCAATACAAGCGGTAAATAAAATATGTTTTTGATTTTATTTTGTATATCTAAATTTAAGTTTTATAAAAATATCACTTGTTCCTTAGAATTAATCTTTTTCTGTTCTCTGATATTCTGTTGCTCAGTTTTAATGCCTGTGACAGACCATGCCATAAGCGTTATATACGTGGCCTTGGCCTTTTTCTAAATATATATTTTTTTTCAAAATAGGCCAAGACATGATGCGTTTAGCGTTAAGTGTCACCTACCTTATTTCAAATCAACTTCTATCGTTTGCTTCTGTAAAATATTTTCTTTCTTAAATCACATGAAAAAAAATATTCATAAATACAATACTGTAATAGTTATATTTTTTTAATATTATTTTTATACCCCATAAGTTGACCTTGTAAATATATTAGAAACTTATGAAAATACCAACAATGATATTATATTATAGGTTTTAGGATTAACATAAATGTATATTTTTATATTTGTGAACATAACATAGTTAAGGATTTTTAAATTGAAACCGGAAAATATGAGGAAGGAGTCAAGGTGCGAAGGAATTTAATGAATTCAAAATTATTGAAAAAAAACAGTAAATTAAAAAAACAGCTCCAATTCGTATATACTCCACAATAAAATAAAATTAGTTGTAATATTTTTATAAGCAGTCTATTGTGTGAATCAATATATAAATTAATGTGTAATTTTGAAACAATAAACAGTATGACGTCAACATTGAATTTTTATTGTTTTTTAAAAATCTATTATTTACCGAAACACTCGAGCGATTGGTGTCATATATATACAATTATCATATTATTTAATTAATACCATTCATAAATATATTAATATGAAAACTTATTAAACTGCTCACTGCGGTTTAAAGCCAATGAATTCACCTAGATTTTACCATTCATCCCATATTTTTAGGTTCTATTAATTTGGCACATGGCAAACGTTTTTGTAAACATGTTATAAATATGCCGAAAAACACCAAATTGAACCAAATAACTTTAATATAGTTTGATAAGCTTTACTAAGAAGTCGGTTGTGTCGCTAAGTGGCGTTGACGATTTAAAAAAAAATTATTTTCCTTTTTTTCCCTCCATTTTGCCGCCACATTATTTTTTGCCGCCAAACCGATAAATTCGTTTTTATTCGTGAATTCGGCGGCGTTCACGTCCAGACATTGACGTTTTTATGTCGTAAAGACGTTGTAGCCAGTTGGAACCGTTCCGAAATTTGCGGTTTTAGATCGTTTTCAAAATCTATAATTATTAATGAAAATGTTAAAATTACAGATTTTTCGTACAAAATCAGCACAAGAAAAATAAACTTTAAATCATGCACACATTTTTAACGGTTAGTGAAAGTTAGTGAAAATGCCCCAATAAATTTACATATTCACCTATTTGTAAAAAGCACTCACATAATATATATGTGATTGGCCATAATTATAATAAAGATAACAAAAAATATATTACTCAGTTCGTTTAGTAAAATAAGGAAGCGACTCTTGCTTAGTGACTAGTGTGTATAGTCAGGAGATTTCCAAACTCATTTTCCTCTTTCTTCCTTTATTTCCATACCCCCCACAAGTGCAGTGGCTACTCTGGCGTTTGATAGTAAGATTCTTGTTGTTAAGATTTTTAATCCAGAACGTAGACTCTGAAGTATCTCATTATTGACAATGCTGACATCTATGTGAATTCGTAGAAGTTACAAGCGTTAAATGCAAGCCGATGAAGAAAAATAACACAAAATGGCTGAAATGGTTCGGATACATGGAGAAAATGAATTGTCTGAAATAATAAAAATATCAAACCTAGTTGATAATCCACACCATAGGTGGCGCTGAAGGCAATTAATGTCTGATTTTAGATTTTCTTCGTAAATTTATGTTTAATAATAATTAATAATATTATTTGTAAGTTATTTTTCCTATATTTTACTAGAGATGGGATCTGACAGTGTGCTGTTAACCTAATATTGACTCAATTAAAATTAATTAATCCTAACCCTAATCCGAGTGATGAAGCAGCGAAAACTGTCAAATGATGAGAGAAACTAGCATAAATATACTCTAAGTAATTTATAGGTAAGATTCTGTGACATAATTTGCATCATGAGCTACAGAGTTTCGAAAAAATAATTTAAGTAAAAAATACCTGCATTAGGAATTGTTTGTTCCAATGGTTATATTGCTCAGCCAGAAACTATGAAAAGAGTGTTAAATATACACTTTGAGCCAAAGAGCCAAGGCGCTGATAACACTTAACACTTAATATAGCGCCCTTGAGATTTTTAGCTTAGGGCCGGCTCTGTTTAAAATCGTTAAATTTCCAGTGTGTTTATATATAGGTAGTGTCCTTTTGTGCAAAGTCACATCTTATCCAAGCTCAAAATGTAATAAAAGTGTGTTTATCTGAAGTGACCTGCCAGATACGTATGTTTGCTGTGTCTCTTGTGAATAATTAAATAGAGCCTATGAAGTCATATTTTTGCAGCGCCTTTGAGGTGATTTTTCACAAAAACAGAGCTATAAAAATTATCTAATAATAAGAATAATTATTTCTTCACAAGTTTCAAAATTACTTTCTGGCGTCTTTTTGATTATATGAAAATGAAATCCTGTGTATACACCACTTTTAATCTCTTAATTGTTTTAAACAAAGTCACTATCCGCGTTTGTCTGTTTGTGCACTTAATTCTTTTAAACTATGCAACGGAGTTAGATAGTGTTTTCACTATCATTTAGATAATTTCTCCAGGAAGGTTTATATATATAATACATGTATATTATATTTATTGAAAGAAGAGAAAAGTCGAGCAACGCCGGGTATACTTTAGCTAGTTAATAATAATCTACACGTTTCACAGCCAATAGCTTCTATGTCAGGATTATATTTTATTTATTTATTTTATTTATTTTATTTATTTGGGAAAATCAACAGATTATTTACATATATAAGAATAAACTAAGTAATAAAGATAAAATCCAATAACAGATTTTCACTTAAAATTATAATAATAATAAAGAATATTAATACAAAAAACTAAGGGTTCTGTACCCGTGGCCTGAGAGATTTACAAAAAATACAATATTGTAAATAATAAATAAAAATAATAACAGATCTAGGAACACAAATAAATTAAAATTTAAAGTTAACTGATATACTAATAAACTAATAACCAGCTAAATTTCAAAAATTCAAATTTAACTGATATATTAATAACCAGCTAAAATTCAAAACATAATGTATTGAAAAATTTCAACACAGCAGCAATCAATAAAAGCACTACACAATAGCAATAATAACAAAATAATAAATGTATACCTACAACTAAATTGAACACATGAGTATAAATTGGAAGGTAAGTAACTGGAAAGGATTCAGAGCAATAACATGATAACTTCCCGTAGAATATTTAAAATTATTTAATGTTAGTTATTACATATCTTTTAAAGGTTCCTAAATTACTTGTGAAAATGTCCATATCATTAAAATTCTTATTAAATATACTACAGGCTCTGAATATAAACGCATTTTGTCTGATATTAGTAGAACATTTATGGAGATGAAAAAGTGATTTTTCTCTAGTTCTAACGCTCGGGACTCTAAAATTAATTTCAGACAGAAGGGGAGAACAATCAATAAAGCCATTGATAATTTTATGGAGATATATTATATCTATATTATATTATATTAATCCTGACGAAGAAGCCATCAGCTTTGAAACATGTAGATTATTACTAATTAAAATTGGTGTATACAATGTATTTCATTTTCATATATTAATAATTATTGGGAGTCACCAAAGAATTCCCAATATAATGCATCAAAACTGCATTAATCTCTGCTTTATTTGAAACTCTGAGAAGGTATTATTTTTTAAACCTTATATTTTGCGTAAATTAATAATCCTTGGTTGATTATTTGTCTTCATTCGGGGTTCCTTTGAAGTAAAAAAAATGCTTTGCTGATCTTAGGAAGTGGCAAAAAACATCGGTCATTTAAGGTCAGGTCAGAGGCGCACGTGGTGTCCTCAGGCCTCAGGGGCGTGGAGTGGTCCTTTATGATTAATGGCTGCTCGTGATCTGTGGGAGCGACTTCTAGCTTGTCGCGGGAAGTCATTTGATCTATAGAGACGAATAGATTAACTACGAAAGTAAGTTACATTCATTTAAATTACCTCAAGGGCGCTGTACAAATGTGTCTTCCTAGGCTCTCCAAATTACCTAGCACTTCAGATATACACACATTTATTGGATGTTACAAAAATGACTCTACATTAAAAACACTGTACATTGCATGATTTTACAATTCGTATTTTATATTGCAGTATTAATTAATTTACTGGACAATTTGTATAGCGCCGCTTTTGTGAGATATCACCTCAGGGGCGCTTTACAGTTGATGCAGGTATTACAAAAAATATAAATATTACAAAAATAAAGTGAAGATAAGTAAAATGAAGAATAGGAACAGGTGACGCACGAAGATAGAAGATGGATACTCTGCAGCAAGAATCCTAGGTGGTGAAGAAACTTGCTATTGATATTACATTTGTAAGTAGATGAGTAGCATAATTAGAGTTGATATTTATTTTACTGTTTATTGTTCAATTTTTGGAAAGGTTTTTTTAAATGACCTTAAATACTTAAAAATTCTACTTATGTGTATGAAACTATCAATAGTTGTTTAATTTTTTTAGAGATTTCGTAATTTTAGGCGGTGAAGGCGAAAGGTTTCTGACTTTATGAATCTGATTGTATGAAAATATGAGTTTAAAGTATAGATCTAAATTCTCTGGATTCTGTGATCATTCTTAAATCAAGTAAGTAGCAGACCATTCCAGGCTTTGGGTCCTAACAATCCAAAAGCATGCTCATTGAAAGAATCTGGTGTCCGCTTTGGTTCCTTCAACCTTCCGATAGCTGATGACGCTGCTAACCTAAGGATTGACTGCTATGAATTGTCATTTTCAGGAATACACAATTCCGTACAATAATCCGGAGGCACTCCTTCAAGGCGAACTATTTTCCATTATGTTTACATTATGAATGCCAAAATATAGGCTTTAGATAAATTGAAGGTTTTATTAGAATACAAATTAAAAAAGTATTCCCTAATAAAAAATATAAATGTAAACTATTAAAATAAATATTTTTTCATTAGAAATGTATGAACGCATAAATGAAACAACTTAAAAAAAACAATATTATAGCTAAGATTATCTGTGACAGTTTCCCTTGATTAACTTGTTTTGATTTCTTATAAAATTGCTTACAAAATAAATTAAAACCACTTTTGGTTTGAAATCGAACGTTTCTATACTACGTTTGTCAAGCGATTTAAATTCCTATTACCTATTTTCGTGACGATATAAGGCATACCAAGAATATATACATTTTTGGCTTGTAGCTTCCTCTTAAGTAACTATACCATTCAGTAGAGCTTGAACTGGATTCTTTCAGGACAATGGTGAAGATTTGTATTATGTTTTGGAAAATTGAGTATATTAATTTTAACTCACAACGGGTGAAAGATCGTTTGCATAAAGAATAATTTCCTTGTTGATTATACGCTCGTCCTGGACACTAATATTAATAATATTATATTATATTGAAACCATAAAACAGTTAATTTTTCGTTTTTGTCTTTCAATTCTAGCCCTTGTCCCGACGGAGTGCGGCATTACAAAGGATAATACGGGCCAAGGGGACCATGCTGAACTTATTGTATTGGACCCATGCCAGCCAGGTCGGATTACACTCACTATTGAAAAAAAATGTGGTTGCCTCTTTAATTTAGTGATGGTTGTTTGTTTCACAAAGCTTTCATTTTTACTTGTTTTTATTCATTCCTGAAATATAAATGTCCTGAAAGAATGACGTTCAAGCGCTTCTATAATGTTTTTTAAAGAATTATGGGAACGGCTCTGCCAAGTTATTCTAACTGTGAATATACTTACCAATTCACTATTCATCATCTCTTAGATCAGCAAAGTCATTCCTGATAACGTTTCTGATCTGCCGATATCCGATGATGAATGGTTGAAGGAACCAAAGCGCAGTACAGACAATTATTTCACTTGTCGCGCTTTCAGAGTACGTAACGGGCCTAAAGTGTGGATTAAATTCCCACGTGAACAAATACGATATATAATTTAACAAAACATGAACCGAAACTAGAATCTCATCTTTTCCGAAACTCATAACCAATAATATATTTTAATTATAATAAAATTGGAACCATTGCTTCAGACTTTGCCCTTAGTAGGTAGGTTATGTGATATGTCATAAAAAGCTTTATTTTGGAACTACCTTCTCCTACGGTGCAATTTTTAATCTTCTGATTGATTCTACAAGCGAGAACCCTTTCAGAACCCGAGTACGCATGACATATGTATCTAATTTTATATAAAAAATACTAGAGTGTTGATCGCCGAGATTAAACAAATTTTTTGATTTAATTATATGTTTACTGTAATTTGTTGCTTTTTACAGGACCCTTGGAGCGATATGAATTTTACAAAAACTGCACTATAAAATATATTATTTGGGTTCATAAGAATGTTGATAAGTGCATAAATAAAAAAGAATGACGATTCTTGATCATTGTCAAAACATTGGATTATAATAACACAATGCAAAATAATAATAAAATTATAAAATATTACACGTTCATATTACAGCAACCTTTTGGTAAAAAAAATCACCACGTAAAAAAGTATTTTAAGATTTTTTTGTTTTGTTTTGAATAAGACTGGCATTTATTGCAAATATTAACTGCTCTAATGTCATCGAATTTCAGAGAAATACGTAGGTACATATCCGTTTATTCTTGGTATGCCTTATACTGTAGGTAATAGACATTAAAATCACTTGACAAACGGAGTCTAGAAACGTACGATTTCAAGCACAAAACTGGTTTTAATTTATTTTGTAAATAATTTTATAAGATAACAAAAAAGTTAATCAAGTGAAAATGTCATAGATAATCTTAGCTATAATACGGTATTTTTAAAAATTGTTTCCTTTACGCGTTCATATATTTCTATTGAAAACATGTTTTTTTTAGTAGTTAACATTTATATTTTTTATTGACTAGTTTATTTTTTTATTTGTATTCTACTCAAGAGAAACGATAGGAAAATCTTTTAAAAAAAATTATCTTAAGCATATTTTTAGGTTTTCATAATGTAAGATTAATCAAAATAGTGATTTAGCATTAAGCTTCGCCTTAAATTGAATATTGCTAATTTATTAAGAATCTCTTCAAATTATTCGTGATCTGTTTAAAAACGGGATTGCAGGCCTTTAACGAATGAATTGAAAGGTTTCCAATTAAACTTTTAGTAAAATACGAATTCATTATGAGAGTGTCGGAACACGCGTTCATGAAAATCCTAAACATTTCCACATTTCGTCATTGTACGAGTATATTATCAAAACAGAAACAGCCTGCAATCACATATTTAACAAGATTACCAATAATTTAAATGGATTTTCAATAAATTAGCAATCCTCATTTATCTCCGTGTGTATTTAATAATGGTTTTAGTAGGTGTACAGTGAACACAATTAAAAAGCATTTTATTCAAAATATTTTTATTTCAACAAATACATATTTTATTCTTTATACAAACACACTTATAATCGACTGTTGGAAAATGAACAAACCATCTTAAAAACAAATAAATTATGAATATTTACACAGAATATTAAAATTATGCTGCTAGGTATACAATAAAAATAACACGTAAGTAGGTACTATTTTTTAACTAGATTTTTAGGGTTATTAACATATCGAACTCAAATTACATATTTTCGGATAGTCTGGAGAGTCTGAAAGAAAATTTACCAAATGACAAATTTTTACATTTTACTGTGGCCTTTCGTTGATTTTCGTCGTCAGCTGAATAAATGGTTTTACAAATTCCTTGTCAAATTATTTCAAATACATTTTCATCAGACATTTAAAATATTCATTTTTATTTTTCTACAATCTTATTGGTGAGTTTTCCTTAGAGGAGGCCCAAGTTTTCGGCCTTGAGATGATTCTGCACAAAAAAGGCGCTGTACAAATCATCCAAATGTTATTATTATAAGGGTCTACGCCACTGGTATATATGTAAACGGAGGAAAATTAGTTTTGATAATTTATTAAGAATCTTTTCAAATTATCGGTAATCCGGTTATAAGCGGGATAAACTTGCTTAATAAGAAAATAATTATAAATATCACTCGGTTTAAACTTAATTACTACAAGAAATAACTATTTTTGTCGTGGGAGATGGTAAAAGATGCATGAAGGTTCCATTTTTTCTCAATCATAGTTACGATTTAAATTATTAAAATAAAACCAAACCTCAATAACCACCTATTTTGTGAATTTTTATTTAAACCCCCAACTTAAATAGTTGTTTCCATTGGATATTTAAGATGAGATCAAGTATTGTTTTTTAAAGAATACTTTAAAGAAGCCTTTCTTTGCATGCAGCGGAATTCGACGAGTTTACCAAAAGCGGGATTGCAGGAATCACAAATGAATTAACAGGTTTCCTTGTAAATTTCGAATATATTATCGCGATCTCGGAACACGTGTTCACTAAAATCCGAATATATTATGAAGGCAATTGCACGTGCGTTTTTAACCGGATTATCAAATTTTTGAAGAGATACTTAATAAATTAGTGGTACTCATTTCTATCCGTGTATACGGAGAAAACTTACTGATATAAAACACTGCAAATTTACTAAAAATCTGGCCAAATTATTGGTATTGTAATTATAATTATTATATCGGGACTGCAGGCTTTTAACGAATGAATTGAAAGATTTCCTAACAAACGATAAGTAAAACGCAATGTGTTATGAGGTCGGCGGAACATGTGTTCATAAAAATACTAATATTGTCGAATTTCGATATAACATTTACCAGGAAAA
Organism: Hesperophylax magnus; assembly: GCA_026573805.1. Taxonomy (NCBI): domain Eukaryota; kingdom Metazoa; phylum Arthropoda; class Insecta; order Trichoptera; family Limnephilidae; genus Hesperophylax; species Hesperophylax magnus. The sequence continues at coordinate 2,773,892 of JAIUSX010000091.1, read as the reverse complement.
GAACACCTGCATGAACATGTGTTCCTGTATATTCTGACGAAGTTTTAAACAGGATTTAAATAAATACGCCATGCTCATTTTCCTCCGGGTAGGTCCTAATCACAGAGCTACAACTAGAGGCGCTAATGCATAATAATATGTCGTCGATCCACTATTATAACCCGGATTCGGTAGTTTAAGTTGGGAGAGTTGGAGGTCAGTTGAAGGTAAAAAAGCGGAACCTATTTTTTCGCTTCATGTCTCATCTAAATATAATACATCAACGGTCCTAATAGAATTTCTTTTCCAAGCGAAACCCACTTTAGATGTAGATATATACATCTTTCATTATCGTGTTGATATTTAATGATTTAATTTTATGAACTCTATTCGATTTTTTGTAACGCTTTGATTTGTAAATATCATTTTCTTCTACATGTTTGTTTACAACCTTATTTTCCGACGTTCGGAAGTTTTTCGGTGATAAATCTAAAAACCTCATGGGCATAAAACAACTTAGGAATTAATTTATTCTTGTTGTAGGTAGGTACCTATATAGGTAGATATAATTAACTTTAATCTAGTGACTTGGAGCAGGTGGTCATAACTTCACGATATCGGATAAGCCTAACTACAGGTGATTTTACTCTGATTTCCCGAGCACGGTCGCGCTGTTGATACCCAGACCGATATTGATAATTCAAATCGACGTACGCTTGTAACACCGGCGCATCTGTCTATCTAAACGTCAGACGGCTAAGAATAAAAAATACTAATAAATTAACAATCTATTAATAACTTCAATATTCATTGGCAGTCGTCATGTACTTTATAAAACTATAAACGGAGTAAATTAGTTCGTGAGGTCTTTAGGTTTGACTAACAACTTTTATTCTCCAAGTTGGAACGTAATCAATTGATCGCGTCTTAGGTGAAATAATTAAGTCAATGGTTCGTTCGTTTATATGTTTCTTTCAAATCCAAGAGTTAGTTCAACTCCATTCATTAATAAGCCAGTTATTTTGCAAAATAAACGACTTCACCCAAAAAGATGTGCATATTGGCAGCTTATCTGAAACCTTGGCAGTGCTAAAACAGCGGTTTTTGTCTATCGACTGTCGGAATCGTATTCTGATCGTGCTCGCAAATATCTAATATAAATGATCATAGATGACGGATTTCTTTAATATCGTATTGACACAGGGCTTTATCCATCGTCCGTGCTAGACCTTAGGTTGGTAAAGGAAACAATATGTCGGGAAGAGAAAAATATTATTCCTGGATATAAAAAAAAGCAAAGGAAATATTAGAAACTTGCTTCTATTTAAAATAAGGCACTTTCACGAAAATACCTACTAAGATAATGAACAGTCAACTATCACATCTATAGATGAAATATAACACTTTTTAGATAAATAGTAAATAGACACAAAATAAGTGATTTAAGGCGATGCCATACGTAGTAATGCAAAATCATGTGTTTCTGGTTTGAAAATTTGGTCGCCTAGAAATGTTGCAGATGCTTTAATTAAATACTGCGAGTAGAATACATCTTGGCCTTTGAAATAATCGAGTATTTTTTAGATAAGTCTTTTTATAAACCCAGAAAAAAATAGTGTAAAGGCCTATGAAAACTGCTTTAAAGTTCAAAATCTCCTACTTACGAACCCATTTTCGGTTATGATTTTATTGTATGATGTGGAAAATTAAGTTAATTATAAAATGATCGGAAAAAAAATAATATTTATGCCTGAACATCCACAAAATAAAATAAAAGGCACTTTTTGGCCATGTTTTTTTCTTGCATAAATCAAAACAGGCGGATGGTGTTAAGCGGAAATTTAAACCTTATCGCCATCTACGTAAGGGTTGTTATTGATAGCGGCTCAATTTAAAATATTACACGACGTAGTGCATCGCCTTAAGATTTTTTAAGTAAATCATAATTATTATCTCCCTAATAAAATAATATTTATGCGCAATTTAATTGCTAAGTAAAAAAACTGATTCGCCGATTTAGGTTGGAAGTGTTTCATGGTTTGAAATTCACAGGAATAATTATTATTTACGGAAAAAATAGTGTTTCATATATCAATGTAGGTAGGTTAACAAGAAACGAGAATTCATGGATAGGTGAGTGAAAAATTATGATTTTTTCTTTTCCAAGATGATGCGCGCATCTTAGGTTTTTCTTCAGGTGGCGGGAAGTTAATAATAATCGAAGTTTTTGGTGTAAAAATTATATTATATTGAAAGGAAGGAACAGTTTTAGTAGTTTTTTATGTGAGTACCGCACAAGAGTCCCAACTGCTCTCAACCGTCTGGAGCTAGTTAGACTATTGCAACCCCAATTAAGGTATGTTGTGAGGCGGAAAATAATATTGGGGAGGGGAAAGAGTAGAAGAAGATTAAGGTTATTCGGATCTCCACACCATACACGGCTAAAGCCATTTAAAGCAATTTTTAGATTCTGAATAGTGGTCTTTCATCAAGGCGGTACTGAAAGTATTTACTATTTATTATTTTTAATGAAACAAAACAAATTAATGAAAAAAAAAATGCTTGCGAACTTGCGATTTGAATTCGCGACCTACGGATTCGTAGTCAAGAATCGTAACCACTCAACCACTTAAAGATCTTATTAAAATTCCAAATCGCCTATTTTATATTAACCTCTCATTAGGTAGGTAGGTCCCAATTAGTTAATATATATTTCAAATATATCTACTTGAATTTTTTCTTTTGTTTTCGGTAATGATTGAAAGCAAATCTTGGAAGCGGAAAATAATCCACTTCCCGATCCGATCGAACTGCAACTCTGCACTTGTTGTCGATGACAATGCATTCTATCAACTTCTGGTGGAAATCACGCACATACACGGGGACTTATACATGTTTCTCTGAAATTCGATGACATTACAGTACAATATAATAAACGCAATAAACGTCGGTTCTACCCGATCGGCATTTGGAGAGGTTGGTGGCGTCGTCTACTCCAGTTTCTGGGTTCAATCTCAGTCAAACGATTTTTTTTTTAATTTTTGAAAGACTTTTTAAAACAGATGCATTATGATAAAAAAAATACAGGTAAATTTTTTCACATGTAAGCTGTAAATCTGCATTATTTTAAAGATTAAAGTTGACATAATAGGTAGGTACCTATATTTATGATTTTCAATTGAAGATTTCAGCTGAACAAACAATAATAACTACAAAAAATGAAACCGAACCATGATTCTCAACAGAGTACATAATTAAGAAAACAATTTGGAAAATATAATTTTAAAATGATCCATATTATACCATTATTTATAATTTTTTCTTAAAGATATGCTTACGCACGCAAATGTAGGTAGGTACATATATATTTTTCAAAAAGTATAGTTTTTTTTTATTTTTTAAATTAATTCGTACATAAATTAATAATATATTATATAAAAAAAACTCGTAGAAAGGCACCTTGACAGTCTTAAAACACATAATACCTACTGCTATTATTTGGTCAGTAATGATAATAATAATAATAATGTTAATTATCAATTTTAAAGGCACTTTTTACTTCGTCGCACCAACTAGTAATAATAAATGTCCCAATGGCGCGTTTTCACTGGATCTTTCTATTAGTCTCTATGGTCAATTAACAGAACGAAAGTTGAAGCCCATTCAACTATTTTCGAGTTTCTTTACCATTTATTTCATAGATTCTATGAAATAGATCGAAGAATAGATCAGGTGAAACACTGGCTTAAGCTACATTGAATACTGTAGATTAGTAAGTAAGCAAACGCTTGCTTAAATTAAGTCTCAGATGAATGCTTTAGAAACACTTAAGTAATAACTAGTCCAGAGTTTAATAGCTTGAAGCTGTAGATGTGAAACACACCCCGCCCTAGCGTCAGAGCGGGCCCGGCGCGTGGTGCGGGGGTGGCGTACCCTGCAGGTACATATAGTAGTTGTAGGGCGGGTGGTGCGGCGGGGGTGCTGGTCTAGGGGGCGGCGCCCAGCACGGAGGACCTGGCGGCGAAGGGGGTGCTTTGCCGCCCTGGTGTCCATAATACAGCGGGCCTGGATACAGAGGAGTGTACAGATGCGTGTGCGCTGGTGGAGCCCCTATTGCGCCTATCTTATTGCGCAGTATCCTGGATATCGAGCTGACTGAAGGCACGTTGTACTTGTCGCAAACCCCGTCGGAAAGCAATCTGTCTCTGATCTCCCAAGCGAAAATTCCAGGGTCTTTTTGTTTGAGTTCTTTGATGTAAGATACTACTTTGGGGGTGGTGACTCTTGGTTTTGATCCGCCTATGGCTCCTGGAAGGATGCTGCCGGTCTCGTGGTAACGCGCTAGTATCTTGGAGACGCAGCCGTGGGAGACGCGCAGCTGGCGGGAGATGTCACAAGGGCGGATGCCCAGCTGGGCCAGTTCCACGATGCGTAGGCGGACCCCGTTAGGAAGGGGTCGCCCATTGACGAACACCCCGCCCAGCTGGTTCACCTCGCCGTACTGCTGCACCTGCCCCTCTGGAACAAAATAGCAATAGCAATTAGTTAGTTGTTTCATACATTTTTAACAACAAACAATGTGAGATTATCAAACACTAGTACGTAAAAAGACACGGTGTTGTGTGAATACCGCACAAGAGTCCTAACCGCCCGGAGACATTACGGCTTCCCCAATCGAGGTATCTATGTTTTGATGATGGAGGTGGTTCCCCATGGTGGTCTTACACCAGACCAATACTACTAAGTATCTGCCACTGAATTAAGACAGCAGAGGGAGGATCGATAGTATCAGGATCTGACCTAAATGTTCGGTAACTACCACCGACGTATCGTAGAACCAATCATATTCTCAACATTTGAATGTGTTCCTCTTTGAATGGATGAAAAGCACCAATTTTGACAGAAGAACAATTCCAGGGAAAATATAGTTTCCTATATATTTATTATTTTAGAAACAAACAGTAGGTACATAGATAAAAATGAGTGGTAAACAGTTTTTCAAGGTTTCATCAGATTTGAGGAAAAGACAAAGATGTATGTGTGTGTGTGTGTGTGTGGTGTGTGTGTCGAGAGAGAGAGAGGGTGTGTGAGAGTGAGTGTACGTGAATTTGAGTGTAGTGTATATTGTGTATATTAGTAGAACGTGTACATATGTGTCTTTTTTCTTAAATGAAGATGGTCAAGTAGTCACATCTTGTTAAAATGACCTAAGAACTTTTCCTATACATTATTGTGAATTTTTTTACGTAAATACCATGCTTGAAAACAATACTCAGTACCTACCTACAGTACGTAAATTTATAATTTTCCCGACGGTCAGAAAGCATTCAGAAGATACAAAGAGATGCTAAGACGGCTTCAGAGGAAAGTCGCAAGAAATTGGGTTGGGAGACACATTCGCCGAGCATGATCTAGCGCAGTTATTTGCGCGCTTGATTAGTTGGTCCAGACTGGCACAGCTGTCGGATCATGTATTCGGATGCTGGCCGTAACAGATGTCGACTGGTTACTTGTCTTTATAACAACTACCGACGAACTGTTGATCAGAATTTAACTAACTAAGCAGTCTAGCAGTCAGTTTTTAATTTGAAAAATGAATTTTGCAGTAATTAAAGTTTTGCTCTTTTACTCTGCGACATCATCTGCAATATCAGTTTTTTCACGAGTACAATATACCGTAAGATAGGCCAGGGCGAAACTCTTCTAAGAACGGCGCAAGTTGATTGAATAGGCTTTATAGTAGTATTTGGTGACCAGATGAGAATAGCCAATCTTGTGCATCACTTAAAAAACAAAGATGCATAGTACAGGGTTTTCCAATAAGAGGTGTTATTTTGAATTGCCCGCTATTTCGGTAGATGTTACTTTTGAAGCTGTCATTTTTTAACATTTTAACATTTGACTAGTAGAAACTACGCCATTAATAAAAATGGAACGATACACGCTTCAACAACGCATTGAAATTATTAAAATTCACTTGAGTGAATCAAATGCAAATCATCTTGAGTGATGAGGCCCATTTCCACGTCGGTGGCTTCGTCAACAAGCAAAATTGTCGCATCTGGGGCTCGGAAAACCCAAGAGTTATTGTTGAAAAGCCTCTCTATCCTCAAAGTGTGACTGTGGAGCAACAGTTACGGTGAATGGATTGCGCTATCGAGGTATGATTAATGATTTTTTATGGCCGGAATTGGATGGTATTGATCTGGACAACGTTTACTTTCAACAAGATGGCGCTACGTGCCACAAAAGCAACGAAACCATTGATCTTTTACGATTGAATATCAAAATAACACCTCTTATTGGAAATCCCTGTATCTAGGTAGTTGGTGTCGGTAGCATGAGGACGAGTCATTTTTCGACGTAGAAACAGCCGCCTGCATTGCTCTTTAATTTAATCCAATCATAATACATCTTCAATTTTCCTACAGCACCTTTTTTAACACGTCTTAGTCTTGACTATCTATCGATAGTTAAATAATATTTCCTTACATTTTTGGGGTGGTGCTAAGAAAAAGAACAGTTGTCACATAGTAACTAATATTATAAAAGCGAAAGTGTGTTTGTTTGTTTGTCCATTTTGTGGAAAAACTTTGTACGGTAGTTTCTCCCCAATGCATGGAGAAAAATGATCATGTTAAAAAAGTGACAGCATGCCTACTTCCTGATAAAATATTAGTCATTCAGAATATACCTAGAACATGTGTTCTTTTTCTAATTTTTATAATGACGGAATGCGATAATATCCGTTTGTCAATATCAATAGCAGTGTTTGTATTGACACGTGTTCCGCCGTCCTCATAAAACACTTCGCTTTTGACTGATACTTTGTTAGGAACTCTTTCAATTCATTCGTCTGCATCGGCCTGCAGTCCCATTTTTAACAGGAAAACGAATAGTTTGACCAGATTTTTAATAAATTAACAGTATTTCATATCAGTAAGTTTCCTCTGTGTACCACGCCATCAAAGCCGCGGGTAAAAGCTAGTTCATAATATGTAATAAAATTGATATTTCTAGTTTTTTTCATGAAAAATTGAACCTTTGGACATTAGGGACATTTGTAAATACCTACCAACTTGGAATATTTGTTTTATTCGATACTCTGGTTATATCGACTATCGGGTATAGAGGTCCAAAACGCCGAGTTCCCGCCCAATCGACACGGGTTCAAACCTCTGTATAGCTAAGTCCTCTCTCATTACACAAGCAAAACTTTACGCTTGTCATGATGGTTATTGATTATTTTTTAGGTAGGTACCTACTTGAGAAAACAACATAAGTCGTAGTAAGGTTTTGTAATTATGACAATATCAAGAATCAAGAATTTAAAACAATACATGTGTTATCCATCAATAAAAATATCTTTATGTAATATAACGTTAGTAGGTATTCAAAATTAAATTACTTTAATGGCGGTGGAGGAAAAATAATATTTTCTTTCACATTATTAAGCCGAAGTTTACCCCACCCAAAAAAAACATTAAACGTTTACCAAGAATTTCTTAAAAACCATTAAAATATTATTTCAAAGCGAACTTTCGGCTATCTTTTAATAGGCCGCGCTGCACAGCGTCAAATTAAGAGTTTAGGAATATCAAAGGACACTTTGGGGGCACACTGTATTTTCCGCCGGGGCCCGGTTTGTTCACTCAAGTTTCATTTATTACAAGATATTTTTTTACAAACGTGCTATCTAAATTTAAAATTTAAAAAAATAAAATGATGTTGTCATTTTTTTTATAATGATAAACTAATGTTTATAAGACAAGGTTTTTATGCATAGCACAAAGGATAATAAATTATTATAAGCAATAATTGTAATATCAGTACAAATTGAAAATATCTCCCGAGTAAAAATAAATGCTGCCGACGGGAATTGAACCCGCGCCTTCTGTATAAAGTTGGTTGTTGGTTGGTTGGATGGAAAAAATATAATAAGCAGTAATTGTTGATTGAAGTACTAGTGCATTTTGCATTATTTGGCGGGTTGGAAATAAGCCGACGTGGCTTAGTGGTTCAGAGTGTCTGACCGGACATCACAAGGCGGCGCGGAATCAATTCCCGCCGGCGGCATTTATTTAAACTTTATTTATTATTTTTATTTTTTTTTATTATTTATACCCACTAAACTGCCAAAGCAGTTTGTCAGCTTGGAGATATTTTCAATTTTGTATTATAATTTACAGGCGACTAATTATTGGTTATAATAATTTAAAATGATGTTAGTCCCAGTTATTGATTCCCAATCTCAAGTCTCACAAGACGCTCCAATGGCCGTTAATCTGGAAAACTCAAAGCAGGTGGCGACGGTGTGGTTGGAAATCATTTGCATTATATGACAGCTACTCGTATGTGATACGATTTAAGGATACAAAAGCATTTTAAAAAAAATGGTAAAAATGATGGTTAATGGTGGTAAATAAGTTATTAAAAAATTTCAAAAGTAATTGGGAAAAAGGAAAACTTGTTTTGTTTACATCTAACCGCAACCGATTTTAGATTGTTTTCAGTTGAACGTATGTTCACACGTTCTAGAGGAGCACAAAGGCACAAAACGTCCAAAAAGTATGGGTCTAATGAATTTAGTAAAACAAAACCAAAATAAGATGTACTTAATTATAAGCCATATATGTGTGTTATTATTATTTTTAAAAAATATCTAGGAATTATACATTTTGTCCAAAGAAACGGTAGAATCTCAATGACAAAAATATTTTTTTAAACTTTCTGCAGGCAGATAAGTGGTGGCGTAATATCGAAAAATGTGAATGAGAAACTCCAAATAAACATTATTTATTTCACATTTGAAAACAAATCTTTACTGAACCATAGTCAAGATTAGCCACTTAGTCAAAGTTAGTCATCTAGTCAAAGTAAGGTTTACTTGAATAATAAAGCGGATACAGCAGATTTTCGAAAACGCAAATGGAACACACAAATACATGTAAAGATAGATGAAATTTCAAACGGACGAGTAAAAACAGGAATTCGCTACAATTAGGATGGGTTGTTTCGTAGAATTTGAACAATTCATCAAATTTCAACGTTCATTTCCTGGTTCTGTGAAAGTCCTATTCAAGTTCTGTTATTATAACATTATAGGCTAGTTGCTTGACAAAACTGAAATTAAAACAGAACTTGAAAAAATCTTTCACAGAACTGGAAAATGAACGTTGAAATTTGATGAATTGTTCAAATTCTCCGAAACAACCCGTCCTTATTAGTCTTTAAAATAAATGATTTTTTTTTATAATAATTAAATTGATAGGTTTCCTAATAAACTTTCAGTAAAACACGAATGTGTTATAGCGATATCAGAACACGTGTTCATAAAATTCTAATATTTTCGCATTTCGTCATTGTGTACTACAAGACGAACGCAGGTGCATGAACACGTGTTCCGATATATGATTAATGCACTAAAAGTTTATTATAAAACGGTATGCTATCCCATTTTAATCAGGCTTTAATAAATCAGCAATACTCATTTTTCTCCGTGAGAAGTTGCTAGAGTCCTGACAGTGAAATAACCGCTGAAACCTCTTTCTGCCACGTAGGTCCGTCGTTTGTGAGAAACGGCGAGATGTTAAAATCCAAATTTCAAAAAACAAAAACTTTCCACACATAAAACATGAAACCATCATATAAAAAAGCTGCCAAAGCTTCGGGCCCTGGCGGCACTACAAAAACACCCATCCATCTCCGGACTTGTCAGGAAATTAATTCTTCAAGCAGAGAAGTCTACACCCGCACCCGGAGAATGTTGTCACGAGAAACTATACTGGTGTTTTGCTACTTTTTTCATCTTGACTCTTTTAATATGTTGTCTGATAGGAGTGTGAAGCTGGGCTCATGTGTCCCGCATTTGATCTCTGTTTTAGGGTATCGCTTTCAAAGGAGCGACGGGAGAAGATTGACATTTTATAAAATGAAAAATTAGTTGCGAGGTATTTTTGCGATTTTTTCGTGTTTGTAAGCTTTTTGTGAAACCAGTGACTTGGACATTGGACAACCTACCTACGAAGAATATCAGAAAAGAAAAATCCGCACAAAATATTAGCGGTAATTCTAGATGAAACGCGTTGTGCTGGTCGCTCCATAAGTTGGGGAACGCGGCTCAAAGAAATTTTTATTTTTACGCTAATCCCACACAGGGGTCATCTTTGGGGTTGCTGTGTGGCGGGTCTTTTTTAAGGAAAGGAAGGAGAAGAAACTCTGGGAAGGAAAAGGTATGAGGGGTGGGTAGGAATCTAGGGATCAGTCCAGGACAGACGGACGTTTGTATATATGCCTCCCGCTGTGGCGCAAGGTGATGGGTCGTGAGACCAGTTGGAGAGGTCAAAGGGTCGCCTCAAACCAGACTCTCCCTATCTGGCATGCCACCCAGCTGGTGTGCAGGCGCATCCTGAACACACCTCACCCGACGAACTAGGGCACCCCTGCTAAATCCCCAAACGTAGCGAACTACTTGGGGTGACCTATCAATCAACGTAGCGTCAGGTACTCTACCAATAGGAGGTTGCAGGGTCAATTACCGTCGGCGGCATTTACGAGTATGTGTTTCAATTTATACAGGTGTTTCATGCTAATAAGTATTGCCTAAAAATAATTAATAAATTCTTTTTTAATGAAAAATCACCACAAGTTCTCTGTAGAAATATATCATATATATCTACAATGCTCTATCTTATTACTAAGTAAAGACTAGACAAAACTATTATCAACTTACGAGTAACAGATTGCATCCACTGGTCAATCACTAATACAAAACTATATGTACAATGCATTTGACCAATGAACGCGATGCTGCGTTAGAATGTATATGTATTTATTTATATTCTGGACAGGCAGATAATATTCAGGACCATACCTACCTTGGAGGTCACCAAGATTAACACTGTTTATTGTTTATTAGATAAATTTAGATACAATTTGCACACCGAGGGCATAATTGGTACACATGTTATTGGAAATGCCATTACTAATTCTGTTATTTATTTTAATAAATGTTCTTTAATGAGTGTGTTTAGGAGAGGTAAAACAAATTTTAAGTTGGGCGGTAAGAAAATTTAAGAAACAATAAAAAAGGTGCTTTTAAAAATATTAAAATTGAATTTATCTTCGTAAACGTGATTATATGCGACATATTGAGGAGACTTGTAAGAAATCCAATTGCTAAGGAGGTTTCTGCTTAGCCACAAAGGCCGTCAAATATAAAGATTATCTAATCAAATAAGAATCACGATTACAATTTATTTATAAGCAACAAACAAATGTTATGCGTTACATCCAGAGATGTGCAAAATGGGTACCCAAAACCATTTGAAATGCAAAATGGAAATGGGTCAAAACTTTTCCATTTGAAAATGCAAAATACAAAATGGTTTTTAAAAAAGCATTTCAAATGCAAAATGCAAAATACCTATTTTCAAAATGCATTGAAAATGCAAAATGGTTTCTTAGGTCAAACAATTAAAATAATTATAGAATTTTTAAACAATTTTGTCATTTAATAATGGACATCAATGTAGAACAAACATATTACATGATGGTAAATCCAAAAACACCACGATTACAGATTATGAAACCACAAAAAAATTGCGCGGGACTAATGTTGCCAACGTAAAAACATAGAAACTGCTATCTAACATTTAATATTACAGAGTCATGGCCCCATGTTCAGTATTTTTTGTAATGGTATCACTCAATTGCCAGGGCTCCTACCAGGGAGCAACTTGACAAATGTAAATTATCTCTCATAGCGAGGTATAGGACCGACTGATATTTGGGGCTTATGAAAAAAAGATGAGTGGAGATATTAGGAAGAATGTTGCAAAAAAGCATTTAAAATGGAAAATGCATTGAGAAAAGCATTTAAGATGCAAAATGGAAAATACCCATTTTGCATTTTGCATTTCCATTTGAAATGGATTTATTTGAAGTAAAGCACATCTCTGGTTACATCATTGCAGTATAACTACTTTCTTTTGTAGGAAGATTAGAAGGTACCTACCTACCTACAATTTAAATAACACATATTAATAATAGGTGTAGCTATGTAATAAAGTTTTTTGAGTTAATTGAAAAATTATAAAAAAAATATAAATATAAATATTAAAAGCTACATTTAAAAAACAATTCGAATTAGATTTACGAAATTTGCACATTAAACTGGCAAAAAACAATAATATTATTATACAATCATTTTAAAAGTTAAATTAACTTTTGCCATCAATGCATAATAAATGCGTTGATGTTTTTTTTTATAGGTATGTACCGCTGTTGCAATATTAAACAGCGGTTTTATGAGTTTAATCTGGCAACGCATTTCCTCGGAGCGCATATTAAAATTGCACTTTCAATGCAATAAAATCCATAACGCGCACTAGCTTTCGATAAAATGAGAATATATACCGTTGATATTGAACTGGGTTATATTTATATGTTATGAAAATTTAGCGAGTGGAATAACGTATTTAGATTTACAGAAGTAAAGCGAATGGATCCCAAAGGTTTGTGTAAAAGTAAAACATGTGGGTATGGCGAACTCATGCTAACACAAACTCACATATCTAATATGAACTAATAAGTGTTTAATTAAAGAAAAATGTAAATTAAAATTTTTTTATTTTTAAAAATAATAGCGTTGATAATATTATGTTAAATTTTATTTTTTATATCAAAAAGGCTATTTTATACTTATGAGAGGTAAGGATCTAAAGTCACTTTTTATTTCAAGTTTAAAAATGGTTATTTTTTGTTCCTAATACTTGATCTTCATTGTTGTTATTATTTAAATTTACGAATCTGTATAGTACGATTACTGTATAATAATGACTAGCTATTTAATAAATAAAGATTCGAAATTTTAAAATTGGAAATTCATATGTCATACTGCATATATTCTGGTCTAGTAATGTGTAATTTCCATCACCTAAGAAATTCTCAAAAAAGTACTATAGGATTCATATGTCTTAAAATGATTTATAAATGTGAAAATTCTAACTCTACAATTGTAAATGTTCTCCAAAATGCCCTGGAAAGAATCTCAGACTTGTGATGTCCCGAAAGAAAACAATCATCTATTCTGAATGCATTTACTAATGGTATCCAAATTGACCCTGGTAATAAATTACATATTTGTGATTATTTCAAGGATAAAGAAACCATCCTGTCACTTCGAATGCAATCAACAATGTTCCCAAAATTTGTTTTGACAGCATCGCCATTCCATTGTAAGAATATTATGTACTAAATACACAATTTGACTTTTCTGAAATGGGAATCCATCCCAGTTGGACAGACAACGGTTCATTTTGTTATGTATTGTTTGTAATATATATATATAAAATAAATAAATAAATACTTATTATTTGGGAGAATTATTTATTCGATAACCAACCCCCCTGCCATAGGTCACCCCAGTGATTGTTTGGTGACTTGGCAAGGATGCCCGGGTACATGGGGTGGGGTTTGTCCGGGTCTTGGCGGCGCGGGCGCATACGTTTGTCCAACTACTGCGTTGCCAGTCGGATAGGGAGAAACTGGTTGAAAGAGACCGTTCGACCTCTCCAGCCAGACTCTTTCTCTTTCACCTTCCACCGCAGAGGGAGGACTCATGGTCGCATTGACCCCCAGATTCTTAAATAAAAATGTAAGTAGGTAGGTATGTACGTAAGCATATGTTTTTTTTTATAAAAACAGGTATATAGATAGTAATCAACTTATGTTCACATTTGTCCACCAAAAAAACAACGCATAGAAAATTGGTTTCATTCACACCCTGAGCGTCTTCACATACATAATAATATGACTTATATGGTTCTGCAAACGGTAGACTTCGTGAATGTTGAATAATCCAACTTGACCTCCTCGCAACGCTCATGCGCTCTGGCGGAATTAAAAGATACCATCAAACACGGCTACCATCTTGAAAAGATTGACCGAACCCCTGAACACATAATAAAAAATTACAAACATACGAAATGCAAAAAGGTCGAGACAAAACAGGACTTTGATATGCTCAGTGAACTATGTACCTTAATTACGCAGTAGTTTGTTTCGCTACTGATGAGTACCTACAGAAGAAGGATTTATTTATTTCAAATCTGCTCATACTCCAATTGTTCCTCTACAAATAAACCAAGAAGATTAGTCATCGAACTACGGTAGTGGATAGTCGTGCTCTGTGTTTGACAAATTGCCTACCTGCTGTCGCGGACTTCGTACAGATAAGAAATTATTGTTACATTTTTGTTTTCTATTATTTGTTTGTTATATTTAGGTTTTGATAAATTCGTGTGTACAGTCAATCAAATAGACTGTATTATTATTTTTTTTTGTTAATTAATTTATAAATATGGAGGAAGATGAAAATCGACCTCCTGACCCCGAGTCCATATTTAATATTGGAGATGAGTATGAATCGGATGTTTCTATAATAGTCCCTTCCAGAAAACGAAGACCATCGCTCTGTCTTAATGTACCACCCAAAATTAAACCTTCGCAATCCGATGAAACCTCAAACCCTAAGGAAAGTCGTAAGGATACCATATTATCAGAATCTAAAAATACTGAACTAAGTTATTCCCCATCCTCCTCGGCTCCATTCATTGTCAATGTCCAAAGTACTGAACAAGGAAAAATCATTCATCCTCTGGATTTCGGGAAATTCATTTTTAGTTCAAAAAACAGTAACCTTGGCATAGTTAACGGATCTATTAAGCCGGAAGGCCGCTATAAGTTATCCCTAGAATTTAAATCCGCAAACTTTGCAAATGAATTTGTCCAAAAAATAGATACGCTTTCACACCACAAATTTAAATCTTATATTCCAACTTACAACCTTACTAGAATGGGCCGAGTGAGAGGTATACCAACCGATCTCTCAGAATCTGAAATTGTTGATGCACTTAATGATTCTCAAGTGACCCCTAAGGTTTTAAAAGCACGTAGATTAAATTACAAAGATACATCTAATGGAACCACTACATGGAAACCCTCACAATCGGTTGTTATTACTTTTGAAGGCCAAACTTTGCCATCTCGGGTATTTATTTATTACAACGCACTCCCTGTGGAAGTATATAAATTCCCGACGATCCAGTGTTTTAACTGCTGCCGTTTCGGACACTCAAAACCAATATGTCGTTCCCCTCCACGTTGTTTTCATTGCGGAGAAGACCACCCCTTTGATCTTTGCCAAAAATCATCGAATGATCCACGTTGCATTAACTGCAAGGGAAATCATACAGCGGTTAGTGTGGCCTGTCCAGAATTGACCAGACAAAGGAATATTAAACAATCAATGGCTTCAGACAACATTTCCTATTTCCAGGCATCAAAATTATTCCCACCTGCAATAAAATCGTTTGCAGAGGTAACATCTACCTCAATTCCTTGCAATCTATCTTACTCTAAATCTCCTCCATCATCTTCTCACAGGGAAACAATTTTTATACCACTCAAACCAAAACCAAAATTTATTGCTTCTATTGATAAAAATCAACATAATGATATTTTGTTTAACCCAAATGGGAATTATAAATCTCAGACACTCAATGGGAGTGCTTTAAATAGTTCCCAATCTTCCTCTAATTTAGGGAAAGTGGTGAATGAAAATTCTGCTTTCATTCAGACATTAATTACCCTCTTAATTTCTATTCTTTCAAACAACAATAATATACCGTCCAACGCTGCCGATTGCATTAAATCTTTATTATCCTGTCTTCCTAATGTCTCCGAAACTGAACAGAATTCTTCAGTGGAATATCAGAAGTCTAATCTGTAATAAATTTGAACTTGTAAAATTACTCGATGAACATGAAATTTCAGTTGCCGCTATTTCTGAAACGTGGTTTAAACCCTCGTATCTATTTAAGATTTCTGGATATAATTGTCTTAGACATGATAGACTGGATGGTAAGGGAGGCGCTGCCTTAATCATCCATGACTCTATCCCTTTCAAACCAATCATGTTTCATACTCTCTCTAACAATTTTCAGATAGTAGCAGCTGTTGTATGTGATATTACAATACTATCAGTATATGTCCCTCCCTCCACTATTTTTGATGAAAACGAATGGTCATCATTTATGTCTCAGATCCGTCCCCCGTATATGTTACTGGGCGACTTTAACGCTCATTCTACCTCTTGGGGTAGTGAATTAACGAATCGTTCTGGCCGTAATCTTTTAGATTTTATTGATTCCCATAATTTATGTATTTTAAACGACGGATCTCCAACCCGATTCACCCCCCCTCAACAAAGGAAAAGTGTTGTTGATTTATCTCTCTGTTCATCTTCGGTCATACGTAAATGTTCTTGGAACATACTTAAAGACCCCCTTTCCAGTGATCATTTCCCTATTATAATCCTCTTTCACCATCTAACCACCTCGCATTCCTTTACAATTAACAATAATTTTAAATTTAAAACGAAAGATGCGAACTGGAGATTTTTTTCTTCTGTATTAGACTCTCTTGTTCACTCTGTAAAATCTTCTCTTGGGAACATCAGTACACAATGTGAATTATTTCCTAGTATAGTTATAAAAGCAGCAGAAAAATCCATTCCAAAGCGTAAAGTTAACATTAAAACTAAACATTCGACTCCGTGGTGGGACGAAGAATGCACTCGTGCTGTTAACTCTAGAAAAGAAGCAGTTTCCATTTACCGCAAATGCATGTCTTTTGAAAATTTCTTATCAGTGAAACGCGTCCAATCAGAAACTAAACGTATTTTGAAAAATAAAAAGCGGTCTGGATGGCGAAAATTTTGTGAAAACTTGTCTCCTGAAACTCCCCAGTCATCTGTTTGGACTAATTTAAAAAAATTCGGTTCGTCATATGCTCCGGAGCGTACCAAACATATTCCGGAGGAAATTATTATAGGTTTTGCTGATAAAATTGCCCCTCCTTCAGTTGCCACATGTGAAGAAATGCCCTCTTTTATTTCATATCCATCTCACTCTAACTGGCTAGACTCTCCTTTCTTAGTTAGTGAACTAAAACGAGTAATCAAATCT